>JAWZYU010000003.1:86836383-88267550 GCA_038380435.1 Ryuthela nishihirai | reverse complement strand
TAGTGATCTGGCAACCTTCGTGTCACGTGATTACAGAATTCAGGAAAAACGCTCCAGATATTTTTCTTCGTGTCACGTGACACGAAGGTTGCCAGATGACTAATTTCTAAAAAAATCAATGCCAGATATTTTTTCTGAATTTTGAAATCAACCATAGTGTTCGGATACTTTTTTGAGCGACTGTACCTGATTGAGAGGTAAGTCACTAGAAGAAAAGAACAGGGACAAGTTTAGTGGGAGGTACACCAGGCCCCATCGTTAAAGGAGCCTTGATTTTGAATTATAATGAGAAAAATATTATTGCTGAGGCTAAAAATAGGGGATGAGGATGCGAATTGCATCTTGATCTCCTGTGAATAAGAAGAGGCTGTGCCTAAGAAAATCGGATCTGTTGATTTCGTTTTGGTCAACAGATTTTCGTCGGCTACCTAAAGTAGATCTAAGATTAATGTGAGATCAAAATCTCAACATTTCTAGGCTTGTTTGCTTGCTTTTTTATGTGCATCATCGGTATTACATCTGAAATTGGGGCGGGGGTGGCTCAGTCGGTTGCGCGTCAGGCTCGTAATCTGTAATTCCCAGGTTCGAGTCCCAGCTGGGTCAGCGTTGAGATTTATCTCCGCAAAATTCCCGCCCTGCCCACGGTCAGTAGGGGACACCGATGGGCTTGGAAAGATCGCCGTCCGTCGGATGGGACGTTAAGCCGTGGCCCCGTGTCTGGGAGAGCTATACCCTGTGCACGTTAAAGAACACGCTGGATAGCCTTGACGGGAGGCTACCATCTGTCTCCCAACAGCTGTTCCAGTGGGTCCCCTCCCCCAACCTTCTCTTAGCCTTCGGGGTCCATGTGACCTGGCCATTTAGCCCATGGTGTGCAAAAAAGTACCGCTCAGAGGTAAAACAATCCAATCCAATACATCTGAAAGCGCTCTCTAAATGACCTGAATTTTAATTCACCTTTAGCGGTAAGGGAGGGGGGGGGGGTCAAGAAGCTGATGATATTTCTGTAAGAACTTTTCAATTTTCCCTCCTCTTGAGGCAGTATGAACTCGTTCCAAATGAAGGCTCTGGGTGTATTTCAGATTTTGAGCCTCGCATCTTTGAAATAATTTAGTTTAAGACACAGAAAAACCATTGCTCTGCTGAAGCATTCGCTCGCTCTCAAATCAGGTACCCAGGATTTAGTTCCGTGGGGAGAGAATAAGATTTCAGTTGGCTTTCCCAATTATTAAAATATATGCAGACATACAGAATCCTGATACTGCCATGGGCTACGGGCTCTCCATCGCTGTCTGTCCTGAGCTACAACTGCTGCCTTTGGCCACTGTAGGCCAATTTTAGCAAGGTAAAGTTTGACATTTTCTGACCATCGCATCTTAGCTCCTCCCCCTTTTCCTGAAGCCTTTAGGCTCACTGTTTATAATCCTATTTGCTAATCTGCAGCTATGCATAAGGGCAATATGACCAAACCAACGCAATCTCTCTTTGCACAAAATGCTGCTTAAAGGAGGTTGATGACTCCTTCTTCTAACCTCATCATTATTTGCAAAGTCAAACCACCTAATGCCCAAGATATTGTGCAAGCATTTACAATCAAAGGCATCAAGTTTCCTATTATTTTATTTACAAAGGATCCAAGTTTCATTACCATTACTAACTCTCGAAAAAAAAAAACACAATTATACAGTCTAATTTTAGTCTTTAAGTGAATGCGCCTATTTTTCCACTCTCTTCACACTCATAAAAGTCCCAGCAGCAATCCCTATTCTTCTATTTATCTCATGCCGCACATAACCAGTATTTGTGAGGGGCGGGGGTGGCTCAGTCGGTAGCGCGCCAGGCTCGTAATCTATAGTTCCCATTTTCGAGTCCCAGCTGGGTCAGCGTTGAGATTTATCTACGCAAAATTCTCCGCCCTGCCAACATAGGGGACACCGATGAGCTTGGGAAGATCGCCGTCCGTCGGATGGGACGTAAAGCCGTGGCACCGTGTGAGGGAGAGCCATACCCTGTGCACGTTAAAGAACACGCTGGATGGCCTTGACGGGAGGCTACCATCTGTCTCCCAACAGCTGTTTCAGTGGGTCCCCTCCCCCAACCTTCTCTGAACCTTCGGGGTCCATGTGACCTGGCCATTTAGCCCATGGTGTGCAAAAAAAGTGTCCCTCAGAGGTAAAACAACCCAACCCAACAACCAGTATTTGTAACAGCTCCCAAGATAATTAAACTGTGGATACTTGCTCAAGAGTGCAGCCATTTAAAGCTACTGAAGCACCATCTGCCTCACCAATTTTCATCACTTTAGTTTTTTCTCTGTTTACTATCAAATCCACTTCATTACCATTCTCATGAACAGCAAAAATGAAAGAATTCCTCTCATCAACATCATCAGCCAACAGGGCCAAATCATCTGCATAATCTAAATCAGAAATTTTGAAATCTCTAGACCATTTAAGGCCAAAATCTTTCCCTTGCAAAGAATTTTGCATTACATAACCAATAACTAAACTAAAGAGAAAAGGAGACAAAATGCACCGTTGTCTAAAAGCCAGTAATAGCAATGCTAAACCAATCGCTGCAAGACGTACCAACTCTCACACACGACTCAATGTTATTATAGAGAGCTTTCATTACACTAACTAACTTATCAGGTATTCCATATGATCTCACAATCAACCACAAATTATGACGATCAACAGAGTCAAAGGCCTTTTTGAAATCTATAAAGCTAGCAACCACAGGTTTCAGAAACTCTAAACATTTCTCAAGAATCTGCCTAAGTGAAAATATTTTATCAATGCATCCCTACTACTTCTGAATCCACACTATTCATCAAATAGTTGTCCATCAACAAAACTCTTAATTCTATTAAGTATAATCATGGAGAGAACTTTATCTGGAACAGAAAGTAAACTAATTCCTCTATAATTATCACAAGAACTGCGATCACCTTTTTTAAAAAAATTGGGACATTGATAGTTCTAGTAAAATCCTTAAGAACATTTTTACCATAAAAAATATTCAAAATTTCAGTCAGCCATGTGACAACACAAATGTTTCCAGCTGTAAGCATTTCAGTGGTGATATCGTCCACCCATGTGGATTTGCGCAGTTTTAATTATGCGCAGTTTTAATCAGAGATAGTCAATGTGACTTCGGAATGTGATATAGGGCCATCATTAAAGCCAGTAATGCATCTATCCTCATTACAAACAATGGGAGTAGAAATAGTCACATTATTTAGAACATCTGTGAAATGCTGAGTCCACCTAGCCATCACAGAATCCTCACCTTCAATCACCTTGCAATATTTATCCCTCAATCCCTGTGTACCTGTCTGTTTCTTCCCAATAAAACAGTAACAATCTGGTACAACCCCTTGCTGTTGTACTCTCTAACTCCTTCCTCAGCTTTATCAGCCAAGCTATCAAGTCAAAGATTCTTATCAGCTGTTAACCTTTTCACGACCAAAGGAAACATTTTTCCTCATGTTAAAATTGGTGATTGTCGTATTTAATTATAACCTTATCTGCATTTTTGTACAGAATGTCAAAATAGAACGTATGCCGAACGCAATTACGTAAACGGGAACGTTTAGTCCATGTCCATCTTTGCAATAATGTTGCATCTGTGCAATGTCCATCTTTGCAATAATGTTGCATCTGTGCAATGTCCATCTTTGCAATAATGTTGCATCTGTGCAATGTCCATCTTTGCAATAATGTTGCACCTGTGCAATGTCCATCTTTGCAATAATGTTGCATCTGTGCAATGTCCATCTTTGCTTCACAGCCAAAAGAAATTGCTTCGCAGAATATCATAATTAGCACAATATATATATTTTGTATAGTAATTTTATTTTTAAATTTTGTATAGTAATTTTATTTCATAATTTTGTATTATTTTAGTTAACATTTTGTTCTAATAAACCAATAAAAAAAAGACATTGCATAATAAGCCTAACTATAATTTGTGTTACCTTTATAGTCCATGGGAAAAATATTTCCCATAAAATTCCAAAAAAACTACACATTGTTATGTATTGTTCTTATGATTTTTATTTATTTTACATCTAAACAAACTAAAATAAACAGTTACATACTAATATTTACTCTTAGAAACCTTATGGTCCTGAAAGGGTTAACTGATCTTTTACTCGTTTATTAAGCTCGTTGTAATTCCTTCTATTAGGACTAGTAAGGTGTTGATTCATATTAATCCTGCACTTCCTTCTTTCAGAAATAAATAGCCTTATCTCTCAAATAATTTTGTTCCTCTGTTCCCCTTTTTAACCAAAAGAGTACTGTTGATCGCAAGTAAATCCTGTTTAAACTGATCTCTGCTGAAGATGAGAAAGAAGGGTTCTTTCTCATCTTCAGCAGTAAGCAAAACACGATTGTCCTAATGACTGATTAGCCTATCATGGTATGCTTTGGCTACATCAGAATCTTTCAACCTTCAGTGTTAAAAGTAAACCTTGGCACAACATTTCTTAAGCTTCAGTTGCAAGACACTTTTGACCAAGTAATGATCGGACCCAATTAGGTTCCTCTGTATGATCTGCGATTACTAACCGAACAAGCCCATTTGTTGTTAATTAAAGTATAATCTCTCACATTCCTGTGCAACCCATAGGTGAAACCCATGTGTATTTTTAAATATCCCGGTGTTTATAGCATGTATTCGTTAATCATAAACCATTAATTTACTTACCTGTAGAAGACGTTCCCCATTGCCATTGGAACTATCAATGCCAAAGGGACGTAAAACTCCTGCCCAAAGGTCAGAGTCAGTACCAACTTTAGCATTGAAGTCACCTAGCACAAGAGGAATATCTCCTTTTTTCACAGAATTTAAAATATCCTGAAGCTGGCTGTAAAACGTATCCTTCTAGTTCTCATCAGAATCCTCTGTGAGGATGTCAACAGATGACACTTAAGTCTTTAATTTTAGTTTTAAAAATTTCTGTAAGAAGTCTTTCATTAATGCAGTCATATCCTAGAAGAGCATCCCTGTCGTGTCTGCTGAGAAGCAAACCTACACCTTGGAGATTCTTTCCATCCTCCCTCTCTGAAAAGAGAAATTTAAAATTATTTTAAGTATCTGACCTTTTCCTGTCCATTTGGTCTCTTGCAAGCAGGGAATGTGAAGGCTATAATGCTGAGATACCTCTGTGAGGATGTTAAGAGAATAATCTCTGTGTAAAAGCCTCACGTTCTGCATACCTGCAGAAAGAATATGATTAATACGATTTTTTAACGAAACCAAGTTTATTGAGAGAGATAGGGCCAACAATATCAAACAGCCTATTGGTCGCATGCATGGGGCATAGACCTGTTCCCCCACCGCGAAAGTCTGAAGCCACCCATTCTGGTAGGAACCTCAGCCTCAGGCACCACCTTTTCAAGTGGACCTTTTCAAGACCTTGTAGGGCATATTGGACCTGTAGAGCCTGTAAGGACCTGCCTGAGACACATTATTTCAGTTTAGGATGACGATGTCTAATTAGCTAAGTGAGAGTTCAGATACCTGCGATGGCCTCTGATTAGAATTATCCACCAGCTGATATAAGGTATCCCGTGCCTCTGTTCACTTAGGGCTGACAACCCAGAAACAAACAGAAAACACAGCGGCAGACTCTCCCTCAACAGAGGCCCACCAGTGCAGCAAGTCCAGGATCAATAATCAAGCTCAAACCATAAACAAGTCCAGTCTATAATAATAAATAAATAAATACCCCCTCAAGCAGCTGCTTGCCACAGAGGTCTGACAGGAGCCTGTCAGTTTATATGCCACAGTAGAAGGTTTGAGAGGATGGCAGAATCTCAGCAGAAAAACGACACGAACATCCATGCCTTACCGGGGCTCGAACTCAGGTCCCGTAGATCAGAAACCAAGCGCGCTAACCACTCGGCCACGGGACGGCTAGGTCCAGTCAAGTCCAGTCTAGTAGGTATAAATGGTCAGCACCAGGACCCTGCGAAGTTGACCACTCCTCAGCAGGGTTAAAAAAAAAGAAAAAAGTGGCCATAGATGACCAGATCAGTAGGCCATACTGAACTGGCAGCCCTCCCCTTCTGTTCCCTTCCAAAAGAGAATATCTCTTTTGAAAGGTACTAACCACGAGAAGGCGGGGTCGCACATTAGGTGCTAGACCTGGCCGGTTCTGTGCATCATCACTAGGGATTGGTACACAATTACCATTAATTTACTTACCTGCTCTCCTTCCAGTTTATGCCTAGGTACAGTCGCTCAAAAAAGTATCCGAACACTATGGCTGATTACAAAATTCAGAAAAATATCTGGCAACGATTTTTTAGAAATTAGTGATCTGGCAACCGTGTTCTTTTCACGTGACACGAAGGTTGCTAGATCACTAATTTCTAAAAAAATCGTTGCCAGATATTTTTCCTGAATTCTGTAATCAACCGTAGCGTTCGGATACTTTTTTGAGCGACTGTACACAAATTACCACTCCTCAGGTCTCAAGTTTAATCTGCATATTCTGCTTCTTACTGCACTAAAGGTTAATAAATATCGCACCCCCCACACGACATTTTAGCATAATTTCAACACGAAGAATTTCCGGGAGTTGCAAAGGTCATTGCTGACTCAACGCGGGCTATCACAGTCCGGGGGCGGGGGGGGGGGGCAAACTACCGAGGTTTTCATTTCAACACATTTTGGTATTCTGTGATTCCCGCCATACTTGACCGAAAAGGTCTCAAATTTCGTAGACGGGTTTCCGATACCTGACCCATGTTGGGTCCCCCTGACCCCTAGCTGCAATGGAACGGCTTAAAATAATAATGCCTTTGGAAATGTGGGGATCTGGCAACAGCAACAGTTTTAAATGGGGTTCAAATTAAATGTTTACCAAATTAAACTCTGAACCCCTAGCACTGTACTCCAAAAAAATAATGAATATCGAAATAGTTTTTAGATACCAAATAATGATAGATCGAAAAACGAAATTTGCGTCACTAAAATAACAACGGTTCCTATCGTTTTAGTAATGCCTGTATTTTAAATACTATGGTTATACCGAAATTAGTAAATGTTCACCAAATGTATAACACTAAATTTACTGCACTGAAATGGATTTGACAAGTAATAAAGTGAAATACTAGCTAGTATCCTGACTTCAATTGGACAACTTCCAATAGACAACACTTTACTGATTCGTTCTCACTTGGCTTCGAAAAATTTGGGTCGTTTTTTATAATGCGGACGACAGATTCATTAGATACGAAGAGTAGAAGTAAAAGCACAGAGACTGCATACAAAGATTCATACTCAAGAAATTTGATTTAAAATTAGATATCGTCTAAAATTTGGTGAACATTTACTATTTTTGGGAAGCAAAAGTACTTTTTTGCATGCATATTTTCACTAAATTTGGTAAGCAGTTAAAGACAAGCCTTTTAAACGTTATTTTAACTTTTACGTTCAAAGTTAGGGAGCAGTAAATGGCAACAATAAATTTGAAGCGATTATCGTTTCAGGAAAGAATAGCATGGTAAATACTTCTGCTTCTAGCAACCTTGGACTTCCGACTTGAAATTTGGCACTGCAATCGGGACCACAGCCGAAAACATTCTGCGAAAATTTGAAGCTTCTACGATGTTGCGATGAGTTATGGCTACCACAGACTCACACCGATACCTCTTATTAGATTGTTTGGATTGTTTTACCTCTGAGCGGCACTTTTTTGCACACAATGGGCTAAATGGCCAGGCCACAAGGACCCCGAAGGCTCAGAGAAGAACTGGAACAGCTGTTGGGAGACAGATGGTAGCCTCCCGTCAAGGTCATCCAGCGTGTTCTTTAACGTGACAGGGTATGGCTCTCCCGCACACGGGGCCACGGCTTAACGTCCCATCCGACGGACGGCGGCCTTTTCAAGCCCATCGGTGTCCCCTACTGTCCGTGGGCAGGGCGGGGAAATTTTGCGGAGATAAATCTCAACGCTGACCCAGCTGGGACTCGAACCTGGGAACTGCAGATTACGAGCCTGGCTCGCTACCGACTGAGCCACCCCATACCTCTTATTATTTGGATTTATTTACTTGACTGGCATCCGGTCTCATTTTTAATCTGTATATTCTATTTCTTACCGTGGTAAGTGTTAGTTTTGTGAGTTCCATCTCTGCTCAAAATTTCAAAAGAGGGGCTTGCTACAATCAAAACTATTTACCCAACTCTTCCTATGGGAAACCGAAGTCTCTTCCAATTCCATTGTTGCCATTTATTGCTCCCTACGGCCGAATGGTTAGCGCCCTTGGCTACTGATCTACGGGACCTGGGTTCGAGCCCCGGGTAAGGCATGGATGTATGTGTCGTTTTTCTGCTGAGGTCCTGCCATCGTCTCAGACCTTCTACTATTGCATATAAACTGACAGGCTCCTGTCAGACCTCTGTGGCAAGCAGCTGCTTGAGGAAGTATTTATTTTTTTATTATATATTTAACTGTAAACGTAAGAGTCATAACAACATTATTTAAATCTGCTACACTCGCCAGATTCACACATTCCCACAGGCATTATTATTGGGTTAAGTTATCCAAAGGCATTATGATCAGCCATTATTATCATGTTAAAATCAGGTAGGAACCTGATTTTTCTTAAAACTAAAACGACTTTCCAACCCCTTTCCAACATGACGCTTTTTAACATGAAGAATTTCCCTCCGTTGCTGACGTCATCACGCTCTCCAATAGACGAAGACTTCGTCTCAAACTATCGAGTTTTCTATTTCGACAGATTTTATTACCTTGTAGTTACTCGACCATATTTGGGGCGGGGTGGCTCAGTCGGTAGCGCGTCAGATTCGTAATCTGTAATTCTCAGGTTCGAATCCCAGCTGGGTCAGCGTTGAGATTTATCTCCGCAAAATTCCCACCCTGCCCACAGGCAGTAGGGGACACCGATGGGCTTGAAAAGGCCGCCGTCCGTCGGATGGGACGTTAAGCCGTGTCCCCGTGTGTGGGAGAGTCATACACTGTGCACGTTAAAGAACAGGCTGGATGGCCTTGACGGGAGGCTACCATCTGTCTCCCAACAGCTGTTCCAGTGGGTCCCTTCCCCCAACCTTCTCTGAGCCTTCGGGGTTCATGTGACCTGGCCATTTAGCCCATGGTGTGCAAAAAAGTGCCGCTCAGAGGTAAAACAACCCAACCCAACTCGACCATATGGTCCTAAAATTCATTTCTCCTCTGTGACCTCGTTTGAGTTTTAGAAAAATCAGGTTCCTACCTGATTTTAATATGATAATAATGCCTGATAATAATGCCATTGGATTACTTTAATCTGATAATAATGCCTTTGGGAATGTGTGAATCTGACGAGTGTAGCAGTCCCTTGACCAAGTGGTTAACACACTTGGCTACTGATCTGAGGGACCTGGGTTCGAGCCCCTGGTAAGGCATGAAAGTGGGCATTATTTTTCTGCTGAGGTCCTGCCATCCTCACAGACGGCATATAATCGACTTACTATGGCATATAAATTGACAGGCTCCTGTCAGACCTCTGGGGCGGGGGTGACTCAGTCGGTAGCGCGCCAGACTCGTAGTCTGTAGTTCCCAGGTTCGAGTCCCAGGTGGGTCAGCGTTGAGATTTATCTCCGCAAAATTTCCCCGCCCTGCCCACGGTCAGTAGGGGACACCGATGGGCTTGGAAAGGCCGCCGTCCGTCGGATGGGACGTTAAGCCGTGGCCCCGTGTGCGGGAGAGCCATATCCTGTGCACGTTAAAGAACACGCTGGATGGCCTTGACGGGAGGCTACCATCTGTCTCCCAACAGCTGTTCCAGTGGGTCCCCTCCCCCAACCTTCTCTGAGCCTTCGGGGTCCTTGTGACCTGGCCATTTAGCCCATGGTGTGCAAAAAAGTGCCGCTCAGAGGTAAAACAATCCAATCCAAAGTCAGACCTCTGTGGCAAGCAGCTGCTTGAGGGAGTATTATTTTATTTATTGATATGACTCTTACGTTTACTGTTAGGGAGCAGTAAATGGCAACAATGGAATTGGAAAAGACTTCGGTTTCCTGTAAGAATAGTAGGATAAATATTTTTGATTGTAGCAAGCCCCTATTTTGAAATTTTGACTTGAAATTCTGCACTGCAACTTGAACGACAACCAGAAACACTTTGAGAAATTTTGAAGCGTCTGCCACTATTTCCTGATGAGTTACGTCTGCCTCCGACAGACACACGACATATTTAATTATTATATATTCTATCCAGAAGATCCCTTCCCCCAACTTTCTTGAAGTCCTTGGGACCATTATGGTTTAACCATTTCCCAAAATTTTTAAGCTGGAACACCCACTTTTTGAGTTCAATTCCCCCTTTTACCAAGAGGTTCAAAGCCCCCTCTTCTGCTTCCTCTTCATTTGCTATTTTTTTCAACAAACTTACGTTAATAACAATAAAAAATGAAATCTCCTCAAGCATCTGCTTGCTACGGAGGTCTGAGAGGAGCTTATCCATTTAATATGTCATAGGGAAGATATATGAAGATGTCGAGACCTCAGCAGAAAGACAACTCAAACGTCCATCCTTACCCGGGCTCGAACCCAGTCCCTTAGATCAGCAGCCAAGCGCGTTAACCACACGGCCACGGGATTTAACTCATTGGGTTGGGTTGCTTTACCTCTGAGCGGCACTTTTTTGCACACCATGGGCTAAATGGTCAGGTCACATGGACCCCGAAGGCTCAGAGAAGGTTGGGGGAGGAGACCCACTGGAACAGCTGTTGGGAGACAGATGGTAGCCTCCCGTCAAGGCCATCCAGCGTGTTCTTTAAAGTGCACAGAGTATGGCTCTCCCGCAACCGGAGCCACGGCTTAACGTCCCATCCGACGGACGGCAGCCTTTCCAAGCCCATCGGTGTCCCCTACTGACCGTGGGCAGGGCGGGGAAATTTTGTGGAGATAAATCTCAACGCTGACCCAGCTGGGACTCGAACCTGGGAACTACAGATTACGAGCCTGGCGCGCTACCGACTGAGCCACCCCTATTTAACTCATTGGAGAGCTGGTTTTGAATATTTGCTCCGTCTACAGCTCCAAGGCATTTTGGAATGAAAGAATTTCCTGGAAATATAGTGGCAAATCATTAAACCACGCCCAGTCCATTCAATGAAATGTATTTGCCTCTGAGATCCATTTCAACATTTCATTGAGCCATCTCAGTACGGTGTTATCTTTCTTGCCTCCCAAGAGGATGAACACCATCAATCCTCGGATCCATTCGAGCATCTATTTTGTTTCACTTCCTACTCTACTGATGTAAAAAACTACAAAAAACAAAAGTCTTCGCTTCCCCGGTTTCAAGTCTGATCCCGTGCTTCCTTTTCGCAAACTTTTCATCCAGCTTCACTTTCTTATTTCCCTTCTCTTCGATCCTCATCAGTAATCCCGATCTTCCAAAGCTCGGTGAGCACTGCCTCCTCGCTCACTGCATCCTCAGTGGGCGGTCTCGTGAGCCACAAGCTGCGGAGGGAGCGGAGAGAAAGGGGAGGGGGGTTGGAGTCACTTTCCCCCCTCACCAGTAGCACGCAAACTGTTGATTTAGTGTTCATCGGAGGCGGTACACAATTCACCACCTCCAGATGTAACGTTTGGTAGTCTGAGAAGATAGCTCAGGGATTTAACCCCCTTTCATTCCCCCATCCCCCACCCCTCTTCTGCTTTCTCCTGCCTCTTCAGCTTGCTGCAGGGGAGGTCAAGCCTTGTTAACCGCGAAGAGACTGGGCCGCAACAGAGACGCAGCGACGCAGAATCGGGCCCGGCGACGGCCTTCATTAGGTTGCTACGGAGCTCCGTTGCCACGCGCCCCGCTCAGGGAGGGAGGCGCAAGCTCTCTTCTCTCTTCCGCGCGCACCGCCTAGTAATGATGCTTTTATGACAGAACTTTCCATCCTGTTGTTTGCCTGGCCAGCTCTGGTAGAGGATGAGCAACAGATGCAACGGATGCTGCGGGGATGCAAACATCGGATGCAACAACTCTTTCAGCATCAACAAAGGGATAAGAAAAACAGTCTTTGCGACGGTTTTTTCTTTCCTTTAGGTCCTTTTTTTTATCGGCAAGTACGATATGGTTAGACTCGGCTGAAGGGTGAACAGGTAGAGCAATGATTCAGGACTCAGCATGCAAAAAGTACATTTGGATTCAGAAGAATCTTCAAGGTACAAAAAGTGTACAGTCGCTCAAAAAAGTATCCGAACACTATGGTTGATTACAGAATTCAGAAAAAATATCTGGCAACGATTTTTTTAGAAATTAGTGATCTTGGCAACCTTCGTGTCACATGATTACAGAATTCAGGAAAAATATCTGGAGCGTGTACAGCAACTGTACACGCTCAATATTTCCATGAGTGAGCCCACACGATCTAGTATCAAAATAATATGACCACCTACAGTCGCTCAAAAAAGTATCCGAACACTACGGTTGATCACAGAATTCGGAAAAAATATCTAGCAGCGACTTTTTTAGAAATTAGTGATCTGGCAACCTTCGTGTCACGTGATTACAGAATTCAGGAAAAATATCTGGAGCGTACACAGCAACTGCACACGCTCCAGTTACCGTTCACAGCAAACTGGAGCGTGTGCAGTTACTGCACACGCTCCAGTTTGCTGTGAACGGTAACTGCACACGCTCAATATTTCCGTGAGTGAGTCCACACGATCTAGTATCAAAATAATATGAGCGACTGTACATTCCAGTTTTGGGCACTGTGAAAATTAAAGTAGGATTTGAAATTTAAATATGATAATTAAAAAAGACGGAATAGTCATTAATATGAAATCATTCCAGAACAAAGTATATTGTATAAGGCTATAGTTTAAACACTCATCTGCTGTTTGTTTGTTTGTTTGTCACTGTAAAAAAGGGAATTTGGCATCCCACTTCTATTTTATAACAAGTGGTACTAAAGAATGCTAAAGGAACGAGAAGCATTTAACGTCGAGTTTATTTTTTATTTTTTTTAAATTTTTATTACGACTAGGATGGGAGTTTTTTTTCACTTCGTTTATAAAGGAGAACAATTTTTGACCCAGTCAGAGATCTAGTCGTTGGGTTGGGTTGTTTTACCTCTGAGCCACACTTTTTTGCACACCATGGCCTAAATGGCCAGGTCACAAGGATCCCAAGGCTCAGAGAAGGTTGGGGGAGGGGACCCACTGGAATATCTGTTGGGAGACAGATGGTAGCGTCCCGTTAAGGCCATCCAGTGTGTTCTTTAACGTGCACAGGGTATGGATTTCCCGCACACAGGCCACGGCTTAACGTCCCATCCGACGGACGGCGGCTTTTCCAAGCCCATCGGTTTCTCAGAAGGTAAAACCTGTTCGAATGTAGCATTATCACATTCACCTTAAAAATAATTTGCTGAATCATCAACCCAGGGTTCAGTTTCGGGAAAGGTTGGAGATTGTAGATTTTAGTTTCGCCAGGGGGACGGATGATCTGAAAATAATGCTTGAATAGGATTTCGCAATTTACTAAAATCTCCAACCGAACAAGAAATGTGAAAATAATATTATATATGGAATAGATTTTCGAGTATTTTTTTTTTTCCAATCTATTTGTCAGTGTCGGGCATAAAATATGGAGCTAAAATAAAATTATGCAAAGAATAACTGTTTTTGATTTAAAAGCACATAGAAAAGTTTGAGATTTAGCATAAGACGACCAGATTTTTTGGGGGAGAGATGATGGTCCGGACCCCCTGGATCACTCTCTCCTGGATACGTCCCTGCATCAATGTCAGTAATTCCGAGATGGCTAGGGGCGGGGGTGGCTCAGTCGGTAGCAAGCCAGGCTCGTAATCTATAGTTCCCATTTTCGAGTCCCAGCTGGGTCAGCGTTGAGATTTATCTCCGCAAAATTCCCCGCCCTGCCAACGTAGGGGACACCGATGAGCTTGGGAAGATCGACGTCCGTCGGATGGGATATAAAGCCGTGGCACCGTGTGAGGGAGAGCCATACCCTGTGCACGTTAAAGAACACGCTGGATGACCTTGACGGGGAGCTACCATCTGTCTCCCAACAGCTGTTTCAGTGGGTCCCCTCCCCTAACATTCTCTGAGCCTTCGGGGTCCATGTGACCTGGACATTTAGCCCATGGTGTGCAAAAAAGTGCCGCTCAGAGGTAAAACAACCCAACGTTAAAGAACACGCTAGATGGCTTTGACGGGAAGCTACCATCTGTCTCCCAATAGCTGTTCCAGTGGGCCCCCTCCCCCAACTTTCTCTGAGCCTTCGGGGTACATGTGATCTGGCCATTTAGCCCATGGTGTGCAAAAAAGTGCCGCTCAGAGGTAAAACAACCCAACCCGAGATGGCTAAGAAATCATTTAGATCTGCACTGGGATCTCGAAGTTTAGAGAAAGTGTCTGAGATGGTAGCACTCGTGGAATCTCTAGTCCGAGCTCTGCTAGGTAAGCGTAAGTATTCAACAGTACCATCTTGTGCAGTACAGCCTGTGGATTTCATCATAGCTACAGCCTTCGTCGCCTAACACCTGATCGAATAATCAAAATTAGATTTCACCATTTTTGTGCTCATTCCATTTCGGCTCTTATTTCTTGAGTAGGTTCATTTGATTAAAGATCCATTCCACTTCCGTGTTATTTATTTTTTAATTGGTCATGCAGGCTGTGATTAAGTTCATCTGAATGGTTGCGGTTTTGAGCAGTATCACAGGTTAATTATCTTGGGAGCTATGTAACAGATACTGGTTGGGTTGGGTTGTTTTACCTCTGAGCGGCACTTTTTTGCACACAATGGGCTAAATGGCCAGGTCACATGGACCCCGAAGGCTCAGAGAAGGTTGGGGGAGGGGACCCACTGGAACAGCTGTTGGGAGACAGATGGTAGCCTCCCGTGAAGGCCATCCAGCTTGGCGTAACGTGCATTATGGCTCTCCTGCACACGGGGCCACGGCTTAAAGTCCCATCCGACGGACGGCGGCCTTTCCAAGCCCATCGGTGTCCCCTACAGACCATGGGCAGGGCGGGGAATTTTGCGGAGATAAATCTCAACGCTGACCCAGCTGGGACTCGAACCTGAGAACTACAGATTACGAGCCTGGCGCACTACCGACTGAGCCACCCCCGCCCCAACAGATACTGGTAATGTGCGGCATGAGATTAACAGACGGATGGGGATTGCTGCCGGGACTTTTAAGAATCTGTGGAGATTGTGGAGAAATAAGCGTATACACCTAAAGACTAAAATTAGACTGTATAATAGTTTGGTTCTTTCTAGGGTTAGTTATGGCAGTGAAACTTGGACGCTTTGTAAACAAGATAACAGGAAACTAGATGCTTTTGATTCCAGATGCTTACGCAGTATCTTGGGCATTAGGTGGTTCAACTTTGTAACTAATGATGAGATTAGGCAAAGGAGTTTGCAACCTCCTTTAAGCAGCATATTGTGCAGAGAGAGACTCCGCTGGTTTGGCCATGTTGCCCGTATGAATAATTATAGATTGGCGAATAGGGTTAAGAACAGTGTGTCTAAAGGCTTCAGAAAGAGGGGGATACCTAGGATGAGGTGGGCAGACAATGTCAAACAGGACCATGTTATAATTGGTGCGCAGTGGCCAAATCCAGGAGACGTAGCTAAGGACAGATTTGTTTGGAGAACTAAATTGCACGGTCTGGTTGGACCTCCGTAGCCCATGGCTGCTTGAAGAAGATGATAATGATTTATGAAAGCACAAGGAGAGAAAGTACAAAGCTAGAAAGAGGATTCAGACCTGAGGCATCTCTGTGTAAGCTGATTTCATTCCATAGCTGAATAGCAACCTTAGTACATTTTACCATTGTTAAGTTTGTCCACTGTACATGATGCAAATGCGCTATTCTAAAATAGTACCTAAAGAGACAATGTACATTCACAATCCTTTACATAAATAACGTAACGTACGTTGTCTCTTTAGGTTATTGTTTTAGAATAGCGCATGTGCATCATGTACAGTGGACAAACCTGACAATGGTAAATGCTTCACAATACTTTACATAAATAACGGAAGCATGATTGTAATCAAAAAAGAAAAAAAAAGCACAGTTTTTGATGTATACTTTATTAAAGTATGAATAAACTCAATTAAAAAATGCCTTTGATCTGTCTACCCTTTTAGTCATGGTTAACACTTTATGGAATCGGATGCAGTATTTCTCCAGCTTCAAACGCTGCATGTATAAGAGATAAAAATTTGGATAACAATTATTGTAAGGGGCTTTAGAAATTTAATTTAGGCAAATTTTAGTCGTTAAAACAACGATTTAAAAAAAGGCAAAATGAAACGAAAAAAGACAGTTTTTTTTTTTATTAAAAGAAGCTAAATTTCAAGCCATAAGCAAATTGAATACTTTCCGAGCTGGTAGATAACTTGTAAGAAAGTTAGATCTAGGCTTGGAAAAACTAAGTTGGCAAAGCGGGCTGTTAAATGTTCATCATCATCATCATCCTCCTCAAGCAGCCATGGGCTACGGAGGTCCAACCAGACCGTGCAATTTAGTTCTCCAAGCAAGTCTATCCTGAGCTACATCTACTGCATCTGGCCACTGCACACCAATTCTAACAAGGTCCTGTTTGACATTGTCTGCCCACCGCATCCTACGTCTCCCTTTCTTTCTGAGGCCTTTAGGCACACTGTTCATAAGCCTATTCGCCAATCTATAATTATTCATACGGGCAACATGGCCAAACCAACGGAGTCTCTCTCTGCACAATATGCTGCTTAAAGGAGGTTGCAAACTCCTTTGCCTAATCTCATCATTAGTTACAAAGTAGAACCACCTAATGCCCAAGATACTGCGTAAGCATCTGGAATCAAAAGCATCTAGTTTCCTGTTATCTTGTTTACAAAGTGTCCAAGTTTCACTACCATAACTAACCCTAGAAAGAACCAAACTATTATACAGTCTAATTGTAGTCTTTTGGTGTATACGCCTATTTCTCCACACTCTCCATAGGTTCTTAAAAGTCCCGGCAGCAATCCCTATTCGTCTGTTAATCTCATGCCGCACATCACCATTATCTGTTACATAGCTCCCAAGATAATTAAACTGTGACACCTGCTCAAGACTGCAACCATTCAGATTAACTGAATCACAGCCTGCCTGACCAATTTTCATCACTTTAGTTTTCTCTCTGTTTATAACCAAACCTACTCTACTACCAGTCTCATCAACAGCTCGAATGAAAGAGTTCATCTCATCAACATCATTTGCCAAAAGGGCTAAATCATCAGCATAATCTAAATCAGAAATTTTCGTATCTCCAGCCCATTTAAGGCCAAAATCTTTCCCTTGAAGTGAATTTCGCATAACTTAATCAATAACCAAGCTAAAGAGAAAAGGAGACAAAATGCACCCTTGTCGAACACCAGAAGTAATGCTAAACCAATTGCTACAAGCCTTACCAACTCTCACACACGACTCAGTGTTATTATAGAGAGCTTTCATAATGTTAACTAACTTGTCTGGTATACCATATGATCTCACAATCAACCACAAATTATGACGATCAACAGAGTCGAAAGCCTTTTTGAAATCAACAAGCAAGCAACCAAAGGTTTCTGAAACTCTAAACATTTCTCAAGAATCTGCCTAAGTGAAAATATCTGATCAACACATCCCCTACTACTTCTGAATCCACATTGCTCATCACGCAATTGACTGTCAACCAGATTCTTAATTCTATTAAGCACAATCATGAAAAGAACTTTCCCTGGAACAGAGAGTAGGCTGATACCCCTTAGTTATCACAAGAACTGCGATCACCTTTTTTGAAAATAGCGATAACAATAGCTCTGGTAAAATCCTTAGGAACCATGCCTTTATCATAAAAGATATTCAGAATTTCAGTCATCCAAGTGGTAACCGAAACATTCCCAGCTCTAAGCATTTCCGTAGTAATTTCATCTACCCCTGGGGATTTATGAAGTTTAAGTTTAGAAACAGCCAAAATAACTTCAGATTGTGTTATAGGGCCAACGTTAAAGCGACCAACGCATCTATCATCATTGCAAACAATGGGAGTAGAACTAACTACATTGTTTAGAACATCACTGAAATGCTCAGCCCACCTAGCCATGACAAAATCCTCACCTTCTATAACCTTACCTTGTTTATCCTTCAATCCTTGTATGCCTGTCCGTTTTCTACCACACAAAACATTAACTATCTGGTACAGCTCTCTGCTGTTGTGCTGTCTAACTGCTTCCTCGGCTTTGTCAGCCAAACCATCAAGCCAAAGATTCTTATCAGCAGCTAACTGATCCTTTACAAGTTTATTAAGGTCTCTGTAATGCTTTCTATTAGGACTAGTAGGGTATTGATTAAAGACATTCCTGCAGTTCTTTCTTTCCGAAATAAGCTCAAGTGCCTTATCACTCAGATAATTCTGCCTCTTCTGCTCCTTTTTTCCTAAAAGAGTACTGTTAGTGTCCAAAAAAGCCTGTTTAAAATGATCCCATTCTTCCTCAACTTCAGTAGTAAGTAAACCATGACTGTCATAATGACTAAGTAACCTATCATGGTAAGCTTTGGCTATAACTGGATCTTTCAGAGCTTCAGTATTAAAAGTAAAATTTTTAACCCTAGCACAACACTTTTTAAGTTTAAGTTGCAACACACTTTTAACAAGGTAATGGTCAGATCCAATTTCAGCTCCCCTATATGCCCTGGTATTCCTAACAGAACTAGCCCATTTGCTGTTAATTAATATGTAATCAATCATATTCTTATGCAGCCCATCCGGTGAGACCCATGTGTACTTATGTATGTCGCGGTGTTTGTAATAATTGTTAGTTATTCTGAATCCATTGAGTTTACTTCCCTGTAGAAGACGTTGCCCATTGCCATTGCAGCTACCAATACCAAAAGGGCCTATTACTCCTCCCTAAAGGTCAGAGTCAGTACCAACTTTGGCATTGAAGTCACCAAGAACAAGGGTAATATCTCCTTTCTTGACAGAATTCAAAATATCCTGAAGTTGTTCATAAAACCTATCCTTCTCATCCTCATCGGCATCCTCAGTGGGGGCATAACAGCAGATAACTTTCAAGTCTTTAACGCTTGTCTGAAATTTTGCTGTAAGAAATCTTTCATTAATGCACTCATATCCTAGAAGAGCATCGCTAGCGTGTCTGCTGAGAAGCAGACCCACGCCTTGGTGATGCTTATTGTCGTCCCTCCCTGAAAAGAGAAATTTAAGATTATTTTTAAGAATCTGACCTTTATCTGTCCATCTGGTCTCTTGCAAGCCGAGAATATCTAAATTATAACGGTGGAATTCTTGTGTGAGGACATCAAGAGAAAAAGCTCTGTGCAGAGTCCTCACATTCCAACTACCTATGGAGAGAAAATGGTTAGTAGGATGTTTAAAGACACTATGTTTATTGAGAGAGGGAATGCCGACAATATCAAACAGCCCCCTAATCGCAGACATGGGGCAAAGACCCGTTCCCCCACTACTAAAGGCTGAAGCCATCTACACTGGAAGACTTCCTCCAATGTAGAATTTGACGATGCCAGTAGAAGCAAAGAGTTCAGGTGCCTGCGATGACTTCTGCTCAGGATTATCCACCAGCTGAAAAACATATCCTGTGAATCTATTCACTTGGGGCTGTCAACCCACAAAGAAACAGAAAACACAGCGGAAGATTTTCCCTCCACAGAAGCCCACCAGTGCAGCAAAATCAGGATCCATAATCAAGCTCAGAGCCATATATCTGTCCAGTCCAGTGGGTTTATATGGTCAGCACCAGGACCCTGTGTGGTTGACCACTCCTCAGCAGGGTAGAAAAAAAAAGAAAAGTAGCCATAGTTGTCCAGATCAGTAGGCCACACTAATCTGGCAGCCCTCCCCTTCCGTTCACTTCCACAAGAGAGTATCTCTTTTGAAAGTTACTAACGGTCCGCACCACGAGAAGGCGGGGTCGGACATCAGGTGCTATGCTTGGCCGGTTCTATGCATCATCACAGGGGATTGGTGCATAGCTCTCCTTCCAGTGACTACCTAGCTACCATTTACAGACCCTTAAATGTTCCAGCTTCAATAATTTTTTAAATAATAAGAGAATATTTTTAAAAACTGAGATTAGAAAGATTTGTCGGAAATTAACAATTTATCGCCTGTTCATAAAAAAAAAACTCATTTTCAAAGTTAGGAAGCTTTGAATGTGACTCCATTTACGTAACAAGGAAGTGGACAGTTACTTTCTCTTTCGGAGTGTAAAAAGGAATCGCGCGGAGTGCCACTCATCTTTGTGATTTGTAACTGTTTCGCTTGGTGGCGTTCTGTTGAACTTTTTCCTCTCGTTTCGCACCGGAGAGTGTCGTGAGAACGACGTGTGTGGCAGCGCGTGGCCCTGCGACCGTTAGAAGGGTTGCCCTATAAATAAATGTTTCGTTAAAAAGTTTCTTTTGTACTTGATGGCATCTTGGTTATTGGCACGACTCTATAAGATATTCAACCTTGTGTTCACTGTAGAGGACCCCATTTTGGAGTGCTCGTTATCCGTTTCCCTGCCTATAAGGAGACAAATTATTGAGGAACTCTTCATAATAATTCACCGCACTTTTGAAGATCACATACGAGGACGATAACGTCATTTCTGAAGATCTCAACAATTAAAAGTTTAAGAGAAAACTCCAGCAGAATTAAAGAAGCTGGGATTATTTTAGGGACCATGATCTTTTCTATAATTGTTCAGTAAAATCGATGAAGCTGTGGATTATTTTAGGGATCATGATCCTTTCTATAATTATTCAGTAAAATCGATGAAGCTGTGGATTAATTTAGGGATCATGATCCTTTCTATAATTGTTCAGTAAAATCGATGAAGCTGTGGATAATTTCAGGGATCATGATCCTTTCTATAATTGTTGAGTAAAATCGATGAAGCTCTGGATAATTTCAGGGACCATGATCCTTTCTATAATTGTTCAGTAAAATCGATGAAGCTGTGGATAATTTCAGGGATCATGATCCTTTCTATAATTGTTCAGTAAAATCGATGAAGCTGTGGATTATTTTAGGGACCATGATCCTTTCTATAATTGTTCAGTAAAATCGATGAAGCTGTGGATTATTTTAGGGACCATGATCCATTCTATAATTGTTCAGTAAAATCGATGAAGCTGTGGATAATTTCAGGGATCATGATGCTTTCTATAATTGTTCAGTAAAATCGATGAAGCTGTGGATTATTTTAGGGACCATGATCCTTTCTATAATTGTTCAGTAAAATCGATTAAGCTGTGGATTATTTTAGGGATCATGATCCTTTCTATAATTGTTCAGTAAAATCGATGAAGCTGTGGATTATTTTAGGGACCATGATCCTTTCTATAATTGTTCAGTAAAATCGATGAAGCTGTGGATTATTTTAGGGACCATGATCCTTTCTATAATTGTTCAGTAAAATCGATTAAGCTGTGGATTATTTTAGGGATCTTGATCCTTTCTATAATTGTTCAGTAAAATCGATGAAGCTGTGGATTATTTTAGGGACCATGATCCTTTATATAATTGTTCAGTAAAATCGATGAAGCTGTGGATAATTTCAGGGATCATGATCCTTTCTATAATTGTTCAGTAAAATCGATGAAGCTGTGGATAATTTCAGGGCCCATGATCCTTTCTATAATTGTTCAGTAAAATCGATGAAGCTGTGGATAATTTCAGGGATCATGATCCTTTCTATAATTGTTCAGTAAAATCGATGAAGCTGTGGATTATTTTAGGGACCATGATCCTTTCTATAATTGTTCAGTAAAATCGATGAAGCTGTGGATAATTTCAGGGATCATGATCCTTTCTATAATTGTTCAGTAAAATCGATGAAGCTGTGGATTATTTTAGGGACCATGATCCTTTCTATAATTGTTCAGTAAAATCGATGAAGCTGTGGATAATTTCAGGGATCATGATCCTTTCTATAATTGTTCAGTAAAATCGATGAAGCTGTGGATAATTTCAGGGACCATGATCCTTTCTATAATTGTTCAGTAAAATCGATGAAGCTGTGGATTATTTTAGGGACCATGATCCTTTCTATAATTGTTCAGTAAAATCGATTAAGCTGTGGATTATTTTAGGGATCATGATCCTTTCTATAATTGTTCAGTAAAATCGATGAAGCTGTGGATTATTTTAGGGACCATGATCCTTTCTATAATTGTTCAGTAAAATCGATTAAGCTGTGGATTATTTTAGGGATCATGATCCTTTCTATAATTGTTCAGTAAAATCGATGAAGCTGTGGATTATTTTAGGGACCATGATCCTTTCTATAATTGTTCAGTAAAATCGATTAAGCTGTGGATTATTTTAGGGATCATGATCCTTTCTATAATTGTTCAGTAAAATCGATGAAGCTGTGGATTATTTTACGGACCATGATCCTTTCTATAATTGTTCAGTAAAATCGATGAAGCTGTGGATAAATTCAGGGATCATGATCCTTTCTATAATTGTTCAGTAAAATCGATGAAGCTGTGGATAATTTCAGGGATCATGATCATTTCTATAATTGTTCAGTAAAATCGATGAAGGTGTGGATTATTTTAGGGACCATGATCCTTTCTATAATTGTTCAGTAAAATCGATGAAGCTGTGGATAATTTCAGGGATCATGATCCTTTCTATAATTGTTCAGTAAAATCGATGAATCTGTTAATTATTTTATAGATCATGATCCTTTCTATGATCCTTCAGCAAAATTGCTGAATCTGTGGATTATTTCAGGATATTTTCTGAAGCTGAAGCTTAAATATTCAGTAACCATGATCCTAACTATGATCGTGCAGCACAATTGGTGAAGCTGTGGATTATTTTAGGGACCATGACCTTCTCTTTGAAGGTTCTGCCAAAGTGGAACGTGATCTACGAGAAGTTTTGTCGTACTACAAAGCAATTCTCCATGTATAAATGCAAGATGGAACCGAAACGACTTTAGACTCATTCTTTGCGAAACACAAACCACCATGGAGGTAATTATATAGCTTAACTATTTAGAAAGATAACATATCGCCTCGGAGGAATGGGATAAATAAAAATAAATTCCTCCTCAAGTAGCTGCTTGCCAGAGTTCATTCGTTTTCAACGAAAATTAAGTTTTTCATTTTCCGAAATTTGCACCCTTTAGCAGTAGTAATTCGCACTAATGGCAGATTCGAAATGCAAATAAATAAATAATAATCCTCTCAAGCAGCTGCTTGCCACAGAATTCTGACAGGAGCCTGTCAGTTTCATACGCTATAATAGATGATCTGTGAAGATGGCGGGCCCTCAGCAGACAGACTTTGGATTGGATTGTTTTACCTCTGAGCGGCACTTTTTTGCACACCATGGGCTAAATGGCCAGGCCACAAGGACCCCGAAGACTCAGAGAAGGTTGGGGGAGGGGACCCACTGGAACAGCTGTTGGGAGACAGATGGTAGCCTCTCGTCAAGGCCATCAAGCGTGTTCTTTAACGTGCACAGGGTATGGCTCTCCCTCACACGGGGCCACGACTTAACGTCCCATCCGACGGACGGCGGCCTCTTCAAGCCCATCGGTATCCCCTACTGACCGTGGGCAGAGCGGGGAAATTTTGCGGAGAGAAATCTCAACGCTGACCCAGCTGGGACTCGAACCTGGGAACTACAGATTACGAGCCTGGCGCGCTACCGACTGAGCCACCCCCGCCCCAGCAGACAGACAACAACAAACATCCATGCCTTACCTGGGGCTCGAACCCAGATCCCTCAAACCAGTATCCGAGCGCGCTAACCACTCAGCCACGAGACGGCAAAATGTCAATAGCAAAGTATTATTAGCTGTATAAAACGCAAATCGAACATCTCATTTATCTCTAAAAATGTAAAAGTTGCGTTTTCTAATCCTCTAGAGTAGGAGTTCTCAACGTGAGGCACGCGTACTCCTTGGGGGAACGCGGTAAAATTTTTTAAAGTACGCCGTGAGAGCTGTTTCACTGATTACCCAGTAAAATGCTAATAATTTTATAAGATTCGTTAAATTGTTTATGCCATTTTCTGTGTAAATCGATATATGTAATTCATGAATACAAAATTTAATATGTATATATATATATGTTTTATTTTATTCACATTGTTATACTATAACTATAGTTTTATCTATCTATACAAGGGGTACGCCAGTTACATACACATTTCCAGGGGGTACGTGAAACATAAAAGGTTGAGAACCACTGATATAGATGTTTTATTTTGTTCCCATTGTTATACTATAACTATAGTTTTATCTATCTATACAAGGGGTACGCCAGTTACATACACATTTCCAGGGGGTACGTGAAGCATAAAAGGTTGAGAACCACTGATATAGATGTTTTATTTTATTCCCATTGTTATACTATAACTATAGTTTTATCTATCTATACAAGGGGTACGCCAGTTACATACACATTTCCAGGGGGTACGTGAAGCATAAAAGGTTGAGAACCACTGATATAGATGTTTTATTTTATTCCCATTGTTATACTATAACTATAGTTTTATCTATCTATACAAGGGGTACGCCAGTTACATACACATTTCCAGGGGGTACGTGAAGCATAAAAGGTTGAGAACCACTGATATATATGTTTTATTTTATTCCCATTGTTATACTACAACTATAGTTTTATCTATCTATACAAGGGGTACGCCAGTTATATACACATTTCCAGGGGGTACGTGAAACATAAAAGGTTGAGAACCACTGATATATATGTTTTATTTTATTCCATTGTTATACTATAACTATAGTTTTATCTATCTATACAAGGGGTACGCCAGTTACATACACATTTCCAGGGGGTACGTGAAGCATAAAATGTTGAGAACCACTGATATATATGTTTTATTTTATTCCCATTGTTATACTATAACTATAGTTTTATCTATCTATACAAGGGGTACGCCAGTTACATACACATTTCCAGGGGGTACGTGAAACATAAAAGGTTGAGAACCACTGATATATATGTTTTATTTTATTCCATTGTTATACTATAACTATAGTTTTATCTATCTATACAAGGGGTACGCCAGTTACATACACATTTCCAGGGGGTACGTGAAGCATAAAAGGTTGAGAACCACTGATATATATGTTTTATTTTATTCCCATTGTTATACTATAACTATAGTTTTATCTATCTATACAAGGGGTACGCCAGTTACATACACATTTCCAGGGGGTACGTGAAGCATAAAAGGTTGAGAACCACTGATATATATGTTTTATTTTATTCCCATTGTTATACTATAACTATAGTTTTATCTATCTATACAAGGGGTACGCCAGTTACATACACATTTCCAGGGGGTACGTGAAGCATAAAAGGTTGAGAACCACTGATATAGATGTTTTATTTTATTCACATTGTTATACTATAACTATAGTTTTATCTATCTATACAAGGGGTACGCCAGTTACATACACATTTCCAGGGGGTACGTGAAACATAAAAGGTTGAGAACCACTGATATAGATGTTTTATTTTGTTCCCATTGTTATACTATAACTATAGTTTTATCTATCTATACAAGGGGTACGCCAGTTACATACACATTTCCAGGGGGTACGTGAAGCATAAAAGGTTGAGAACCACTGATATAGATGTTTTATTTTATTCCCATTGTTATACTATAACTATAGTTTTATCTATCTATACAAGGGGTACGCCAGTTACATACACATTTCCAGGGGGTACGTGAAGCATAAAAGGTTGAGAACCACTGATATATATGTTTTATTTTATTCCCATTGTTATACTATAACTATAGTTTTATCTATCTATACAAGGAGTACGCCAGTTATATACACATTTCCAGGGGGTACGTGAAACATAAAAGGTTGAGAACCACTGATATATATGTTTTATTTTATTCCGTTGTTATACTATAACTATAGTTTTATCTATCTATACAAGGGGTACGCCAGTTACATACACATTTCCAGGGGGTACGTGAAGCATAAAATGTTGAGAACCACTGATATATATGTTTTATTTTATTCCCATTGTTATACTATAACTATAGTTTTATCTATCTATACAAGGGGTACGCCAGTTACATACACATTTCCAGGGGGTACGTGAAACATAAAAGGTTGAGAACCACTGATATATATGTTTTATTTTATTCCATTGTTATACTATAACTATAGTTTTATCTATCTATACAAGGGGTACGCCAGTTACATACACATTTCCAGGGGGTACGTGAAGCATAAAAGGTTGAGAACCACTGATATATATGTTTTATTTTATTCCCATTGTTATACTATAACTATAGTTTTATCTATCTATACAAGGGGTACGCCAGTTACATACACATTTCCAGGGGGTACGTGAAGCATAAAAGGTTGAGAACCACTGATATATATGTTTTATTTTATTCCCATTGTTATACTATAACTATAGTTTTATCTAGCTATACAAGGGGTACGCCAGTTACATACACATTTCCAGGGGGTACGTGAAGCATAAAAGGTTGAGAACCACTGATATATATGTTTTATTTTATTCCCATTGTTATACTATAACTATAGTTTTATCTATCTATACAAGGGGTACGCCAGTTACATACACATTTCCAGGGGGCACGTGAAACATAAAAGGTTGAGAACCACTGATATATATGTTTTATTTTATTCCATTGTTATACTATAACTATAGTTTTATCTATCTATACAAGGGGTACGCCAGTTACATACACATTTCCAGGGGGTACGTGAAGCATAAAAGGTTGAGAACCACTGATATATATCTTTTATTTTATTCCCATTGTTATACTATAACTATAGTTTTATCTATCTATACAAGGGGTACGCCAGTTACATACACATTTCCAGGGGGTACGTGAAGCATAAAAGGTTGAGAACCACTGATATATATGTTTTATTTTATTCCCATTGTTATACTATAACTATAGTTTTATCTATGTATACAAGGGTTACGCCAGTTACATACACTTTTCCAGGGGGTACGTGAAGCATAAAAGGTTGAGAACCACTGATATATATGTTTTATTTTATTCCCATTTTTATACTATAACTATAGTTTTATCTATCTATACAAGGGGTACGCCAGTTACATACACATTTCCAGGGGGTACGTGAAGCATAAAAGGTTGAGAACCACTGATATATATGTTTTATTTTATTCCCATTGTTATACTATAACTATAGTTTTATCTATCTATACAAGGGGTACGCCAGTTACATACACATTTCCAGGGGGTACGTGAAGCATAAAAGGTTGAGAACCACTGATATATATGTTTTATTTTATTCCCATTGTTATACTATAACTATTGTTTTATCTATCTATACAAGGGTTACGCCAGTTACATACACATTTCCAGGGGGTACGTGAAGTATAAAAGGTTGAGAGCCACTGATATATATGTTTTATTTTATTCCCATTGTTATACTATAACTATAGTTTTATCTATCTATACAAGGGGTACGCCAGTTACATACACATTTCCAGGGGGTACGTGAAGTATAAAAGGTTGAGAGCCACTGATATATATGTTTTATTTTATTCCCATTGTTATACTATAACTATAGTTTTATCTATCTATACAAGGGTTACGCCAGTTACATACACTTTTCCAGGGGGTACGTGAAACATAAAAGGTTGAGAACCACTGATATATATGTTTATTTTATTCCTATTGTTATACTACAACTATAGTTTTATCTATCTATACAAGGGGTACGCCAGTTACATACACATTTCCAGGGGGTACGTGAAGCAT
Organism: Ryuthela nishihirai; assembly: GCA_038380435.1. NCBI lineage: Eukaryota > Metazoa > Arthropoda > Arachnida > Araneae > Heptathelidae > Ryuthela > Ryuthela nishihirai. Next base: position 88,239,748 of record JAWZYU010000003.1, on the reverse strand, counting down.
AAAAGGTTGAGAACCACTGATATATATGTTTTATTTTATTCCCATTGTTATAGTATAACTATAGCTTTATCTATCTATACAAGGGGTACGCCAGTTACATACACATTTCCAGGGGGTACGTGAAGCATAAAAGGTTGAGAACCACTGATATATATGTTTTATTTTATTCCCATTTTTATACTATAACTATAGTTTTATCTATCTATACAAGGGGTACGCCAGTTACATACACATTTCCAGGGGGTACGTGAAGCATAAAAGGTTGAGAACCACTGATATATATGTTTTATTTTATTCCCATTGTTATACTATAACTATAGTTTTATCTATCTATACAAGGGGTACGCCAGTTACATACACATTTCCAGGGGGTACGTGAAGCATAAAAGGTTGAGAACCACTGATATATATGTTTTATTTTATTCCCATTGTTATACTATAACTATAGTTTTATCTATCTATACAAGGGGTACGCCAGTTACATAGTCATTTCCAGGGGGTACGTGAAGCATAAAAGGTTGAGAACCACTGATATATATGTTTTATTTTATTCCCATTGTTATACTATAACTATAGTTTTATCTATCTATACAAGGGGTACGCCAGTTACATAGTCATTTCCAGGGGGTACGTGAAACATAAAAGGTTGAGAACCACTGATATAGATGTTTTATTTTATTCCCATTGTTATACTATAACTATAGTTTTATCTATCTATACAAGGGGTACGCCAGTTACATACACATTTCCAGGGGGTACGTGAATCATAAAAGGTTGAGAACCACTGATATATATGTTTTATTTTATTCCCATTGTTATACTATAACTATAGTTTTATCTATCTATACAAGGGGTACGCCAGTTACATACACATTTCCAGGGGGAACGTGAAGCATAAAAGGTTGAGAACCACTGATATATATGTTTTATTTTATTCCCATTGTTATACTATAACTATAGTTTTATCTATCTATACAAGGGGTACGCCAGTTACATAGTCATTTCCAGGGGGTACGTGAAACATAAAAGGTTGAGAACCACTGATATAGATGTTTTATTTTATTCCCATTGTTATACTATAACTATAGTTTTATCTATCTATACATGGGGTACGCCAGTTACATACACATTTCCAGGGGGTACGTGAAGCATAAAAGGTTGAGAACCACTGATATATATGTTTTATTTTATTCCCATTGTTATACTATAACTATAGTTTTATCTATCTATACAAGGGGTACGCCAGTTACATAGTCATTTCCAGGGGGTACGTGAAACATAAAAGGTTGAGAACCACTGATATAGATGTTTTATTTTATTCCCATTGTTATACTATAACTATAGTTTTATCTATCTATACAAGGGGTACGCCAGTTACATACACATTTCCAGGGGGTACGTGAAGCATAAAAGGTTGAGAACCACTGATATATATGTTTTATTTTATTCCCATTATTATAATATAACTATAGTTTTATCTATCTATACAAGGGGTACGCCAGTTACATACACATTTCCAGGGGGTACGTGAAGCATAAAAGGTTGAGAACCACTGATATATATGTTTTATTTTATTCCCATTGTTATACTCTAACTATAGTTTTATCTACCTATTCAAGGGGTACGCCAGTTACATACACATTTCCAGGGGGTACGTGAAGCATAAAAGGTTGAGAACCACTGATATATATGTTTTATTTTATTCCCATTGTTATACTCTAACTATAGTTTTATCTACCTATTCAAGGGGTACGCCAGTTACATACACATTTCCAGGGGGTACGTGAAGCATAAAAGGTTGAGAACCACTGATATATATGTTTTATTTTATTCCCATTGTTATACTATAACTATAGTTTTATCTATCTATACAAGGGGTACGCCAGTTACATACACATTTCCAGGGGGTACGTGAAGCATAAAAGGTTGAGAACCACTGATATATATGTTTTATTTTATTCCCATTGTTATACTATAACTATAGTTTTATCTATCTATACAAGGGGTACGCCAGTTACATACACATTTCCAGGGGGAACGTGAAGCATAAAAGGTTGAGAACCACTGATATATATGTTTTATTTTATTCCCATTGTTATACTATAACTATAGTTTTATCTATCTATACAAGGGGTACGCCAGTTACATAGTCATTTCCAGGGGCTACGTGAAACATAAAAGGTTGAGAACCACTGATATAGATGTTTTATTTTATTCCCATTGTTATACTATAACTATAGTTTTATCTATCTATACAAGGGGTACGCCAGTTACATACACATTTCCAGGGGGTACGTGAAGCATAAAAGGTTGAGAACCACTGATATATATGTTTTATTTTATTCCCATTGTTATACTATAACTATAGTTTTATCTATCTATACAAGGGGTACGCCAGTTACATACACATTTCCAGGGGGTACGTGAAGCATAAAAGGTTGAGAACCACTGATATATATGTTTTATTTTATTCCCATTATTATAATATAACTATAGTTTTATCTATCTATACAAGGGGTACGCCAGTTACATACACATTTCCAGGGGGTACGTGAAGCATAAAAGGTTGAGAACCACTGATATATATGTTTTATTTTATTCCCATTGTTATACTCTAACTATAGTTTTATCTACCTATTCAAGGGGTACGCCAGTTACATACACATTTCCAGGGGGTACGTGAAGCATAAAAGGTTGAGAACCACTGATATATATGTTTTATTTTATTCCCATTGTTATACTCTAACTATAGTTTTATCTATCTATACAAGGGGTACGCCAGTTACATAGTCATTTCCAGGGGGTACGTGAAACATAAAAGGTTGAGAACCACTGATATAGATGTTTTATTTTATTCCCATTGTTATACTATAACTATAGTTTTATCTATCTATACAAGGGGTACGCCAGTTACATACACATTTCCAGGGGGTACGTGAAGCATAAAAGGTTGAGAACCACTGATATATATGTTTTATTTTATTCCCATTGTTATACTATAACTATAGTTTTATCTATCTATACAAGGGGTACGCCAGTTACATACACATTTCCAGGGGGTACGTGAAGCATAAAAGGTTGAGAACCACTGATATATATGTTTTATTTTATTCCCATTGTTATACTCTAACTATAGTTTTATCTACCTATTCAAGGGGTACGCCAGTTACATACACATTTCCAGGGGATACGTGAAACATAAATCAGGATCTGTATGTGCCTCAAAGTCTTCCTCAGATGAATTTGAATCCATCTCCTCCCAGTTGGTTGGAAGTGTTGGTATAGGAAGATCTTCTCCATGAGGAACTGGTCTTATGGTTGAAGGAACATTTGGATATTGTATTTTGCTTTTGTTCTTTTTTGAAAAGCCCGACACTCTAGTTAAACAAAAATAGCAATCAAGCAAGTAATTAGTTGGCTCACCCCAAACCATTAGAACTGCAAAGGTCATGGATTTTATCTTACCTATCAACCATTCACTCAGGCCAACAAAGCACGAAATGCAGCACACATGTGGACCCATGTAAGAATATACATATGTAAATAATAATAAATAATAATAAATATACACATATGTGGACCATAATAAGAATATACAGGTTAAAAGTGACACCCGGCAGCGTCTGGTACGTTCAGCTAGTTAGAGAATAAAACATGAATGTTAATTCCCCTAATATGTGTTGTTTTTCTGCCGAAGTGTCGCTTCGCAGAGAATTCGTGTAAGCATCCTTAGCAAGTGGACTGCTTGAAGAGTAATTTTCCTTTTATTTGATTGTAATAAACATCCTATTGGTTAGCAAAGGAAAGCGATTCGAATGCAGGATGAAATGTTTCTTTTTCATCGCACACGTGTTGTCTCTCTATTTGAAGTACCGCTTTCTTAGAAATCTCCTCTGCAGTTTATTATATATGGGGTGGCTCAGTCGGTAGCGCGCCAGGCTCATAATCTGCAGTTGCCAGGTTCGAGTCCCAGCTGGGTCAGCGTTGAGACTTATCTCCGCAAAACTCCCCGCCCTGCCCACGTTCAGTAGGGGGCACCGATGGGCTTGGAAAGGTCGCCGTCCGTCGGATGGGACGTTAAGCCGTGGTCCCGTATGCGGGAGAGCCATATCCAGTGCACGTTAAAAAACACGCTGGATGGCCTTGACGCGAGGCTACAATCTGTCTCCCAACAGCTGATCCAGTGGGTCCCCTCCCCCAACCTTCTCTGAGCCTTTGGAGTACTTGTGACCTGGCCATTTAGTCCACGGTGTGCAAAAAAGTGCCGCTCAGAGGTAAAACAACCCAACGCAGCTTATTATACTAAGAGGATGCTCTCAGACCTCCTCCGTGTCATGGGTTATTTCAGGAGCAATTTCTCACTTATATTCCTATTGCTTTTTGCTTAACATTTCAGACTTCACGACAAGATTTTGGGATGCGGTTCATTTTGTTGTTGTGATGTTGTTCAAATGTCACGTGACACGAAGGTTGCCAGGGCACTAATTTCTAAAAAAAAAAATCGTTGCCAGATATTTTTTTCTGAATTCTGTAATCAACCGTAGCGTTCGGATACTTTTTTGAGCGACTGTAGGTGGTCATATTATTTTGATGCTAGATCGAGTGGGCTCACTCACGGAAATATTGAGCGTGTGCAGTTACCGTTCACAGCAAACTGGAGCACACGCTCCAGTTTACTGTGAACGGTAACTGGAGCGTGTACAGTTGCTGTACACGCTCCAGATATTTTTCCTGAATTCTGTAATCACCTGACACGAAGGTTGTCAGATGACAGATTGCTAAAAAAATCGTTGCCAGATATTTTTCCTGAATTTTGTAATCAGCCATAGTGTTCGGATACTTTTTTGAGCGACTGTACACGCGCCGACCTTCACAACTCCCCTCACAATGCATAAGGTTCTTATTCTATAGTGATGAAAGACAGTTGATGTTATCATAAAAAAATATAGAATTATGTTCCTACATTATATGCCTACATACTGTACAGTCGCTCAAAAAAATATCCGAACACTAGGGTTGATTACAGAACTTAGAAAAAAAAATCTGACAACGATTTTTTTTTCTAAATTCTGTACTCAACCCTAGTGTTCGGATATTTTTTTGAGCGACAGTACGTGCCCCAAAAAGTAAGAAATAACATATGTCAGTGATGGAATCATTTATTCGATTCGTATAAACTTCTAGCGCCAAAATTAGTTTTTTCGTCTTATTTAGTTTAAAAACAAGGCCTAAAGTATTCAAAGAAGAAATGTAAATGAACTAAAGATGAAAACAATTTTTTTTTATTTTTCATACGAAGAAAAAAAAAAGGTTCGCTTCTTCTGCAGAAGGATATTTTCTTCTCCACGAAAGAACACTGCATTAATTTTCAGGCTATCAAATAGAGTAAACAGTTTTATTTCGGATGAAATTCCCTCATCTCTTCGCCCACGTGGTTTTCAGCTACATCCTCCCAGAAAAAAAAATGCTTTCCTTCCATATGCGTTGCCATGATAACGGTCCTCTCCAGCTCTTCATCTAACAACTTCCGGACTTTTTTTTATTCCTAGGAGGATTCATTCCGAGGACGACGGAGTGAAAACGTCGTTTGCGAAACCAAAATCGACAACAAATTAAATGAATCTGAAGAAATCGAAGCAGCGAAGAAAGTGAAAACGGTTTCTGATTTCGCAATTCAGTGCAAAATTAAATCGCTGTTCTTAATGAGGTTCAAAGGCTCACGTGTCCACGCCCACAACGTCAGTGACTCGGTTAGGTAGTTTTATCTCTGAGCGACAATTTTGTACATATACTGGACTAAATGGCCAGGTCATAAGGACCCCAGGGGCTCAGAACTGTAGAAGGGAAGGAGATCCCAGGGGCTCAGAACTGTGGAAGGGAAGGAGATCCCAGGGACTCAGAACTGTGGAAGGGAAGGAGATCCCAGGGGCTCAGAAATGTGGAAGGGAAGGAGATCCTAGGGATTCGGAACTGTGGAAGAAAAGGGGATCACAGTGGCTCAGAACTGTCGAAAGGAAGGGATCCCAGAGGATCAGAACTGTGGAAGGTAAGGTAATCCCAGGGGCTCGAGACTGTGGAAGAGAAGGGGATCCTAGGGACTTGGAACTGCGGAAAGAAAGGGGGATCACAGTGGCTCAGAACTTTGTAAGGGAAGGGAATCCCAAGTGCTCAGAACTGTGGAAGGAAAGGGGATCATAAGTGGCTCAGAACTGTGTAACGGAATGCCAGGGGCTCAGAACTGTGGAAGGGAAGGGGATCCCAGGGACTCGGAACTACGGAAGGAAAGGGAATCACATTGGCTCGGATCTCTGTAAGGGAAGGGAATCCCAAGTGCTCAGAACTGTGGAAGGAAAGGGGATCATAAGTGGCTCAGAACTGTGTAATGGAATGCCAGGGGCTCAGAACTGTGGAAGGGAAGGAGATCCCAGGGATTCGGAACTACGGAAGGAAAGGGAATCACAGTGGCTCAGAGCTTTGTAAGGGAAGGAAATTCCAAGTTCTCAGAACTGTGGAAGGAAAGGGGATCATAAGTGGCTCAGAACTGTGTAACGGAATGCCAGGGGCTCAGAACTGTGGAAGGAAAGGGGATCATAAGTGGCTCAGAACTGTGTAACGGAATGCCAGGGGCTCAGAACTGTGGAAGGGAAGGGGATCCCAGGGACTCGGAACTACGGAAGGAAAGGGAATCACAGTGGCTCAGAACTTTGTAAGGGAAGGGAATTCCAAGGGCTCAGAGCAGTGTAGGGGAAGGTTCAGGGAAAATCTTACAATTTTCTTCCCCAGGGTTCCCCCCCATGTTGGATTGAAGGCAGGCGTTCTGCCTTGCCATTCTGTTTCATTAATATCAGTAGGGGAAAAAGGAGAGTTCTAACTCAGTGGTGGGTCAATGTTAATCCTATGTGACCCACCACCCATGTGTTTCAAGCTGGTGACGGGTCATTATCAAGCACATTGGAAATTATAAGTAATGCTTGATAAACCATGAAAATTTAGAGAATTACCAACCTTTTATTATAAGTATAATCCCAGAAATGGAATCCCAGAAGGGTTTTCTCCAAGTGAGCGAGCTGATTCCTCGGGCACGTTACAACGTGATGCGAGCTGCGGAAATGAGTCAGCAGCATGAACGTCACCGGAAAAAGTCACGTGAAAAGTGACGCTAATGCTTGTTTACCTCCCCACTTGCCAAAGATAAGACTCAGAAATTCAGACGACACATATATTTCATTTTAAAATTTTTATTGATTTCAAAGTATTTGGAGATACAATGAGAATGCGTAGACTTCACGTGTAATGATTTCCATTGGTTTACAATTTTATACATTTCACAATGATGCTTTTTTCACATTGATTATAGATATACTTTACAGTCTGCTTACAAAAATGCAGGTTAACAGAGGAAATGGTTTTACATACAGCTGTCTACATACAATAATGACATGCAATATTTTTACATATATAGGGAATATATATTAGACATACAATAATGACATGCAATAATGTCATACAATAATGACATTATTGCATTTAGACATACAATAATGACATGCAATATTTTTACATATATAGGGAATATATTTTATATATATGACACCGAAAGGGTGTCATAACCATTTTCTGAAATATATCTTTTATCATCAAATGGTGACAGACCAATGTTACACCTTTCACTGTATGAAGATGATGGTTCCTACTCTGAATCCTTGTCAAATTTACTCGACAAGGTGATTTGTTTATTAAGCAGTCTCTGTAATCCTTGTGACGAAGTATTTGGGGTCTCCTTTCCTCCATCGATTTTTACGATGTATTTGGGAACTCCTTTCCTCGTCTTCTTCTCCTCATGTAAACTCTGAAGGGAATACATTTTAGAACGAAGGCCTGCAAATTGTTTGATAGGTACTCCTGAAAGTTCATCTTTCATTTTACCTAGTACCTTTTTATTATGTGTACTATGCAAAACATGGTCTATGTGATAGTCGGACGTGTCAAAATGTCTATATCGGCTATCTTATCAGCATACACGTCCTCGGTTTGAAGCTCGTAGCACAGTGAATCTGTATCAGTGAACAATAATTTAGCTTTTTCTCCATATTTTGGATTAATATAGTCATAATGAAAGCTATACATCAATAGTTTACTAATATCTAGAATACTGAAACCAACATAAATAGGCCTGTTGAGTTTCAGTTTAGTTTGCTTTGATTGTACACATGCGAGGTCGTTGTCAAAAACGCGAAAAGCGTGAAATGCAGGTGATGCTACGAGTTTACATACTCTCTTCGGGTTCTGAGTCAATTCAATTTTCACTCGATTTCTCAAATTTTCCATCGTTTTTCCAAACACAGCATTATTCATCAGTTTGAAGAAGTCCTTCTCGAAGTCGTTTCTAGCTTTCTTCCGCTGATCTGTATTAAATTCTATATATGGTTTTAGCCAGCAAGACTGATTAAATTCTAAAACGCGATGTATTTTCTTCAGCTGCATACCGAAGGTTAAATATTGTTTGAGATTTCGATAATGAAGGACATATTTTTCCTTAGAATTTAGATTTGGGGCTAATTTCACGACTGATTGGCTTGTATTTATTCCAAGGCTTTGGGCAACCTCTTGACAATATGGGGATAGCATGTTGCTGGTAATCTGAAGTTTCTCAGGGGCTAGTGGATAATCATTATGCTTGTCGTGTAGAGAAACTGGATAATCTAAATCAACTTCCAATATATACCCTTTATTCGAATCACCAGCAACTGCCGTAATATCTAGATCTTCTATTTCTTTATTAAGCCATCGAAAATAGCTTTGAGGGAGACATTGTGACATTGCCCATCCATAAAGATTGTTGGCATCATAGTACATAATGTATTTAGAGGGTAACTGAGGATCATAGGTGTCCACATACTTGTTGTTTGCAGTACTAAAACGATTGCATATCACAGAAATTCCCCCTCGTATACCTTTTCCAGGAAAAGGTACATTGTGGGGTCAGTTATCAACTCAAGATTTGTATTTGTCATTTTTAAGCATGCTTACCAGGCTAATCCAGGAGCTGTGTAAACATGACAGGGATCGATTTCATAGTATCTGATGCATAGTTTTCTGAAACTTTCGAAAACATCAGGCTAAGAGGAGCACGTCAGTCTTCAGGTACAAGTCATGATACTGGCCTAGATTTTTTATGTTGAATGCATTCCATACTCTTATTGCATGGGTGTAGTCTTCTTCCTCTAGCGCTTCTTCTGTGAGTTGGTTGTAAAATGCTTCACGTGGTGGTAGGTAATACTGTTTCTTCAAACTTTTCACTGTTGTCGATATAATCATAGGGGTAAACTACTTTTCTCAAAACCAAGTGTAACCGTTCAGTTTCAACATGTTCCTTTAAAATATGGAACTCATCTGGTGATAAATTATTTACTAGCTTCTCAAGAGATGTGCTTAAAAACTGATAGGAGTCTATAAAATGTAATGTCCCCAGGGAGAAGGCTATATATGTTTCCAGGCTATTGGGAATGCAATTAGTCTTCTTACTTTTGATTCTGCCGATTCCCTGCATAATAAGGTGGCTGTCATATCCCTTTAGGTTGTGAAAGATAACTGGAATCCTGTTGGTTAACTTAAAGTTCAGATTACAGGAATTATGGGCAGCTCCTCGGATTTACCTGTTATATGATCGTGATCTCTCACACGATCTGCTCCTAGGGCACGCTTACAAATATGACAGTCAGTAGTGTCGTGAAACAGTTTCTCTTCAAGATTCGAGAGTTGCATTGGCTTTATCATCGACAGTAAATTTTTGATGTTTTCTTCTTCTTTAAGCAAACGTTCTAAAAATTCTTCTACTATATTAGGACCTCTATAAATTACTGGAGGTTTATAGCTGCAGCCATCAGGTCCAACAACAAGATATGCAAATCCACAGGTGTTCATGATTTGCCGTGATAGTGGTGTGAGATTTTTCAGGGTTAGGCATACAAGTGTCCACTTTCACTAGGAATGATTCAAAGTCGGCATAAATCACGTATGGAACAGGCTGCTGAAACTTGAAATTTATGAATTTCAGCCATTTCTCTTCTTCAGTTGGGAATTCTACTCTCTGGGGTCCATGTTCTTGACAATAGGGGATATGATCCTTCAAGAGTGATTCATTTGCGAAACGGTGAAGACAGTAATCACAGTAGAAACGTACACCGTTATGTTTGGTGAGAGGACATAGAAGTCTACTCATATTCTTAATGGAGCAATAATGTTGCTTTTCACCATCCGATAACAGAAGGAGATTTGGGTGCGCTTTAATCTGAATGGTGTGATGTAGAGTGGGAACACCTCTTTCTCGTATCCAAAAACATTGACAGAAATGTTCATTTTTTCGAATTTTGATATTTGATTTATTGTTACAGGGAAAATTAGTCCAGATGTGTTTAATTTTTCTTCTAAATGAATGTAGTTGCTAAAGCGTTCAGTGTTTCCTATAGCGGGATAAAATAGAGGCTAAAACAGACCAGACAAAACATTTTTGGTCGGAATTACATACATTGACAATAGCGTGTTTTAACAGTAATTTTCTTGGAGTAGGGATATAACTAGATCCTGCAAGAGGTGTATATTTCCCAATGTTCATTTCAGCGTGGAGTACAGCATCCAGTGTCCATCCACTATGTGCTCCTTCAAATTCTTCAAATGAGGCCTTAATCTTCTTATACGCTGAATCCAAATCTCTGCTTATGGATGATGTAGGAAGACTTGTGACACAGTTACTTCGGAAAAATTGAGTGCAGTGTTCGAAGGTTGAAAGGGAAACTTTTCGCCTGAAGCGCACTTGTACAGCAAGGTACCATTTAATGCTACCTTTCGAGGTTAATTCTTCTTTCAGATGTGTTAGGAGTGACTCCTGCGAGGACTCGAGGAAAAAGATGAGGTCAACAGATGTTTCGTCCGTTGCCACCAGCTTATGTGTTGACAGGGTCCTTTTCATTTCTTCTGTAAACTGACAGGGGTCTTCAGGGTCTGGTTTTTGTTTCTTCTGGGGAATCCTTTCATCTTCAGAACATTTTCGCTTATTATTGTGGGGCTTTCTTTGATGGCGCAAAAGACTGTCTTTTCTCCCAAACTCCATTGCACATTTTTCACATTTGTAGGTTTTCCTGCAGGTGTGGATGAACTCATGTCGTCGGACGTCATCTCTCCTTGAGAATGTCGATTCGCATTGAGAGCACTTAAACAGGCTATCTCCATCATGATTTCTCTTATGACGAATGAGATGGGTCTGATGAAGGAAAGCCTTCTCACATATATCACATGGATACATTATAAAACAGTGCGTTGAAAAATAGCTGATTTTAAATTACACGAGGACTATCACTATTGGCTTCTAGCAGTTGAAAAAAATCACTGAGACGCAGCAGCAGAGAACTGTCACTGTCAACGTCTGCCAACAGAATGAGGATTCTGACTGATGGATGTCGTATTTATACTGGAAGGAGGACTATCCCGCAGAAACTAATTTAAATGACTGTCCCGCAGTAAATGAAAAGAAAACTTCTAATCGGTGACATCAGATTTCAAAATGGCGGACTTACTTCACGCTGTAGGAGGATGACGCAACCACAGGAGATGTCAAAATGATGGAATCAGAGGAAAAGAGGTGGGGGGGGGGTTCTTTTTTAATAAAGGGAACTTTCGATAATGGGGTAATTAATGAGGGGATGACAGTTTTGAAGGGGAGGTTTAATAAAGGGGAGTGGAATTTAATATGTCAAGAACCAAGATGGCGGAGCCTGGACTTAGTAATTTCGGATGAGGTTAGAAACCAAGATGATGGACTAACGGCAAAATCGCGGGAGTTTGTAGTGACGTCAGGTTTCTAAATGGTGGACTCGAAAAAATTTGTGTAAACCAAGATGGACGTCGGTGGAAATTACGAGTGGATTATCTGCAATTTAACTGAATAATTTCAGATTAATACATTACTGGAGAGAGGAATTTATTCACCATTGTCTGACTTCAGTCTTAAAAACAGTGAGAATTCTGACCAATGTGCTTGATAATGACCCGTCACCAGCTTGAAACACGTGGGTGGTGGGTCACATAGGACTAACATTCAACCGCCACTGAGTTAGAACTCTCCTTTTCCCCCTACTAATATCTTTGCTTTCAAGGAACTGTTGATCATATGAGTCCTGTAGAGACAGGTATATCGTTGATAAAGATGAAACGATGTGTAATGGCACTTCTGAAAAGCCACATATAAGGAGCAAGAATCTCACATTTTAAGAGATGACAGATCGAAGAGTGACTTCATGAAATATCTGAAGCTCTTTGCATACTAATCATCATTAAGTATGACACAATAGCCAACAAAACACCCTCTTTCTTTGATGTTAGAATAGATGTGGTCTTGTTTGCTTCAAATGAAAGCACTTCGAGAATCGATGTCCACACTGAATATGGGTTGGGTTGGGTTGTTTTACCTCTGAGCGGCACTTTTTTGCACACCATGGGCTAAATGGCCAGGTCACATGGACCCCGAAGGCTCAGAGAAGGTTGGGGGAGGAGACCCACTGAAACAGCTGTTGGGAGACAGATGGTAGCCTCCCGTCAAGGCCATCCAGCGTGTTCTTTAACGTGCACAGGGTATGGCTCTCCCACACACGGGACCACGGCTTAACATCCCATCCGACGGACGGCGGCCTTTCCAAGGCCCATCGGTGTCCCCTACTAACCGTGGGCAGGGCAGGGAATTTTGCGGAGAAAAATCTCAACGGTAAATCTGGCAACTAAAAATATCTGGCAACGATTTTTTTAGAAATTAGTGATCTGGCCACCTTCGTGTCACGTGACAGGAAGGTTGCCAGATCACTAATTTCTAAAAAAATCGTTGCCAGTTTTTTTTTCAATTTCTGTAATCAACCGTAGTGTTCGGATACTTTTTTAATATATATAATGCGTATGAATATATAATGCAATGAATATGGAGCGTGTGCAATTACCGTTCACAGCAAACTGGAGCGGTTGCGGTTAATGTTCACAGCACATTGGATCGTGTGAGCTCACAAAGACCTGGATCGTGTGGGCTCACTCACAGAAATATTGAGCGTGTGCAGTTACCGTTCACAGCAAACTGGAGCGGTTGCGGTTAATGTTCACAGCACATTGGTTCGTGTGAACTCACAAAGACCTGGATCGTGTGGGCCCACTCACAGAAATATTGAGCGTGTGCAGTTACCGTTCACAGCAAACTGGAGAGTGTGCAGTAACTGCACACGCTCCAGTTTGCTGTGAACGGTAACTGGAGCGTGTACAGTTGCTGTACACGCTCCAGATATTTTTCCTGAATTCTGTAATCACGTGACACGAAGGTTGCCAGATCACTCATTTCTAAAAAATCGTTGCCAGATATTTTTTTATTTCTGCAATCAACCGTAGTGTTCGGATACTTTTTTGAGCGACTGTACCAATCTGTACTTTGTGGAGTGGGTGTCTTCTAGCAGCTGTCCCGTGGTCCCCCGTTACTCCACCTTCTCTGAGCCATGCGGTTCCCTGGGACCTGGAAATTTAGCCCAATTAGTTTACTATTTTCGACAAAAGTGCCACTCAGAGATAAAGCAATCTAACTCTGTTTAACCTTGCTCATAACACGAATAGAAAATAGAAAAGCCATTTACTGCAACTTGATAACTTATTCATTGGAAACATTTGTTAAATCTTTCTTTCTGTTTACCGTCGAAATTTCAATCCAAAGTAGTTCAAGATCAACTGAAGAAAACGAAATTAGAAAATCAAGTTTTCGTTTTAACTTTAAGTAAAGGAGAAAGAAAGGATTTCACTTCTCTTAAAAACCACTCAATTCATGAGAGATTCTGGAGGGAGGTTTCGCCACTGAAGTGTTTAAGGTTAATGGAGGGGATGTTTGAAACGGAATTCGCCGACCTAACAGACCACAAAGAGAAACCAAATGTATCGAAAGAGATAAAGTTTAAGAGATGCCGAATCGGTGATTTCAACTGCCATCGTTGTAATGATGATGTTTCTGCCTCCATTTGGGTGCAAAGGGCAAATTATTTCAAGAATGGGTTGTTTCAGTAACGGAAAAAAACGACTCCAACAGTCGATAAGTGAGGCAATCGATTTTCTTTACCTCAAGGAGGCCATTAAAGTATTACGGTTGAAACTACTTTGAACTGAAAACGGGCTTCTGGAAAATGCAAAGTAATATCCAACCACCAAAATAATACGATTTTGTAACATTTGTGCACTTCATAAGATCACGTAAAGTTTTCTCTTTCTCTAAGCAAATGTTCCGCTGAATCAATCATCTTCCCTGTTTACAAACAATCATTCAGGCAAAGGAAGTCGCAGTTAGCTACGTCAGATCACGTCATCTGTTTCCGGTCCAGAGGCACGGTTAGGCGCTCGGTCACGTGACGTGTTCCACGTAAACGCAGCCTCTTACGTAACAGAGTTCTTTCGTTTAATGGCGTTGCACACGGCTGAGTTGCAATTTAAGCGCAGCTGTCCTGAGAGCGAGGCAACATTCTTCTTTGCCTCGTGCCGGGGAATCCTTCACCACGTTTTGGTCATTCACATTCGACTTACGAAACGATCGCCGGACCAGTGAATATTTATAAGGCGCGTGGATGCAAATTGCAGAGGCAAGAACATTCGAACATCATTAGTAAATAAAACACAAGAAACGGAAGAGATCAGCCAAGAGAAAACAGATTCACGATGTTTCAGCTGCTGTTTATGAGAAGGATGCTGATCCATCCTTCATCCCTCCCACTCACGGCAGCATCACCGTATCCCCTAGCAACCCTCCCGATCCTCCTCCTCTTCCATTAATGGTCGATGCGCACAAAACGTGATGGCAACCTCCTCTTTCTCTCCCGGGCCTCCTGTTTTCTTCTGATAAAGTCCATTTCAATATTCAAAAACGCGCACACTGCCTCCAGGGGTTTTAGAAATACTTAAGCAACTGAAGGCATCCGAGTCACGGATTCGCAGCGAAACATCGCCGGCCGCATTTGCATCTTTTGTTAGTTTCTCTCACCCTTCCCCCCCCTCCAATTCGCTACCCTCTCCCCCCCCCCTTTCGTGATACGAGGAAGGCTTTTCTCATGCAGAAGAATAACTAGAAACGCGCGCAAACTCCCGTTTTACTTTTTTTTTTCTTTTTTTCTTTATTCTTTTCTGTTTTGCTGCTGCCATTTGGACTGGCAAAGCGCGTTCCCATTCACCTAAGTGTAAAAGGATCCATTAATGTTAGCCATCTACGGATGCCCGAGAGGATGGCGGAGACGGCGAATCCCGAGTTGCCGCTCTTTCAGCTCATCCTGCGGACTAGGGGCAATCACAGGAGATAATGCGGCGGATTTCACGCGGTCTCCATGGCAACGCCTGCCGCCACTCGCTCTTGCATGCACGAGCGCGTTCGTGCACGGTCAGTTTGGCGCCGGAGGCCAGAGAACAGCCGAGACAATGAGATGATGCGCAAAAACTTGTTTGCTGCTGATGAGGAGGCAGGCGCGGCTCAAGTGCGGAGCCGCCACCTTAGCGCAGTTTCCTGCGGGATGGTGGAGCGCTGCGAGAGCTCGGTCTGCGCGTCTGTCTGTTTGTTTCGTTGCAGATTGCTCTTACGAGCCTTAAAACTTGGCAAATTATCCAACTGACTTCACTTGTACATTGCCGAATCAAGCTTACCTTATCCTCGCTTCAAAAGTGGCTCGACTCGATTGAACTCGGATGGTGCCTTATTCGGGGGATGCCTTATTCGGACACTTCGGAAAATGAAGGTTGGGATTGATCGCGTTTTGTAACCTTTCACAAATGGGAGTGAGAAAGAAAAAGAAATGGTTTATGACACGTGGAAAGGAATCGTCGAAGATAAGGAAAACTAACGAAATCCAAAAAAATATATATATATAATTCGTGGATGAAAATAAACTACAGTCGCCCAAAAAAGTATCCGAACACTACGGTTGATTACAGAATTCAGAAAAAATATCTGACAACGATTTTTTTTTAGAAATGAGTGATCTGGCAACCCTTCGTGTCACGTGACACGAAGGTTGTCAGATCACTAATTTCTAAAAAAATCGTTGCCAGATATTTTTTCTGAATTCTGTAATCAACCATAGTGTTCGGATACTTTTTTGAGCGACTGTAGGTGGTCATATTATTTTCATACTAGATCGTGTGGGCTCACTCACGGAAATATTGAGCGTGTGCAGTTACCGTTCACAGCAAACTGGAGCGTGTGCAGTAACTGCACACGCTCCAGTTTGCTGTGAACGGTAACTGGAGCGTGTACAGTTGCTGTACACGCTCCAGATATTTTTCCTGAATTCTGTAATCACGTGACACGAAGGTTGCCAGATCACTCATTTCTAAAAAAAATCGTTGCCAGATATTTTTTCTGAATTCTGTATTCAACCGTAGTGTTCGTATATTTATTTGAGCAACTGTATGCACCTGTTGGTGATATATTGAATAAATCTTGTGTAGAATAAAAAGAGTCATTAGCCAGGTGGAATCCGAACCCACGTCATCCGGATAACATAATCATCAGTGTTATCAAGAGATCGCGGGTGCGGATTCCATCCGCTAAAGACAATTTCCCTCTATATTTATTCAGCATAAATGCAGTTTTATTTTAACACATAGTATCTACAGACGATTGTCTAGTAGAGAAAATTGAGAAAGATTGTTGTATGTAATTGTAAGAAATTGATTGTTCTAAAAAGTTTTTGTGTAGAGTAATGAAGATGACTATATGTTTACATGGGTTTCGGCTCTACACGTGAGAAGTTATACTCTTTAACCAATCAGGGTGAATTTGCATATAAATTCGTTGTCATTGGTCAGCGATAATTAAAATGATCTGGTTGGCGCACTTGGCTACTGATCTAAGGGACCTGGGTTCGAGCCCAGGGCAAGGTATCGACGTTTGTGTTGTTTTTCTGCTGAGGTCCTGCCATCCTCACAGACCTTCTATTGTGGCATACAAACTGATAGGTTCCTTTCAGACCTCTGTGGCAAGCAGCTGCTTGAGGGTTTTTTATTATTATTATTATTATTACTATGGCTCACATGGGGTAGCTCAGTCGGTAGAGAGTCAGGCTCGTAATCTATAGTTCCCAGGTTCGAGTCTCAGAGGGGAGAGCGTTGAGATTTATCTCCGCAAAATTCCCCGCCCTGACCACGGTCAGTAGGGGATACCGATGGGCTTGGAAAGACCACCGTCCGTCGGATGGGACGTTAAGCCATGGCCCCGTGTGCGGGAGAGCCATACCATGTGCACGTTAAAGAACACGCTGGATGGCCTTGACGGGAGGCTACCATCTGTCTCCCAACAGCTGTTCCAGCGGGTCCCCTCCCCCAATCTTCTCTGAGCTTTCGGGGTCCTTGTGACCTAGCCATTTTGACCATGGTGTGCAAAAAAATGCCGCACAGACGTAAAACAACCCAACCCAACAACTATTGCTCACAAATATATTTCGTGTTGTAGTAGTTTAAGCACGCTCATTTGAATGGACGGGAAATGTTTGAAAATAAGGGACCTAAATAGAGTATGGTGAGGGAGATGAGTACAGATGATGGGAAACGATATGGACATGGATAATATGGGAAGAAGGGGTGAGAAAGATCATAGTGAAGATGGACGGATGCACTGGAATTCAAAGGAGAAGACGGATGACGTCAAGGAGGAGATGAAGAAAAAAGGGTTTTCAATTCCCATCTGTGTTGCGTAAAATTGAAACTCTCTTGAATAGAATGTATTTTTTTTTTCAAATTCTTGGGATAGCTTTTGTTTGTCAGTAAAATAGGTTGCAGGTGGTTATTCATACAATAATTCTGTAAAAATGAAGTAAAGGACCCAAGGGTCTGTGTGATGTGGATGTCGTGCAGATACACGTAGGGGAGCCGACGATCATTCGGTGATTTTCCAGTTCAGAATGCAGTGCAGGCCCAGAAGGCGTAGGAAAGGGGGAAAGAAAGTGGGGATGTTTGGATTATGTTTGTTTAGTCCTTAGAACCACTTTTTATGCCGTGTTGAAAGAATCTTGTTATGTGGTTAGTTGTACAGTCGCTCAAAAGAAGTATCCGAATACTATGGTTGATAACAGAATTCTGAAAAAATATCTGGCAACGATTTTTTTAGAAATTAGTGATCTGGACACGAAGGTTGCCAGATCACTAATTTCTAAAAAAATCGTTGCCAGATATTTTTTTTTTCTGAATTCTGTAATCAACCGTAGTGTTTGGATATTTTTTGAACGACTGTACAGATCGGCTAGTCCGTTCAGGAATGCGAAAATGGTTTCCCGTTAGAAAAAAAAAAATTCGCAGTTCTTTTACAGGGGACCATGGCCCCCTGGGCCCCTCCTTAGGACTGCATAAAAGTGTTATAAAAATTACATTATGGTGGAAGAAGAGTGGCACACGAAACAAAGTTCACTAAGAATTTTTAACATTATTAATAACATTATTGATTTATTTATTTACAAATTTATTTATGACTCACTTCTGGCAGCAGGATCCTCAGAATCATAAAGTGCCCGAGTCCCAGAATTGCTTCACTTAGTGTGGGGAGTTTAGCTACACCTCTCTTCTGTTGCGATCTTAAGCAACCACAGCAATTCCCGATTCCGCCTATACGACACTACCAGTTATGAAAAGCCGTGCTATCTAGAGCCGAGGGCAAGGGATACGCCCTATAGGCGCACCTCAACCCCAGCCTCACATGGCAGCAGTCCTATAGAAGGAAAGCTGACCACCGGAAGAAACCTAACTTTAATCTGTTCCCCGGTTAGTTATGAACAAGGATATATAGATCCAAGTTCGCTCGGCGTCCGGGGTGGAGACTCTTAGTAAGGCCCAGACTTTTGAGAGGGCTCTGGCCTACTAGGGGACCAAATCCGTTCTGCCGAGCCCTCGAACTGCTCACCCAGAGCACCTGATAGGTGAGGTCTCGGACACCGTCACCGTCCAACCGGCACGCCTAATCGGTCGGCGGCATCCTCAACCTCGGTTGGTCTTGGCTATGTCCAAAACCGGTGCCGCCACGCCGGTCGGCACAGACTTCGACCGGGTTGCTGGACCCTAGGCCCCTCCACCACGACAAGGTGGTCCCCTATTGGAGGGGGGAGTTTAGCTACAGAAAAGACATTGGTCTCATTGATCTGAGAGTCAAAGGTTTATTTCGCAAAATTTGAATATAATTTAACATAAACATTATTCTAAATGCCCTTAACGAAATGACGTGAATAAAGTAGTATTTAAAAACATATGCGTTAAATGTGTAAAATAAAAATGTTACGTTCTCTACGAGTTTACTTTAAGAACAACATCAGCTGTCCAAAAATTGAGGGGGGGGGGCGGAGGTGGCTCAGTCGGTAGCGCGCCAGGCTCGTAATCTGCAGTTCCCAGGTTCGAGTCCCAGCTGGGTCAGCGTTGAGATTTATCTCCGCAAAACTTATCTCCGCTGTGCCCACGGTCAGTAGGGGACACCGATGGGCTTGATAAGGCCGACGTCCGTCGGATGGGACGTTAAACCGTGGCTCCATGTACAGGAGAGAGCCATACACTGTGCACGTTAAAGAACACGCTGAATGGCCTTGACGGGAGGCTACCATCTGTTTCCCAACAGCTGTTCCAGTGGGTTCCCTCCCCCAACCTTCTCTGAGCCTTCGGGGTCAAATAATCTTTAGCATCTGAAATATCATTAAAAGGACTATTAATATTTAAGGCATTATTAAAACCTTCACGTAATGTGAAGTCTAAAAAACAACCTCTATTTCTTTCTTTTTTTGCGATGTAGAGCGATATTTGGTATTGTCAAAATCTTAATAGATTAAATCTACTTCTTCGAAAAAAAATACATCTTTGTAAATCATTCTGAATAAATTTTCCATTGAAAGTTATTTTTAACCATTGATATGCGAAATTTTGAAAATAAACAGATTATGAGATAATTTGATAGTAAGGGGACACCGATGGGCAACTGGAGTTGCCATCGGTGTCCCCTTACTATCAAATTACACCGTTCACAGCAAACTGGAGCGTATGCAGTAACTGCACACGCTCCAGTTTGCTGTGAACGGTAACTGGAGGGTGTACAGTTGCTGTACACGCTCCATATATTTTTCCTCAATTCTGCAATCACGTGACACGAAGGTTGCCAGATCACTAATTTCTAAAAAAATCGTTGCCAGTGATTTGCCATTTCATTAAAAAATATCTCAAAGATGTCGTTTAGATGACTTTTGAAGACAATGTGGCTTTGGAAGAATAGAGGCTAGACCGTCTCAAGCCAATGTATCCAGATGGCCTACAATGGGAATGGGTCTATCAATGGTTGCACCATGGACATCCAAAGAGATTTCTAGAGTCTTTTCTTTCTTGCTAATTTTAATTCAGTTTGCATCCTGGGCTGAAAATTTATCTGGATACAAACGAGGCGTTGTAAATTGTTGCCTCGATTAGTATTTGAATATTTACGATATAAAGATAAAATTCAGAGGGATCGACTCAATCATTCGAGAGTAATTATGAACAAACAAACTGCAAATGACTAAGCTCTACTAAAGTTAGAGACCTTGGCCAAGAAAATAAAAAACCTGGCTCCGTCCGCAGGCTAGTGGCAAACCTTCCCCCACCAGGAGGATCAGCAGCGCAGGAGCCCGGCTACGAGTTATGAATGAATTGCTCTCGGCTCGCGCTCTACGCTGCTCCCGAGGTGCAGCCAGCGGCTGTTTGTGTGAGTGCGCGCCCATCCCGGCCACCGGGCGTGCCGGGGCCTGTGAACGGGCACGGCGCTCCCGGCGACACTGCTTGCACGTGCCGCGACTGCCGAGCGGCTCACCTGGCAAGGCTGTTGCGTGAGGGAACAGGTGCTTAACACTTCCCGGCACTTCCTGCCTGCCAGCAGTCACGTGGTGCGACGTTGACACTGCCGCCACCGCCGCCGCGCGAACAATCTGCACATCCATCTGGAGCATCGAGGCAGGTCAAGAGTCCGGCCGATCTCTCGCGCTCCACTCTCCCCTCCTCCCAATCTGGTCCGATTTCCGGTCGCCGTTTTTGCGCAGGTCACGACACTCGGCTCGGCTGCTGCAAAGAAAGGGCCCGAAGGCGCCGGATGTGCGCGAAAAGAAAAAAAAAAACTGGAGACACTGACCCGATCGGAATATGAAGGAACGGGAGGCACAGGACTCTTGGGATTGTTTTTGTGAAGAGGGATCTTGCGGAGCGGATACTTGGAAAGACGGGAAGGTGTTCTTCGTCTTATTTATGCATTCATTGTCTCTGCAGATGAATTTGAAGTATCATCGAAGACGATAGCCGAGGACTGAATTATCGAGATCTGGATCGTAATGAATCAACGCACGAATAAGGAACACAAAAAAGTGCGAACCATATTTGCTGTCGTTTCGCTCTTTGAGATCGCGTTTAGCTGCGGATTCAAAGGGGTTGTTGGGTTGTTTTACCTCTGAGCGGCACTTTTTTGCACACCATGGGCTAAATGGCCAGGTCACATGGACCCCGAAGGCTCAGAGAAGGTTGGGGGAGGGGACCCACTGGAAGAGCTGTTGGGAGACAGATGGTAGCCTCCCGTCAAGGCCATCCAGCGTGTTCTTTAACGTGCACAGGGTATGGCTCTCCTGCACACGGGGCCACGGTTAACGTCCCATCCGACGTACGGCGGCCTTATTCAAGCCCATCGGTGTCCCCTACTGACGTGGGCAGGGCGGGGAATTTTGCGGAGATAAATCTCAACGCTGACCCAGCTGGGACTCGAACCTGGGAACTACAGATTGCGAGCCTGGCGCGCTACCGACTGAGCCACCCCCGCCCCATGATTCAAAGGGGACTGAGTTTGAGACAGAAATAAAACTAAGCGAATGTCTCTTGTTTTCTTCCTGCTGAATATTTGTAATGATCTTTAGTTAAATCAGAAGTTTTAAGAAAGTTTGGGTCTGCAGAACGTCGCCTGTTCCCTTTGTAGTTGGGGCGGGGGTGGCTCAGTCGGTAGCGCGCCAGGCTCGTAATATGTACTTCCCAGGTTCGAGTCCCAGCTGGGTCAGCGTTGAGATTTATCTCTGCAAAATTCCCCGCCCTGCCCACGGTCAGTAGGGGACACCGATGGGCTTGGAAAGGCCACCGTCCGTCGGATGGGAAGTTAAGCCATGGCCCCGTGTGCGGGAGAGCCATACCCTGTGCACGTTAAAGAACACGCTGGATGGCCTTGACGGGAGGCTACCATCTGTCTCCCAACAGCTGTTCCAGTGGGTCCCTCCCCCAACATTCTCTGAGCCTTCGGGGTCCTTCTGACCTGGCCATTTAGCCCATGGTGTGCAAAAAACTGCCGCTCAGAAGTAAAACAACCCAACCCAACTCCGTGAGAATTGACTTTGGCTATTGGCTGCAAACAACCGTGTGAATGTTGTTTGACAGGTTGCATTTTCTACGCATCTAACAGGGAAAACCTCTCGCCTCGTGAGTTATCTATTCGCTGAGCAGTCTTACGTCTCTCAAAGCCAGTACAGACAGAACTGGCTGACATTGGTGACGGGACTTCCGGCGCCCTTCGTCCAAGAGCCGTCTTCCCGGTCCCATGGAATGATCATTTAGTCTCCGCTCCAAGATGCAAGGAGCCAGGCCATAAAGAGCGATCACCAACGATCAGATGCAACAAACCTGTCTTGCTAATTGAAGCAAGACACATCAGCCAGAGGTAGGAAAAGGAGAGTTTTCACATAAAGAGTTACAGAGCAGGGTCAAATACAAATATGTACAGTCGCTCAAAAAAGTATCCGAACACTACGGTTGATTACAGAATTCAGAAAAAATATCTGGCAACGATTTTTTTTTTAGAAATGAGTGATATGGCAACCTTCGTGTCACGTGATTACAGACTTCAGGAAAAATATCTGGAGCGTGTACAGCAACTGTACACGCTCCAGTTACCGTTTACAGCAAACTGGAGCGTGTGCAGCAACTGCACACGCTCCAGTTTGTTGTGAACGGTAACTGCACACGCTCAATATTTCCGTGAGTGAGCCCACACGATCTAGTATCAAAATAATATGACCACCTACAGTCGCTCAAAAAAGCATCCGAACACTATGGTTGATTACAGAATTCAGGAAAAATATCTGGCAACCATTATTTTTTTTTTTAGAAATTAATGATCTGGCAACCTTCGTGTCACGTGACACGAAGGTTGTGAGATCATTAATTTCTAAAAATAATAATCGTTGCCAGATATTTTTTCTGAATTCTGTAATCAACCATAGTGTTCGAATGCTTTTTTGAGCGACTGTACATAAAATGGCTGAAAAAATATAATCAGGATAGCATCAAAAACTGACAGGGGATACTCTACTAGTTCCTAGACTAGCAGGGGGAGGGTTGCTCTATTGTTTGCTGCACTAGAGGGGGAGGGGGAGTTGAGACTGATCTCTGGATTGGGTTGTTTAACCCCTAAGTTGTATATTTTGCACACAATGGGCTAAGTGGCCTCTTGGGGTCACAAAGACTCCGAGAGGGAAGCTGTTAGGAGAACGATGGACGCCTCTCATCAAGGCCACGTAGGGTGTTATATAACATACACACTTTATGGCTCTCTCCTGCACAAGGGGAACGGCATACGATCAGGCGGAAGCATGCCTTTCCAAACCTAATGGAACTCTTTGCCACCCAGGACAGAATAGGAGGCAGCGGAGATAACTCTCAACGCAGGCAGACTTGGGGCTTAAACCAGTGAATTGCAGATTATGAGCCTAGCATGTTGCCGACTGAGACAAACCCAATCCTATGGACTGAGAACCCACCTTCTTAATCTTGCGAAACTAAGATACCTCTCCATTAAATTGGCGGAACTGAGATCCATCTCCACTACACTTGTGATTGTTTGCTGCAAAAAATGAACTAATTGATGACGTCACATAAGAACTCCAAAGTTCAGAACAGGATTGGAAGGGTGAATCACAATGCAACAGATGGAGGCTGACATCATCTTCAAAATAGTCTTTATGATAAATGCTTCGATATCCCCTCTGAGGAATGATCTTCTCCATTGCTGGCTGCCGACTCGGAGGTCAAAGCGTCTCGTGTAGATGGAGGCTCATTTACCTTTGAACGTCATTTTTATTTTATTTTTCAGCACAATAGAGAAAATAACTAGGTCACAAGGTTCGGTTGATTTACCTCTGAGCGTCACGTTTTTGCACACAATGAGCTAAATGGCCAGGTCACAAGGACCCTGAAGGCTAAGAGAAAGTTGGGGGAGGGGACCCACTGGAACTGTTGGGAGACAGATGGTAACATCCCGTCATGGCCATCCAGGTGTTTTTTAACGTGCACAGGGTATGGCTCTTCCGCACACGGGACCACGACTTAACGTCCCATCCGATGGACGGCAGCCTTTCCAAGCCCATCGGTGTCCGCTACTGACCGTGGTTTCTGAGTTTAACCTGTCGGTCTTTTTTTTTCAAACTGATTGGTTGTTTTTCCAGATCACGTGGACACCAACAAAGGCTGAGTTGGTTAGAAGAAGGAGACCCACTGGAACAGCTGTTGGGAGACAGATGGTAGCATCTCGTCCCCATGCCATCCAGGTGTTCTTTAAGGTGCACAGGGTATGGCTCTCCCACACACGGGGCCACAACTTAACGTCCCATCCGACGGACGGCGACCTTTCCAAGCCTATCGGTGTCCCCTACTCACCGTTTGCAAGGCAGGGAATTTTGCGGAGATAAATCTCAACGCTAACCCAGCTGGGACTCGAACCTGGGAACTTCAGACTACGAGCGTGATGCACTACCGACTGAGCCACCCCCGTCCCAAATTTTAGCTTAGTTTCACTATTCTCGTGACTCGGGTTGTTGTTGGGTTGTTTTACCTCTGAGCGGCACTTTTTGCACACTATGGGCTAAATGTCCAGGTCACATGGAACCCGAAGGCTCAGAGAAGGTTGGGGAAGGGGACCCACTGGAACAGCTGTTGGGAGACAGATGGTAGCCTCCCGTTAAGGCCATCCAGCGTGTTCTTTAACGTGCACAGGGTATGGCTCTCCCGCACACGGGGTCACGGCTTAACGTCCCATCCGACGGACGGCGGCCTTTCCAAGCCCATCGGTGTCCCCTACTCACCGTGTGCAGGGCGGGGAATTTTGCGGAGATAAATCTTAACGCTGACCCAGCTGGGACTCGAACCTGGGAACTACAGATTACGAGCCTGGCGCGCTACCGACTGAGCCGCCCCCGCCCCTCGTGTCTCGGAGAGTATTTTTTTTTTGTCTTGTTGTGTATACTTTTCTACCGAATTTACCTTTCAGAAATTCTCCTTTGCATTTCGTCACTAGGAAAATACAGTACTTCCGGTAGTCAGCGCCATCCGACGGACAAAATTACAACTCTCTCCATGTTTTCTTTCAGTGAAGCAGTTCCCGAAGAGTTTGTTAATTGCAGGAATTTAGACATTCATTAAATGCGAAAATGCGATTATATAAAATATATATAAAAAGCAATTATATTTTAGATATCTGTTCTTTTTTAAGGGCATTTTTCTTCATTTTTAATACGTTTTCAAAGAAAACGAGACAATAGTTTCGCTTTGTCGTCTGTCTGTTTGTCGACATCGAACTTTTTTGTTTACAGAAATACATTAAAATTTCTTTTTCTGTTGGATAGGTATTGATGAAATATTACGATATGCACTTTTCGAATATCTCGAAAGCTATAATTACGCCCTCCAGCGGGGGAAAAAGTTTAAAATTCCAAAATTTCAAACGAATATTGCAAAAGATGTACAGTCGCTCAAAAAAATATCCGAACACTATGGTTGATTACAGAATTCAAAAAAACATCTGGCAACGATTTTTTTAGAAATTAGAGATCTGGCAACCTTCGTGTCACGTGGTTGCCAGATCACTATTTTCTAAAAAAATCGTTGTCAGATATTTTTTCGGAATTCTGTAATCAACCATAGTGTTCGGATACTTTTTTGAGCGACTGTAGGTGGTCATATTATTTTGATACTAGATCGGTGGGCTCACTCACGGAAATATTTAGCGTGTGCAGTTACCGTTCACAGCAAACTGGAGCGTGTGCAGTAACTGCACACGCTCCAGTTTGCTGTGAACAGTAACTGGAGCGTGTACAGTTGCTGTACACGCTCCAGATTTTTTTTCCTGAATTCTGTAATCAACCATAATGTTCGGATACTTTTTTTGAGCGACTGTACTTACGCTAGATTTTTTTACATTTTAGTGTTGGCATATGAAGGTCACGAAGTTTCCCTTGCCAACACTGAGTTAGCCCCTTAGACCCAGAGGGGGTGGGAAAACATACCTTTTTAGTTTTAGAAGATAATTGTTTGTTTTCACAGATAAATGGAAAATTCTTTTTGGGTTAGATAAGAATTAATAAAATATTATGATTCACGATTTTTAAATCTCCCGAAAATTATAATTGCGCCCTCTAACGGCGGAAAAATTTGCAAATTCCGAAATTTCAAACAAATATGGCAAACGACGTATTTAAGCTAGAAATTTTAGATTTTGGTGGTGGAGTGTGAACGCCATGATGTTTTCATTGGCAACAATGAATTGACCTCTTAGATCCAGGTGGGTGGGGTAGGAAATGACAATTTTTTGTTTTAGCAGATAATTGTTTGTATTTAGAGATAAATGAAAAAAACCTTTTTAGGTTTAGATAGGAATTGATAAAATATTATGATTCGCCCTTTCGGAATCTTTCGTATGCTATAATTGCGCCATCTAACGGTGAAAAAGATTAAAAATTTCAAAATTTCAAACGAATATTGCAACGATGTATTAATGATATAAATATGAAATTTTGATGGTGTAATGCGAACGTCGCGAAGTTTCCTTTGGAAGCAATGAAAATGATAATTAGAAAACTCTTTTTTACTTTGATTGGTACTAATGAAATATTATAATTCGCATTTTTCAAACACTTAGTAGCTTTAATATATATGTATCTTTACTGATCATTAAATATCAAAACGGCAGAGCTGTCAATGAGTTTTACAAATAATATGTATATGATAAAAATTTGAAATTTTAGTGCTAATTTTTTAAGAGTTATTTCACCGACAGCATTAATTTACCCACTTTTCTGGGGCGGGGGTGGCTCAGTCGGTAGCGCGCCAGGCTCGTAATCTGTAGTTCCCAGGTTCGAGTCCCAGCTGGGTCAGTGTTGAGATTTATCTCCGCAAAATTCCCCGCCCTGCCCACGGTCAGTAGGGGGCACCGATGGGCTTGGAAAGACCGCCGTCCTTCGGATGGGACGTTAAGCCGTGGGTCCGTGTGCGGAAGAGCCATACCCTGTGCACGTTAAAGAACACGCTGGATGGCCTTGACGGGAGGCTACCATCTGTCTCCCAACAGTTGTTCCAGTGGGTCCCCTCCCCCAACCTTCTCTGAGCCTTCGGGGTCCATGTGACCTGGCCATTTAGCCCATGGTGTGCAAAAAAGTGCCGCTCAGAGGTAAAACAACCTAACCCACTTTTCTGAGAGAGGTGTGGGAAATGCAACTTTTTAGATTTAAGAATTAAAAGACGAATACTTTTACGTTGTATAATTTCCAATGAAAATATTATTTGCATTTTCCCCATCATCCGATGGCTCAAATTAAAACTTCTAAGGAATGAAACAGTAAGTAAAGGAAAAACTTATTTGAAAACGATATTCTGGTATGTGGCAGACGCGATATGCGTCCTTCTAGTTATTTGTTGTTTTCAACTGCACTTTTATTTCAACTAAGGCTTGCATAAAAGATTGCACCTACTGAATTTCGTATTTATAAAATATTTCTCATGCAACCGGCAGATTTGTGGCGGGATTGAATTCCTACGAGAGGGGGTGGCTCACTCGGTAGCGCTCCAGGCTCGTAGTCTGCAGTTTCCAGGTTCGAGTCCCAGCTGGGTGGGGCGGGGGTGGCTCAGTCGGTAGCGCGCCAGGCTCGTAATCTGCAATTCCCAGGTTCGAGTCCCAGCTGGATCAGCATTGAGATTTATTTCCGCAAAATTTCCCGCCCTGCCCATGGTCAGTAGGGGACACCGATGGGCTTGGAAAGGCCGCCGTCCGTCGGATGGGACGTTAAGCCGTGGTTCCGTGTGCGGGAGAGCCATACCCTGTGCACGTTAAAGAACACGCTGGATGGCCTTGACGGGAGGCTACTATCTGTCTCCTAACAGCTGTTCCAGTGGGTCCCCTCCCCCAACCTTCTCTGAGCCTTCGGGGTCCCTGTGACCTGGCCATTTAGCCCATGGTGTGCAAAAAAGTGCCGCTCAGAGGTATAACAACCCAACCCAGCTGGGTCAGCGTTGAGGCTTACCTCTGCAAAATTCCCCGCCCTGCCCACGGTCAGTAGGGAACACCGATGGGTTTGAAAGACCGCCATCCGTCGGATGGGACGTTAAGCCGTGGCCCCGTGTGTGGGAGAGCCATACCCTGTGCACATTAAAAAACACGCTTGATGGCCTTGATGGGAGGCTACAATCTGTTTCCCAACAGCTGTTCCAATGGGTCTCCTCCCTCAACCTTTTCTGAGCCTTCGGGGTCCATGTGACCTGGCTATTTAGCCCATGGTGTGCAAAATAGTGCCTTTCAGGGGTAAAACAACCCAACCCAATATTCAAGATAATCAATTCGGAATTAAAGATAATAATATTCGAAATAGAATTTGTCTTCAGTCATATTTTCCCGACAAAAGCTTGTTTAAGAAGTGTGTGTTAAATCGTAATACCTGAGCGACATGAGTTCGTCCTGAGTGAAGCACCATTGCAATATGTGACTTCGATATTCGTAAAAAGCTCCCTATGTAAATGCAAAAATATCTGATTCAATTTTTAATTTCTCGTGCAACTGTTATATCTTTCTTACACCTCCGTGAGAGCGTATTTCCGCATTGCAAACAAATCATTACTTTTATTTAACTGAAATATGGTTATTCCTCCGAAATAAAAATTCTCATCTTCTCTTCGAGGAGACAAAAAAAAGTTCAATAAATTACTTAGCCAGAAAAGCCTTTTGTTCCAACATTCTCTTTTTTTTACAATTGCACATTATATCCCCGTTTACAATGGACTCATTTGAATTTAAGAAAGGAAAAAAAAACACTCAGTACAAAAGATAAAAATAAAAAAGAAATGGGAAAACCTTTGGCCCCAAAACGATTTATTCTTCCAGCGTCACGTTGTTTGTTTTTCTGTATCTACTTCAACACCTTGTTTATCTGTCGGCCTCCTTCTGCATTGCCAACTCTCTCAGCGAACGGTCTCACAGAAAAGTGGGTTCAGCGGTTTAGCGCAGTCAACTTGACCAAACTTTCTGGACTCTTAAAACAGAACCATTAAGAATGGAGGTGGCCACACAGCAAACTGGATCGTTTACATTAAGTCTTCGGTGAGTTGTGAAAGCATCTCCGTTGCTGAAGACGCCAAGAGGTTTCGTAACGCTCAAACCACTCCCCACCTTTATTCTCATCTGTCGGCGTTCTGTCAAAGAGAGACTCACAATGAAGTCTCGAGGCCGTCTTGTATCTCTAGATCAGCTCTCCAGGCGTCAGACCACAATCTCATTCCAATGGAATGTTTCGAAGAGGTTTTTCGAAGAGGGAATTTTTCTGTAATCAGGGGATTTGATTTCAGCGTAAACTGTTGAAGAATTAACACAATCGTTTTCTTCATTAAAATAAAAAAGACACTGAAGAGAATCTCACGTTCTGTTGTGCGCACCTCGCGGTTGCAAAGCACTATTCAATTTTTATGTAGAAATATGCAAATTTAAATCTGTGGCGTTGTATTTCTCACATTGCCCAATTACGGGTTGGGTTGGGTTGTTTTACCTCTGAGCGGCACTTTTTTGCACACCATGGGCTAAATGGCCAGGTCACATGGACCCCGAAGGCTCAGAGAAAGTTGGGGGAGGGGACCCACTGGAACAGCTGTTGGGAGACAGATGGTAGCCTCCCATCAAGGCCATCCAGCGTGTTCTTTAACGTGCCACACACGGGCCACGGCTTAACGTCCCATCCGACAGATGGCGGTCTTTCAAAGCCCATCGGTTTCCCCTACTGACCGTGGGCAGGTTAGATCAAGGTCATTCAGCGTGTTCTTTAACGTGCACAGGGTATGGCTCTCCCGTAAACGGGGCCATGGCTTAACGTCCCATCCAACGGACGGTGACCTTTCCAAGCCCATCGGTGTCCCCTACTGACCATGGGCAGGACGGGGAATTTTGCGGAGATAAATCTCAACGCTGACCCAGCTGGGACTCGAACCTGGGAACTACAGATTACGAGCCTGGCGCGCTACCGCCCCTCCCAATTACGGATTACTCACCTAATTAGACAATGCCGGCTGCAAAAATCCCAGGCCGGCTCCTTAGGGAAAGACGTTTCAATTAATAGGAAATCCAATGATGAGCACAACTCAGGTTTATGGAAAACATAAAACAATAACAATATTTATTGAAACAAAATATCTAACAGTATAGGCAAAACAATTAATCTTTCTAACAATCAATCATTTATCGTAGTTAAAGGAAGGGTAAGCGTACCGTTCTAAGTGCTCAGTTCGTCAGTCAGCTGCATCGGATTACGGCCAGGTCGTCGTCACTCTAGCTTCGGGTGGGGATCGTCTCCTTAATTCGTCCTTTAGCCAATGACTGGGAAAACATCTCCGTCGCACTGTGGCTGATGTGGAGACGGGTCCTCAGTTGACCATCACATACGCTGTTGGGTAATTTGGCTTCGGTGAAGGGAGGCGGTCGGCTGCATCATCGTGGTTATGTTGGAAGGGGGAGGGTACCCTTCACTGGTTAGGTGCTTCGGAAGCAAATTCCAGTCTCTCTGCTTCTAATTTTAGGAAACCACTCATTCATAGGGATGCCCTTACATTAACGCATCAAATTACACTGCTTTTGATTCAAAGTCCTGCACTCATTTCCAATGATTCTGATATGCCGATACTGAATCTGGCCGTCCCATCCAACTGCTCTCTCCAAAAATCTCAGTGCTGTCTGTTCTCTTAAAAACCTTGGTGTAATTGAAGCCCTCCCTGCCACGTCTCTTTCCCCTTGTTTTTCCCGAAAATGGTATGTTCCCCATATGTAGCATCTGCAGAGGAACTTACGAGTAATAAATCCCCCCCCCCCCCCCAGTGTCTGTTGCTGCTCTTGAGGTTGACCACGCCACCTGGGAAAACAGGATTCCTCATTCGTTACTGTAAACAACTGGACGATGTTGTCCAGTCCTACGGGGCGGGGGTGGCTCAGTCGGTAGCGCGCCAGGCTCGTAATCTGTAGTTCCCAGGTTCGAGTCCCAGCTGGGTCAGCGTTGAGATTTATCTCCACAAAATTCTCCGCCCTGCCCACGGTCAGTAGGGGACACCGATGGGCTTGGAAAGGCCGCCGTCCGTCGGATGGGACGTTAAACCGTGGCCTTGTGTGCGGGAGAGCCATACCCTGTGCACGTTAAAGAACACGTTGGATGGCCTTGAAGGAAGGCTACCATCTGTCTCCCAACAGCTGTTCCAGTGGGTCCGCTCCCCCAACCTTCTCTGAGCCTACGGGGTCCATGTGACCTGGCCATTTAGCCCATGGTGTGCAAAAAAGTGCCGCTCAGAGGTAAAACAACCCATTGTCCATTCCTACATCTGTATTTGATGTGGGGGACGATTTCCCGTGTGAGATCGCACTAAAGCTGTCAGCAGTCTTTCGCACCCCCAGACCATTCCGGCCAGACCTCACACTGCAAGAGAATAAATGGTGCCGCTCAGAGGTAAAACAACCCATTGTCCATTCCTACATCTGTATTTGATGTGGGGGACGATTTCCCGTGTGAGATCGCACTAAAGCTGTCAGCAGTCTTTCGCACCCCCAGACCATTCCGGCCAGACCTCACA
Organism: Ryuthela nishihirai; assembly: GCA_038380435.1. Classification (NCBI taxonomy): domain Eukaryota; kingdom Metazoa; phylum Arthropoda; class Arachnida; order Araneae; family Heptathelidae; genus Ryuthela; species Ryuthela nishihirai. The sequence continues at coordinate 88,207,819 of JAWZYU010000003.1, read as the reverse complement.
CTGCAAGAGAATAAATGGTGATTCCACCTGTCATCCACCCACGGGCACTGTGTTGTGTCATCTGGGCGCTGGGCGTTCTCTGTGTGTGGCCCGTTGGGGCAACTGCGAATCCCGCCCCCTCCTAACGTGTCCACCCTGTTAGTCTGTTCGTGTATTCCCTCTGTGTTTAAAAAAAACTCAATCAAGTGAGAAATTAATTTAAAAAAAATAAATCGTTATGCCTGATGTAAAATCAGCGCATAACAGTTCTTCTCATATTAATTGGTCGCTTACTATCTATTTCTGTCGACAGCGAATACAACAAGAACTCTGAAATTTTGTTAAAAGGCATTCTTCATACACCAGCTAATGGGTAGGACATTTTGTTATTTCTTTCAAAATACTGTTCATGAAATATCGTGCATATGACATGAACACTATTTTGATTTTAAACATGCACACACACACGTACTTAAATAATCCTGAAACACCCTGAAGCTACAGAAAAAAAAAAAAACAATTTTATGAAGATTAGTTTCCCGAACACGTCTGTACAGTCGCTCAAAAAAGTATCCGAACACTATGGTTGATTACAGAATTCAGAAAAAATATCTGGAAACGATTTTTTAAAAATTAGTGATCTGGCAACCTTCGTGTCACGTGATTGCAGAATTCAAGAAAAATATCTGGAGCGTGTACAGCAACTGTACACGCTCCAGTTACCGTTCACAGCAAACTGGAGCGTGTGCAGTTACTGTACACGCTCCAGTTTGCTGTGAAAGGTAACTGCACACGCTCAATATTTCCGTGAGTGAGCCCACACGATCCAGGTCTTTGTGAGCTCACACGATCCAATGTGCTGTGAACATTAACCACAACCGCTCCAGTTTGCTGTGAACGATAACTGCACACGCTCCATATTCATTGCATTATATATTCATACGCATTATATATATTAAAAAATATCCGAACACTATGGTCGATTACAGAATTCACAAAAATATATCTGTCAATGATTATTTTAGAAATTAGTGATCTGGAAACCTTCGTGTCACGTGACACGACATGTTAAACGCACAGGATATGGCTATACGTTGACGGGATACATGGCTATAACGTATCTCGTCAACGCTGGATGGCCTTGACAGGAGGCTACCATCTATCTCCCAACAGCTGTTCCAGTGGGTCCCCTCCCCCAAATCTTCTTTGAGCCTTTGGGGTCCTTATGACCTGGCATTTAGCCCATTATGTGCAAAAAATTGCCACTCAGGGGTAAAACAACCCAACACTTTTATCAGCCTTATCAACATCTCCAATGAAAGATTTCATCTCGTAAACATCATTTGCCAATAGGGTTGCCATTCGCCGATTATAAGTCAAATTTTCTTACGCTTTAAGAAATTGGCTTACTCAGTAAAGCTCCAAATTCGTAATCTTCGATTCTCAGTTTGTAGTCCTAACTGTTCGAGCGTTGAGACACCTATGGGTTTGGAAAGGCCCCCGTCCATCGGATGGGACGTTAACCCGTGGCACCGTGTACAAAAAGGCCATATCCTCTGCACGTCAAAGATCATGCTGGATATCCTAGAAAGTAGTCTTACATCGGTCTCCTAACAGCTGTGCAGTAAATCCCCTCCCTTACAACCTTCCCTCAACCCTTGGGGTTCTTGTGACCTGGTCATTTAGCTCAGTGTGTGCACAAAACTGTTCTTCAGGGGTAAAACAACCCAACTCAACCAATCGTTAACAGATAAATATAATGATATAACACCACGATCACCAAATGTGGTCAAGAAATAGGAAACATCGATGCTTATGCTAAGCATCAGGGACGAATCCAAGTATGGGCTCCTCAGAAACCTTTAGTGCCAAAAGATAAATTTTTTAGGTAGATAAGTGCAAATGTATAACAGATAGATAAGTAACCCGAGATATCGCAGAACAGCAATAGGCTTGTTACAAAAGAGTCGCGGGAGCTGAAGTTTTAGCCATTAATCTGGGTTTTTCCATTCACGTGGAATTTAAGGTGACACAAAAGAGTCGCGAGAGATGAAGTTTTAGCCATTAATCTGGGGTTTTTCATTCACGTGGAATTTAAGGTGACACAAAAGAGTAGCGAGAGATGAAGTTTTAGCAATTAATCTGGGTTTTTCCATTCACGTGGAATTTAAGGTGACACAAAAGAGTCGCGAGAGATGAAGTTTCAGCCATTAATCTGGGGTTTTTCATTCACGTGGAATTTAAGGTGACACAAAAGAGTAGCGAGAGATGAAGTTTTAGCAATTAATCTGGGTTTTTTCATTCACGTGGAATTTAAGGTGACACAAAAGAGTCGCAAGAGCTGAAGTTTTAGTCATTAATCTGGGTTTTTTCATTCACGTGGAATTTAAGGTGACACAAAAGAGTCGCGAGAGCTGAAGTTTTAGCCATTAATCTGGGTTTTTTCATTCACGTGGAATTTAAGGTGACACAAAAGAGTCGCGAGAGCTGAAGTTTTAGCCATTAATTGGGGTTTTTCATTCACGTGGAATTTAAGGTGACACAAAAGAGTAGCGAGAGCTGAAGTTTTAGCCATTAATCTGGGTTTTTTCATTCACGTGGAATTTAAGGTGACACAAGAGTCGCAAGAGCTGAAGTTTTAGCCATTAATCTGGGTTTTTTCATTCACGTGGAATTTAAAGCGACACGAAAGAGTCCAGAGAGCTGAAGTTTTAGCCATTAATTTGGGTTTTTTCATTCACGTGGAATTTAAGGTGACACAAAAGAGTCGCGAGAGGTGAAGTTTTAGCCATTAATCTGGGTTTTTTCATTCACGTGGAATTTAAGGTGACACAAAAGAGTCGCGAGAGCTGAAGTTTTAGCCATTAATCTGGGTTTTTTCATTCACATGGAATTTAAGGTGACACAAAAGAGTCGCGAGAGCTGAAGTTTTAGCCATTAATCTGGGTTTTTTCATTCACGTGGAATTTAAGGTGACACAAAAGAGTCGCAAGAGATGAAGTTTTAGCCATTAATCTGGGGTTTTTCATTCACATGGAATTTAAGGTGACACAAAAGAGTCGCGAGAGCTGAAGTTTTAGCCATTAATCTGGGTTTTTTCATTCATGTGGAATTTAAGGTGACACAAAAGAGTCGCGAGAGCTGAAGTTTTAGTCATTAATCTGGGTTTTTTCATTCACGTGGAATTTAAGGTGACACAAAAGAGTCGCGAGAGCTGAAGTTTTAGCCATTAATCTGGGTTTTTTCATTCACGTGGAATTTAAGGTGACACAAAAGAGTCGCGAGAGCTGAAGTTTTAGCCATTAATCTGGGTTTTTTCATTCACGTGGAATTTAAGGTGACACAAAAGAGTCGCGAGAGCTGAAGTTTTAGCCATTAATCTGGGTTTTTTCATTCACGTGGAATTTAAGGTGACACAAAAGAGTCGCGAGAGCTGAAGTTTTAGCCATTAATTGGGGTTTTTCATTCACGTGGAATTTAAGGTGACACAAAAGAGTAGCGAGAGCTGAAGTTTTAGCCATTAATCTGGGTTTTTTCATTCACGTGGAATTTAAGGTGACACAAGAGTCGCGAGAGCTGAAGTTTTAGCTATTAATCTGGGTTTTTTCATTCACGTGGAATTTAAGGTGACACGAAAGAGTCCAGAGAGCTGAAGTTTTAGCCATTAATTTGGGTTTTTTCATTCACGTGGAATTTAAGGTGACACAAAAGAGTCGCGAGAGCTGAAGTTTTAGCCATTAATTGGGGTTTTTCATTCACGTGGAATTTAAGGTGACACAAAAGAGTAGCGAGAGCTGAAGTTTTAGCCATTAAGCTGGGTTTTTTCATTCACATGGAATTTAAGGTGACACGAAAGAGTCGCGAGAGCTGAAGTTTTAGCCATTAATTTGGGTTTTTTCATTCACGTAGAATTTAAGTGACACAAAAGTGTCTCGAGAGGTGAAGTTTTAGCCATTAATCTGGGTTTTTTCATTCACGTGGAATTTAAGGTGACACAAAAGAGTCGCGAGAGCTGAAGTTTTAGCCATTAATCTGGGTTTTTTCATTCATGTGGAATTTAAGGTGACACAAAAGAGTCGCGAGAGCTGAAGTTTTAGCCATTAATCTGGGTTTTTTCATTCACGTGGAATTTAAGGTGACACAAAAGAGTAGCGAGAGCTGAAGTTTTAGCCATTAATTTGGGTTTTTTCATTCACGTAGAATTTAAGGTGACACAAAAGAGTCTCGAGAGGTGAAGTTTTAGAAATTAATCTGGGTTTTTTCATTCACGTGGAATTTAAGGTGACACAAAAGAGTCGCGAGAGCTGAAGTTTTAGCCATTAATCTGGGTTTTTTCATTCATGTGGAATTTAAGGTGACACAAAAGAGTCGCGAGAGCTGAAGTTTTAGCCATTAATCTGGGTTTTTTCATTCACGTGGAATTTAAGGTGACACAAAAGAGTCGCGAGAGCTGAAGTTTTAGCCATTAATCTGGGTTTTTTCATTCACGTGGAATTTAAGGTGACACAAAAGAGTAGCGAGAGCTGAAGTTTTAGACATTAATCTGGGTTTTTTCATTCACGTGGAATTTAAGGTGACACAAGAGTCGCGAGAGCTGAAGTTTTAGTCATTAATCTGGGTTTTTTCATTCACGTGGAATTTAAGGTGACACAAAGGAGTCGCGAGAGCTGAAGTTTTAGCCATTAATCTGGGTTTTTTCATTCACGTGGAATTTAAGGTGACACAAGAGTCGCGAGAGCTGAAGTTTTAGTCATTAATCTGGGTTTTTTCATTCACGTGGAATTTAAGGTGACACAAAAGAGTCGCGAGAGCTGAAGTTTTAGCCATTAATCTGGGTTTTTTCATTCACGTGGAATTTAAGGTGACACAAGAGTCGCGAGAGCTGAAGTTTTAGTCATTAATCTGGGTTTTTTCATTCACGTGGAATTTAAGGTGACACAAAAGAGTCGCGAGAGCTGAAGTTTTAGCCATTAATTGGGGTTTTTCATTCACGTGGAATTTAAGGTGACACAAAAGAAAAATAAAATGTGGTTGCCATAATCAGCCAACAACTAAAGACCAGTTGTGACTCTAAAACACTACGTAGTTTAAATTGTCTTTTGGTTAAATCAGTTCAAAATAAAAAATTAATTTTGTGTCTGTGGTTCTCGGGAATCGGTTGAAATTGTTCTATGCTACGAAGATCTCATCAGAAACGTAAGAAAGAGTGGACCTCAGAGTCAAAGGAAAACCTTAAATTTAAATTCAAAGGAAAGCCTTAAATTAATATTTTTTTTTGTGAGTTAGGTTGGGTTATTTCACCTCTAAGAGGCACTTTTTTTGCATTCAGTGAGCTAATTGGCCAGGTCACAAGGAACCAATGGCTCAACCCCCCCCCCCCCCCAAGTTTGGGAAAGGGACCCACTGTGCAGCTTGTAATGAGACAGATGGAAACCTCCCATCGAAGCCATCAATCATCTTCTTCATCGTGCACAGAGGGTATGGCTCTCCTACTTACAGGACCACGGTGTTATGTCACATCAGACAGACGGCGGCCTTTCAGAGTCGCCGTCTGTCGGTTGGGAAAATGCTCTCGGTTGAAAAGGGATGTTCTCTTTTCAACCGAGAGCAGCATGGGGTTTAACGGAGAAAAATCTCAACTCTATCTTAGGCGAAGGACTCGAACCTGGGAACTACAAATTACGAGTCTGGTGCACTTGCGACTGAGCTAGTCCCGCCGCTTTGATATTAGATTCAGCAGTCAAAGATATATGATTCTTAAATGACGAACATCGGATAAGGCTTAGATGTTTCTTTTTCTGGTGTGTGGGGCGGGGGTGGCTCAGTTGGTAGCGCGCCAGGCTCGTAATCTATAGTTCCCAGGTTCGAGTCCCAGCTGGGTCAGCGTTGAGATTTATATCCGCAAAATTTCCCGCCCTGCCCACGGTCAATAGGGGACACCGATGGACTTGGAAAGGCCGCCGTCCGTCGGATGGGACGTTAAGCCGTGGCCCCGTGTGCGGGAGAGCCATACCCTGTGCACGTTAAAGAACACGCTGGATGGCCATGACGGGAGACTACCATCTGTCTCCCAACAGCTGTCCAGTGGGTCCCCTTCCCCAACCTTCTCTGAGCCTTCGGGTCCATGTGACCTGGCCATTTAGCCCATGGTGTGAAAAAAAGTGCCGCTCAGAGGTAAAACAACCCAACTCTTTTTCTGGTGTGTTCTTGTTTCTGTTGAGGTATCGCGTTACTCGTAAACCTTCACTATGCCGTATTAAACTAAAAACTGCTCGTGGACCTCTGATTATCTAAGGGGTACATTTTTATATAGATTTTTGTGAAATTAGAGTAAAATCCTTTGGTAAGTATTAATGGGAATCAGTTTTTACATTGGTTAGGGACCACAAAATTTGGAAGTATCCTGGGCATCTCTGGACCTGTGAGATGGATTAATAGAAGCTAATAATTCTGCAAATAAACAGAGTGAAATTTTTTTGGGACCCCAACCTGCATTTGGAAAGCTTTGGGAGTAATAGATTAGTAGGAAAGTGAACGGGAAGTAACCAGGAGGCCCTTGCAAGTCTTGGAGTAGCAGTAGTAGTTTCATTAGCATGTGGAATTTGCAAGTTGTTTAGGTTGGGTTGTTTTACCTCTGAGCGGCACTTTTTTGCACACTATGGGCGAAATGGCCAGGTCACATGGACCCCGAAGGCTCAGAGAAAGTTGGGGGAGGGGACCCACTGAACAGCTGTTGGGAGACAGATGGTAGCCTCCCGTCAAGGCCATCCAGCGTGTTCTTTAACGTGCACAGGGTATGGCTCTCCCGCACACGGAGCCACGGCTTAACGTCCCATCCGACGGACGGCGGCCTTTCCAAGCCCATCGGTGTCCCCTACTGACCGTGGGCAGGGAGGGGAATTTTGCGGAGATAAATCTCAACGCTGACCCAGCTGGGACTCGAACCTGGGAACTACAGATTAAGAGCCTGGCGCGCTACCGACAGAGCCACCCCCGCCCCGAATTTACAAGTGGTGCATCTTTACAAGCATAGGTGTATAAGAGGCTGAATTTAATCTTTTTTCTCATTAAAATTCCTTTAATCGTTGATTTTAGTTTAAACATTTTGGTTCATAATTTTAAAAAAACTAACCACTGACGAAGTAGCCAGCGTGGGATTTCTTTTACGGATCAAAGCGACTTGGATTCGAGTCCTCGGATGACGAATGAGATATTGCATTTTTGCTGAGATCTTGCTTTCCCCACAGACTTCTGTGACGTATTATAATGACAGAAACTTATGACACCTTTGGCTTAATTTAGAATACGTAGCTTAGTTTCCATATAAGTTGTTTGCTCTATTAATTCTTTTCATTTAAAGCAGGCATGTCAAACACGCGGCCCGCCGGGAACTCTTCTGCGGCCCGCCAAGATTGATAACTAATACGTTTATTTAACTTTTGACAACACTGGATTCTTTAATTAAAATTATAAGTACGTACACGGTACATGAATTAAATAAACGTGTTTCAGAAAACATTTCCATTTATAAAAAAAATAAATACCCCCTCAAGCAGCTGCTTGCCACAGAGGTCTGACAGGAGCCTGTCAGTTTATATGCCACAGTAGAAGATCTGAGAGGATGGCAGGACCTCAGCAGAAAACAACACGAACATCCATGCCTTACCCGGGGCTCGAACCCAGGTCCCGTAGATCAGTAGCCAAGCGCGCTAACCACTCGACCACGGGATGGCATCCATTTATATATAAGGGAAACTATTGCGCATAAATGTATATGTCGGAGCCCGATCGTAAAATTGGTCATATCATGAAATGCCCGATCATTTCATGAAATAGTGGCATTTCATGATATGAGCAATTCTAGGAAAAATATATAATTCTACGAAATAATATATCGAGACATGTGTATACATGTCTCGAAGTCATTCAAATGTACGTACTTTGCGCATGGCAATGAGTCACGAAATGCCAGTAGAGTCGGAAGCTATTCGTTAGCAGTCAGTGAACGAAGACTGCGTTCTAGTCTAGTTTGCACATGACAATTTTCATCTGTTTTTTTTTGTTTTGCGGCCCGCGATTTAATATATAATATTTAATATGGCCCTCGGTGGTTAACGAATTTGACATGTCTGTTATAAAGATAGACAGAACAAACTTTTGATTGAAAACCGTTAAATCTGATGATTTGATTAAATTTAGAGAGATTTAGCTGTATTTTGTGTGATATTGTTAACGCGTTTTCAATGTAACATAAAACAAGAGAGGGTTGGGTTGTTTTACCTCTGAGCGGCACTTTTTTGCACACCATGGGCTAAATGGCCAGGTCATATGGACCCCGAAGGCTCAGAGAAGGTTGGGGGAGGGGACCCACTGGAACAGCTGTTGGGAGACAGATGGTAGCCTCCCGTCAAGGCCATCCAGCGTGTTCTTTAACGTGCACAGGGTATGGCTCTCCCGCACACGGGGCCACGGCTTAACGTCCCATCCGACGGACGGCGGCCTTTCCAAACCCATCGGTGACCCCCTACTGACCGTGGGTAGGGCGGGGAATTTTGCGGAGATAAATCTCAACGCTGACCTAGCTGGGACTCGAACCTGGTAACTACAGATTACGAGCCTGGCGCGCTACCGACTGAGCCACCCCGCCCCAAACAAGAGAGGAGTTTAGCATTCCTGAAATCTGCTGCATTTTTGTCCTTAATGTAGTACTAGCCAAATGAGGCATTCATATGACATCACTGTTTAATGTTACACAATAAAAAAAAGGTTTTTTGTGAGTTTTTAAAATAATTATGTATTTTTACATTCTTTGAAAACTTGTATAAATATTTTTGGATATCTACTGCGCAGGGTCACTGCAGATTGCCTGAAACAGGACGAATGCTCTGGTAGCGAAAATCTTAAGGACATTTTCGCATTTTATTTTGTAAAAGATGAGAATATTTTTAACAAAGAGAATGTTTTTCAAGGGAAAAGGGCTTACTTTGAGTGATTTCTAGAGGCGTCAAAAAGCCTCGCTGAGAGACAAATATTATAAGCAATGGATAAGTTTTTTGTTGTTGTTGTTTTACCTCTGAGCGGCACTTTTTTGCACACCATGGGCTAAATGGCCAGGTCACATGGACCCCGAAGTCTCAGAGAAGGTTGGGGGAGGGGACCCACTGGAACAGCTGTTGGGAGACAGATGGTAGCCTCCCGTCAAGGCCACCCAGCGTGTTCTTTAACGTGCACAGGGTATGGCTCTCCCGCACACGGGGCCACGGCTTAACGTCCCATCCGACGGACGGCGGCCTTTCCAAGCCCATCGGTGTCCCCTACTGACCGTTGGCAGGGCGGAGAATTTTGCGGAGATAAATCTCAACGCTGACCCAGCTGGGACTCGAACCTGGGAACTACAGATTACGAGCCTGGCGCGCTAAGTTAACAAAATTCTTTGTAAATGGGTACAGTCATATATGTAATGAAGTGCTCCCGCTTCTCGGAAGCCACAGATACAGGAACACCTTTTAATGTTAAATCTGCTGAAGTATTTTGGGAAGTTACCATGATCTGTCAGGATTTGGTTCGAGTAAAAATCTGTTGAGACCCTCTTGATGAAAACTTTCTTAAGAAATTTATAAGTATGCCTTCCAGTTGTGTCTTCTTGGTCCCATCTTGTTTGCCAAATCTCCATACTTCTTTGTCTTAATTTCGTCTTTATGCTATCTTTTGAAATTGGTATTTCAATATCTACTTGTGGTTTCTTACATGCATTCTTTGCATGGTTATCCGCCAATTCATTTCCTGGGCAGCCTTGATGGCTTTTAACCCAATGGAGATTTATCCTCCTACCTTCTTCAAGCTCTGCTATAACATTCTTAATCTTATCTACTGTTGGGTTTTTGTGTTGTATCTTTTGCAACGCATATAATGCAGATTGACTTTCCGAATACAAGTCCGTTTCTTGATCTGTACTCTTAGTAGCGAACCATTCAACTCCCTTCAGGATTGCGTAGACTTCAGCTTGAAACACTGTAGCTGTGTTTGAAAGTCTGTATTCATTTTGCTTTATTGGATTTGTACCTTTGTAAATGCACATGGACGCACCTGTGTGCTCTTCCATTCTGGAACCATCTGTGTATATTCTTATATCATGGTTCGAGTCTTCTATCGGGATCTTATCCCACCTTGTTTGAATTTGCCTAGCTGGGTGTCTTGCCCATTTAACAATTTGATTTTCTATGTTATTACCTTCTATAGATTCTTCCCAGAGTTCTACATTTTGTTTTAAAGTAAAACTCCTATATATCGCAGCTTCTTTTTCAATTATCAGTTCTAATGGTAATGTACAGTCGCTCAAAAAAGTATCCGAACACTATGATTGAATACAGAATTCAGAAAAAATATCTGGCAACGATTTTTTTAGAAATTAGTGATCTGGCAACCTTCGTGTCACGTGACACGAAGGTTGCCATATCACTAATTTCTAAAAAAATCGTTGCCAGATATTTTTTCTGAATTCTGTATTCAATCATAGTGTTCGGATACTTTTTTGAGCGACTGTACCAGCCAGAACCTGAAGTGCAGATGTTGATGTCGTCTCGAAACATCTTGTGATGCCCAAAAGGGGCATCACAAATTCCCTTTGGAGTAAGGGAATCCACTGGACAGCTGTTAGGAGACAGATGGTAGCTTCCCGTCAATCATATTCAAGTATTATAACATGCACAGGGTATGGCACTCCATCACAAGGGACAACGCTTAACGTCCCATCCGACGGACGGCGGCCTTTCCAAAGCCCAACGGTGTCCCCTACTGACCGTGGGCAGGGCGAGGAATTTTGCGGAGATAAATCTCAACGCTGACCCTGCTGAGAAGCCAATGAAAATATGGAGGGAAAAGATAGGGAAATTACATATGCGGAAAGTTTTAAGTGATTTAACTGGCTAAAGTTTAAAAACTAGTTATTTATATTTAAATAGCGTAAAATAATGTTATTTACTTATTGCAAATTTTAAAATATTTAAAAATGAATTACCAAATTTCAAAAATAAGTCACTCCAAGTTGCAATTTTCGAGAAAAAATGTAATAAAAAAAACTTTTACATTTATTAAAAAATTATCGGTTAATGCACTGCCCATTACCGGCATAATATTGGTTTCTCTGGTGTAATCCCTTTCAATAAGCCACAACGTACAATTTATAAATAAATTACAATAGGGCAGGGGTTCTCAACGTGGGGTACGCGGTAAAAATTTTTGGGGTACGCCGTGAGAGTTCAAAAGTCTCTAGATCTAGTAACAAAGTCGCTAAGTTGGCATTATTAGATTGTAACTATAGTTTTATCTATCTATATAAGAGGTACAGTAGCTGAAAAAAATATCCGAACACTATGGTTGATTACAAAATTCAGAAAAAATATCTGGAGCGTGTACAGCAACTGTACACGCTCCAGTTACCGTTCACAGCACACGCTCAATATTTCTGTGAGTGAGCCCACACGATCTAGTATCAAAATAATATGACCACCTTACAGTCGCTCAAAAAAGCATCCGAACACTACGGTTGATTACAGAATTCAGAAAAAATATCTGACAACGATTTTTTTTAGAAATTAGTGATCTGGCAATCTTCGTGTCACGTGATACAAAGGTTGCCAGATCAATAATTTATAAAAAAAATGTTGCCAGATATTTTTTCTGAATTATGTAATCAACCATAGTGTTCGGATTTTTTTTGAGCGACTGTCGCCAGTTACATACACATTTTCAGGAGGTACGTAGAGCATAAAAGGTTGAGAACCACTGCCATACGGCACCATTTATAGTTCGAGAGTTATTGATTAATTCATCTCCAGAATATAAGTTTATTAGTTACATGCAGTATATCATTTTCAGACAGATAAGTGTGGGAGAATGCATATCTTAATCGTATGTAAACCGCATGCAGCAATAAATCTCGGTATGTAAATTAAAACGCATTATTTTTTCACACAAAGCAGTGGGAATAATTGAGTGTTCAAGTTACATATTGAAACTGCCACAACTTGCTTTTCTTTCGACAAGAATTATTGAGTAATGCTTCGACAGATTTCTTACTAATTCTTTTTATAATACGAACCATTTTTGGGGCGGGAGTGGCTCAGTCGGTAGCGCGCCAGGCTCGTAATCTGTAGTTCCCAGGTTCGAGTCCCAACTGGGTCAGCGTTGAGATTTATCTCCGCAAAATTCCCCGCCCTGCCCACGGTCAGTAGGGGACACCGATGGGCTTGTAAAGGCCGCCGTCCGTCGCATGGGACGTTAAGCCGTGGGTCCGTGTGCGGGAGAGCCATACCCTGTGCACGTTAAAGAACACGCTGGATGGCCTTGACGGGAGGCTACCATCTGTCTCCCAACAGCTGTTCCAGTGGGTTTCCTCCCCCAACCTTCTCTGAGCCTTCGGGGTCCATGTGACCTGGCCATTTAGCCCATGGTATGCAAAAAAGTGCCGCTCAGAGGTAAAACAACCCAACGAACCATTTTATGCAGATAACTCTAAAGTAATGGCTTCCAAAGGAGTCGTTTTCACAAATTCTTATTCAATTAATTTCGCAGAGGAAAAATTATTTAATTCCCTTGAGGGAGCCACTCCTGTAGGGCAACATCTGCTGCGATGGCTCACGTGATTACGCGCCAAGTTCGTAATCTGCTCATCCCAGATTCGAGTTCCAGCCAGCGTTGGGACTGAGGCTCCAACCATGGATTCGGTGTGGAAGGAGACCCCGATGGACCAAAAAAGGACGCCTTCCGTCTGATGAGATGTTAAGCCGTGGTTACCTGTGCAGAGAACTGTATCCTTCACAAACTGGATCGCATTAACTTGGAAGCTTCCATCTGTCTCCTAACCGCTGTGCATTGGGTTCCCTTCCCCAGCCTTCAGTGGATTCCCTTCCCCAGCCTTCAGTTGATTCCCTTCCCCAGCCTTCAGTGGGTTCCCTTCCCCAGCCTTCAGTGGATTCCCTTCCCCAGCCTTCAGTGGGTTCCCTTCCCCAGCCTTCAGTGGGTTCCCTTCCCCAGCATTCAGTGGGTTCCCTTCCCCAGCCTTCAGTGGATTCCCTTCCTCAGCCTTCAGTGGGTTCCCTTCCCCAGCCTTCAGTGGGTTCCCTTCCCCAACCTTCAGTGGGTTCCCTTCCCCAGACTTCAGTGGGTTCCCTTCCCCAGCTTTCAGTGGATTCCCTTCCCCAGCCTTCAGTGGGTTCCCTTCCCCAGCCTTCAGTGGGTTCCGTTCCCCAGCCTTCAGTGGGTTCCCTTCCCCAGCCTTCTCTGAGCCTTTTGGGGTCCTTGTCACTTGGCTGTTTAGCCTATTGTATGACCAAAAGAGGCGTTCAGAGGTAAAACAACCCAACCTAGCGTATGTTTTTTTAACTGCATGTTCTTAATTACGTTTAACTTATCTTTTATAGACAGTTACTAGTGCATGTTTTTAATTATGTAAATCTTAACGATTTTAGACACAAAAAAGCATATGTTGGATTGTTTTACCTCTGAGCAGCACTTTTTTTGCACACAATAGGCTAAATAGGCAGGTCATAAGGATCCCGAAGGCTCAGAGAAGGTTGGGGGGTGGGAACCCACTGGATTGTTGGGAGACAGATGGGAGTATCCCATCAAAGCCATACAATGTGTTCTTTAACATGCAGAGGGCATGGCTCTCCCGCACACGGTGCCATGACTTAACGTCCCATCCGACGGACGGCAGTCTTTCCAAGGCCCATCACTGTCCCATACTGACAGTGGGCAGGACGGGAGTCTTGCGGATCAAAAAAGCATGGGATATATGATCTTCCGACTCTTTTGTAAAACTTGGTTCCACAATGTTTCCAAGACCCATTTAATCTCAATTATTCCTTTAATGGAAATAGTTTTAATTAAAATACGCTTCTTCTTTAAAATTTACTGTAAAAATAGTGAATTATAACATAGGTTCTGTTGTTGGATTGTTCCAATAGTAGGCGATACTTTTATGCAAAAAATAATAAATAAAATACCACCTCAAGCAGCTGCTTGCCACAGAGGTCTGACAGGAGCCTGTCAGTTTATATGGCATAGTAGAAGATCTGTGAGGATGGCAGGACCTCAGCAGAAAACAACACGAACATCCATGCCTTAACCCTTTCAGGACCATAAGGTTTCTAAGAGTAAATATTAGTATGCAATTGTTTATTTTAGTTTGTTTAGACGTAAAATAAATAAAAATCATAAGAAAAATACATAACAATGTGTAGTTTTTTTGGAATTTTATGGTAAATATTTTTCCCAATGGACTATAAAGGTAACACAAATTATAGTTAGGCTTATTATGCAATGCGTTTTATTTATTGGTTTATTATAACAAAATGTTAACTAAAATAATACAAAATTATGAAATAAAATTACTATACAAAATGATGTGCTAATTATGATATTCTGCGAAGCAATTTCTTTTGGATGTGAAGCAAAGATGGACATTGCACAGATGCAACATTATTGCAAAGATGGACATGGACTAAACGTTCCCGTTTACGTAATTGCGTTCGGCATACGTTCTATTTTGACATTCTGTATAAAAAATGCAGATAAGGTTATAATTAAATACGACAATCACCAATTTTAAAATGGGGAAAAATGTTTCCCTTAGTCGTGAAAGGGTTAACCAACTATTGACTAAATGATACGGTCAAAAACATAAACCGACGCTTATTTTTGAGGGCCCTATTTTTTATGCGATAGAGCATAAAAGAATAGAAATAAAATCCGCCATAAACGCACAAAAAAGTTTTACTTAAAAATGAAAAAAAAGAATATCATTCTCCCCCCGCCGATGTAAGAATGCTAGTATATGGAATAGTGGCGAAAACGTATTAAACGTATCACTATTACACCATTTCTAACTAAATTTTTATTCTAGAAAGAGAAACTTTTCTAGACGAATTTTTTTTATTCTAGAAAGACTATACAGACACTTGCCCCCCCCCCCCCCCCGATCTTTATTTTTGTGATGCATCTTGATTGGGGTATATGTATATCTAGATCTCAACGTGGGTACTTCTCAAAGTGTTATAGGTGTATTAGTGCACCGTCGCTCGAAAATGTATCCGAACACTATGTGGATTACAGAATTCAGAAAAAATATCTGGTAACGATTTTTTTTAGAAATTAGTGGTCTAGCAACCTTCGTGTCACGTGATTACAGAATTCAGGAAAAATATCTGGAGCGTGTACAGCAACTGTACACGCTCCAGTTCCGTTCACAGCAAACTGGAGCGTGTGCAGTTACTGCATACGCTCCAGTTTGCTGTGAACGGTAACTGCACACGTTCAATATTTCCGTGAGTGAGCCCACACGATCTAGTATCAAAATAATATGACCACCTACAGTCGTTCAAAAAAGCATCCGAACGCTAAGGTTGATAACAGAATTCAGAAAAAATATCTGGTAACGATTTTTTTTAGAAATTAATGGTCTGGCAACCTTCGTGTACAGTACACGAAAGTTGCCAGATCACTAATTCCTAAAAAAATTGTTGCCAGATATTTTTTCTGAATTCTGTAATCGACCATAGTGTTCAGATACTTTTTTGAGCGACTGTACACATTGAGAGGTGCACATATTAAGAGATGCACATGTCAAATTGTACCCAATGCGAGGTGCATACATTAAATCGTAAACATTGAGAAACTAACACATTTAATTGTACACAATATGAAATTCACGCATTGAATTGTACATATTGAGAAGTGCTCATATTAGTTGTACGCATTGAGTTGTACACATTGAGAAATTCACACATTGAATGTAAACTTTGAGAGGTGCACATATTAAATTGTACACATTGAGAAATGCGCACATTCAGCTGTACTCATTGGGAAATGCAGATATTCAGTCTCACATATTGAGAACTACCCATCTTGAGTTGTATACATTGGAGGGTTCCCAAACATTCAGTTATACACATTGGGAAACGCAGACATTGTGTTGCACACTTCGAGAAGTACTCACGCTGAGTTGTACACATTGGGACGTGCCCATATTGAGAGGTACACAAACTGAGTAAACTGAGTAAACACAAACTGAGTAAATTGAGAGGTACACATTGAGAGGTATCCACATTGAGACATTCCATGTTGCAAACATTGAGTTGCAGATATTGAGAGTGGCGGGGGTGGCTCAGTCGGTAGCGCGCCAGACTCGTAATCTGTAGTTCCCAGGTTCGAGTCCCAGCTGGGTCAGCGTTGAGATTTATCTCCGCAACATTTCCCCGCCCTGCCCATGGTCAGTAAGGGACACCGATGGGCTTGGAAAGGCCGCCGTCCGTCGGATGGGACGTTAAGCCGTGGCCCCGTGTGAGGGAGAGAGCATTACCCTGTGCACGTTAAAGAACACGCTGGGTGGGCCTTGACGGGAGGCTACCATCTGTCTCCCAACAGCTGTTCCAGTGGGTCCCCTCCCCCAACCTTCTCTGAGACCTTCGGGGTCCATGTGACCTTGTCGTTTAGCCCATGGTGGGCAAAAAAGTGCCGCTCAGAGGTAAAACAATCCAATCCAGATATTGAGATGCACACACATTGAGCTGTAAACATTGAAAAGTGTCCGTGTTAAGTTAAAGACATTGAGAGGTGCACACATTGAGAAATGCACATATTGGGATGTAGATATTGAGAGGTTCACGCATTGAGTTGTGCACATTGAGAGGTGCATACATTGGGTTGCACTCATCGAGAGGTACTCCCATTGAGTGGTAGACATTGAGAGGTTCACACATTGAGTTGTGCACATTGAGAGGTGCATACATTGGGTTGCACTCATCGAGAGGTACTCCCATTGAGTGGTAGACATTGAGAGGTTCACACATTGTGTTGTGCACATTGAGAGGTGCATGCATTGGGTTGCACTCATCGAGAGGTACTCCCATTGAGTTGTAGACATTGAGAGGTTCACACATTGAGTTGTGCACATTGAGAGGTGCATACATTGGGTTGCACTCATCGAGAGGTACTCCCATTGAGTTGTAGACATTGAGAGGTTCACACATTGAGTTGTGCACATTGAGAGGTGCATACATTGGGTTGCACTCATCGAGAGGTACTCCCATTGAGCTGTAGACATTGAGAGGTTCACACATTGAGTTGTGCACATTGAGAGGTGCATACATTGGGTTGCACTCATCGAGAGGTACTCCCATTGAGTTTTAGACATTGAGAGGTTCACACATTGAGAGGTGCATGCATTGGGTTGCACTCATCGAGAGGTACTCCCATTGAGTTGTAGACATTGAGAGGTTCACACATTGAGTTGTGCACATTGAGAGGTGCATGCATTGGGTTGCACTCATCGAGAGGTACTCCCATTGAGTTGTAGACATTGAGAGGTTCACACATTGAGTTGTGCACATTGAGAGGTGCATACATTGGGTTGCACTCATCGAGAGGTACTCCCATTGAGTTGTGGACATTGAGAGGTTCCCACATTGAGTTGTGCACATTGAGAGGTGCATGCATTGGGTTGCATTCATCGAGAGGTACTCCCATTGAGTTGTAGACATTGAGAGGTTCACACGTTGAGTTGTGCACATCGAGAGGTACACATTGGGTTGCACTCATCGAGAGGTACTCCCATTGAGTTGTAGGCATTGAGAGGTTCACACATTGAGTTGTGCACATTGAGAGGTGCATACATTGGGTTGCACTCATCGAGAGGTACTCCCATTGAGTTGTAGACATTGAGAGGTTCACACATTGAGTTGTGCACATTGAGAGGTGCATGCATTGGGTTGCACTCATCGAGAGGTACTCCCATTGAGTTGTAGACATTGAGAGGTTCACACATTGAGTTGTGCACATTGAGAGGTGCATACATTGGGTTGCACTCATCGAGAGGTACTCCCATTGAGTTGTAGACATTGAGAGTTTCACACATTGAGTTGTGCACATTGAGAGGTGCATACATTGGGTTGCACTCATCGAGAGGTACTCCCATTGAGTTGTAGACATTGAGAAGTTCACACATTGAGTTGTACACATTGAGAGGTGCATACATTGGGTTGCACTCATCGTGCATACATTGGGTTGCACTCATCGAGAGGTACTCCCATTGAGTTGTAGACATTGAGAGGTTCACACATTGAGTTGTGCACATTGAGAGGTGCATACATTGGGTTGCACTCATCGAGAGGTACTCCCATTGAGTTGTAGACATTGAGAGGTTCACACATTGAGTTGTGCACATTGAGAGGTGCATACATTGGGTTGCACTCATCGAGAGGTACTCCCATTGAGTTGTAGACATTGAGAGGTTCACACATTGAGTTGTGCACATTGAGAGGTGCATGCATTGGGTTGCACTCATCGAGAGGTACTCCCATTGAGTTGTAGGCATTGAGAGGTTCACACATTGAGTTGTGCACATCGAGAGGTACATACATTGGGTTGCACTCATCGAGAGGTACTCCCATTGAGTTGTAGACATTGAGAGGTTCACACATTGAGTTGTGCACATTGAGAGGTGCATACATTGTGTTGCACTCATCGAGAGGTACTCCCATTGAGTTGTAGACATTGAGAAGTTCACACATTGAGTTGTGCACATTGAGAGGTGCATACATTGTGTTGCACTCATCGAGAGGTACTCCCATTGAGTTGTAGACATTGAGAAGTTCACACATTGAGTTGTGCACATTGAGAGGTGCATGCATTGGGTTGCACTCATCGAGAGGTACTCCCATTGAGTTGTAGACATTGAGAGGTTCACACATTGAGTTGTGCACATTGAGAGGTGCATGCATTGGGTTGCACTCATCGAGAGGTACTCCCATTGAGTTGTAGACATTGAGAGGTTCACACATTGAGTTGTGCACATTGAGAGGTGCATACATTGGGTTGCACTCATCGAGAGGTACTCCCATTGAGTTGTAGACATTGAGAGGTTCACACATTGAGTTGTGCACATTGAGAGGTGCATACATTGGGTTGCACTCATCGAGAGGTACTCCCATTGAGTTGTAGACATTGAGAGGTTCACACATTGAGTTGTGCACATTGAGAGGTGCATACATTGGGTTGCACTCATCGAAAGGTACTCCCATTGAGTTGTAGACATTGAGAGGTTCACACATTGAGTTGTGCACATTGAGAGGTGCATACATTGGGTTGCACTCATCGAGAGGTACTCCCATTGAGTTGTAGACATTGAGAGGTTCACACATTGAGTTGTGCACATTGAGAGGTGCATGCATTGGGTTGCACTCATCGAGAGGTACTCCCATTGAGTTGTAGACATTGAGAGGTTCACACATTGAGTTGTGCGCATTGAGAGGTGCATGCATTGGGTTGCACTCATCGAGAGGTACTCCCATTGAGTTGTAGACATTGAGAGGTTCACACATTGAGTTGTGCACATTGAGAGGTGCATACATTGGGTTGCACTCATCGAGAGGTACTCCCATTGAGTTGTAGACATTGAGAGGTTCACACATTGAGTTGTGCACATTGAGAGATGCATGCATTGGGTTGCACTCATCGAGAGGTACTCCCATTGAGTTGTAGACATTGAGAGGTTCACACATTGAGTTGTGCACATTGAGAGGTGCATACATTGGGTTGCACTCATCGAGAGGTACTCCCATTGAGTTGTAGACATTGAGAGGTTCACACATTGAGTTGTGCACATTGAGAGGTGCATGCATTGGGTTGCACTCATCGAGAGGTACTCCCATTGAGTTGTAGACATTGAGAGGTTCACACATTGAGTTGTGCACATTGAGAGGTGCATGCATTGGGTTGCACTCATCGAGAGGTACTCCCATTGAGTTGTAGACATTGAGAGGTTCACACATTGAGTTGTGCACATTGAGAGGTGCATACATTGGGTTGCACTCATCGAGAGGTACTCCCATTGAGTTGTAGACATTGAGAGGTTCACACATTGAGTTGTGCGCATTGAGAGGTGCATGCATTGGGTTGCACTCATCGAGAGGTACTCCCATTGAGTTGTAGACATTGAGAGGTTCACACATTGAGTTGTGCACATTGAGAGGTGCATACATTGGGTTGCACTCATCGAGAGGTACTCCCATTGAGTTGTAGACATTGAGAGGTGTACGCATTGAATCGTACACGTTGAGAGGTACCCAGATTAAGTTGTAACATTGAGAGCTTACCACATGAAGTTGTAGACATTGAGAGGTGATCACATTGAGTTGTTAACATTGAGAGATGCCCACATTGAGTTGTAGACATTGAAAGGCACCCACCCACATTGGGTTCGTACACACTTAAAGATTTACATATTTAGTTGGACTAATCATAATTGTAGGCTTCGAGATTTTCTTTACCATGCAAATTGTACATTAGTAATCCTATAAATTTACTCGTTATTATCTTATCTTTCTTGATATCTCTAGCCGAATACCAATAACATTATTTATCATTACTTATTAATAATGTAGTAACAAGCTACAGAGGGCGTTCTAAGACTTCTTCACATGTTTCTGTAGATTCCATTCGTTCCTCTGAAATTAATGAGTTACGATTTCAGTAGTAAAGAATCACAAGATGTGTCCTGTAGACATGGAACTCATGAAATAATAAGCTAAAAAAATTGGTTTTGCCATGAATGTGGTTCGAACCCACGTATCTTGGATTAGTTGGGTTGTTGTTGTTTGTTTTACCTCTGAGCGGCACTTTTTTGCACACCATGGGCTAAATGGCCAGGTCACAATGACCCCGAAGGCTCAGAGAAGGTTGGGGATGGGGACTCACTGGAACAGCTGTTGGGAGACAGATGGTAGCCTCCCGTCAAGGCCATCCAGCGTGTTCTTTAACGTGCACAGGGTATGGCTCTCCGGCACACGGGGCCACGGCTTAATGTCCCATCCGAGGACGGCGGCCTTTCCAAGCCCATCGGTGTCCCCTACTGACCGTGGCCAGGGCGGGGAATTTTGCGGAGATAAATCTCAATGCTGACCCAGCTGGGACTCGAGCCTGGGAACTACAGATTACGAGCCTGGCGCGCTACCGACTGAGCCACCCCCGCCCCCGTCTTTTGGAAACCTGCCAGTTATGCTAACCACTACACCAGCATCAGCTCACCTGTTCTCAGCTTGTGTGAACATATAAACATTCGCGAATCAAATGAATATAATCCGAAAAGTTTATATGGTCACACAAGCTAAGAAAAGGTTAGCCATTGATGGTGTAGTTGTTAGCATAAGTGGCATGTTCCCAGGACACGAGGGTTCGAATCCCACTCAATGCAAAACCAATTTTTTCCAGCTTATTATTTCATGAGTTATGACTTGTTTGAAAGCTTGTCTAAACTTCTCGTTACGCGTTAAAAACAAAGGCTGGATCATCATTTCTCTCTTCGTTGACGCCGTTTAAAGTTCCGTCTGCAAAATCTGTGCATTGTTGCTATGGAGCCTACTGAATTGCATATTGGGAAGGATTTTACATTTTCACAATGATGCAGCTTGGGGATTTGGGTTGGGTTGTTTTACCTCTGAGCGGCACTTTTTTGCACACAATGGGCTAAATGGCCAGGTCACATGGACCCTGAAGGCTCAGAGAAGGTTGGGGGAGGGGACCCACTGGAACAGCTGTTGGGAGACAGATGGTAGCCTCCCGTCAAGGCCATCCAGCGTGTTCTTTAACGTGCACAGGGTATGGCTCTCCCGCACACGGGGCCATGGCTTAACGTTCCATCCGACGGACGGTGGCCTTTCCAAGCCCATCGGTGTCCCCTACTGACCGTGGGCAGGGCGGGGAATTTTTGCGGAGATAAATCTCAACGCTGCCCCAGCTGGGACTCGAACCTGGGAACTACAGATTACGTGCCTGGCGCGCTACCGACTGAGCCACCCCCACAGCTTGGGGACAACAGCACAATAATGCAGCTTGGGGACGACGTAGGAAACCTTCATGCTGATAACAAGTATATGGGGATCATGCCTGTTCATATGACATTGTCACGGGATGGATGCGAACATTCAGAGAAGGACGGCAGAGCTTCAAAGGCCTCCCTCGTGAAGGAAGATGGAAGGAAACTCATTAAGTGCACATATCACCATCCAGGTAATAAGTTCAGATGTCAGTGTATCGACTGACAGTGTGCAAACAATTTTTGATCAACATTTAAAGTTCCGAAAGATCTGTTCCAAATGGGTACCCCAAAAACTGACAGAACAACAGAAAAAAGATCTAGAATCGACTCGTACAAAGAGATGCTGGCAATGCCTGGACCTAGTGGCTCCAGACGGTTAACGGACATTTCCACAGGTGATGAGACATGGTTTTATTACTATGCAACTCCCACAAATATCGACAACTATGTTTGGGTTGTGTAAGATAAACCGCATCCTCAAATCCTCCGGGGGCGGGGGTGGCTGCAGTCGGTAGCGCGCCAGGCTCGTAATCTGTAGTTCCCAGGTTCGAGTCCCAGCTGGGTCAGCGTTGAGATTTATCTCCGCAAAATTCCCCGCCCTGCCCACGGTCAATAGGGGACACCGATGGGCTTGGAAAGGCCGCCGTCCGTCGGATGGGACGTTAAGCCGTGGCCCCGTGTGCGGGAGAGCCATACCCTGTGCACGTTAAAGAACACGCTGGATGGCCTTGACGGGAGGCTACCATCTGTCTCCCAACAGCTGTTCCAGTGGGTACCCTCCCCCAACCTTCTCTGAGACCTTCGGGGTCCATGTGACCTTGCCGTTTAGCTCATGGTGGGCAAAAAAGTGCCGCTCAGAGGTAAAACAACCCAAATCCTCCAACAAGACTTCCGCTCAAGGAAGAGGATTTTCACAATTTTTTTTTCAATTCCTCGTGGCCGAGTGGTTAGCATGCTTGGCTACTGATCTAAAGTAAAGGACCTGGTTTCGAGCTCCGGGTAAGACATTGATGTGTGTGTGTGTGCTGTTTTTATGCTGAGGCCCTGCCATCCTCTCAGACCTTCTACTATGGCATATAAACTGACAGGCTCCTGTCAGATCTATGTGGCAAGCAGCTGCTTGAGGGGGGGGGGGGTATTTATTTATTATTTATAAGGAGTGGTAGCCGTGAATACCTTACCTGAAAAAATTATTATAAATGGCTAATACTACAGAAGAATAACTTCATTCTCTTTGAAAACAAGATTCTCATATAAGCAAATTGGTACCCCAAAAACTGAGAGAACAGCCAAAAACAAAAGAGCTAGAATCGACTCGTACAAAGATCGTATTAAGATCTAATAAACTCCTTGTGGAGACGGTGACTCAGTCGGATGCGCAGCAGACTCAATCTGCAGTTCCTTTACACACTCTCGTGGCTTTCCTGCACACTGGACCATGGCTTTACCTTTCCAAGCCAATCAGTATCCTCAAGGTGGGTTTAACGGAGATAAACCTCAATGCTGGAACAGGTGGGACTCGAACCAGGGAACTGCAGATCAGCAGTCTGGCGACTTAGTTAACTTCCTCCCTTTAAGACAGTGTCTTGCAAACTTTTTTATTCTGCGGCACTCTGAATATAAATTTTTTTCCGCGGCACACTGAATATAAATTTTTTTTTTCCGCGGCACACTGAATATAAATTTTTTTTCCGCGGCACACCTAAAAAAGAATAAAAACAAACTCTATATAATCGTCATTATATTTGCGCTTTGTTGAAGTCATCAGTCTGGTTTTACTTGAAGATTTGCTCTCGTTCTTTAATTCATAACTCGGTGTTTGTTTTAAATATTTGTCCATTCTATGGCTTGAAATAATCAAAAATTAATACCAAAATTTGGAAAAAGCTTGATAAATACTTATAAGATCCCAGTTGATAAAATCTGAAAGATTTTTATTAAAGCACGTCGATAGCACGTCGATAACATAAGTCAAGTCAAAATGAAATTTTTGGAATATCTAGTGTCAATTTGAAAATCTCTCGCGGCACACTTGGAATCTTTCGCGGCACACAGTTTGCGAGACACTGCTTTAAGAGGTACTGATAAAATATTACTCTTCGCATTATCCTAATCGTCGATTAGTTCGAATGACCACTGCCAAAATGTGCAAAAGTGGATAAATTGGGAACTTTATTCTCTTTGAAAACGAAGCGTTCTTATTCGCCATGTGCGATGGGTATTCTTTTATTCTGAGTTAAATTTAGAAGGGACGTCTACCTCGGTCGTCCGTTAACATAGCAAGCGGCTGTTCGTATTTTGAAACCACTTCGGCGTATTTACAAACATTAAAAAAACCAACCAACCTAAGCTTCTGCACAGCCATCCGTGTTGCAGACGCCACCACAAAAATGAAGATAACTTTCTTCTTCCCTTTCTTTTTTTCTATTCTCTCTCTATAACCCAAGATTCACTGGCGTTTAATATTCTCCTTGGCGACTTTTTTACGCGCCATTTAATCTAACAAGGTTTCTTCTTTTCCTTTTTTCTTGTTTGGACTCCTGTTTATATCCGGAACACGATCTCTGACTCCATGACCACGTGCACTGCTTCTAATCTGCTCCGACATCCTGTTTCTTTCTCTTCAACAAAGAATCGAAAAGAGTACACTTTGTTACCAAAAATATTTTAACACTTCCTGTAAGGGAACCGCATCGGACAGCAAATTTGCTAATAAACTAACCACCATAGCTGCAGTAAGGTTGACAGGGGCAAGTACAGTCGCTCGAAAAAATATCCAAACACTATGGTTGATTACAGAATTAAGAAAAAATATCTGGCAACGATTTTTTTTTAGAAATTAGTGATCTGGCAACCTTCGTGTCACGTGACACGAAGATTACCATATTACTAATTTCTAAAAAAATCGTTGCCAGATATTTTTTCTGATTAATGTGAATAGATTCACAGGATATCATAAATACCTCTTCAAGCAGCTGCTTGCCACAGAGGTCTGACAGGAGCCTGTCAGTTTATATGCCATAGTAGAAGGTCTGAAAGGATGGCAGAACCTCAGCAGAAAAACAACACGAACATTCATGCCTTCACCCGGGGCTCGAACCCAGATCTCATAGATCATTAGCCAAGCGCGCTAACCACTTGGCCACGGGACGGCAACAGGATATCAGCTGGTGGATAATATTCACAGGATATCAGCTGGTGGATAATATTCACAGGATACCAGCTGGTGGATAATCCTGAGCAGAGGCAACACCTCCTACAAGAGAAGGCCGTAGAACAACGTAACAGAAATCGGAAAACCCTTACAACCCCTATATTCCAGGCCAACCAGGGCGACCTATCCGCCATTCTTATGACAACTGGTGACGTGACTTAGTGTTATAGTCAATGCAGCCGCCGTGTGCGCCGCAGTTTTTCGAATCATTAGTATATAAAAAACGATTATTATCGAAAGATATTCAGATGCGAATTGTCTAAGCAACTATAGGAACAATTGAACAGTGTTTAAATTCCAGGCTGATCCAATTAAATTTAAAAAAAGTGGGTTGAAAGAATTCGACCGAGAACGTTCATTAGGCTTACAGCGTTCTATAATATATACTTCTGACTATTGCTTCTGTATTTTAATGTTAATTTATGTGATATATCGATTAGTAATATGTAGATGAATGATAGCTACATTTAAGTTAGTAGTCATTTGTCGTCTAAGATTAAGTTTAGTTTGGTTAATATCATAAAATATGCATGCGGCAAACTTCGATCGTGACGGCCGTAACCCTCCGCTTCCCGTGTGGGCATACCGAGATTGCCGACTACTGTAGTCTCTAAACGCCGATCGTCGCTGGGAACGGGGAGGCCAATTTTGGATTCATTTATGCTTAGCTAGCCGTCCCGTGGCCGAGTGGTTAGCGCTCTTGGCTACTGATCTGAGGGACCTGGGTTCGAGCCCCGGGTAAGGCATGGTTGTATGTGTCGTTTTTCTGCTGAGGTCCTGCCATCCTCTCAGACCTTCTACTATGGCATATAAACTGACAGGCTCCTATCAGACCTCTGTGGCAAGCAGCTGCTTGAGGGGGTATTTATTTATTTTATTTTTATATACAGTTAACTACACACGTAGCAGAATGTGGTGATAGGAAAAATCTTTCATATAGAAGGAAAACATTTCACAAACAATATATTATATGATTATAAAAATCTGTAATTCATTGATTATTAAATGCCACTATTTATTCAGAAATTGCGGACTTCTATACAAAGTGCCAATTTTTATAATTTTCAGGCGAAACCAAATAAAGTTTGACGTTTTTTTAAACCATATTATTTTATAAAATGCTTATTCCATCCCTTTATTGCCTTAAAGAAAGCTGCGGTGAATAGTCATTACTTATTAGCGATTAAGTTAGATCTCGAAAATATTTTAAGATACTCTTACGTTTTCAAGGCAGGACCCGCAGTACAACATACACTTTCCGCCTTGCGAGCGAATCCAAAATTGGCCTCCCCGTTCCCAGCGACGATCGACGTTTAGCGACTACGGTAGTCGGCGATCACGGTGTGCCCACACGGGAAGCGGAGGGTTACGGCCGTCACGATCGAAGTTTGCCGCATGCATATTTTATGATATTAACCAAACTAAGCTTAATCTTAGACGACAAATGACCACTAACTTAAATGTAGCTATCATTCATCTACATATTACTAATCGATATATCATATAAATTAACATTAAAATACCGAAGCAATAGTCAGAAGTATATATTATAGAACACTGTAAGCCTAATGAACGTTCTCGGTCGAATTCTTTCAACCCACTTTTTTTAAATTTAATTGGATCAGCTTGGAATTTAAACACTGTGCAATTGTTCCTATAGCTGTTTAGACAATTCGCAGCTGAATATCTTACGATAATAATTGTTTTTTATATACTAATGATTCGAAAAACTGCGGCGCACACGGCGGCTGCATTGACTATAACACTAAGTCACGTCACCAGTTGTCATAAGAATGGCGGATAGGTCGCCCTGGTTGGCCTGGAATATAGGGGTTGTAAGGGTTTTCCGATTTCTGTTACGTTGTTCTACGGCCTTCTCTTGTAGGAGGTGTTGGCAGTGGTCATTGCAGGCATCTGAACTCTTTGCTTCTTTTGACGTCGTCAAATTCTACATTGGAGGAAGACTTCCAGTGCAGATGGTTCAGCCATTATTGGTGGGGGAACGGGTCTTTGCCCCATGTCTGCGATTAGGAGGCTGTTTGATATTGAAGCCATTCCCTTTCTCAATAAACATAGTTTCTTTTATGGGGAGAAAATTGTTAGTGGGATGTTTCCCACTAACAATGTTCTCTCCATAGGTAGTTGGAATGTGAGGACTCTGCACAGAGCTTTTTCTCTTGATGTCCTCACACAAGAATTCCACCATTATAATTTAGATATTCTCGGCTTGCAAGAGACCAGATGGACAGATAAGTGACAGATTCTTAAAAATAATCTTAAATTTCTCTTTTCAGGGAGGGGCGACAATAAGCATCACCAAGGCGTGGGTCTGCTTCTCAGCAGACACGCTAGTGATGCTCTTCTAGGATGTGAGTGCATTAATGAAAGGTTTCTTAGAGCAAAATTTCAGACAAGCATTAAAGACCCGAATGTTATCTGCTGTTATGCCCCCACTGAGGATGTCGATGTGGATGAGAAGAATAGGTTTTATGAACAACTTCAGGATATTTTGAATTCTGTCAAGAAAGGAGATATTACCCTTGTTCTTGGTGACTTCAATGCCAAAGTTGGTACTGACCCTGACCTTTGGAGAGGAGTAATTTTAGGCCAATAGGCCCTTTTGATATTGGTAGCTGCAATGGCAATGGGCAACGTCTCCTACAGGTAAGTAAACTCAATGGTTTCAGAATAACTAACACATATTACAAACACCGCGACATACATAAATACACATGGGTTTCACCTGATGGGCTGCATAGGAATATGATTGATTATATATTAATTAACAGCAAATGGGCTAGTTCTGTTAGGAATACCAGATCATATAGGGGAGCTGAAATTGGATCTGACCATTATCTTGTTAAAAATGTCTTGCAACTTAAACTTAAAAAGTGTTGTGCTAGGGTTAAAAAAAATGCTTTTAATACTGAAGCTCTGAAAAACCCTGTTATAGCCAAAGCTTACCATGATAGGTTGCTTAGTTATTATGACAGTCATGGTTTGCTTCTACAGAAGTTGAGGAAGAATGGGATCATTTTAAACAGGTTTTTTTAGACACTAACAGTACTCTTTTAGGAAAAAAGGAGCAGAAGAGACAGAATTATTTGAGTGATAAGGCACTTGAGCTTATTTCAGAAAGAACTGCAGGAATGTCCTTAATCAATACTCTATTAGTCCTAATAGAAAGCATTGCAGAGAGCTTAATAAACGTGTAAAGGATCAGTTAGCTGCTGATAAGAATCTTTGGCTTGATGGCTTGGCTGACAAAGCCGAGGAAGCAATTAGACAGCACAACAGCAGAGAGCTATACCAGATAGTTAACGTTTTGTGTGGTAGAAAACGAACAGGTATACAGGGATTGAAGGATAAACAAGGTAAGGTTATAGAAGGTGAGGATTCTGTCATGGCTAGGTGGGCTGAGCATTTCAGTGATGTTCTAAACAATGTGGTTAGTTCAACTCCCATTGATGTTTTCTCCCATTTAATGTTGGCCCTAGAACATAATCTGAAGTTTTTTTTGGCTATTTCTAGACTTAAACTTGACAATTCCCCAGGGGTAGATGAAATTACTACAGAAATGCTTAGAGCTGGGAATGTTTCGGTTACCACAAGGATGACTGAAATTCTGAATATCTCTTATGATAAAGGCATGGTTCCTAAGGATTTTACCACAGCTATTATTATACCTATTTTCGAAAAAGGTGATCGTAGTTCTTGTGATAACTGTAGGGTTATTAGCCTACTCTCTGTTCCAGGTAAAGTTCTTTCTATGATTGTGCTTAATATAATTAAGAATCTGGTTGACAGGCAATTGCGTGATGAGCAATGCGGATTCAGAAGTGGTGGAGGATGTGTGGATCAAATATTTTCACTTAGGCAGATTCTTGAGTAATGTTTAGAGTTTCAGAAACCTTTGGTTGCTAGCTTTGTTGATTTCAAAAAGGCTTTCGACTCTGTTGATCGTCATAATTTGTGGTTGATTGTGAGATCATATGATATACCAGACAAGTTAGTTAACATAATGAAAGCTCTCTATAATAACATTGAGTCGTGTGTGAGAGTTGGTAAGGCTTGTAGCAATTGATTTAGCATTACTTCTGGTGTTCGACAAGGGTGCATTTTGTCTCCTGTTCTCTTTAGTTTAGTTATTGGTTATGTTATGCGAAATTCACTTCAAGGGAAAGATTTTGACCTTAAATGGACTGCAGATACAAAAATTTCTGATTTAGATTATGCTGATGATTTAGCCCTTTTGGCAAATGATGTTGATGAGATGAACTCTTTCATTCGAGCTGTTGAGGAAACTGGTAGTAGAATAGGTTTGGTTATAAACAGAGAGAAAATTAAAGTGATGAAAATTGGTGAGGCAGGCTGTGATTCAGTTAATCTGAATGGTTGCAATTTTGAGCAGGTGTCACAGTTTAATTATCTTGGTAGCTATGTAACAGATAATGGTGATGTGCGGCATGAAATTAACAAACGAATACGGATTGCTGCCGGGATTTTTAAGAATCTATGGAGAATGTGGAGAAATAGGCGTATACACCTAAAGACTAAAATTAGACTGTATAATAGTTTGGTTCTTTCTAGGGTTAGTTATGGTAATGAAACTTGAACGCTGTAAACAAGATAACATGAAACTATATGATGCTTTTGATTCTAGATGTTTACGTAGTATCTTGGATATTAGGTGGTTCAAATTTGTAACTAATAATGAGGTTAGGCAAAGGAGTCTGCAACCTCCATTAAGCAGCATATTGTGCAGAGAGAGACTCCGTTGGTTTGGTCATGTTGCCCGTATGAATAATTATAGATTGGCGAATAGGGTTATGAACAGTGTGCCTAAAGGCCTCAGAAAGAAGGGGAGACCTAGGATGCGGTGGGCAGACAATGTCAAACAGGACCTTGTTAGAATTGGTGTGCAGTGGCCATATGCAGTGGATGTAGCTCAGGATAGACATGCTTGGAGAACTAAATTGCACGGTCTGGTTGGACCTCCGTAGCCCATGGCTGCTTGAGGATGATGATGATGATGATGTAATCAACCATAGTGTTCGAAAATATTTTTGTGCGACTGTTGGATCTATTTTTCAATAAAATGATCTTCAATTTCTTTTAGAAATAACATTAATTTAGCTAAGTTAATCATTAATAGGTAAGAGCAGACGTGGAGAAAGGGGAGACAGAAATTGATGTTTGCTCCTGGCGGTAGATGTCTAAATTCGCCCGGGTGCAAAATCACTAGCGGTCTTCCTTTGCTGAATGGAAAGCTAGATTCAAAGAAACCTTGCTTTTAAAATAAGCTCTTTTGTACAAAATTATCATTAACGATAAGTTGAGTTTCTCAATGAAATGCATGTTACGAAATCTTGGCAATATTTATCTAGTATTTAATGGAAGGTCTCGAGTTCAAATTATGTGCGGGTCAATTCAGTTATTTCTCGATATATGGCGACCATATATTGAGATATTCAGTTATTTCCCAATATATGGTCGAGTCAGGTTTATTTATTATCAGCTCGTTTCTCAGTTGAGATGAAGGAAAAAAAAAACTGGTTTAGTTATTTTTAGAAGTAATGAAAGTGAAAGTGGGGAATGGATTAATTAACACAATTTCATTTATCTGTCTAGAAACTTACGTAAACTTTAAAGTTTAATCATGCAGTATTAATGTATATAAAATTTAAAATCTCATTCGTTACGAGGAGGAGCTGGGGTGGCTCAGTCGGTAGCGCGCCAGGCTCGTAATCTGCAATTCCCAAGTTCGAGTCCCTGCTGGGTCAGCGTTGAGATTTATCTCCGCAAAAATTCGCCGCCCTGTCCATGGTCAGTAGGGGACACCGATGTGCTTAGAAAGGCCGCCATCCGTCGGATGGGACGTTAACCCATGGCCCGTGTACGGGAGAGCCATACACGGGCTACGGGTTAACGTCCCATCCGACCCATCCGACCATCCATCCAGTGTGTACGTTAAAGAACACACTGGATGGCCTTGATGGGAGGCCATCTGTCTCCCAATACAGCTATTAGGTTCCAGTGGGTCCCCTCCCCCAACCTTCTCTTAGCCTTCGTGGTCCATGTGACCTGGTCATTTAGCCCATGGTGTGCGAAAAAAGTGCCACTCAGAGGTAAAACAACCCAACGTTAGGAGGATTAATAAAGGTAAAAGTTTGCATGGCCGAGAGATAATCATGCTTAGCTGCGTTAAATAAAAATAAATAAATAAATACCCCCTCAAGCAGCTGCTTGCCACAGAGGTCTGACAGGAGCCTGTCAGTTTATATGCCACAGTAGAAGATCTGAGAGGATGGCCGTCCCATAGAAACCTGGCAGACTATAATGTGTGAATCGTTGGAATTTTTGCAATGTTTACAACCAAGGTTGTAAACACTGCAAAAATAAGAGACATAAAATTGGGATTCAAAGTTATTCGTTTCTTCCTTTTGAGCATTACTTTTTTGCACACAACCCATGGCCGAGTGGTTAGCGCGC
This sequence comes from Ryuthela nishihirai, assembly GCA_038380435.1. NCBI lineage: Eukaryota > Metazoa > Arthropoda > Arachnida > Araneae > Heptathelidae > Ryuthela > Ryuthela nishihirai. The sequence continues at coordinate 88,176,260 of JAWZYU010000003.1, read as the reverse complement.
TTGGTTACTGATCTAAGGGACCTAGGTTCGAGCCCTGGGTAAGGCATGGCTGTTTGTGTTGGTTTTCTGCTGAGGGCCTGCCATCCTCTCAGACCTTCTACTATGGCATATAAACTGACAGGCTCCTGTCAGACCGCTGTGGCAAGCAGCTGCTTGAGGGGTATTTATTTTTTTATTTAATGGACTAAATGGCCAGGTCATAAAGACCTCTAGGGCTCAGAAAAGGTTGGAGGAGGGGGACTTATTGGACAGCTGTTAGGAGACAGGTCCCCCCATCCAGCGTGAATTAAAAGTAAGGCGAGGCCTATTAAATATTAATTAGCAAGGAAATCATCTTTGCTTTTTGTATCCTTGTACATATAATTGAAAAATAAAACATTTCAACTGTTTTGTTTTGGATTTCTTATAAAAATTTTCTTTTGAAATAAATTGTAACAATTTGACGGATGCATTGTTCTTTAAAGCACCGGAAACATAAAGTTTCTCTTTTTTTAATCCCAAGTGTTGCCTTAATCAACATTCTTCAGAGCATCAGCGAAGTTCAAAGGTTTGCCAAAATTGCAAATTAATAATTCTGGTAAAGGAACTAACATTAAGTAGAACTTTTGCCGTGCCGAAAATTTAACACGTATGATGTACAGCGCACCTCATAAAAAGTGCTCCTCTCAGAAAGAATACAGGTACATTTATGTAATTTTGTACGGAAGCGCGGGACAATGGGGCGGGGTGGCTCAGTCGGTAGCGCACCAGGCTCATAATCTGCAGTTCCCAGGTTCGAGTCCCAGCTGGGTCAGCTTTGAGATTTATCTCCCAAATTTCCCGGCCCTGCCCCGGTCATTAGTGGGACCCAGATGGGCTTGGAATGGACGCCGCCCGTCGGTTGGGACGTTAAGCCGCGTTCCGTGTGCGGGAGAGCCATACCCTGTGCACGTTAAAGAACACTCTGGATAACCTTCACGGGAGGCTACCATCTGTCTCCCAATACAGCTATTCCAGTAGGTCTCCTCCCCCAACCTTCTCTTAGCCTTCGTGGTTCATGTGACCTGGCCATTTAGCCCATGGTGTGCGAAAAAAGTGCCACTCAGAGGTAAAACGGCCCAACAGCCAGCGCGGGACAGTGATATATGCAAATGAAGGGAACATCGCGGGTCTGACTACATTTAAAATGCGGCGGATGAAATGGATTCCGTTAGTTGTAGGGAAGGTTAGTCGGTGGGGAAGAGTGGATAGTGTAGATTAAAGAAACCGAACCTGACCTGAAAATCTGGTTACCATCGAAGGGTAAGGCCGTTTGTATGTCGCAGACCGATGTTTAATTAACTCAGAAAGTTTGAGTGAGGTCGCATCATAGGTCTCTTTGAAGCAGGATGATCTACGTGATCAATTGCAGAGCATTTGGGATGTGACAACATTGGATATGGGAAGGTGTTTCGTATCATCGTCCAGATCATCCTTGAATGACTATGGATCACGATGATTGGCGGATTCGCTGGATGGCTGTTATTATTAGAAATCCGACTGCCCGACAGATATCTTCAGAGCATCAGAAACATTCAAAGGTATTTAAAGGTATAAATTTAAAGGTATCATTTAAAGACCTCTACGGCTCAGAAAAGGTTGGGGAGGGACGCACTGGATATCCAATGAAAGAATGTCTGGGGCATGAAGTTAGTATGCCAGGGAGGCATTATCTCCTCTGCAGGAAGCTAGTATGCGAGGGAGACACATCTTCTCTTCACGAAGCTAGTATGCGAGGGAGACACCATCTCCTCTTGACGAAGCTAGTATGCGAGGGAGACACCATCTTCTCTGCAGGAAGCTAGTATGTGTAAGAGGCACTATCTCCTCTTCACGAAGCTAGTATGAGAGGGAGGCACTATCTCATCTTCACGAAGCTAATATGCGAGGGAGACAGCATCTTCTATGCAGGAAGCTAGTATACAAGGGAGGCATTATCTCCTCTTCACGAAGCTAGTATGCGAGGGAAGCACCATCTCCTCTTCACGAAGTGAGTATGCGAGGGAGGCACCATCTCCTCTTCACGAAGTGAGTATGCGAGGAAGGCACCATCTCCTCTTCACGAAGTGAGTATGTGAGGGAGGTACCATCTCCTCTTCACGAAGTGAGTATGCGAGGGAGGCACCATCTCCTCTTCACGAAGTGAGTATGCGAAGGAGGCACCATCTCCTCTTCACGAAGTGAGTATGCGAGGGAGGCACCATCTCCTCTTCACGAAGTGAGTATGCGAGGGAGGCACCATCTCCTCTTCACGAAGTGAGTATGCGAGGGAGGCACCATCTCCTCTTCACGAAGTGAGTATGCGAGGGAGGCACCGTCTCCTCTTCACGAAGTGAGTATGCGAGGGAAGCACCATCTCCTCTTCACGAAGTGAGTATGCGAGGGAGGCACCATCTCCTCTTCACGAAGTGAGTATGTGAGGGAGGTACCATCTCCTCTTCACGAAGTGAGTATGCGAGGGAGGCACCATCTCCTCTTCACGAAGTGAGTATGCGAAGGAGGCACCATCTCCTCTTCACGAAGTGAGTATGCGAGGGAGGCACCATCTCCTCTTCACGAAGTGAGTATGCGAGGGAGGCACCATCTCCTCTTCACGAAGTGAGTATGCGAGGGAGGCACCATCTCCTCTTCACGAAGTGAGTATGCGAGGGAGGCACCGTCTCCTCTTCACGAAGTGAGTATGCGAGGGAGGCACCATCTCCTCTTCACGAAGTGAGTATGCGAGGGAGGCACCATCTCCTCTGTACCACTGATTCCAAGCCACAGGCATGCCAGATTGCAGTGGTGCAATGTACGAAATTTGTGGCATCTTCATCAATGAGTCCCACATTTGTCTGGGACAGAATGATGGTCGCACTCATGTGTGGTAACGTACTGTAAAAGAGTTTCCACATCGTGTATCGTTGTGTGCCATAGAGTGGTCACTGCTGGGATTCTGGTGTGGAGCACCATCTCTTATGACAGTTGGTTATCTCTCATAGTCATCGAAAGTAATTTAACTGCCCAGAATTGTATGGATACCATTCTCCACCTTGTGGATTTACCACTTCTGTAGAGCATATGAAACGACACGTTGTAGCACGATAATACCACATACCATACACATTGCTCAACAGTGTCTGCGAGCCATTCCTGTGCTGCCATGGTGCACAGTTCCTGAGTGCCTCAGTCGCTGTATCATCGATGATTTAGCACATCTGGGTACTTCATGAAGCGACATCTGAAATCAGAATTAACTCCAGAGCATAAAGTGATGGATCTTCAGCTGCAAGTACAGCAGATATGGAGTAACCATAGAGCAGGACATTATTAAGAGCCTTTTCGCCGTACTTCCTAATCGTATTGACGTTCCTATTGCCTCGAAATGCCACTACATTTCATATAATGTACCACTTATCCGCTTCGCTAAACATTTTGCAAATGTGATCATTTGTTGCTAGGGCTGGATCTATTCACCCTCTCTTTGAGAATGCTGATAATGAAGAGCAAAAGTTATTAAACTTGTACATGCATTTTCTATGATATTTTTTAAAAACCACTGAAACGAAGATATATTGGAAATCCAGTCTCTTTCCCTAACCCTTTACTTCCCCCCCATAAAATTTCCCGCCCTGCCCACGGTCAGTAGTGGACACCGATGGGTTTGGAAAGACCGCCGTCCGTCGGATGGGACGTTAAGCCGTGGCCCCATGTGCGGGAGAGCCATACCCTGTGGCATGTAAAGAACACGCTGGATGGCCTTGACGAGAGGCTACCATCTGTCTCCCAACAGCTGTTCCAGTGGGTCCCCTCCCCCAACCTTCTCTGAGCCTTCGGAGTCCATATGACCTGGCCATTTAGCCCATGGTGTGCAAAAAAGTGCCGCTCAGAGGTAAAACAACCCAACGTTAAAGAACACGCTGGATGGCCTTGACGGGAGGCTACCATCTGTCTCCCAACAGCTGTTCCAGTGAGTCCCCTCCCCCAACCTTTCTGAGCCTTCGGGGTCCATGTGACCTGGCCATTTAGCCCATGGTGTGCAAAAAAGTGCTGCTCAGAGGTAAAACAACCCCCCCCCCCCATTTATTTCTATCTGTTTGTTGTTACTTACACCGCTACCTTTTAAATAAAAAAATAAATACCCCCTCAAGCAGCTGCTTGCCACAGGGGTCTGACAGGAGCCTGTCAGTTTATATGCCATAGTAGTAGGTCTGAGAGGATGACAGGACCTCAGCAGAAAAACAACACATACATCCATGCCTTACTCTGGGGCTCGAACCCAGGTCCCTTAGACCTCAGACTAAATAGCTTAGACTTCACAATATCGATGCTAACCTTCTAACAACATGCGCCGAACTAAATTAGTTTTAAATAATGATATATTTTATAGTTTTAAAATTATACAGGTAGATGTTATTTCCTAAAAAGGGAGCATTTAAATTTAGATTATTCTGTAATCTTATACTATCTTAATACAGTAAACTCCCGGAGTATCTGGTACTGAAGCGTCTGGAATTCTCATGCATCCGGCATAAATTCTAAATTGACTATTTGAATTTGATACCGCAAATTTCAATGCACTTGGCAGCTCTCCCGGGGGGCGGGGGGGGGGGGCTCAGTCGGTAGCGCGCCAGGCTCGTAATCTGTAGTTCCCAGGTTCGAGTCCCAGCTGGGTCAGCGTTGAGATTTATCTCCGCAAAATTCCCCGCCCTGCCCACGGTCAGTAGGGGACACCGATGGGCTTGGAAAGGCCGCCGTCTGTCGGATGGGACGTTAAGCCGTGGCCCCGTGTGCGGGAGAGCCATACCCTGTGCACGTTAAAGAACACGCTGGATGGCCTTGACGGGAGGCTACCATCTGTCTCCCAACAGCTGTTCCAGTGGGTACCCTCCCCAACCTTCTCTGAGCCTTCGGGGTCCATGTGACCTGGCCTTTTAGCCCATGGTGTGCAAAAAAGTGCCGCTCAGAGGTACCTCGACCCAACCCAGCTCTCCCGGATACAACTGGCGTCGTCTTTCACGCATTATTAGGTGCATGCAGACATAAAAATTTATTGAATACAACTACCAGCCAAATTTTAAGCCTTTTCAATTCTCGACATCAGGTGTTGCTCAAGAATTAAACGTTAGGCAGAAGACCCTGATCAAATGCCATCGAACTTTTCAGAACCAAACCAGTTTTTGTCTTCTTCTGAAATTAAAGTTTAGCTTAGTTTCCCTATTCTCCTGTCACGGATAGTTTTTTTTGTCTTGTATATGCTTTTCTGCCGACTTTACCCTTCAAAAAATTCTCTTTCGCATTTCACCATTAAGAAAAAACGATACTACCGGTAGTCAGCGCCATCCGACGGCCAAAATTACAAAGTTGTCCAATGTGAGTTTCAGTGAAGTAGTTTCCGAAGATTTGTTAATGGCATAGATTAAGACTTTCATTAACTGTGCAAATGCGATTATATAAAATACAATTTATATAAAAAAACAATTATATTTTAGATATTTGCATTCTTTTAAGGCATTATACTTCCCTTTTGTTATTGCTGTTTTTTACTTCATTTTTATTTCAACTAATTTTTTTTCCCTACCTTTTTGTAAAAGACAATAAAAAACGCAAATAACAGTCAGAAACAAACTGAAAATCGAGATCTCCACACAATTCAAAACTTAGTACGAAAATGAGAATTACGACAGACTGTTAAAGGTGGCGCTGAAATCGTGGTCTGCAGATATACAACTGCAGTAGCCTGTCAGTATAAACTGACAGGCTCCTGCAGTTGTATATCTGCAGCTAGTTATTATGTGCCTTTAAGCAGCTATGTATCGTACGCACAACATTCCTTCTGGATGGGACAATTTGTTTGATGATGTTGCTTTCGTGTCACCTGAAAAGAAGGTTGCCAGATCATAATTTCTAAAAAAATCGTTGCCAGATATTTTTTTCTGAATTCTGTAATCAACCGTAGTGTTCGGATACTTTTTTGAGCGACTGTAGATGGTCATATTATTTTGATATTAGATCGTGTGGGCTCCCTCACGGACATATTGAGCGTGTGCAGTTACCGTTCACAGCAAACTGGAGCGTGTGCAGTAATTGCACACGCTCCAGTTTGCTGTGAACGGTAACTGAAGCGTGTACAGTTGCTGTACACGCTCCAGATATTTTTCCTGAGTTATGTAATCACGTGACACGGAGGTTGCCAGATCACTAATTTAAAAAAAAATAATTGCCAGATATTTTTTTCTGAATTCTGTAATCAACCATAGTGTTCGGATACTTTTTTGAGCGACTGTACAGTGGTTTCCAGTCTTTCCTGCTCCATGGACAGCCTATAAAGTCGAACTCTTTCTGCGAACCCCTCGTAAAGTTTGCATTTTTCTGTGAACCCTCTTCTCATCATTACAGGAAATATTTTAAGGAGGACGTTCAAAAGGTTCTTGACACGTGTCAGTAGATTTGCATTCATTCGTCCGAAGTTAAAGAGATGAAGTCGCTCAAAAAACTCTCCGGACACTATAGTTGATTACAAAATTCAGAAAAAATATCTGGCAACGATTTTTTTAGAAATTAGTGATCACGTGACACGAAGGTTGCCAGATCACTAATTTCTGAAAAAATCGTTGACAGATATTTTTTCTGAATTCTGTAATCAACCATAATGTTCGGATACTTTTTTGAGCGACTGTACGGCTTGTTTGAAAACTTGTCTAAACTTGTCATTACGAGTTAAAAGCAAAGGCTCTATCACCATTTCTCTCTTCGCTGGCGGCCTCTGAATGAGTCTACTTCCTAACGAAGTAATATTTTCAATGAATTATTTGTAATCATCATCATCATCTTCGCTTGCGGCCTCTGAATGAGTCTACTTCCTAACGAAGTAATAATTTTCAACGAGTGATTTGTAATCATCATCATCATCTTCGCTGGCGGCCTCTGAATGAGTCTACTTCCTAACGAAGTAATAATTTTCAATGAGTGATTTGTAATCATCATCATCATCTTCGCTTGCGGCCTCTGAATGAGTCTACTTCCTAACGAAGTAATAATTTTCAATGAGTGATTTGTAATCATCATCATCTTCTTCGCTTGCGGCCTCTGAATGAGTCTACTTCCTAAGGAAGTAGGAATTTTCAATGAGTGATTTGTAATCATCATCATCTTCGCTTTCGGTGCGTAAAGTTCGGTCTGCGAAATCTATGCGTTGTTGCTATGGAGCCTACTAGAAACTGGCAAAAAGTTTTGCATTTTGCATGCAGCTTGCATTGCATGCAGCTTGGGCACGACGCAAAAAAAAAAAATTCACGCCAATTTGTCACAAGTAAATGGGATTTATGCCTGTTCATACGAGACTGTTACGGATGGATGCTGAGTTCAGAGAAGGACAGCAAAATTTCGAAGACCTCCCTCGTGCAGGAAGACCGAAGGACGCCGTGAACGAGACAACCATCGCTGCTGTTTCGTGAACTCATTATGGAAAACCCAAACATGGAATTTTCAATGTTTCAAAAAAAAATAACTTTAAGCTGCAGTTTGATCGACTTGATAAAAAAAAAAAACTTTTGACTATTTCATTGCTCTCTTACCTCCCCACACTACCCATTGTCAGAAAGGGAACATCAATGCGCTTGGAAAGGCCGCTGTCCGTTAGATGGGACGTTAAGCTGTGGCTCCGTGTGCACGATAGCCACTTGGCGATTTAACCCACTGTGTACAAAAATAGTACCGCTCAGAGGAAAAACAACAACACACAACAACAACTATTTCTTCAGAGACATATTTCTCATCTCTAACTTACCACAAAAGTTGCTTAACTTTAGCTTTCTATTTCAGCTTTTGGGGCGGGGGTTGCTCAGTCGGTAGCGCGCCAGGCTCGTAATCTGTAGTCCCAGGTTCGAGTCCCAGCTGGGTCAGCGTTGAGATTTATCTCCGCAAAATTCCCCGCCCCTGCCCACGGTCAGTAGGGTACACCGATGTGCTTAGAAAGGCCGCCGTCCGTCGGATGGGACGTTAAGCCGTGGCCCCGTGTGTGGGAGAGCCATACACTGTGCACGTTAAAGAACACGCTGGATGGCCTTGACGGGAGGCTACCATCTGTCTCCCAACAGCTATTCCAGTGGGTCCCCTCCTCCAACCTTCTCTGAGCCTTCGGGGTCCCTGTGACCCGGCCATTTAGCCCATTGTGTGCAAAAAAAGTGCCGCTCAGAGGTAAAACAACCCAATCCAACTATTTCAGCTTTCCCTATCATCGAAATCAAGAAAGTGGACTGTCGGGGCATATGCCATGGAGCAAAAGTAAAATTATGCAAAAACAGCAGTTTTCGATTTCGAAGAAGGAAGCCAAGTATGAGATTTTGTTTAAAACGATCATATTGTATGGGAAAGTCGGGGGGGGGGGGGGCTGTTAGTTTCTGGGGTACCCATTTGGAATAGATCTTTAGGAACTTTAAATGTCGATGAATAATTGTTTCCACACTACCAATCGATAAACTGACATCTACGCTTATTACCTGAACGGAAGTCGCAAGAATCACGAGAGCTCAGAGAAGATTGGAGAAATGGGATCCATTGGACACTTGCTTAGGAGACAGGTTGGGTTGTTTCACCTCTGAGCGGCACTTTTTTGCACACCATGGGCTAAATGTCCAGGTCACATGGACCCCGAAGGCTCAGAGAAGGTTGAGGGAGGGGACCCACTGGAACAGCTGTTTGGAGACAGATGGTAGCCTCCCGTCAAGGCCATCCAGCATGTTTTTTAACGTGCAGAGGGTATGGCTCTCCATCCCATGGGGCCACGGCTTAACGTCCCATCCGACGGACGGCGACCTTTCCAAGCCCATCGGTGTCCCCTACTGATCGTGGGTAGGGCGGGGAATTTTGCGGAGATAAATCTCAACGCTGACCCAGCTTGGACTCGAACCTGGGAACTACAGATTACGAGCCTGGCGCGCTACCGACTGAGCCACCCCCGCCCCTGCTTAGGAGACAGATGGTAGCTTCCCGTTGAGGCCATCCAACGTATTCTTTAATGCTTAAGGTATGGCTCTCGTGCACACGGAGCCACAGCTGAACCTTCCATCTAACGGACGGCGGCCTTTCCAAGCGCATTGATGTTCCCTTTCTGACAATGGGTAGTGTGGAGATTTAACAGAGTAATGAAATAGTCAAATTTTTATTTTTTTTTTATCAAGTCGATCAAACTGCAGCTTAAAATTTTTTTTAATTAAGGAACTTAATAAACGCTGATATCGGACTGTATTCGACATTTCGCTTCGTTTGTGGGTTTGTTTACTTACAAGTGAGTGTCGAATGATATAAAAACTACATTCCTCTAAACAGCTGTTTGCCACAGAGGAGTGACAGGAGTCTGTCAGTTTTAATGCACTTAGATCAGTGGTTCTCAACTTTTTATGGTTCACGTACCCTCTGGAAATGTGTATGTAACTGGATTGGATTGTTTTACCTCTGAGCGGCACTTTTTTGCACACTATGGGCTAAATGGCCAGGCCACAAGGACCCCGAAGGCGGTTCAAAACCCGAGGTCCGAAGCCCCGAAGGCGGACCTCAAAGAAGGTTGGGGACCCACTGGAACAGCTGTTGGGAGACAGATGGTAGCCTCCTGTCAAGGCCATCCAGCGTGTTCTTTAACGTGCACAGGGTATGTCTCTCCCGCACACCGTCCACGGCTTAACGTCCCATCCGACGGACGGCGGCCTTTTCAAACCCATCGGTGTCTCCTACTGACCGTGGGCAGGGCGGGGAAATTTTGCGGAGATAAATCTCAACGCTGACCCAGCTGGGACTCGAACCTGGGAACTACAGATTACGAGTCTGGCGCGCTACCGACTGAGCCACCCCCGCCGCTATGTAACTGGCGTACCCCCTTGTATAGATAGATAAAACTGTAGTTATAGTATAACAATGGATATTTTTACTTTCTTACTAAATCTAGCGACTTTTGAGCTCTCACTGCGCACCTCCAAAAATTTTACCGCGTACACCACGTTGAGAACCCCTACGCTAATCTATAATTATCCATACGAGCAACATGGCCAAACCAACGGAATCTCTCTCTGCACAATATGCTGCTTAAAAGAAGTTGCCGACTCCTTTGCCTAATAACATAATCATTTAAACTCAGCGGTTCTCAACCTTTTATGCTTCACGTACCTCCTGGAAATGTGTATGTAACTGGCGTACCCCTTGTATAGATAGTAAAATTATAATTATAGTATAAAATGGGAATAAAATAAAATATATACACATTAAATTTTGTATTCATAAATTACATATAGCCATAAACACAAAAAATGACATAAACAATTTAACATCTTATAAAATTAAACATTTTACTGGTTAATCAGTGAAATGGTTGGGCTTGTTTACGTTTGCACAGTTCATCACGGGTTGGTCTTGTTAAGGTAGAGTCGCAAGTCATCTTCAACATTCAGCCTGTTCCTATATTTGTTTTTTAAAGCAGTTAAAGATTAAAATGCAGTTTCACATAAATAAGTTGTTGTGAAATGTAAAAATATTTGTCTGCAATTCTTGACAAAGTCTGATATTCCTTCTCCAATCCAATCCAAAAACTAATCGATGCCTGTTCGGGTAGGTTCGACTCTCAGCTAGGGAAGGGAGGATTGACAAACGTGTACAGTCGTTCAAAAAAGTATCCGAACACTATGGTTGATTACAGAATGCAGAAAAAATATCTGGCAACGATTTTTTTAGAAATTAGTGATCTGGCAACCTTCGTGTCACGTGACACGAAGGTTGCCAGATCACTAATTTCTAAAAAAATCGTTGCCAGATATTTTTTCTGCATTCTGTAATCAACCATAGTGTTCGGATACTTTTTTGTGCGACTGTAGGTGGTCATATTATTTTGATACTAGATCGTGTGGGCTCACTCACGGAAATATTGAGGGTGTGCAGTTACCGTTCACAGCAAACAAGCGTGTGCAGTAACTGCACACGCTCCAGTTTGCTGTGAACGGTAACTGGAGCGTGTACAGTTGCTGTACACGCTCCAGTTACCAGTACCTGTACACGCTCCAGATATTTTTTATGAATTCTGTAGTCACGTGACACGAAGGTTGCCAGATCACTAATTTCTAAAAAAAATCGTTGCCAGATATTTTTTCTGAATTCTGTAATCAACCATAGTGTTCGGATACTTTTTTCAGCGACTGTAGGTGGTCATATTATTTTGATACTAGATCGTGTGGGCTCACTCACGGAAATATTGAGCGTGTGCAGTTACCGTTCACAGCAAACTGGAGCGTGTGCAGTAACTGCACACGTTCCAGTTTGCTGTGAACGGTAACTGGAGCTTGTACAGTTGCTGTACACGCTCCAGATATTTTTCCTGAATTCTGTAATCACGTGACACGAAGGTTGCCAGATCACGAATTTCTAAAAAAATCGTTTCCAGATATTTTTTCTGAATTTTGTAATCAGCCATAGTGTTCGGATACTTTTTTGAGCGACTGTACGAGCTTCGTCACTCATTTCTCCGGAAAAAAAAAATCAGTAGCAATGTTGCCAACTTCGCGACTTTGTTGTTAATGAGGAAAGAGAGAGACTTCAGCAGAAAGAAAACAAATGAAAAATACACCCACGAGTTATTGAGTGTCGAACCATAGTCTCTTCAGAGTTCGAAGATTTATATCTCTAATAGAGGGATTTCCATAACGAATGAGTAACCTCGAAAAACTATAACGAAAAACTCTAATTCTAAATCTTAAACCTGTCGAGCATTTTCAAAACAGTTTTCAGTTTCATTTGCTTATTTTTGCTGTAATTTTTCCCTTCACTATTTTAGTGTACAGGTACTCCCCGAGTTACACTCGATTTAGGTAAACTAGGACTTATGCAACTTTTCCCATAATCCTAATGTTAAATTTTTGAGTTAGAATAATTTTACGTTATGCTATAATGTGCTGCTTCTATGACAATACGGGGCGGAGGTGGCTCAGTCGGTAGCGCGCCAGGCTCGTAATCTGTAGTTCCCAGGTTCGAGTCCCAGCTGGGTCAGCATTGAGATTTATCTCCGCAAAAATTCCCCGCCCTGCCCATGGTCAGTAGGGGACACCGATGGGTTTGGAAAGGCCGCCGTCCGTCGGATGGGACGTTAAGCCGTGGCCCCGTGTGCGGGAGAGCCATACCCTATGCACGTTAAAGAACACGCTGGATGGCCTTGACGGGAGGCTACCATCTGTCTCCCAACAGCTGTTCCAGTGGGTCCCCTCACCCAACCTTCTCTGAGTCTTCGGGGTCCATGTGACCTGGCCATTTAGCCCATGGTGTGCAAAAAAGTGCCGCTCAGAGGTAAAACAACCCAACCTATAACAATACGGTGAAGATCTCCCAACCTCCACAGGTCTCACGTGATGAATGCGAGAATCCCTCCCATTCTCGTGTTGTAGTCACCATTGAACGCTAAAACACGGGATTCTCGTGTTTTTTTATTGTTAGGGATTTCTAGTGGTGTAATCGTGATTGGAAAGGGGAAACAATATGGTAGGAGTGCTCGACCGATTATAAGCACATTAAAACTGATTTCGAGACGAAAGTGATAAAGAAATATGGACAAAGTTTGTCGGCCGACTTTCACTTCCTCTTTTATACGATCAGCATTTTTTACTATCGTATTCATTGTTGATATTTGAAACACTGAATTCACGAGAATTCAGTGTTTCGAATATCAACAATGAATACGATAGTAAAGAATGCTGATCGTATAAAAGAACAAGTGAAAGGGTTGTGTTGTTTTACCCAGGAGCGACATTTTTTCGCACACCATGGGCTAAATGGCCAGGTCACAAGGACCCCGAAGGCTCAGAAAAGGTTGAGGGAGGGGACCCACTGGAACAGCTGTTGGGAGACAGATGATAGCCTCCCGTCAAGGCCATCCAGCGAGTTTTTTTATCGTGCACAGGGTATGGCTCTCCCGCACATGGGAGCCACGGACAGTGGCCTTTCCAAGCCCATCGGTGTCTCCTACTGATCGAGGGAAGGACCCCGAAGGCTCAGAGAAGGTTGAGGGAGGAGACCCACTGGAACAGCTGTTGGGAGACAGATGATAGCCTCCCGTCAAGGCCATCCAGCGAGTTTTTTTTTATCGTGCACAGGGTATAGCTCTCCCGCACATGGGAGCCACGGACAGTGGCCTTTCCAAGCCCATCGGTGTCTCCTACTGATCGAGGGAAGAACGAGCAGTTTTGTGGAGATAAATCTCAATGCTGACTCAGTTGGGACTCGAAACTGCGATCTGCAGCCTGGTGCGCTACCGATTGAGCCACTCCCGCCCCCCTATACGTGGAAGGATCTGCATCCTTAAAGTCAATTTTAATTGTGAAACATTGTTCTGAACAACAAAACAATTATTAAGAAAGAATATAAGATCTAACACTTGATGGTGGTGTATAGGCTATAGGGGTGCTTTACGTTTAGGCTTAGGGCGTGGATCAAATTCCGACTTGCGTAACGGTTTACGTAACGTTTACGCAAATCGGGGAGTGTAATTGGATTGGATTGTTTTACCTCTGAGCGGCACTTTTTTGCACACCAATGGCTAAATGGCCAGGCCACAAGGACCCCGAAGGCTCAGAGAAGGTTGGGGGAGGGAACCCATTGGATGTTGGGAGACAGATGGTAGCCTCCCGTCAAGGCCATCCGGCGTGTTCTTTAACGTGCACAAGTATGGCTCTCCCGCACACGGGGTATGGCTCTCCCGCACACGGGGCCACGGCTTAACGTCCCATCCGACCGATGACGGCCTTTCCAAGCTCATCGGTGTCCCCTACTGACCGTGGGCAGGGCGGGGAATTTTGTGGAGATAAATCTCAACGCTGACCCAGCTGGGAGTCGAACCTGGGAACTACAGATTACGAGCCTGGCGCGCTACCGACTGAGCCACCCCCGCCCCGCAATTACCAAAACTTCGGAGATTTGGAGAAACATTCTTAGGACTTAGGATACTTCTGTTGAATATTCTAGCTTTTAATCACTGGAATTTGAAAAAGCAGTTTATATTGAAAGCAGTAAGTGATTACTCCACTAGAGTCAAAGCTCGTATATGGAGAAGTGGAAGAACATATATTTACAAATTAACTATAACAGTATTGCAAATATTTTAACATTTAAACTGCAGTTTTTTGTTTTATAGATATTTCTCTACGTCATCAGAATCCACTAACCAATCCCATATTAACCTTTGAAAAGCGTAAATGTTTCTGTCATTTTCAATGTTATAGCCAGTAGAGATTTAAAAAGTTTTGGTTCCAAATGAACGTAATGCTCTTGGGTAATAGTTTTTTAGGATAAAGTTTGGATAAATGCACAGTTGATGACAAACGTGTACAGTCGCTCAAATAAATATCCGAACACTAAGGTTGATTCCAGAATTCAGAAAAAATATCTGGCAACGATTTTTTTAAAAATTGGTGATCTCGCAACCTTCGTGTCACGTGACACAAAGGTTGCCAGATGACATAATTTTGGGATCATTGTAGTGGTTTCAAATTTGTCTCATATAGACTCCCCAAAGATATAATGCTATATTTCAAATAAGATTTTACCCATGAATTATATATAATTTTTAACATTGACGAATTAATAAAATTCCTTTTGTAATAAATCCTTGAAATCGTAATATTTAAGTTTTTAATTATATTATTTATATGTGCTTTCCATGAAAGTTTTTTTTATCAAGATAGACACCTAATATCTACACATTTATAATATATCTCATCAAAATTAAAATCATGATAAAAAAGTTCGTTAATGAAATTATCCTTGCATTTTCTTTGTAATCTCAAATTTATATACTTCGATTAAGTAACGTTCAAAACTAATTTATTGTGAGTAAATCAATTTTTAATTTTCCTTAGATCATCATTAATTTAAGAAATTAATTCATCCATTTTGCGTGCATAAGTTAAAGATATATCTTCAGCAAAAGTTATATTGCAACAGTATAATTTTAAATTACAAAGGTCATTAAAATAAATCAAAAATAATAAAGGGCCCAAAACAGATCCCTGAGGAACACCAAAATCTATCTTAGAATTGGAACTATGGTAATTTTTTATTTTCACCTTTTGGCTTCTCTGACAAATAACTAGACAGCCCAAGATAGCACTTGACCTTTCATTCCAGCTGCTCCAAATTTATGACATTAAATTAAATTGGAACAGAATCAAATGCTTTTTTACATCGAGAAATAAAACAACCTTTAAATTTTCATTAATACTATTATATATAATTGATGCCATTTTTAAAATGGCATCAATTATATAAATTTTGCAAATTTTGCCAAAATTTTTTATATAAAAAATGCCATTTTTAAAATGGCATCCTCTGTTTCCATGTTTTTTCCGAAATAAAATTGATTTACAGAAAAGATATTATATTTGTTCAAAAAGTTTAACATTCGAATACCATGACATTCTCAGATATACATTCGAATACCAAAAAGTTTAACATTCGAATACCAGAAGACTTGAGGGGATATTATTTTATTGATTTGTTCATAAAATATAAATATAATATCATATAATATCCCCTCAAGTCTTCTGGTATTCGAATGTTAAACCTTTTGGTATTGGAATGTATATCAGAGAATATCATGGTATTCGAATGTTAAACTTTTTGAACAAATCAATATTTTCATTCAGAAAATGGTACAAGCTCAAACTTAATTTTACTTTGTTTTTAATGACATTGAATTAATCTTCTGTTCCAATTTATGAGGGGATATTATATTTATAATATTCCCTCATAAATCTTCGAATAGTAGCTTGGGGAATTAAAATTACCTGGTTGTATTCTGCTACAAATTAAATTAAAACTAACTGAGGTTCGCATAATTATTGTGCAAGTTTTTTCAATTATTCTATGATCTTTTGATTACTTAAAAAACGTTTACAAAACTGTTCCATTTTTTAGCAATTTTTTTAGTCGTTTACCAGTTTTGTCTGGTGCAAATGCACTTGGCCTCTTTTTTTAGTGATGGCAAATTTGCCAATAAACTAACGACCATACCTACAGTTTGGTTGGCCAGTGTTACTATCGACCTATTTTTCAATTAAATGATTTCCAGTTACTTTTAAAATGAAGTTAACTTTAGGTAGATTAATCATTAAGAGCAGAACAGGGATAGGGGTAGCAGACCACCACGTTCTCTCTGCGTGGCAGATGTTGAAGTTCTGCGACGGGAGCGAAATTTCTAGTTCCGTTTTTGATTATATGGAGTTACATTAAAAAGCAGATTTGTGTAGCATAGACACGCATGCAGAGAGATGTTTTATCTCTTTATATAAGAGCAAATACCGATTTGATAGGGGAGGGGGTGGCTCAGTCGGTAGCGCGCCCGGCTCGTAATCTGTAGTTCCCAGGTTCGAGTCCCAGCTGGGTCAGCGTTGAGATTTATCTCCGCAAAATTCCCCGCCCTGCCCACGGTCAGTAGAGGACACCGATGGGCTTGGAAAGGCAGCCGTCCGTCGGACGGGACGTTAAGCCGTGGTCCCGCGGGAGAGCCATACCCTGTGCACGTTAAAGAACTCGCTGGATGGTCTTGACTGAAGGCTACCATCTGTCTCCCAACAGCTGTTCCAGTGGGTCCACTGCCCCAACCTTCTCTGAGCCTTCGGGGTCCATGTGACCTGGCCATTTAGCCCATGGTGTGCAAAAAAGTGCCGCTCAGAGGTAAAACAACCCAACCCGATTTGATAGGAATGAATTTGGAGAGACATTTGTAAGCTGGTTGGGTAAGCGAGACAAACTAGTGATATACGTGATACCTGGAATCATTGTCTGAGACCCAACCATTTTTTTATAGATTCTGAGCTAGTAATAAAATATAATAAATAACTCCCCCCTCAAGCACTTGCTTGCCACAGAGGTCTGACAGGAGCCTGTCAGTTTATATGCCATAGTAGAAGGTCTGAGAGGATGGCAGGCCCTCAGCAGAAAAACGACATAGCCATGCCTTACCTGGGGCTCGAACCCAGGTCCCTTAAATCAGTAGCCAAGCGCGCTAACCGCTCTGCCATGGGACGGCTCTGAGATAGTATCCGGCTACAATTCAGTCACAGGGTACTATTTAGGTCCCTGTGATTTTATATGTCGTATAAAGTAAAAATGAAACGCATTTAATCTGAAAATCTCGTGAAATTTATCTGGTTGACATTTCTTCTTGATTAACTTGTTTCAAAAGTTCTGACTCTTGTTGCCATGGTAAAATTTGTTAGTCCTAAAGACGAGATGTTATCGGCGAGTTCCGTTGCCTCGAGCTCTACCTGAAGGTCAGCTACACTCTGCGAGAAATGGCGTTTGGCCGTGTCAAGGGATAGTCGGAACGTTGGGAGAATTTGTTCTGGGAATAAAAGAGTTGACCTTCAGGACCTGGCAACTCTCTGGGAACAGATCGACGGTAACGTCAGATATCGTACGATGACGCAATATCCACTTGATTCTGAATAAGTGCCAAATAGGAAGTGAGCTTGGCACTTGATGAAGCGAAAACATTAGCAAGAATAAACTTAGAAGTACGACATTCATTGCAAAAAAACAACAACTTCATATGCATTCATTGGTAAGCAATGCCATCTATACTCTTCTTTTTTTAGAGTCCGTTTTACGTCTCAAATACTTCCTCATAGCATAGAAAAGAACATTCATCATTTTTTGCATTCAAAGGCTTAATATCACCTGAGATCCTGTAAATCAGTGATTCCGAACATTTTCGAGCCGAAAGCCCCGTTTTTACCAAGTATTACTTTTAGCAAATCAGGAAGGCTTTGGTAATCTATGAAAAATTTGAAAACTGGAGAAAACGTATCTATTGGAAAATACTGTCTTAAATTACAGTTGCTCAAGAAAATATCAGAACACTATGGTCGATTACAGAATTTAGATAGAAATGAGTGATCTGGCAACCTTCGTGTTACGTGATTACAGAATTCAGGAAAAATATCTGGAGCGTGTACAGCAACTGTACACGCTCCAGTTACCGTTCACAGCAAACTGGAGCGTGTGCAGTTACTGCACACGCTCCAGTTTGCTGTGAACGGTAACTGCACACGCTCAATATTTCCGTGAGTGAGCCCACACGATCTGGTATCAAAATAATATGACCACCTACAGTCGCTCAAAAAAGTATCCGAACACTGCGGTTGATTACAGAATTCAGAAAAAATATCTGGCAACGATTTTTTTAGAAATTAGTGATCTGGCAACCTTCGTGTCACGTGATTACAGAATTCAGGAAAAATATCTGGAGCGTGTACAGCAACTGTACACGCTCCAGTTGCCGTTCACAGCAAACTGGAGCGTGTGCAGTTACTGCACACGCTCCAGTTTGCTGTGAACGGTAACTGCACACGCTCAATATTTCCGTGAGTGAGCCCACACGATTCAGGTCTTTGTGAGCTCACACGATCCAATGTGCTGTGAACATTAACCGCAACCGCTCCAGTTTGCTCTGAACATATATTAAAAAATATCCGAACACTATGGTTGATTACAGAATCCAGAAAAAACATCTGGCAACGATTTTTTTAGAAATTATAGTGGTCTGGCAACCCTCGTGTCACGTGACACGTGTGGATGTGGTTTATTAAAAACCATTTTTCCATCTCAGGCATATTATTACTCTCATTAGAACAAGAATTACCACTTTTCTTAAACACTTTATTTTCATTATTACTCTTATTAATCTCACTATACCCACTTTGACTATCAGAGTTGTTATTACCTCCTGCATTAAACCTTTGAAACTTATTCAATCTTATCAGATTACCCTGACAATCACTTACACTGCTAAATTTTAATTTCTGCTGTGAATTATCTTTACTGGCAATTTTAACAAAATTATCATCTCCGTTTTCCACTTTTGCCTTACCTTCAACCTCACTCATACACGCTTTCACTTGCTTAGCTAAGCCTAGCTATTCCTTTTCTCTCCCTAATTATTTCTTCCCTATCTCTCTTATATTCCGTTTCCAACCTCTTTCCTTCCCTATCACTTTCTTCCCTATCTCCTTCTTTTCCCTCTCTCATATTTCCTATTTATTTCTTCTTTCTTTCCCTCATATCCTTCCCTAATTATTTCATCTGTCTCCCTCATTATTTCTTCCATCCTTCCCTTATACATTAGGGACGGGGGTGGCTCAGTCGGTAGCGCGCCAGGCTCGTAATCTGTAGTTCCCAGGTTCGAGTCCCAGCTGGGTCAGCGTTGAGATTTATCTCCGCAAAATTCCCCACGCCTGCCATCGGAGTAGGGGACACCGATGGGCTTGGAAAGGCCGCCGTCCGTCGGATGGGACGTTAAGCCGTGGCTCCGTGTGCGGGAGAGCCATACCCTGTGCACGTTAAAGAACATGCTGGATGGCCTTGACGGGAGGCTACCATCTGTCTCCCAACAGCTATTCCAGTGGGTCCCCTCCCCAACAGCTATTCCAGTGGGACCCCTCTGAGCCTTCGGGGTCCATGTGACCTGGCCATTTAGCCCATTGTGTGCAAAAAAGTGCCGCTCAGAGGTAAAACAACCCAACCCTATGCTCAACCAAAAAAATTAACTTTAAAACTTTTTTGCCAAATAACTAATGAAAGGAATTATGTCATGTTATATGCCAAATTAGCATTTAATTCTGGATTTTTCTGAAAAATAAAGTATTTAACAAAAAAAAAAACTTATATTTTAATAGGACTTTTTTTTATACAATTCTAATTAAGACTAAGAGCTATCCAATCAATTTTAAAAACAGAATACAGCATCTCATACAAAATTAAGATTACTTTAGTTATTAAAGATAGAATAAGTAGACTGATTAATACAGCAGATTTAAACAAGCCCATAGTAACAGTTAGAATTCATTAATTATAAATATCTACACTATATGAATAAAATCTGTTCCACAATTAAAAATACACTAGAATAAAATATCTTCAAAGTCAAATATTTTAAAAAATTTAACACCTACTTGATTACAAGCTAAGCATTTTTTCTCATGAGATGGGATGCAAATTTAAAATAGGAAAGTCACATCAATGCTCTCAAAGGAAAAGATTTATCCCAACTTTTAAGTTATACCAAATTAACATGTTTACTGCCTGACATGTGGGGCGGGGGTGGCTCAGTCGGTAGCGCGTCAGGCTCGTAATCTGTAGTTCCCAGGTTCGAGTCCCAGCTGGGTCAGCGTTGAGATTTATCTCCGCAAAATTCTCCGCCCTGCCCACGGTCAGTAGGGGACACCGATGGGCTTGGGAAGGCCGCCGTCCGTCGGATGGGACGTTAAGCCGTGGCGCCGTGTGCGGGAGAGCCATACCCTGTGCACGTTAAAGAACACGCTGGATGGCCTTGACTGGAAGCTACCATCTGTCTCCCAACAGCTGTTCCAGTGGTCCCCTCCCCCAACCTTCTCTGAGCCTTCGGGGTCCATGTGACCTGCCCATTGTGTGCAAAAAAAGTGTCGCTTACTCTGCTTGAGATGTCACGTGACAACAATATTGACAGTTCCTCCTATCAGAATTTATACTATAAGCTGCTAGTAAACCAGAATCTTTTAGTATTTGATTTTTATACTAGAATCAACAATTTTTTCTTGCATAGGAACAGACAGGGGTGGTTCTACTGTAAGGTGAACTAGGTGACTGACTGTCTAGTCTCACAAGTACAGTCGCCAAGAAAAGTGCCCGAACACTATAGTTGATTACAGAATTCAGAAAAAGTATCTGGCAACGATTTGTTTTAGAAAAAATTTCTGGCAACCTTCTTGTCACGTGATTACAGAATTCAGGAAAAATATCTGGAGCGTGTACAGCAACTGTACACGCTCCAGTTTGCTGTGAACGGTAACTGCACACGCTCAATATTTCCGTGAGTGAGCCCACACGATCTAGTATCAAAATAATATGACCACCTACAGTCGCTCAAAAAAGCATCCGAAAGCTATGGTTGATTGCAGAATTCAGAAAAAATATCTGGCAACGATTTTTTTTAGAAAAAATTTCTGGCAACCTTCGTGTCACGTGACACGAAGGTTGCCAGAAATGTTTTCTTTATACTGAGGCTTTAACAAACTTAGCCATTAGGAAAATGGTAGAGTTGAATTTATGCATGTTTCCAGAATGATACAGAACTTCTGTGGAAAAAAAAAGTGGAAGACCAATATGCAATAAAATGTTGAAAATGAAGAATATGTTTTACTATCTGCTTGATAGATACTTTGACCAGGGGCTTCCGGGTTGCGATAAAAAACGATTTCGATTTTTTTTTGCTAGATTTCAATAATTATTATGTTGGCAGTTCGTACTTATTGCTTAACCCCTTCAAATTGGAATTTTTGTTTATAGAAGAAAAGATATTTATTTATGACCAAAGCAACAAGAATATAAAAAAAATTAGTTACAAAATTCACAAAAAAATTCCAAATTTTCATCTACGTTTCGGGGAAGCCACTTGGGTTCTTGTTTTGCTTCTGTGCGACACTCTTTTTGCACACAATGGTATTGCACACAATGGTGTTTCTGTGCGACACTCTTTTTGCACACAATGGTACTGCACACAATGGTGTTTCTGTGCGACACTCTTTTTGAAAATATACTTCTGTGCGACACTCTTTTTGAAAATATACTTCTGTGCGACACTCTTTTTGAAAATATACTTCTGTGCGACACTCTTTTTGCACAGAATGGGCCAGATGATCAGATCACAAGGATCCTAAGGGCTCAGAGGAACCTGGAAGAAAAGGGCCCACTGGACAGCTGTTAGGAGATAAATGATAACCTCCCGTCAAGGCCATCCAGCACACTCTTTACTGTGTATTGGATATGGCTCTTCAGCACAGGGAGCCACGGCTTAACGTTCCGTCCGACGGAAGGAAATCCATCCTTGCGGTGTCCTCTTTCTGGCCGGCTGGGGAATAGCGGAGATAAATTTTAATGCTGAAATCTGGGAATTGCAGATTTTAAGACTCGCGCATACCGACCTTTTTCCTTAAAACATCAAAATATGTGTGGGGCGGGGGTGGCTCAGTCGGTAGCGCGCCAGGCTCGTAATCTGTAGTTCCCAGGTTCGAGTCCCAGCTGGGTCAGCGTTGAGATTTATCTCCGCAAAAATTCCCCGCCCTGCCCACGGTCAGTAGGGGATACTGATGGGCTTGGAAAGGCCGCCGTCCGTCGGATGGGACGTTAAGCCGTGGCCCCGTGTGCAGGAGAGCTATACCCTGTGCACGTTAAAGAAGACGCTGGATGGCCTTGACGGAAGGCTACCATCTGTCTCCCAACAGCTGTTCCAGTGGGTGCCCTCCCCCAACCTTCTCTGAACCTTCGGGGTCCATGTGACCTGGCCATTTAGCCCATGGTGTGCAAAAAAGTGCCGCTCAGAGGTAAAACAACCCGACTCAAAATATGTGTTAATAGCCCCTAACTGGCGTAGTGATTTAGCGTTAGGGAGCTAGCTACTGTTCCAGCAGGCAAACGCTATGTGTTGCGAAAGAGCTGTAACTGAGACAGTGGTCAACAGTGACTTCGGTCTTTGTTGAGTATGAGATGATTTATAAAAACTGGGAGGGGCTTTTAGGATTGTCCTAGGTGTTGCAAATACACTGGTTTCCATATATTAAGGAAAATCCCTATATTAAGTCAATGGGAAGCTAACGTCAAAGCTCTATTACTTCTAATTTTTTTTTGTTTTGAAAAATGTGATTGCAGATAAAGATCTCAATCAAATAAATCAATATCTCGATTTTCAACAATATTCATTCAGTGTTTAATAAGTTATGGAAGTTTGAATATTTAACAACAGCAATGCTAGACATACAAAACTAAAGAATAGTGAAAGAATTCTTTACACAAAGTTCTAAAATGCAAACTTATTTTATTAAACACTTTGATACAAATACTTATCACCAAGTTTCAATTAACTTCTGAAGTCAATTTTTGTGGCTGGCATTGTTATCGCTAAATATTCAAACTTCCATAACTCATTAAACGAAAATGAAATTTATATATAAAATAAATACCTCCCTCAAGTAGCTGCTTGCCACAGAGATCTGACAGGAGTCTGTCAGTTTATACGACATAGTAGAAGTTTTGTGAGAATGACGGTTTTCTGCTGAGTTCCTACGTAGGAACTCAGCAGAAAAACAACACAAACATCTGTCCTTTCTTGGGGCTCGAGCCCAGGTCCCTATGATCAGTGACCAAGAGTGTTAACCACTCGGCTACGGGACGGGTATATGAATTGAATATACAGGGTGAATCTGAAAAAGTGGACAAAACTTTACGGGGTGGTAGAACGCAGCTATGCGAGCAATATTCGTCATATAAAGTATGGGCGGAACGCAAACGGCGAGCCGCTAGGTGGCGTTGGAAATGGTATAAAAGGGTCGGTCCTCGCACCCAACGGCATTTCTACCGTGGATTGCCGAGAGGATGGCAGGTGTGAAGCCTGCATTACAGCTGGCGGCAGCTCTTTTGAGCAATTTCTTTGAGCATGTACCTCAATTACATTCCTGTTAATAAAATGTTTTCTGAAGTATCTCCTCTCCTTCTTGTGTTCATTCTTTAAATGTGACAGTGGAAAACTACCTTTTAACTTCTCACCGCTTGCGTTCCGACCATACATTCTATGACGAATATTGCTCGTATAGATGCGTTCTACCACCCCGTAAAGTTTTGCCCATTTTTTCAGATTCACCCTGTATATTTTCAATTTATTCTTCGCTTTGTGCGGATTATTAAAATTCTCCCACGGAGTGAACGAGGCACATTTTTCCTCTCTTCCCACAGATACTGCGCTGTGTGATATTTATGTTTTATACATAAATGATTGGCTGCAACCGACTGAGGAACTTCCTACCTCACCGGAAAGCAGTATGAAACCCACTGGGAGAGTGGTATCAAACCCACAAAGAGTTTTCTGATGAAGCAAGACTCTCTTCGTGTATTGCGGGGCAGAGTTGATGAATGATTTGAAATTTCTCTGGTCACTCATTTAAGATTAGTGCACGGCATCTGAATCTAAGGAGGAATCCTCCGGTACCATTTATTGCAAAAAAAAAAAACGAAGCAACGTAAGATTCGACGCGCCCCCGTATTGTGCAAATGAAACTCTTCCTACTACTGCATCTCTCCAGTTCCAGAGACGAATCAAAAACCATGATTCCTTCGTGAGGATGGAGGATGCTCCATCAGTTTTTGGAGGCTGTGTACGAGGCAGAAAAGCATCATCATCTTCCTCTCCTGCATCTTCCCTCGTCACTTGACTCTCATCCTCCATCGCTCCCACTGCATCTGTTCGAGCAGAAGCCGTGCACCAGTTGTCCTTGCTAATTTCCAACGTGCGAAGTGCCCCGGGCGATGCCGCCGGGTTTTCGCTGCGTGGCACAGAGGTCACGGAGCATCACGTGACTTCATCACGCTCCAGTGGCTCGGGCGTTTTCCGAGTGTTCTTTGTTGTCGGTGAGGCTGGCCAAGCGGAAGCGGTCGAGAGGGAAGAAACTGCAGCCTCTTCCCCTCTTTGCATCCACTTGACAACACGGATGCCGCGTTGCTACTTCAGCTTCTTAGGTCGACACAGCTCGTGACTCCTCGAGGATCTTCGCCACTTTTCGTCACTCCACTTTCCAAAAGGATGAGGATCCAGACACATACACCTTTCTGCAAGTGATGCTGTTCTATGATGGCACATGCAAGAGGTCTGTTTTTCCGTCGACATCGGAAGTGTCATCAAAAGAAGTCAACTTGAAGTCATAATGGACTTGGGGCGCCATCTTGGTCACTCCAGGCAGTATCTTGTCAATCGCATCGGAGGATAGTCAACAAAGAAGGATTTCGAAACTAGATATTGAAGGCTAGAGGGGATGGGGTGGGAGCAAAAGAATGCCCCCTTTGCCTAAACATTATTGTTTTATTCACCTACGGAAACGTATAACTCCTGCCGCAAAGACATTTTGACATTTTGAAATAAATGCTTCTTTACAGTCCTCTTCTCACGGAACCAGACCCGCTCTAGAAAAAAAGTAAAGGGGGGTGGGGAGCTGGGAGAGGGGAGTAAGATAGAGCAGGAACACCACATTAGTATAAAAAAATTTTCTCTGCTTAAAAAAAACTCTCAAGCAGCTTCTTGCCACAAAGGTCTGACAGGAGCCTGTCAGTTTATAATGCCATAGTAGGTCTGTGAGTAAGGTGGGAGAACAGCATATAGACAACACAAACATCGATTGGCTCGCATCACTCAGACCCGTGAACTTTAAAAACAACATGAAAAATACTTACGTTATATATTTCTAACATTTTTTTTTTTCTGTTCCGTTCTGACTAGTAGCGTTTTGAAAAGAGGGAGGGAAGGGAATGGACTCTTGCCCCCCCCCCCAGATACTTCCATAGGTCTGAAAGTATAATAATACGTTATACTACATTATGACAATATGACAAATAATCAGATTAAGATGAAAACCATACTTATGGGAGAAAAATTTGAAATTGGTTGTAAGTAATGGTGACATTGTTTATTTCTGAATGGTGGCAACACTGTTCGAAAATAAAACTCCCAAATCCCTGCCAAGCATAACCAAATTTTAATAATGTCTCGGTTTTGTTTAATTTAAAGATAAATTTAGACTGATCAGATAGCTAACGGTGCAGTAGGCTATTTGCGTGAATATTCTGACGACAGATTAGTTTCTAAAGGACTGTGGCCACCAATATCCCTTGATTTCACTCTTTTGATATTAAAGAGATTCTTGAAAGAAACTGTTTACCTCGGACCATTGAAACCTTAAAGAATCAACTTCACAAATCCTATGCAAAGAATGTTTCCCTATAGTTTTGAGAAAATATTCACTAACCACACAAATATGGTTGATGAATATTTAATTGCAGACAAATAATATTTTTCACACATTCCTTGGCCGAGTGGTTATCGCTATTGGCTACTGATCAAAGGGACCTGGATTCGAACCCCGGGCAAAGCATGAATCTTTGTGTCGCCTTTCTCCTGAGGTCTCACCTTCCTCATAGATCTTCTCTATGGCCCATTAAACTGACAGGCTCCTGGTGGACCTCTGTGGCAAGGAGCTTTCGTGTCACGTGATTACAGAATTCAGGAAAAATATCTGGAGCGTGTACAGCAACTGTACTGTGAACGGTAACTGCACACGCTCAATATTTCCGTGAGTGAGCCCACACGATCTAGTATCAAAATAATATGACCACCTACAGTCACTCAAAAAAATATCCGAACAGTATGGTTGATTACAGAATTCAGAAAAAATATCTGGAACGGTAACTGGAGCGTGTACAGCAACTGTACACGCTCCAGTTACCGTTCACAGCAAACTGGAGCGTGTGCAGTTACTGTACACGCTCCAGTTTCACTAATTTCTAAAAAAAACCGTTGCCAGATATTTTTTCTGAATTCTGTAATCAACCGTAGTGTTCGGATATTTTTTAATATATATCATGTGTATGAATATATAGTGCAATGAATATGGAGCGTGTGCAGTTACCGTTCACAGCAAACTGGAGCGGTTGTGGTTAATGTTCACCACACATTGGATCGTGTGGGCTCACTCACGGAAATATTGAGCGTGTGCAGTTACCGTTCACAGCAAACTGGAGTGGTTGTGGTTAATGTTCACACCACATTGGAACGTGTGAGCTCACAAAGACCTGGATCGTGTGGGCTCACTCACGGAAATATTCAACGTGTGCAGTTACCGTTCACAGCAAACTGGAGCGGTTGCGGTTAATGTTCACAGCACATTGGATCGTGTGAGCTCACAAAGACCTGGATCGTGTGGGCTCACTCACGGAAATATTGAGCGTGTGCAGTTACCGTTCACAGCAAACTGGAGCGGTTGCGGTTAATGTTCAGAGTAAATTGGATCGTGTGGGCTCACTCACGGAAATATTGAACGTGTGCAGTTACCGTTCACAGCAAACTGGAGCGGTTGCAGTAACTGCACACGCTCCAGTTTGCTGTGAATGGTAACTGGAGCGTGTACAGTTGCTGTACACGCTCCAGATATTTTTCCTGAATTCTGTAATCACGTGACACTAAGGTTGCCAGATCATTAATTTCTAAAAAAATCGTTGCCAGATATTTTTTCTGAATTCTGTAATCAATCGTAGTGTTCGGATACTTTTTCGAGCGACTTACACCTACCTAGTAGTGTGTTGCACCCTTTGGCCTTCAGAACAGTCCAAATTCGTCGGAGCGTGGAGCTTGCTGGATGCATTGTGTGCAGGAATGTTGTACCATGCGTAAATGATTGTGTCAACCAGTTGTTGTAAATCGTATGGCAGCACAATCTCGCTGTGAACAGCTCTTACCACCTCATCCCAAAGATGCTTAATAAGGTTTAGATCTGGGAACAGTGCAGGCCAATGAAGCAAGGAAATTCGTTGGCATGTTCCTGGAACCATTTGTGATGATACTGCCTTATGAGCAGGTGCATTATCGTGTTGAATGGGTCCATCAGAGTTGGTTGGGTTGTTTTACTCCTGAGCGGCACTTTTTTCCACACCATGGGCTAAATGGCCAGGTCACAAGGACCCCGAAGGCTCAGAGAAGGTAGGGGAAGGGGACCCACTGTAACAGCTGTTGGGAGACAGATGGTAGACTCCCATCAAGGCCATCCAGCGTGTTCTTTAACGTGCAGAGGGTAAGGCTCTCCCGTACACGGGGCCATGGCTTTAAGTCCCATCCGACGGACGGCGGCCTTTCCAAACCCATTGGTATCCCTACTGACCGTGGATAGGGCGGGGAGTCCATCCGAGTGAGGATAGGTCGCTCGTTTTACCTATTCTGACGGCAGCCATGAAGGGATGAACTTGGTCAGTAACGATGTTCAAATACGCCGTGGCGTTCAGATGTCCTTCGATGAGGATGAGGGGGTGTGATGTGTGAGAGGAAAACATTCCCCACACCATCACACTGCCACCACCAGCCTGTACTGTGGCACCGGACAAGATGGCTCCACGGCCCCATGTTGCTTTGCTCCAAATTCTGATCCTTCCATCAGCATGATACAAAAGAAACCTTGATGAATCCGACAAGACTTCCGCTTTCCTATTCTCAACAATCCAATTGATCCTTTGATGACAACATCGGCACTCGACATGGATGGTGGCTGTTGTAGCCATTTCGCAACGAGGTCTGATACTCGGTGCATTCGGAGATGACATTCTGCACAACATTATTCAATTCCGTTGTAATTCGCTTGGTTGATCGCTTGCACGATTCTTGCTAGTCTACTTTGACTCCTCTGACCCACAAGCTTTTTTTGTCGACAGGATCTCCGATCCCTGGTAGTTTTTTTTTTTGCTTTTTGCACCATTCCCAGTAAATCCTTGAAACGGTTGTGCGTGAAAAGCCGAGGAGAACAGCTGTTTGGAAGATGCTAGAATGGGCATGCTGTAGCTGATGATCGGCTCGTTTGCCTATATCTATCATGCCACGTTCAAAGTCACTCAGGTTGCTCGTTTTACCTATTCTGACGCTCAATCCAACTATAGCTGATGCTCGGCTCGTTTGCCTATAACTATCATGCCACGTTCAAAGTCACTCAGGTCGCTCGTTTTACCTATTCTGACGCTCAATCCAACTGTAGCTGATCCTCGGCTGGTTTGTCTATAACTATCATGCCACGTTCAAAGTCACTCAGGTCGCTCGTTTTACCTATTCTGACGCTCAATCCAACTGTAGCTGATGCTCGGCTCGTTTGCCTATAACTCTCATGCCACGTTCAAAGTCACTCAAGTCGCTCGTTTTACCTATTCTGATGCTCAATCCAACTGTAGCTGATGCTCGGCTGGTTTGCCTATGACTATCATGCCACGTTCAAAGTCACTCAGGTTGCTCGTTTTACCTATTCTGACGCTCAATCCAACTGTAGGTAATGCTCGGCTGGTTTGTCTATAACTATCATGCCACGTTCAAAGTCACTCAGGTTGCTCGTTTTACCTATTCTGGTGTAAATCATCTTTTCTGGTCTCAATCTGTAGCTGACGCTCGGCTGGTTTGCCTATAACTATCATGCCACGTTCAAAGTCACTCAGGCTGCTCGTTTTACCTATTCTGATGCTCAATCCAACTGTAGGTAATGCTGGGCTGGTTTGTCTATAACTATCATGCCACGTTCAAAGTAGTAGGTCGCTCGTTTTACCTATTCTGATGCTCAATCCAACTGTAGCTGACGCTCGGCTGGTTTGCCTATAACTATCGTGCCACGTTCAAAGTCACTCAGGTTGCTCGTTTTACCTATTCTGACGCTCAATCCAACTGTAGGTAATGCTCGGCTGGTTTGTCTATAACTATCATGCCACGTTCAAAGTCACTCAGGTCGCTCGTTTTACCTATTCTGGTGCTCAATCCAACTGTAGCTGATGCTCGGCTAGTTTGCCTATAACTATCATGCCACGTTCAAAGTCACTCAGGTTGCTCGTTTTACCTATTCTGACGCTCAATCCAACTGTAGGTAATGCTCGGCTGGTTTGTCTATAACTATCATGCCACGTTCAAAGTCACTCAGGTTGCTCGTTTTACCTATTCTGGTGCTCAATCCAACTGTAGCTGATGCTCGGCTAGTTTGCCTATAACTATCATGCCACGTTCAAAGTCACTCAGGTTGCTCGTTTTACCTATTCTGACGCTCAATCCAACTGTAGGTAATGCTCGGCTGGTTTGTCTATAACTATCATGCCACGTTCAAAGTCACTCAGGTCGCTCGTTTTACCTATTCTGACGCTCAATCCAACTGTAGCTGATGCTCGGCTGGTTTGCCTATGACTATCATGCCACGTTCGGTCACTCAGGTTGGTCGTTTTACCTATTCCGACGCTCAATCCAACTGTAGGTAATGCTCGGCTGGTTTGTCTATAACTATCATGCCACGTTCACAGTCACTCAGGTTGCTCGTTTTACCTATTCTGGTGCTCAATCCAACTGTAGCTGATGCTCGGCTAGTTTGCCTATAACTATCATGCCACGTTCAAAGTCACTCAGGTTGCTCGTTTTACCTATTCTGACGCTCAATCCAACTGTAGGTAATGCTCGGCTGGTTTGTCTATAACTATCATGCCACGTTCAAAGTCACTCAGGTCGCTCGTTTTACCTATTCTGACGCTCAATCCAACTGTAGCTGATGCTCGGCTGGTTTGCCTATGACTATCATGCCACGTTCAGTCACTCAGGTTGCTCGTTTTACCTATTCTGACGCTCAATCCAACTGTAGGTAATGCTCGGCTGGTTTGTCTATAACTATCATGCCACGTTCAAAGTCACTCAGGTCGCTCGTTTTACCTATTCTGACGCTCAATCCAACTGTAGGTAATGCTCGGCTGGTTTGTCTATAACTATCATGCCACGTTCAAAGTCACTCAGGTCGCTCGTTTTACCTATTCTGACGCTCAATCCAACTGTAGCTGATGCTCGGCTGGTTTGCCTATGACTATCATGCCACGTTCAGTCACTCAGGTTGCTCGTTTTACCTATTCTGACGCTCAATTCAACTGTAGGTAATGCTCGGCTGGTTTGTCTATAACTATCATGCCACGTTCAAAGTCACTCAGGTTGCTCGTTTTACCTATTCTGGTGCTCAATCCAACTGTAGCTGATGCTCGGCTAGTTTGCCTATACTATCATGCCACGTTCAAAGTCACTCAGGTTGCTCGTTTTACCTATTCTGACGCTCAATCCAACTGTAGGTAATGCTCGGCTGGTTTGTCTATAACTATCATGCCACGTTCAAAGTCACTCAGGTCGCTCGTTTTACCTATTCTGACGCTCAATCCAACTGTAGCTGATGCTCGGCTGGTTTGCCTATAACTATCATGCCACGTTCAGTCACTCAGGTCGCTCGTTTTACCTATTCTGACGCTCAATCCAACTGTAGCTGATGCTCGGCTCGTTTGCCTATAACTATCATGCCACGTTCAAAGTCACCCAGGTCGCTCGTTTTACCTATTCTGACGCTCAATCCAACTGTAGCTGACGCTCGGCTGGTTTGCCTATAACTATCATGCCACGTTCAAAGTCACTCAGGCTGCTCGTTTTACCTATTCTGACGCTCAATCCAACTGTAGGTAATGCTCGGCTGGTTTGTCTATAACTATCATGCCACGTTCAAAGTAGTAGGTCGCTCGTTTTACCTATTCTGATGCTCAATCCAACTGTAGCTGACGCTCGGCTGGTTTGCCTATAACTATCATGCCACGTTCAAAGTCACTCAGGTTGCTCGTTTTACCTATTCTGACGCTCAATCCAACTGTAGGTAATGCTCGGTTGGTTTGTCTATAACTATCATGCCACGTTCAAAGTCACTCAGGTTGCTCGTTTTACCTATTCTGGTGCTCAATCCAACTGTAGCTGATGCTCGGCTACTTTGCCTATAACTATCATGCCACGTTCAAAGTCACTCAGGTTGCTCGTTTTACCTATTCTGACGCTCAATCCAACTGTAGGTAATGCTCGGCTGGTTTGTCTATAACTATCATGCCACGTTCAAAGTCACTCAGGTCGCTCGTTTTGCCTATTCTGGTGCTCAATCCAACTGTAGCTGAAGCTCGGCTAGTTTGCCTATAACTATCATGCCACGTTCAAAGTCACTCAGGTTGCTCGTTTTACCTATTCTGACGCTCAATCCAACTGTAGGTAATGCTCGGCTGGTTTGTCTATAACTATCATGCCACGTTCAAAGTCACTCAGGTCGCTCGTTTTACCTATTCTGACGCTCAATCCAACTGTAGCTGATGCTCGGCTGGTTTGCCTATGACTATCATGCCACGTTCAGTCACTCAGGTTGCTCGTTTTACCTATTCTGACGCTCAATCCAACTGTAGCTGATGCTCGGCTCGTTTGCCTATAACTATCATGCCACGTTCAAAGTCACCCAGGTCGCTCGTTTTACCTATTCTGACGCTCAATCCAACTGTAGCTGACGCTCGGCTGCTTTGCCTATAACTATCATGCCACGTTCAAAGTCACTCAGGCTGCTCGTTTTACCTATTCTGACGCTCAATCCAACTGTAGGTAATGCTCGGCTGGTTTGTCTATAACTATCATGCCACGTTCAAAGTAGTAGGTCGCTCGTTTTACCTATTCTGATGCTCAATCCAACTGTAGCTGACGCTCGGCTGGTTTGCCTATAACTATCATGCCACGTTCAAAGTCACTCAGGTTGCTCGTTTTACCTATTCTGACGCTCAATCCAACTGTAGGTAATGCTCGGCTGGTTTGTCTATAACTATCATGCCACGTTCAAAGTCACTCAGGTTGCTCGTTTTACCTATTCTGGTGCTCAATCCAACTGTAGCTGATGCTCGGCTAGTTTGCCTATAACTATCATGCCACGTTCAAAGTCACTCAGGTTGCTCGTTTTACCTATTCTGACGCTCAATCCAACTGTAGGTAATGCTCGGCTGGTTTGTCTATAACTATCATGCCACGTTCAAAGTCACTCAGGTCGCTCGTTTTACCTATTCTGGTGCTCAATCCAACTGTAGCTGAAGCTCGGCTAGTTTGCCTATAACTATCATGCCACGTTCAAAGTCACTCAGGTTGCTCGTTTTACCTATTCTGACGCTCAATCCAACTGTAGGTAATGCTCGGCTGGTTTGTCTATAACTATCATGCCACGTTCAAAGTCACTCAGGTTGCTCGTTTTACCTATTCTGGTGCTCAATCCAACTGTAGCTGATGCTCGGCTAGTTTGCCTATAACTATCATGCCACGTTCAAAGTCACTCAGGTTGCTCGTTTTACCTATTCTGACGCTCAATCTAACTGTAGCTGATGCTCGGCTGGTTTGCCTATGACTATCATGCCACGTTCAAAGTCACTCAGGTCGCTCGTTTTACCTATTCTGACGCTCAGTCCAACTGCAGCTGATGCTCGGCTGGTTTGCCTGATTTATACTGCACACCGCAGTCACATGACGTGTTATGTGTTGTAATGAACCATTTATGTGAGGAGAGGTGGGTACACCTAACAAACTCGCATCTCAGTCTGCATAGTTCCACTCTCCAACACGGGAGGCAAATATTCGACAACCAACCACAAAGCACAAACCAAGTGCTCATTGCTAATAACAATGACTGAATCAAGATTGAATGAATACTGAATACTTACCTCTGAATTCGGACCGGTACTTTACGTATTGCGAAATCGGGCTCGGGTTAGAAAAATTGAGCCCAACTAATCTCTAGTTCAAAGATATATTCAGTGATAATTATTTACATTAAAAGTTAGGTTGGGTATATTCTAACTGTAACCGGTGCTTTTAGAGCACACATTGGGCCAAATCATCGGTTCCCAACTACTTCGAGCCCAGCGCCCCTTTTTACAAAGCATTATTTTCTGACGCCGTCTTAATGGAAATGAAAATAATTTTTCTTCTATAAAACTGGTTGAAAACTAGATGGAAGGAGTGCACCCGTTATCGATTTCACGAGACAAACGATCCCCCCCCCCGTATTCAGTACCAGTCACGACAACCATTTTTTTTTTATCAACTCATTGTTTGAAGACCTTACATATTTCTAAAACGCCCTAGTCGGTAACGATTGGGCGTAGTTATCACGCCACAAAGACCCCAGACTTGGAGATGGCAGAATTGTTTGAGTTAATTTGTCTTACCTCTGAACGTCATTTTTATTTTTGCACACAATATTCTAAATGGCCAGATCACAAGGACCCCAGGGCTCAGAGAAGGTTGGAGGAAGGGGACCCATTGGAACAGCTATTGGGAGACAGATGGTAGCCTCCCGTCAAGGCCATCCAGAGTGTCTTAGTGGTCATCCAGCGTGTCATTAGTGATCTGGCAACCTTCGGGTCACGTGACACGAAGGTTGCCAGATCACTAATTTCTAAAAAAATCGTCGCCAAATATTTTTTCTGAATTCTGCAATCAACCATAGTGTTCGGATACTTTTTTGAGTGACTGTATTATAATAAGGCAAGTTAGAACTTGCCTTACTATACAATATTTTAAAAGCTTTGAAACCACGAATTTATTTACGAAAAAAAAGAACGAACGCCCCACCGTCCCCATTTTTAGAGTTGCTTCCGTGATGAGCTCCCGAGTTCATCGACTCCCACTGCGACGCACAGAGTGCAACGACGTCGTGGCCTACGTGTGTGGCACTACGAAGGTGGCCACCGCAATCTTCAGTTCCTAGGTTCGAGTCCCAGCTGGGTCAGCGTTGAGATTTATCTCCGCAAAACTCCCCGCTGTGCCCATGGTCAGTAGGAGACACCGATGGGCTTGGAAAGGCCGCCGTCCGTCGGATGGGACGTTAAGCCGTGCTCACGTGTGCGGGAGAGCCATACCCTGTGCACGTTAAAGAACACGCTGGATGGCGTTGACGGGAGGCTAACATCTGTCTCCCAACAGCTGTTCCAGTGGGTTCCCTCCCCCAACCTTCTCTGAGCCTTCGGGGTCATTGTGACCTGGCCATTTAGCCAATGGTGTACAAAAAGAAAGTGCCGCTCAGAGGTAAAACAACCCAACTGCAAACCCAGATTATGTAGTGAATCAAATTTAAGACTAAAAATCGTTTAATCTTGACATCGACTCATTCTTGCCTTAAAACACATCAGTGTAACTCAAAATACTTGCAACAAATTAAAATCCTATTTTACTTAGGACCTTTCTATAATAAAATAGAATGAAAGGATGTCGAAGGCTAAGTTGGGTTTGGGGTTGCTTTACCTCTGAGCGGCACTTTTTTGCCCATCATGGGCTAAATGTCCAGGTCACATGGACCCCGAAGGCTCAGAGAAGGTTGGGAGAGGGGACCCACTGGAACGGTTGGGAGACAGATGGTAGCCTCCCCGTCAAGGCCATCCAGCGTGTTCTTTAACGTGCACAGAGTATGGCTCTCCAACACACGGAGCCACGGCTTAACGTCCTACTACCTACTACTCCTATCCCCTACTGACCGTGGTCAGGGCGGGGAATTTTGCGGAGTCGAAGGCTAGGAACCACAGCATCAGAAACTTCTTAAAGTAAGTTTAAATCTCTTGAAAGAAGGTTTAAACGCAAAACTGGGAATTTATTTTTTTTCCAATACACATGACCTAAGCAAACGTGAACTTTCACCCTTCGGTGAATGGGGAATCCTTCTCCCCTTCTCCCCATTCCGCCCTACACTTGCCCCGTCCAATCTCCTTGGAGAAAGGATGAAGAAATCTCGAGACAGATGTTCAGGTAGCCGTATACACGAGCACGCTACACCCACAACTCAAAACACGAAGTTTTTGAATTCCGAACAGAACCTGCTTCTAGCTCGGATGAGTATGCGTACATTCCATTTTTTTTCCCCTTGCTATCTCCCTTATGGAAACTTTGCTTAACTTTAAAATGCTAAAGTTGAAATCGATATTTTTGCCGGAGATTTCAACACCGTTGCTATGGTAATAGCACGCTCCTCCAGTGAATGGTCCTTCTCGCCAGGGCGCGCGGGGCAGCAATGAGAGATGGCACTTCACATTCGCACGTGCTGGGGACACGTAGGCCACGACGTCTCGGACAGAGGGAAAGCTCGAGCTCTTGAACTTCTGCTGAGGCCCTTCAAGGAGGATGCCAGGCAACTACAAAGAAGATGATGATGTCTGTCTCCTCATCACACGGAATAAACTTCTGCTGCCATCTGTTTATTCATTTTTATCAGTTTTAAGAAACCTGGCAGTAGCCCAGCGAATTTCCTGCAGAGTCCTTCTTCGCTCTGTAAGATGTGCAGTCAATGATTAGGCGTTCTTAGGTTGTGGCGATGGCGTCTTTTATACTCTCAAAGCGTAAAGAAAAGAAATAGGAAATATATGCAAACGTAAAAAAAAAAGTGCTTCTATTGACTCTTTCTATTTCCTAGCTTTTAGCAGATAAAGATTCTGTCTCAGTGTTGTAAAGATGAAGTTGTTTTTTAATGTAAAGGACTGATAAGATTAAGAGTCTTCGATCTGTTTAGAATGAAACTTTTTCAAAAAATAAACGCATAATAATGTTCGAGATCAGGATTTGCCAAAAGGATCGATTGGACTGTGCAAGGCCTTAACATGAAACAGAAGTTTACAAAGTTTAGTGGAAGAAAAAAATTATTTTCGTTTTTACTAGCTAAAGTAACCGGTGTTGCTCGAGCAGGAAGATATTATTTAAAAATTTTGAAGGTTTGCTTTTAATCGCTGCTGTATTTCTTAAGTTATAAGCTAACATTCACGCAAACACACGTTTCCTCATACATCATCTGTACTGAGTGTTCCATAAGTCCTTATGCATAAGCACGGGTGTCCAATAGATTCGTTGGGGGCGGGGGTGGCTCAGTCGGTAGCGCGCCAGGCTCGTAATCTGCAGTTCCCAGGTTCGAGTCCCAGCTGGGTCAGCGTTGAGATTTATCTCCGGAAAAATTCCCCGCCCTGCCCACGGTCAGTAGGGGACACCGATGGGCATGAAAAGGCCGCCGTCCGTCGGATGGGACGTTAAGTCGTGGCCCCCTGTGCGGGAGAGCCATACCCTTTGCACGTTAAAGAACACGCTGGATGGCCTTGACGGGAGGCTAACATCTGTCTCCCAACAGCTGTTACAGTGGGTCCCCTCCCCCAACCTTCTCTGAGCCTTCGGGGTCCTTGTGGCCTGGCCATTTAGCCCATGATGTGCAAAAAAGTGCCGCTCAGAGGTAAAACAACCAACAACCCAACCCAATAGATTCGTCGTCCAATAGATAGGTCGCAGGTAAAAATAACTACAATGTTTTCTTCTTAATTGTTTCAGATGAGTCGACACGTTAATGAATGACAAAGCAACGATGCGCCATTTCACATCCCAGGAGAAAGTGAGGAAATTCACAGGTTTCATTCAGACAAGCCAAAGTCATGTCATATGTCCTTTAGTAATATTCTGAATAGAGTCAAGGAGACTGCTACTGTGATAGATAAACCTAGAGCAGGTCATTTGAGTAGTACCACAGATGAAGACCGTACTTTGGATGTTCTGGCTAAAGTCGAAGTTAGTCCTCACCGGTCTGTAAGAAAAACTGCACAGGAAGTTGGAATTGGAAAATCACCTATATCCAGAATCCTGAAAAAAAAAAGAAATGGTACAGGAATTGCATGGTGACGACATGGACTGCAGAGAGAAGTTCTGTGATTGGGTAAAGCTTCAAGAGTAAGTCTCTCTTGGCTGATGATAATAAGCTTGAACGATGGAGCAAACCTTCACTTGAATGGGACAGTCAACCGCCACATTTGTCGTTACTGGGCTGCGACACACACGTACATCAGTGAGGTCGTACAGAAGGATGATCCCAGGATATCTATTTGGTGTGCAATTCATGGTGACTACATCATAGGACCTTACTTTTATACCGACACAGTCACCGACGACTCTTATTTGCAAATGCTAAATGTCATTTTGGTACCCTACTTAAATGACATACCCTTAACATGTTACCGCAGTGTTTTCTTTCTGCAGGCTGGGGAACCACCACCCCGGTATACCCTAACTGTCCGAACTTGATTGGATGAAATATACCCTACAAGTGGAGAGGCAGACATGGGGAGGGGAAATCCAAGTCCAGATTTGACTCCCTTGGATTGTTTTCCTGCGGGGCCACCTAAAATATCATGTGTACAGTCGCTCAAAAAAGTATCCGAACACTACGGTTGATTACAGAATTCAGAAAAAATATCTGGCGGGGTTTTTTTTTAGAAATTAGTGATCGGGCAACCTTCGAGTCACGTGACACGAAGGTCACACCAATTTCTAAAAAAATCGTTGCCAGATATTTTTTCTCAATTCTGTAATCAACCGTAGTGTTCGGATACTTTTTTGAGCGACTGTAGGTGGTCATATTATTTTGATACTAGATCGTGTGGGCTCACTCACGGAAATATTGAGCGTGTGCAGTTACCATTCACAGCAAACTGGAGCGTGTACAGTAACTGCACACACTCCAGTTTGCTGTGAACGGTAACTGGAGCGTGTACAGTTGCTGTACACGCTCCAGATATTTTTCCAGAATTCTGTAATCACGTGACACGAAGGTTGCCAGATCACTAATTTCTAAAAAAATCGTTGCCAGATATTTTTTTCTGAATTCTGTAATCAACCGTAGTGTTCGGATACTTTTTTGAGCGACTGTATCAAAATCGCCTTCGAACACTGGATGAAC
This sequence comes from Ryuthela nishihirai, assembly GCA_038380435.1. Taxonomy (NCBI): domain Eukaryota; kingdom Metazoa; phylum Arthropoda; class Arachnida; order Araneae; family Heptathelidae; genus Ryuthela; species Ryuthela nishihirai. The sequence goes on along the minus strand of JAWZYU010000003.1, from coordinate 88,138,095 downwards.
TAAAGGAGACCATCTGCATGGAATGTCGCAAGGTAACGCCGTCCTTTCTCCGTAACATGTGTCGGTCACTCAGAGAAAGGATTGCCATGTGCAAGCAACACAAGGGTGATCAGTTTGAGCATTTGATGTCTTGGTATGCATTCGCCAGTTGAATAAACTGAATATAAAAGTTGAATACGTTTAACATTGAATATTATTACTTCGCCTATGTATAAGGAGCCGTCCCGTGGCCCAGTAGTTAGCGTGCTTGGCCACTGATCTAAGGGACCTGGGTTCGAGCCCCGGGTAAGGCATGGATATTTGTATTAACTTTCTACTGAGGTCCCGTCATCATCATAGACTTTCTACTATGGCATATTAACTGGCAGGCTGCTATCAGACCTCTATTGCAAGCAGCTGTTTCAGGGGATATTTATTTATTATTTATTTACACTGGTTTTCATAAATTAAGGAAAATCCCTATGTTAAGTCAATTTGCGTTGCGTTGTTTTACCTCTGAGCGGCACTTTTTTGTACACCATGGGCTAAATGGCCAGGTCACATGGACCCTGAAGGCTCAGAGAAGGTTGGGGGAGGGGACCCACTGGAACAGCTGTTGGGAGACAGATGGTAGCCTCCCGTCAAGGCCATCCAGCGTGTTCTTTAACGTGCACAGGGTATGGCTCTCCCGCACACGGGGCACGGCTTAACGTCCCATCCGACGGACGGCGGCTTTCCAAGCCCATCGGTGTCACCTACTGACCGTGGGCAGGGCGGGGAATTTTGCGGAGATAAATCTCAACGCTGACCCAGTTGGGACTCGAACCTGAGAACTACAGATTACGAGCCTGGCGCGCTACCGACTGAGCCACCCCCGCCCTGTTAATTCAGTGGGAAGCTAACGTCAAAGCTCTATAACTTGTAAAATAGGTTATTTCATTTGAAAAATGTGATTGCAGATGAAGATCTCAATCAAATAAATCAATATCTCGATTTTCAACAATATTCGTTCAGTATTTAATGAGTTATGGAAGTTTGAATATTTAGCGATGACAATGCCAGTCTTAAGAAACTGATACAAAACTGAAGAATAGTGAAAGAATTCTTTACACAGAGTTCTAAAAAACAAACTTATTTTATTAAAAACTTTGATACAATACTTATCACTAAGTTTTAACTTCTGAAGTCAATTTTTGTGGCTGGCATTGTTATCGCTAAATATTCAAACTTCCATAAATCATTAAATACTGAACGAATATTCTTGAAAGTCGAGATATTGATTTATGTGATTGAGATCGTTATCTGCAATCACATTTTTCAAAACAAAAAGACTTATTTTAGAAGTTACAGAGTTTTGAAGTTAGCTTCCCATTCACTTAACATAGGGATTTTCCTTAATTTATGGAAACTAGTGTATTGTGTATAAGGACTTATGGAGCACCTTGTATATATGTGACATTACCCGTGTGATCCATTTAGGACATATATCTAGTGAAATCAAAACGAACGTGATTCACGAGCAGAATAACCTATTGTTTATATACATTTTCAGTTCAGAGAGTGATTTTATGTAGAAATGATTTTTCATGGAACGATTGTTAAACCCAAAATATTATCCAGCGTCGTACGAATTTCTTTGCACATTCGTTTCAAGAAATGTCTTTTTGCTCCTGAGCAATCACTGTTATTTCGATCAGTGGTGAAACGTGAATTTTTGAACTAGGGACGCAATTGCGAAAAGTTGCTGTGAACGGTAACTGGAGCGTGTACAGTTGCTGTACACGCTCCAGATATTTTTTCTGAATTCTGTAATCAACCATAGTGTTCGGATACTTTTTTGAGCGACTGTAGGTGGTCATATTATTTTGATACTAGATCGTGTGGGCTCACTCACAGAAATATTGAGCGTGTGCAGTTACCGTTCACAGCAAACTGGAGCGGTTGCGGTTAATGTTCACAGCACATTGGATCGTGTGAGCTCACAAAGACATGGATCGTGTGGGCCCACTCACAGAAATATTGAGCGTGTGCAGTTACCGTTCACAGCAAACAAGCGTGTGCAGTAACTGCACACGCTCCAGTTTGCTGTGAACGGTAACTGGAGCGTGTACAGTTGCTGTACACGCTCCAGATATTTTTCCTGAATTCTGTAATCACGTGACACGAAGGTTGCCAGATCACTAATTTCTAAAAAAAATCTTTGCCAGATATTTTTTCTGAATTCTGTAATCAACCATAGTGTTCGGATACTTTTTTTGAGCGACTGTATGCGCGCGGAGAAGTTTAAAATTTTTTTAATTTGTGGTGGTAAAGTAGTCTTGTTTGATACCAAAATAACTCTGCATAGGGTCGGTCTTAGCAAATGCGGCACCCATAAGTTTAAAAACGAATAACAATTAAACAAAAACCAAACTGCCAAAATATTTACATGCACACAATGTTACTAACTCTAAAATCTGCAGTTGCCACAAAATAGGACGAAAATTTTCTTTTTAGAATGAAAATATCCTCCCTTCGAGGAGATTGTAACCATACAGAGGGGCCCCGATTAGCCCAAAATCGGTCCAATCGGCTTAAGGCCGGCTCTATCTGTGCCCCTAAATCAGTGTAGGTTGAGTTGTTTTACCTCTGAGCGGCATTTTTTTGCACACCATGGGCTAAATGGCCAGGTCTCATGGACTCCGAAGGCTCAGAGAAGGTTGGGGGAGGTGACCCACTGGAACAGCTGTTGGGAGACAGATGGTAGTGTCCCGTCAAGGCCATCCAGTGTGTTCTTTAACGTTAGGTTGTTTTACCTATGAGCGGCACTTTTTGGCACACCATGGGCTAAATGGCCAGGCCACATGGACTCCGAAGGCTCAGAGAAGGTTGGGGGAGGGGACCCACTGGAACAGCTGTTGGGAGACAGATGGTAGTCTCCCGTCAAGGCCATCTAGTGTGTTCTTTAACGTTAGGTTGTTTTACTTATGAGCGGCACTTTTTTGCACACCATGGGCTAAATGGCCAGGTCACATGGATTCCGAAGGCTCAGAGAAGGTTGGGGGAGGAGACCCACTGGAACAGCTGTTGGGAGAAGATGGTAGTCTCCCGTCAAGGCCATCCAGTGTGTTCTTTAACGTTAAGTTGTTTTACCTACGAGCGGCACTTTTTTGCACACCATGGGCTAAATGGCCAGGTGACATGGATTTTGAAGGCTCAGAGAAGGTTGGGGGAGGAGACCCACTGGAACAGCTGTTGGGAGACAGATGGTAGTCTCCCGTCAAGGCCATCCAGTGTGTTCTTTAACGTTAGGTTGTTTTACCTATGAGCGGCACTTTTTTGCACACCATGGGCTAAATGGCCAGGTCACATGGACTCCGAAGGCTCAGAGAAGGTTGGGGGAGGAGACCCACTGGAACAGCTGTTGAGAGACAGATGGTAGCCTCCCGTCAAGGCCATCTAGTGTGTTCTTTAACGTTAAGTTGTTTTACCTCTGAGCGGCACTTTTTTGCACACCATGGGCTAAATGGCCAGGTCACATGGACTCCGAAGGCTCATAGAAGGTTGGGGGGGGGGAGACCCACTGGAACAGCTGTTGAGAGACAGATGGTAGCCTCCCGTCAAGGTCATCCAGCGTGTTCTTTAACGTGCACAGGGTATGGCTCTCTCGCATACGGGGCCACGGCCTAGCGTCCCATCCGACGGAATGCGGCCTTTCCAAGACCATCGGTGTCCCCTACTGACCATGGTCAGGGCGGTGAATTTTGTGGAGATAAATCTGAATGCTGACCCAACTGGGACTCGAACCTGGTAACTACAGATTACGAACCTGGCGCGCTACCGACTGAGCCACCCCAGCCCCTAAATCAGTGTAGAGAGATCCATTTGTTTCATATCTGATGTGTAAACTAGTGGTAAGGCTACTGGTCTCTGTTCTATTGTTGATTTGTGATTCAGTTTTCGAATGTTCCTATTGGTTAATCAGTTCGTTTAGTATTTATGATTGTCAGGATCATTTAGTATAGATGAATAGCATATTGGTGTTTAGCGACTGGTACTTAAATTTGTATACGTAATTCATGTAAACGTATTGCCTTAGTTATTAAATCGGTTCATTTACTGACCGTTTATTTATTACGAATTCAGGCAACTAAAAAATCTGCAACAATTTAATTCGACAGTTCTAACAATAAATGTTTGTTGCCGAGTCAAGTTTTAATTTTATCAGTAAAAGAATTGCAAAAAATTAACGATCGTGATAAAAAAGCGGTTGTGATATATAGTAAACAAAAAAATAAAATTTAAAGAGCACATTTAATTTTGAACAATAAAATTTGTTTGTCCACCTTACTTTCTGAAAACTCTTACCTGCATGCAAATTTCTTTCCTTCCCAATGGACTAGTTGCAAGAACCCCAAGCTTCAGAGCAAGAAAGTGGTCTAGCTATTTGGGGGCCGCTGAACCCTCCCTCCCCCCCCATGCACGGAGAGTTAATTTCTCCCTATCCCATTTAATGGAAAGTGATTTCTTTCAAACCTTGGGTTGGGTTGTTTTACCTCTGAGCGGCACTTTTTTTTGCACACCATGGGCTAAATGGCCAGGTCGCATGGACCCCAAAGGCTCAGAGAAGGTTGGGGGAGGGGACCAACTGGAACAGCTGTTGGGAGACAGATGGTAGCCTCCCGTCAAGGCCATCCAGCGTGTTCTTTAACATGTACAGGGTATGGCTCTCCCACACACGGGGCCACGGCTTAACGTCCCATCCGACGGACGGCGGCCTTTTCAAGCCCATCGGTGTTCCTTACTGACCGTGGGCAGGGCGAGGAATTTTGCGGAGATATATCTCAACTCTGACCCAGCTGGGTCTCGAACCTGGGAACTACAGATTACGAGCCTGGCGCGCTACCGACTGAGCCACCTCCGCCCCACTCTTTCAAACCTTCAGTACCTTCTGACTCCTTCAAGGAAGAAGCTCAGGTGAACAGAGAAGTAAATTCGACACTAGTACAATTGGGGGGGGGGACGGGGGACGAAAGTAAGGTGTGTTGTTTTATCTCTGAGCGGCACTTTTTATGCACACAAAGGAATAAATGGTCAAGGGCCCCGAGGGCTCAGAGAAAGTTGGGGGAGGGGACCTATTTGGTAGCTGTTAAAGAGACAGACGGTAGCCTCTCGTCAAGGGCATCCAGCGTGTTCTTTAACGTGTACAGAGTATGGCTCTCCCTCCAGCACCTTCTGACTCATTTTCTTCACTCGTACAATGAGCTCTCCGCACACGGGACCACAACTTAACGTCACATCCGACGAATGGCGGCCTTTCAAAGTGCATTGGTGTCCCCGCCTGATTGAGGGCAGGGGGGTGGGGAATTTTGCTGACATAAATCTGAAAGATGGGTTAAGTTGTTTTACCTCTGAGCGGCACTTTTTTGCACACCATGGGCTAAATGCCCAGGTGACATGGACCCCGAAGGCTCAGAGAAGGTTGGAGGAGGGGACCCAATGGAACAGCTGTTGGGAGACAGATGGTAGCCTCCCGTCAAGGCCATCCAGCGTGTTCTTTAACGTGTACAGGGTATGGCTCTCCCACACACGGGGCCACGGCTTAACGTCCCATCCGACGGACGGCGGCCTTTTCAAGCCCATCGGTGTCCCCTACTGACCGTGGGCAGGGCGGGGAATTTTGCGGAGATAAATCTCAACGCTGACCCAGCTGGGACTCGAACCTGGGAACTACAGATTACGAACCTGGAGCGCTACTGAGAGTGGGGACCTCAGGCTATGGAACTTAGCACCATAGCAACTGTATCACTTTACACGCCACTATTGCTCAAGTAAATGGTGGCGATTGTACGAGTGAAGAAGATGAAGCTTTCGGAATTTATAAGTACACCCACCACTCAATTTGAGACAGCTTTTAAAAAATTGTTGTTAATAAAACGTAAGTTTGAAATTTATTTTAATAAATTTATTTCAAATTACAGTCCCACTCAGGGCGACCTTAGGTAGTATTTTTTCAGAAAAAGTAATTATTAATTACTTAATTTCCTTCACATTACTATTCTTTCTGGTGAAGAAAAATATTCTTATCGTTGATGTAGTCGTACACAAGTAAATCTGAAGACGAAATTTCAAAGAAGGATATTTATTAACTCAAATTTTAAACTGAGCATTTATATCGGTACTTTAAAATTTATTTTGCAAAATAAATATTTGAGATATTTTAGTAAACCCCGAACTTACGAATCTGCTATATCTAGCCTAAAAATAAGGTGAATGTAGTACCTCCTAATAAGGGGTGTCTCAGTCGGTAGCGCGGCAGGCTCGTAATCTGTAGTTCCCAGGTTCGAGTCCCAGCTGGTTCAGCGTTGAGATTTATCTCCGCAAAATTCCCCGCCCTGCCCACGGTCAGTAGGGGACACCGATGGGCTTGGAAAGGCCGCCGTCCGTCGGATGGGACGTTAAGCCTTGACCCCGTGTGCAGCAGAGCCATGCCCTGTGCACGTTAAAGAACACGCTGGATGGCCTTGACGTGAGGCTACCATCTGTCTCCCAACAGCTATTCCAGTGGGTCCCCTCCTCCAACCTTCTCTGAGCCTTCGGGGTCCATGTGACCTGGCCATTTAGCCCATGGTACGAAAAAAAGTGCCGCTCAGAGGTAAAACAACCCAAACCAACCTTGGAAAGGCCGCCGTCCGTCGGATGGGACGTTAAACCGTGACCCCGTGTGCGGGAGAGCCATACCCTGTGCACGTTAAAGAACACGCTGGATGGCCTTGACGGGAGGCTACCATTTGTCTCCCAACAGCTGTTCCAGTGGGTCCCCTCCCCCAACCTTCTCTGAGCCTTCGGGGTCCATGTGACCTGGCCATTTAGCCCATGGTACGAAAAAAAGTGCCGCTCAGAGGTAAAACAACCCAAACCAACCTTGGAAAGGCCGCCGTCCGTCGGATGGGACGTTAAACCGTGACCCCGTGTGCAGGAGAGCCATACCCTGTGCACGTTAAAGAACACGCTGGATGGCCTTGACGGGAGGCTACCATTTGTCTACCAACAGCTGTTCCAGTGGGTCCCCTCCCCCAACCTTCTCTGAGCCTTCGGGGTCCATGTGACCTGGCCATTTAGCCCATGGTACGAAAAAAAGTGCCGCTCAGAGGTAAAACAACTCAAACCAACCTTGGAAAGGCCGCCGTCCGTCGGATGGGACGTTAAACCGTGACCCCGTGTGCGGGAGAGCCATACCCTGTGCACGTTAAAGAACACGCTGGATGGCCTTGACGGGAGGCTACCATTTGTCTCTCAACAGTTGTTCCAGTGGGTCCCCTCCCCCAACCTTCTCTGAGCCTTCGGAGTCCATGTGACCTGGCCATTTAGCCCATGGTACGAAAAAAAGTGCAGCTCAGAGGTAAAACAACCCAAACCAACCTTGGAAAGGCCGCCGTCCGTCGGATGGGACGTTAAACCGTGACCCCGTGTGCGGGAGAGCCATACCCTGTGCACGTTAAAGAACACGCTGGATGGCCTTGACGGGAGGCTACCATCTGTCTCCCAACAGCTGTTCCAGTGGGTCCCCTCCCCCAACCTTCTCTGAGCCTTCGGGGTCCATGTGACCTGACCATTTAGCCCATGGTACGAAAAAAAGTACCGCTCAGAGGTAAAACAACCCAACCTAACTGAAGTGTAAATAAAGAACTTTTGTTCGAATAATTAAGCATCAAAAGATGAGCAGAAATTATATTACTAGCGATCACGATCTTCGTGGGACAAACTCTTGCTTTCGTCGTAACAAAGATATTCACGATTAAAAGTTTAACACAAATACTTTATTACGTAAATTACAGACTGAAGTTTCTGTTTTTATGAACAAGTGTTGGCTTATGTGAACTCTACTTTTTGAAAATCTTTTGTTAAATACATCATAAACAATGAATTCTTTCATGTGTGAGAAAATAATAACACAAATCTTCACTGCTGTCAGTCATATGCTTCATAGCTCCTGACTGTATGACTTTTATGTATGGCAAACGTCATAAAATTTAGGAACAATACCGAAATTAACGATATTGAACACACTCAGATATAGTCATCTCCAGAACACAAAAGCATATGGTTGCTTTGCACACTGCTGCACTCGAAGAACGATGCGACTTTATAGAAACTAGCTGCCACCCAAAACTCAATACGATGCTTTAATGCAACTCCGCAAATGCCCTGAGATCAGTCTAGTGCTTGCGATCATTGTATTCACATCCTTAACAGCCCAATGCCTTGTTATTCAAAAGATATTCTTGTCAAGATAATACACAGTCGTATAAGAATAATATGACCACCTACCATAGTATATGTATGGTAGGTGGTCATATTATTCTGATAAAAAAAATAAATACCCCCTCAAGCAGCTGCTTGCCACAGAGGTCTGACTGGAGCTTGTCAGTTTATATGCCACAATAAAAGGTCTGTGAGGATGGCAAGACCTCAGCAGAAAAACGACACAAACATCCATGTCTTACCCGGGGCTCGAATACAGGTCCCGTAGATCAGCAGCCAAGCGCGCTAACCACTCGGCCACAGGATGGCAAATTATTCAATAGAATATTTTAATCATGAATTGAAACAAAGTTTCAAAAATCAAAAAATTATTTCAAAAAAGGAACAATGTATATTTCTTTGGTGCTATCAATATTGATTTGTTCCAAAACACTCAAGATACAGATGAATATTTAAATATTATGAGTGAATTTGGTTTTAAAAATCACATTGATTTTCCAACTAGATTGTTTAACAATAGTGTTGGCTGCTTAAATCACTTTTTTCCTGGAACAAATGGGGCGGGGGTGGCTCAGTCGGTAGCGCGCCAGGCTCGTATTCTGTAGTTCCCAGGTTCGAGTCCCAGCTGGGTCAGCGTTGAGATTTATCTCCGCAAAAATTCCCCGCCCTGCCCATGGTCAGTAGGGGACACCGATGGGTTTGTAAAGGCCGCCGTCCGTCGGATGGGACGTTAAGCCGTGGCCCCGTGTGCGGGAGAGCCATACCTTGTGCACGTTAAAGAACACGCTGGATAGCCTTGACGGGAGGCTACCATCTGTCTCCCAACAGCTGTTCCAGTGGTCCCCTCCTCCAACCTTCTCTAAGCCTTCGGGGTTCATGTGACCTGGTCATTTAGCCCATGGTGTGCAAAAAAGTGCCGCTCAGAGGTAAAACAACCCAAAACAACCTGGAACAAATTCTCATAACCCAAATGTTTTTCTTATACACTCCAATTTTGCTAATCATTACCCAATTATTGTTCATTTGCAGAATGCTGATGAAATCTCACTTGTCCCCCCCCCCCCCCAAAAAAAAGAGATGAACTAAACAAAAAGACAAAAAACAACAATAAATTGTAAATTTTATGAAGATCATGTAGAAAATTTACATTTTGAGTGTTTACAAAGTATAAATGTGAGTTCAATACATATTATGAGAAATGGATACAAGCAATTTCCCAAAATAAAAATTAATTTATTCATCAAAAAACCAGAAATAGAAAAGCTGAAAGAAAAAAAAAATTGGATAACCACAGAAATCAACACTTATGAAAATGAAAAGGAGGCATTACATAGAAAATGCAAAAAAAAGACTGGTATTGTATCTATTGAAATGGATCACAGAAATTATTGTAAATTCCTCAAAGCAAAAATAAATATTGGTAAAGAGGAGCATCACACAAGAAATTTTCAAAATTGTGGAAAAGGTGTAAAAGAACAATGGAACTATATCAATAACTTTAATAGGTAGAAGAAACAGAATGAATTATATTATACCATACATTCAAAATACTAATTTGTTAGGTAATGAAGTGAATAGAACCTTTACTCATAGGGGCGGGGGTGGCTCAGTCGGTAGCGCGCCAGGCTCGTAATCTGTAGTTCCCAGGTTCGAGTCCCAGCTGGGTCAGCGTTGAGATTTACCTCCGCAAAATTCCCCGCCCTGCCCACGGTCAGTAGGGGACACCGATGGGCTTGGAAAGGCCGCCGTCCGTCGGATGGGACGTTAAGCCGTGGTCCCGTGTTCGGGAGAGAGCCATACCCTGTGCACGTTAAAGAACACGCTGGATGGCCTTGACGGGAGGCTACCATCTGTCTCCCAACAGCTGTTCCAGTGGGTCCCCTCTCCCAACCTTCTCTGAGCCTTCGGGGTCCCTGTGACCTGGCCATTTAGCAAATTGTTTGCAAAAAAAGTGCCGCTCAGAGGTAAAACAACCCTTTACTCATAATCATACAAAATACCGCACTGATTGCATAAAAATATTTCAGACATTAGGTTTAAAATAATGATGATAATAATTTTCTAAAATATGACAAAAAAGAGCTTTCGAAACTCTTGGTTGTATTATTTAATATTAAAACATACACTCATCCCTTGATTTACGCGATTCTTGATTTACACAGAGTCGGTTTTACAATAATCAAGATAAATACACCCAGCTTCATTTTACAAGAAACGGATTTAGATTTGCTAAGTATTTAATCTCTATTAATCGGTTTAAGTGAAAGGATGGTGATTGTAGAGGAAGAATTGTCTTGAGCCGGGTGGGATCCAGTTCCCAGGTTCGAGTCCCATCTGGGTGAGCGTTGAGATTTATCTCCGCAAAACTGCCCACCCTTCCCACGGTCAGTAGGGGACACCGATGGGCTTGGAAAGGCCGCTGGCCATCGGATGGGACGTTAAGCCGTGATCCCGTACTCTGCCAGCGTCCAGCGTCTCATCCAGCGTGTTCAAGAACACGCTGGATGACCTTGACGGGAGGCTACCATCTGTCTCCCAACAGTTGTTCCAGTTGGTCCCCTCCCCCAACCTTCTCTGAGCTTTCGGGATCCTTGTGACCTGGCCATTTAACCCATGGTGTGGAAAAAAGTACCGCTCAGAGATAAAACAACCCAACCCGGATGGGATCTGAACCCACGACCTCCTGATGACATGTCAGGTGCTCTGACCGCTGAGCTACCGGCCGCGAGTCAATCTCTCTTCTACTGCAGCCACTCTGCACTCAAAGGGAGTGATTGACCCGGTGGTGTACAGTCGCTCAAAAAAGTATCCGAACACTACGGTTGATTACAGAATTCAGAAAAATATCTGGAGCGTGTACAGCAACTGTACACGCTCCAGTTACCGTTCACAGCAAACTGGAGCGTGTGCACTGCACACGCTCCAGTTTGCTGTGAACGGTAACTGCACACGCTCAATATTTCCGTGAGTGAGCCCACACGATCTAGTATCAAAATAATATGACCACCTACAGTCGCTCAAAAAAGTATCCAAACACTAGGGTTGATTACAGAATTGGGAAAAAATATCTGGCAACGATTTTTTTAGAAATTTGTGATCTGGCAACCTTCGTGTCACGTGACACGAAGGTTGCCAGATCACTAATTTCTAAAAAAATTGCTGCCAAATATTTTTTCTTAATTCTGTAATCAACCATAGTGTTCGGATACTTTTTTGAGCGACTGTACTATGCGGAAATGATTATTCTAGCAGTACCTGCAAATTGGACGGCGGCACAGTCTCGCTGCGAACAGCCCTTTCCACCTCATCCCAAAAATGCTTGATAGGGTTGTGATCTGGGGGCCGTGAAGACCAATGGAACAAGTGAAACTCTTCGGCCTGTTCCTGGAACCATTCGGTGACGATACATGCCTTGTGAGCAGATGCTTTATCGTGCTGAAATAAAAATGAGCAGATGCTTTATCATGCTGAAAGTGTCCATCCGAGTGAGGATAAACTGTAGCTATGAAGGGATGAACTATGTCAGCAACGATGTTCAAATACGCAGTGGCATTCAACTGTCCTTCGATAAGGTATCAGAGGGTTTAATTCAGACGTCGGCAACCTTTCTCGGCTGCGTGTCAAAATCAACCAAAATGTGACTATTAAGAAGACAGTTCGGGTCAATGGGTATTTCATTTTAAAGCAGTCCGTTAGTGAATAATAAGATAAATTTTATTGAGAAAATTATTACAATATGCTTTTAAACTCAATACATAAAAAAATTATAATTCTCATTATTATAAAAACAAATATAATTGTCAAGTTTTAGTTCATTAATATTTATGAACTTTATTCATAAGCGTTCTCTTCGTTATCAATGGCTCCCCTGATGCTGAATTTGTGACGCCAATTTAGTCAAGTCTGGAGATTGGCATTTCATACTTAGTCACCTTAAGACGAATACAAGCGTCTGAATTTTCTGTAGTTAATCTGCTCCTGTTCTTACTTAAAATAAATTTCATGTGTGAAAATATTTGTTCACATTTATAAGTAGAACCGAACGCGGACAAAATGGCAAAGCCAATTTTTTTCAAAGATGAAAACTTCGTAGGAAGTGATGCTCAACACGATGATATCATGAGAAGTTGATTATCTTCCGTGTTTTCTAAATCTTTCCGCAATGTCTTGAATTTGTCCGTCCACAACGTTGAACTTTTAAAATCAATCATTTCTAAACTTAAATTGTCAATTTTAAAACATTCAAAATACTGCAAATCTAAAACATTTTCCTCTATTTCGTCGGGCTTTATTATAAATGTAAACATTTCGCCGTGCTTCTTAAAACTTTGAAATCTACTTTCAAATTCACTTTTAATCTTCAAAATGCAACTTTCGAACATATTTAGATTGCTTTCATCGATATTTTCTTTCTCATGTTGGGTTTTCGGTAAGGGAAAGAAAAGAAATATTTTAGTTTTTATGTCAGTTTCAAACAATATTAATTTCGAACAAAAACTCTTCCATTCCTCGTACATTTTCAAAATTGTGTGGTTATTTCCTTGGAGTCGTACGTTGAAATCATTATAATGGTTCATTATGTCTGTTAAGAACAAAAGTCTTAAAAACCATTGAGCTCGAGATCATTTTCACCGATTTCGTAAAGAAATATTTGTATATCATCAAAGCACTCTACAAATCTATTAAGAACTATGCCTCGACTTAACCATCGTACTTCAGCATGTAACAGTAAACCTCCATTTTTCGATTCAATTTCCTCCAAAAAGCTTTGAAGCGCCTGTGTGTTAATGCAGATCGTGCCACTATTACGTTTACGATCTTAACAACCTTTTCCATTACATCCTTAAGTTGTTGCGTAGATGCCTTTGCAAATAAATTTTCTTCATGTATGATGAAATGGAACAATAAAAGTGGGCGGCCAAGTTCATTTTCCATTAGTTTCACAAATCCAATATTTTCCCTTTTTTGAAATTTGTAAACTCTTGCACTTGACGGAAAATATCAATGCCTTTGGTCCTGTAATTCATTGAAGCAAGAACGCATAGTTCTTCATTGACGTTCGAACTATTTATTGATGCAAATCTAATAATAATTGCCAGCCTAGCCATACTATTTACATCGGTACTTGCATCGAGTGCAATGCTAATTACGTCACTAGATAACAAATCATTTTTGACCTGTGCGTCAATATTTTTTGCCATATCTTCAATGCGACGCTGAACTGTTCCGGCCGACAATGGCATTTCTTTAATTCTCTCAATTATCTGTTTTTTATTTGCGAAGTCATTGAATAAGTGTTCGGAACAATTTATGAATGCGTTTTTCAAAAATTCGCCGTCTGTAAACGGTTTTCCGTTGGTACCAATACTAAGAGCTGCAATAAAGCTGGCAGATGTAGCGTAATTGTGGCTGGTAACAAATCTCTTCAAAAATTTATTTTGTTTATAATAATTTAATACACGTTTAGCATTGTATTCATATTTTTCATCATTTTGGCATTTCACTCACATCTTTATGTTTTGAAGAAAAGTGTCGCTCAATATTGTAAGTCCTGGCGGTAATTATATCTGTACATAAAGTACATATCAATTTGTCACCATTTTCCATGAATCCATACTTTTCAGCCCACACATCTTGAAATAATCTCTTTTTTGCTTTTTGTTTGTCCATGGTAATAAAAATAATAATTATTTCGCTTAGGTAACTGTTCTCGATCTTCTGAACTACTGTTTATTCACGTTAAAGACGAAGTAAACGTAGACAAGAATAGATGTGTGATCAGCAGGTGGGCAGGGCGCCCTATTGGTCGGCTGTAGGTGGCACGCAGTCAGAGAGCCCAGCCGACCAATAGGAGCCCTGATCACGTGCTGATCACACACCTACTCTTGTTTACATCTACACGTATTTAACGTGAATAAACGAACGACACGCTCGTCGTGTAATGATGAGATTCGTTCGGACAATGTCGCTGTATTCCGCCTATGTTGATTTCTGCAACTTTGTAATCAAACCAAAATGTTAATCTTATTATTTATACTTTCTCAAAGTGTTTGTTTCATGTTTATGTTTTATAATTTATTTTTATATATTATACTTTATTTGCGGAACTCATGGGTTACTTGAAATTATCAAATGGGTCACTTGGTGACCCGCGGGTCATAGGTTGCCGACGCCTGGTCTAATGTGTGCCAGGAAAACATTCCCCACACCATCACACCACCACCTCTGGCCTGTACTGTTGACACCAGACAAGATGGCTCAATGGCTTCAAGTTGCTTGCACCAAATTCTGATCCGTCGATCAGAATGATGGAAAAGGAATCTTGATTTATCCGACTGTGCTACCTTTTCCCAGTCCTCAGCAGTCCAGTGTCGATGCTCCTGCGCCCATTGGAGACGCATTTTTGCATTCTTCGCTGACAACATTGACACTTGACATGGTCGGCTGGCGTTGTAGCTGATTCGCGACAAGGTCCGTTAGGTGGTGCGTTTGGAGATGACCTTCTGCACACCAGAATTTAATTCCGCTGTGATTTACCTGTTTGTGACTCATCCGTTCGCTTGCACGATTCTCACCAGTCTCCCTTGACTCATCTGATCCACAAACTGTTCTTCCACAGGATCGCCGATCACTGATTCTGGTCTGCCTGATTTATACGGGTGGGGGTGGCTCAGTCGGTAGCGCGCCAGGCTCGTAATCTGTAGTTCCCAGGTTCGAGTCCCAGCTGGGTCAGCGTTGAGATTTATCTGCGCAAAATTCCCCGCCCTGCCCACGGTCAGTAGGGGACACCGATGGGCTTGGAAAGGCTGCTGTCCGTCGGATGGGGACGTTAAGCCGTGGCCCCGTGTGCGGGAGAGCCATACCCTGTGCACGTTAAAGAACACGCTGGATGGCCTTGACGGGAGGCTACCATCTGTCTCCCAACAGAGAAGGTTGGGGGCTGTTCCAGTGGATCCCCTCCCCCAACCTTCTCTGAGCCATCGGGGTCCATGTGACCTGGCCATTTAGCCCATGGTGTGCAAAAAAGTGCTGCTCAGAGGTAAAACAACCCAACACGCTGTAGCATACACGAGCATCACAAATGATATATCATATCATGGTCTTCTTGTTCCACGTTCATCTGTCGTAACAATATTGTTACAAATGTTTAGTAGTAAACTGAGCGGGAATGCAAATGAACAATCAAATTATAAACGAACTAATTTAGTTACAAAGGTAATGAGATTACATAAATAATAATCACCAATAAGCCTTCCATCAGTATGAGGTTGTTCGTAATTATTAAATCATCTGAATAATCATACACATCTGATAACTGAATTTCAAATATTTGAATTGCCCACATCTCAACTCAACGCATAAATAGATTTTATTAAAACGTTAGTAGAGGGGGTATTTTTTTTTATTAGTTTAGTTGCAAAATACCGTTCCCCCACGCACAGTGCTTCTCCCCTATGACGTCACTGGTCACACCCACTTTCCGGTCATATGATATGACCACGCCCCTTATTCATATTCATAATTAATAATACATAATTAATAATTAATTAATCCCCTTTATTAAAAAACCTTATTAAAATTTCCTCCCCTCTTTATTAAACACCCGTGGCGGCATCTAGTGTATATGATGAATACTATTTTAAGAAAAAGCCCTTAATTTTAGTCATAATTTTTTTGCAATTTTTGACTCCCTCTCATTAATCCCTCCTTATCAAAATTCCTCCCCCTTATAGAAACCCGTGGCGCCATCTGATGCATATGATGTACTATTTTTAGAAAAACCCCAATTTTAGAGGTAATCTTTTCAATTTTTGACTCCCCTCATTAAAAAAAACCCTTATCAAAATTCCTCCCCCTTTATTAGAAACCCGTGGCGCCCTCTAGTGTATATGATGAGTACAATTTTTAGAAAAAGCCCTCTATTTTAATCGAAAATTTCCCAATTTTTGACTCCACCTCATTAAAAAAAACCCTATCTAAAATTCCTTCCCCCTTATCAAAAATCCCGCTCCACTTTATTAAAATTCCCTCCCATTTATTTAAAAAAAACCCTTATCAAAAGTTTCACCCCCTCTTTATTAAACTCCCCCGATCACAAACTCGTGTCCCTTGGTATCTAACCTCATCTGAAATTTTCCAAGTCCACTAAACGTTTTTGGTGGCAACGATCAGAATGGCTGATGCAATCCTCAAAAATAATTACAAAGTCCCAATTTCTTAATCCCCCTCATTAAAAAACCCTCTTATCAAAAGTTACGCCCCCTTTTAAGGACTATCCCACAGTAACTGTTTTAAAAGACTGTCCTACAGAAAATGAAATGAAAAAATGCTATTGGGTAAAAATAAAAATATTAATTGAAAAAATTAATAAAAGGAAAACGGCGGAAAAATCTGATTTAAAAACAAATTATTCGTAATCATGAAAAATATTGAGGGGTAATATGGTCTGGTGACCTGTATGGGCGACATAAAAGACCCGCGTTCGGAACCTCACCCCAGACCACGTTTTACTGACGGATGGTTTTACAATCTGAAAAGTCCTGCGAATTAAAAAATATTATTCCAAATGGGGAATCACAAGGGGACCACGTTTTATTGACGGGTGAATCTTGGATCACCCCCTGCGCTGTCGACCCCCCTCCCTTTCCTTCCGTATCAGGTCTTACAACACGAAAACCCACTGGCACTCTTGATCATAGTTTTCGGATATAGAGAAACAAACATATTAACATACATGAACATACACACACTCACATACGTACACATATAGACATCTTAACACAGACGGAAACAAACACACACGCGCATATACACGATTCGCTGAAACACACACACACACACAGAGAAACAAACATGAAGACATTCACAGAAACAAACACATTCGCAGAAACAAACATGAAAACATATACACACAAACATATGCGCACGCAAGTAACGCACGTACGTAGACGCAACGCATACACGCATAAACAGTTAACCCATGTACAGAGACGGAAACAAGTATGTGACAAGATATAAAGAAAAACTTAGCCAATTGCATTCATGTATGCATCATACACTTAGAAAGACATCCGTTGAATAATGCTATACACCACACATGAATATACTTTGCATAAGAGCAGAGAAACTCTCACGTTCTCGTACATACATAATACATATCAGAGAAACTCTCACATTCTCGTACATCTTTACATAGGTTTATGGAAAATTAAACAGGATTTTTATTCTGCTTGAAAGTAATAACAGTCTTCTGTTTACTCGAATCAGACTTAAAGTGAATGCAGTCAACATATTTCCCACCAGATGGCGCTGGTTAAATGCCCAAAACGCAGAAAATCGTTTATTTACCGTTTTTAAACAGTTGCATGTATCATCTTACTTCGAAATCTTTTAAAATTTGTGCTCGAAAGAATAGTATATAGATATGAAGAAGCAGACACGATATATGTTTGAAAGAATACCGGTTTGACTTCACCTTGTACCAGCTCTTTCAACTCTGCTAACAATGATACTGGTAATTCACTATCGGTCCAACTCTCCTCCCCCCAACCTTCTAACCCGGTCCAAACTTCAGCTATTGATCTCAAAGATTTATCACTTATTTCCAACGTGAGTGCCTTGTCCTGTGCGAGCTTTCACTGTAGTTCACTCCATTGGAGCAATTTCACACAAGTTCAGAAAAGTGAATATTTGATTCACATACAGCTGAAATGTAATATTCACATGCATCCGCAAAAAGGGAATGATGCTGACTTGCATCTTCGCTAGAAATGAACGCTGTTGTAAGAAACACCTAATACTTAAAAAATGAATACTTGTAGTTAAACTATTATTACTACTTGTATTCTCCTTGCTACCTTTCAAGCTGGCACAGAGCGCCATCTGTCGCGCTGTTTTGAGGCGAACCGTTGAATCCTTACGTTACGTTTTCTTTTAATGTGAGAATACTGGGTACGGTGCTTTTCTTTCGCTTCTCCTTTTCAATCTTACTTCTGCAATATTGATTGTCTTGATGAGTGTTTGAAGTGTGAAATATCCATTGAAAGACTTGGCGCTCTATGCGCTAGGTCCGGAAAACGGTTGAAACGCAAGGTATTGTCTAACAGATCGGTTCTGGGAGTCCTCAGAATCGAGAAGCATTTAATACATACTAATGGAATTTACTGGAGTAATGCTACTTTCTATAGGTAGTGTTCTTTCAGATTTCAAAACAAGTGAAACACCATAACATTATCAAAAAACATGTGCTCGCCAGAACCACTTTCACACTAACATAGTAACTCTTGTTCTAAGAATTCCACACCGTTGCGGGGGGGGGGGGGACATCCATTTTCGCACAAACATACTTATTGTTCTAAGAATTCCACACTAGTATAGAAATATTCTCATGCAAGAAAAATAACTAAACCGATTCTTAGATATGAAATATGCATGCTTGATTTCTTCGTGTAGTGAAAAAACACGAATACATATCATTGTCGAAAAAACGTGTGCTTGCAGCTAAAGGGCGGGGGTAGCTCAGTCGGTAGCGCGCCAGGCTCGTAATCTGTAGTTCCCAGGTTCGAGACCCAGCTGGGTCAGCATTGAGATTTATCTCCGCAAAATTCCCCGCCCTGCCCACGGTCAGTAGGGGACACCGATGGGCTTGGAAAGGCCGCCGTCCATCGGATGGGACGTTAAGCCGTGGCCCCGTGTGTGGGAGAGCCGTACCCTGTGCACGTTAAAGAACACGCTGGATGGCCTTGACGGGGGGCTACCATCTGTCTCCCAACAGCTGTTCCAGTGGGTCCCCTCCCCTCAACCTTCTCTGAGCCTTCGGGGTCCATGTGACCTGGCCATTTAGCCTATGGTGTGCAAAAAAGTGCCGCTCAGAGGTAAAACAACCCAACCCAACTTGCAGCTAAAAATAACCAACTTCGCTCTTATACACGCAGTTTACTTGCGATCTTGTTGAAACGTAGTAAGGAGCTGTAGAAATACCCACAGGACCCTGAAAAGAGCATCAGGGCGAAAATATAGACATCCTCAGTGCAAATCTCTATTGAATGCATAATCTTAGTGAGTTAGAAATCAGTGTATCTTTAAAAATGGCTTCACGCAGCTAATTGTCATAGCGAATCCTTTCATACAGAATCCTTTCATACGACATAGCTACTCAGTAGAAAAACAACACTCATGTCTTACCACGGATCTCTAGGTTTCTTAGATCAGAAGCTAAGCGTGCTAACCTACTCTCTAATGAGATAAATCTTTTAATCTGTTGGTTACCTTAACTTATAGCTGTATCGTGGGTAAAGTACTGTCCATTTCAGGCTTTTGTGAGATTTCAACGTAAAGAATTAGCTGATATATGGAAAAAATAATAATCTGACTCAGATGATGCTTGCGATTTTACCTTTTTCGGCAAATGGTGCTATGAAACTAAATATACCTATAGGGAAGATGAACAAGTGATTGTGTTCTTTCAAGCAAGTTACTTTAATTATCTTGCGAGATGTATGAGGAAATGCAAAGAATAGATATTGAGAAACATGCATCTGAAGATTAAGCTATATAATGAGTTTATCTTTATGATTGTATGACAGTGAAGCAAACTTGCTATCAGTTTTTCATTCTAAATGTCTGTTTGCATATCACTGAAATTCCTCCCCGTATGCCTCCCAAAAAGCTACATTGTAGGTTATCAACTCTAGATTAATATTTGTCATCTTCAGGCATGAAGATGGCTGTGCAAACATGACAGGGATCAATTTCATAGTATCTGATACAAAGTGAAACACATCAGCTAAGAGGACTACTTCGGTCTTCAGATCGTGATATTGGCCTAGGTTTTTTTTATATCGAATGAGTTCGAATGAGTTTCACTGCATGGATATAGTGTTCTCTCCCCTTGCCCTTCTCTGAGAAGACGTTCATAATGTGTGTAATCTCAATTTTAAGCTCCCAAATAAGATTCCAGTTAACCTAAAGGACAGCCATCTGCAAGAAATCGGTATGATCAAAAAGATTAATTGCATTCCCAATAATATGGAAAAATACACAGCATTCTCTCTTGGAACTTTGAATTTCATAGATTCTTATCAATTTTTAAGTTTATCTCTTGAGAAGCTAATCCATATTTTGAAGGAACGTGCTGAATTGTTGCATTTCGTCATGAAACGAGTAATTATTTAACTTTCTCATTAGGGCATCCTCGAGGAAGATAAAACTCACAGAACAGACCGCTCTTCCTGTAAGTAAATGATTTAGATAAACAGTAGCATATCTGTTTCCACTGCTGTCCCATAGGTCAGTGCGTGAATGACCCCATAACCTTTATCACCGGTTGCCTGTTGCCATGGTGTGTCTCCCGGCCATTTCAGTAGATCACATGACAATGATAGTAGAAGCTTTTGGTACTTGTAATAGAGTCGATTTAAGAAGTGGGAGCATGTATGACGAGAATTTTCCTGTTTTTAGAAGGGTATTGCTGGACTTGGGATTTTTCTCGCTCTTAGTTTGTAAAGGTATTTTTCTGACTCTTAGTACGCTCTACGTGAGAACATCGATTTTTGTGACTTATGTGCAGAATTCTTTTACTAAGGCCCAATCAGAACATATATATCAGAGTATAGTTAGGCGGATTTTTATGTTGCTGGTAGCATATCGATGAAGCTTTCTCACTTAGCTTGTTCCATAGATATACTGATATAATCGTTGAAGTATTTGCTAAATTTTGATTATCAGTCCAGCTGCAAATAATATTTCGGTGGATTAGCTCAGGTAAGTTGAGAGGGTACGATCGTGTGAGACTTATGTATTATTTTTATAGTAGCTTAGTGTATTTGTTAATGTTCCCTACTCCATTAACTTATGTTGGAACTAAAGTTTTTTCATGCAAGCGGAAACGTATGAATTCTACTTTTAGCATGGCTTACTTTCTATAGCATTCTGCCGAGTTTCTTTGTTTGATGAAAACAACTGACCTTGTAAAGCGTGTAACTAACTCGCAACGCGAAATAAAATTTCATCAGCGTGATGAGGCACACTTTCGCCGGTAAACTGTGGACAAGACTATTTTTAAAAACTGTGAGACCGTTTAGAACTGTAGATTTAAAAAAAATACTCCTCAAGCTGATTTTTCTTTGTAGGAAGAAATAATGTTATCTTATCTAGTAGCGTTAGTTCCTAGGAAAGAGTTTGCGACATGTACTGAGGATGCATCGGTAATAAGTATTAGGAATAAAAAGTTTTAAACCATGTCGCGTAACGGATATACGAGAATTAAAAAAGTTAGTTTTATTAGTCATACTTTTTCAATCACGATGTCTTTGAAGTGACTTAGTAAAGAAAAATAAGTTAATAAATTGGGAGGTGATTGAAATTTGTAAGGAATTTAACGTAAAACCACTTTTATCATTCCAAAACTAGTCCTGACGCGGAAAGTGCAGAAACACAGATATCTGACGGCAACATCTTCAACCCAATGGAGACTAAATAAGAGAGGCGCAACACTTGGAGGTTTAGGGGCACGTAATTTCAAAATGACTTGTCTTCTTCCGACGGGGTGCATTGAAACAAATACCTGACCTATCATAAATGGGATGTTTCGATAAGAGGATGGAAAACATTGTTTCCATATCCTGTGATGGCCTGAAATGAAAGGAGATTGAAATGAGGTAGACAATATGGGTTTAGTCAGAAGGGCTGTCATCCGTCTCGGGATTTGTAAAAATTTTCGCGTCCGAAAACTACGATTAAGAGTGCCAGTGGGTTTTCATGTTGTAAGACCTGATACGGAAGGAAAGGGGGGGGTCGACAGCGCAGGGGGTGATCCAAGATTCATCCGTCAATAAAACGTGGTCCCTTTGTGATTCCCCGTTTGGAATAATATTTTTTAATTCGCAGGACTTTTCAGATTGTAAAACCATCCGTCAGTAAAACGTGGTCTGGGGTGAGGTTCCGAACGCGGGTCTTTTATGTCGCCCATACAGGTCACCAGACCATATTACCCCTCTATATTTTTCATAATTACGAATAATTTGTTTTTAAATCAGATTTTTCCACCGTTTTCCTTTTATTAATTTTTTCAATTAATTTTTTTATTTTTACCCAGTAGCATTTTTTCATTTCATTTTCTGTAGGACAGTCTTTTAAAACAGTTACTGTGGGATAGTCCTTAAAAGGGGGCGGAACTTTTGATAAGAGGGTTTTTTAATGAGGGGATTAAAAAATTTGGACTTTGTAATTATTTTTGAGGATTGCATCAGCCATTCTGATCGTTGCCACCAAAAAAAGTTTAGTGGACTTGGAAAATTTCAGATGAGGTTAGATACCAAGGGACACGAGTTTGTGATCGGGGGAGTTTAATAAAGAGGGGGTGGAACTTTTGATAAGGGCTGTTTTTAATAAAGGGGAGCGGGATTTTTAATAAGGGGGAAGGAATTTTTCATAGGGTTTTTTTAATGAGGGGGAGTCAAAAATTGGGAAATTTTCGATTAAAATAGAGGGCTTTTTCTAAAAATGGTACTCATCATACACTAGAGGGCGCCACGGGTTTCTAATAAAGGGGGAGGAATTTTGATAAGGGGGTTTTTTAATGAGGGGGAGTCAAAAATTAAAAAAACTACGACTAAAATTGGGGTTTTTTCTAAAAATGGTACTCATCATATGCTTTAGATGGCGCCACGAGTTTCTAATAAGGGGGAGGAATTTTGGTAAAGGGGTTAATGAGGGGGAGTCAAAAATTGGAAAAATTATGACTAAAATTAAGGGCTTTTTCTTAAAATAGTACTCATCATATACACTAGATGGCGCCATGGGTGTTTAATAAAGAGGGGAGGAATTTTAAATAAGAGTTTTAATAAAGGGGGATTAATTAATCATTAATTAATTATTAATTATTAATTATTAATATTAATAAGGGGCGTGGTCATGTCGCGTGGCCGAAAAGTGGGTGTGGCCAGTGACGTCATAGGGGGAAGCACTGTGCGTGGGGCACGGTATTCTGCGACTAAACTACTAACTTTTAATAAGCGACAGAAACTTTGTCGATATATCTATAAGTTTGATTAACCTTACTCCCTCTACCCTTGGCACTTATCACTTCGCTGTCATCAAATTTTTCTTTTCTTTCCTAGTTGGCTTCTTAACATAGCAGTAACTTTAGGCATCTTTCTAAAGAACGAAACAAACTTTAACTTGGAATCTATCAGCACAAACTACAACTTCGAATGACACATCAGCGACTAAAACATTCCACTTTTTCTGCTTATTGCAGAATTCAGAATTACCGCTTGATCTATCGTTTATTTTTACATATCTTCCTATTGCTTTTGGCTCTGACATTTGTCGGTTTGTCAGTTTGTGGATTTGACAAAACGTTGTTCCACCATTTCTTTCGAAAGCGATGGCGAATTTAATGAATTATGTGCCAAGTGAAAACTTGCGAAGCGGTGAGCATCATAGGCAATAAAAAAATTGACCCCCATGCTTTCTTTCCCTTAAAAAAGAGGGGAGAAATGAGAAATATCTGGAACGTGTACAGCAACTGTACACGCTCCAGTTACCGTTCACAGCAAACTGGAGCGTGTGCAGTTACTGCACACGCTCCAGTTTGCTGTGAACGGTAACCTCACACGCTCAATATTTCCGTGAGTGAGCCCACACGATCTAGTATCAAAATAATGTGACCACCTATAGTATTTAAAAAATACCTATATCTCCTGAACGCCAAAAGTCAAATGAAAGCTTGTGACCGGGAGTGTCATAAGCTATGAAAAACCGACCCCCCCCCTACCCACCCATGCTTTCTTTATCCCTAAAAAAGGGAAAATATCAAAACACTTGTTAAGCTATATCTCCAGAACGCAATTGCCAAAAGTAACAAGCTATACGTCAAATGAAAGCTCCTGACGCGGGGAACGTCCTAGGCTACGAAATATTGACTCCGTCATATCTCAAAGCTTGTGACGCCTCCAATAACGTCTCCAAAAGGGAGGAAAAAATGTGCTTGATGTTTATAAGTCATATATTAAATGAAAGTGTTTGAAGGTAGGTGCTTATAGGGACACAAAAAAGTAAATTTAATAATTTAAAAAATACCTATTTTCCTAGATGACCCTAAAAAGTGGAAAAAAAAAAAACCTAAAGTATTTCGGTGGTGCAATTAGTCACTGAGTTCGTATTCACTTCGATTGGGTCAGCTTTGAGATTTATCACCGCAAAATTCCGATGGGCTTGGAAAGGCCGCCGTTCGTCGGATAGCACGTTAAGCCGTGGCCCCGTGTGTGGGAGAGCCATACCCTGTGTACGTTAAAGAACACGCCGGATGGCCTAGACGGGAGGCTACCATCTGTCTCCCAACAGCTGTTCCAGTGGGTCCCCTCCCCCAACCTTCTCTGAGCCTTCGGGGTTCATGTGACCTGGTCATTTAGCCCATGGTGTGCAAAAAAGTGTCGTTCAGAGGTAAAACAACCCAACGTTAAAGAACACGCTGGATGGCCTTGACGGGAGGCTACAAACTATCTTCCAAAAGCTAGCCAGTGGGTTTCCTCCATCGAACTTTGCAGTGTCCTTGTAACCTGGCCATTTAGCCCATTGTGTGCCAAAAAATTTCTCTCTGAGGTAAATAAACCCAACATACATATGCAAAGCACATCACGCACATACAATTACACACATACGAAGCACATCGTATACACTAAGGAAGTTGAACAAAATTGCAAATATCTCAAAAAATATGCTTTGAAATTTAACGAAAATTTCAGAGGATATTCAACGTGATGTAACTCATATTTATCGACCATTGCATTTGCATTCCTCAATGCTAAACACTCTCCGATATGTAAATTTAGCTGGAGGTAAAAACAGCTTCAGGAACGGACTCTTCTCCTTCCGGATTCAGAGCGCCTTCGTGTCACGTGACACGAACGTTGCCAGATCGTTAATTTCTAAAAAAAATCGCTGACAGATATTTTTTCTGAATTCTGTAATCAACCATGGTGTTCGGATACTTTTTTGAGCGACTGTAGGTGGTCATATTATTTTGATACTAGATCGTGTGGGCTCACTCACGGAAATATTGAGCGTGTGCAGTTACCGTTCACAGCAAACTGGAGCGTGTGCAGTAACTGCACACGCTCCAGTTTGCTGTGAACGGTAACTGGAGCGTGTACGATTGCTGTACACGCTCCAGATATTTTTCCTGAATTCTGTAATCACGTGACACGAAGGTTGCCAGATCACTAATTTCTAAAAAAATCGTTACCAGATATTTTTTCTGAATTCTGTAATCAACCGTAGTGTTCGGATACTTTTTTGAGCGACTGTATTATGTAAAAGTATATTATTATCATTCTCTTACAGGCCATGTTCAACACATTTTATATTTTCATATCTAATGTTGTTCTTAATTCTTCATACATAAGTATCCTTCGTTTGCAAAATGAAAAGTTGGCAACCCAGTTCAATCCCATCTTGCCAGGGAGGTTTTGGCTTGTTGAGTCTGACACAGTCAAATGAAGATATTCGCTAAGAAAAAATATCTGGCAAAGATTTTTTTTAGAAATTAGTGATCTGGCAACCTTCGTGTCACGTGATTACATAATTCAGGAAAAATATCTGGAGCGTGTACAACAACTGTAAACGCTCCAGTTACCGTTCACAGCAAACTGGAGCGTGTGCAGTTCTGCACACGCTCCAGTTTGCTGTGAACGGTAACTGCACACGCTCAATATTTCCGTGAGTTAGCCCACACGATCCAGGTCTTTGTGAGCTCACACGATCAAATGTGCTGTGAACATTAACCGCAACCGCTCCAGTTTGCTGTGAACGGTAACTGCACACGCTCAATATTTCTATGAGTGAGCTCAATATTTCTCAATATTACACGCTCAATATTTCCGTGATCTTCGACTGTTGGTTTGTGTTGTTAGAATCAGCCAATCAGGTGTCACGGGCTACTTTGAAATGGTGATCGACTTCTTGCAGTTCAACGATATTGTATTTCAGCGCATGCTCATTTGTGTCATCGCTTTAATAGATAATGAAAGATTCGGGATGATGGTCGTCATGTTAATATTCATATTGGCAATAGGAAAACAGCCGACATAGCCCTGATTCGCAAAGCAAGTGATTGTCTACGTAACAAGATAAATAATGATTGCAAAACGAATACAAAAGTTTATTTAAATAATTACCCCCTCAAGTATCTGCTTGCCACAGAGGTCCACCAGGAGCCTGTCAGTTTAATGGGCCATAGAGAAGATCTATGAGGAAGGGGAGACCTCAGGAGAAAGGCGACACAAAGATTCAAGCTTTGCCCGGGGTTCGAATCCAGGTCCCTTTGATCAGTAGCCAATAGCGATAACCACTCGGCCAAGGAATGTGTGAAAAATATTATTTGTCTGCAACTAAACATTCCTCAACCATATTTGTGTGGTTAGTGAATATTTTCTCAAAACTACAGGGAAACATTCTTTGCATAGCATTTGTGAAGTAGATTCTTTAAGGTTTCAATGGTCCGAGGTAGACAGTTTCTTTCAAGAATCTCTTTAAAACCACAAGGAGTCATATCAACGGATACTGGTGGCCACAGTCCTTCAGAAATCAATCTGTCATCATGTTCACACAAGAGATATGACGGCCACTCGATATGACAAATAATGAATACTAAATTTGAAATTTCATTTTTTTTTTTGTGGAGCAATGCCCCAGGTGGCCGTATAGAAAATCCCCCCCCCCCCGTGCTCGATACAGAGTGTAATTTTTAACAATTACGCTTATAATTAATTTATACACTCTAACATTTCGTTAGTATTATCTCATAATGTATCGAATTTTCTTACATGTCCGAATGAATAATCAATAATATTAGCAACATCTGAGTTGGGTTGTTTTACCTTTGAGCGGCACTTTTTAGCACACTATGGGCTAAATGGCCAGGTCACATGGACCCCGAACTAATACTAAGGCCCCGAAGGCTCAGAGAAGGTTGGGGGAGGGGATCCACTGGAATAGCTGTTGGGAGACAGATGGTAGCCTCCCGTCATGGCCATCCAGCGTGTTCTTTAACGTGCACAGTGTATGGCTCTCCCGCATACGGAGCCACGGCTTAGCGTCCCATCCGACGGAAGGCGGCCTTTCCAAGCGCATCGGTGTCCCCTACTGACCGTGGGCAGGGCGGGGAGTTTTGCGGAGATAAATCTCAACGCTGACCCAACTGGGACTCGAACCTGGGAACTACAGATTACGAGCCTGGCGCGCTACCGACTGAGCCACTCCCGCCCCACAGCAACATCTGAATTGCTGGTTATAGTGCATAGTTGCCAACAAGAGCGTTTTATTGTGTTGGAAAATTACTGTATAAACAGACTAACTAGGATATCGAACAAATAATAACATATTATGCATGTTTTATGTTGACAGAAATGCCTTTGAAATTCATGGTCAAAATACCCGTAAAGTTGTATATATACTCCCTTAAGCAGCTGCTTGCCACAGAGGTCTGACAGGAGCCTGTCAGTTTATATGCCATAGTAGGAGATCTGAGAGGACGGCAGGACCTCAGCAGAAAAACGACACACACATCCATGCCTAAATACCGGGGCTCGAACCCAGGTCCCTTAGATCAGTAGCCAAGCGTGCTAACCACTCGGCCACGGGATACACGGTAAATATTTTTCATACATAAAAAAATTATACCTCGAAAATAATACTCGGTAAAAAGGCGGTTCAACCAAAAAAGGATAAAAAAAACACAGGGCAAATGGAGGACGATACAACAGAATTCTTATTTTCATAATACATCTTATCGTATCGTAAATTATCAATATCGTATTGTATTCGTAAATATATTTCATATTTGAAACTGGAGTTCCCAAATTCTGTTTGCATCTCACCAATAATTCTTAAAAAAAAAATTGTAAAAATGTTTGGGATTTCCAATCGAGTTTCAGTTTTCAAATCGATTCAAGTACTTTTTTTTAGTGTCAATGACGTCGTTATTTCCCAAAATACGAATTTACTATCTGCATTAATTGTGGATTTATTTGCATAAGCTAAGCCTTTTCATTCTTAATCATGTTCCTAATCCATTTTAACATATATCATAATTTTTATTACCAGCCGAGTGGTTAGCACGCTTAGCTACTGATCTAAGGGACCTGATTTCGAGCCCCGGGTAAGGCATGGATGTGTTTGTTGCTTTTCTGCGAGGTCCTGCCATCCTCACAGACCTTCTGCTATGGCGTATAAACTGACAGGCTCCTGTCAGACCTCTGTGGCAAGCAGCTGCTTGAGGGGGTATTTATTTATTTTTATTATTATTTTTATATCAGAAATAAAAGTATGATACGTCATGCAATTTCTTGCCAAAGAGATCTGAAAGGTAATTGCCAGACCTCAGAAGAAAGAACACATCCTCGCTAACCACTCTGTCGCCAGAATTCCATAATTTATCGCTTTTTTTAATTACCACAATGCCATTTTGTAATTCCGACGTTGCATATTTCTTTTACAGTTATTTGTTTACAAAATTAAGCACTTTATCGAGTTTCATGAAATTAATTAATTTCCATTGATCTGTTTTTTTTTTGTTTTCATCAAATGTATCATGTTTTAATACGTTTATATGTGTCAATGTTATTATTGTTATAAGTTAAATGTGTTATATGTTCAAAATTTATATGTGTCCATCAAATGTATACATGTTTTATGTGTGTCCATCAAATGTATACATGTTTTATGTGTCCATCAAATGTATACATGTTTTATATGTGTCCGTCAAATTTATACATGTTTTATATGTGTCCATCAAATGTATACATGTTTTATATGTGTCCATCAAATGTATACATGTTTTATATGTGTCCATCAAATGTATACATGTTTTATATGTTGCCATCAAATGTATACATGTTTTATATGTGTCGTTCAAAGTATTCTTTCAGATCAAAGTTTCATGATCTTCTTTCGCAGGTTATTCGCCGTGAAGAGATGCGCACGTTGTCAGCGTGGTATCTTCGCCAATGAGCTGGTGATGCGAGCCCGAGACCTCGTCTACCACCTTCACTGCTTCACGTGTGCGTGGTGCAACACGGCCCTCACCCAAGGCGACTACTTCGGCCTCCGAGACAACCTCGTCTACTGCCGATCCCACTACGAGTTGATGGTGCACGGAGAGAGCTTCCTAGCGGGCGATGGCGTGCAGCACGGGGGCCCGCCGCCAATGGCGCTGCTACCGGACCGCAGCGTCGACGGCCAACCCCCTGCGTACACGCCCTTTTCCGCTGTCACAACCGTCCGTAAAGGGAGACCCAGGAAGCGGAAGACCTCCGACGTGGTGGTGGAAGGGATCGTTCCTCAAGCACTTGGTAAGATCATCATCTCTCTCTTTTCCCGGAGGGAGGGAGGGGCAGCTGAGGAGGTGAAAGTGCACGAGCATTGCAAAGAGATCGATGAAAACTTCAAACGCGTTTAATCGGTGGCGCAATTAATCATCGACTCATTAGCGGGAAATGGTTCGCAGAAATTGAAAATCTCTTGCACTGTAGCGAGGGTGATTTGGAGAGATATAAAGCGCTCCAATAACGAACTGAATGAGACAAAAATTCTTGTGGATGCGGAATAGCAAGACTATTTCAACAAAGAGGAAATGTTGCACAACATGTAGGTATAATAAATTGTGAATGCTGAAACAAATTGGAATGTAATTTACTGGAAGCATCATAAAAAAAATTCGTTTAAAGGAAACAATTGTTTTTTATAGGTCTAACAAAATATTACTTTTTGAATTTTTCTTATAATCCATTAATTCCAATTTCCACTGTTAGAGTGTTTTAAAAAAGTAAAATGAAAAATTTTCATTTTCATTAAAAACGAGCATCACATATTAATTAGTGAAGCAAAAACCATTCTTTTCGAAAACGAGCATCCCATATTCAGAAGCAATTTAAAAAACTACATTCTCTTCGAAAACGAGCATTTCATATTCAGAATTAAATTAAAAAACCTTTCTCTTTGAAACGAGCATTGCATATTCAGAAGCAAATTAAAAAACTTCTTCTCTTCGAAAACGAGCATCCCATATTCAGAAGCAATTTAAAAAACTACATTCTCTTCGAAAACGAGCATTTCATATTCAGAATTAAATTAAAAAACCTTTCTCTTTGAAACGAGCATTGCATATTCAGAAGCAAATTAAAATACTTTCTTCTCTTCGAAAACCAGCATCCCATATTCAGAAGCAATTTAAAAAACTACATTCTCTTCGAAAACGAGCTAAATTAAAAAACCTTTGTCTTTCAAACGAACATCCCTACCATAAACAGAAGGAAACGAAAAACTTCATTCTCTTTGAAAACGAGCATCCCATATTCAGAAATAAATTAAAAAACCATTCTCTTTGAAACGAGCATCCCATATTCAGAAGCAAATTAAAATCCTCCATTCTCTTTGAAAACGGGTCTCCCATGCTCAGAAGGATATTAAAAAAACTTCATTTTCTTTGAAAACGAGCATCCCATATTCACTAGAGATGTTGTGTTATTCTTCTAGTCCCATATCAGATGTATCATTATTTTACTAGAATATGGGATGCTTGTTTTCAATGAGAATGTTTTTTATTTTACTAGTGAATATGGGATGTTCGTTGTTTTAAAGCAAATGACCTTTTTTTTTATCTACTTCTGAAAATGGAATGCTCGTTTCAAAGAGAATGTTTTTTTAATTTATTTTTGAATAAAGTTTTCGCATCAGACTCTTAGTCCTCATATCAGATGACCGCCACCGAATAAGAAGAAATACATTGCTACAAATGTTTAGTTAAATTTGCTTGACAACATCGTGTGGGAATTCGAAATAACCAAACAGATAATAAATGAACTGATTCAATAAACAAAACAAAATAATTTACAAATAGGGGCGTAGCGAAGGAACTATGGTTGGGGGGGGGAACAAAAATTTCCAACTCGGAAATCAAATTTTGCCAACTGAGAAAATGGGTATTTTATATAAATTTAATTATGCACCTTCTGTGACTAACGCACCCTGAATTTCGTTCAGTGGGAGGGGGGGGGGGGATTTCCGGCTTCTATCGATTTTGGATTTTGCTAACTGCCTCGATTTTGCAACCTTGCCATGACTTTATAAAACAAACTTTTTATTCCTTTTCCTATATTATCCAAGTCCCGTTGAATTTTACCAAATCTACAAGATCTTGCCAAGTTTTCTCGATTGTACAAATTCTCCTTAATTTCAGAAAATCAATCCCATTCTTCACAATTTAC
This sequence comes from Ryuthela nishihirai, assembly GCA_038380435.1. Lineage (NCBI taxonomy): Eukaryota > Metazoa > Arthropoda > Arachnida > Araneae > Heptathelidae > Ryuthela > Ryuthela nishihirai. The sequence continues at coordinate 88,106,605 of JAWZYU010000003.1, read as the reverse complement.
CTGTATTTTACCAAGTTGCTTCAAATTTTGTCATCTGCCCTAGATTTTGCAAAGTTTTCTTGACTTAAAAAGTTTTCTTGACAAACCATTCCCACTTTTACGTATTTTGGCTTTGTGGATTTGACAACAAGTTGTTTCTCCATATCTTTCGAATGTGATTGAGAAACTTAATGATTTATGTGTCAAATGAAAGCTTGTGATACGGGGAGTGTTTGACCCCCAGTGCTTTCTTTCCTCCCCCTAAAAAAGGGAAAATATGAAAGCAATTCTTCCCCTATATCTCCAGAACGGGATTGCCGAAAATAACAAGCTACATGTCAAATTAATGCTTCTGAAGTGGGGAATGTCAGAGACTACAAAACATTGACCCCCATACTTTGTTCTCCCCTAAAAATGGGAGAAAATATGAAAACGATTGTCCCTCTATATCTCCTCTATGGGGCGGGGGTGGCTCAGTCGGTAGCGCGCCAGGCTCGTAATCTGTAGTTCCCAGGTTTAAGTCCCAGCTGGGTCAGCGTTGAGATTTATCTCCGCAAAATTCCCCGCCCTTCCCACGATCAGTAGGGGACTCCGATGGGCTTGGAAAGGCCGCCGTCCGTCGGATGGGACGTTAAGCCGTGGCCCCGTGTGCGGGAGAGCCATACCCTGTGCACGTTAAAGAACACGCTGGATGGCCTTGACGGGAGGCTACCATCTGTCTCCCAACAGCTGTCCAGTGGGTCCCCTCCCCCAACCTTCTCTGAGCCTTCGGGGTCCATGTGACCTGGTCATTTAGCCCATGGTGTGCAAAAAAGTGCCGCTCAGAGGTAAAGCAACCCAATGTCATGGCTAGCTCAAACAGGACTCCAAAAGAGAGGAAAATGTGGTCGATGTTTATGAGTCATATATCAAACGAAAGTTTTTGAAGATAAAAGACCCTAAAAAGTAGAAAATAAACCAAAAGCACATCGATGGTGCAATCAGTCACTGAATACGTATTCACTTCAAAGGAAGATAGGAGGCCGATTTACCTCCTCAACAAGATTGTCGGCGCCCTATTTTCCTTTGAAGTGAATACGAACTCAGTGACTGATTGCACCATCGATATGCTTTTGGTTTATTTTCTACTTTTTAGGGTCATATTGGAAAATAGGTACTTTTTAAATTTTTAATTCACAACTCGCCTGTATTTTGCCAAGTGACTTCGAATTTTGCCAACTTCATTTTTACACCTTCCCTGAATTTGCCAAGTCACTTCGAATTTTACCAACTCTCCTTAATTGTCCAAAAACAAGCCCAATTTTTACAACTCGGCTGCATTTTACCAAGTGGCTTCGAATTTTGCCAACTCCTCTAGATTTTGTCAACTTGCCATAATTTTATAGAAGAAAGTCCACTTTTTACATCTCACCAGAATTTTACAAAGTCAGTTCGAATTTTGCCAACTCTCTTTAATGTCACAAAACCAATCCCAATTTTCACAACTCATCTGTATTTTACAAAGTGGTTTCCAGTTTTGCAAACTCTCCTAGATTTTGTCAAATTGACTCGATTTTGCCAACTCTCCTTAATTTCATAAAAAACAATCACAATTTTTATATTTCTCCTGAGGTAGCTATGCCACTTCAAAATTTTCAAACTCCTCAAATTTTTCCAAAGTTGCCTCGATTTTGCCAACTCCCCTGGATTTTATTGGGGCGGGGGTGGCTCAGTCGGTAGAGTGCCAGGCTCGTAATCTACAGTTCCCAGGATCGAGTCTCAGCTGGGTCAGCGTTGAGATTTAACTCCACGCCCTGTCCACGGTCAGTAGGGGACACCGATTGGTTTGGAAAGGCCGCCTTCCGTCGAATGGGACATTAAGCCGTGGCTCCGGGAGAGCCATACCCTATACACGTTATAGAACACGCTGGATGGGTTTAATATGAGGCTACCATCTGTCTCCCAACAGCTGTTTCAGCGGGTCCCCCAAATCTTCTCTTAGATTTCGGGGTATTTCATCTTGATGAGGGGGCGGGGGTGGCTCAGTTGGTAGCGCGCCAGGCTCGTAATCTGTAGTTCCCAGGATCGAGTCCCAGCTGGGTCAGCGTTGAGATTTATCTCCGCAAAAATTCCCCGCCCTGCCCACGGTCAGTAGGGGACACCGATGGGCTTGGAAAGACCGCCGTCCGTCGGATGGGACGTTAAGCCGTGGCCCCGTGTGCGGGAGAGCCATACCCTGTGCACGTTAAAGAACATGCTGGATGGCCTTGACGGGAGGCTACCATCTGTCTCCCAACAGCTGTTGCCCTCCCCCAACCCCTCCCCAACCTTCTCTGAGCCTTCGGGGTCCATGTGACCTGGCCATTTAGCCCATAGTGTGGAAAAAAGTGCCGCTCAGAGGTAAAACAACCCAAATTCATTTTATTTATGGACGAGCGAACGCAAACTGCAGTGAAGTTTCCGTTCGCTCATTTTCTGAAGCCCAGATTATTTACAGGACAGCTTCTCCGCAGCGACGATGCCCTCTGCCAGGGATACTTTTGCAGCGCTCCATTGGCGTCTTCGAGAGACAGGATTCTTTTCGCCTGTTACAGCAGAATGGGAGCGGGCCACACGTGACCAAACACCCGCTTTAGAGGAAGAGGTGCTGGACGTGGTCACAGAAGATCCCGGAACTAGCACAAGAAGAGTGGAAGGAGTTACATTCAAGGTATCGAAAATTCGTCTTCAGGGCCAACTTTACCCATATCACGTGTAGCGAGTACAGGCTTTCTCGAAAGAGGGCGGGGGTGGCTTAGTCGGTAGCGCGCCAGTCTCGTAATCTGTACTTCCCACGTTCGAGTCCCAGCTGGGTCAGCGTTGAGATTTATCTCCTCAAGATTCCCCGCCCTGCCCACGATCAGTAGGGGACATCAATGGACTTGGAAAGGCCGCCGTCCGTCGGATGGGACGTTAAGCCGTGTGTCGTGTGCGGGAGAGCCATACCCTGTGCACGTTAAAGAACACGCTAGATGGCCTTTACAGGAGGCTACCATCTGTCTCCAAACAGCTGTTGTTCCAGTGGGTCTCCTCCCCCAACCTTCTCTGAGCCTTTGGGGTCCTTGTGACCTGGCCATTTAGCCCATGGTATGCAAAAAAAGTGCCGCTCAGAGGTAAAACAACCCAAAACACTCAGGCACTTTTCAACGTATTCGATAGTCGATGAGAAGACGCTGTGAGGCGTGTATTGCTGCTCACGGAGGCCATTTCGAACATTTGCTCTGATATAGACTTACATAATTGTTCTCGTCGATCTCTTATAGTGTCATGTAGTAACTGGACTGGTTTTCTATACTTGCACTCTCAAAATGTGCTATAACTCGGAAAGGGAGCATTTCTGGCCCAGTAATCATAGGAACTATTTTCATCACTATGCGCAGTAGAGCACATTCCTGAATTTCACTGGACCTTTTGGACACACCCTGTATTTATCACAATTTGTCACATGAACTTTTGTCTTTACAATATTTTGCCCCAACGATGTTTCGCTTTCGCAAATTATCGCACCAATGAAGTTTCATCTTTTGAACATTTTACCCAAGGGAAGATTTGTCTTTATAACTTTTTGTCCCAATGAAGTTTTGTCTTTACAATATTTTGCCAGAGTGATCGGAGCGGGGGTGGCTCAGTCGGTAGCGCGCCAGGCTCGTAATCTGTAGTTCCCAGGTTCGAGTCCCAGCTGGGTCAGCGTTGAGATTTATCTCCGCAAAATTCCCCGCCCTGCCCACGGTCAGTAGGGGACACCGATGGGCTTGGAAAGGCCGCCGTCCGTCGGATGGGACGTTAAGCGGTGGCCCCGTGTGCGGGAGAGCCATACCCTGTGCACGTTAAAGAACACGCTGGATGGCCTTGACGGGAGGTTACCATCTGTCTCCCAACAGCTGTTCCAGTGGGTCCCCTCCCCAACCTTCTCTGAGCCTTCGGGGTCCATGTGACCTGGCCATTTAGCAAATGGTGTGCAAAAATGTGCCGTTCAGAGGTAAAACAACCCAAACAAAGCCAGAGTGATCTTTAGTCTTCAAAAATTTTCGCACCAGTAACTTTTTATTTTTACAACTTTTCGTAACAATGAAATTTTGCCTTTATAACATTTTGTCTTAATGAACTTTAGTTTCTACAATATTTCGTCCCATTGAGTTTGATCTTTTCAGCATTTTCTCCAAATGATGTTTGTCTCTAAAATTTTCTCACCGTTGAAGTTTGGTCTTTCCAACATTTCGCCCCAACGAAGTATGTCTTCAAAACTTTTCACACCAGTGAAGTTTGTCTTTACAACATTTTGGCTCAATGAACTTGGGTTTTACAATATCTCGTCCCCAATGAGTTTGATCTTCGCAAAAATTCACCCTAATGAGGTTTGTCTTTAAAACTTTTCATACCAATGAAGTTTGTCTTCACAACATTTTGGCTCAATGAACTTGGGCTTTACAATATTTCGTCCCCAATGAGTTTGATCTTTGCAAAAATTCACCCTAATGAGGTTTGGCTTTAAAACTTTTCATACCAATGAAGTTTGTCTTTACAACATTTTGGCTCAATGAACTTGGGCTTTACAATATTTCGTCCCCAATGAGTTTGATCTTTGCAAAAATTCACCCTAATGAGGTTTGTCCTTAAAACTTTTCACACCAGTGAAGTTTGTCTTTACAACATTTTGGCTCAATGAACTTGGACTTTACAATATCTCGTCCCCAATGAGTTTGATCTTCGCAAAAATTCACCCTAATGAGGTTTGTCTTTAAAACTTTTCATACCAATGAAGTTTGTCTTTACAACATTTTGGCTCAATGAACTTGGGCTTTACAATATTTCGTCCCCAATGAGTTTGATCTTTGCAAAAATTCACCCTAATGAGGTTTGTCCTTAAAACTTTTCACACCAGTGAAGTTTGTCTTTACAACATTTTGGCTCAATGAACTTGGACTTTACAATATTTCGTCCCCAATGAGTTTGATCTTTGCAAAAATTCACCCTAATGAGGTTTGTCTTTAAAACTTTTCATACCAATGAAGTTTTGTCTTTACAGCATTTTGGCTCAATGAACTTGGACTTTACAATATTTCGTCCCCAATGAGTTTGATCTTTGCAAAAATTCACCCTAATGAGGTTTGGCTTTAAAACTTTTCATACCAATGAAGTTTTGTCTTTACAGCATTTTGGCTCAATGAACTTGAACTTTACAATATTTCGTCCCCAATGAGTTTGATCTTTGCAAAAATTCACCCTAATGAGGTTTGTCCTTAAAACTTTTCACACCAGTGAAGTTTGTCTTTACAACATTTTGGCTCAATGAACTTGGACTTTACAATATTTCGTCCCCAATGAGTTTGATCTTTGCAAAAATTCACCCTAATGAGGTTTGGCTTTAAAACTTTTCATACCAATGAAGTTTTGTCTTTACAGCATTTTGGCTCAATGAACTTGAACTTTACAATATTTCGTCCCCAATGAGTTTGATCTTTGCAAAAATTCACCCTAATGAGGTTTGTCCTTAAAACTTTTCACACCAGTGAAGTTTGTCTTTACAACATTTTGGCTCAATGAACTTGGACTTTACAATATTTCGTCCCCAATGAGTTTGATCTTTGCAAAAATTCACCCTAATGAGGTTTGGCTTTAAAACTTTTCATACCAATGAAGTTTTGTCTTTACAGCATTTTGGCTCAATGAACTTGGACTTTACAATATTTCGTCCCCAATGAGTTTGATCTTTGCAAAAATTCACCCTAATGAGGTTTGTCTTTAAAACTTTTCATACCAATGAAGTTTGTCTTTACAACATTTTGGCTCAATGAACTTGGGCTTTACAATATTTCGTCCCCAATGAGTTTGATCTTTGCAAAAATTCACCCTAATGAGGTTTGGCTTTAAAACTTTTCATACCAATGAAGTTTGTCTTTACAACATTTTGGCTCTATGAATTTGGGCTTTACAATATTTCGCCCCATTGAGTTTGATCTTTGCAAATATTCACCTTAATGAGGTTTGTCTTTAAAACTTTTCAAACAATGAAGTTTTGTCTTTACAGCATTTTGGCTCAATGAACTTAGACTTTACAATATTTCGTCCCCAATGATTTGATCTGTGTAACAATTCACCCTAATGAATTTCATCCCTTTAGCATTTCGCTCTAATGAGGTTTGTCTCTAAAACTTTTCTTACCAATGAAGTTCTGTCATTGCAACATTTTACCCCAACGAAATTTATCTTTAAAACTTTTAACACCAATAAAGTTTTGGTTTTACAACTTTTTGCCACAATGAAGTTTTGTCGAACAATATTTTGCCACGGTGACCTTTTGTCTTTAAAAAATTTCTCGCCAGTGACTTTTTGTTTTTACAACTTTTCACCCCAAAGGTTTTCAAAAGATTTGTGTTTAAAAAGGTTTGTCTTTAAAACTTTTCATACCAATGAAGTTTTGTCTTTGAAATATTTCGCCCAGATGAATTATTGTCTACGCAGTATTTCGCCCCAATGAGTTTGATCATTGCAGAATTCGCCCTAATGAGGTTTGTCTTTAAAGCTTTTCATACCAATAAAGTTTTGTCTTTACAACATTTTGGCTCAATGAACTTCACTAATATTTCGACCCTAGTGAGTTTGCTCTTTGCAACAATTCGCCCTAATGAGTTCGATCTTTTTGACCATTTCGCCTTGATAAGGTTTGTCTCTAAAACTATTCTCACCAATGAAGTTTTATCTTTGCAACATTTCACCCCAAAGAAATTTGTCTTCAAAACTTTTCATACCAATGAAGTTTTAGCTTTACAACATTTTGTCCCGATGAACATTTGTCCTTACAATGTTTCGCACTCAATGTGTTTTGTCATTGCAGCATTTCACCCTATGGAGTTCAGTCTTTGTTACATTTTGCCCCAACAAGTTTCGTCTCTATAATTGTCCCAATGACGCGTAATGTTTGCAACATTTCACCCTAATAATGTTTCGTCTGTAGAAATTTCCGCACCAATGACATTTTATCTTTACAGCATTTCACCCCAATGACATTTTGCCTTTACAACAATAAGAAAAACTTCTCCAATCATATGTTTTCCAACTTGTTTGTTTCATTTTAAATGATTTCATTGAAAGTTGTGGTGTAAAAGATTCGTTATGACAATGTGGAGGTTATTTAAAACACTCGATTGCTCAACTATAGCAGGCAGTTATAGCTGCCTATGAATCTATTAAAATAAATAAATAAATACCTCCTCAAGCAGCTGCTTGCCACAGAGGTCTGACAGGAGCCTGTCAGTTTAATGCGGCATAGTATAGGGATCTGTGAGGATGGCGGGTCCTCAGCAGATTTTTTTTGCGAACTGCACGCGGTGTTCCCAGTTGGTTCGGTTGGGTTGTTTTACCTCTGAGCGGCACTTTTTTGCACACCATGGGCTAAATGGCCAGGTCACATGGACCCCGAAGGCTCAGAGAAGGTTGCTGGAGGGGACCCACTGGAACAGCTGTTGGGAGACAGATGGTAGCCTCCCGTCAAGGCCACCCAGCGTGTTCTTTAACGTGCACGAGGTATGGCTCTCCCGCACACGGGGACACGGCTTAACGTCCCATCCGACGGACGGCGGCCTTTCCAAACCCATCGGTGTCCCCTACTAACCGTGGGCAGGGCGGGGAATTTTTGCGAAGATAAATCTCAACGCTGACCCAGCTGGGACTCGAACCTGGGAACTACAGATTACGAGCCTGGCGCGCTGCCAACTGAGCCACCCCCGCCCCTTCCTAGTTGGTGACCCTCCCAAGTACTAACCGCGCCCAAAGCTGCTTAACTTCGGTGTTCGGCTAAGAACTGATGTTTTCAGCTTGGTACTGCCGTTGGGTCTGTAAATGGTAGCTAGGTAGTCACTGGAAGGAGAGCTATGTACCAATCCCCTGTGATGATGCATAGAACCGGCCAGGCCTAGCACCTAATGTCCGACCCGCCTTCCCGTGATGCAGGCCGTTAGTACCTTTCAAAAGAGATATTCTCTTGTGGAAGTGAACGGAAGGGGAGGGCTGCCAGATTAGTGTGGCCTACTGATCTGGACAACTGTGGCTACTTTTCTTTTTTTTTTCTACCCTGCTGAGGAGTGGTCAACCACACAGGGTCCTGGTGCTGACCATATAAACCCACTGGACTGGACAGATATATGGCTCTGAGCTTGATTATGGATCCTGATTTTGCTGCACTGGTGGGCTTCTGTGGAGGGAAAATCTTCCGCTGTGTTTTCTGTTTGTTTGTGGGTTGACAGCCCCAAGTGAATATATTCACAGGATATGTTTATCAGCTGGTGGATAATCCTGAGCAGAAGTCATCGCAGGCACCTGAACTCTTTGCTTCTATTGGCATCGTCAAATTCTACATTGGAGGAAGTCTTCCAGTGTAGATGACTTCAGCCTTTAGTAGTGGGGGAACGGGTCTTTGCCCCATGTCTGCGATTAGGGGGCTGTTTGATATTGTCGGCATTCCCTCTCTCAATAAACATAGTTTCTTTAAACATCCCACTAACCATTTTCTCTCCATAGGTAGTTGGAATGTGAGGACTCTGCACAGAGCTTTTTCTCTTGATGTCCTCACACAAGAATTCCACCATTATAAATTAGATATTCTCGGCTTGCAAGAGACCAGATGGACAGATAAAGGTCAGATTCTTAAAATAATCTTAAATTTCTCTTTTCAGGGAGGGACGACAATAAGCATCACCAAGGCGTGGGTCTGCTTCTCAGCAGACACGCTAGTGATGCTCTTCTAGGATATGAGTCCATTAATGAAAGGTTTCTTACAGCAAAATTTCAGACAAGCGTTAAAGACTTGAATGTTATATGCTGTTATGCCCCCACTGAGGATGCCGATGAGGATGAGAAGGATAGGTTTTATGAACAACTTCAGGATATTTTGAATTCTGTCAAGAAAAGAGATATTACCCTTGTTCTTGGTGACTTCAATGCCAAAGTTGGTACTGACTCTGACATTTGGGGAGGAGTAATAGGCCCTTTTGGTATTGGTAGCTGTAATGGCAATGGGCAACGTCTCCTACAGGTAAGTAAACTCAATGGATTCAGAATAACTAACACCTATTACAAACACCGTGACATACATAAGTACACATGGGTTTCACCTGATGGGCTGCATAAGAATATGATTGATTACATATTAATTAATAGCAAATGGGCTAGTTCTGTTAGGAATACCAGGGCATATAGGGGAGCTGAAATTGGATCTGACCATTACCTTGTTAAAAGTGTCTTGCAACTTAAACTTAAAAAGTGTTGTGCTAGGGTTAAAAAATTTACTTTTAATACTGAAGCTCTGAAAGATCCAGTTATAGCCAAAGCTTACCATGATAGGTTACTTAGTCATTATGACAGTCATGGTTTGCTTACTACTGAAGTTGAGGAAGAATGGGATCATTTTAAACAGGCTTTTTTGGACACTAACAGTACTCTTTTAGGAAAAAAGGAGCAGAAGAGACAGAATTATCTGAGTGATAAGACACTTGAACTTATTTCAGAAAGACAGAACTGCAGGAATGTCCTTCAGAGAACTTAATAAACGTGTGAAAGATCAGTTAGCTGCTGATAAGAATCTTTGGCTTGATGGTTTGGCTGACAAAGCCGAGGAAGCAGTTAGACAGCACAACAGCAGAGAGCTGTACCAGATAGTTAATATTTTGTGTGGTAGAAAACGGACAGGTATACAGGGATTGAAGGATAAACAAGGTAAGGTTACAGAAAGTGAGGATTCTGTCATGGCTAGGTGGACTGAGCATTTCAGTGATGTTCTGAATAATGTGGTTAGTTCTACTCCTATTGTTTACAATGATGATAGATGCATTGGTGACTTTAATGTTGGCCCTTTAACACAATCTGAAGTTATTTTGGCTGTTTCTAAACTAAAACTACATAAATCCCCAGGGGTAGATGAACTTACTACCGAAATGCTTAGAGCTGGGAATGTTTCGGTTACCACTTGGATGACTGAAATTCTGAATATCTTTTATGATAAAGGCATGGTTCCTAAGGATTTTACCAGAGCTATTGTTATCCCTATTTTCAAAAAAGGTGATCGCAGTTCTTGTGATAACTATAGGGGTATCAGCCTACTCTCTGTTCCAGGTAAAGTTCTTTCCATGATTGTGCTTAATAGAATTTAGAATCTGGTTGACAGTCAATTGCGTGATGAGCAATGTGGATTCAGAAGTGGTAGGGGATGTGTGGATCAGATATTTTCGCTTAGGCAGATTCTTGAGAAATGTTTAGAGTTTCAGAAACCTTTGGTTGCTAGCTTTGTTGATTTCAAAAAGGCTTTCGACTCTGTTGATCATCATAATTTGTGGTTGATTGTGAGATCATATGGTATACCTGACAAGTTAGTTAACATAATGAAAGCTCTCTATAATAACACTGAGTCGTGTGTGAGAGTTGGTAAGGCTTGTAGCAATTGGTTTAGCATTACTTCTGGTGTTCGACAAGAGTGCATTTTGTCTCCTTTTCTCTTTAGCTTGGTTATTGATTATGTTATGCGAAATTCACCTCAAGGGAAAGATTTTGGCCTTAAATGGACTGGAGATACGAAAATTTGTGATTTAGATTATGCTGATGATTTAGCCCTTTTGGCAAATGATGTTGATGAGATGAACTCTTTCATTCAAGCTGTTGATGAGACTGGTAGTAGAGTAGGTTTGGTTATAAACAGAGAGAAAACTAAAGTGATGAAAATTGGTCAGGCAGGTTGTTATTCAGTTAATCTGAATGGTTGCAGTCTTGAGCAGGTGTCACAGTTTAATTATCTTGGGAGCTCTGTAACAGATAATGGTGATGTGCGGCATGAGATTAACAGACGAATAGGGATTGCTGCCGGGACTTTTAAGAATCTTTGGAGAGTGTGGAGAAATAGGCGTATACACCTAAAGACTAAAATTAGACTGTATAATAGTTTGGTTCTTTCTAGGGTTAGTTATGGTAGTGAAACTTGGACACTTTGTAAACAAGATAACAGGAAACTAGATGCTTTTGACTCCAGATGCTTACGCAGTATCTTGGGCATTAGGTGGTTCAACTTTGTAACTAATTATGAGGTTAGGCAAAGGAGTTTGCAACCTCCTTTAAGCAGCATATTGTGCAGAGCTCAAAAAAAAATATCCAAACACTACGGTTGATTACAGAATTCAGGAAAAATATCTGGCAACGAATTTTTTCAGAAATTAGTGAGCTGGCAACCTTCGTGTCACGTGACACGAAGGTTGTCAGATCACTAATTTCTAAAAAGAAATCGTTGGCAGATATTTTTTCTGAATTCTGTAATCAACCGTAGTGTTTGGATATTTTTTTCAGCGACTGTAGGTGGTCATATTATTTTGATACTAGATCGTGTGGGCTCACTCACGGAAATATTGAGCGTGTGCAGTTACCGTTCACAGCAAACTGGAGCGTGTGCAGTTACTGCACACGCTCCAATTTGCTGTGAACGGTAACTGGAGCGTGTACAGTTGCTGTACACGCTCAAGATATTTTTCCTGAATTCTGTAATCACGTGACACGAAGGTTGCCAGATCACTAATTTCTAAAAAAACGTTGCCAGATATTTTTTCTGAATTCTGTAATCAACCGTATTGTTTGGATACTTTTTTAAGCGACTGTAGATTAAAGATCATAATAAAAGCTATTTAAATCACTATTTTAAAAAATATTTCCACTTTCCCGTAGCCGAGTGGTTAGTGTGTTGGCTACTAATCAGAGGAACCTGGGTTCGAGCACCTGGTCAAGGCATGAATGCTTGTAGTGTCTTTCTGCTGAGGTGCCGCCATCCTCATAGACTTGCTATGGCATATAAACTGTTAGACTTCTGTGGCAAGGAGATGCTTGAAGAGGATTTATTTATTTATTTAAAGAGTTATGGAAACTAGATTATTTAACAAATATTACCTTAATTTATATAGTCATTCATAATTTTCTAATAATAAAATAATCATTCGTAAACCTTTAAAATGTATATTTATTTTAGTAAATGGTGGAAACAATACTTATTATTTAAGTTCTAATTAATTTCTGAGCTGAATTCGCTAGGGCAATGTACAAAATGATTGGGAATCACTATTCTGACCCATTGCATACACACTAATATTAGCATGCCTAATCCCGGATCTAGAAAAAATATTGGTGGGGGGGGAGGGGGCAAGAGACTTGATTTACAATGAAATAACATTTAACCGTCCGTTTCGCAGGTCTTTAAAAAATGCTTTGAATAACACATTAATTATAAATAAGTTTATTGTGAAAGGGGGGTGGCTCTCTTGTGCCCCCCAATCCAGTCCTGTCCATGCCTGTGAATCCATTCTTTTCTCTATTAGAAATAATTTTATAGTTTAGATAGGGGTTCTAAACGTGGGATACGCTTACCCCTTGAGGGTACGGGGTAAAATTTTGGAGGTACGCAGTGAGTGCTCAAAAGTCGCTAGATCTAGTAACAAAGTAAAAATAACCATTGTTATACTATAACTATAGTTTTATCTATCTATAGAAGGGGTACGCCAGTTGCGTACACAATTCCAGTGGGTACGTGAAGCATAAAAGATTGAGAACCACTACTTTAGACCATTTGTTTTCAGTTTGGAGGGTTTTTTTTTTTTCAATGTTTTTGGAGAGGGTAATTTCCATGTGATCATTTTCTGAAAAGAGAACTTCTTTCTTTTGATCAGGTATCCCAGTGATGGACACATCAGGTTGCAGCCTGCACATGGGTCATTTGGATGCCGGCTCAGCCAACCAAACCGCCCAATCAGGCTCTCAACGTACGAAGCGCATGAGAACTTCCTTCAAGCACCATCAACTTCGGACCATGAAGTCTTACTTCAACATCAACCAAAACCCAGACGCCAAAGATCTGAAACAGTTAGCGCAGAAGACGGGGTTGTCGAAACGAGTGCTTCAGGTAGGAGAAAAGTTTCACAAAACCTTTCCAAATTACAATTATTAAAGAAATATCCGTCAGTTACTTGAATTTGCATTAATTAGACTTACAACACCTACTTTATTATACTGTTATTACTCGTGTAAATAGAATTTCTTTGGACAATTGGAATTGACAATGGCTGTTTTCGTTCAACGTAACCAGAATACAGACGTGACGTCATATCGCCATTCTTTATTTCGGAGTTTCAAAGATTCTAAGCCAAAGAAAATAGTTCAATAAAATATTTTTCAACTTTGAAACATTCGCGTTTTACCATTTTGAAAATAAATAGGATAAATAAGAAAAGAGTACTCTCTATGTATAATCTTTAAAATCTGTCATCTTGCAGTTGGGTACTATTTTGTCAAGATGAAGTTAAGGCATATCGTAAATGGAAGGGAGAGAGAATTCCTTCCTGTTATTCACTTTCTGTTACTAAAATGTTCTGCCTTTTCTCGAAACTTATTCCACTACTTAATTAATACCTAATGCAGAAACCCTTGGCGATTATATGTTTTGCAAGGCTCCAAAAAGTCCTTCTGATAGGTGTTAAAAAAACCCCTTCCTAATAAGTATTAAAAAAAAATCAAGTCGTTATCTAATAATGGAAAGACTTCGAACTCGGTTTTAAATTTGAAGAGCTATAATAGTTTGTCGTCTTAAAACAGTTTTATATAGATGCATATATGTATGTACGAGGGGCGTACAAAAAGTCCTAGACATGCAAATCCAGAACAAAAACCATTGCACTTATTTTAACAAAACTTTTACTCTCGTTCAAAGTGCTATCCTCCAGTATCTATGCAAAGTTGCAGACGTCTATGTCAATTCTGGAATTGAAGATAGGATAGAAAACGGACAGGCATACAAGGATTGCAGGATAAGCAAGGTAAGGTTATAGAAGGTGAGGATTCTGTCATGGCTAGGTGGGCTGAGCATTTCAGTGATGTTCTAAATAATGTGGTTAGTTCTACTCCCATTGTTTGTAATGATGATAGATGCATTGGCAGCTTTAATGTTGGCCCTATAACACAATCTGAAGTTATTTTGGCTATTTCTAAACTTAAACTTCATAAATCCACAGGGGTAGATGAAATTACTACAGAAATGTTCAGAGCTGGGAATGTTTTGTTTACCACTTGGATGACTGAAATTTTGAATAACTTTTATGATAAAGGCATGGTTCCTAAAGATTTTACCAGAGCTATTATTATCCATATTTTCAAAAAAGGTGATCGCAGTTCTTGTGATAATTATAGGGGTATCAGCCTACTCTCTGTTCCAGGTAAAGTTCTTTCCATGATTGCGCTTAATAGAATTAAGAATCTGATTGACAGTCAATTGCGTGATGAGCAATGTGGATTCAGAAGTGGTAGGGGATGTGTGGATCAGATATTTTCACTTAGGCAGATTCTTGAGAAATGTTTAGAGTTTCAGAAACCTTTGGTTGCTAGCTTTGTTGATTTCAAAAAGGCTTTCGACTCTGTTGATCGTCATAATTTGTGGTTGATTGCGAGATCATATGGTATATCAGACAAGTTAGTTAACATAATGAAAGCTCTCTGTAATAACACTGAGTCATGTGTGAGAGTTGATAAGGCTTGTAGCAATTGGTTTAGCATTATTTCTGGTGTTCGACAAGGGTGCATTTTGTCTCCTTTTCTCTTTAGTTTGGTTATTGATTATGTTATGCGAAATTCACTTCAAGGGAAAGATTTTGGCCTTAAATGGGCTGGAGATACGAAAATTTCTGATTTAGATTATGCTGATGATTTGGCCCTTTTGGCAAATGATGTTGATGAGATGAACTCTTTCATTCGAGCTGTTGATGAGACTGGTAGTAGAGTAGGTTTGGTTATAAACAGAGAGAAAACTAAAGTGATGAAAATTGGTCAGGCAGGCTGTGATTCAATTAATCTGAATGGTTGCAGTCTTGAGCAGGTGTCAGTTTAATTACCTTGGAAGCAATGTAACAGATAATGGTGATGTGCAGCATGAGATTAACAGACGAATAGGGATTGCTGCCGGGACTTTTAAGAATTTATGGAGAGTGTGGAGAAATAGGCGTATACACCTAAAGACTAAAATTAGACTTTACAATAGTTTGATTCTTTCTAGGGTTAGTTATGGTAGTGAAACTTGGACGCTGTTTAAACAAGTTAAGAGGAAACTAGATGCTTTTGATTCTAGATGCTTACGTAGTATCTTGGGTATTAAGTGGTTTAATTTTGTAACTAATGATGAGATTAGGCAAAAGAGTTTGCAACCTCCTTTAAGCAGCATATTGTGTAGAGAGAGACTCCGTTGGTTTGGCCATGTTGCCCGTATGGATAATTATAGATTGGCGAATAGGGTTATGAGCAGTGTGCCTAAAGGCCTCAGAAAGAAGGGGAGACCTAGGATGCGGTGGGCAGACAATGTGAAACAGGATCTTGTTAGAATTGGTGTGCAGTGGCCAGATGCAGCAGACGTAGCTCAGGACACATATGCTTGGAGAATTAAACTGCACGGTCTGGTTGGACCTCCGTAGCCCATGGCTGTTTGAGGATGATGAAAATACTGTTTTCTAACCACAGCACTGCACAGCCCAATGCTACTGTTAAATGTCTTTCGAATTCCACGTTCCTAGTCTTTTTACATGAAGAGTTGTGGCACCTAAATAGACACACATTTCGTTTCGTTGTATAAATTGTCAATAATAGATATTTGAAAATGCAAGCACAAAAGAAAAAGCACTTCTTCGTAAGTTTCAAGTAAATTGAAATGACTTAAAAGATGTTACCGATTTCAGTCCAACACTTGGATCTTGTGAGGCAAAAATTCATTTGGTACAGATCGTATATTTAAGAATTTTAGTTTAAATTCATATTTTTTACAAACTACCTGTGGTAAATTTTTCAACTGTTTACAAGCTATTCCTAGGTTGTTCATAGTCTGGTTACTTACTATATTTTTGGCCAGTTTAAATGGTGCGGACAGATGCAACACGATTATAGTCAGTCGTGACTTCACAGTAAAAAATTGGGTGTGACTCAGGGGGGTTAATAGAATACGTAAACATTTGCTACATTCACGTCGTTGTTCTTGGTGAAAGAGAAAAATTGACTCAGTGCTATGAAATTTGAATTACTTCCACTGAGGCAACATTTATATATTCCATTAAGAAACAATATATATATTTAATTTAGTTAAATATGAAAAATATATTTCATGCAGTCACTTTTCACAATGGTCTATCTGTATAAAATGTCATAGAGAAGTTGTGTGATGAAAGGATAACCTCAAGAAGATTATTTCACACAAAACTTCCCATTCATGCTATGTTATATCTTGGACCAACAGCAGAAGTAGCCAGAGGATGGATCAGTCGGGGAGTGGCTCAGTCGGTAGCGCGCCAGGTTCGAGTCCCAACTGGGTAAGCATTGAGATTTATCTCCGCAAAACTCCCCGCCCTGCCCACGGTCAGTAGGGGACACCGATGGGCTTGGAAAATCCGTCGGATGGGGCGTTAGGCCGTGACTCCATGTGCGGGAGAGCCACACCCTGTGCACGTTAAAGAACACGCTGGATGGCCTTGACGGGAGGATACCATCTGTCTCCCAACAGCTGTTCCAGTGGGTCCCTTCCCCCAACCTTCTCTGAGCCTTCGGAGTCCTTGTGACCTGGCCATTTAGCCCACGGTGTACAAAAAAGTGTGGCTCAGTGGTAAACCAACCAACAAGCCAGAGGATGACATCATCCATCTCCACATTGAAAGTGAGAAAACAAGCAAGACAGTCACGTGACGTAGGACAAAAGCGCTAAGTTGCCCCCCCCCCCCCCCCAGTCAGATGACCCAATGAGAGCTTCCCTTCTCTTAACAACTTCTGCATAATAATATTCTTTCTACCTTTATTCATTTTCTGACACCATACTTGCCACTTCCACCCCTACCCTCCACCCCATCGTGACGTCATCAACAGGTCCAGTCCTTTTCACGCGACTTTCAAATCATTTCGCTTGCTCAAAAAGCTACAAATCGGGTAATAAAAAGTGTGAAATTTCTTTAACCTGTACGAAATTGATTAAAACCTCTTTTTTTCTCTCGCCAGAATGAATTCTAAATGATCCTGAATAATATAAATCTCAAAAACCGTAACCATTTCGCGTTCTCTTTCAGCCGAGCACAAGCAGCCAAGCGTCTCTCTACTTTAATTAAATCGTGACAAACTGTCCGGGCTCCAAAGTTCTGTCCTTGATGAATTGAAAGCGATTTAGAAAAAAGTCTCGCGATTCGGTTTCTGTTCCTGTGTTGGCAAACACACGGCGATACACGAGACGGGAGTTTAACACGTGTGCAGAGGAAACAGATACCTACGAACAAGGAAGGATTCGAATTAAAAAACGTTTCTTTAAAAGATATTTTCGCTCTCTTTTTATTTTTCAGGAAGGTCAGATGGGGACATCTTTTTTTGTCAATTTGAATGGTTCTGTTATTTATCGTGCTGCTTTCTTAACAAGATTTTCAATCCAAGAGTGAACAGATTGACTCTAATTAGAAAGCAAAAAAAAACCCGATTAATTTCGTTTTTCGTAACTTTGAATGACTTTACGGGTGTTAATCGGTAAGAAGGCGTAGTGATCTGGCAACCTTCGTGTCACGTGACACGAAGGTTGCCAGATCACTAATTTCTAAAAAATATCGTTGCCAGATATTTTTTTTTGAATTCTGTAATCAACCATAGTGTTCGGAGACTTTTTTTGAGCGACTGTAGGTGGTCATATTATTTCGATACTAGATCGTGTGGGCTCACTCACGGAAATATTGAGCGTGTGCAGTAACTGCACACGCTCCAGTTTGCTGTGAACGGTAACTGGAGCGTGTACAGTTGCTGCACACGCTCCAGATATTTTTCCTGAATTCTGTAATCACGTGACACGAAGGTTGCCAGATCACTAATTTCTAAAAAAAATCGTTGCCAGATATTTTTTCTGAATTCTGTAATCAACCATAGTGTTCGGATATTTTTTTGAGCGACTGTAGGTGGTCATATTATTTTGATACTAGATCGTGTGGGCTCACTCACGGAAATATTGAGCGTGTGCAGTTACCGTTCACAGCAAACTGGAGCGTGTGCAGTAACTGCACACGCTCCAGTTTGCTGTGAACGGTAACTGGAGCGTGTACAGTTGCTGTACACGCTCCAGATATTTGTTCTGAATTCTGAAGTCAACCATAGTGTTCGGATACTTTTTTGAGCGACTGTAGGTGGTCATATTATTTTGATACTAGATCGTGTGGGCTCACTCACGGAAATATTCTTCGTGTGCAGTTACCGTTCACAGCAAACTGGAGCGTGTGCAGTAACTGCACACGCTCCAGTTTGCTGTGAACGGTAACTGGAGTGTGCTGTACACTCTCCAGGACACGCTCCAGCAACGCTCCATATCTGGAGCGTTGCTGTACACGCTCCAGATATTTTTCCTGTATTCTGTAATCACGTGACACGAAGGTTGCCAGATCACTAATTTCTAAAAAAAATCGTTGCCAGATATTTTTTCTGAATTCTGTAATCAACCATAGTGTTCAGATACTTTTTTGAGCGACTGTAGGTGGTCATATTATTTTGATACTAGATCGTGTGGGCTCACTCACGGAAATATTGAGCGTGTGCAGTTACCGTTCACAGCAAACTGAAGCGTGTGCAGTAACTGCACATGCTCCAGTTTGCTGCGAACGGTAACTGGAGCGTGTACAGTTGCTGTACACGCTCCAGATATTTTTCCTGAATTCTGTAATCACGTGACACGAAGGTTGCCAGATCACTCATTTCTAAAAAAAATCGTTGCCAGATATTTTTTCTGAATTCTGTAATCAAGCATAGTGTCCGGATACTTTTTTGAGCGACTGTAGAGTCTCAGTGAGTGAGTGAGTATCCACGTGAAGCGGACCAAAAACTGGGATTTTTGACCTATATGCCTTTTATCCCTAAGTAAAGATAATTAGGAATGATGCTTAATGAGGGAAAAACGTAGAAAATCGTCCAGAGGCAAAAATGAAAGTTTCCAGGGGCAAGAACCAGAGCCTGATTTTGAAAAGCAAGAATATCACTCAGAGACCAGGGAGCATGAGAAAAAATTAGATTTTTTCTATAGGAAAGGTAGATATTCTGTCGTTCCAGTTCATAATGATTGCATTGAATAATGTAGTGAAAAGTTGATTTAAAGTCTTGGCAGAAAGGACAAAGAGGTGTCTCGGAAAGTTTACACTTGAAAAGGAAAGCTTTGAGAGGAGCAACCTCACCTCGAAGACGACAAATGAGTGTTTCTGAGGAACGTGATGCATACATGATCGTCCGTTTGGGTTGAAATCTCGGAAGATATGGTAATCGTGTGCCATAATTTGAAGAATTCCACTCAGAGTCTATAGTTCGGCGAATGTATTTGGAAGCAGCTGCTAAAGCATCTTCTAAATAGAAAGGGAAAGGACTAGCTGCTTGAGGAACTGAAGATCCGGTTTTAGCTTGTCTGTCTGCCTCTTCATTGATGTCGATGCCATGATGTCCAGGAACCCAGATAAATTGTATACTAGAAACAATCCTAGACGTTTCCATAATTTGATTATGGAGAGCTAGAATTGCAGAATGAGATTGAAAGGAGATATTGAGTAGTCCAGAAAGAACCGCTTTGCTCTCGGTTAAAATGATGTAGTCTTTAGCCTCGGTTGAGTACAGTTTTAAAGCAATTCGAATAGCTTCAACTTCCGCGCTGAAATCAGTCGTCATCATATTTTCCGCGGAGAAAATATGATGACGACTGATTGCCACGTTCACTTGTAATTGTGGACAAATGATGCCTAATCCAACGCCATTGAGGGATTTGGATGCGTCTGTTCCAATAATTATGTTCTTGAGCCGTCCCGTGGCCGAGTGGTTAGGCGCTTGGCTACAGATCTAAGGGACCTGGGTTCGAATCCCGGGTAAGGCATGGATGTATGTATCGTTTTTCTGCTGAGGTCCTGCCATCCTCACAGACCTTCTACTATGGCATATAAACTGACAGGTTCTGTGGCAAGCAGCTGCTTGAGGGGTATTTATTTTTATTTTTATTTGTTCCATTGATCACTTCGGATCAGGTTGAAATCATGCAAAATAGCACAAAGATGATTATCAAAGGAATGTTGAAACGGGAACTTATTTGTTGTGATCTGTATCTGAGGAGTTGACCAAGGAGAGTGATTTAACTTTCTGGAAGAGGGTTTGTCGTCAGGGATCTGAGAGGATGTCATTAGGTTATTAGCTGCAAGCAAGAATGGTCTTTGCTAATTCATCCATTTATAATGATTGAGGTAATGCGGCGCTTGACATGCATTGCGAAAAGATGAGGCATACGGAGAGCAACGTTCTTTCAAATACATTTTGGTTGCCATCAGGCGAGCAATTATATTCAAAGGTATAGTTGATGTTAGTGTATAGAGGATTGGGAGAGGTGTAGCTCGGGGAAGTCCAGTGGCTGCTCGTAAGGCAGCGTGATAAATTGGATTAATGATGTTCCAATTTGATTGTGGAGCAGAAGATAGATAATGACCACAGTATAAAAACTTTGCACGTAAAGTGGCGTTTGCAATTGCAAGGAGTGTGGCACAAATATGTTATGTTTCTTAGCAGCAATATCTCGTATGACATTGAGAATTTTTTGGCCAGATTTACGGAGATTTAAAAAATGATTCTTCAAGGAACCTGTTTCCTGAAGATGAATTCCTAGGATTTTTATTGTATTCACCTATGGGATGGGTAAATTATGCAAGTACAGAGGAGATCTTATTTCCTTCTTTCTCCTGGTTACAAGCATGGCCGAACTCTTTAGAGCTGAAAAAGACAAACCCCAAGATTTAGACCACTCAGCAATAAGTGAAAGATTTTCCTGACATCTGTTGAAAAGAGAATGAAAGTTGACACCCGAGTCAAAGAGGATGATGTCATCAGCATATATGGATATGGTGAAATTATTAGATATTCGGCTCGGTAGATCAGATAAAAAAACATTAAACAAGAAAGGTGAGGAATGCCAATAGTTGGATACTGTATGTCCGAAAAGCGTCCACGCCAGCGCGTCCGAAATCTTCGATTCATCAGGTAATTCGTAATTCCAATCTGAAGAAGTTTGTGAAGAAGAGCAGGAATGGACACAGAATCATATGCTCGTTGAATATCTAAATGCAAAATGATCGCAACATGCTTACGTTGGAGAGTTTCATTAATATTGGGAGCGGGGGTGGCTTAGTCGGTAGCGCGCCAGGCTCGTAATCTGTAGTTCCCAGGTTCGAGTCCCAGCTGGGTCAGCGTTGAGATTTAACTCCTCAAAATTACCCGCCCTGCCCACGGTCAGTAGGGAACACCGATGGGCTTGGAAAGGCCGCCGTCCGTCGGATGGGACGTTAAGCCGTGGCCCCGTGTGCGGGAGAGCCATACCCTGTGCATGTTAAAGAACACATTGGATGGCCTTGACGGGAGGCTACCATTTGTCTCCCAACAGCTGTTCCAGTGGGTCCCCTCCCCCAACCTTCTCTGAGCCTTCGGGGTCCATGTGACCTGGCCATTTAGCCCATGGTGTGCAAAAAAGTGCCGCTCAGAGGTAAAACAACCCAACCCAACCCATTAATATTGAGTATTAAAGGAGATGATGCATGCCCTGTACCTTTAAAAGGAACTGAACCATGAATCTCAGTCAGAAGAAATGATGTGTTAATTAGAACCCATGATAGGTGTGACCAAATTATACGTTCGAAAATCTTGACCATGATTGACGTTAATGCGATAGGTCTATATGATTGAATGTCAGTTCCATCTTTACCTGGTTTTTTGATGGGAATAAGAGTGAACATCGTCCAGAATTGAGTAATAATGCCAATTGACCATATTTGATTAAAGGTGATCAGTAATTGTCCCAAATGGTTGTCAGGAATCTTTTTAATAATGGTTGCGAGATGTTGTCTGGACCCGGAGATGTTTTCCGTTGTTGTTGTATGGCGTGTTTTAATTCTGATATATTAAAAGGCGAATCCAGGATTGAGGAGAAATCAAATCCAGAAGGAGAGATTTCTGGATGCGGTAATACAAGACTAGTAGTCGCCCATTGAGTGACTTTGTTGGGTTGTTTTACCTCTGAGCGGCACTTTTTTGCACACCATGGGCTAAATGGTCAGGTCACATGGACCCCGAAGGCTCAGAGAAGGTTGGGGGAGGGGACCCACTGGAACAGCTGTTGGGAGACAGATGGTTGCCTCCCGTCAAGGCCATCCAGTGTGTTCTTTAACGTTGGGTTGTTTTACCTCTGAGCGGCACTTTTTTGCACACCATGGGCTAAATGGCCAGGTCACATGGACCCCGAAGGCTCAGAGAAGGTTGGGGGAGGGGACCCAATGGAACAGCTGTTGGGATACAGATGGTTGCCTCCCGTCAAGGCCATCCAGCGTGTTCTTTAACGTTGGATTGTTTTACCTCTGAGCGGCACTTTTTTGCACAACATTTTAATAACCAGGTCACATGGACCCCGAAGGCTGAGAGAAGGTTGGGGTAGGGGACCACTGGAACAGCTGCTGAGACAGATGGTAGCCTCCCGTCAAGGCCATCCAGCGTGTTCTTTAACATGCACAGAGTATGGCTTTCCCACATACGGGGCCACGGCTTAACGTCCCATTCGATGGACGGTGGCCATTTCAAGCCCATCGGTGTCCCCTACTGACCGTGGGCAGGGCGGGGAATTTTGCGGAGACAAATTTTAACGCTTGACCTAGCTGGGACTCGAAGCTGGGAACTGCAGTTTACGAGCCTGGCGCGCTACCGACTGATCTGGATTTGAGGTTATTTCTTAATATATGGAAATCAATATATTTTTCAATCGAAGATTTTTCCGCTGATCTTCACCTACTTCTTTTCTTAGTATATTTCACCATATGTTGTTTTTTCTGCTAATCAATTGCAACTGCCACTTTCCGTACTAATTTTCATCTTACTTTCTTTTTTCTTCTAATAATCAATTTTCTCTTGACAATTTTCTAACATTTTTATCGTCATTTTGTTACCAAATTTCTTTCATCAGTCACTTTTGTACCAACCATCTAATTTTTTCCACTTAATTAAGTACTAATCAATACCTAAAATGAATTTGCTATTAATTTATATTAATTCTATTTGATGTTTAGAATCGAAGGGCCATTGTAAGAATTCTTGATGTTCATTCCTACACATAGACTCATCGACATCTCCAGATGCTATAATCGCAAATAAAAAAATTCTCACTATTAGATTTTTATTAGTAACCTAGCAACATATATGTATTTCATATTTTTTAAAAATGCTATAGATTTTTGCCAATAATGAGTGGCAACAGAGGAGATTCCGAGATTGCGCAGTTCGCACTTAATCAGATCTCACAGATCATTAACCAATGACCTATCAATTGCTTGTAAATCAACCAATGATCAACGAGAACAGTCGAAATATCAACTGCGCAGCCTCAGTCTAGGTCTCAGCCAATACCAAAATTCCTCTCTTCTGATTGGCTGAGACATTTTCTCTCTGAATCTTTTACAAATAGGACCAGAAGTACGATGGATATGAAAGAAGTCCAAAATGAACGCTTTCTTCGATTTAGGCTTATGTATTACTTTTAACCTCTTCTTTTAGGCTTTCTTCCTCTCTCTCTCCCCAATTTAATGTACGGTGCCATCATTTTTTATTCCTCTTCAAAATTATATAACTTTTTTCTTTCCTATCTTTTTTACAATCCAGAGATATGGCCCGTTTGAAAAGGTCCTCCTAAGGGAGAGATCTGACAGCAGGGCCAGTTACTTCACAATTTCAAGACAAGACAAGATAGCCTCAGTCTCCCCTGTTGCCACTCACACTAAGCCAATGTTCATAATTAGCAAAAATTAGACTCTAAGTTCAATAATTACAGATTATTCATTATCCATTAGTTATAAAAATTAATGCACATCTGAACAATACTGCTGATCACATTGACCTCTGACCTTTTGTAGGTGTGGTTTCAGAACGCCCGCGCCAAGTGGCGCCGGAACAACTTGAAGCAGTCGGAGCAGACACCTCAGCAGGCGCAGCAGTCTCAGCCCCAACACGTCAGCAGCCCGGGAGCCACGAGTTCCTTCTCCGAACCCAGTCCGGTCGCCTCGTGCGGAGTCGGAGCGGAGCCCCACCCCCCCGGGCCCATGACGAGCATGGAGTACGAAGGCAACCCTTCCATGGCATCGCTCGTGCCTCGTCACGTGTCGCCATCCTGCCCCGGAAGTGAATCTCTGCCTCTCACGTCATTTCAGGAACTCTTCTAACACAGCATCAGAAAGGGGGGAAGCGAACTCCTCTGGAAAGACCCCCCCCCGTGAAAGAAACTGAAGCCGGTGTCCATGATCTCTTCAGAGTGGTCAAGATGTGCAATCTGTGGTATGCCTCGCAGCGGGTTTTCTGCCATACCTCCTCAACTAGAAGATGGAAAGACCAAATACTGAGTCTCAGTGCCTCTGTTGTGTCGTCGGAACGAAGAAATCTCGCGAGAGCAAATGAAGCACCAAGTGCGGACAGCAAAACTCTCGACAACAGAAACATTTCATTTCCCTCATTTGTTCGCTTGGGCATAGCAGCCGGTTTTCTGCTATAACCTCAACAACAGGATGTTTCAAAAGTGTTTTTAGACGTGTTTATTTAACAATGACAGTAAATGTCTGCAAAATATTCGCCATTGTTACTACTTCATTAGACCAAAATAAAACACAAGTTTTTTCTGTTTTCAAGAGCAGTTTGCGGTTTCTCAGACAAACTCTGCGGTTTCTCATACAAACTCTGCGGTTTCTCAGACAAACTCTGCGGTTTCTTACCACATTGTGCTCCCTAACTCTCCAACAGACTGTTGTAGGCACACGAATATCTTGTACAAATATACTGATTATACAAATATAGACCAGACTTATTCTTTTTAAACTTCATTTATGAAACACTCCAAAGACCATTGACAAAATAACCTATTTATAAATGTATTCTTGCCTCCTTGTTAATTTTAGTCTGCTGTAAATACAAGGTAAGTCAATAATGTTATACAATTTCCATGCATTCTGTGTTTCAGATGGTAATAATCACGATTTTGAAATAAAGAAAACTTTGGACAATATCACAATGCCATCTAGAAAATGAAACATTATGTCGTGGTGAGGGGAGGGGAGCATTGCATTGGGTTGTTTTGCCTCTGAGGGGCACTTTCTCTGCACACAATAGGCTATCCCCACCCTGCCCATGGTCAGTAGGGGACACCAATTGGCTTCGAAAGACCGCCGTCCGTCGGATAGGACGTTAAGCCATGGCCCCGTGTGTGGGAGAGCCATACCCTGTGCACGTTGAAGAACACACTGGATGGCCTCAACGGGAAGCTACCATCTGTCTCCCAACAGCTGTTCCAGTGGGTCCCCTCCCCCAACCTTCTCTGAGCCTTCGGGGTCCTTGTGACCTGGTCATTTAGCCCATTGTGTGCAAAAAAAAGAGCTCAGAGGTAAAACAACCCAACCCAACACACAATACGCTAAATGGCCAGGTCACAAGGACCCCAAAGGCTTCAGAGAAGGTTGGGTAGTGGAGATCTACTGGAAAGCTGTTAGGAGACACATGGTAGCCTCCCGTCTAGGCTATTCAGCGTGTTCTTTAACGTGCACAGGGTATTTCAATCGCGCACAAGGGCCACGGCTTAGCTTACGGCAGCCATTCTAAGCCCATCGGTGTCCCCTACTGACCGTGAGGGAGGGAAGTTTTGCGGAGATGAATCTTAACGCTGGCCCAGTTGGGACTCGAACCTGGGAACTACAGATTTCGAGCTCCCGACTAAGTACCGATACCCCCGCTCCTGGGGGAAGAGGACTCTCGAGGCAGTTATTAGGAGACAGGGGGAGGACTCACAGAGGAAAGTTTGTACAGTTTCTAAAAAAAAAAATCCGAACACTACGGTTGATTACAGAATTCAAAAAAATATCTGGCAATGATTTTTTTTTTGAAATTAGTGTTCTGGCAACCTTCGTGTCACGTGATTACAGAATTCAGAAAAAATATCTGGAGCGTGTACAGCAACTGTACACGCTCCAGTTACCGTTCACAGCAAACTGGAGCGTGTGCAGTTACTGCACACGCTCCAGTTTGCTGTGAACGGTAACTGCACACGCTCAATATTTCCGTGAGTGAGCCCATACGATCTAGTATCAAAATAATATGACACGTGACACGAAGGTTGCCAGATCACTAATTTCTAAAAAAAATCTTTGCCAGATATTTTTTCTGAATTCTGTAATCAACCGTTGTGTTCGGATTTTTTTTTTTGAGCGACTGTACATCCTTGTTTGCAGCCAGGGATAGTCTGTATTTCAGGAAAATGTGCCTTACTAAATATTTGATAAAAATTTACCAGAATGCAATTTTGAAAATTCTTCTGAGTAAATTTTACTCTTTTAAAGGCAGTTATCGGCGATTACGGAAGACACTCCATTTTATTAACCAGTTATTCTCCTCTACATTTCACTCTGTAAACTTCGTGATCTTCAAGATTGAAATTTTCACATGTTTAATTCCAGCATTCTATGTAGGGCGGGGGTGGCTCAGTCGGTAGTGCGCCAGGCTCGTAATCGGTAGTTCCCAGGTTCGAGTCCCAGCTGGGTCAGCGTTGAGATTTATCTCCGCAAAATTCCCCGCCCTGACCAGGGTCAGTAGGGAACACCGATGGGTTTGGAAAGGTCACCGTCCGTCGGATGGGACGTTAAGCCGTGGCCCCGTGTGCGGGAGAGCCATACCCTGAGCAAGTTAAAGAACAACCTGGATGATCTGGCAATCTTCGTGTCACGTGACACAAAGGTTGCCAGATCACTAAATTCTAAAAAAAAATCGTTGCCAGATATTTTTTCTGAATTCTGTAATCAACCATAGTTTTCGGATACTTTTTTTGAGCGACTGTAGGTGGTCATATTTTTTTGATACTAGATCGTGTGGGCTCACTCACGGAAATATGGAGCGTGTGCAGTTACCGTTCACAGCAAACTGGAGCATGTGTAGTAACTGTACACGCTCCAGTTTGCTGTGAACGGTAACTGGAGCGTGTACAGTTGCTGTACACGCTCCAGATATTTTTCCTGAATTCTGTAATCAACCCTAGTGTTCGGATACTTTTTTGAGCGACTGTACAATTTTCCTCCAATATTCGGTATTTCGTAAAGAAAATACTCAAAACATATCTTTTGGATGCTATGACTTTTTTGCAACTAAGTTCGTCATAAGAAGTAGAGCTTTAAAAAAGCAGGAAATGTTCGAAAAATTTCCGTCAGCCTTCGAGCACTGAGTTAGTAGACACGATGTCTGGACTTCGTCAGGTCCGCGTGTGTGACATCCGAAGACTGGCTCACATCATCTCAGACATCTTGATGGTGAGGATAAGATCTGACCTTTGAACTGTGCTTTTTCCATTCTGCTACTAAGGTTACACAAACCGCCGCGATGCACGCTTCCAGGAATCTGTCACTGGCAAGCATTGTATGCGTCCATGGTGACCCCAGAACGTGGCGACGGGCCTAGAACTCATTGCAGCAGCATCAACAGATATTGAAACGAATGCTTCTCATAGTTCTTCCCAAGTGAATGCTCACAGGTGTCAATGAATTCATCAGCAAGAAGCGGAAGAAGTTGATTGGCTGAAATATTTTTAACTCTCGTCTACTGAGATTTAGGTCCTCGGATTCATCTCAGCGACGATTTTTCCTAAAAAACGAAAAACGATTGATTTTGAAATTAAAATTACTGCACAGTTTTTTTATCCAGTTATTCACTTTTCTTTTTACTGATTACTTATAAAATCTTTAATTTAATCTTTGAAAAGTGTGTGGCCCTTCAGGACCCAGAATCCTGACCAAGCCAGGATGCATTTAAAAGACTAAAAAATTAAATATCGCCTCTGACGAATATGGGATGCTGATTTCGGGAGAGAATGAAGTTTATTTTCATATTTTAGCACTCTCTAACAGTGAAAATTCAAACTAGTGGATAATTAGGAAAGTGAAAATAGGATTATTTTATTAGTATCTATAAAACACAAAAGAAATTTCTTATTTATGTGTTAAAAATGTATCAATTTACCACTCCCACCAGGGATACGGAGGAAATCATTGCTGCCAAGGATTCTATTTCTTTATCGCAACATTCTCCACCAAGATTTCAAACTCCCATCGTATACGAGTACTATATAAAAAGATCGTTTGCAATATTTAATTAAAGGTTTGGGCGTTTTTCATGCTTTTGGATGATTTGGAAAATGCGAATGGTAATATTTCACTGATACCCATTTGAAAAAAATTTAAATACCCCCTCAAGCAGCTGCTTGCCACAGAGGTCTGACAATAACCTGTCAGTTTATATGCCATACTAGAAGATCTGAGAGGATGGCAGGACCTCAGAAAGAAAAACAACACATACACCCATGCCTTACACGGGGCTCGAACTCAGGTCCCTTAGATCAGACTGATTAGAAATACTTCTTAATAGAAATATTTCTTGCATTTTCACGATCACGTATATTAGAAAAAAACCTAGAACTACAACTATGTAAATTTTAAATACTTCAGAATGTGAGAAACACCCCAGGGGTTCTAACGTTTCGATGTATGAGACAGAAAAAAAAATAATAATAAATAAATACCCCCTCAAGCAGTTGCTTGCCACAGAGGTGTGACACGAGCCTCTCAGTTTATATGCCATAGTACAAGGCCTGAGAGGATGGTAGGACCTCAGCAGGAAAACGACACATACATCAATGCCGTACACAGGACTCGAACCCAGGTCCCTTAGATCAGACTGATTAGAAATACTTCTTGATAGAGATATTTCTTGGAATTTCACGATCACGTGTATTAGAAAAAAATTTACCACTACAACTACGTAAATTATAAATACATCAGAATGTGAGAAACACCCCAGAGGTTCTAACGTTCCAATGTGTGGGTTAGAAAAAAAAATAATAATAAATAAATACCCCCCCCCCCCCCCAAAGCACTTGCTTGCCACAGAGATCTGACAGTAACCTGTCAGTTTATATGCCATAGTAGGAGATCTGAGAGGATATCAGCACCTGAGCAGAAAAACGACACATATATCCATGTCTTACCACGGGGCTGGAACCCAGGTCCCTTAGATCAGACTGATTAGAAATACTTCCTGATAGCAACATTTCTTGGATTTTAACGATCACGTGTAATAGAAAAAAAAAAACCACTACTACAACTACGTAAATTTTAAATACATCAGAATGTGAGAATCACCTCAGGGGTTCTCAGGTTCCGATGTATGGGATAGAAAACAAATAATAATAAATAAATACCCCCTCAAGGACTTGCTTGCCACAGAGGTCTGACAGGAATCTGTCAGTTTATATGCCATACTAAAGATCTGGAAGGATGGCAGGATCGCAGCAGAAAAACGACACATACATCCATGCCTTACCCGGGACTCGAACCCAGGTCCCTTAGATCAGACTGATTAGAAATACTTCTTGATAGAAATATTTCTTGGATTTTCACGATCACGTGCATTAGAGAAAAACCTACCACTACAAATACGTAAATTATAAATACATAAGAATGTGAGAAACAGCCCAGGGGTTCTATCGTTCCGATGTATGGGATAGAAACAAATAATAATAAATAAATACCGCCTTAAGCACTTGCTTCCAACAGAGGTCTCACAGGAACCTGTCAGTTTATATGCCATAGTAGAAGATCTGAGAGGATGGTAGGACCTCAGCAGAAAAATGATACATTCAACAATGCCGTACCCGGGGCTCGAACACAGGTCCCTTAGATCAGACTGATTAGAAATACTTCTTGATAGAAATATTTCTTGGATTTTCGCGATCACGTGTATTAGAGAAAATCCTACCACTACAACTACGTAAATTATAAATACATCAGAAGGTGAGAAACACCCCAGAAGTTCAAACGTGCCAATGTGTGGGTTAGAAAAAAAATAATAATAAATAAATACCCCCTCATGCAGTTGCTTGCCACAGAGATCTGACAGGAACCTGTCAGTTTATATGCCATAGTAGGAGATCTGAGAGGATGTCAGCACCTGAGCAGAAAAACGACACATACATCCATGCCTTATCCAGGGGTGGGAACCCAGGTCCCTTAGATCAGACTGATTAGAAATACTTCTTGATAGAAACATTTCTTGGATATACACGATCACGTGTATTAGAGAAAATCCTACCATTACAACTACGCAAATTATAAATACATCAGAAGGTGAGAAACACCACAGAGGTTCAAACGTTCCAATGTGTGGGTTAGAAAAATAATAATAATAAATAAATACTCCCACAAGCACTTGCTTGCCACAGAGATCTGACAGGAACCTGTCAGTTTATTTGCCATAGTAGGAGATCTGAGAGGATATCAGCACCTGAGCAGAAAAACGACACATATATCCATGTCTTACCACGGGGCTGGAACCCAGGTCCCTTAGATCAGACTGATTAGAAATACTTCTTGATAGAAGCATTTCTTGGATTTTCACGATCACGTGTATTAGAAAAAAACCTACCAACACAACTAAGCAAATTACAAATACATCAGAATGTCAGAAACAGCCCAGTGGTTCTCACGTTCCGATGTATGGGATAATAACAAATAATAATAAATAAATACCCCCTCAAGCACTTGCTTACCACAGAGGTCTGACAGGAACCTGTCAGTTTATATGCCATAGTAGAAGATCTGAGAGGATGGCACGACATCAGCAGAAAAACGACACATACATCTATGGCTTACGCGGGGTTCGAACCCAAGGCCCTTAGATCAGACTGATTAGAAAAACTTCTTCAGAGAAACATTTCCTGGATTTTCAAGATCACGTGTATTAGAAAAAAACCTACCACTACAACAACGTAAATTGTAAATACATCAGAATGTGAGAAACACCCCAGAGGTTCTCAGGTTCCGATGTATGGGATAGAAAAAAAATAATAATAAATAAATCCTCCCTCAATCAGTTGCTTGCCACACAGTTCTGACAGGAGCCTGTCAGTTTATATGACATAGTAGAAGATCTGAGAGGATGGCAGGATTTCAGCAGAAAAACGACACCTACATCCATGCCTTAGCCGTGGCTCGAACCCAGATCACTTAGATCAGACTGATTAGAAATAATTCTTGATAGAAATATTTCTTTGATTTCCACGATCACGTGTATTAGAAAAAAACTACCACTACAACTACGTAGATTATAAATACATCAGAATGAGAGAAACACCCTAGGTGTTCTAACGTTCCGATGTATGAGACAGAAAAAAATAATAATAAATAAATACCCCCTCAAGCACTTGCTTGCCATAGAAGTCTGACAGGATCCTGTCAGATTTCTGTGTCAGTTTATATGCCACAGTAGAGATCTGAGAGGATGGCAGGACTTCAGCAGAAAAACGACACATACATACATCCATGCCTTAACCGGGGCTCGAACCCAGGTCCCTTAGATCAGACTAATTAGAAATTTTTCTCGATAGAAATATTTATTGAATTTTGACGATCACGTGTAAAAAAAAAAGATTACCACTACAACAACGTAAATTATAAATACATCAGAATGTGAGAAACACCCCAGGGGTTCTCACGTTCCGATGTATGGGATAGAAAAAAATAATAATAAATAAATCCTCCCTCAATCAGTTGCTTGCCAGAGAGCTCTGACAGGAGCGTGTCAGTTTATATGCTATAGTAGAAGATCTGAGAGGGTGACAGGACCTCAGCAGAAAAACGACACAAACATCCATGCCTTAACCGGGGCTCGAACCCAGGTCCCTTAGATCAGACTGATTAGAAATACTTCTTGATAGAAACATTTCTTGTATTTTCACGATCACGTGTATTAGAAAAATAACTACCATTACAACTACGTAAATTATAAATACATAAGATTGTGAGAAACACCACTCGGGGGTTCTAACGTTCCGATGTATGGGATAGAAGCAAATAATAATAAATAAATACACCCTCAAGCAGTTGCTTGCCACAGAGGTCTGACTGGAGCCTGTCAGTTTATATGCCATAGTACAAGATCTGAGAGGATGAGAGAATTTCAGCAGAAAAACGACACATACATCCATGCCTTACCCCGGGGTTGGAACCCAGGTCCCTTAGATCAGACTGATTAGAAATACTTCTTGATAGAAATATTTGTTGGTTTTTCACGATCACGTGTATTAGAAAAAAACCTACCACTACAACTACGCAAATTATAAATACATCAGAATGTGAGAAACACTCCAGGGGTTCTCACGTTCCGATGTGTGGGACAGAAACAAATAATAATAAATAAATACCCCCTCAAGCACTTTCTTGCCACAGAGGTCTGACAGGAACCTGTCAGTTTATATGCCATAGTAGAAGATCTGAGAGAATGGCAGGACATCAGCAGAAAAACGACACATACATACATGCCTTACACGGGGCTCGAACCCAAGTCCCTTAGATCAGACTAATTAGAAATACTTCTTCATAGAAACATTTCTTGGATTTGCAAGATCACGTGTATTAGAAAAAAATCTTCCACTACAACTACGTAAATTATAAATACATCGGAATGTGAGAAACACCCCAGGGGTTCTCACGTTCCGATGTATGGGATAGAAACAAATAATAATAAATAAGTACCCCCTCAAGCAGTTGCTTGCCACAGAGGTCTGACAGGAGCCTGTCAGTTTACATGCCATAGTAGAAGATCTGAGAAGATGGCAGGACCGCAGCAGAAAAACGACACATACATCCATGCCTTACACGGGGCTCGAACCCAGGTCCCGTAGATCAAACTGATTAGAAATATTTCTTCATAGAAACATTTCTTGGATTTGCAAGATCACGTGTATTAGAGAAAAACCTACAAGTACAAATATGTAAATTATAAATACATATGATTGCGAGAAACACCCCAGGGGTTCTAACGGTCCGATGTATGGGATAGAAACAAATAATAATAAAGAAATACCCGCTTAAGCACTTGCTTGCCACAGAGGTCTGACAGGAACCTGTCAGTTTATATGCTATCGTAGAAGATCTGAGAGGATGAGAGGACCTCAGCAGAAAAACGACACATACATCCATGCCTTACCCCGGGGCTGGAACACAGCTCTCTTTGATAAGATTGATTAGAAATACTTCCTGATAGCAACATTTCTTGGATTTTAACGATCACGTGTAATAGAAAAAAAAAACACTACTACAACTACGTGAATTTTAAATACATCAGAATGTGAGAAACATCCCAGGGGTTCTCATGTTCCGATGTATTTGATAGAAACAAATAATAATAAATAAATACACCCTCAAGCACTTGCTTGCCACAGAGGTCTGACAGGAACCTTTCAGTTATATGCCATAATAGAAGATTTGAGAGGTTGGCAGGACCTCAGCAGAAAAACGACCCATACATCCATGCCTTACCCGAGGCTCGAACCCAGGTCCCTTAGATCAGACTGATTAGAAAATCTCCCTGATAGAAATATTTCTTGGATTTTCAAGATCAGGTGTATTAGAAAAAAACCTACCACTACAACTACGTTAATTATAAATACATCAGAATGTGAGAAACACCTCAGGGGTTCTAACGTTCCGATGTATTGGATAGAAAAAATAATAATATATAAATACCCCCTCAAGCAGTTGCTTGCCACAGAGGTCTGACAGGAGCCTGTCAGTTTACATGCCATAGTAGAAGACCTGAGACGATGGCAGGACCTCAGCAGAAAACAACACACACAACTGTGCCTTAACCCAGGGCTCGAACCCAGGTCCCTTTGATCAACAGCTAAGCGTGATAAGCACTCGGCATTGGGACGGCTAAAAATAAATACCCCCTCAAGCAGCTGCTTGCCACAGAGGTCTGAGAGGAGCCTGTCAGTTTATATGCCGTAGTAGAAGGTCTGAGAGGATGGCAGGACCTCATTAGAAAAACAACACACACAACCATGCCTAAACCCAGGGCTCGAACCCAGGTCCCTTTGATCAGTAGCCAAGCATGCTAACCACTCGGCATTGGGACGACTAAAAATAAATACCCCATAAAGCAGCTGTTTGCCACAGAGGTCTGACAGAAACCTGTCAGTTTATATGCCATAGTAGAAGATCTGAGAGGATGCCAGGACCCCAGCACAAAAACGACACATACATCCATGACTTACCCTGGGCTCGAACCAGGTCCCTTAGATCAGACTGATTAGAAAAACTTCTTCAGAGAAACATTTCCTGGATTTTCAAGATCACGTGTATTAGAAAAAAACCTACCACTACAACAACGTAAATTTTAAATACATCAGAATATAAGAAACTCCCCACGGGTTCTCAGGTTCCGATGTATGGGATAGAAAAAAAAAATAAATAAATAAATCCTCCCTCAATCAGTTGCTTGCCACAGAGGTCTGACAGGAGGCTGTCAGTTTATATGCCATAGTAGAAGATCTGATAGGATGGCAGGACCTCAGCAGAAAAGCGACACATACATCCATGCCTTACCCGGGGCTCTAACCCAGGTCCCTTAGAGCAGACTGATTAGAAATACTTGTTGATAGAATACATTTTATAAAATATTTCCACCTTTTCTTGGATTTGAACGATTACGTGTATTAGAAAAAACCTACCACTACAACTATGTAAATTATAAATACATCAGAATGTGAGAAACACCCCAAGGGTTCTCACGTTTCGATGTATGGGATAGAAAAAATAATAATAATAAATAAATACACCCTCAAGCAGTTGCTTGCCACAGAGGTCTGACAGGAGCCTGTCAGTTTATATGCCGTAGTAGAAGGTCTGAGAGGATGGCAGGACCTCATTAGAAAAACAACACACACAACCATGCCTAAACCCAGGGCTCGAACCCAGGTCCCTTTGATCAGTAGCCAAGCATGCTAACCACTCGGCATTGGGACGACTAAAAATAAATACCCCATAAAGCAGCTGCTTGCCACAGAGGTCTGACAGAAACCTGTCAGTTTATATGCCATAGTAGAAGATCTGAGAGGATGCCAGGACCCCAGCACAAAAACGACACATACATCCATGACTTACCCTGGGCTCGAACCAGGTCCCTTAGATCAGACTGATTAGAAAAACTTCTTCAGAGAAACATTTCCTGGATTTTCAAGATCACGTGTATTAGAAAAAAACCTACCACTACAACAACGTAAATTGTAAATACATCAGAATGTGAGAAACACCCCAGAGGTTCTCAGGTTCCGATGTATGGGATAGAAAAAATTACTAATAAATAAATCTTTCCTCAATCAGTTGCTTGCCAGAGAGCTCTGACAGGAGCGTGTCAGTTTAATGCTATAGTAGATCTGAGAGAATGACAGACCTCAGCAGAAAAACGACACATACATCCATGCCTTACCCGGGGCTCGAACCCAGGTCCCTTAGATCAGACTGATTAGAAATACTTCTTGATAGATATATTTCTTGGATTTTAACGATCACGTGTATTAGAAAAAAAAACTACCACTACAAATACGTAAATTATAAATGTATCAGAATGTATGAAACATCCCAGGGGTTCTCACGTTCCGATGTATGGGATAGAAAGAAAATAATAATAAATAAATACCCCCTGAGGCAGTTGCTTGCCACAGAGGTCTGACAGAAGCCTGTCAGTTTATATGCCATAATAGAAGATCTGAGAGGATGAGAGGATCTTAGCAGAAAAACGACACATACATCCATGCCTTACCGGGGCTCGAACACAGGTCCCTTAGATCAGACTGATTAGAAATACTTCTTGATAGAAATATTTCTTGGATTTTCAAGATCACATGTATTAGAAAAAAAAACCTTCCACTACAACTACGTAAATTTTAAATACATCAGAATATAAGAAACACCCCACGGGTTCTCAGGTTCCGATGTATGGGATAGAAAAAAAATAACAAATAAATATATCCTCCCTCAATCAGTTGCTTGCCACAGAGGTCTGACAGGAGGCTGTCAGTTTATATGCCATAGTAGAAGATCTGATAGGATGGCAGGACCTCAGCAGAAAAGCGACACATACATCCATGCCTTACCCGGGGCTCTAACCCAGGTCCCTTAGAGCAGACTGATTAGAAATACTTGTTGATAGAATATATTTTATAAAATATTTCCACCTTTCCTTGGATTTGATCGATTACGTATATTAGAAAAAACCTACCACTACAACTATGCAAATTATAAATACATCAGAATGTGAGAAACACCCCAGGGGTTCTCACGTTTCGATGCATGGGATAGAAAAAATAATAATAATAAATAAATACACCCTCAAGCAGTTGCTTGCCACAGAGTTCTGACAGGAACCTGTCAGTTTATATGCCTTAGTAGAAAATCTGAGAGGATATCAGGACCTCAGCAGGAAAACGACACATACATCCATACCTTACCCGGGGCTCTAACCCAGGTCCCTTGGATCAGAGTGATTAGAAATACTTCTTGATATTTCATTTCTTGGATTTATACGATCACGTGTATTAGAAAAAAACCTACCACTACTACTACGTAAATTATAAATACATCAGAATGTGAGAAACACCCCAGGAGTTCTCACGTTGCGATGTATGGGAAAAGCGTTAGGTTTGGTTTAGGTTAGTAGAAAAGTTTATGTTGCCTTAAATAGTTTTGTAGCCTGAAATATTTGATTTAGCCACTCAGCTGTTGTTATGTGATCTCCCACAGATACCACGTGTTTGTGATGACCGATCTATAATATTCTTTCCGACATTCATAATTATCCCCAAAAACACAACATCCATATTCATCTTGAAATGGATTTCTAGTCATAGTGGCTTAATAGAAAATGTGATAGCAGACACAATAGCCAAAGTGCTGCCAATCTCAGCTCCATCTTCTCCATTCCCCACAGCAGACAATCACTCACTAACAAATTAAAAACTCCCTGATACTTACTTCTACACATAGTGAAAAATGCAGGAAAATATGTAACTCTGATAACTTCAGAATAGCCTTAAATTCACACCCCACATCAAGACTCGAAACTAATTATCAAATTTTCTACACCGTTTCATCCCATCATGTAACCCACATGACCTTTAAAAAATAAAATAAAAAAATAAATACCTCCTCAAGCAACTGCTTGCCACAGAGGTCTGACAGGAGCCTGTCAGTTTATAAGCCATAGTAGAAGGTCTGTGTGATGGCAGGACCTCAACAGAAAAACAACACAATCATCCATGCCTTACCCAGGGCTCGAACCCAGGTCTTTACATTGCTTTTTCTCACTTTGTTAGCTTATTATAATCCACTAACTTTGACCTTTCTACACTGGTACCCAAATATAATCTTGCTCGTTTTCCCGCATCATTTTGTTGCAATGCAAAAGGATTAGATTTTGTTTGCTTCGCTTTAAGACACTCTCCACTCCACTATTGCCGCTGTCACTCATATAATAGGATTAACCTAATGACAGCCGAGACTTTTCCACCCTTTTCCTCATCCAGCTGTTTGGGTTGGGTTGTTTTACCTCTGAGCGGCACTTTTTTGCACACCATGGGCTAAATGGCCAGGTCACATGGACCCCGAAGGCTCAGAGAAGGTTGGTGGAGGGCACCCACGGGAACAGCTGTTGGGAGACAGATGGTAGCCTCCCGTCAAGGCCATCCAGCCATATATGTATAAATCCTTTGGTCAAATCAACAGCACGAATTGTACAGTCGCTGAAAAAAGTATCCAAACAGTACGGTTGATTACAGAATTCAGAAAAAAATCGTTGCCAGATATTTTTTCTGAATTCTGTAATCAACCGTAGTGTTCGGATACTTTTTTGAGCGACTGTAGGTGGTCATATTATTTTGATAGTAGATCGTGTGGGCTCACTCACGGAAATATTGAGCGTGTGCAGTTACCGTTCACAGCAAACTGGAGCGTGTGCAGTAACTGCACACACTCCAGTTTGCTGTGAACGGTAACTGGAGCGTGTACAGTTGCTGTACACGCTCCAGATATTTTTCCTGAATTCTGTAATCACGTGACACGAAGGTTGCCAGATCACTAATTTCTAAAAAAATCGTTGCCAGATATTTTTTCTGAATTCTGTAATCAACCGTAGTGTTCGGATACTTTTTTGAGCGACTGTACTGTAACTCGTTTCAATCTAAACAAAATAACCTCCTGACACTCACCTTATCCAAATGATCTTAGACGAAGCTTTTTAACAGAACACGTCAAAAAAAAAAAGATTTATATATTTACGAAATATCAACTAGGAAAAATGAAAACATTTTTAGCTCAAACCATGAGACAAAAGACAAAAAGAAAATGAAATCTCATCCACTTTGCTAATATATAATATATATAATAATATACCTAGTAACTCCTCCCGATATGGGGCGGGGGTGGCTCAGTCGGTAGCGCGCCAGGCTCGTAATCTGTAGTTCCCAGGTTCGAGTCCCAGCTGGGTCAGCGTTGAGATTTATCTCCGCAAAATTCCCCGCCCTGCCCACGGTCAGTAGGGGCACCGATGGGCTTGGAAAGGCCGCCGTCCGTCGGATGGGACGTTAAGCCGTGGTCCCGTGTGCGGGAGAGCCATACCCTGTGCACGTTAAAGAACACACTGGATGGCCTTGACGGGAGGCAACCATCTGTTTCCCAACAGCTGTTCCAGTGGGTCCCCTCCCCCAACCTTCTCTGAGCCTTCGGGGTCCATGTGACCTGGCCATTTAGCCCATGGTGTACAAAAAAGTGCCGCTCAGAGGTAAAACAACCCAACCCACCTCCCGATGCCATTATACATGCTTGCACTTCGACTTAGAAAGTTAGATTTCAAACCTCAAGTATTATGCAACTCTACATCTCTAGTGGACTCCTTCTATTTAACGCAACCTCTAAACAATTCTATGATTCATAAAAAAAAACCTACATTGATAACTCTCCACACAAAAGAAAAATTATCTGGTCTCTACAGTTTTCGTGAAAACTGCACAACTCCTATTCCCATTGGATGTCCTCCCATCCCCCCAAATAAAAGCAAAACAAAGAAAAATAAATAAAAAGTCCATCTAAGGACTGCAGCGTCAAAAAGTCCTTTTAACGCTGCAGTCCTTAGATCAGCAGTCCTTTTAATCATAAACACCTACTACTACGTACAAGCCAACGTTTTGTCTACACCACACGAAAAGTCCTTTTAAGGACTAAATACCCATAAACTACATCACAATGCGAACACTTTCACTTCTTTGCCTGTCACTATTCTCTATTGTTTCTGGGCCTCCTCTACTTCGCACCTACTGGAACTTGGCAGCTTCAGCCAGCTATCTGCAACGCATCTAACTGAAAAAATTTTATTAGAGGACTGGAATCCTAACCTTCAATTTCCATTGTTTCATCGCAGACCCCCCCCTATCAAATAAACTGACAATAAAAAACTCGCCCCTTTTGGAAAGAAAATAATACGTTCAACATGGAAAGTTGATTCTTAGGCAGATGGCTCAACAGGCCAACCTTGCTGAATTTCAATATGATGAAGATTAGAAGAAGAAGAAAATCATGGAAACGTAATCTCCTGATTTTCAGGAAAATCCTTCCACTCCTTCATATGTACGCACAAAATCGTCACGCAGACAAGGGCTATGGAGATTCTAGCAGACTGTGTAATTTTCTTCTGCATATGTATCTGTTCTATAAGCTACTGCATTTAGCCACTGTAAGCCATTCTAGCAAGGTACTGTTTGGCACTGTCTGCCCACTGCATTCTAGGAATCAAAGGTATCAGGTTTCTTGTTACCTTCTTCTGAATGTGCAATTTCAATGCCATAGAACAGGGGTGGGCAATTGTTTTCGTATCTACACTGCGGATGCGTATTGACGTGGCCGTCCTAGTGGAAAATACGAGACGAATCTTCGGTCGCGCACGGGAAGGAAATCTCGGTTCAAAGCGGATTTTTCGGACTGTCTTGGCGGGCCAAAAAAAACTCTTAGAGGGCCGAATGCGGCCCGCGGGCCGCTATTTGCCCACCCCTGTCATAGAGTATATTAAGTGTTAGCGACCTATCCAACACAGAACTGGAAGAATAACGTATCGCTCCTGGCGAATATGGTATACATGTTTTCGAAAAGAATGAAATTTCCATTTTCCGCTTTAAGCACCCCATAACAAGAAAAATTCCAGTTAATGGATGATGGGGGCAAATGCAGAATGTTATATTTTATGACTATCTATGAAACACAAGGGTGCTCTTAATCCCCAGTTCCCAGATTCCAGTTCCGCGACACCGATAGCTTTGGAAAGGACGCCGTCGGTCGGATGGGACGTTAAACCGTGGTCCGTATGCAAAAGAGACATACCCAGTGCACTTAAAGAACAGGTTGGATGTTCTTCACGGGAGGCTACCATCTGCCTCTCAACAACTGTCCAGTGGGTCTCTCCCCCAACCTTCTTTTGCCAGGCTCGTAATCTGCAGTTCCCAGGTTCGAGTCCCAGCTGGGTTAACGTTGAGATTTATCTAAACAAAATTCCTCGCCCTGCCTACGGTCAGTAGGGAACACCGATGGGCTTGGAAAGGCCGCCGTCCGTCGGATGGGACGTTAAGCCGTGGCCCCGTGTGCGGGAGAGCCATACCCTGTGCACCTTAAAGAACACGCTGGATGGCGTTGACGGGAGGCTACCATCTGTCTCCCAACAGTGGGTCCCCTCCCCCAACCTTCTCTGAGCCTTCGGGGTCCATGTGACCTGGCCATTTAGCCCATGGTGTGCAAAAAAGTGCCGCTCAGAGGTAAAACAACCCAACCATCCATTTAGAATGGCATATTGCTTTTGGATAAACATAGTATTTGGATAACATTCACAAGCCCATATAGAGCGTTAATAAATTGAAAACAATTCATACGATCCATTCCTAAAAATTAGTAAAACCGATTCCTATGTACTCAACGAAATTATTATTTATCTCATATTCTTTATAAAGCTGAATCTCGTTTTAAAGTTTCCGATTTTAAACTCTTTATTTAACGTTTTAAAAAATTTTCAAAACATTTACATTTCTTTGTTGTAATATTTTCAGCATTTAAGTCATGGTTAGGATATGATACTCTGAATGGGAAAGACTTTAATGCTGAAAATATTACAATAAAGAAATGTAAATGTTTTGAAAAATTTTTACATAAAGGGTTAAATAAAGACTTTAAAAACGAAAACTTTAAAGAGAGATTTAGCTTTACAAAGAATATGCAATAAATAATAATT
The DNA here is from genome assembly GCA_038380435.1 of Ryuthela nishihirai. Classification (NCBI taxonomy): domain Eukaryota; kingdom Metazoa; phylum Arthropoda; class Arachnida; order Araneae; family Heptathelidae; genus Ryuthela; species Ryuthela nishihirai. The sequence goes on along the minus strand of JAWZYU010000003.1, from coordinate 88,065,373 downwards.
TCGCTTCAAACAAAACTATTGACATTCATTTTTCCATCTAATAAGCAGAGATTAACTTCTGTAACCGTTTCAATTTCATAGGGAACAAAAATATAAGGAACGTCACCCCCAATAATCCTAACCTTACGTAGTCATTCATATTGAAAGGGTTGGATTGGATTGTTTTACCTCTGAGCGGCACTATTTTGAACACCATGGGCTAAATGGCCAGGTCACATGGACCCCGAAGACTCAGAGAAGATTGGGGGAGGGGACCCACTGGAACAGCTGTTGGGAGACAGATGATAGCCTCCCGTCAAGGCCATCCAGCGTGTTCTTTAACGTGCACAGGGTATGGCTCTCCTGCACAAGGGGCCACGGCTTAACGTCCCATCCGACGGACGGCGACATTTCCAAGCCCATCGGTGTCCCCTACTGACCATGGGCAGGGCGGGGAATTTTTCCGGAGATAAATCTCAACGCTGACCCAGCTGGGACTCGAACCTGGGAACTACAGATTACGAGCCTGGCGCGCTACCGACTGAGCCACCCCCGTCCCTATTGAAAGGGAGAAAAAAGCGTTGCCCTAGAAACCATTCTTCCCATGTATCATTGTTGCATCGAATAAAGTCCTATGATTAAAAATGTTCTTTACAATACTATTTATTAATTTCTTTTTCTTCATTAAATTAGCTTCCTACGACAATACATAATTCTCCTTAACTTTACTTATTGATTCACTTTTGCGTTTTTAAATGTCAGAAAGATTTTTCATAATTTTTGGGAATACCATCCCCATTCTTTCCCCCCGCTATAAGCCCAGCTTATTAAACCTTTCTTATACCATGTGGTATGCGATATTAATCCCTGCTTATAAATTTAAAGTTCATGAAATCTTTGCACTTCAATAAGAAAAAACCACAAGTGGCAAAATTGACTTCCTCTATTAAATCACCTTCTAAATCTTTTTACGTTTGATATTTCTGATTTCATCATTAACATTTCTTTCATCAATTACATGTATTTATTTGCTAATATGGTAAGATTATCGTTTTCCAGTTAGTTAATCAGTTAACTCTAATTTTCTATTCACGCTTAGTTTCTTTAAACCGTCTTGTCACATAACCGCCAACCGTACTAGCTTATGTTTCACGAGGTATTAGACGTCACAGGACTTTCCAATGACACTTTTTGTGCATTTAATCTGTACAAAACACTTGTACTAATCTCACTTAGATGCAATGCACAAAATTCATTCATTTATTCCATATAAATCTTAATTTTTTACAGTAATTCACTAGAGAATTACAAGCAATTTTTCAAGAGAAATTCAAGCAATTTTCATATTTATTTTGCTACAGTGATTATTATGATCATATAAAAACACGTCGCTTCTGAATGGACGTCCGAAAGGTTCCCCCTCCCCCTTCCAAGAGGAGGAAAAATGAGGAATCATTCTTTTCGCGGGGATAAACAGGAATATTAAGTTTATATTGTACTTTTTCCAACTGTTTTCAAAAAAAAGGGGAGATTTTTTTTTCTCTATATGTTTTTACATATAGAATGATTTTTTATTTTTGATATTCCGAGTGGAAAGTACCAACTTACTGTTTTGCATCCCCCCCCCCTCCTCCCTGAGGACGTCCATGTTTTCTACGTCATTAAGACACGAATAGTATGTCACCCTCATATGTGATAATCTTGGTCTAATAGAACTATCAGATCGTAATGCAATAGTATGTTTTACTCGGATAATTATGCATTGTTACTAAATGGTAGTTCAATTTTGAATGAATTTTTATAACTCTCAAATATAAGTCCTGTTTCTAAATTACAGTGCTCAACTTTGAGCAATCGATAACGTTAGTGAAAATTTAAAAGAATATCAACAATCAATTAAAACAATAATATTTTAAAAGACAAAAGTCTTTGTGATTTGTTTGTATGCAACAAGAAATTATGTCTCACCCTGGGACAATTCCAACATCCTCACATTATCACCACTGGAAGCAGACAAAAGTCTTTGTGGTTTATTTGTTTGCAACAAGAAATATGTCTCACTCTGGGACAATTCCAACATCCTCACATTATCACCACTGGAAGCAGACAAAAGTGTTTGTGGTTTGTTTGTTTGCAACAAGAAATTATGTCTCACTCTGGGACAATTCCAACATTCTCACATTATCACCACTGGAAACAGACAAAAGTTTTTGTGGTTTGTTTGTTTGCAACAAGAAATTATGTCTCACTCTGGGACAATTCCAACATCCTCACATTATCACCACTGGAAGCAGACAAAAGTTTTTGTGGTTTGTTTGTTTGCAACAAGAAACATATCTCACTCTGGGACAATTCCAACATCCTTACATTATCACCACTGGAAACAGACAAAAGTTTTTGTGGTTTGTTTGTTTGCAACAAGAAATTATGTCTCACTCTGGGACAATTCCAACATCCTTACATTATCACCACTGGAAACAGACAAAAGTTTTTGTGGTTTGTTTGTTTGCAACAAGAAATATATCTCACTCTGGGACAATTCCAACATCCTTACATTATCACCACTGGAAACAGACAAAAGTTTTTGTGGTTTGTTTGTTTGCAACAAGAAATTATGTCTCACTCTGGGACAATACCAACATCCTCACATTATCACCACTGGAAACAGACAAAAGTTTTTGTGGTTTGTTTTTTTGCAACAAGAAATATATCTCACTCTGGGACAATTCCAACATCCTTACATTATCACCACTGGAAACAGACAAAAGTTTTTGTGGTTTGTTTGTTTGCAACAAGAAATTATGTCTCACTCTGTGACAATTCCAACATCCTCACATTATCACCACTGGAAGCAGACAAAAGTTTTTGTGGTTTGTTTGTTTGCAACAAGAAACATATCTCACTCTGGGACAATTCCAACATCCTTACATTATCACCACTGGAAACAGACAAAGGTTTTTGTGGTTTGTTTGTTTGCAACAAGAAATTATGTCTCACTCTGGGACAATACCAACATCCTTACATTATCACCACTGGAAACAGACAAAAGTTTTTGTGGTTTGTTTGTTTGCAACAAGAAATATATCTCACTCTGGGACAATTCCAACATCCTTACATTATCACCACTGGAAACAGACAAAAGTTTTTGTGGTTTGTTTGTTTGCAACAAGAAATTATGTCTCACTCTGGGACAATTCCAACATCCTCACATTATCACCACTGGAAACAGACAAAAGTTTTTGTGGTTTGTTTGTTTGCAACAAGAAATTATGTCTCACTCTGGGACAATTCCAACATCCTCACATTATCACCACTGGAAGCAGACAAAAGTTTTTGTGGTTTGTTTGTTTGCAACAAGAAATATATCTCACTCTGGGACAATTCCAACATCCTTACATTATCACCACTGGAAACAGACAAAAGTTTTTGTGGTTTGTTTGTTTGCAACAAGAAATATGTCTCACTCTGGGACAATTTCAACATCCTCACATTATCACCACTGGAAACAGACAAAAGTTTTTGTGGTTTGTTTGTTTGCAACAAGAAATTATGTCTCACTCTGGGACAATTCCAACATCTTCACATTATCATCACTGGAAACAGACAAAGGTTTTTGTGGTTTGTTTGTTTGCAACAAGAAATTATGTCTCACTCTGGGACAATTCCAACATCTTCACATTATCATCACTGGAAGTCTATTTGCGTTCCCTAAATATTTGTTTTCTTTCTGAATTCAATTCAGATTCAATTCAGAACCCATAAGAATGTGACGAAATACAATGCATTTCCAGCTCTACTAGATTCTAAGGAAATGGCATTTACAAATAAGGTATTAAATTCACTAAGTAAACAAATAAATGCAAAGATTAATAATGTAAAAGAGATAAATTGATGTTACCTTCCTTTTTCCGCTGAAGAGGAGAGAAGGTTCACATTGGCTGGGGTGCGAAGCTTCTTACTTTATATCCTTATCTGCGGCTTCAGCAGTTCGATGGAGAAATCTTCGCGTTATCCTAAGCAGCAATCTTCGGCTAAAACATGAGTTGTTTTCTCGAACGAAGGAGTTTGCTGGTACTATGGGAAGATGTGACAGCAAACTAAAACAAAATTTCCGTTTCCGGTTAACTATTCTTTCCTTTCAAAGAATTACTCTGTTGCATCAAACACGATTCTTTGCTGATCTCATTGTTGTGTCTGTTTTCATCTCTTCAATCGATCCATAGTTCGTATCCCATTGTTTCGTTTCGTCGTATTAGAGATTCAAATTTGAAATCTCATTTCACGTGTTTAAAGCTCATGCTGGGATTTATTCAGCACGTGGAACTTAAATTTGCATTTGAATTATCATTCCGTTTTTATTTCAAGATATAAGTGAAAAAAAAAATTTTTTTTTTCGTTAGATCAGTTCTAACAAAATGGTGATCTTGGGATTTTTCGACTCTTCAACAAGTTTAAACTCCGACAGTTTCAAAGGCCCTTTGTAGGAAAATCAAAGAAGTTCTTATTAATGATTATTTTTATTTATTAATAGTAGAGGCCGGGGTGGCTCGCAATCTGCAGTTTGTAGGTTCAAACTTTGAGATTTAACCAGTGGTTTTCCCCACTGGTTAAATCTCAAAAAGGCCGGTACGCACCGGTACGCTGTACCGGCAAGAAATTATTTGCCGGTACGACGTACCAGTAAGACATTTTTCAATAGTGGCTCCGTTAACGATTTCTTTTTCACTTAATGCTTTTTCAACCGAGAATTTATTTTTTTTTAAAAACGAACCATTCCTTTTAAGAAAAATTCGTTGGTTTTGAATTACATTACTACAGTTTAACCCTTTAGAAACCGGATACTTGAGATTCCATTTCTGCCGTCAGAGAGTTCTAGAAATTGGAAGTAGTGCTTTCTCTCTTTGAACGATCAGCAAGGAAATCGGGTAGTATAGACAGCAGAACTAGACAGACAAAGGCGACTCCAACCAAAGCCGTCTTTTGGGGAGTCGTATTAAAGAGTTCACGGACAATGCACGTTCTCATCCGCCGTATCTCTCTTGGGTTCGGTCTTCATCACTACCGGAGGCAGAACTGGGAAAATGGGATGGTAAAGCAAAGGAAGGATATGAACTCAGACGTTGAAATCCATTGCTAATCAGTGTGTGCTTGCGATTTTCGTTATATATATTTTTTTATATTCTGCTGAATTGAAAATTCTAAACATTTCTGGGCATAACGGAAGGCAGTTTAATGGGGGTGATAGGGCGCGTGCTTCCCTAAATTTAAGTAATGAGTTTAAAGGGGACGAGGGATTTTTTAATGTAAAATCATGGAAAAACAGATTTTTTAAAATTAATTTTATCAATTAATCACCTTACATTACCTACTGGACTAACCATAATAGAAAAACAAATACACGTTTTTTTTTTTATTTTATTGTCCACAAAAGTTGGCATATCATTTTTTTGAAACATAATTTTCGTTTAGCACACCCTCTCTTAATTTTAAAGCAGGAAATATTTGCTACGAATTTTAAATATTAAAGTTGTTGTTTCTAGCCATTTCAAAAACTTGTTTTCTGTTTCGTCATCTCCTAAACATCTGCGAGTTCTAAGCAGACATTCTTTCAGAGTATATTTTGGGTTGGGTTGTTTTACCTATGAGCGGCACTTTTTTGCACACCATGGGCTAAATGGCCAGGTCACATGGACCCCGAAGGCTCAGAGAAGGTTGGGGGATGGGACCCACTGGAACAGCTGTTAGGAGGCAGATGGTAGCCTCCTGTCAAGGCCATCCAGCGTATACTTTAATGTGCACAGCGCCACGGTTTAACGTCCCATCCGACGGACGGCGGCCTTTCCGAGCCCATCGGTGTCCCCTACTGACCGTGGGCAGGGCGGGGAATTTTGCGGAGATAAATCTCAACGCTGACCCAGCTGGGACTCGAACCTGGAAACTACAGATTACGAGCCTGGCGCGCTACCGACTGAGCCACCCCCCGCCCCCATTCAGAGTATAGACACACACAGTAAGAGAATATGCACACTCCTAAACTACGATTAAAACTATTTAGAAGATTTAAAAAAAGAATTTTGGCGTATATTAATTTAAATTTCTTAATCTGCACCTAATTATAAACTTTAACAAAAGAAAGTAAATATATTTATTTACTCTAGATAAGTTTATTTGAATATTAAATAAAAGGTCTATCGAATTTTTACTTTCTCCCCCTTTTTCCCCCTTTTCCCCCCATACTCTTCCTCCTACCTTTAAGCCCTTCAAAAGAATATTTTTCGTCTGAGTCTTGTCGCCAATATACTACTGAGGAAAACGATTTTTATTTCGGTGCAGTTAATTTGTTTGTAGAGTTTGAAGAGAAAACTTCAGATTGCTGTAAATTTTCTCTTTTTAAGTAACAATATTCCAACTTTTTTTTTTGTTTGATGTTAAATATTAATGATGAATGCTTTTGAAAAATAACAATAAATTTGATATAAAAATAATGCTATTACATGATTTGGGTTCTGCTTTAACGAACAATGCCAGACAACTGAAAGGAAAAGCCCACCAGTTTTGCATTATATAAAAGCTAGGTTACTTTTCTTGGGACCTTTTATCATAGTGGATTAAGGTTATGAGAAAACAGAAAGAATTCTGCCAGGTCCACTAGAAAAGTGGCGTTGCAGTTTACAATTAGCCTCTACCTCGTAAGGGGAAAAGGGTTGTTTTACCTCTGAGCGGCACTTTTTTGCACACCATGGGCTAAATGGCCAGGTCACAAGAACCCCGAAGGCTCAGAGAAGGTTGGGGGAGGGGACCCACTGGAACAGCTGTTGGGAGACAGATGGTAGCCTCCCGTCAAGGCCATCCAGCGTGTTCTTTAACATGCACAGAGTATGGCTCTCCCATATACGGGGCCACGGCTTAACGTCCCATCCGACGGACGGCGGCCTTTCCAAGCCCATCGGTGTCCCCTACTGACCGTGGGCAGGGCGGAGAATTTTGCGGAGATAAATCTCAACGCTGACCCAGCTGGGACTCGAACCTGGGAACTACAGATTACGTGCCTGGCGCGCTACCGACTGAGCCACCCCCGCCCCAAGGGGAAAAGGAAGCAAGCTGAGAGATGAGGAGAGTTTGGGATGCAACAGTCTTCTGCATATCGGGCTGCGATGGTATCCAAATGGCAAAAGAATGCACTCACGGCCAACCTAATAGTTACCATTTTCACTCTGTGGTATTAGCGTTGTTTAATCGCTACACATTTCTCATTAAGGTGAAGACAAGGTCTATATTAAGGTCAAATCATATGTAAAGTTAAGCGTGCCAACAAATACGTAGTATATCACGTATAAAATTGAAATGACTTATTTTTTTCTACTGCAGTTATGGTCAACCTATAACAGCCGTGAGAGGAGTGGAAAACTAGATGACTTTGCTTGGTACACAGGAGCGCTCAACAAAATCATCTCGCTTTTTTTTTTTTGACAAAAGTCACTCTTTTCCTACCACATTTTGGATGCGGAAACTACAATTTCGCATCTATTATTGGGGATAAATCAGAGGCGAAATTTCCGTATGTCATGAAATCATTGATTAAGCTTTATAAATTTTAAAGGCTATTCCAAATCTCCGATAACTGTTATTTAAAAAAATGATATATTTGGCTTCTGAGTTAAAAAATATGCAAGTTGAGTGCTCAAAACTGCAATACGAATGAAATGTTAAGTTTCCTTTCTAAAAAAATTCTTTAATTACTAAACTAATTTTAAAAACATCTAAATCATATTTTTTTTTAATAAGTCTGAAATCCAAGAGTACAAGGGAATCAGTAAGTATTAAAAATATTAATATTTATTTCACATTAAAAATCCCAAAATCATTCACTGTTTGCGGAAAACACATGGAAAAATGAGTAAATATAAGAGCACTTTACTTTCGCCGCTACACACTTCAATTTATTAACCCCTGTAAGACGACTTCAGTGGAGTGAACGCCTGTGTGTGATTTTCCACACATAGTTATGCTTTGAATCGTACCGGGAAGAAATAAAATCTACTTTCACCACTGGATTTAACTCACCGCCCATCTCACGGTCAGTAAAGTTCCAAATAGTAATCAATGTTTCAATTTCTTGGATCTTAGAAATATTGTCTGTTGTCGCGGAATCTTGGAAATAAAATCTGTCGGAACCCTTTAACTGAATCTTGGAAAAGACGCCGTCCATAGGAATGGGACTTTACACTGTGGCACTGTGTGCTGGAGAGCACTGCACACGTTAAAGAACACGCTGGATGGCCTTGACGGAAGGTTGGGTTGTGTTGTTTTACCTCTGAGCGGCACTTTTTTGCACACCATGGGCTAAATGGCCAGGTCACATGGACCCCGAAAGCTCAGAGAAGGTTGGGGGAGGGGACCCACTGGAACAGCTGTTGGGAGACAGATGGTAGCCTCCCGTCAAGGCCATCCAGCGTGTTCTTTAACGTGCACAGGGTATGACTCTCCCGTACACGGGACCACGGCTTAACGTCCCATCCGACGGGCGGCGGCCTTTCCAAGCCCATCGGTGTCCCCTACTGACCGTGGGCAGGGCGGGGAATTTTGCGGAGATAAATCTCAACGCTGACCCAGCTGGGACTCGAACCTGGGAACTACAGATTACGAGCCTGGCGCGCTACCGACTGAGCCACCCCCGCCCCCTTGACGGAAGGCTACCATCTGTCTCTCCCAACAGCTGTTCCAGTGAAAACCCTTCTTTCAACCTTCTCTGAGCCCTCAGGATCCTTGTGACCTGGACATTTCACCCATTGTGTGCAAAAAAAGTGCCACTCAGAGGTAAAGCAAACCAACGTTATTAATAAAAAAATAAATATAAAGATCCTCCCGAGCAGCTGCTTGCACAGAGGTCTGACAGGAACCTGTCAGTTTAAATGCTATAATAGAAGGTCTGTGAGGATGGCGGGAACCTCAGCACAAAAACAACACAAACGTCCATTCCTTACTCGGTGCTCGAACCCAGGCCCTTTAGATCAGTAGCCAAGAGCGCTAACCATTCGGCTATAGGATAGTGATTAGAAATGGGCTCGGACTTTGCCGAGCTCAAAATAGCTCAGAAGACTTCAGGCTCCTGCGGAAATAATTAAGAAAAAAAAAATTCCCAAATATCTCTTGTAATTCTGAAAAAAAATTTTAAAAATTAATTTTTTTAAATATAATTGCAACTATTTATACAGTCTTTAGTATTTAGAAATAAATACCACGCTACATTTGATTCTTTAATACGTGCTCTCTGTCTTTGACAAATCAAAGGCTCTTTGCATTTATTAATAAAACCATTTGATGTTATTGATTTATTACATATTGAAATGTTACCCACGAACTAAGTGTCAGTTAGTATTTCTAATATTTTTCGCTCCAAATAGTAATTAATGTTTTAATTTTGTCATAACCATCATAGTATTTTTTCTGTTATTAATTAATAAGAGAGAAAGAGTTATTAGCCACATTCATTTCTCTACATAAGTGTTATGATGCGAAAAAATTTTTTTTTTCCAAATTCGGGCACGGCTCAAAAATTGTCGAAAAGGTTCGGGCTCGAGGGAACTTGGGCTCAATTTCCTCAGGCTCTGGCATGCTCAGGCTCCATTACCTCGAGCTCTGGTGTACTCGGACTAAATCACCCGGAATTTTGGCATACTCGGGCTCAATAACTTCGAGCTCTGGTCGGGCTCCGGTGTACTTGAGCTCAATAACTTCGAGCTGTGGTGTAATCGGGCTCAATAACTTCGAGCTCTGGTGTACTTGGGCTCAATAACTTCGAACTGTGACGTACGTAAGCTCAATAACTTCGAGCTGTGGCGTACTCGGGCTCAATAACTTTGAGCTCTGTTGTAGTCGGGCTCAATAACTCCGGACTCTGGTGTACTTGGGCTCAATAACTTCTGAACGATAGCGGATATTATCTCGAATTTCAGGTACGTTGATTTTCACGAGATGTGGCTTATATGTGGGCTCAATAACTTCGAGCTCTGGAGTACTTGGGTTCAATAACTTCGTGATCGGGTGGACTCGGGCTCTATAACTTAGGGTTCGGTAAATTCGATTCAAAATTAACGTTTAACTATTTATGTACTAAGGGAAAGTATAAACTCCACTCAGTCAGTCCATATTTGTTGCAAGTATCGGAGTCTTGGTTTCCTTCATTAGAATCGTTTTTTTTTCCATCATTACTGGGAAAAGGATTAAAATCTACCAAAGCTGCCTGAAAAATATGCTAATGAAGGTGAGAGGACATTATCCATTATTGTGGCTGAAACTAGTTTCTAGAAGTTCAAAGGTGGTGACATGAGCCTGAAAAGCAGGCCGCGATGGCCTGCTTTTGAGAGAAGACCAATATCGGTAGATTGCAACATTCTGTGCCACGTTGTTGAAGCTGGTCTATCAATAAGCACTTGCAGCTCTTTTCTGAACTTCGTTGCTCACAACCAACTTTAGTGCGGCTCTGTAATGCATTGTTAAAGTAGTCAGGAGTTTCTGAAGTGTTCCACGTTAACTGATTACCGAAGAAAGCAAACCATCGTATCGGAGTCTACAAGAAACTCCTTTCTAAAGGACACGATCATCGTTTCATCGAATGAATTGCTATGTGTGATAAAAAAAAAATTGTTTCCGAACACCCTAAAAGCAGTGCCTTAACTTAGACCAGTGCGCACTTCCTGTTCCAAAGAGCAACGATTCGAAGCGAAGCAAATGTTGTCTGTGGGTGGAACTTGAGAGTGCACTTCGAACTCGCATCAATGCTGATCTCTACTCAGCTCAACTGGAACACGTGTACTATGTGATACTTCAATTCTGCACAGGGTTGGTAAACAGGCATCAGGTTCTCTTCCAACAATGCTAAACTGCACAAAGCACTTTGGACCAAAAAAATTTCAAAAATCGGAAAATTTTGCTGAGAAAAAAAAAATTTTGGTTTGTCCTCACCAGGATTTGACACCTCTTCATCCAGAAACATGCCAAGCGATATAATCGTTAGACCATCACTAATTAAACAAAAATTTCCTCAGAAGAGTTTTCAACTTTTCTGAGTAAAAATTTCCCTTTTAAACGCAGTTATCCGTGATTATGGAACAGATTCCTTTTATTAAGCAACACCTTTCTTCCACATTTCACTCTGTAAAGTTCGCAATCTCCAAGACTAAAATTTTCGCAGATTTAATTCCAGTTTTCTAGTCAACACTCGAGTAATTTTTTTAACTTATATTTTCTTTGTCAGCAAAAAAAGATCGCTTCTTTCACAAAAAATAAGTTGTTGTTTCTTGTTCTGTTTTTGCAATCTGTAGTTTTATTCAAATATATGGGGACAGGATGGCTCAGTCGGTAGCGTGCCAGGCTCGTAATCTGCCGTTCCCATGTTCGAGTCCCAACTGAACCAGCGTTGAGATTTATCGCCAAAAAACTCTCCGCCCTGCCCACGGTCAGTAGGGGACAACGATGGGCTTGGGTCGCCGTCTGTTGGGTGGGTTGGATTGTTTTACCTCTGAGCGGCACTTTTTTGCAGACTATGGGCTAAATGGCCAGGTCACATGGACCCCGAAGGCTCAGAGAAGGTTAGGGGAGGGAACCCACTGGAACAGCTGTTGGGAGACAGATGGTAGCCTCCTGTCAAGGCCATCCAGCGTGTTCTTTAACGTGCACAGGGTATGTCTCTCCAGCACACGGGGCCACGGCTTAACGTCCCATCCGACGGACGGCGGACTTTCCAAGCCCATCGGTGTCCCCTACTGACCGTGGGCAGGGCGGGGAATTTTTGCGGAGATAAATCTCAACGCTGACCCAGCTGGGACTCGAACCTGGGAACTACAGATTATGAGCCTGGCGCGCTACCGACTGAGCCACCCCCGCCCCCCTGTTGGATGGGAAGTGACGCCTTCGACAAATTCGGGGAGGATTGTACGAAGCAAAAAAAAATTAAATAATCATCATATCAAAAAAAAGTTATCAAATAAATTTGTTGAACACAGCAAAAGAAAGTGGAGGGAAGGAGTTGGAAGGGTTAGTAAGGAATAAAGTGCATTTGAAAATTATATATATTATTAAAAATTGTATCGAAAAAGATTTTACTAATATTTTCTATCAGGAACATACATATTTAAAAGTGCTGAAGGGGAAAGAGAAAATGAAAGATAAAAAAAGATATTCCATGCGATGCGAAAACATTCCAAAATGTTTATAATACATATTAAAAAAAACTTATATACGACACTAAAAACAACAGCCGTCGAATCTAAAAGTTTTCACGGATCTAAAAATGCAAATTGATTGAAAGTGGAAAAAGATCTAAAATATGCAAGTACTTTAGCCCCTGAGATCACGAAAGCAGCTTCCCCGCAGCACAGCACGTTTATCTGTAGCCTTGTGTCACTGCAGTCAAAAGTGTCTTATATTACGCCTATGGAAGCTTTCATTCTTCTCCTTAAATTATTATTGGTACAATTATGCTGCCACAATTCTCGCTGCCGGTTTCTACTAGAGGCCCTATAGAGGTAGAGGTTGGCCATGTCAAAATTGGACGCCATGTTTTGTGGTAGCTATGATTGTTTGGCGTGCAAAGCTGAATGGTATTGCACAGATACTTATGGATTCTGGAAAAGGGTAGGGTTGGGTTGTTTTACCTCTGAGCGGCACTTTTTTGCACACTATGGGCTAAATGGCCAGGTCACATGGACCCCGTAGGCTCAGAGAAGGTTAGGGGAGGGGACCCACTGGAACAGCTGTTGGGAGACAGATGGTAGCCTCCCGTCAAGGCCATCCAGCGTGTTCTTTAACGTGCACAGGGTATGGCTCTCCCGCACACGGGGCCACGGCTTAACGTCCCATCCGACGGACGGCGGCCTTTCCAAGCCCATCGGTGTCCCCTACTGACCGTGGGCAGGGCGGGAAATTTTTGCGGAGATAAATCTCAACGCTGACCCAACTGGGACTCGAACCTGGGAACTACAGATTACGAGCCTGGCGCGCTACCGACTGAGCCACCCCCGCCCCGAAAAGGGTAAGGTAATATTTGATACAGATTTCTGTGTTCACGATTGGAAGCACTTTAGAAAACGGCTAAAAAAGGAAAAGTAAATTTTAGGACATATTTAAAAAAAAAGAAAGATGATCCGCTTTGTTGTCTGTCCGTCTGTAGACATCGAACTTTTTGTTTATACAGATAAATGAAAAAATTTTTTGTGTTGGATAGGTATTGAAATATTACGATTTGAATTTTTCGAATGTCACAAAAGTTATAACTGTGCCCTCTAACGGTGGAAAAGATCTAAATTTCGAAATATCAAATAAATATTCCAAACGATATAATTATGTCAGAAATTTAAAATCTTGATGTTGAAATGTGAAAGCTACGAAGTTACTATTGGCAACAATCACTTGACCCTTTAGACCAATGTTTCCCAAAGTGGGCGATACCGCCCCTGGGGAGCGCTGGAACGATCCAGAGGGTTGGTAGTAACCTTGGGTGCAGTTGGGGGGAGGTGGAAGCATAAAGAAAGAAGGGAAGATAAGAAAATTTTGAAAAACCGTTCGTACATGTTTCATCTGTTGTGTAACATAGAGTTAAAGTCGTAGTGATTACTTTATTTTCCAAATAAAATAAAAAATAAATAAATACCCCCTCAAGCAGCTGCTTGCCACAGAGATCTGACAGGAACCTGTCAGTTTATATGCCACAGTAGGAGATCTGAGAGGATGGCAGGACCTCAGCAGAAAAACGACACATATAAACACATAAAATTATCCTTCGTTATCTTAATTTTCTGTGTGTAATGCGAATGTTACTATGGTTGATTTTAATAAATAATTTTATAATTTCAAGCTTTAAGGTGCCTTATTTACAACAACATCTTTCTTTACTATGTTGGGGCGGGGGGTGGCTCAGTCGGTAGCGCGCCAGGCTCGTAATCTGTAGTTCCCAGGTTCGATTCCCAGCTGGGTCAGCGTTGAGATTTATCTCCGCAAAATTCCCCGCCCTGCCCACGGTCAGTAGGGGACACCGCTGGGCTTCGAAAGGTCGCCGTCCGTCGGATGGGACGTTAAGCCGTGGCCCCGTGTGCGGGAGAGCCATACCCTGTGCACGTTAAAGAACACGCTGGATGGCCTTGACGGGAGGCTGCCATCTGTCTCCCAACAGCTGTTCCAGTGGGTCCCCTCCCCCAACCTTCTCTGAACCTTCGGGGTCCATGTGACCTGGCCATTCAGCCCATGGTGTGCAAAAAAGTGCCGCTCAGAAGTAAAACAACCCAACCCATTCTTTACTATGTTGTAGGACGTAGGTAGAAATATAGATACATAAAAGAACGCAAATTTGTCACTGCATCTTTCTGTTTGTTCGCTTAAAGAAGGTAGATTTTCAGGGGGGTGCTGAGTAATTTTTTTTCTGAAAAGGGGGCTATGGGACAGATAAGTTTGGAAACCTCTGCTTTAGACCAAAGAGGTAGAATGGGATAGAGTGCACAACCGGTTTCGAAAGTTGAGGCAACTTTAACGAACGACCAGCCCGTCCCGTGGCCGAGTGGTTAGCACGCTTGGCTACTGATCTAAGGGACCTGGGTTCGAGCCCCGGAATTAGGCATGGATGTGTGTGTCGTTTTTCTGCTGAGGTCCTGCCATCCTCTCAGATCTCCTACTGTGGCATATAAACTGACAGGCTCAGGTCCTGTCAGACCTCTGTGGCAAGCAGCTGCTTGAGGGGGTATTTATTTATTTATACGAGTTGGTAATTTAATTTTCATTAAAAACAATACTCAACTAAATAACTATTCTCATAATTATCTACAAGTAAAGATGCCTTTCGAAAATATTTAATATACGTTTTTTCTTATTTTTATTTATAAAAAATTAAAAAAAAACCCTGAAACAGCAGCTTACCAAAGGTCAAAAAAAGGTACAAAAAAAAAAGGTACAAAAGCCTCTCAGTTCAACATGTCATAGTGAAGTGTTCATGTAATGTTCAATAATCTGACAGTTCAATTTCAAAATAAAATGTAATTTTTGAAAGAAAACGAAATTTTGACATACTTTTTATCAGGAATCTTCTTTTCACCTTCACATTTAACTACTTTTTAAGCCGTTTTTCACACGATCCAATCATTCCAGATAGAGAACGATACCAAGTGTTTTAATCCCCTTTCTAGTTTTATTTTGAAGAAAATTTTCAAACGATTTTAACTGAAACTGCTTTAGGTTTTCTAGCACACGTTTGGTAATTTATTTCCCTAAACTGTCCCTATATATTTTTAAATGCTGCGTCCATAAATATTATGTGTCGTTTAACATATTACCTTACAAGTTGGAACCTAAATTATCGGGTATTTTAAAAGCTAAATTAGTGAAATGAATCTTGGCATTACTAAATAAATGAAAGCTGATTAAAATAATGAATCAACAGTGATAATAAAATTATACATTTAGTATAAAAACATCAAATGGATGCATGAGGATAACCAATTGTACATTTTGCAAAAATGGTTATCCACATGCATTCATTGTCGTTGAGATTCTGCAAATGCTTCTAGTCTGAGAGTTTGTAATAATATCTGTTTTTTCTTAAACTCTGGACGTATCACTCAGATATATCCGTAATATAGCACTGCGGTTTTAAATTTAATAGAATGTGCGATTGAACGAAATATTTCCTTTTCCAATTTATGTTTTATAAAATTAGTGGTAGTTTAAGTAAAATTTTACACTCCATTATAACTTATTTTCTTTTTATTTTTCCTTGATTTATTTGATGGTTTCTCAGTTTATGCGTTTCACAAACGATTGTTCCAACTTATATTCTCAACCCTTTGACCAATCACAACGAGCTCTGCACCAAATGTGCTCATAACGCTGGGAGTCTAAGAGGCTATCAAAACTTTATCCCCATAGTTCTGCTCCCTGAAAACGGAAAATATCAAAACCATTGTGTCACAACTTCCAATTCAGAGTAACGAATTAATGTAAAATTAAAGCTTATGAAACCGGCAGTCTGATAATGATATAAAGAGATATTTCTCTTCCATTCTTTCTTAGAAACAAGGAAAGAAAAGTTAACCTTTGGTATAATTTATGTATCTTACGATAACAAAGGCCAAACGAACAACTAAAGGTGTCAAGTGAAAGCTTGTGACGTGAGAAATGTCAAACTACAAAATTCACCCACATGGAGTGGTAGCTCGTGAGCGTCTAGACCTGTGGGGGTCAGTAGATTTATATACCAACAACAATTTAGCTGGAGAACATCGGATGAAGTAAACATTCACTTGGGAATACGATATTTGAAACGAAATTTAATATAATAATTTAATTTATTTTTTATTTCCTCTAAATTTGATACCTTTATGTAATAGAAATGTTTTTAAAAAAAAGTATCAACGCATGTTTCTTCATCTTAAACTTTTATTTTTCTTCTTTTACAATTACGAGGGTGAGTTTATCCCGTAAGAGATTGAAATAATTAAATCGGAATATTATAATTAAATCGGAATATTGGAATCGCCATTAAAGCAATATAAAACCTCCTTATTAGGAAACGGAAAACAAATTAATATTGAGCTTCGAATATTTTTGGTTTCTCATTCTTAGCACTAGGAAGAGAAGATCAAGAACTCAATAGGTAAAGAATGTCTAAGGAATTATTCAGTTTTGTCTGGTTTAAGTTAGTAAAGGAGTTATATTGCATCATCATATCAGAATAATTCAATTAGAAATAACTAGGTGAAATATCGTAATTACTGAGCAAGACATTTCCGTTTCGCACTTCAAAAAACAACTCCGAGACTAAATAGTTCAAACGATAGGCCTGGATCTTGGGGATGTATTAAACTATTTATAAAGCAAAAAAATAAACAAACTTATATACTTCACGCGTGGTCTGTAAATGGTAGCTAGGTAGTCACTGGAAGGAGAGCTATGCACCAATCCCCTGTGATGATGCATAGAACCGGCCAGGCCTAGCACCTAATGTCCGCCTCGCCTTCTCGTGGTGCAGACCGTTAGTACCTTTCGAAAGAGATACTCTCTTGTGGAAGTGAACGGAAGGGGAGGGCTGCCAGATTAGTGTGGCCTACTGATCTGGACAACTATGGCTACTTTTCTTTTTTTTCTACCCTGCTGAGGAGTGGTCAACCACACAGGGTCCTGGTGCTGACCATATAAATCCACTGGACTGGACAGATATATGGCTCTGAGCTTGATTATGGATCCTGATTTTGCTGCACTGGTGGGCTTCTGTGGAGGGAAAATCTTCCGCTGTATTTTCTGTTTGTTTGTGGGTTGACAGCCCCAAGTGAATAGATTCACAGGATATGTTTATCAGCTGGTGGATAATCCTGAGCAGAGGTCATCGCAGGCACCTGAACTCTTTGCTTCTATTGGCATCGTCAAATTCTACATTGGAGGAAGTCTCCCAGTGTAGATGGCTTCAGCCTTTAGTGGTGGGGGAACAGGTCTTTGCCCCATGTCTGCGATTAGGGGGCTGTTTGATATTGTCGGCATTCCCTCTCTCAATAAACATAGTTTCTTTAAACATCCCACTAACCATTTTCTCTCCATAGGTAGTTGGAATGTGAGGACTCTGCACAGAGCTTTTTCTCTTGATGTCCTCACACAAGAATTACACCATTATAATTTAGATATTCTCGGCTTGCAAGAGACCAGATGGACAGATAAAGGTCAGATTCTTAAAAATAATATTAAATTTCTCTTTTCAGGGAGGGACGACAATAACAAGGCGTGGGTCTGCTTCTCAGCAGACACGCTAGTGATGCTCTTCTAGGATATGAGTGCATTAAAGAAAGGTTTCTTACAGCAAAATTTCAGACAAGCGTTAAAGACCTGAATGTTATCTGCTGTTATGCCCCCACTGAGGATACCGATGAGGATGAGAAGGATAGGTTTTATGAACAACTTCAGCATATTTTGAATTCTGTCAAGAAAGGAGATATTACCCTTGTTCTTGGTGACTTCAATGCCAAAGTTGGTACTGACTCTGACCTTTGGGGAGGAGTAATAGGCCCTTTTGGTATTGGTAGCTGCAATGGCAATGGGCAGCATCTCCTGCAGGTAAGTAAACTCAATGGATTCAGATTAACTAACACTTACTACAAACACCGCGACATACATAAGTACACATGGGTTTCACCCGATGGGCTGCATAAGAATATGATTGATTATATATTAATTAACAGCAAATGGGCTAGTTCTGTTAGGAATACCAGGTCATATAGGGGAACTGAAATTGGATCTGACCATTATCTTGTTAAAAGTGTTTTGCAACTTAAACTTAAAAAGGGTTTTGCTAGGGTTAAAAAATTTGCTTTTAATACTGAAGCTCTGAAAGACCCAGTTATAGCCAAAGCTTACCATGATAGGTTACTTAGTCATTATGACAGTCATGATATGCTTACTACTGAAGTTGAGGAAGAATGGGATCATTTTAAACAGGCTTTTTTGGACACTAACAGTATTCTTTTAGGAAAAAAGGAGCAGAAGAGATGGAATTATCTGAGTGATAAGGCACTTGAGCTTATTTCGGAAAGAAAGAACTGCAGGAATGTCCTTAATCAATACCCTACTAGTCCTAATAGAAAGCATTACAGAGAACTTAATAAACATGTAAAAGATCAGTTAGCTGCTGATAAGAATCTTTCGCTTGATGGTTTGGCTGACAAAGCCGAGGAAGCAGTTAGACAGCACAGCAGAGAGCTGTACCAGATAGTTAATGTTTTGTGTGGTAGAAAACGGACAGGTGTACAGGGATTGAAGGATAAACAAGGTAAGGTTATAGAAGGTGAGGATTCTGTCATGGCTAGGTGGGCTGAGCATTTCAGTGATATTCTAAACAATGTGGTTAGTTCTATTCCCATTGTTTGCAATGATGATAGGTGCATTGGTGGCTTTAATGTTGGCCCTATAACACAATCTGAAGTTATTTTGATTATTTCTAAACTTAAACTTCTTAAAACCCCAGGGGTAGAAGAAATTACTACAGAAATGCTTAGAGCTGGGAATGTTTCAGTTACCACTTGGATGACTGAAATTCTGAATATCTTATATAATAAAGGCATGGTTCCTAAAGATTTTACCAGAGCTATTGTTATCCCTATTTTCAAAAAAGGTGATCGCAGTTCTTGTGATAACTATAGGGGTATCAGCCTACTCTCTGTTCCAGGTAAAGTTCTTTCCATGATTGTGCTTAATAGAATTAAGAATCTGGTTGACAGTCAATTGCGTGATGAGCAATGTGGATTCAGAAGTGGTAGGGGATGTGTGGATCAGATATTTTCACTTAGGCAGATTCTTGAGAAATGTTTAGAGTTTCAGAAACCTTTGGTTGCTAGCTTTGTTGATTTCAAAAAGGCTTTCGACTCTGTTGATCGTCATAATTTGTGGTTGATTGTGAGATCATATGGTATACCAGACAAGTTAGTTAACATTATGAAAGCTCTCTATAATAACACTGAGTCGTGTGTGAGAGTTGGTAAGGCTTGTAGCAAATGGTTTAGCATTACTTCTGGTGTTCGACAAGGGTGCATTTTGTCTCCTTTTCTCTTTAGCTTGGTTATTGATTATGTTATGCGAAATTCACTTCGAGGGAAAGATTTTGGCCTTAAATGGGCTGGAGATAAGAAAATTTCTGATTTAGAGTATGCTGATGATTTAACCCTTTTGGCAAATGATGTTGATGAGATGAACTCTTTCATTCGAGCTGTTGATGAGACTGGTAGTAGAGTAGGTTTGGTTATAAAAAGAGAGAAAACTAAAGTGATGAAAATTGGTCTGGCAGGTTGTGATTCAGTTAATTTGAATGGTTGCAGTCTTGAGCAGGTGTCATAATTTAATTATCTTGGGAGCTATGTAACAGATAATGGTGATGTGCGGCATGAGATTAACAGACGAATAGGGATTGCTACCGGGACTTTTAGGAATCTATGGAGAGTGTGGAGAAATAGGCGTATATACCTTAAGACTAAAATTAGACTGTATAATTGTTTGGTTCTTTCTAGGTTTAGTTATAGCAGTGAAACTTGGACACTTTGTAAACAAGATAACAGGAAACTAGATGCTATTGATTCCAGATTCTTACGCAGTATCTTAGGCATTAGGTGGTTCAGCTTTGTAACTAATGATGATGTTAGGCAAAAGAGTTTGCAACCTCCTTTAAGCAGCATATTGTGCAGAGAGAGACTCCGTTTGTTGGCCATGTTGCCCGTATGAATAATTATAGATTGGCGAATAGGGTTATGAACAGTGTGCCTAAAGGCCTCAGAAAGAAGGGAAGACCTAGGATGCGGTGGGCAGACAATGTCAAACAGGACCTTGTTAGAATTGGTGTGCAGTGGCCAGATGCAGTAGATGTAGCTCAGGATAGACAGGCTTGGAGAACTAAATTGCACGGTCTGGTTGGACCTCCGTAGCCCATGGCAGCTTGATGATGATGATGACGACGACGACGATGATGAATAAAAAAAGCATTCTTTAGATTTTGCACAGGTCAACTAGATATCAACCTCAAAAGTATAATTTAAGAGAATTTCGCTCAGATTCACCTATTAGTTACTTAACAGAACACCTAATTGTTTGCCATTGGAGTAACTGTTTGGGCACAGGGACTTTTTTTGGGGGGAGACCCCCAAATGAATAAAAGAATTATAATTCTCGGATTCTTTCCCCCCCTACCGAAATTAAATCATTAGTGTGTTTAGGGATATCTGGTATATTTTAATATCCCCCAGTTTTGCTTATTTTTACAAAAATAACTGATTTTTTAAGCAAAAAAAAAGATGAAAAATATTGATATCACCTCATTTTTTCGACACTCGTTTAACTGACACTTAGTGTCAACTTTTTTGCTTTTAATGATAAAAAAAATTTTAGCCGTTGGATAGGTATTGATGAAATATTACAATTGCAAAATATCTCAAAAGCTAATACATCTTGTAACAGTAGAAAATGGCAAACGTTTCGACAAATATTTCAAATGATCTATTTGTGCCAGAAATTTGAAATTTTTGTGGTAAAGTGCAGGCCCGGATCTAGAAAAAAAAAATTGAGGGAACCTCAAAAATCAAAATCGAGTAGGAAATATGTAAAAATGAATTGAAACATTCTCCCTTCCACTTTACAGGTTTTTAAAAACATTCTTAAAAAATGCATGAAATGTAAAAAAGTTTCATAAATTTTTCCCCTTTAATATCATTAGCATTCTGAACGGGGGGGGGGGGGTATGGTCCCCTTGTCCCCCCAGATCATGTCTTAGAGCCATGATAAGAAGAAATTGTATGTGTCAAATTCTGTGATCATAGCTCTTACCGTTTAGAAAAAATTCTATTCTCTCTTTTATGTAGAAGGCCTTCATTGTGGGGGAAGGTTGGGGGATGGAATCGTCATTGCTTAAAGTAAGGATAAGTGGAGGCTCTATACCAAATTTGATGACCCTTTAATGTTTAGGAGAAATTCCCTGTATTTACTTGTGGGAAAAGGAGAGAAAGATGGGAATATTTAATACTTATGTTTCCTTAATCTGCTAGGACTGGAAGTTGTATATCGAATTCGATAATCATAGCTCTTAGTTTTTTTTTACAATAACCCATATGTTTAAGTTTAAAATATTAAGAGAAATCATTCCCCGTTTTTTCTAAAGAATTTAAAAATAGAACTTCCGGGATTTATTATTTCAGTGCCAAATTTTTTCACTACTTTAAGTTGTGGTTTCAGGAAGTTGTATACTAAATTTTGTGGTTCAAGTTCTTATCTTTTAGAAGCAGTTCCTACCATTTCGTTTTACCGGTGCAAGCATTTTTTTGGGAATGAAATTTTTTTGTCCTAATATTTAGATTTTCTAAATTACCATTAGAGGATGCTATATACTAAATTTTACTGTTATAACTCTTATTACCCTTTAGAGGCGGTTCCTATCACTTTTTAAGAGAGGGTGAAAAATTTTGGAAGGATGACAAATTTTGTTATTCCTGAAAACAGAGAAACAGAAAAACGAGAAAAAAGACATGCAAACCTATTCTATCCTATTCTATCTTGCCTCTCACAAATATATAGTAGATTCTTTTCTTATCTGGTATTTAAAAATGGTTTAATGTCATTCACAAGCAGGGCCAGATCTAGTCTTCCCCCCCCCTCCTTTAGAATGCTAGTAAGGGTAATAGAACCAAAATATTTGGGGGTGGCTCAGTCGGTAGCGCGCCAGGCTCGTAATCTGTAGTTCCCAGGTTCGAGTCCCAGCTGGGTCAGCGTTAAGATTTATCTCCGCAAAATTCCCCGCCCTGCCCACGGTCAGTAGGGAACACCGATGGGCTTGGAAAGGCCACCGTCCGTCGGATAGGACGTTAAGCCGTGGCCTCGTGTGCGGGAGAGCCATACCCTGTGCACGTTAAAGAACACGCTGGATGGCCTTGACGGGAGGCTACCATCTGTCTCCCAACAGCTGTTCCAGTGAGTCCCCTTCCTCAACCTTCTCTGAGCCTTCGGGGTCCATGTGATCTGGCCATTTAGCACATGGTGTGCAAAAAAGTGCCGCTCAGAGGTAAAACAACAACAACCAAAAAATTTTGAAACTTAAATTCAATGCAGTTTTCAAGAAATGTTTTAAAGAGCTGTTAAACGGAGGGTCAAATGTTATACTGCATTGAAAATCCAGTTTCCTGCCCCCCCCCCCCCCATTTTTTTCCACATCCAGACCTGTTCACAAGTATAAAACTGAAATATTGGTTATTGAAAAAAAAAAGAGTGTTATTTATAGTTTAAAATAGATCTTAAAATAGATAAGAATATGTTTAAAATTAGTAAAAGCCTTATAAAATAACAAAATGCAGGTGTTTAATGTTAAGAAATATATCATGTGTTTGTCGTACCAAGTACGACCATTCATTTTACAGAACAGAACGTGACAAACAAAGGTTTAAAAGCACTGCATGACATTGGTTGGGATGTTTTACCTCTGAGCGGCACTTTTTTGCACACAATGGGCTAAATGGCCAGGTCACATGGACCTCGAAGGCTCAGAGAAGGTTGGGGGAGGGGCCAACTGGAATAGCTGTTGGGAGACAGATGGTAGTCTCCCGTCAAGGACAGATGGCCTTGACGGGAGACGTGCACAGGGTATGGCTCTCCCGCACAGGGGGCCACGGCTTAACGTCCCATCCGACGGACGGCGGCCTTTCCAAGCCCATCGGTGTTCCCTACTGACCGTGGGCAGGGCGGGGAATTTTTGCGGAGATAAATCTCAACGTTGACCCAGCTGGGACTCGAACCTGGGAACTACAGATTACGAACCTGGCGCGCTACCGACTGAGCCACCCCCGCCCCACATGACATTGGCATCTGCAAGATATGAATATTGTTTCAATAATAGTAATCGGGGCAAACTAAATTTTTTTTAATTTACACCAAGCACCAGTTTTGAAAAAAATTACAAAAATATTTTTACAAAAAGTGTACCGAAATTTATCTGAAAAATTCATGTAGTGCTGCTGCTTCATAAAAATCAAATACAGTTGGAATAATTTTAATATATCCTACATTATAAATTATGTTCGTTGATGGAAGGCAAGCAACCACTTAATGTAAATATAAATAATAAGGGACCCAGAACAGATACCTGGGGTACTCCGTATTCAACTTTAGTCCAAGCACTGTATGTATCTTTTATTTTTACTTTTTGCATTCTGTTAGCTATGTAACTGCGAAACCAATTCAATGCCACTCCTCTAACTTCAGCAGCTTGTAATTTTTGTATTAATTTTTGATGATTTACCGTATCGAATGCTTTTTTAATGTCCAGAAAGATTGTTAATGCATGATCACTGTTATTCATAAGCTGTGTAAATCGTATTTGTTACCTGGCTGTTTGTGTCGTTTTTCTGCTGAGGTCCTGCCATCCTCACAGACCTTCTACTATGGCATATAAACTGACAGGCTCCTGTCAGACCTCTGTGGCAAGCAGCTGCTTGAGGGGGTATTTATTTATTTATTTTTTTTTTACCTGCAATAATGCATCATCCGTACCCATTTTTTCTCTAAACCCAAACTGATTGCTACTGAGAAAACATTTTTTTCCAGATATTCATATAATTTATTTTTCACTATGTTTTCAAAAATTTTAGATATTACTGAGAGTAATGCAATAGGTCTATAATTCCCTAATTCCTTTGGGACACCGTCTTTAAAAATAGGAAAAATAGTAGCTTTTTTCAAAACATCAGGAAAAATTCCTTGCTCAATGGATAGATTAAATAGATTTACAAGTATTTCGATAAATTTTTCTCCCAACAGATGAATTATTTCTGCGGTTAAGCCATCAAAACCTGGAGATTTATTTTTTGGTAGAAGTAAAATTTGTCCTAATATCTTTAGCTATTATTGACGTTAAGAAGAAAGAACTTACCGCAGTTGATGATTTTCCGTCTCCTTCCCAATCAGCATTTGTTTGAACTAAATCTTTGTTCAAATTCCGTGCAATTCCGGCAAGAAAATCGTTGAACAAATTTGCAGATTTACAACGTTCTTCATCATATTTAATTAACTCCTTTTTACTTTTAATTGTACGGGGATAGTTTTCTTTCTCTTTAAAGTTACCACATATTTCATTTATTACATTCCACTGCTTTTTCTGGTTTTTACCTGCTTTGGAAAATTTATTAGTAAAATATTGTGCTTTTGTTTCCCTTATGGCACTAGTGACAAAATTTCTGTATCGGGAAAATGACAGTTTAAACGCCATATCTGAAGGATTTTTCTTCATTTCCTTATACAGAGTGTTACGATAATTTATTAAAATTGCTAATTCATTTGTCACCACGGTTTAATTTTCTTAAAACGTTTTTTCTTTACTTTCGTTGAATCATCAATTAAATGGCTTAGCGTATCAATTAAATTTTTAAAAGAAGCATTAACAGAGCCGTCAATATGCAGGGTGAATCTGAAAAAGTGGGCAAAACTTTACGGGGTGGTAGAACGCAGCTATACGAGCAATATTCGTCATAGAATGTATGGTCGGAACGCAAGCGGTGAGAAGTTAAAAGGGAGTTTTCCACTGTCACCTTTAAAGAATGAACACAAGAAGGAGAGGAGATACTTCAGAAAACATTTTATTAACAGGAATGTAATTGAGGTACATGCTCAAAGAAATTGTTCAAAAGAGCTGCCGCCAGCTGTAATGCAGGCTTCACACCTGCGGGATAGGGACCGACGCACATTTGCGAAGACACCAGGCATTTCTCGAATATCGCCGGCAACAACGGCGATCCTGGCGACTAGATCCATATCGGTTTCAATTCACTTGCATTCCCGTCCGCCGCACCGTACGCAAAGTGCATATCCGCCATTTCGTGGTTAGTATAACCAGCCATCCTCTCGGCAATCCACGGTAGAAATGCCGTTGGGTGCGAGGACCGACCCTTTTATACCATTTCCAACGCCACCTAGCGGCTCGCCGTTTGCGTTCCGCCCATACTTTCTATGACGAATATTGCTCGTATAGCTGCGTTCTACCACCCCGTAAAGTTTTGCCCACTTTTTCAGATTCACCCTGTATATATCATCCCATTTTATATTTGCAATTAAGTTCGTTAATCTTTTTAAATCCACCATTTTTATTTCATCATTTTTAAATTTTTGTTCAATTATAATATCTAAATTAACCTTAACTAAGCAGTGGTCTGTAATTCCAATGTCATCCAGAAATATATTACAATTATATAAATCTTTGGTTCTAAGAAATACGTGATCAATACATGTAGACGAGTTCTCCGTAATTCTGGTTGGCTCTTCTATCATATTTAGTAAACCATTTTCTGCTAATAGTCCAATATATTCATCAGTGTTTGTGTTGTCATTTAATAAGTTAATATTAATATCTCCAAGATAGAGAATATTAAGGGTATCAAGTGATTCTAGGATTCCGTTTAATTCTGAAGTGAAATTAAATACATTTTCAGAAGGAGATCTGTATACAGCCATTAATGTCCACTTTTTTTTTTTCAATTTCAAGTTTTAAAACCGCAATGTCTGCGCAATTCATTGTGATTGGTTGCTGTATAACATCGATGTCGCAGCTAACATAAATTAATACTCCACCTGATCTATAATCATCCCTACAAAATAAGAAGCACTTGTAACCGACTATTTTGTACAGTGAGACTGCCCAGGAGTAGATCCAAATTTCTATCAATATAATTAATCTGGGTCTTTCCTGAAAAGTCCCCAAGTACGTCAAAAATTCATCAAAATGTGCTCTAGCACTGCATATGTTTAACTGAATAAGAGAAAAATTACCAACAAACATCACAGAGAAAAAGAATTAAATACAATAATACACATCGGTAACTATCAAACCTGAATAGCATTTAGGTCTTCTAAGAGTCTAATACGTATTACAGATCACTACGTCGCAAAAATATTTTACAATCCCTAGTCCACACGTATTTGAATCCATTAGCACGTTGAAACTTTTTAGTTTCACATAAACATGCTTTAGTTCAGGGATTAAATGTTCATTGACGAAAACCAGTCCTTCACCATCGTCTGCAATCAACTCTTTTCCGTTTAAATTTTTGTTTCTTTTAAATGCTTCGACCCATTTATTTCTATTCCGTCGCGAATCCAATTGCGCAATGATCGGTCTCGGTTTATTTTTATTTGCAGATAACACTCTGTGTGCGACTTGAATTTCGTTGTCACCAACAGTTATCTTTAACTTTTCCCCAATTGTTTTAATTAATTCTGGTAAATTTTCGTTTGGTGTTTCTTTTAGTCCTAGAATCTCTATATTCATATTTCTGGACACTTGCTGTAAATCCATTATATCGTTTTTCAGTCTAGCTACATTTGTTTCCAACGAATTTACTTTTAGCGTTAAGATGGCATTTTCTTTTTTAACGTCAGAAACAATCTTCGTAATCGAGTCTATGGTTCTAGAAAAATCATCTATTTTGCAAGAGCAGAGGTCAGCTGATTTCTTAACTTCAAGTAATTCTTTCCTAACATCTTTTAATTCTGCTTTAGTAAGTTCCAATTCACCCTTAACTGAAAGATTATCAGTCCTCAGAATTGCAACAATAAATAAAAAGGAAAAAAAATATACCCGCTCAAGCAGCTGCTTGCCACAGAGGTCTGACAGGAGCCTGTCAGGACTTCAGCAGAAAAACGATACACACATCCATGCCTAATCCGGGGCTCGAACCCAGGTCCCTTAGATCAGTAGCCAAGCGTGCTAACCACAATACCTTCTTTCAATTGGCACAAATCATTGTAACTGATCTGTTCACCCACAAAATCTCTCACTTTTTGTTCTGGCTGTTTCCTGTCGTCAGTTCCCTCGCTCTGTGTTGCCCGCTTTTCGGCTGCATTTTCTACGTGAAGCACTGTCACAGGATTGCCTTCCGCTTCTAGGCTTAACATATTTGAAGACCTTTGGTTCCGGCATTTGTAGCATCTCCATCTACCTTTGGCTTCAGATGACATCTTTTTAAAATTTTTTTCAGTCATTCCGATACAAGAGAAGTGAAATAGCTTTTTACAAAGACCATTGCATATTATGCTATCACTGTCGTTTATAGCTGGTGAAGAGCATACGATACACACATCTCCGTTCCCCTGAGGGGATGTGCAGATGGCTTGACTGGTCATCTCGTTCTGGGAGGGAAACGTAGATCAGGAGAAGTCGACACACGAAGCTAAAGCGATTGCTAGGAGTGCCAAATGCCCTCGGTTGGGGTTCACTTCTTTAAGGTCAGGGTCGGGGTAGGCAGCGTCTCGTAGCTATGTGGGCCCCAGAAAAATTGTCACACAAAGGAAAACGGGAAATTTGAAATCAGCAGAATATTGTTGAACCACATGCGTAAATGATACAGATAGCTTACCAGTAGGTAGTCTAACGTTTAATGAGTACGTATAGCACAAATTTAAAAAAAAAGTGAACTCACTAAATTAGCTAAAAAAGATGAGAAAATGCAGAGCACAAAACTCACGTGCGACCGACATTCATCATGTATTCCGAGAGATAGAAATTATTTTTTTTAGAGCAGTTCTCAACCTTTTATGCTTCACGTACCCCTTGGAAAGGTGTAATTAACTAGCGTACCCCTTATATAGATAGATAAAATTATAGTTATAGTATAATAATGTCAACTTAGCGACTTTGTTACTAGAGCAAGAGACTTTTGAGCTCTCACGGCGTACCCCAAAAACTTTTACCGCGTACCCCACGTTGAGAACCCCTTCTCTAGAGAGTTCATTTAAGCACAGATGTAGAAAGTCAATAAAAAATATCTCTAACACTGCGATGAATTGACGTTGCCATCAATTGATGCTCCAATGAATTGACGCTGAGATGAATTGACGTCTTGATGAACTGACACTGCGATCAGCTTACGTCGCGATGAATTGACGCTGCAATGAACTGACGTCGCGATGCACTGAATTGACGCTGTAATGAACTGACGTCGCGATGCACTGAATTGACGCTGCATTGAACTGACGTCGCGATGCACTGAATTGGCGCTGCAATGAACTGACGTCGCGATGCAATGAATTGACGCTGCAATGAACTGACGTCGCGATGCAATGAATTGACGCTGCAATGAACTGATGTCGCGATGCAATGAATTGGCGCTGCAATGAATTGATGTCGCGATGCAATGAATTGGCGCTGCAATGAACTGATGTCGCGATGCAATGAATTGACGCTGCAATGAACTGACGTCGCGATGCAATGAATTGACGCTGCAATGAACTGACGTCACGATGCACTGAATTGACGCTGCAATGAACTGACGTCACGATGCACTGAATTGGCGCTGCAATGAACTGACGTCGCGATGCAATGAATTGACGCTGCAATGAACTGACGTCGCGATGCAATGAGTTGACGCTGCAATGAACTGACGTCGCGATGCAATGAATTGATGCTGCAATGAACTGATGTCGCGATGCAATGAATTGGCGCTGCAATGAACTGATGTCGCGATGCAATGAATTGACGCTGCAATGAACTGACGTCGCGATGCAATGAATTGACGCTGCAATGAACTGACGTCACGATGCACTGAATTGACGCTGCAATGAACTGACGTCACGATGCACTGAATTGGCGCTGCAATGAACTGACGTCGCGATGCAATGAATTGACGCTGCAATGAACTGACGTCGCGATGCAATGAGTTGACGCTGCAATGAACTGACGTCGCGATGCAATGAATTGACGCTGCAATGAACTGACGTCGCGATGCAATGAATTGACGCTGCAATGAACTGACGTCGCGATGCAATGAATTGATGCTGCAATGAACTGACGTCGCGATGGAATGAATTGACGCTGCAATGAACTGACGTCGCGATGCAATGAATTGACGCTGCAATGAACTGACGTCGCGATGCAATGAATTGACGCTGCAATGAACTGACGTCGCGATGCAATGAATTGACGCTGCAATGAACTGACGTCGCGATGCAATGAATTGACGCTGCAATGAACTGACGTCGCGATGGAATGAATTGACGCTGCAATGAACTGACGTCACGATGCACTGAATTGGCGCTGCAATGAACTGACATCGCGATGCAATGAATTGACGCTGCAATGAACTGACGTCGCGATGCAATGAATTGACGTCGCGATGCAATGAATTGATGCTGCAATGAACTGACGTCGCGATGCAATGAATTGACGCTGCAATGAACTGACGTCGCGATGCACTGAATTGGCGCTGCAATGAACTGACGTCGCGATGCATTGAATTGACGGGACATCGGGATATGCATAACCAAAAAGGAGAAACATTGATCCAAGAAATGCTTTGCCATGGGATAAGAATAACAAGAGATTGAGAAACGTGTTGATCCAGGAGATGCTCTGTCATACTTTGGAATACGCATAACCAGAGTTGAGAAACGGATCCAAAAGGTGCTGTGCCATATATTGGGATATGCATAAACAGAGATTGAGGAACACTGATCCAAGAAATGTTCTGCCATACTTTGGTATACTGATAACCAGAGATTGAGAAATTTTGATCCAAGAGATCATCTTCCATACCGACTGCTTCTATATGCAAATGTCACAAGGGAAGAAGTATTTTTAAGCCACTCTGATCATAAACGAAGTTCATTAAAATGTTGCGTTTTCTGAAGCATTAAAGAAAAATTTAGAAAAACTGATGAAATTTAAAGAAAAGTCTGACTAATAATTGTTATAAAGAAATCGAAATAAGTTTATTGAACCCATTCACTCTTAGAGACAAGCAATGTGTTGACTCTTTCTGTAAACTTACTGAAATGTACAAATTGTATTCCATTCTTTATCATTTAGTCGCTCAAAAAAATATCCGAACACTATGGTTGATTACAGAATTCAGGAAAAATATCTGGCGACGATTTTTTTAGAAATTAGTGATCTGGCAACCTTCGTGTCGCAGTCGCTCAAAAAAAGTCTTCCTTCGTGTCACGTGACACACGAAGGTTGCCAGAGCACTAATTTCTAAAAATATCGTTGCCAGATATTTTTTCTCAATTCTGTAATCAACCATGGTGTTCGGATACTTTTTTGAGCGACTGTAAGTGGTCATATTATTTTGATACTAGATCGTGTGGGCTCACTCACGGAAATATTGAGCGTGTGCAGTTACCGTTCACAGCAAACTGGAGCGTGTGCAGTTACTGCACACGCTCCAGTTTGCTGCGAATGGTAACTGGAGCGTGTACAGTTGCTGTACACGCTCCAGATATTTTTCCTGAATTCTCTAATCAACCGTAGTGTTCGGATACTTTTTTGAGCGACTGTACAACAATACTGACATAGTAAACGACTAGCACCACTTTCACAATACATTAATCAATTCAACTAAGGGGTGAAAAACTACGTTTAACCTTCAAATGCAGAAAATTCTGATTTCGCTAAAGCATTTCTTTAATCGACGGGAACTCCAATTAAATAATGCTGATGCACAATTACGCTTTCGTATTTATAATATAGTGATGGATCTTCGGGTTGGGTTGGGTTGTTTTACCTCTGAGCGGCACTTTTTTGCACACCATGGGCTAAATGGCCAGGTCACATGGACCCCGAAGGCTCAGAGAAGTTTGGGGGAGGGGACACACTGGAACAGCTGTTGGGAGACAGATGGTAGCCTCCCGTCAAGGCCATCCAGAGTGTTCTTTAACGTTGGGTTGTTTTACCTCTGAGCGGCAATTTTTTGCACACCATGGACTAAATGGGCAGGTCACATGGACCCCAAAGGCTCAGAGAAGGTTGGGGGACCCACTGGAGCAGCTGTTGGGAGACAGATGGTAGTCTCCCGTCAAGGCCATCCAGTGTGTTCTTTAACGTTAGGTTGTTTTACCTCTGAGCGGCACTTTTTTCCACACCATGGGCTAAATGGCCAGGTCACATGGACCCCGAAGCCTCAGAGAAGGTTGGGGGAGGGGACCCACTGGAACAGCTGTTGGGAGACAGATGGTAGCCTCCCGTCAAGGCCATCCAGCGTCTTCTTTAACGTTGGGTTGTTTTACCTCTGAGCGGCACTTTTTTGCACACCAATGACTAAATGGGCAGGTCACATGGACCCCAAAGGCTCAGAGAAGGTTGGGGGACCCACTGGAGTAGCTGTTGGGAGACAGATGGTAGTCTCCCGTCAAGGCCATCCAGTGTGTTCTTTAACGTTAGGTTGTTTTACCTCTGAGCGGCACTTTTTTGCATACCATGGGCTAAATGGCCAGGTCACATGGACCCCGAAGGCTCAGAGAAGTTTGGGGGAGGGGACCCACTGGAACAGCTGTTGGGAGACAGATGGTAGCCTCCCGTCAAGGCCATCCAGCGTCTTCTTTAACGTTGGGTTGTTTTACCTCTGAGCGGCACTTTTTTGCACACCAATGACTAAATGGGCAGGTCACATGGACCCCAAAGGCTCAGAGAAGGTTGGGGGACCCACTGGAGCAGCTGTTGGGAGACAGATGGTAGTCTCCCGTCAAGGCCATCCAGTGTGTTCTTTAACGTTAGGTTGTTTTACCTATGAGCGGCACTTTTTTGCACACCATGGGCTAAATGGCCAGGTCACATGGACCCCGAAGGCTCAGAGAAGGTTGGGGGAGGGGACCCACTGGAACAGATGTTGGGAGACAGATGGTAGCCCCCCGTCAAGGCCATCCAGCGTGTTCTTTAACGTGCACAGAGTATGGCTCTCCCGCACACGGAGCCACGGCTTAACGTCCCTTCCGACGGACGGCGGCCTTTCCAAGCCCATTGGTATCCCCTACTGACCGTGGGCAGGGCGGGGAATTTTGCGGAGATAAATCTCAACGCTGACCCAGCTGGGACTCGAACCTGGGAACTACAGATTACGAGCCTGGCGCGCTACCGACTGAGCCACCCCCGCCCCAATGGATCTTCGGAAGAAGATATTTGAAAATAAATTGAAACATGTAAAGTTCTTGCTTTCAATCACTGACGTATGCCGTTTACTGGTGATTTTCAATGTAATTTTCAGTCGTAAATGCTTTCAAAAATCCTGAAAATTGAAAAATGCTATAAAATGTATTCATTTTTCGATTTAGTTTTATCTATTTATTATTAATGTATTTCTAAATGCGGAATAAATGCGAAATGTCAAGAAAAAAAAATGCTCATGAATGCGAAATTAATTCACTATTTAAAATGTTATTTATATTTGGATAAAATCGTAGCTCTATTGATTAACTTTTGAAATCTTTTAAATAGAAGAACGCATATCGCCTCTGGCGCATATCAGAATCTCGTTTTAAAAGAGAAAGAAGTATTTCTTTACCTTCTCTTTCATTTCTTAAACGTTTTAATTTGAGCTAGCAGATGATGTGGAAATTTGCAAATAGTATTTCGTTAGTAATTATACAACATAAAAGTATTCGTCTTTTAATTCTTAAACCTAAAATGTTGGAATTCCCGCACCTCTCTCAGAAAAGTGGGTACATTATTGCTGTCAATGGAATATTTCTTAAAAACTACCACTGACTCTTTCAAAAATCTATTATTTACATATTTTTTTGTAAAATCGTTAACAGTCGGCCGTTTCATATTTAGCGATCAGTAAAGATATACACTTGTGGAAGTTGAAAAAAGAACACCCAGAAGGAATTCCTTTAGGAAAGTCATATTATAATATGGGGCGGGAGTGGCTCAGTCGGTAGCGCGCCCGGCTCGTAATCTGTAGTTCCCAGGTTCGAGTCCCAGCTGGGTCAGCGTTGAGATTTATCTTCGCAAAATTCCCCGCCCTGCCCACGGTCAGTAGGGAACACCGATGGGCTTGGAAAGGCCGCCTTCCGTCGGACGGGACGTTAAGCCGTGGCCCCGTGTGCGGGAGAGCCATACCCTGTGAACGTTAAAGACATCCTTGACTGGAGGCTACCATCTGTCTCCCAAGAGCTGTTCCAGTGGGTCTCCTCCCCCAACCTTCTCTGAGCCTTCGGGGTCCTTGTGACCTGGCCATTTAGCCCATGGTGTGCAAAAAAGTGCCGCTCAGAGGTAAAACAACCCAACCCAACCCATATTATAATGCGTTAATAGTTAAGGGCAGCAGAAACCGTGATTCAAGATTGAATGTCATTGTATGAAATAATGACATCACTGAGGATGACAACATGGAAATGTATGCAGCATGTATTTAAGGACTAGAGCGTGAAGAAAGAAGTTATTCGTCTTGTGTCCCGTTGTTCAGTGCTTTTTGAAGAAGCTACCATGCCTGGATGACGCAGGCACGCAGCATTTATTCAGTTAGCGGAGTTTGAGCGAGGTCGTATAATGGGTCTTCGGGAAGAAGGTTGGTCTTTTCGTAAAATTGCAGACCACGTTGGACGAGAGGTATCGGCAGTGGTACGATGGTGGCGACGATGATCAGAAGAGCATTCGCACAATCGCAGGTGTGGTTCCGGGCAACACAGAGTTACGAATGCACGAGAGGATCGGCGTATCTGGAGGGCGGCAGTGGCAGAGCAGACGGCTACAGTGTAACAAATTCGATCCTCTGTCGTACAGTCTCTCAAAAAAGTATCCGAACACTATGGTTGATTACAGAATTCAGAAAAAATACCTGGCAACGATTTTTTTAGAAATCAGTGATCTGACAACCTTCGTGTCACGTGACACGAAGGTTGCCAGATCACTAATTTCTAAAAAAATCGTTGCCAGATATTTTTTCTGAATTCTGTAATCAACCATAGTGTTCGGATACTTTTTTGAGAGACTGTACCAAAGGTATCTACGAGAACGATGCTCAATCGTCTTTTGGAAGCAGGACTAAGAGCACGCTTGCCGCTGGCACATTACCGCTGTCACCTCATCCCTGTCGAACACGTTTGCAGTGGTGTCAAAAACGAGTTCATTGGAGGAAAAAATGGTAGTCTGTGGTCTTCAGTGATGATAGCCGATTCTGCTTAGGAGTATCTGATAGTCATTTACGCGTTCAGAAGCGACAAGTGTCAAGGTGAGTGGCTTCTTCCATCGTGCATCTACCAGTGACACACAGAGCCCACACCTGGCATCATGGTGTGCGGAGCAATTAGCTATAACTCTCGTATGTGTCTGGTGTTTGTACAAGTACACTGAATAGCAATACATACGTCAGCGACATCGTCCAGTCACTCGTCCTGACATATTTGAGTGTAATACCAAATGCGATATTTCAGCAGGATAACGCCCGCCCACACTCCGCCCTGGCAACTCAACATGCTCTTCAGGCAGTGCACCAACTCCCTTGGCCAGAACGCTCTCCGGACTTATCTCCAATCGAGCATATCTGGGATTGGATCGGGCAAAGACTCTTCCGCGGACAGCGGCAGGCAACGACCATCGCTGAATTACGCGTTCAAGTATTCAGCGATGTCGTCGCTCAAAATTAATTCAGCGATTACGTCGCTCAAAAAAGTATCCGAACACCATGGTTGATTACAGAATTCAGTAAAAATATATGGCAACGATTTTTTTTTAGATATCAGTGATCTGCAAACCTTCGTGTCACGTGATTACAGAATTCAGAAAAAATATCTGGAGCGTGTACAGCAACTGTACACGCTCCAGTTACCGTTCACAGCAAACTGGAGCGTGTGCAGTTACTGCACACGCTCCAGTTTGCTGTGAACGGTAACTGCACACGCTCAATATTTCCGTGAGTGAGCCCACACGATCTAGTATCAAAATAATATGACCACCTACAGTCGCTCAAAAAAGTATCCGAACACTAGAATTGATTACAGAATTAAAAAAATTATCTGGCAACGATTTTTTTTAGAAATCAGTGATCTGGCAACCTTTGTGTCACGTGACACGAAGGTTTGTCAGATCACTGATTTCTAAAAAAATCGTTGCCAGGTATTTTTTCTGAATTCTGTAATCAACCATAGTGTTCGGATACTTTTTTGAGAGACTGTACGATAGAGGATCGAATTTGTTACACTGTATCCCCCAGCGAGATATCCAGCATTTGTACGACCGACTGCATGCCAGATTGGAAGCTTGTATTGATGCTCGAGGAGGTTCGACACCTTTTTAAAGTCTGCCTTTCTGTAAAATCTAATACTCATTAAAATGCAAAATAAACATTGAATCACTTCACACGTGATATCACTGTCCTTTCTCCACAAGCTGTTTCTACTAAATAAATCTCATAGATTACGCTTTAATTGTTAATGTTGTTTTTTTTTTAATTTCCATCCTGAGAGGATGGCAGGACCTCATCTTTGATCAATTATCAGTGTATATATTAAAACTACTAAGTATTTGAAAAAGACTAATTATAATGGCTAAATATAACTACCAATCAAACTAAAAAAGAATTTTCTAATTATCATTTTCATTGTTTCCAATCGGAACTTCATGATGTTCACATTCCACCACCAAAATTTCATATTTCTTCGATTAATGTATAAAAAATAAATACTCCCTCAAGAGCTGCTGCTTGCCACAGAGGTCAGACAGGAGCCTGTCAGTTTATGTCTGAGAAGATGGCAGGATCTCAGCAGAAAAACAACACAAACGTCCATGTCTTATCCGGGGCTCGAACCCAGGTCCCTTAGATCAGTAGCAAAGCGCGCTAACCACTCAGCCACGGGAAGACTTTGATGAATATATCATTGCAATATTCATTTGGAATTTTGGAATTTTCGATCGTTTTCGCCGTTAGAGGGCGCAATTATAGTGTTCGAAAGATTCCGAAAGTGCGAATCAAAACATTTTATCAATTCCTATCTAATCCTAAAGAGAATTTTTCATTTATTTATAAAAAATTATGCTGAAAGAAAAAGTTGTGTTTTTCCACCCTCCTGAGTCTAAAGCACCGATTCGTTGTTGACAGTGGAAATTTTGTGACCTGTCACGTGACACGAAGGTTGCCAGATCATTAATTTCTAAAAAAATCGTTGCCAGATATTTTTTCTGAATTCTGTAGTCAACCATAGTGTTCGGATACTTTTTTGAACGATTGTACCAAAATGAAATTTGCATTTTAATTTATGGTTCTTGCGTATGCGCAATAATTCGGTTCATTCAAAAAAATATCTTCTCCCCTGAAGGTCACCGAAACATTCAAAGCTCCCCCTTTCATTAAGGGGAATATACATTTTAGTAATAAATTTTACCAAGCTAACGGAAGGGGAGAAAAAAATCATCGCGTCCAAAAAAACTGCTGAAGAAATTAGCAATTTATGATCACGGGAACAATTAGGTGAGGTTTAGGTATTTGTCTTGAAATGGGTCACGTGGATATACACGTACAGTCGCTCAAAAATGTATCCGAACACTATGGTTAATCAACCATCTACAGAATCATTCTACAGAATTCAGAAAAAAACGATAGTGTTCGGATACTTTTTTGAGCGACTGTACATTTCTCTCACTGAAATCCCCGCCCCCCCCCCCCACTAAAAGGATTGTTCACTTTCAGCTCAAAACAATTGGAATGACAGATAGCAATGTAGACAAGAAACGATCTCGCTTTCCTATCCAATCAGAAGAATCACAAAGATGCGCTATACCATGAATTGCTTACACAAGAGGTCAAACATCGCTGTAGTGAGTTGAAAAGGTAGCGAATGTCGTCCTGTTGAATATTAAGCCGTGCTATAAGTACCTCTGCTGTGAGCTGGACAAACTACAGTTGTAGAGGTAGAGGTTGTCAGAGAAAGTCCAATCACATCCCAAAAATGTTCGATGGGTCACACACATCTGGGGAATGTGCAGGCCAAGGAAGCACATCCACATCACGTAAGCACTGTTGGGATATGAGAGCAGTATTTGGACGAGCATTTGTCCACATCACGTAAGCACTGTTGGGATATGAGAGCAGTACTTGGACGAGCATTTGTACACATCACGTAAGCACTGTTGGGATATGACAGCTGTATTTGGACGAGCATTTGTACACATCACGTAAGCACTGTTGGGATATGAGAACAGTATTTGGACGAGCATTTGTACACATCACGTAAGCACTGTTGGGATATGAGAGCAGTATTTGGACGAGCATTTGTCCACATCACGTAAGCACTGTTGGGATATGACAGCTGTATTTGGACGAGCATTTGTACACATCACGTAAGCACTGTTGGGATATGAGAACAGTATTTGGACGAGCATTTGTACACATCACGTAAGCACTGTTGGGATATGAGAGCTGTATTTGGACGAGCATTTGTCCACATCACGTAAGCACTGTTGGGATATGAGAGCAGTATTTGGACGAGCATTTGTCCACATCACGTAAGCACTGTTGGGATATGAGAGCAGTATTTGGACGAGCATTTGTCCACATCACGTAAGCACTGTTGGGATATGAGAGCTGTATTTGGACGAGCATTTGTCCACATCACGTAAGCACTGTTGGGATATGAGAGCAGTACTTGGACGAGCATTTGTACACATCACGTAAGCACTGTTGGGATATGAGAGCTGTATTTGGACGAGCATTTGTCCACATCACGTAAGCACTGTTGGGATATGAGAGCAGTACTTGGACGAGCATTTGTACACATCACGTAAGCACTGTTGGGATATGAGAGCAGTATTTGGAGGAGCATTTGTCCACATCACGTAAGCACTGTTGGGATATGAGAGCAGTACTTGGACGAGCATTTGTACACATCACGTAAGCACTGTTGGGATATGAGAGCAGTATATGGAGGAGCATTTGTCCACATCACGTAAGCACTGTTGGGATATGAGAGCAGTACTTGGACGCGCATTTGTACACATCACGTAAGCACTGTTGGGATATGAGAGCAGTATTTGGAGGAGCATTTGTCCACATCACGTAAGCACTGTTGGGATATGAGAGCAGTACTTGGACGAGCATTTGTACACATCACGTAAGCACTGTTGGGATATGAGAGCAGTATTTGGAGGAGCATTTGTCCACATCACGTAAGCACTGTTGGGATATGAGAGCAGTACTTGGACGAGCATTTGTACACATCACGTAAGCACTGTTGGGATATGAGAGCAGTATTTGGAGGAGCATTTGTCCACATCACGCAAGCACTGTTGGGATATGAGAGCAGTATTTGGACGAGCATTTGTACACATCACGTAAGCACTGTTGGGATATGAGAGCAGTATTTGGACGAGCATTTGTCCACATCACGTAAGCACTGTTGGAATATGAGAGCAGTATTTGGACGAGCATTTGTCCACATCACGTAAGCACTGTTGGGATATGAGAGCAGTACTTGGACGAGCATTTGTACACATCACGTAAGCACTGTTGGGATATGAGAGCAGTATTTGGACGAGCATTTGTCCACATCACGTAAGCACTGTTGGAATATGAGAGCAGTATTTGGACGAGCATTTGTCCACATCACGTAAGCACTGTTGGGATATGAGAGCAGTACTTGGACGAGCATTTGTACACATCACGTAAGCACTGTTGGGATATGAGAGCAGTATTTGGACGAGCATTTGTCCACATCACGTAAGCACTGTTGGGATATGAGAGCAGTATTTGGACGAGCATTTGTCCACATCACGTAAGCACTGTTGGGATATGACAGCTGTATTTGGACGAGCATTTGTCCACATCACGTAAGCACTTTTGGGATATGAGAGCAGTACTTGGACGAGCATTTGTACACATCACGTAAGCACTGTTGGGATATGAGAGCTGTATTTGGACGAGCATTTGTCCACATCACGTAAGCACTGTTGGGATATGAGAGCAGTACTTGGACGAGCATTTGTACACATCACGTAAGCACTGTTGGGATATGAGAGCAGTATTTGGAGGAGCATTTGTCCACATCACGTAAGCACTGTTGGGATATGAGAGCAGTACTTGGACGAGCATTTGTACACATCACGTAAGCACTGTTGGGATATGAGAGCAGTATTTGGAGGAGCATTTGTCCACATCACGTAAGCACTGTTGGGATATGAGAGCAGTACTTGGACGAGCATTTGTACACATCACGTAAGCACTGTTGGGATATGAGAGCAGTATTTGGAGGAGCATTTGTCCACATCACGTAAGCACTGTTGGGATATGAGAGCAGTACTTGGACGAGCATTTGTACACATCACGTAAGCACTGTTGGGATATGAGAGCAGTATTTGGAGGAGCATTTGTCCACATCACGCAAGCACTGTTGGGATATGAGAGCAGTATTTGGACGAGCATTTGTACACATCACGTAAGCACTGTTGGGATATGAGAGCAGTATTTGGACGAGCATTTGTCCACATCACGTAAGCACTGTTGGGATATGAGAGCAGTATTTGGAGGAGCATTTGTCCACATCACGTAAGCACTGTTGGGATATGAGAGCAGTACTTGGACGAGCATTTGTACACATCACGTAAGCACTGTTGGGATATGAGAGCAGTATTTGGACGAGCATTTGTCCACATCACGTAAGCACTGTTGGGATATGAGAGCAGTACTTGGACGAGCATTTGTACACATCACGTAAGCACTGTTGGGATATGAGAGCAGTATTTGGAGGAGCATTTGTCCACATCACGCAAGCACTGTTGGGATATGAGAGCAGTATTTGGACGAGCATTTGTACACATCACGTAAGCACTGTTGGGATATGAGAGCAGTATTTGGGCGAGCATTTGTCCACGTCACGTAAGCACTGTTGGGATATGAGAGCAGTATTTGGACGAGCATTTGTCCACATCACGTAAGCACTGTTCGGATATGAGAGCAGTATTTGGACGAGCATCTGTCCTGCTGAAATATGGCGTTTGTGATAAGACGTAGAAAAGGCTGAAGCAATGGTAATGGAATGGCTTCAACAGAATGTCTTGCCATCAACGTACCATCAAAAGGGTTGGTTTGTTGGGTTGTTTTACCTCTGAGCGGCACTTTTTTTGCACACAATGGGCTAAATTGCCAGGCCACACGGACCCCGAAGG
The DNA here is from genome assembly GCA_038380435.1 of Ryuthela nishihirai. Lineage (NCBI taxonomy): Eukaryota > Metazoa > Arthropoda > Arachnida > Araneae > Heptathelidae > Ryuthela > Ryuthela nishihirai. The sequence goes on along the minus strand of JAWZYU010000003.1, from coordinate 88,024,983 downwards.
CTCAGAGAAGGTTGGAGGAGGGGACCCACAGGAATAGCTGTTGGGAGACAGATGGTAGCCTCCCGTCAAGGCCATCCAGCGTGTTCTTTAACGTGCACAGGGGCTCTCCCGCCCATCAAAGGGGATCAGAAGTGAACAACTATTGTAAGTAATGGCTACTTATACCATGATTCCGATTGTTGGCCCTGCATGATGCTCCCTGATGCAAATTATATTTACCTCTGTCCCTGGAGAGTCTGCAGACGCTTAAATGGCGTCACTGGATCTCAAACAAAAAGGCAATTCGTCAGTAAAAACATCACACAGAACTTGTCCCCAAGCAGTTCTCTGCCTTCAGCACTGCAAATGCAGACGGCGACGGGTTCAAGAGTAGACGAATCAAGAGACGGTGTGAATGCAGATTTAATTCTCTGTCTTTTTCTAACTCGCAGACATAAGCACAGATAGAGATGGGTTGGGTTGTTTTACCTCTGAGCGGCACTTTTTTGCACACAATGGGCTAAATGGCCAGGTCACATGGACCCCGAAGTCTCAGAGAAGGTTGGGGGAGGGGACCCACTGGAACAGCTGTTGGGAGACAGATGGTAGCCTCCCGTCAAGGCCATCCAGCGTGTTCTTTAACGTGCACAGGGTATGGCTCTCCCGCACACGGGGCCACGGCTTAACGTCCCATCCGACGGACGGCGGCCTTTCCAAGCCCATCGGTGTCCCCTACTGACCGTGGGCAGGGCGGGGAATTCTTGCGGAGATAAATCTCAACGCTGACCCAGCTGGGACTCGAACCTGGGAACTACAGATTACGAGCCTGGCGCGCTACCAACTGAGCCACCCCCGCCCCCTCATCAAGATGAAATACCCCGAAATCTAAGAGAAGATTTGGGGGACCTGCTGAAACAGCTGTTGGGAGACAGATGGTAGCCTCATATTAAACCCATCCAGCGTGTTCTATAACGTGTACAGGGTATGGCTCTCCCGGAGCCACGGCTTAATGTCCCATTCGACGGAAGGCGGCCTTTCCAAACCAATCGGTGTCCCCTACTGACCGTGGACAGGGCGGGGAATTTTGCGGAGATAAATTTCAACGCTGACCCAGATGGGATCGAACCTAGGAACTACAGATTACGAGCCTGGCGCGCTACTGACTGAGCAACCCCTGCCCCATATAGATATGGCTTTACGATGTAAAAAATCTGGTGACTTGTGACAGATCTGTCTCGTGTTGCTAGTCATCAGATCCGTTCGAACCTTCTTCCGATGCCACCAGAGCTTTGGCGACGTATCCAGGTACTTTCCTGTACAGTCGCTCAAAAAAGTATCCGAACACTATGGTTGATTAGGGAATTCAGAAAAAATATCTGGCAAAGATTTTTTTCGAAATTAGTGATCTGGCAACCTTCGTGTCACGTGATTACAGAATTCAGGAAAAATATGTGGAGCGTGTACAGCAACTGTACACGCTCCAGTTACCGTTCACAGCAAACTGGAGCGTGTGCAGTTACTGCACACGCTCCAGTTTGCCGTGAACGGTAACTGCATATTATCAATATTTCCGTGAGTGAGCCCACACGTACTAGTACCAAAATAATATGACCACCTACAGTCGCTCAAAAAAGTATCCGAACACTATGGTTGATTAGAGAATTCAGAAAAAATATCTGGCAACGATTTTTTTCGAAATTAGTAATCTGGCAACCTTCGTGTCACGTGATTACAGAATTCAGGAAAAATATCTGGAGCGTGTACAGCAACTGTACACGCTCCAGTTACCTGCATAATACAGCAAACTGTACACGCATCCAGTTTGCTGTGAACGGTAACTGCACACGCTCAATATTTCCGTGAGTGAGCCCACACGATCTAGTATCAAAATAATATGACCACCTACAGTCGCTCAAAAATGTATCCGAACACTACGGTTGATTACAGAATTCAAAAAAAATATCTGGCAACGATTTTTTTAGAAATGAGTGATCTGGCAACCTTCGTGTCACGTGACACAAAGGTTGCCAGATCACTCATTTCCAAAAAAATCGTCGCCAGATATTTTTTCTGAATTTTGTAATCAACCATAGTGTCCGGATATTTTTTTGAGCAACTGCACCCATTGTTGGCAACAGCTTCCAAGATTTCGGTTATCGCTACCCAGACGAATGGCGATTTGGCTTCTAAAAATATCCAATAATCCAATTCCTTTCAAATTCTCTCTATTGTGTATACGTTGCCTTGCGTATGTTAAAGGCACTGCATACTCTTTGTAGGTCATTAGTTCAACGTTCTATTCACCCCTTGATATTTACCCCCGTTTTCAGAGCTCATTCCAATTCCTAAATCAGCGCTGACACGTTATTGGACGTTCTACTTTGCGTTATTGAACTCCTCGTAACTTCATTTACATATATGCATTTCTACAATGAGGGGAACATGACTAAAACTAATGCAGTTCCCCCCTACATAAGATGCTGGTTAAAAGTGACTGATGACTATTTCGTCTAGCCTCATCATTATTTGTGGCGGGGGTGACTCAGTCGGTAGCGCGCCAGGCTTGTAATCTATAGTTCCCAGGTTCGAGTCCCAGCTGGGTCACGTTGATATTTATCTCTGCAAAATTTCCCGCCCTGTCCACGGTCAGTAGAGGACACGGATTGGCTTGGAAAGGCCGCCGTCCGTCGGATGGGACGTTAAATCGTGGCTCCGTGTACGGGAGAGCCATACCCTATGCACGTTAAAGAACACGCTGGATGGCCTTGACGGGAGGCTACCATCTGTCTTCCAACAGCTGTTCCAGTGGGTCCCCTCCCCCAACCTTCTCTGAGTCTTCGGGGCCCATGTGACCCGGCCATTTACCCCATTGTGTGCAAAAAAGTGCTGCTCAGAGGTAAAACAAACCCAACCCATCATTATTTACAAAATTCAAACCACATAACACCCACGATACCATTGAGCATAAAGCATCCTGTCAGCTTCCGAACTTTGGGATCAAATTTCATTACCACAGCAAACTTTACAGCTGGCCCAACTGTTACATAAATAATAATAATAAATACCCCCTCAAGCAGCTGCTTGCCACAGCCTTAGTTAATCTAAGTGCTTAAGTCTGTAACAGCATCAACTCTCGTATTCAGTGTCATATCCCAAAAAATTTCAGTGGGTGGTGTGACGTTGTTTTACCTCTTAGCAGCACTTTTTTGCATACAGTGGGATAAATGGCCAGATCACAAGGATCCCTAAGGCTCTGGGAAGATTGGAAGGAAGAGGACGTTTGTTACTGCACAGCTGTTAGGACAGCTACGTTGTGAGTAGTACGTTAACGACGAAAAGGTCAATGAACTTATCAATAGACAAACGTTTCGTGTCAAACTTTTGTTGTGGGTTTAACGAGTAATATATAAACTCTGTATATCCGGTAGTAATAAGCGTAAAAGTCGAAGTACCTAACTGTTAAAATAAAAGAAAGGTATTCGTGTATCCATATAATTAGAAACCGTCTAAATCGGGGATTTACTCTGCAACATCAGGGTACCAGGGCAAAAGTCTCTCGTGAAGACATGGACTCAAGTATTTGATTCTGTAAGGAGGAGAAATTGATGTAAAATGACAACATTGCATGTAACTAGATGATCACGGAGTCAATTAAAGGGTTATGTATACAGAATCCTCAAGGAGGTACGGAGGTCCAACCAGACTGTGTAATTTTAGTTCTCCAAGCAAGTCTATCCTGAGTTATATCTGCTGCATCTAGCCTCTGCACACCAATTCTAATAAGGTCCTATTGACATTGTCTGTCCACCGCATCCTAGGTCTCTCCCTCTTTCTCAGGCCTTTAGGCACACAGTTCATAAGCCTATTCGCCAATCTATAATTATCCATACTGGCAACATGGCCAAACCAAAGGAGTCTCTCTCTGCACAATATGCTGCTTAAAGGAGGTTGCAAACTCCTTTGCCTAACCTCATCATTAGTTACAAAGTTGAACCACCTAATGCCCAAGATACTGCGTGAGAATTTAGAATGAAAAACAACAGTTTCCTGTTATCTTGTTTACAAAGCGTCGAATTTTCACTACCATAACTAACCCTAGAAAGAACCAAACTACATAAAGCCTAATTTTAGTCTTTAGGTGTATACGCCTATTTCTCCACACTCTCCATAGAGCACTAAAAGTCCCAGCAGCAATCCCTATTCGTGGCAAATCTCATGCAGCATAACACCAGTATCTGTTACATAGCTCCCAAGGTAATTAAACTGTGACACCTGCTCAAGATTGCAACCATTCAGATTAACTGAATCACAGCCTACCTGACCAATTTTCATCACTTTAGTTTTCTCTCTGTTTACAAACCAAACCTACTCTACTACCAATTTCATCAACAGCTCGAATGAAAGAGTTCATCTCATCAACATCATTTGCCAAAAGGGCCAAATCATCAGCATAATCTAAATCAGAAATTTTGGTATCTCCAGTCCATTTAAGGCCAAAAACTTTTCCTTGAAGTGAATTTCGCATAACATAATCAATAACCAAGCTAAAGAGAAAAGGAGACAAAATGCACCCTTGTCGAACACCAGAAATAATGCTAAACCAATTGCTAAAAGCCTAACCAACTCTCACACACGACTCAGTGTTATTATAGAGAGCTTTCATTATGTTAACTAACTTGTCTGGTATACCATATGATCTCACAATCAACCACAAATTATGACGATCAACAGAGTCGAAAGCCTTTTTGAAATCAACAAAGCTAGCAACCAAAGGTTTCTGAAACTCTAAACATTTCTCAAGAATCTGCCTAAGTGAAAATATCTGATCCACACATCCCCTACCACTTCTGAATCCACATTGCTCATCACGCAATTGACTGTCAACCAGATTCTTAATTCTATTAAGCACAATCATGGAAAGAACTTTACCTGGAACAGAGAGTAGGCTGATACCCCTATAGTTATCACAAGAACTGCGATCACCTTTTTTTGAAAATAGGGATAACAATAGCTCTGGTAAAATCCTTAGGAACCATGCCTTTATCATAAAAGATATTCAGAATTTCAGTCATCCAAGTGGTAACCGAAACATTCCCAGCTCTAAGCATTTCCGTAGTAATTTCATCTACCCTTGGGGATTTATGAAGTTTAAGTTTAGAAACAGCCAAAATAACTTCAGATTGTGTTATAGGGCCAACATTAAAGCCACCAATGCATCTATCATCATTGAAAACAATGGGAGTAGAACTAACTACATTGTTTAGAACATCACTGAAATGCTCAGCCCATCTAGCCATGACAGAATCCTCACCTTCTATAACCTTACCTTGTTTATCCTTCAATCCCTGTGTACCTGTCTATTTTCTGCTACACAAAATATTAACTATCTGGTACAGCTCTCTGCTGTTGTGCTGTCTAACTGCTTCCTCGGCTTTGTCAGTCAAGCCATTAAGCTAAAGATTCTTATCAGCAGTTGACTGATCCTTTACACGTTTATTAAGCTCTCTGTAATGCTTTCTATTAGTACTAGTAGGGTATTGATTAAGGACATTCCTGCAGTTCTTTCTTTCCGAAATAAGCTCAAGTGCCTTATCACTCAGATAATTCTGCCTCTTCTGCTCCTTTTTTCCTAAAAGAGTACTGTTAGTGTCCAAAAAAGCCTGTTTAAAATGATCCCATTCTTCCTCAACTTCAGTAGTAAGCAAACCATGACTGTCATAATGACTAAGTAACCTATCATGGTAAGCTTTAGCTATAACTGGATCTGTCATAGCTTCAGTATTAAAGGTAAATTTTTTAACCTTAGCACAACACTTTTTAAGTTTAAGTTGCAAGACACTTTTAACAAGGTAATGGTCAGATCCAATTTCAGCTCCCCTATATGCCCTGGTATTCCTAACAGAACTAGCCCATTTGCTATTAATTAATATATAATCAATCATATTCCTATGCAGCCCATCAGGTGAAACCCACGTGTACTTATATATGTCGCGGTGTTTGTAATAAGTGTTAGTTATTCTGAAACCATTGAGTTTACTTACCTGTAGGAGACGTTGCCCATTGCCATTGCAGCTACCAATACCAAAAGGGCCTATCACCCCTCCCCAAAGGTTGGCATTGTAGTCACCAAGAACAAGGGTAATATCTCCTTTCTTGACAGAATAAAAAATATCTTGAGGTTGTCAACAAGAAACTTATCGGAGTGATTTTAACATCAATGTTGTTTTTATGTTTCGAGAAACTGCTTAAAATTTTTCTGAGAGCAATCTAACTTTGATTTTTGAATATTTGAGATCCCACAAATCATTTGAGAAAAGAAGAACATTTTTTTCTTTAACATGTGCAGATAGATATTCTACAAACTCTCGACTAATCATTACTCTTCGTCAGCCAATAAAGTTTCCCATTTCAAAGAGATAAAAATAGTTTTGTTTTTATCTTCTGACAGTAACATCAAATTTTGCACGGTGCAAGAGTTTGCTTTTTTGTGAGCATGTGAGCCTTTTTTTCTGTTCTCCGTTTCGCAATTTTGTTTTCATTCTGACGCATTTTCTGAGATCGTCATTTTTTTCCCGTTCCATTTTCATCCGTGTTTCTTTTCCACTTGATCTACGTACTTTAAAAATTCCCTCAGAATCCTACATTTCCTTTTTTGTGTTTCAGTGATCGGTGACGGAAACATTTCGTGTTTTCATTGGATACCTTTTGTATTTTTCTTTTATCTTATTCCAACTTCAGCGAAACAAAGGGATTTTCGATTAAAATTCGATCCAATTTCGGCTCATTTTGCAGGAACCCAATGCATTCCCAATGCAGAAACTTTCCATTGACTAAATAAAGGTTACTCAAGCATATGACAACACAATTTTTTCTGTGGCTTGCTGAACGCTATTTCAATAGATCTAGACAGTGGTTCTCAACCTTTTATGCTTCACGTACCCCCTGGAAATGTGTATGTAACTAGCGTACCTCTTGTCTCGATAGATAAAACTATAGTTATAGTATAACAATGGGAATAAAATAAAATACATATATATACACACATTTAATTTTGTATTCATAAATTACATATATCGATAAACACAAAAAAATGACATAAACAATTTAGCAAATATTATAAAATTATAAACATTTTAAAGGGTAATCAGTGATATTGGTTGCGCTGCCGGCTCGATTGTGTTTCGTCCCCCCCCCCCCCGATCTGGTCACCAAAACATGTTCGTTATACCGAAATGCAATAAAAAAAGTGCTATGATGGTTACATATTACAAAATAATCATTATGAAAGAGTTGGGTTGTTTTACCTCTGAGCGGCACTTTTTTGCACACCATGGGCTAAATGGCCAGGTCACATGGACCCCGAAGACTCAGAGAAGGTTGGGGGAGGGGATCCACTGGAACAGCTGTTGGGAGACAGATGGTAGTCTCCCGTCAAGGCCATCCAGCGTGTTCTTTAACGTGCACAGGGTATGGCTCTCCCGCACACGGGGCCACGGCTTAACGTCCCATCCGACGGACGGCGGCCTTTCCAAGCCCATCGGTTTTCCCTACTGACTGTGGGCAGGGCGGGGAATTTTGCAGAGATAAATCTCAACGCTGACCCAGCTGGGACTCGAACCTGGGAACTACAGATTACGAGCCTGGCGCGCTACCGACTGAGCCGCCCCCGCCTCCGAACCCCATTATAAAAGAAATTTAGCGTCTGTTTGAGATTACTTCTTAAAAATGCAATTCTTTTTAACTCTCTGCTCCAACAAGCATCTCTGGGTGAATTCTGAAATGATGTTGAAACTCAGCAACACATTGGCCGGAATACATTTCCTTTCATTAGGAAGTGGGGAAGATTTCGCGCCAATTTGGTGCTAATAACGAAACTGAACTAATTAACGAACTTAAAACAATGAGAGTAATAACGAACAACTACAACAGTAACTTGAATTTAACGAATGATACAACAAAATTAGGGTTGTATTTAAATTTATTTTTGTTATTTGTTAAGTTTTAAAACTAATCTTTATACTAATTTACATTTATAAATACAAATTATTTAGAAAATTTGGATGCTTTATGAGCGGCTCTTTTTAACACACATTGGGTTAAATGGCCAGGTCACAAGGACCCCAAGGGATCAGAGAAGGTTTGGGAAAGGGTTACTGTCTCCACTGGGAAATTGTTAGAAGAGAGACAGTAGCCTCCCGTCAAGACCATCCAGTGTGTTCTTTAACCTGCTTACGATATGCCTCTCCTCCACTTGGGGTCACGGTTTAACAACCTGTCCGACGGATGGTGGTCTTTCCAAACCGTTCGGGTTGGGTTGGGTTGTTTCACCTCTGAGCGGCACTTTTTTGCACACCATGGGCTAAATGGCCAGGTCACATGGACCCCGAAGGCTCAGAGAAGGTTGGGGGAGGGGAGCCACTGGAACAGCTGTTGGGAGACAGATGGTAGCCTCCCGTTAAGGCCATCCAGCGTGTTCTTTAACGTGCACAGGGTATGGCTCTCCCGCACACGGGGTCACGGCTTAACGTCCCATCCGACGGACGGCGGCCTTTCCAAGCCCATCGGTGTCCCCTACTGACCGTGGGCAGGGCGGGGAATTTTGCGGAGATAAATCTCAACGCTGACCCAGCTGGGACTCGAACCTGGGAACTACAGATTACGAGCCTGGCGCGCTACCGACTGAGCTACCCCCCCCCCCCCAAACCGTTCGGAGGCCTCCTTCTTATCGAGGGCAGAATGGAGTTAGTGGGGAAAATGTCAACGGAGGCACAGTTGGTACTCGAACCTAGAAACATCAGATGGCGAGGCTGACACGCTACCTACTGAACAAACCTGAGCCAAGTTCGGAGAGTAAAGATGATTTTCCGTGAAATTTTGGGCAAGTTACTAATTTAAAAATAATATATCTTTTACATAAGAAGCCTTTTGTTTGCTAATTGATACCCTAGTCAAATATTTCCAAATATATACTGAAATATCGGTGCAGAAAAAATATGTGGGTCAAATTGACACTACCTGGCTTCTCTCCTATGAAACCACAGGACTCGGGAAGGCTTGAGGTTTAATGTATACATACAGTCGCTCAAAAAAGTATCCGAACACTATGGTCGATTAGAGAATTCAGAACAAATATCTGGAGCGTGTACAGCAACTATACACGCTCCAGTTGCCGTTCACAGCAAACTGGAGCGTGTGCAATTACTGCACACGCTCCAGTTTGCTGTGAACGGTAACTGCACACTCTCAATTTCCGTAAGTGAGCCCACACGATCTAGTATCAAAATAATATGACCACCTACAGTCGCACAAAAAAATATCCGAACACTACGGTTGATTACAGAATTCAGAAAAAAATATCTGGCAACGATTTTTTTAGAAATTAGTGATGAAGGACACGTGACACGTGACACGAAGATTGCCAGAGAACTAATTTCTAAAAAAAACGTTGCCAGATATTTTTTCTGAATTCTGTAATCAACCATAGTGTTCGGATACTTTTTTGAGCGCCTGTACAACCAAATCTATTCTCGGAAAAATTAATAAATGGAAGCGGTGGAAGTGGATAAAGTCAGAAAAACAATAGAGTAGATTAAGTGACTAATAACCACTTCCGCTGATGATTAAAAATTGCATGAAAAATTGTAGTGCAATATTTATGTCAAATATTTTTGTCTCCATCCTGTTATTAACATTTTTATTTATCCACTGAATATTCAGGCACGTCCTGTTTCATCGTTATCATCATCATCATAGGTCTGTAAATGGTCACTGGAAGGAGAGCTATGCACCAGTCCCCTGTGATGATGCATAGAACCGGCCAGGCCTAGCACCTAATGTCCGACCCCGCCTTCTCGTGGTGCGGACTGTTAGTACCTTTCAAAAGAGATACTCTCTTGTGGAAGTGAACGGAAGGGGAGGGCTGCCAGATTAGTGTGGCCTACTGATCTGGACAACTATGGCTACTTTTCTTTTTTTTTCTACCCTGCTGAGGAGTGGTCAACCACACAGGGTCCTAGTGCTGACCATATAAACCTACTGGACTGGACAGATATATGGCTCTGAGCTTGATTATGGATCCTGATTTTGCTGCACTGGTGGGCTTCTGTGGGGGGAAAATCTTCCACTGTGTTTTCTGTTTGTTTGTGGGTTGACAGCCCCAAGTGAATAGATTCACAGGATATGTTTATCAGCTGGTGGATAATCCTGAGCAGAAGTCATCGCAGGCACCTGAACTCTTTGCTTCTATTGGCATCGTCAAATTCTACATTGGAGGAAGTCTTCCAGTGTAGATGGCTTCAGCCTTTAGTAGTGGGGGAACGGGTCTTTGCCCCATGTCTGCGATTAGGGGGCTGTTTGATATTGTCGGCATTCCCTCTCTCAATAAACATAGTTTCTTTAAACATCCCACTAACCATTTTCTCTCCATAGGTAGTTGGAATGTGAGGACTCTGCACAGAGCTTTTTCTCTTGATGTCCTCACACAAGAATTCCACCTTTATAATTTAGATATTCTCTGCCTGCAAGAGACCAGATGGACAGATAAATGTCAGATTCTTAAAAATAATCTTAAATTTCTCCTATTTACTGGCAGTTAAAGTACTCCATAAGTTTTGCAGATTCAAAATTTATTACGAAAGAAAGCAGTACTTAATTAGATAAATAATTCTACAAACGAAATTCTTTTACACGGAAGTAGCTCCACAGAAGAAACATTAGCTGGCAAACAACGACCATTAGATGAAAAAAACCTTCATAAAAAAATTCTTATCTCCCCTATTTATAGGCATTATAAACTGCTTGAAAAAACTTAACACGGACACGACTAATTTTTCCCACTAGCGTATAAAAAACTGTAGGCGAGTTTATGATATTATGAGGCAAGAAAAGGCACAGCATTTTTACGTATATATAGTTCCTACTAATGCTTGCCTGCTGCTTTCAGTGTGGTGCTGGATTACAGGGTAATGGCACCTCACTTTAACGATCTTTGCATCCACTAAATGATCATCTGTTCCACGAAAACTGGACAAGAACAGGAAAGAGATGGAAGTGCCTGTAGATGGCAACAGATGGCGCCACAGGGAAGTATGGCTACTTCTCTAAAGAAGGCATTCATTCAACTTTGCATTTGTGTCTGCCCCCATTGCATGGCGTTGGAAAACAAATGCCCTCAGTTTCGGGTGTCTAGATGTTTCCCAGAAAACACAAATGCGGAAGGTTTAAGTTTCACTTATTCGCTAGAAATGCATCAAACACTGATCGTTTGGCGATTAAGAGAGCTGATTTAAGATTGCCAGTTACATAGTTATTAATTGTTAATAATGAAATTTAGTAATTAATAAGTGATGCTTTTTTGCTCCTTCTGCTTAATGAGGTGCTAAAAGCTTAAGATGTTTACAGTGTCGTGAGGTCAGCAAGATTTAATCTCGACAGTTGGATTATAATTTTCAAAGACATCGGCCAACCGGATGGAAGATAAGGCCTACCGTTGACTTTGAAGACATTTGAAGATATCTCGTGATCAGTGTTGCCAGATGAATGCCTAATTCCTCCCCTCCTCCCTGATTTAAGCGCAAAATCCTGAAAAATCCCCTAGCTTTTGCGATTTTTCGGAAAAAGGCTCTAAATTCTGAAGTTGTTTTCTTCAGTGTTTTAAAAAGTACTTTTTCCCCCCCCAGGAATATTTTTCCTGGGAGAACCTTGAAGATTTTCGGCTAACTTTCAGTGAAAGTAATACAGCAATCTCAACTACATAAAGGCTAAACTATAAGTAAAAGTTAACATAAAGAGCTGAACGTTTTTAAAATAAAGAAAAACAAAAACTGCTAAAGTTGACGATTTTCGATAAAAATTCAAAAAATATTTTAAAGAAATCCCCGAAAAAAATAAAAGGCCATTACAACAAACAACTTAAATATAAAAAACAAGCAAGTGTTGCTGAATCATAGGTACCAAAAAAAAAAACTTGAGATATTTCAGTACCAAATTGTTTCCCTATAAATTGTTATTCCATTTGATAGTTTTAAATAGTTATTTTGATATTGTTAACCATTTTGATTCAACTAGGTAACATTTTTCATTCTGATTGCAGCAATAATAATGTGCATCATGATTAACACTATAATAAAATTATTATTTTCGCAGGTTGTTTATTAACATTAATCCAAACATCAATAAACATTGCTAACTTTATTTGACATTAATTTTTCCAAATGCTTCCAAAATGATATCGTCTTTGCCGTCATGGTTTTTACGCATGGCTTTTTTAACTGAAGGATATTTTGCATAGTTGGTGAGATGAAAAAATTATCACAATCTTTTACTAAATTGCACCTCAGTTGAATCAATACATCAACTGAATTATACATATATATATACATCAACATACATATATACATTTTAGAATAGGAATTTCTTGTTCTCATCCATTTTCACTTCAAAAATATATTTTCTGATTAAAATTTAAATTTCAGAGTATTTCTAACTTCAATCACTAAATACTCCTATGTACAGAAAGAACTGCTGAAATCATGCTGTTACCTGAGAGGTTTATCTCTTGCTTTTATCAAATGCATCTGTTGAGAAACAGTGTAGAATAACACTGTTTCTCAATTTTTGATGACATTTACAAGAGAAAATATTCTCTTCACAGATGCATTTGAAAACGATAGCTCAGCAATGTTAACCCCATTCCATTGCTTTCCAATTTCTGGTGAAGATGAAGGTGGGTAACACATGGCCATGTGTGCGCCTGTGAATACACGAGGTACACTTCACCCTCACTGGTGCCGTCAACACAAAAAGCTGTCACATGTGGAAGGCGCCACATCCTTCTGCTGAGTATGAATGTCTCGCCAGCCCTCATACCTGAAAATGTTGGGTTGGGTTGTTTTACCTCTGAGCGGCACCGTTGATTACAGAATTCAGAAAAAAAAATCTGGCAACGTTTTTTTTAGAAATTAGTGATCTGGCAACCTTCGTGTCACGTGACACGAAGGTTGCCAGATCACTAATTTCTAAAAAAAATCGTTGCCAGATATTTTTTCTGAATTCTATAATCAACCATAGTGTTCGGATACTTTTTTGAGCGACTGTCCCTCTAATTGATTTTTTTCCTTTCTGTATCTGTTGCCATTGTATATATCTATCTATGCTATGTGTATTTTCAGAAGTATCTTAAATGGGAATGTGGCTCATTAGTTGTCATTCGCGGCCAAGCTGGAATGTTCTCCATATGCTCGTGAATCGAGCACCAGGCAAATGATTTTAATGCACTTCCGTCACTAGTCGTTGGGGCTGGATGCAAACCTCATCAAATGGATGCCTGCAATAGTAAAGCAGCATTCAGGTTAAATTAAGCTGATTGGAGAACGTCTACAAGAACATCTATAAAGTCATTCTCAGAAATCTTGAACGCAGCTAAAGCCCACAGAATCGAGAACATTCCAACATATGTACATAGTATATGGGTTGGGTTGTTTTACCTCTGAGCGGCACTTTTTTGCACACCATGGGCTAAATGGCCAGGTCACACGGACCCCGAAGGCTCAGAGAAGGTTGGGGAGGGGACCCACTGGAACAGCTGCTTACCTTCAAGGCCATCTAGCGTGTTCTTTATCGTGCACAGGGTATGGCTCTCCCGCACACGGGGCCACGGCTTAACGTCCCATCCGACGGACGGCGGCCTTTCCAAGCCCATTGGTGTCCCCTACTGACCGTGGGCAGGGCGGGGAATTTTGCGGAGATAAATCTCAACGCTGACCCAGCTGGGACTCGAACCTGGGAACTCCAGATTACGAGCCTGGCGCGCTACCGACTGAGCCCCCCCCTCCCCATAGTATATATGTGAATGTAAATAAACAATGTCGTCCTTTATTATGGTGCATTCTTTTATTTCTTCTTCTTACACGACATTTGGCACAGCACGTCTGAAGGGCACACCTAAACACAGGTTTTAAAACCTGCGAATCTATGGTTTCACCTGGTAAAGAGGGTGAAGAGTAACTCATTTGACTGATTAATAGTCCTCTGAAAAAGTGCATTGGAAGAGTTTGCTTCTTTCATCCTCCACGTCCACGACAACAGCTCTTAGGAGAGAGAGGGAAGTCTTCCCTCGAGGCCTTTCAGCGTATTCTTCAACGTGTGCAGGGCATGGGCCATCCTGAACACGGTGCCACGGCTTTATTCATCCGAGGACTAAATGAAGGCCAGTTGCAAGGCTTTTTGTAAGGGGAAAAAAAACTGTTTTCTGATCACAAGGAATACGAGATGAGATATTTGGGTTGTTTTACCTCTGAGCGGCACTTTTTTTGCACACGATGGGATAAATGGCCAGGTCACATGGACCCCGAAGGCTCAGAGAAGGTTCGGGAGAGGGGACTCACTGGAACAGCTGTTGGGAGACAGATGGTAGCCTCCCGTCAAGGCCATCCAGCGAGTTCTTTAACGTTGGAATGTTTTACCTCTGAGCGCACTTTTTTTGCACACCATGGGCTAAATGGCCAGGTCACATGGACTCCGAAGGCTCAGAGAAGGTTGGGGGAGGGGACCCACTGGAATAGCTGTTGGGAGACAGATGGTAGCTTCCCGTCAAGGCCATCCAGCGTGTTCTTTAACGTTGGGTAGTTTTACCTCTGGGCGCACTTTTTTTGCACACCATGGGCTAAATGGCTAGGTCACGTGGACCCCGAAGTCTCAGAGAAGGTTGGGGGAGGGGACCCACTGGAACAGCTGTTGGGAGACAGATGGTAGCCTTCCGTCAAAGCCATCCAGTGTGTTCTTTAACGTGACAGGGTATGGCTCTCTCGCACAAGGGGGAACGGCTTAACGTCCCATCCGACGAATGGCGGTCTTTCCAAGCCCATCGGTGTCCCCTACTGATAGTGGACAGGGCTGGGAGTTTTGCGGAGATAAATTTCAACGCTGACCCAGTTGGAAATCGAATCTGGAAACAGCAGATTACGAGCCTGGCGAACTACCGACTGAGCCACTCCCGCCCCACGAGATATTAGGAAAACAACTGTAATTAGCGAAGGAAACTGTCCGAGAATTTCTTTTTTCTTTCCTTTTATGCTGTTGCGCTTGAGGGTGTTTGTAAAGTGAGGTTTAGGGAGACAAGGGCAATTTATGCCACGAAGCCCCTGTGTTTCGCGGGAAAAAAAACAAAAGAAAACACTTTTCTATTCATGGGTCATTCCATGAAATTTCACCAGATTAGGTGGGGGGAATTATTCTGTGTACAGTCGCTCAAAAAAGCATCCGAACACTACAGTTGATTACAGAATTCAGAAAAATATCTGGCAACGATTTTTTTAGAAGTTAGTGATCTGGCAACCTTCGTGTCATGTGACATTTACAGCGTCACGTGACATCACGTGATATTTTAGCTGAGAAATTTTCAAATGTCAAATATTTTATAATACAATTGATCTCAGAAAATGCACTCGAAATTTTTTCTCAAATATATTATTCGAAAATACAAATACAGGGTAAAATAGTTTTATCTGTGATTGGTACCTTTTCTGTATAAAATGGACTAAATGCCTAGGTCACAATGACTCCAAGGGCTCAGAGAAGTTGGGAGAAGGGGATCCAATAGACAGGCCACAAGGACTTCAAAGGCTCAAAGAAGGTTGGGGAAGGGGACCCACTGGACAGGCCACAAGGACTCCAAGGGCTGAGAGAAGGTTGGGGGAAGGGGGCCCACTGGACAGGCCACAAGGCATCCATGGGCTGAGAGAAGGTTGGGGGAAGGGGACCCACTGGACAGGCCACAAGGTCTCCAAGGGCTGAGAGAAGGTTGGGGGAAGGGGATCCACTGGACAGGCCACAAGGACTTCTAAGGCTCAGAGGAGGTTGGGGAAGGGGATCCACTGGGCAGGCCACAAGGACGCCAAGGGCTGAGAGAAGGTTGGGGGAAGGGGCCCACTGGACAGGCCACAAGGCATCCATGGGCTGAGAGAAGGTTGGGGGAAGGGGACCCACTGGACAGGCCACAAGGTCTCCAAGGGCTGAGAGAAGGTTGGGGGAGGGGGATCCACTGGACAGGCCAAAAGGACTTCTAAGGCTCAGAGGAGCTTGGGGAAGGGGATCCACTGGACAGGCCACAAGGCCTCCAAGGGCTGAGAGAAGGTTGGGGGAAGGGGGCTCACTGGACAGGCCACAACGACTTCAAAGGTTCAAAGGAGGTTGGGGAAGGGGATCCACTGGACAGGCCACAAGGCATCCAAGAGCTGAGAGAAGGTTGGGGGAAGGGGATCCACTAGACAGGCCACAAGGACGTCAAAGGCTCAAAGGAGGTTCAGGAAGGGGACCCACTGGACAGGCCACAAAAACTTCAAGGGCTGAGAGGTTGGGGGAAGGGGATCCACTAGACAGGCCACAAGGACTTCAAAGACCCAAAGAAGGTTCAGGAAGGGGACCCACTGGACAGGCCACAAGGCCTCCAAGGGCTGAGAGAAGGTTGGGGGAAGTGGATCCACTAGACAGGCCACAAGGACTTCAAAGGCTCAAAGGAGGTTGGGGAAGGGGACCCACTGGACAGGCCACAAGGACTCCAAGGGCTGAGAGGTTGGGGGAAGGGGATCCACTAGACAGGCCACAAGGACTTCAAAGGCTCAAAGGAGGTTCAGGAAGAGGACCCACTGGAGAGGCCACAAGGACTTCAAAGGCTCAAAGGAGGTTGGGGAAGCGGACCCACTGGACAGGCCACAAGGACTTCAAAGGCTCAAAGGAGGTTCAAGAAGGGGACCCACTGGACAGGCCACAAGGCCTCCAAGGGCTGAGAGGTTGGGGGAAGGGGATCCATTAGACAGGCTACAAGGACTTCAAAGGCTCAAAGGAGGTTGGGGAAGGGGATCCACTGGACAGGCCACAAGGCCTCCAAGGGCTGAGAGAAGGTTGGGGGAAGGGTTTCCACTAGACAGACCACAAGGACTTCAAAGGCTCAAAGGAGGTTGGGGAAGGGGACCCACTGGACAGGCCACAAGGCCTCCAAGGGCTGAAAGAAGGTTGGGGGAAGGGGATCTACTAGACAGGCCACAAGGACTTCAAAGGTTCAAAGGAGGTTCAGGAAGGGGACCCACTGGACAGGCCACAAGGACTCCAAGGGCTGAGAAGTTGGGGGAAGGGGATCCACTAGACAGGCCACAAGGACTTCAAAGGCTCAAAGTAGATTGGGGAAGGGGACTCACTGGACAGGCCACAAGGCCTCCAAGGGCTGAAAGAACGTTGGGGAAGGGGATCCACTAGACAGGCCACAAGGACTTCAAAGGCTCAAGGAGGTTCAGGAAAGGGACCCACTGGACAGGCCACAAGGACTTCAAGGGCTGAGAGGTTAGGGAAAGGGAATCCATTAGACAGGCCACAAGGACTTCAAAGGCTCAAAGGAGGTTGGGGAAGGTTACCCACTGGACATTCCACAAGGACTTCAAAGGCTCAAAGGAGGTTCAGGAAGGGGACCCACTGGACAGGCCACAAGGCCTCCAAGGGCTGAGAGAAGGTTGGGAGAAGGGGATCCACTAGACAGGCCACAAGGACTTCAAAGGCTCAAAGGAGGTTGGGGAAGGGGACCCACTGGACAGGCCACAAGGCCTCCAAGGGCTGAGAGAAGGTTGGGGGAAGGGGATCCACTGGACAGGCCACAAGGACTTCAAAGGCTCAGAGGAGGTTGGGAAAGGGGATCCACTGGACAAGCCACAAGGCCTCCAAGGGCTGAGAGAAGGTTGGCGGGAGGGGATCCACTGGACAGGCCACAATGACTTCAAATGCTCAGAAGAGGTTGGGGAAGGGGATCCACTGGACAGGCCACAAGGCATCCAAGAGCTGAGAGAAGGTTGGGGAAGGGGATCCACTGGACAGGCCACAAGGCCTCCAAGGGCGGGGAAGGGGATCCACTGGACAGGCCACAAGGCCTCCAAGGGCGGGGAAGGGGACCCACTGGACAGGCCACAAGGACTTCAAAGGTTCAGAGGAGGTTGGGAAAGGGGATCCACTGGACAGGCCACAAGGACTTCAAAAGCTCAGAGGAGGTTGGGGAAGGGGATCCACTGGACAGGCCACAAGGCCTCCAAGGGCGGGGAATGGGACCCACTGGACAGGCCACAAGGACTTCAAAAGCTCAGAGGAGGTTGGGGAAGGGGATCCACTGGACAGGCCACAAGGCCTCCAAGGGCGGGGAAGGGGACCCACTGGACAGGCCACAAGGACACCAAGGGCTCAGAGGGAGTTGGACAGCTGTTAGGCCAGAGTGGACAGCTGTTAGGCCAGAACTGGACAGCTGTTAGGCCAGAAGGACACCAAGGGCTCTGAGAAGGTTGGGGGAAGGGGACCCACTGGACAGGCCACAAGGACACCAAAGGCTCAGAGGGAGTTGGAGGAAGGGACCTACTGGACAACTGTTAGGCCAAAAGGACACCAAGGTCTGAGAGAAGGTTGGGGGAAGAGGACCCACTGGACAGGCCTCAAGGACTCCAAGGGCTGAGAGAAGGTTGGGGGAGGGGGACCCACTGAACAGGTGTTAGGATTCCAAGAGCTGAGAGAAGGTTGGAGGAAGGGGACCCACTGGACAAGCCACAAGGACTCCAAGGGCTGAGAGAAGGTTGGGGGAAGGGGACCCACTGGGCAGGCCACAAGGACTTCAAGGGCTGAGGGAAGGTTGGGGGAAGGGGACCCTCTGGACTGTCCAAAGGACACCAAGGGCTCAGAGGAGGTTGGGGGAAGGTGGACAGCTGTTAGGCCAAAAGGACACCAAAGGTCAGAGATTGTCTTCTAACAGCTAAGGTAATGGGTAAATAACTGTAATTACCAATTCTAACAGCTAAGGTAATGGGTAAATAAGCTGTCCAGTGGGTTCCCTTCCCCCAACCTTTTCTGAGCCCTTGGGGTCCTTGAGCCCTAGGAGTCCATTGTACATAGAAAAGATGCCTCTCGCAGGTAAAACTATCTAATATTCCTCCAATTAACTTAAACCAAACAACTTCTCCTCCAATACTCTCTGCACTGTCCTTTAACGTGCACAGTGAATGGCTGTCCTACGAAAGGGACCACGGCTTAATGTCTCATCTTACTGACAGTGTCCCCTTCAAGCCCAACGATGTCCTTCTGTCTTACAGAGGGCGTTCCGGGAGTTAGAGGAATAAATCTCAGTGCTGTTACAGGTGGGATCCGAATCCGTAAACTGCTGATTACGACCTAGTGTGCTACTGACTGAGCTAACCCTAGATCCTGAATAAAAGGACTCTTTTCTCTTCGACCAGATTTTTTTCATTCGAAGGGCTGAATTGCCAGTTAAGTAGAGAATTAGAAATAACAACCTCTGGTCTGCTTTTAAGAGACCTTTCGTGAAGGCCATCCAGCGTATGGTTAAAAGGGTGCAGCTATTTCTGTCATGCATACGGAACCATTACTTATCGTCCCATCCGATGGAAGACGAACTTTTCAATCCCGAAGGCGTTTCGTTTCTCACCTAGGGCGAGTCACAGTTGGACTCGAACCTGAACGACCTCCGTCACCTAAAAAGCGAAAACACTTAAATGATACTGAGGTGGGGGGTGGCTCAATGGGTAGCGCGCCAGGCTCGTAATCTGTAGTTCCCAGGTTCGAGGTCCCAGTTGGGTCAGCGTTGAGACTTATCTCCGCAAAACTCCCCGCCCTGCCACGGTCAGTAGGGGACACCCAAGGGCTTGGAAAGGCCGCCGTCCGTCGGATGGGACATTAAGCCGTGGCCCCGTGTGTGGGAGAGCCACACCTGTGCCCGTTAAAGAACACACTGGATGGCTTTGATGGGAGGCTACCATCTGTCTCCCAACAGCGGTTCCAGTGGGTTCCCTTCCCCAACCTTCTCTGAGCTTTCGGGTTCCTTGTGACCTGGCCATTTTGCCCATTGTGTGCAAAAAAAGTGCCGCTCAGTGGTAAAACAACCCAACCCTATGCTAGTAGTTGGGTTGGGTTGTTTTACCTCTGAGCGGCACTTTTTTGCACACAATGGGCTAAATGGCCAGGTCACATGAACCCCGAAGGCTCAGAGAAGGTTGGGGGAGGGGACCCACTGGAACAGCTGTTGGGAGACAGATGGTAGCCTCCCGTCAAGGCCATCCAGCGTGTTCTTTAACGTGCACAGGGTATGGCTCTCCCGCACACGGGGCCACGGCTTAACGTCCCATCCGACGGACGGCGGCCTTTCCAAGCCCATCGGTGTCCCCTACTGACCGTGGCCAGGGCGGGTAATTTTGCGGAGAGAAATCTCAACGCTGACCCAGCTGGGACTCGAACCTGAGAACTGCAGATTACGAGCCTGGCGCGCTACCGACTGAGCCACCCCCGCCCCGATATGCTAGTAGTTACGTTTAAGAAATTTCCGAGAGCTTTTGGTTTGCCTAAGTGATAAAGGGATGTTCCCACCATCTAACGTTCAACTAATTTTACAGAGGAAAAATTATTTTGATTTCCCTCAAGAGGGCTTTATGAAATAATCCCTTGCAAAAGAAAGCTTTAAAAAGTACTATTTGATAAAGGGATACATTTAAAAAACGTAGGGAACGCATGTACAGTCGCTCAAAAAAGTATCCGAACACTATGGTTGATTACAGAATTCAGAAAAAATATCTGGCAACGATTTTTTAGGAATTAGTGATCTGGCAACCTTCGTGTCACGTGACACGAAGGCCTAATATCTAAAATAATATCCTAATATCTAATTGACTAATTTCTAAAAAAAATCGTTGCCAGATAATTTTTCTGAATTCTGTAATCAACCATAGTGTTCGAATACTTTTTTGAGCGACTGTAGGTGGTCATATTATTTTGATACTAGATCGTGTGGGCTCACTCACGGAAATATTGAGCGTGTGCAGTTACCGTTCACAGCAAACTGGAGCGTGTGCAGTTTGCTGTGAACGGTAACTGGAGCGTGTACAGTTGCTGTACACGCTCCAGATATTTTTCCTGAATTCTGTAATCACGTGACACGAAGGTTGCCAGATCACTAATTTCTAAAAAAAATCGTTGCCAGATATTTTTTCTGAATTCTGTAATCAACCCTAATGTTCAGATACTTTTTTGAGCGACTGTATCATGCAAAGTAAACGCTACCAAAAGGCACAATTGCAGAATGCAGTCCATGGGAGAAATGAAGAAAAATTATGAATTTAGGAAGAGAATTTATAAATCGCAGGCATATCTAGCAGAAGCAAATGAGGAAAAAATAGGAAAAAAGGAAGTAATTAAGTTCGTTACCACAGAGGACTGCATTTCATTTTTCAGTTGGTCAGAAATGCAATGCAATGAATTTCTAATGTTTGTTCCTGGAGCTCCTTTTTTTTTTTCTTTATTGAAGAATTTGCAAAATCGGGCTTTGATTTTACCCTTTTTGTCAATCTCGATAGCCATAGTTTTTCAATATTTCCCATTTTTCCCCCAGCGGAATCTTGGGTTTCTTTGTGGATTCTCAGAAATACATAGTAAAGAAGTTCTCAAGACAATCGCCCACTGAGACAGATTTGAGACAATCGCCCACTGAGACAAACGTAAAATATTAAAGTTCAGCGATACAACTTCCTGCAGCAAAATTGGCGACTAAATTTAAAGAGTGACTAGCGCAAGGGATGTAGACCACACTCGGATTGAAGACTTTAATGCCTGCCTGTAATCCTGAGTACAGTCGCTCAAAAAAGTATCCGAACACTATGGTTGACTTCAGAATTCAGAAAAAATATCTGGCAACGATATTTTTAGAAATTAGTGATCTGGCAACCTTCGTGTCACGTGGCACGAAGGTTGCCAGATCACTAATTTCTAAAAAAATCGCTGCCAGATATTTTTTCTGGATTCTGTAATCAACCATAGTGTTCGGATATTTTTTAATATATATGTTCACAGCACATTGGATCGTGTGAGCTCACAAAGACCTGGATCGTGTGGGCTCACTCACGGAAATATTGAGCGTGTGCAGTTACCGTTCACAGCAAAATGGAGCGGTTGCGGTTAATGTTCACAGCACATTGGATCGTTTGGGCTCACTCACGGAAATATTGAGCGTGTGCAGTTATCGTTCACAGCAAACTGGAGCGTGTGCAGTAACTGCACACGCTCCAGTTTGCTGTGAACGGTAACTGGAGCGTGTACAGTTGCTGTACACGCTCCAGATATTTTTCCTGAATTCTGTAATCACGTGACACGAAGGTTGCCAGATCACAAATTTCTAAAAAAATCGTTGCCAGATACTTTTTTCTGAATTCTGTAATCAACCATAGTGTTCGGATACTTTTTTTGAGCGACTGTGCTTTCCTGACATGTTCCCAGCGTTGTCATATGTTTGTCCTCGACAAAATTTCATATCTATACCTAATTCTGTTAAAATGAGCAATACTTGTTCTTCCAAATATGATGATGCATGTTCTTCAATCGGTATGAATTCCAGAAATCTTTCTTTTATATCACCATTTGGCAATACATATCCTATAACAAGTGTCAGTTCATCCATATGTGAAATATCATGTGTAGAGTCGAGTATTTTTATTGTTTTACCTCTGAACGGCACTTTTTTTTGCACGCCATGGGCTAAATGGCCAGGTCACAAGGACCCGAAAGGCTCAGAGAAGGTTGGGGGAGAGGACCCACTGAAACAGCTGTTGGGTGACAGATGGTAGCCTCCCGTCAAGGCCATCCAGCGTGTTCTTTAACGTGCACAGGGTATGGCTCTCCCGCACACGGGACCACGGCTTAACGTCCCATCCGTGTCCCCTTAAGCCCATCAGTGTCCCCTACTGACCGTGGGTAGGGAGGGAAATTTTTCGGAGATAAATCTCAACGCTGACCCAGCTGGGGCTCGAACCTGGGAACTACAGATTACGAGCCTGGCGCATAGAGTCGAGTTACTGTAATAGAGCATAGAGATAGATAATTAGCGCATAGAGTTGTCACTGTAATAATTTGCAGATATAATTTCTTCTACTATAAGTGCTGTTACATGTTTGCTAATGATGCCTATGAATTCATCGCAAATATTATGTGACAAATAATTAATATTTCCTCGTCCTCGATTTCAGTACTTTTGTAAATGTAATTTCAAAAAGTTGTCATATTCACTTAGATATT
The DNA here is from genome assembly GCA_038380435.1 of Ryuthela nishihirai. Lineage (NCBI taxonomy): Eukaryota > Metazoa > Arthropoda > Arachnida > Araneae > Heptathelidae > Ryuthela > Ryuthela nishihirai. Next base: position 88,001,910 of record JAWZYU010000003.1, on the reverse strand, counting down.
CCAAGCATGTAAAGTAGTTTCCTTTTCTTTTTGAATTTTGACCTTCGTCGTGACCTCTAAATGCTAGTCCTAATCGACTTTAATTTTATAGTTGATATTATTCTTCTCAACACTTCTTTCCAATAACTCTCTTCATGTTCTCTCTGTTGCAATAAATTAGTATCGATTCTGATTAAAGTTGAAGATCTTTTCTATAAAATACACATCGATGACTTATGTTCTTTTGAAAGTTCATGGTTGGACAAAGTTGTACTAATAGTTTTCCAGTTTTCGGAAGTGGTTAGCGCGCTTGGTTACTGATCTAAGGGACCTGGGTTCGAGTCCCGGGTAAGGCATGGATGTATGTGTAGTTTTTCTGCTGAGGTCCTGCCATCCTCACAGACCTTCTACCATGGCATATAAACTGACAGGCTCCTGTCAGACATCTGTGGCAAGCAGCTGCTTGAGGGGGTATTTATTTATTTTTATTTTTTAATTAATTTAGATGATGTGGGAGAAATTTTGCAAGGGTAGCAATATAAACACTTGCTCGTTTCTGAAAATACAGGCCAATTTCTCTCTTCTTTAATTCCATTTGTTTTTACGGTAACAATGATCGTACGAAAGACCTCTGTTATACAGGGTGTTTCAAAAAGGATGCAATCCGAAATATAAGAGAGTAGAACTTGCGCGAATGTACATTTTATGCATAAATATTAGTCAGTTGGCATTACTGTACCAAGGTTAACAGCCTTTAGCAGTTGAAATGACCTTGACATGCACTTGTCTCACTCAAGCATTCATTCCTTTGTGTTGTGTCAGCTATGGCGTTTTCCAAAAACGAACGTGTATTTATTGTTGAGACTTATTGTGCGTAAAGATCTTACAAACGTGTGAGAGAGGAGTTTAAGTTGAAGTTTCCTCAGTCTGCAGTTCCCAACAAGTCAACGATATCTCATTTGATTGATAAATTTTTTGACACTGGGTCTGTACAGAATCGAAAGAGCCCAGGCTGGTCTGTACAGAATCGTCTGTACAGACTTCTGTACAGACGTCTGTACAGATTCTGTACAGACCCAGTGTCTGTACAGTGTCTGTACAGACACTGGGTCTGTACAGAATCGAAAGAGCCAGGCCATCATCATCAGGCAGCCCAGTCTGTACAGACAAAACCAGGCAAAATCATTTTTGGATGAGCGAGTTAAACGCTGAGACACATCAAGAGCTGAAGCTCTTGATGTGTCTTAGCGTTTAACTCGCTCATCCAAAAAATCTCTTAGAAAGTTATCTTCACAGGTTGGACTGTCACCAGCTACTATTTTCAGGGTTACTATGAAGCTAAAATTTCATGCCTACCGCATTAGTGTCGTTCATGAACTGAAAGAACCAGACCATGAAAAACGCTTACGGTACTGTCGTTGGTTTCGTTCTTTTGTGGATGAAAAAGGAATTGAGGTGTTGGACCGTGTTTATTTCAGTGACGAGGTTTGCTTTCACTTGGATGGGTATGTGAACAATTAAAAGAGTCGAATATGGAGCAGTGAAAAACCTCACACATTTCACGAACGACCATTACACGCACGGAATATTGGTGTTTGATGTGCAATTTCCCGTCGTCGTGTGATGGGGTCTTTATTTTTTGATTCAACTGTAACTTGTGAAATTTATTTTCACCTCATCCAACAGTTTATTGCACTATTGGATGTGAATGAACGAGAGTGTTGGTTTCAACAAGATGGCGCAACCGCTCCTAAGGCAAATGACACAATGGTGACGTTGCAGGAATTTTTTGGTTATCATTTGATTAGAAAAATTTGTGGCCTCCAAGATCCCCAGATCTTACTGCTCCAGATTTTTTCCTTTTGGGATATCTCAAATGCATAGTGTTTCAAAACAATCATACACTTGAAGGCTAACATTGAAAGAGAGATTTTAAACATAAGAAAATAAACATTACGAAAGGTGGCTGCAAATGTCATGAAACGTGTACGAAACTGCACCCAGGTTGCAGTAAATCACTTTCAACATCTGTTGTGAAGATAGATATATGTCTAATTTGCATCTTTTGAAATCTATGTTTTTTCTAAAATTTAAATAGAAAAATTAAATAGAAGGTTGTGTCCTTTTTGAAACACCCTGTACATTTGATCCCTATCCTTATACACCGATTTTAAAGTTTCTATCTTTCCAATATTTTTTGGTTTATTTACAAGTATATGATCAATCATTGCATCAGATAGCACTGTAGGCCAAAGAGCTATATCATCATTTATGCAAGGCTCTAATTTGATAAATTCTCTAGAACTATCATTGAATTTTTTCAAAATCATCTTCTGTGGTATTTTCAGCATTTTGTGGCGTATATGGGCGAATCTATTACTCAGAAAGGGTGCCCGGATCCTTTTGATCATATAAGGTACATAACTACGGGAAATAATAAAAAAGTGATTATATAATGCTATTTATTAAACAATGATAAGAAAAATTTCGTTTAAGGAACATATATCATTAAACTCATGTTTTAATGTTTTCGATTGTGGTCATAATATATTTTACTCGCCGGCAGGCCATAAAAAATTATCCCGCAGGCCCGAGTTTCTTCATTACCATATACTTAACCTTCAGGAGTAGGAAAACGTGAGTAGTAGTAGTAGAACAGCACTTGGGGCCGACTCCGCCCTTTCCGGTATGACGTCACTGACCACTCCCACTTCGGTCACACCCCCTTATTAATATTCATAATTAATTAATAAATTATTAAGATTTAATTAATCCCCCTTTATTAGAAAAACCCCTTTTATTAAAAAAAAAAACCCTTTAACCCGTGGCGCCATCTGGTGACTATGATGAGTACTATTCTTAAAAAAATTATTTTAGTCGTAATTTCCCGATTTTTGACTCCCCCATTAACCCCCCCTTTAACCTCCTGGCGCCATCTGGTGACTATGATGAGTACTGTTTTTAGAAAAACCCTCTATTTTAGTCGCAATATTTCCAATTTTTGACTCCCCCTCATTAAAAAATCCCCTTATCAAAAGTTATACCCCCTCATTAAATCACCCCTTTATTAAAATTCCCTCCCATTTATTAAAAAAACCCTTATCAAAAGCTCCCTTTATTAAACTCCCCAGATCACAAACTCCCTTGGTATCCACGTTATTTTTCCTAGTCCAACTAAACTTTGGATGGCTGAATGGCTGATGCAATCCTCAAAATAATTGCAAAACTTTGGGTTGCAACCCTTCGCAGAAAGGGTGATACAATCCTCATAAATAATTACAAAGTCCAATCGTCTCCTATTGGCTTATATTTCCTGATAAAACTATGGTTCCTCATTGGTTGTCCTAGGTGGCGCTGCTTCACAAGTTAAATAAGTGGCAACCGTCTAGTGCGTCATTGTTCACGATGCAGACTAGCAATCTAGATGCGTGGTGTCTCGATGAAGATGTTTACGTCGTGCCTTCGCTGTTCAAAAATAAGTTTTTTGTGCACGTACATCGCTACAAGAAATATGAAAATGGTGAACTCATCTACCCTACACCTGTGGGGGTTACCCTCTCCATACCTGAATGGGAGGCTTTGTGTGCCACGGTGCCCCACATAGAGGACCAAGTAAAAATCAGTCCCCATCAACAGACATGGCACGTGATGCCTGGTTTACGTGCCTACATGCATCGCAACGTAGGTGCTGAACGCTGTGTCGTCTTCATCAAAGAATCAGCTGCTACAAGAACTCTACAGTTTCACGTTGTGAGTCGCAGTACAACGCTGAATGCTTCGCCGTGGTTCACACTGGCTATCCACGTAGACGAAGTGATGCGTGTTGTGCATAACGTGTGTGGAACTCTCAAAGATCACCATCTCCATACTGCTATTATAGAACATTCAGAATCAGTTCTACCCTTCCTGTTGGGTCCTGTTTTCGAGGGACCCGAGTGTGCTTATCAGCTGTTGGTGGACATTTTCCAACAAGAACTAACACGCCTGATTCCGTTAGATGGACTTCAACCCGAAGAAAAAATTATTATTTCGACCCTGAAAGAGGATTCGGTAGTGTAAAAAAGTTAGCTCATAATACGGGACTGCCACTGAAACTCGTCCGAGAATGGTTAGAAAAGCAACCCGCCTACACGCTACATAGACCTGTTCGCAGAAAGTTCCCCGTAACAAAGTTTACGTCACAGGGTTAGACGAACAATGGCAACGTAGTTGTGAAAAATCTAACTCGCTTCAATGACGGCAATAATGACTTCAATGACACGCAATAACACCTACCGGTACTTGGATGTGCTGCAATGTGTTGTACGAGGATACAATGCCACAGTTCATAGTGTACACGATATGGCTCCCAAGGACGTGACCTTACACAATGAAGACGTTGTGTGGGTTCGACTCTACGGCAATCCAACCAAAGTAAAAAAAAACCGGCATTTAAAGTGGGGGACACGGTTCGTCTAGCCAGTCTAAAAGTACCCTTCAAGAAGGCAGGTACGCATTTGTGGACGGAAGAAATTTTTATAGTCGACAAGGTGTTACAACATCAGCCCCCTGTATACGTCATATGGGATTCAGAGGGAGAAGTGTTGAAGGGCACACTCTATAAATCGGAACTTCAAAAAGTGACCGAACCCAAACTTGACATTGTTGAGAAAATAATCGAGAGAAAAGATCACAAGGCACTGGTCAAATTTCGCGGTTATCCCAAACCTTCGTGGATTCCTAAAAAATGAATAGTTTCTACCTGACCCTACCCTCCAAGGCTAGTCAGAATATTTACCCAAACAATTCGCAGAGTGATTTCACGGTTCGTCTAGCACAACCCCTAAGACTAAGTGGAAAATGGAAAGTGGGACTAGAAGAAGTTTACTTACCCGTGAGCTGGTACAATGTGGATGGTTCTAATGACACGTTTCAATATTATGCTCCTGCTCCCTCTGAAGAATACTGAAAAATCAAACTTAAACCAGGCAAAATAACTCGAATGGAACTGTTGTCTCTCCTCTCCACTCCCCAAAGAAATAATAGTGTCCTATAACAGTGGTTACTGGGTATTCAAACCAAGTGAGGGATACGGTTTGACGTTCCCTAAAACGAATTTCGGCAGGCTTCTGTGTATCGGCGAGGGAGAAGTTGACAAACCCTTCCATCAGCGATTTGCTAGCAAACTGTGCAATACTACAACATTCGATATAGATGACGATTGTTATTTCTACGTGATTCCTCCAGGTAGTTTCCACGAATGAAAGGTACCCCACGGACGATACGAAACCGCTGAATCGTTATTCGATGCGATGAACCAGGTCATGCCCTACAAGTTGAGAAAAGCTTTCCGTTTCAAGCAACAGGCCGATCACACAATGTTGATGGATGCAGACAAACTACATTTCATTAGATTTCCTCATTCGAACCCAGGATTAGGAGACATGCTAGGAATCACTAAATTAGATTTTCCATTGAATAAAGACACTGGTGACTACCCCATCGATATGAACAGAGGAATGTACGGTATTTATATTCAGACCTGATTGCACCTCAGTTGTTACGTGATACTCATGGTGAACTGTTGTGTGTTGTGAATCCTGCCGTCAGAACCAGTAATAACGAAGCCATCGTTGCAGTGTATCAACAACCTGATTACTACCCTCTGGCAAGAAACAGTCATTGAAAGAACTTTACCTGGAACAGAGAGTAGGCTGATACCCCTATAGTTATCACAAGAACTGCGATCACCATTTTTGAAAATAGGGATAATAATAGCTCTGGTAAAATCTTTAGGAACCATGCCTTTATCATAAAAGATATTCAGAATTTCAGTCATCCAAGTGGTAACCGAAACATTCCCAGCTCTAAGCATTTCGGTAGTAATTTCATCTACCCCTGGGGATTTATGTAGTTTTCGTTTAGAAATAGCCAAAATAAATTCAGATTGTGTTATAGGGCCAACATTAAAGCCACCAATGCATCTATCATCATTGCAAACAATAGGAGTAGAACTAACCACATTGTTCAGAACATCACTGAAATGCTCAGCCCACCTAGCCATGACAGAATCCTCACCTTCTGTAACCTTACCTTGTTTATCCTTCAATCCCTGTATACCTGTCCGATTTCTATAACACAAAACATTAACTATCTGGTACAGCTCTCTGCTGTTTTGTTGTCTAGCTGCTTCCTCGGATTTGTCAGCCAAACCATCAAGGCAAAGATTCTTATCAGCAGCTAACTGATCTTTTACACGTTTATTAAGTTCTCTGAAGGACATTCCTGCAGTTCTATCTTTCTGAAATAAGCTCAAGTGCCTTATCACTCAGATAATTCTGTCTCTTCTGCTCCTTTTTTCCTAAAAGAGTACTGTTAGTGTCCAAAAAAGCCTGTTTAAAATGATCCCATTCTTTCTCAACTTCAGTAGTAAGCAAACCATGACTGTCATAATGACTAAGTAACCTATCATGGTAAGCTTTGGCTATAACTGGATCTTTCAGAGCTTCAGTATTAAAAGTAAATTTTTTAACCCTAGCACAACACTTTTTAAGTTTAAGTTGCAAGACACTTTTAACAAGGTAATGGTCAGATCCAATTTCAGCTCTCCTGTATGACCTGGTATTCCTAACAGAACTAGCCCATTTGCTGTTAATTAATATATAATCAATCACAGGGCCGCCGACAGGGGGGGGGGGGGCAAGGGGGACTAGTGCATAGGGGCCCGTCAGCAATAAGGGCCAGTCAGATTAAGTGACTCTTTACTTTTTCTTACAAAAATTATTCTTAGTTAGGCTATATATATCGATCCTATAAAATTCCATAAGAACATTATTTGTTATAACATGCTTTTAAAAAAAACACTAGTTGGATTATGACATATTATCTCATTAATAGTAGTTGAACGAACCATTTCTTAACATCCTCTTTTGTCCTCGTTAACTTACAGCATTTGCTTGTATTTTCCCTGTTAACCACGCCACTCCTGCAGCAGTAGCAACAGTTGGACTCTCCCAAACCTAACCCGTGCGATCAGGTATATTACATTGTTCATGTTTCGAGTTTCAGTAACATCGTCTGTGTGTCAGTGTGTCAGTGTTACAAATTATAACAGTTTAAAAGTCTCTTGTCGGCACATTTGTTTCCCCATTTCGTTGTCATTTGTTTAGTAAAATGATATATTCATTGGTGCTATAGTCTAACTGAACAATGGACAAGTATAAGCATAAGTCAGGAGCTTAGAAGCGAAAGGAGAGAAATAAAAAATTGGAAGTTATTAAGAAAGGGAGTAGAACTTTGTTTGAAGTCGGTGTAAAAGTGAATGTGGACAGTGAAAGTGCAAAAAATGAACTAATCCCAGTCTCAAGCTCGTCTGTTCCCGCTCTCAAAAATAAAGAAATTTCAAGTTCAGAGGGAAATGATGATGGTTCTGGGTTTGTTTGTTTTTTTAAATTATGACGACAGCAGTATTGAAACGAAACAACCAAACAGCAGTGAAAATGATGCGCGTTCTATAAACTCTGAAAGTGAAGCGAACTTACCCGCTCCAGTTCCGAACTCTAAATCATGGCAAGTATCGCGTGATCTTGGAAAATTAAAAAGTGGCAGCCCAAGTGTAAGTGTAATTGAAGGTATAGTTCGAAAAGGTCCCCCTTCTATTCCTAATAACCTTCCAAGTGACGGAACAAGAGCCTTTCCGAAAACAGTTTTATTTTCAAAACTCAAGAATGGAGAATGTGTTCCTAGAGACTGGTTAGTGTAAATAAAATAAATAAATACCCCCTCAAGCAGCTGCTTGCCACAGAGGTCTGACAGGAGCCTGTCAGTTTATATGCCAGAGTAGAAGGTCTGTGAGGATGGCAGGACCTCAGCAGAAAAACGACACATACATCCGTGCCTTACCCGGGGTTCGGACCCAGGTCCCTTAGATCAGTAGCCAAGCACGCTAACCACTCGGCCATGGGACGTGTGGAGTGAAACAAATCAGTCGTTATACTGTTTTCCTTGCAGATTATTTGGTCGCAACCCTGAATCCCACAAATCCGTTTTAATTCGTGCTGAAGGCGGAAAAAAAGATTATTCTTGGCGTAAACTATATAACAAATTTCCAGTTCATGAAATGAGTGCTAATCACAAAAAATGCTATATTGAATGGAGAGGATTGGAAAGAAGACTTCGTCAGGGAACTGATATTTATTATCAAATGAACTCTGAAATTGCCTCTAAAGTGAAATATTGGAGGGATTTATTTCACAGGATTCTGTCTGTTACATTATTTCTTGGTGAGAGGGGTCTCGCATTTAGAGGTCCTTCCAGCAAAATAGGGTCATCGGATAATGGTAACTTCCTCGGGATTATTGAATTGCTCGCTCAATATGATCCGCTGTTGAGGGATCATATTCTGTGTGACTAAAGTTCAAGAGTCACAACAAGAAGGGAAGAGACTTCAAGCTCACTACCTTTCAGCGGATTCTCAAAACGAGTTCATTAAGGCTTGCAGCAACAAGGTTCTTCAAGCTGTACTCTTAGAAAGAGAAAAATCAAAGTATTTTTCAATACTAGCTGATGCTACTCCAGATACATCTCATAATGAGCAAATGACGTTAATTTTAAGATACGTTCAACACCGTGATTCTTCATTTAAAGTAATGGAGAGGTTCATAAGTTTTGTAAAGTGCAATAAGAAAACTGGACAAGAAATTGCAAATGTACTCACTGAAGAATTAGAGATGCATAAGATCCCTTTAAAAGATTGCAGGGGACAGGGATATGAGAATGGTGCGAATATGGCTGGTGCATACAATGGCGCGCAAGCCATTATAAGTGCGCTAAATCCATTTGCCATATTTTCTAACTGTAATGCATATAGTCTAAATTTGTGTGGTGTGAACGCTGCTGAATGCTGTGAAGATGCTATTACGTTTTTTGGTATGGTTCAAAAGTGTATAACTTCTTTTTAAAGAGCCCTCAGAGATGGGAGATACTAGAGAATACAATAGGTTGTTCCTTATATAGCCTATGAAAAACAAGATGGTCTGCTCGTGTTGACAGTGTTAAACCATTTTCCAAACACCTATCACTCATCAAACATGCATTAAATCAATGCAAAAATTTTAATCTCTCAGCTGAGTGTAAAACGGAATTGATGGGAATAAAACGATACCTTGAATCATTTAAGTGCACTTTGATGGCAACAATCTGGTTCAAAACTCTCGCGGCAATTGACATTCGCAACAAGGTTCTACAAGCTCGTGATGCAACTCTTGATGTAGAGATGATAATATTCGCGATCTGCTCCAGGAACTGAAACAACTCCGTGATAAATGGGAGAACTTATTAAATGAAGCAAAAGTAGTGGCCACCTCATTAGCAAGTGATCTTCCTGCAGAGACAGAACTTCCGAAGACGAGAGTGAAAAGAAGGAAAACTTTCTTGGACGAAATAAACGAAGATGTTCCAGAATTTCGAGGGAATGAGGGGGAAACTAATGAAGAATGGGAGTTCAGAGTAAATGTGTTTTATAGGTGTCAGGCTAGAGGCCTTTTTAGATTTTTTTTGTTCATGATTTGTACATTATTTTGGATTTCACCAAAATAGGCATTTGCTACGTGGGAGGCCCTCTGTCCCGGCATCTGGAAAGTTAATTGCAGTAGCAGTGTCCGGGGAACGGCTAGCGTCCGCTGACAAGTGACCCGGGTCCCTTAGGGCTAACAGCCTTGCCAGATGGCCAGGGCAGAGAGCGAAAGGAAAAAAGGGTTTGGCAACGACGAGAAGACAGAGCCGGTCGAGTTTCGAAAGCGTGCAGACGAGAAATTGTAAAGCTGGGAAATGCCGACTGGTAATAACGGCATTGGGCTCTGTGAACACAGCTGAACAGGCATAGTAAGCTGGTGTTGTTGTAATCTATGTAATTGAGCATATGTCCTCGTCCATCAAGCATGTTTGGAAGGTTAAATAAATATTTGTTATTTTAAAGTAAAGGCTGAAGTTGAACCAATTTATTGGGGAGGAGCCTCAGTATTGAGTCCCTGCAATTGTGGTAAAATCTTTGATTTTTGTTCCGAAAGACTCTTTCACCCGTCGCGCATTGCGATCGAACCGAGGGGACATTCTTAAGTGGTCCCAATAGACAAACAAACGAAGAAGCAACATCACAAAGTGGCTCAGTCAACAGTACGCAACAGAGGTGAAAGTAGCGGCGAAGGTGACGGAAGAGTTCCGACATCCATTGTGAGCTGACCAGAACAAGGCTGATACTGCCAAGAGTGTCCTGCGGTGTGCTTCAGGCGATAGAATAGCTGTGAAGGTACCCGAAAAATCGTGCATCACGTTCGAACTGTGGAAAAAGCTGTGAAGGTGACGGAAAAGTTCAACATCCACTGGCAGCTGACCAGCGCAAGGCTGATACTACCAAGAGTGTTCCGACTGTGTGCTTCAGGTGGCAGACTGACGAGGCGGTTCGTTCCTCTCATCACATCGGAGGTAAGTATCCTCTTACTCTAGGGGTGAGTAGTTAGATACGGCAGAGGCCTGTACGAGCTAAAATGGAGCTTAGGAGCGGTCGCGATAGGGAAAGGGATGAGTTAAGGCGAGGCTACACAGAAAGGGATAGGGGGCAGGGTGGTTATTCAGGGAGTGACCGGGGAAGCGAGGAGGTGACAATAGACAGAGAGTCTGATGCTGCGGAAGACATGAGAGGGTTGAGGGATTATGGCAATGACAGCGATACGGATATGATGCAGAGTGGGAACAGAAAGCAGAGAGCTAAAGAAAGGATTAGATATGATTTTGAATTAGAGAGGATGAGGTTAGAGATGCAGCTGAGAAGGGAAGAGAGAGAGGCGGCAGAAAGGGAAAAGGAGAGAGAGAGGCAACGGAAAGGGAAAAGGAGAGAGAGGCAAGAGAAAGGGAAAAGGAGAGAGAGCATGAGTATAGAATGCTGGAACTGCAAATGAGGAATGCAAACGAGGAGAGGGGTGATGTGCGAACAGTGGCAGTTTCTAGTAATCCAGCAGATGCGCGGCTGGCTAATTATATAAAATTATTGGGAAATATGTTAGCTGGAAGCCCTAAAAACCCAGAAGAAGTGATAAATCTCTTTGAGACAGCGGAAAGGGGTTTTAAGATGTATGAAGTACCAGAGGAGTTTCGAGGCAAAGTCATCATTTCTTTTTTAGATGATAAATATGCAAATCACGTTTTTCGAAAATTAAGTGCAGAGGATTTTGCTAATTATAAGAAAGTTAAAGAGGAGGTATTAAAAGAGTTTAAGCTCACTCCCTCTGCGTACAAGAGAAAGTTTGAAACTATCGCGAAAGAACCGAATGAGTCATATAATCAGTTAGCCTCGACACTCAGAAATAGCTGGGATTACTACGTCCGCAGTAGGAAGGTGACAAAATTTGAGGAGCTTGTGGACCTGATAGTGTCGGATAAGTTACGTGATAGCCTTCCTCAAGACACTCATGCTTACGTAGTACAGAAAGAAGCGGAGTAATGGGCAAAAGCAGACGAAATAGCCACGTGGGCAGAAATCCATCTAGCCAGTGTAAACGGAATGGAAGAGGTCCAAACTTTTAAAGAGGTAAGGCATAGACAATATGCAGAACGTGTTGTTTCCCCCCAGCAGAGAATAGACTCAGAGAGAAATTATTCGAGCAGAAGGTATCAACCGGCAGTTAATTTAGCTGAATATAGAAATGTCCCAAAAGTAAGGAGGTGCCATAAGTGTAGATCTGACGAACATTTGATGAAAGATTGCCCACTGAGAACTGTGGACCGTGAGAGCCGAACTCAGGTGTACCAAGTTAGCACCTTGGATCAGAATTCTGATGTTTGTGAGGCAACAATAGGAAGGGTTACCACACATTCAAAACTAAATCCAAGCAGACGAGTAATGGAACAGGGAAAGATGCATATCCCAGTAGATTATAAAGAGGTTCGAATCAGAGGTAGCGACAAGACAGCTAGAGCAGTCGTGGATTCGGGGGCAGACCTGACAGTAATCAGAAAGGGGATGCTGAACGAAGAAAAGCACCCGGTAAAAGACCATCTGTTGTTGCATGGGCCGTTTGGTGATGCCATAAGGGCAGAGGTAAAAGAGCTGCCTTTAAGTTTGATTGATGGTACAGACAATAGCACTGTGAGTGGCGGAGAAATTAAAGTGCTGTGCGTAGTAGCAAAGCTGCGGAAGGAGGTACTTCTGAGTGTGGAAGCATATGGTAAGTTAATTAGAAAGAAGGAGAGAAGGCCTGTAACTGGCAACCTCAGGAGGAAAATCCACGAGCCGTGGGCCAATAGAGGAAGCTTCTATGAAAGAGGTAGAGAAATTCCAGTTAGAAAAAGGGAAATGTATGCTCCATGGAGACCGTCCAATCAACGCCGTCCCGAACATGTGCAGCAATCTGTCAGACTCGATGTCTACGATGATCAAAATTATGCAGGGGAGGGGGCGAACATGGCAATTGGAGGTAACAATGGGTCAGGCCGACGCCAATGTTTACGACTTTCAGCCTGTAGAGTCAGAGGGTACGTACAGGAAGGTGATATCTAGGTAGTCACGAAAGGTGTGCATAGCCTTTCACCTGGGATGTCACCTGTGAACGAATGAACACCGCCAGTATGGCATACCTTCGTCAAAGACAGTTATTAGTGAGAGAATTCATTTATAAACTGTGTACTCTCGGACAACTACTTCAGTCACCAGGTTTTTTTTTGTTTGAAGCAAAAAGACAATATTTAGACTCAGTGCACCGGGATATACCTAGAAGTTCTTTTATGTTTAAGTGTATTGTACATAGATGTGTAAAAGAGGTGCCAATTCGCAGAGAATTTATAGAATTCATAAAGCGACTTAGAACTCTGAATTTTATGGCATTGAACTCTAAGATTTACGCGAAAATGAACTCTGGTTTTCAGCATTCAACTTGACTTTTTAGTCAGCAGTTAACAGGACTAACTACTGACTTCTGGCAGGGAGGTGTCAGGCTAGAGGCCTTTTTAGATTTTTTTTTGTTCAGGCTGTGTATATTTATTTTGGATTTCGCCAAAATAGTCATATGCTACGGGGAGGCCTCTGTCCTGGTATCTGGAAAGTTAATTGCAGTAGCAGTGTCCGGGGAACGGCTAGCGTCCGCTGACAAGTGACCCGGGTCCCTTAGGGCTAACAGCCTTGCCAGATGGCCAGGGCAGAGAGCAAAAGGAAAAAAGGGTTTGGCAACGACGAGAAGACAGAGCCTGTCGAGTTTCGAAAGCGTGCAGACGAGAAATTGTAAAGCTGGGAAATGCCGACTGGTAATAACGGCATTGGACTCTGTGAACACAGCTGAACAGGCATAGTAAGCTGGTGTTGTTGTAATCTATGTAATTGAGCATATGTCCTCGTCCATCAAGCATGTTTGGAAGGTTAAATAAATATTTGTTATTTTAAAGTAAAGGCTGAAGTTGAACCAATTTATTGGGGAGGAGCCTCAGTATTGAGTCCCTGCAATTGTGGTAAAATCTTTGATTTTTGTTCCGAAAGACTCTTTCACCCGTCGCGTATTGCGATCGAACTGAGGGGACATTCTTAAGTGGTCCCAATAGACAAACAAACGAAGAAGCAACATCACAATAGGGTAATTGATTCTGTTGTTCGTGGACTTACTAATCGTTTCACTTTGGCGGAAAAGTTAAATGATAGATTAAGAACGTGACATTGAAAATATGGGTGTTACTTTGCATGAACAATATTATGAAGACATTAATAGAGAGATCAGTGATGAGCTGAAATATCTAAAATCAATTCATTCTTCTAATTTAGGGACAGGCCTATTGAAACCTCTGGAGCTCTTAAACCGTCTGAGAGAGTTAAAATTGGACAGTTTATTTCCAAATATTTGTATAGCCATTAGAATATTCTGTACAATTCCTGTGACAGTTGCTGATGCTGAAAGATCCTTCAGCAAAATAAAGGAAATAAAAAATGTATTCAGATCAACAATATGTGAAGAAAGACTGAGTAACCTTGGTTCGCTTAGTCTGGAGAGCGATCTTGCTAGGTCTTTAAATTATGATGACATAATTGACGATTTTGCATCAACGAAGTCAAGGAGAGTTGTTTGTTGACAATTTGTTTCATAGGGAAATAATGTGTTATATTATATTTAACACATTATTCCCTATAAAACGTAAATAATAATGTGTTAAATTATATTTAGTGTTGAATCTGCTATTATGCTAATGTGAAGTTTAACAAATGCTATTGCCTATTTTTCAGTACTGACAATTAAAAATGAAGACTCGCAGAATTGCATAGTTTTTCTCCATGATATGTTATGTAGCCTATATTAAATTTACTCAAAAATCCTAAATCTTGCTGTGAGCTTTGCAAAATATGTTCCCTAAAATAAATGCTAAAAAGTTTTATGTGACACAAACTGTGTAGGCCTATGTTTTTGCATGCCTGACTGCGCAACAGGCTTTCTTTCCTCTGAATGTCATCATTGTGTCCAGAATAATTGCTATTAATGATTTGTAAAGATAAAAAGTTTTCAGGGGGGGGGGGGCGAGCATAATATTACATAGGGGCCCATAAATTCTCTCGGCGGCCCTGATCAATCATATTCTTATGCAGCCCATCGGGTGAAACCCATGTGTACTTATGTATGTCGCCGTGTTTGTAATAAGTGTTAGTTATTCTGAAACCATTGCGTTTACTTACCTGTAGGAGACGTTGCCCATTGCCATTGCAGCTACCAATACACCCCAAAACATTTCAGGAAATCGAAAATGAATGGCAGGAGTTTTTCACCTCCTAAGATCAAGATCTTTGGAGGTGAAAAGCGTATCGCAAAGGAATCGAACAGCTTGCCGACAGATGACTACGAACTCTCGGAAATGATGGCTTACATTTCGCTGAGTAAAGTTCGTTATTTATATTCTAATAATCATTTCCCAAGAAGACTATCAAATGGACAGACTTATGAATCGGCTTAGTACTTATGATTCTTTGCATTCAAAAAAGCATTTGCGCCTCGCCACTACTAGAAGGAATAAATTATTTAAAGAGTTGTGATTATATGAAAATGACTACATTTTTTAAATGGCCCAAGACAGTAAGACATCGTTAATCACTCATTTCCTCTCCTTTTATCCCTCCTACTTTATGAACTCAGGAGGCGGGGGTGGCTCAGTCGATAGGGCTCCAGGCTCGTAATCTGCAGTTTCCCGGTTCGAGTCCCAGCTGGGTCAGCGTTGAGATTTATCTCCGCAAATTCCCCGCCCTGCCCACGGTCAGTAGGGGACTCCGAGAGGCTTGAAAAGACCGCTGTCCGTCGTATGGGACATTAAGCCGTGGCCCCGTGTGTGGGAGAGCCATACCCTGTGCACGTTAAAGAACACGCTGGATGGCCTTGACGGGAGGCTACCATCTGTCTCCCAACAGCTATTCCAGTGGGTCCCCTCCCCCAACCTTCTCTGAGCCTACGGGGTCAATGTGACCTGGCCATTTAGCCCATGGTGTGCAAAAAAGTGCCGCTCAGAGGAAAAACAACCCAACCAACTCACGAACTCAACTTTTGATTTCATCAGCTAAATTCAAGATGCTCAAAATTCCTACACTACCTAAACGTTTACTGTGTACACAAAACAAGATGTTAGCATTCTAACTTCACAATAATACTAATCTCAGACAGGAAAGTATTCAGCAATATCTTTTTCCTTCTCCGCTAACGTAAAACTTTCGTTTTCAACAACAGCAGCATCAGCCACCATGTTCCTCCTGTCTGTCCGTCCAGTCCCGTTGCAACATCGAGCGTCGATCCTCATTAGTGATCCTCTCCTCCTTCTCGGGGTGGCCGCCCCGGCTATCGAGCGGACGACTCCTCATTACGAGAGGCTTAACAATGGCGAGAGCCTCGTGCTCCTCGTCGCTCATTAGGAGCAATCCGCCGTTTGCGGTGCAGCATCGGCACCCCCCCCCCGCCTCCATTCCCCCCACCCCGCACACTAAGCTGCTTTCGGACACGTTCGCTTCTATCCGAGATGTCACAAAGAATGCGACCGACTCCGACAGCGTGACGTAACAATGGGGGCCAAGCTGCACACACTCCGGTGATGCTGTGAAGCGCTCCGCGGATCGGATCGTTGTCATGACATCTCACGCGCTTCCCACTTCACTTCTCTCTCCCAGTGCTCCGGATTTTTTTTTTCGAGCGGATTTCCCTCTTTCAAATAGAAAACACGAAAATTATTGCAATTTCTGCTAGGTTTGTTTGAGAACCAGAAAGAAACGTATTCTTCCGTGGAGAAATATAGTACATATTTAACTTCTCTTAAAGGAGAATTTCTCAAAACATGTTACAACTACCCGAGGGACGAATAGATGCCAAATGTACAAACAATGACGCTCTCGCACTGCGTTGATTTACCTCCCCAATTATTCATCAGATTTCCACGTGAAGCTTGTTTGCCACAGAAATGTTTAATACGATCTGGAAACAACGTTCATGCTGAGCAACAGCGATTCAAAGCTTTCGTGGGAGTTGTAGAGGGTTTCACAGGTATGACGCATGCATTTCTAGCGAGAAATTTATGTACCATTTTCCACCGATTTTCGTTCCCAATTATACGAGATTTCGTCGAACAAGGCATGCTCAAATATCTCATTAGAACTCTCCCCACCTTCCCCAGGATAAAGAAAGGGAAAAAATGCGCAGCTTTGGTCAAGTTGGGTTTGGGTTGTTTTACCTCTGAACGGCACTTTTTTTGCACACCATGGGCTAAATGGCCGGGTCACATGGACCCCGAAGGCTCAGAGAAGGTTGGGGGAGGGGACCCACTGGAACAGCTGTTGGGAGACAGATGGTAGCCTCCCGTCAAGGCCATCCAGCGTGTTCTTTAACGTTGGATTGTTTTACCTCTGAGCGGCACTTTTTTTGCACACCATGGGCTAAATGGTCAGGTCACATGGACCCCGAAGGCTCAGAGAAGGTTGAGGGAGAGGACCCACTGAAACAGCTGTTGGGAGACAGATAGTATCCTCCCGTCAAAGCCATCCAGCGTGTTCTTTAACGTTGGATTGTTTTACCTCTGAGCGGCACTTTTTTGCACACTATGGGCTAGATGGCCAGGTCACATGGACCCCGAAGGCTCAGAGAAAGTTGGGGGAGAGGACCCACTAAAACAGCTGTTGGGAGACAGATGGTAGCCTCCCGTTAAGGCCATCCAGCGTGTTCTTTAACGTGCACAGGGTATGGCTGTCCCGCACACGGAGCCACGACTTAACGTCCCATCCGACGGACGGCGGACTTTCCAATCCCATCAGTGTCCATTACTGACCATGGGCAGGGCAGGGCAGGGAGTTTTGCGGAGATAAATTTCAACACTGACACAGCTGGGACTCGAACCTGGGAACTGCAGATTACGAGCCTGGCGTTTTGGTCAAGACACTGTACCATAAATAAAAGTGGTAAATATTTTTCAGGAGGGTTTTCCACTTCATAAAAAATACATAATAGGAAAAGTCAATAGAAATGAATATGAATAACCAAAAGTCTGAGTCAAATGTGGGTTTTCTCGGATTTTCTGGGATTCCATATGCAAATATTCCAATATCAAATTTTCCAAATTTTCCATTTTTGTTTTAAAGCCAGAACATTTTTGCGAATATTGTGTTTTCTGAAATTTTGAAGAAGTCGAATTATTTAAGAAGTAAATGCCATGAGCAGGCCAGGATCTAAAAGAAAATCGGGAACACAATCGAGCCGAAAAATGTGTCAGGGCGGTGCATACCTAATGTGAATGCCTGACGATTTCCGCGAATCTCCGTGTTAGCAAGCGCGCATAGGAAGCTTTAGAACCTGCCACATGAGGGCAGCACCGTTCCGCGGTAGGCTAACCTATGCTGTAGTAAAGTATATAGTGTGGAAATCGCAATAGCCCAGCCATTAAAAAGTGGTCCAAAAAATGGTCCCCTACCGACAGGGGGACAAGAATCGAAATATAACTTCGTGCATGCGAGGTGAAAAGATATTGATGTAGTACCGTTTTACGCCAAATTAAATAAAAATAAATAAATACCCCCTCAAGCAGCTGCTTGCCACAGAGGTCTGACAGGAGCCTGTCAGTTTATATGCCAGAGTAGAAGGTCTGAAAGGATGGCAGGACCTCAGCAGAAAAACGACACATAGATCCATGCCTTACCCGGGGCTCGAACCCAGGTCCCTTAATCAGTAGCCAAGCGCGCTAACCACTCGGCCACGGGACGGCTAAATAAATACCCCCTCAAGCAGCTGCTTGCCACAGAGGTCTGACAGAAGCCTGTCAGTTTATAAGCCATAGTAGAAGGTCTGTGAGGATGGCAGGACCTCAGCAGAAAAACAACACACACAACCATGCCTTACCCGGCCTCGAACCCAGGTCCCTTAGTCAGCAGCCAAGCACGCTAACCACTCGGCCATGGGACGGTTTACGCCAAATTACCCCACAGTAAATAGCTTTAGATAGAAAAAGGTAGTTCTACATAAAAAATAATATCGCGAAACATTGTGAGCATGTAGAAACCTGATACTCTATAAGCAGCTAAAATTTTTCGCTAGTTTCCTCCTGAAATTTAAATATTAAGAATTACATTAAAAAATAGAAAATTGTATCATTGGAATGGCATCCCTACTCGTATATCTGTAGAACCATGGCAGTCGGAACAACGAAACGCAATTTGGTAACTTAAAGCTTTGAAAGTATAAATCATTTGGTAAATTAATGCATAAACATATTTTATCAAGTATAAAATCTACCATAAGTGGAAAATCAGTTATATCAGCGTGTTTAGTTAACTTTCTTGTTACAACTGCAATTATATTAAATCAGTTATTTTTTCGCTAGGTATGCATTTCTTGATGTTTCGAGTGTACTTTTGGAAATGGATGTTAAACTGTTTATTATGTTCAAAATTTCGTGAATAATTATATTCATTGTGAAACGATAATTAAGGAATAATACTGAATAATATATAATAGGATTAATATATTCTTTAGCTGTTTAACATATTCTACTGTTATCACAGTGGTTTTGAAACTGGCTGTTTTTATGATTACTAGGATTGCAGTAAGTGAGTAAGGAAATTTGATTTCCTAAAAATAGTTAATTATATGGCTAACAAATCCATCTACAGATCACGGGAAAGATGCAAGAAATAGCATTCGATAACTGAATAAACGTTTGTTTGATTTCTTTAGCATTAGTGATCGTTTATACAAGTTTAAGCAGAGCTGTAAATTCAATGTTGCTGTGTTTAACGCTATGAAAAGTGAAGAGTCCCAGCTGGGTGAGTGTTGAGACTTATCTCCGCAAATTTCCCCGCCCTGCCCACAGTCAATAGGGGACACCTATGGACTTGGAAAGGCTGCAGTCCGTGTGAGGGATGTTAAGCATGGCCCCGTGTTCGGGAGAGCCATATCCTGTGCACGTTAAAGAACACGTTGGATGGTCTTGATGGGAGGCTACCATTGTCTCCCAACAGCTGTTCCAGTGGGTCCCCTCCCCCAACCTTCTCTGAGCCTTTGGGGTCCTTGTGATCTGGCCATTTAGCCCATGGTGTGCAAAAAAGTGTCGCTCAGAGACCCAACCCAACAAATGTTCTGGTACCTACCGGAAATAAAATGATGTGATATTTGGCATGGGAAGCGATGGTAACCGCGGCTTAATTCAAGACTGTGGATTTTTTCGCTTCTAACGAAGTTTAGGATCAGTGTAAAATTACGTGGATCAAATAAGAAAAAAAATCGTATATAATAACTAATAAGTTTCTCCCAATCTATTTATTCAGCATTTTATGTTTCGGAATTTATTTAAATCCCTGTACAGCTTTCAAAAGTTTCACTCTGCTCTGCAATGAAATATATTATGTTTTCTGAATGATATTATATATGCCTATGCTATTTTTTACATATTGTTTAATTCTACAATTATCATAATCATTTAACGATATTTCAACAATAGTTGTACGCCATCGAATTATATCGTTAAGCTTGTTGGAGGATATGAAGCTGCATAATGTGTTAACAACGAAAGGAGTATGTAACTGAACAATGTTTAAATTCCAGACTGATCCAATTAAATGGGTCGAAAATATTCGACCTGAAACGTTCCAGTATTTTCTGATATATACTTCTGATTATTGCTTCAGTATTTTCGTATTAATTTATGTGATGTATCGATTGGTAATTGATGAATGATGGCTACATGCCGTTATGCTGATATCAGTGGCTGACCGGCAGTCGCTACTTTCTAACCATTTGTTCGGAACGGGAGGCCAATTTTGGATTCGCTCACAAGGCAGTAATTGACCTTTGTAGTGCGGTTCTTGAAGGCGTCTGAGTGCCTTAAATTAATTTCAAGACCTAAATCACTAATAAATATTAACTATTCACCACAGCATTCCTTAAGGAAATAAGTTAACGGAATAAACCCTTTATCAGAATATATATATATTTTCTAAATTAAACGTAAAACTTTTATGTCACCCCTGAAAAAATGTAAAGTTTTGCACTTTGTATGGAAGGCTTCAATTTGTGAGCTATTCTCTCTAGTAAACTAATCGATGAATGACAGATTTCTGAAGTCATATACTGTGTATTGTTGGTAAAATGTTTTTCTTCTGTACGCAAAACTTTCATATCGCCACATTTATTAGATATGTACAGCCCTCCCCGTCCCCTGCTAACGATGTAAGTTTAGCGACTGCCGTTAGAAAGGAAAAAGTGCCGCTCAGAGGTAAAACAACTCAATCTTATGTATGACCTAAAAAAAAACGGAATTAAAACTAAAGCATGCCAATGATGCAGTCACTGAATTCGTATTTAGTTCAAAGCAAAAATAAGGCACCACCAATTCTTGATGAGTAGGTAAATCATCACCCTATGTCATTTTGAATTAACTACAAAATCAGTGGCTGATTGCGCCATCGGTAAGCTTTAGTTTCCCCACCTTTTAGGGTGCAATAAGCAGATATAAATGTATTTAAAATATTCTATTTTTTATGCAATATCCGATTGAAATCAAAGCATTCAGTAGATGTGTTGTTTTTGTCTATGAGTTTATTGCCTTTTATTCATAGTTCTTCAGTTGAAACAAATATAGCTGTTTCATTCAATTGTGAAGCAAAGAAGTAAAATTCATAAATTAGATTTTCTTTTCATAAAAATCTGTTGAATGTGGTTGTTTGTTTCGATTAAACTTAGGTACCCCTTGTTGCGCCCTGACAATTATATGCAATTGCTCTTTATATATTTTTTAAATATACAATTGTAAAAGTACTGTATATGTAGATATATATGCATTCAGAGGAAATTAATATTTAGTTGTTGAGGTTTAACATTTGTTTGTTTTATAGGTTATCTGCTGATAGTTTCTCTGATGACAATGCCAAAGCAAAAAAATTCACTTTGCTGTGTTGTTTTATCTCTGAGCGGCACTTTTTTGCACACTATGGGCTAAATGGCCAGGTCACATGGACCCCGAAGGCTCAGAGAAGGTTGGGGGAGGGGACCCACTGGAACAGCTGTTGGGAGACAGATGGCAGCCTCCCGTCAAGGTCATCCAGCGTGTTCTTTAACGAGCACAGGGTATGGCTCTCCCGCACACGGGGCCACGGCTTAACGTCCCATCCGACGGACGGCGGCCTTTCCAAGCCCATCGGTGTCCCCTACTGACCGTGGGCAGGGCGGGGAATTTTGCGGAGATAAATCTCAACGCTGACCCAGCTGGGACTCGAACCTGGGAACTACAGATTACGAGCCTGGCGCGCTACCGACTGGGCCACCCCCGCCCCATTTTGCTGTGTACCAGGTTGCACAACACAATATAAAAAAAACAAACTTTCTCTCTTCAGTGTCCCAAAAGATCCCGAGCTTTTGAAGCAGTGGGAACACTTGATTCCTCGTTCTGACAAATGTCTTCACAAATTCAGTCCTATATGTAAAATTCATTTTGGAGAGAGGTTCATTATAAAAAATTATGTTCGCACTGTAAATGGGAAAACAATTTATATACCTAGAGGGCTTCCAATTCTAAAACCTGGTGCAATAAGCAACAAATTTCCCAAATGTGCCTAAATATTTATTTAAAAAGATCTCACAAAAAAGTAAATTAAGGGAAATTGCATATATTGATGAAATTTCAGAAGGTACATTTGCAGGATAAAACATACTTGGCGATATTTCAATAGAAAATTTGCAAAGTATACACCTACCTTCGCGCTTATGGGAAAAGCAAATCCTACTTAATAATCCAAAATGTATGATTTTCCATGTTGTTAGTCTCGATTTTGACCAACTAAAATCTTTAATAGCAGAAAAACATTATTGAGAGAAGATTCTTATTTCAATTGTGAAATATATTTAAGTGGTCTTAAAGTAAAAAAAAAATTGAAAGTATTACCTCTAAAGAAATGTTACAGGAGATTCTCCTTACTACAGACAAACTTTTAGTGTGCAAAGGAGCAGGTACTATTCAGGAATTTCTAGACATAAAACATATGCACAAGCTAGCTAAGTTTGCAGAAAATGTGTATAGTGAGAAATACAGAAGAAAGGTCACAAATGGAGATATTTACTTTCAGTGTAAATACCTTCGGAGGTCATTACTACATAATATAGCTCGCTTGAAAAGGCGAAGATGTCCATCGTTAAAAGTTACAAAGTGCAAGTGCCAAGCACATATAATTAAAAAGCTTAGAAAGCATATTATTTCGCTTGAACTGCACATCAGAAATATACAGGAAAGAAATAAATTAATCAGTGAAAATTTGGTTTTCCAGAAAAGTAAAGCATTTGCCGGAAAAACAGCAACAAATGATTCAGCATTGCTTTAAAGCTGCCATAAGAAAATCAACTAAAGGAATGCATTACACAAAAGACTGGATACTTGAATGTATATTAATGTATACGAGAAGTGCAAAACTATATAAATACATACGTCAAGAACAAAATATTATTCTACCTGCTCGAAACACCATAAGAAAAACTTTAACGCTGATTTTGGATTCAACCAAAATATTTTTGATATAATTTCTAAAGAAAACAAAAGTAATGGAACCTATACAAAACATGGTGGCATAATTATTGATGAAATGAAATTGACTGAAAAGTTGCAGGTAAAATTATCAGGTGAAATTGAGGGTTTTGTAGATATTGGTAGCTACACTTCAAAGAATATGAGATTTGTTTTGTGTGATCGTGGGTTTATGATGCTTTTTCAACCTTTGACTGGTGACTGGAGGCAAATAATTGTAGTTTTTGCTACAAACTGTAACATTAATGGTAATCTTTTAGCAAAGCTGATTACTGAGGCAACGGTTTTGGTTGAAAATGCTGGCTTATTTGTGGATTTTGTAACCTGTGATGCTACATGAAACAGAAGCATACGAAAAGGTTTGGCATTTCAGCTAATTCTTCTCTAACTATATGCAAAAGTCAACCACCTTGTAGATACTTCTGGATATTTACATTTCCTTTCCGACTTTCCACACTTGATAAAATGTTTAAGAAATACATTCATTAAAAAAGGTTTCATACCACCAGAAGGAAAAGCAAGACCAGAACAAATTGAAGCAGCATGGAAATTAGATTCTAATAATGTTACTTTGAAAGGAATGCCAAAAATCAATTATAGTGACGTTCATCCCAATAATTTTTAAAAAATGAGGGTAAACTATGCATTTCAGTTGTTTAATAGTCAGGTTTTAAAAAGT
This sequence comes from Ryuthela nishihirai, assembly GCA_038380435.1. Taxonomy (NCBI): domain Eukaryota; kingdom Metazoa; phylum Arthropoda; class Arachnida; order Araneae; family Heptathelidae; genus Ryuthela; species Ryuthela nishihirai. The sequence goes on along the minus strand of JAWZYU010000003.1, from coordinate 87,978,221 downwards.
ATCCCAATAATTTTTATTATAATATATATATTATATATAACCGTCCCGTGGGCGAGTGGTTAGCACGCTTGGCTATTGATCTAAGGGACCTGGGTTCGAGCCCCGGGTAAGGCATGGATGTATGTGTCGTTTTTCTGCTGAGGTGCTGCCATCCTCTCAGACCTTCTACTGTGGCATATAAATTGACAGGCTCCTGTCAGATCTCTGTGGCAAGCAGCTGCTTGAGGGGGGATTTATTTATTTTTTTATATAAGATTATATATAATATATATTAATAAACCTTTATAACCAAAATAAAGAAACTATAGAAAAACAATATGGTAATACACTTGCAACCTTTTTAAAGAGCTAAATGAAGTAACGACTTTCAGAATTCCAACAACCAGTCTGCATCTAAATTCAAAGCAACATGAAACATTGCTTGGCTTTTTGCACTATTTGAACAAATCGGAACCTCATGTGGGTCTCAGTAAAACTGGTATCTTAAGTGTTAGCACTGCTGCTGTCTTTCGAGTTACCATAAATAGTACTCTCTCTTTGCTAAAATATTCGTCACAGGCTGCAAATTATAAGTATGTGATGACATCAGGTAAAGCCAAGACTCAATAGAAAATCTTTTTGGTATTGTTCGCCAATCATCATACAACTCTACAGAATTTTTAATAACTATACAATGCTTAAGTTTCTACAACATGACAAAGTCCACAAGTAGTGTTAACAGTGAACTAGAAATTATAAATTATCTTGTTGGATCACAAGATAGAAAAAGTAATCATTCAAATATGCTTTTAAAGTTAGATGAACTTTTAAATGTGGGAATGTTAAATCATGCTGAAAGTGTGTTAGAGACTCATAATTTGTTTTTAGCTAATTATCAATTCTTCAATAATGATCTGCAAAGTCAGTTACTAATTTATGTTGCAGGTTATGTGGCAAGGAAATGTAATGCAGAAAATGATTGTGATGATTGCAAGAAAATATGTCTAGCTTCTTCTGAAATAAAACTAGATCTTTAGTTACACTAATAAATAACGTTGATAAAGGAGGCTTATCAGAAGAGCTTATGAAACTAATCAATCAACTAGAAGATTCAATTACCTGATATTTAAATACTCATAAACTACACCAAGACAGTATATTATATATTATGGATTTGTTCATGAAGAAAAAAAATTATGTTTGTTGTCTTACACACAGGAAAAATCTCACATGCAAAATTGTTAAATTTATTGTACAGGGTGCATTTTTGCATAAAGGGAATCAACAAATCCAAATCTGAAAGCAGGGAAAAATGGAAATATCTAAAGTTGAGAAGATGTAAATAGTGGAAGGGAGCAATCACATACACAAATAATAAATTAATTAAAACAAAATTTAAATATTTAAAATTATTTTTCCTACTAATGTTTCATTTAGGAAACAAGTAATGCAAATAATGCACATTTTGCAGTTGAACATAAAATTTGCCATGTTTCAATATCTGGTACTTTTTTTATCATAATTTATTTTTGCTGTTTGACCTTCCATCACTTGTTCTATTTTATAGCCTCATCATAAAATCTATTTAAAAAAATTTCTCTTTCTGTAAGTGACCAAAATACACATACAAACAATTCATGATGGACAATGAGTGTGTAACCATAAATTTTGTATCGTTAGAAAATAAATTTTTCTGAATCCAATATTGAAAACTTCTCAGCAGTAAATTGCCATTACAGTAAAGGTATATAATTTATATCTCTTAGCAGCAATACATCAGTGATCATGTACAGATCGTGATATTCCCCGAAGGTAGCAATAGAAAAGGCTTTCCATAAAATTTGAGTTCTTTCGTATTGTTCATTGTTTTGAAAATTCTCTTTGGATGGAAGTGACGTTTGCAAAAACTGAGCACTTTGTTGCAAGTACTCATATGGAAAACTTCCTTTGCTTTTCAAAAGTTCTCTCTGTGAGTCATTCAGATTATGTTGTCTGCAGTATTGACTTAGGTTGTAGAAATTTTCCACATTTTTCGATAGTGAAGAACTGAGGAATATCAATGAATCAATAAATTTAATTTGACCGAATTTAATGCATTTATATTTTTCTGTAGTTTGTGGAATACAAGAAATTTTCTTCTTATCCATAAATTTCCGCAAATCTTTTACTATAAAGTGGCCATCAAATCCTTTGAGATTAAGAAACAACACTGGTATTTCAAGTGATAAAATGTATTGAAGATTACATTTGTTGTGAACAGCACCTCTGTATTTTCCAGTTAAGTGGTCTTTTACTCTATCAGTTCCTAGAATTTTCACACAACTATCAAAATATTTTGCTCTAGTAAAATTTTGCCAATCAAAATCTGTCATCTTAACATTTCTTTTCTTCAAATCATTGATCAAAGTTTCGGCTTTCATCATTTCATTCAAAAATTGTTCTGTTACATTTTTCCCCTCTGTACGTTCTGGTTTTGATCAGTTTATCTTCCGGTCCAACTATAATATATGCAAATCCTGACGGTACTGAACACTTAGTTCGCACCCTACATGGATTATTCTCAATTCTTCTACATTTCGAAAAACATTCGAAGTCTGCATAAATCACATATGGGTGGTTCAAACCGTTTTTAATTGTATGGAATTTCGTACTATTCGCTTCGGGAAACTTGATAGTTTGAAAAGTGTTTCATTTGCAATTATATACGTGATTCTTTAATAAATCGTCGCGAGTGAAATTATGAAGACAGTATGGGCAACGATAGAATTTACCATTATGTCTTGAAAGGTATGCTGTAACCCTATTAATATTTTTAATCCACCAATAGTGAGAATTATTGCCGTCTTTTAAAAGTAAAAGTTGTATGGGTTCTTTAACAGGATTCTGTGAAATATATAATGTATGCAAACCATCTTTCTTAGAATTGAAAACATTTATAGAAAGATTATTTAAAACCTCGAACTTCGGGATTTGATCGAGAGTTACTGGATATGCATAAAACATCCTTTTTCGGAAGTTGAAATAAACATGTAACTTGTTTCAAGTAAAAACATGTAACTTGCAACAAGTAAACTTGTTTCGGAAGTTGAAATAAACATGACTGTAGTGTGTCTCCAAGAATAAATTTCTAAACTATACCGATGTTATTGAATATAATCTTGTTCCTTTTTGTCAATAATATAATTTTTTAGCAAAATATCCAAAATTTCGACAATTTCATTTACTACTTCTGTACTGTTTTTTCCAGCTCGTTTACTTGCAACCAAGATTGATAATTTTTCGCATATGTCGTCGAAACTCTTGTATAGTCCAGAACCAAACTGTTGACTTTCTATTACTGTGAACATCATTTTAATCGACTTTAAATATTTTCTAAGTGCCTCAATGTGATTATCGATAATTCGATATTTCTCAGTAGTTCTACCATAGCGTTTGGATTCTGTAGCCTTATATATAACCCCCCCCCCCCCCAGTTTCTGAAGATGCCCGATTGTTCGGTAAATCATTTCTTTCAGCTCAAGAATGGGGATTTGTCGCTGTAAGATATCACTCGGAAGTTTTAGTTTATATTGGTTTAATATTTCATCTTGCAAGTTGGAATCTGGATTATAAACGAACGTTTTTTCTGGCATCTCAGTGGGCTCTTCTGGCTCTAAAGTTTTCACTACATCTTGTATGTTTTTCATGGTTTCTTCACGCACAGCTTCCAGACCCTTTTAACCGTTAGACCACTGGCTTGTGAAATTCTTCGAGAGTTACCTTAACTCGTTCCTCTCCCAAAATAGTGTCTTCAATTTTCGATTTTGTTCGCTGAAAGTAGTTCGCGATGTCTTAAGCAAAAGTTGTGGTCTTACTACTTCAATGAATTTTTGATCGTCCAAATTGATACTATAATTTATACTAAAAGAGGGATTTGTTGTGTAGCAGATTACCTTGCTTATATATCCATTAGAAATGCATAGATGGTAATTACCTTTGAAAATAGGTGGCATTAATTGGTCGAATTTTGTGTTTATCTGTATAATTGGATGAGACTGCAATATGTCTTTTTTCATTTCTTTATCACTATAGGAAAGGCAAATTGCAATATTTTTATCAACGTATAGTTTCGTAGCAGCATCATTGTTTACAATTGGGGTGTCAACATTCGTAATTTGTTTTCCCTTTGCATCGCCTTTAAAACTGCTCCCACTTGATGCAAAAAGTCCATTTTCATTTCTCAATAGAGAATTTAATGCGTTAGGATCTAACTTTGTCAAGCCATCAACGTAACTTTTTGTTGTCGCATTTCTATTGTGCCTCGGTTCCCCGAGATTTCCTATTCTCTTATTGTTCGCATTAAACACATCCTCAGCAGTTAATGCGACTTTTTCCAAATATCCCTTAGTTACAGCAGCAGAATCAGACTCGGGATCGGCAATATCAAGGATTTGTTTTTTTTTTCTGCATTGAAACTATGCCCGTCGAATGCAATGCTTCGTGGAACGTAAAGCCCATCTTTATTTCTCACCAATATATTCATGGAACTGTTTTGAACAGTGGTCAAGTTGTCGACGTAGTGTTTCGTAGTGGCATTGGATGAATCGATCGGTTCTGCAAGATTTTTAATGCGTTTATTGCTTGCATCGTAATTATCATTGTCATTGCAAAGTGCTCTTTTTTCCAAATATCGTTTTGTAACTACTCCAGAATCTGCATCCGGTTCAGTAACATTGATTATTTGTTTGCTTCGCGCATCGTAGCGATTGTTCCGAAAAATTAAAGAAGTATTATTAACGTATTGAATGGTAGCGGCATCTCCATTTTCTATAGGTCTGCCTACATTCGATATTCATTTAGCATTTGCGTCATAATTTCCCGTGTGATTCAGTGTTATAGACTCTTGTGGCAGATATCATTTTGTCACAGAGTCCGAATCCTCTTCGGGATTCGCTATATTTCTCTTTTTTTTATTACTCATGTCGTAGTCCCCATCGTGTGCCAATTTAAAACCGACACCTGGAATTCCCGCTGGTCTTCTTTCGGAGCCGGTCTCAGAGCTGATGATGCCAAACTTTGTCAAGTAATTCATCTTTATTTACCAAAGTTTTTTTCTGTACTTGAGAGGCATGTGCTTGGTTTTTTTTATCGATTAATAAGAAATCGTGTGGTTTTGAAACTGCATATGCATAAAAATATGTTTCCTGATTTCTGTTCCATGATCCATTTGTATCTGCAACATTTCTCTCTTGTTCTGCATATTAAAGAATATAAAATAATTACACTGTAGTCGAATGTCTTTTGGAGTCGAAAAATAACTCTGTGTCAGGTAAATCAATGGTGTTTTTTTTCCTTCCTCTGACGAATAATTCTTCGATGAGTTTTTGATCTCTTTCCGTTACGAAATGGTCGAAAACAATTAAATTTTGCCTGTCGGGATCCAGTTTGTTGACCTTGACGATATCTTATTTACTGGAAGAAAAAGTTGCAATTGAGATTTTTTCGTCAAATGTTTTCTCCCAAATTTCGTGCAAATCGTCGAATATTTCTTGAATAAACTGAAATTTCGGCTCGGTTAAATCTTTGGCATATAAAAAGATTTTATTATAGTAGAGATGTTTAAATATTAAGTTCACCAAAAGGTTCGTCTTCCCTGAACCAGACGGACCACAGACTGAAAGGCCAGAGGTGCTAATACGTTTCTGTTCAAGAAATTCTCATCTTCTTCAAAGTCAAAATTATGAATCCCGATTTGCTTTATTTAAAAAGATCATGTTCTTTGACCCAGGAATTAAATGAATTATCATAACCAAACCACTTAACATAATACTCTTTTTTATTATTCTTCACTCTAGTTTTCAGAATGGTTTCAACTTTATAAATGTCATCCTGCTTTTCGTATTTCACCATTTCTTGTATGTAAAAACTACCAATGATTGGTTCTTCTTTCAGATCCTTGATCTTATAGGTTATGGGATCTGTATTCAGAACTTGAGCAATTTCAAAAATCTCTTCTGTAAAATTCGGCAGATAACCTTTTCTAAACGGTGTCTTGTACTTGGCGATTCTCTCTGTCGCCTATTTTAAATTTTAGTGTTGTAATAGATTTAGTTCGTTTACTAAACAGATTAAAATACACAATATCTCTGTTTTTCTTCAAACTTGCTTCTTTTGGGGTCATTCCTATTGATCTGTGATAAGAAGTATTGTAATTCTAAAGAAGTTTTGGTAGAACATCGATCCATTTTCTAGTGTTATTGGCAGTGAAATGTTTCCACATTTTTGTTTTTAGAGTCCTATTAAATCGTTCCACCATTTGAGCTTTACTCTCATTTTCAGTGGCAAACCAATGGACACCTCGTTGGTTAAACAATGCTTGAGTTGCTTTATTGATAAACTCAGTTCCCTTATCCGTTTGTAACTTGGATGGCTTACGTTGTTTAAAAATTTCGACAAATGCTTTGGTAATCTCATTACCCGTTTTCTTTTTAAAAGGTATTGCCCAGGCGAATTTGCTAAAAATGTCAATCAAGGTTAAAATGTAATTCGTGTGGTTATTGTGAAAATTTTGCATATCGATTAAATCACTCTGCCACTGGTCATCTGCATTCGGAACATAAACCAGTCTGGTTTGGAATTTTTTATAGATGGGTTTGTGTAACGTGTACACATCTTGTTGTTGGAGAAACCTTTTTACTTCTTTTTCCTTCAATCCAGTTTTGCGCATTAGATCTTTTATACCGGAAAATCCCTTTAATAGATCATAATAAACGGAAGAAAGCATCTTATTTCTTGTGTCCTAAACCGAACCGTTTCTTTGTTTGATAGGTTTGATTATCCTTCTTGAAATTCTTTCTTCTAAAGTTGGATTCTGAATTTCATCCAAATCATTTAATAATTCTTGGTCGGCTTTGTGTCTCTTTTTAGTCTCTATAGATTTGCTGTAAGAAATATGCTTTTTGCAGACTTTGTCCACACAGTTAATACCAGGATCTCCTCGCATTAACCTTTTCTCCAGTTTCGTAAAAGGTGCACAATACTAGTAACCTGGAATGTGCATTTCGGGTGGATTAAACTTTTCTTGAATCCAGCTTACTATATCTCCACCTTTTACAAATTTTCCTTTCTGTTTCACAAATTCATACTTCATTTTTCCACACGTTCGGCATCTACCTCTCATCATCACTCTTTTATTCTTTGATGTGACATATTCAACGTTATCCGTTAACGTTTTCGTTTTACACTTTACACAATACATACTTAATTTTTATATATAAAATAAAAATAAATAAATACCCCCTCAAGCAGCTGCTTGCCACAGAGGTCTGACAGGAGCCTGACAGTTTATATGCCACCGTAGAAGGTCTGAGAGGATGGCAGGACCTCAACAGAAAAACGACACATACATCCATGCCTTACCCGGGGCTCGAAACCAGGTCCCTTAGATCAGTAGCCAAGCGCGCTAACCACTCGGCCATGGGACGGCTCAAAATATAATTACGTGATACTTACAAAGTATAATGTATCACAGTTATCTAACTAGTTTAATGCCTGAGCAAAAGCAAAAACTGAAGAGTGCATTTGTAAATAAGAATCCTCTAAGTATTGTTCCACAAAAGAAAGGTAACGATACTTTGAAACTGACAAAGAGAATTCACTGAACTGCAAAAATCTAAAACGCCAGTTCGACTTCGTTTCAGTAAAAGACAGGTAGATGGATTTCTACCGTTCTTAATACCTGCACTCATAGCATTGGGAAAAGCAGCTGCAGTTGTCGCTGTGGGATATGCTGGTACTAAGCTTGCACAAAAAGTCTAGGAAAAGGGTTATACATTCCTGGAAAGCAAAGAGCAGCTGGCTTATCTAAAAATAAAAGAAAGGGAATAGGTGTGTACATTCCAGGAAAACAAATAACTCAGGGATTAAAAAAAAAGATCCATTAAGTAACTTAGATATCGAAAATATAATGAAAAACGAAAAAGGATTCCGTGGTGTAGTGAGCTCCGTGGTGTGGATTCCGTGGTATAGTGAGCTTTGATGTTTCCTGTGGTTCAGGAACTCATTGGGTAGCTTATTTCAATGACGCGAAGTTACCTTACGTCGAGTACTTTGATCCATTCGGTTTATCGCCACCAGAAGAAATAAAACACTATTTACTTACATCTTCAAAGCCAATCGTGTATAACTCTTCGCAAATTACTCTGTAAAATGCGGTAACTATTGCATCTATTACATTAAACGAAGGAATAATATAAGCCCATAAGATATATTGTATCAGTTTGAACAAACTCCTAACGATAGGAATGAATTGTTGGTAACAACTAGCATACGAATACTACAATGGCCGAGTGGTTAGTGCGCTTGGCTACTGATCTAAGGGGCCTGGGTTCGAGCCCCGGGATAAGGCATGGCTGCTTGTGTCGTTTTTCTGCTGAGGGCATGCCATCCTCTCAGACCTTCTACTATGGCGTATAAACTGACAGGCTCCTGTCAGACCTCTGTGGCAAGCAGCTGCTTGAGGAGGTATTTATTTTTTATTATATTAATAAAGATGGTACTCATAACTATCAATTCCTCTACTATTACGGCATACAACCCCGAAGATTTGGAAATTAATTATGAAACGCTGATCACACTCAATGGCTCAATACGAGATAGCACTGATCGGTAGCAATATGTGGTATTCCTGGTACAACATCAGTGATAAATAAAACACTAACACTCTGAAAAACTTCAATGGAAGACAATGGAATAAAATAACTTTCCAGAATAGAATGTACGATATAGACGGATTTAATGATGTTTTGAAAAATGTATACTAGCCCTATAACACTAGAAAGCAACCTCCCCACATTAAGATTTGTTATTCGTTTGGCAAGAAGATATAAAATAGATTTTTCGGAAGGAAAGTTGCGAGAAATACTAGGGTTCGAATCGAATATTATCGATGCAGCAAAAAACGAAGAAAAGTTCCCACCCAACCTAACGAGAAGAGTCGATCGCATTCTGATTCACTGTTCTATTGTCGAATCTTCCTATCTCAATAACCAGAAGAGCGACGTATTGTACAGTTTCGGGCCTCAAACACCGCCTGGCAGTTTAATCGACACACCCCCTTTCTTTCCCATATATTTACCGCTGAATAAAACTGATTACATTTACAACGTTAGAATGAAAGTAACCGATCAGAACAATAAAGTAATTGACTGATTGACATCAGACCCAAATAATGATGAAGATACTGAGAAAGCGAATTAAAATATTGTTGTGAATTTTTAAATGGATAGGCACTGGGCGTGAGTTCAAAGTAATTAAAATATGTCAATAATGATTGTAATGCAATGTAATTTATTATAGAAGTATGGAGAAACGCATCTATAAACAAATCAAGCACTCCGGCAAGAAATTCCACAATAATACACAGACAAGTCTACATTAGAATCTATCACATTCCTAAATAACTAATTATCTATACTTAATGCTGATTCTCTTTACAGGTTGATCACAAACAAAAGACTACAATATTCCTCTTACGGAGAAGTTAAGACTAACTCTGCCTATTCCACCAAACCACTACCTCCTCACCATGTCCCTCATATCTCCTTGAATACATTCACTTCAGACGTAAATAATCCTTCGTCTTTGATTAGATCACTAGATTTATCACACTAGCAAAACAAAACGACCGCCCGCACACACATCACATAAAAGATACTTCTTGTCTTTTACTTATCGCGCACAGACTCAGACTATCTGAACCTCCTTTTCAGATCTCTACAATTTTTTAACACTTAACGTGTATATACTCAGATGAACTTCTTCATCTTTCACAATACCACACTACTATATTACATTTCTCCCATTTTTCATCTTCCCGAACTGTTCTAAATTCTAATTCGTTGGCTAAAATGAATCTCATGCAGGAGCACACACGAGCGTTCATGTCACGTTTTTGATAACTCCCTAGAGCACGTTCATCTGTCGTAACAATATTTTACACAAATCCGTCCAAATATATATCCCTTAAAAGCAGAAATATTCTTAATCAGTTAATTTATGGAATTGGCCTAAAAATAATAAGTATAAAATGGACTACTTACTATAAAAAGCTACTTACTGGAATTTGTTCGAAGACTTAACAGACGATAATTCCACGACAAAATATGAGTACTTGGAATATCGGGAAACCAATGTTAATGTTAAAAAACTCGAAAAATGACGAAATATTTATCAAAGATATGGACGTTTTTCTACATCCGCACAACAGTTATATCCACGTCAGAGGCAAAATAATGAAATCAGACGAGTCTGATATCGGCGACAGTGATGTAATTACGATGGTCAATAACAGGTACAGCATTTTTAAGAGAGCTCAATATTATATCGAAAACAGAGAATTGGAAGATATTGAATTATCAGGAGTGACGACCACAATTTGATTTTACTGAAGACTTTTCACACAGTGCTGCCACAAGTATGATGTAGTTCAAAGATACCGCGAACAGTTCGAAAATGAATAAGTATTTGTATGACGGAGGCGAAGATAAACTGGACATGAATAATAAAATAAAGGATTTTGCACAAGCGTTGAAGAAAAATCCTGAATTCAATCAAGGATTCTCGGACAGATATGAAATTACAAAAAATAGTCAAAATGTAAGGCTGTTTGGATTCTGCCGAGACGTGGATAAAGTGTTTCGCGGTGTAAAACGTACCATAAAACTAGAAAAAAATTACGACAATGACATTATTCAGAGAGTTGGAGCTACGTTGTATAAATTTGAAATATCTCACGTATCTTGGTTTATTCCAAAAGTGGAATTATCACTAGAAGTATTTGCAAAACTAGAATTTCAGTCAGCAAGCGGCAATCCACATGAAATCTTTTGGGAATCGTGCAAACAGTACAAATCTGATAGTAGAATTAACTCTCATGTCAGTTGGCGGGTTACAACTCAAAATAAACCCGTCCATCTTTATGTCGTCTTACAAAAGTCTATCCGATTAGTCAAACCAGAAACAATATGGTGTTTGATCACGTTACTAGAACGGATTCAGATCAGAGTGAATAGCAAAGTTTCCTGAACAACAATTCGAGTGCAACTTTGAACCCAACACTTTAGACTGTGCACGAGTTTACAACAGCTTTTTAGCTGCAAAAATATGGATATCGACTCGGGAACACAAATCAATTATCAAGATTTTAGGAAACTGTACCTGATATTCCACTTCGACGTCAGCAAGTACGAATTGCGTCTATATGAATTATCAGCAACTGCTGATATCGAAATACGATTTAAATTAAATAGGGCGCCAAATGAATTATATCACGAATATTGCGTAATTGTCTCACAACGAAAAGCAACTTTGCAACCACTAGAGGGAAAACTTTCAGTTGTTGGCTAAAAAAAAACTATTTTAAATACAACAATTTCGAATTCTACATCTATTTGCACGTTTTAAAAAAATATGTATGTTCCCGGACCAGTATTTTTACAGCTTCACTTTAATGCTGAGGTGCAGTGAACTCTAAAATAACAACATGAATCAATTGAACTTAAATCTCGACCCTGTTGTTCTTTAGAGGAGGTCGAGACTGATTTCTATTTAGTTTGAATTAAGCACGATAACATAAAAAAACTCTTCTCTCTATAAAAACTTCATACATTCTCAAAATTATTCTAACGTACATTTTTCAATTCAATCTTTAAAATTTTTATATCTCACACACATACCATCATTCATAACCATATTTCACTCTCCATTTCAATAACCCAATGCCCTTCATCATTTTCAAAATAAATATAAATCTCATCTCCAGAAACTTTCCCCAATTTTCTTTTCTAACCATCACTTCAAATGTTCAATACAGCAAAAACACACAATTAGCACCTTTCATAATATTAAGAGGCATGTGGCCTGTTATGCCTAAATTTGCAATTTTTATTGTTTTTTTTTTCACGATTTCACCGTAATTTTATTACTAGCAATTTTTTTTCTTTCAAAATTGGATTCATCTCATACCCTCTCATTCTTAGTAGATCAAAGAAAATTCATACATTCACAGATATCACTTCAAAGAATTTTTTCTCTCCCAGCCCCCGAAAATGTCATTTTACCTGTTGATTTTGCCATATTTCTCAAACTAATTTCCCAAAACTGTCTGGCTTTGTCTAATTCTCTGATTTACCTGGCTTTTACAACCCAACAGCCCAATAATCCAGTTGAAATGCTCATCTCCCCTAAAAAAATTAGTTTTTCGAATGCTAAAAATCATTCTCGTTTTTTATGATTTTCACACAACATTTCACAAGAAAACCACAAGAAACAAAATTTTTATCTCATCTCCCGAAACTTTTCCCATAGATTTTCGTAGATTTCTCTATACCTTTCTATTGTGCCAGAACTCTCATTTATGCTACTATTTATGAATAAGAACTAAAAACAACACAATAGGGTTTCCCAAGTAGTAAAATATTACACCGAACAGGAAATGTTGAAATGATATTCTACATGGAGATTTTACAGTTTTTATTTAATCTCCTTTTAGTGTTAAACATAAAATAAAAATTATGCAAAAACACCGTTTTGGATTTCAAATCAGGTAGACTAGTTTAAGATTTGGTATAAGACGACAGGATTTTCGGGGAGGGGGGACTTTTTTTCGTACTTGCAAGGTACGGTTAGAACAAATTACTTCGTCTATTTAGACAATGTACTTGTTTAGAAGCTTACAAAATATAAAATATCTTATAATAGGCCTAGGTATACTTCAAGCTTTAATAGCTGAATCAGATTTCCGTTTAAGGTCTCGCTTAAGATCTGTTTAAGGTTCTGTTTACGGTAATTTTTCTTGAGAAAAAATATAAAAAAAAAAACTATTTATGTGTACTCTAAAAAGTTGAAAATAATTCTAAATCATATCGATAATACAATCAGTCACCGAATTCGTATTCACTTCAAGGAAGATAGGATGCCGGCAATCTTGTTGAGGAGGTGAATCAGTGCCCTATCTTCCTTTGAAGTGAATACGAACTCAGTGACTGATTGCGCCATCGATATGCTGACAGTTTATTTTCTACTTTTTAGGGCACATCTAGGAAGATGGGTATTTTAAAAAAAATATTTTATTTATATTTCTTCTTTGCTATTAAAAACATCTACCTTCAAAAAATTACATTCGATATGGTCATAAATACTATTATATAACTTAATGTATAGTATTAACAAACTTAATGTCATGGAACGCCACTCTGCAGTGACCCATGACAAATTCCCCCCCCCCCCTCCCTATCAGGTGGGAGGAGAGATGAGATTCGAAAAAGTTTACGACAGTCGCCATATGAGTTTTAACTTGACACTTCACTCGTATCTGTAGCGGTTGGGTTGTTTTACCTCTGAGCGGCACTTTTTTGCACACCATGGGATAAATGGCCAGGTCACATGGACCCCGAAGGATCAGAGAAGGTTGGGGGAGGGGACCCACTGGAATAGCTGTTGGGAGAGATGGTAGCCTCCCGTCAAGGCCATCCAGCGTGTTCTTTAACGTGCAAAGGGTATGGCTCTCCCGCACACGGGGCCACGGCTTAACGTCCCATCCGACGGACGGCGGCTTTTCTAAGACCCATCGGTGTCCCCTACTGACCGTGGGCAGGGCGGGGAATTTTTGCGGATAAATCTCAACGCTGACCCAGCTGGGGACTCGAACCTGGGAACTACAGATTACGAACCTGGCGCGCTACCGACTGAGCCACCCCAGCCCCTAAATCAGCGTAGAGAGATCCATTTGACATTTGCCACCCCCCGCCCCTATCTGTAGCGGACTGTATCACTCCGAAGATATAATAAACTCACATTTATAACAAAAAAAAGGAGGTATATTTTTATTACTCACAACACTCCTCGCATCAAAAGCTTTCATTTGATGTATATAGCTCGTTACTTTTGGGCACTCGCATTCTGGATATAGCAGAACAATCGTTCATATTCCCTCTTCTTTAGAAGGGAAGAAATCATGGGGGGAAGGCAGTTTTTTTCATAACGTATGACACTTCATGCGTTACAAGCTTTCATTTGACACATAAATCATTGTTTCTCCATCGCGTTTGAAAGGGTTCCATGACTAGAACATCATCATCATCATCCTCAAGCAGCCATGGGCTACGGAGGTACAACCAGAACGTGCAATTTAGTTCTCCAAGCAAGTCTATCCTGAGCTACATCTACTGCATCTGGCCACTGCACACCAATTCTAACAAGGTCCTGTTTGACATTGTCTGCCCACCGCATCCTAGGTCTCCCCTTCTTTCTGAGGCCTTTTAGGCACACTGTTCATAATCCTATTCGCCAATCTATAATTATTCATACGGGCAACATGGCCAAACCAACGGAGTCTCTCTCTGCAAAATATGCTGCTTAAAAGAGGTTGCAAACTCCTTTGCCTAACCTCATCATTAGTTACCAAGTTGAACCACCTAATGCCCAAGATACTGCATAAGCATCTGGAATCAAAAGCATCTAGTTTCCTGTTATCTTGTTTACAAAGTGTCTAAGTTTCACTACCATAACTAACCCTAGAAAGAACCAAACTATTATACAGCCTAATTTTAGTCTTTAGGTGTATACGCCTATTTCTCCACACTCTCCATAGATTCTTAAAAGTCCCGGCAGCAATCCCTATTCGTCTGTTAATCTCATGCCGCACATCACCATTATCTGTTACATAGCTCCCAAGATAATTAAACTGTGACACCTGCTCAAGACTGCAACCATTCAGATTAACTGAATCACAGCCTGCCTGACCAATTTTCATCACTTTAGTTTTCTGTTTATAACCAAACCTACTCTACTACCAGTCTCATCAACGGCTCGAATGAAAGAGTTCATCTCATCAACATAATTTGCCAAAAGGGCTAAATCATCAGCATAGTCTAAATCAGAAATTTTCGTATCTCCAGCCCATTAAAGGCCAAAATCTTTCCCTTGAAGTGAATTTCGCATAACATAATCAATAACCAAACTAAAGAGAAAAGGAGACAAAATGCACCCTTGTCGCACACCAGAAGTAATGCTAAACCAATTGCTACACGCCTTACCAACTCTCACACACGACTCAGTGTTATTATAGAGCTTTCATTATGTTAACTAACTTGTCTGGTATACCATATCATCTCACAATCAACCACAAATTATGACGATCAACAGAGTCGAAAGCCATTTTGAAATCAACAAAGCTAGCAACCAAAGGTTTCTGAAACTCTAAACATTTCTCAAGAATCTGCCTAAGTGAAAATATCTGATCCACACATCCCCTACCACTTCTGAATCCACATTGCTCATCACGCAATTGACTGTCAACCAGATTCTTAATTCTATTAAGCACAATCATGGAAGGAACTTTACCTGGAACAGACAGTAGGCTGATACCCCTCATTTCTCAAGAATCTGCCTAAGTGAAAATATCTGATCCACACATCCCCTACCACTTCTGAATCCACATTGCTCATCACGCAATTGACTGTCAACCAGATTCTTAATTCTATTAAGCACAATCATGGAAGGAACTTTACCTGGAACAGACAGTAGGCTGATACCCCTATAGTTATCACAAGAACTGCGATCACCTTTTTTGAATATAGGGATAACAATAGCTCTGGTAAAATCCTTAGGAACCATGCCTTTATCATAAAAGATATTCAGAATTTCAGTCATCCAAGTGGTAACCGAAACATTCCCAGCTCTAAGCATTTCGGTAGTAATTTCATCTACCCCTGGGGATTTATGTAGTTTAAGTTTAGAAACAGCCAAAATAACTTCAGATTGTGTTATAGGGCCAACATTAAAGCCACCAATGCATCTATCATCATTGCAAACAATGGAAGTAGAACTAACTGCATTGTTTAGAACATCACTGAAATGCTCAGCCCACCTAGTCATGACAGAATCCTCCCCTTCTATAACCTTACCTTGTTTATCCTTCAATCCTTGTACGCCTGTCCGTTTTCTACCACATAACACATTAACTATCTGGTACAGCTCTCTGCTGTTGTGCTGCCTAACTGCTTCCTCGGCTTTGTCAGCCAAACCATCAAGCCAAAGATTCTTATCAGCAGCTAACTGATCTTTTACACGTTTATTAAGTTCTCTGTAATGCTTTCTATTAGGACTAGTAGGGTATTGATTAAAGACATTCCTGCAGTTCTTTCTTTCCGAAATAAGCTCAAGTGCCTTATCACTCAGATAATTCTGTCTCTTCTGTTCCTTTTTTCCTAAAAGAGTACTGTTATTGTCCAAAAAAGCCTGTTTAAAATGATCCCATTCTTCCTCAACTTCAGTAGTAAGCAAACCATGACTGTCATAATGACTAAGTAACCTATCTTGGTAAGCTTTGGCTATAACTGGATCTTTCAGAGCTTCAGTATTAAAAGTAAATTTTTTTACCCTAGCACAACACTTTTTAAGTTTAAGTTGCAACACACTTTTAACAAGGTAATGGTCAGATCCAATTTCAGCTCCCCTATATGCCCTGGTATTCCTAACAGAACTAGCACATTTGCTGTTAATTAATATGTAATCAATCATATTCTTATGCAGCCCATCAGGTGAAACCCATGTGTACTTATGTATGTCGCGGTGTTTGTAATAAGTGTTAGTTATTCTGAAACCATTGAGTTTACTTACCTATAGGAGACGTTGCCTATTGCCAATGCAGCTACCAATACCAAAAGGGCCTATCACTCCCCTCCACAAAGGTCAGAGTCAGTACCAACTTTGGCATTGAAGTCACCAAGAACAAGGGTAATATCTCCTTTCTTGACAGAATTCAAAATATCCTGAAGTTGTTCATAAAACCTATCCTTCTCATCCTCAGTGGGGACATAACATCATCATCATCCTCAAGCAGCCATGGGCTACGGAGGTCCAACCAGACCACGCAGTTTACTTCTCCAAGCATATCTGTCCTGAGCTACATCTGCTGCATCCGGCCACTGCACACCAATTCTAACGTCCTGTTTGACATTGTCTGCCCACCGCATCCTAGGTCTCCACCTCCTTCTGAAGCCTCTAGGCACACTGTTCATAACCCTATTCGCCAATCTATAATTATCCATACGGGCAACATGGCCAAACCAGCGGAGTCTCTCTCTGCACAATATGCTGCTTAAAGGAGGTTGCAGACTCCTTCGCCTAACCTCATCATTAGTTACAAAGTTAAACCACCTAATACCCAAGATACTGCGTAAGCATCTAGAATCAAAAGCATCTAGTTTCCTGTTATCTTGTTTACACAGCGTCCAAGTTTCACTAGCATAACTAACCCTAGAAAGAACCAAACTATTATACAGTCTAATTTTAGTCTTTAGGTGTATACGCCTATTTCTCCACAATCTCCATAGATTCTTAAAAGTCCCGGCAGCAATCCCTATTCGTCTGTTAATCTCATGCCGCACATCACCATTATCTGTTACATAGCTCCCAAGATAATTAAACTGTGACACCTGCTCAAGACTGCAACCATTCAGATTAACTGAATTACAACCTGCCTGACCAATTTTCATCACTTTAGTTTTCTCTCTGTTTATAACCAAACCTACTGTACTCCCAGTCTCATCAACAGTTCGAATGAAAGAGTTCATCTCATCAACATCATTTGCCAAAAGGGCTAAATCATCAGCATAATCTAAATCAGAAATTTTCGTATCTCCAGCCCATTTAAGGCCAAAAGCTTTCCCTTGAAGTGAATTTCGCATAACATAATCAATAACCAAACTAAAGAGAAAAGGAGACAAAATGCACCCTTGTCGAACACCAGAAGTAATGCTAAACCAATTGCTACAAGACTTACCAACTCTCACACATGACTCAGTGTTATTATAGAGAGCTTTCATTATGTTAACTAACTTGTCTGGTATACCATATGATCTCACAATCAACCACAAATTATGACGATCAACAGAGTCGAAAGCCTTTTTGAAATCAACAAAGCTAGCAACCAAAGGTTTCTGAAACTCTAAACATTTCTCAAGAATCTGCCTAAGTGAAAATATCTGATCTGCACATCCCCTACCACTTCTGAATCCACATTGCTCATCACGCAATTGCCTGTCAACCAGATTCTTAATTCTATTAAGCACAATCATGGAAAGAACTTTACCTGGAACAGAGTACCCACGCTTTGGTGATGCTTATTGTCTTCCCTCCCTGAAAAGAGAAATTTAAGATTATTTTTAAGAATCTGACCTTTATCTGTCCATCTGGTCTCTTGCAAGCCGAGAATATCTAAATTATAACGGTGGAATTCTTGTGTGAGGACATCAAGAGAAAAAGCTCTGTGCAGAGTCCTCACATTCCAACTACCTATGGAGAGAAAATGGTTAGTGGGATGTTTAAAGAAACTATGTTTATTGAGAGAGGGAATGCCAACATCAAACAGCCCCCTAATCGCAGACATGGGGCAAAGACCCGTTCCCCCCCTACTAAAGGCTGAAGCCATCTACACTGGAAGATTTCCTCCAACGTAGAATTTGACGATGCCAATAGAAGCAAAGAGTTCAGGTGCCTGCGATGACCTCTGCTCAGGATTATCCACCAGCTGATAAACATATCCTGTGAATCTATTCACTTGGGGCTGTCAACCCACAAACAAACAGAAAACACAGCGGAAGATTTTCCCTCCACAGAAGCCCAGCAGTGCAGCAAAATCAGGATCCATAATCAAGCTCAGAGCCATATATCTGTCCAGTCCAGTGGGTTTATATGGTCAGCACCAGGACCCTGTGTGGTTGACCACTCCTCAGCAGGGTAGAAAAAAAAAGAAAAGTAGCCATAGTTGTCCAGATCAGTAGGCCACACTAATCCGGCAGCCCTCCCCTTCCGTTCACTTCCACAAGAGAGTATCTCTTTTGAAAGTTACTAACGGTCCGCACCACGAGAAGGCGGGGTCGGACATTAGGTGCTAGGCCTGGCTGGTTCTATGCATCATCACAGGGGATTGGTGCATAGCTCTCCTTCCAGTGACTACCTAGCTACCATTTACTAGAACGCCGCAAGCAAAAATGCCGCCCAATAAATTTCTTAAGAGTAGCTTGCTACCGATCTTCCTATTACTTTTTTGCTCTTTTGTGCATGTAGCAAAATATTCTAAGAGAGAATTTTTATTTTTTGGATCGGATAAGTATTATGAAATGATTTACACCTTCCGAATCTCCCAAAAGTTTAAATTTCGCCCTCTAATGGTGGGAAAATTTAGAAATCACAAAATTATGAACGAATATTGCAAACGATGTATTTACTGGAAATTTTTATGATGGAACAATTGAGTTGGGCTGTTATCCGAAGGTGGGTGGTAAAATGCAACTTTTTTTTTTGTTTTAAGAGATAATTCCAAAAATTATTTTTTAGTTGGTTGTTACTAATGAAATATTATTGGCATTATTGATATACTTAGGTAGTTTGAATTTACATCGTTAGAGGTTACGAAATACGGAAAATGCGAAGTTGGGTTGTTTTTACCTCTGAGCGCCACTTTTTGCACACTATGGGCTAAATGGCCAGGTCACATGGACCCCGAAGGCTCAGAGAAGGTTGGAGGAGGGGACCCACTGGAACAGCTGTTGGGAGATAGATGGTAGTCTCCCGTCAAGGCCATCCAGCGTGTTCTTTAACGTGCACAGGGTATGGCTCTCCCCCACACGGGCCACGGCTTAACGTCCCATCCGACGGACGGCGGCCTTTCCAAGTCCGTCGATGTCCCCTACTGACTGTGGGCAGGGCGGGGAATTTTACGGAGATAAATCTCAACGCTGACCCAGCTGGGACTCGAACCTGGGAACTACAGATTACGAGCCTGGCGCGCTACCGACTGAGCCACCCCCGCCCCAGGAAAATGCGAAGTTTCTACCTAATATTGCAAGTGATCTGTTTAGGACAAAAATTTGAAATTTCAGTCTCAAAAGATATTTGATTGACTGCAACACTCTGCTCCCTTTTCTCAGAGGGGTGTGAGAAAAGTAACGTTTTAATTTTAAAGAATAATAAATAGGCATTTTTCCAATCATCCATTAGTTCGAATTTAAACTTTTAAATAGTAAAACAGTAGGTAAACTAAATATCTTCTGAAAAATATAAAAATGTGAATCATAATATTTTAGTACCCATGCAATGCAAAAAGAATTTTTCCGTTATCCACCAATCAAAATTTCAAGCTAAATATATCATTTTGTAATATTCGTTTGAAATTTTGTAATTTTGAACTTTTTCCACCATTAGAGGACGCAATTTAAACTTTTGTGGAATGCCGAATCGTAATATTTCATCAATACCTTATCACACATAACTTTTTTTTAAAACAAACATCTCGAAAAACAAAACTGCTGAATGTATACAGACAGGCGACAAAGTGAAAATTTTAATTTAATAGCAAAAGTAAATTCTAATAATAGTAGAATTCATTAATGCTTTTCTTGCAACAATTATATTGTCGGAGCATTTTTGCAGTGGTGTAATATCGCGACGGCATTTTTGTTCTCGACATAACGTTCCGATGGCATTTTTGTTCTCGACGTAATGTTCCGACGGCATTTTTGTTCTCGACGTAATATTCCGACGGCATTTTTGTTTTCGGCAAGCCGTCCCATGGCCGAGTGGTTAGCGCGCTTGGCTACTGATCTAAGGGACCTAGGTTCGAGCCCTGGGTAAGGCATGGCTGTTTGTGTTGGTTTTCTGCTGAGGGTCCTGCCATCCTCTCAGACCTACTGTGGCATATAAACTGACAGGCTCCTGTCAGACCTCTGTGGCAAGCAGCTGCTTGAGGAGGTATATATATTATAACGTTGCGACGGCATTTTTGTTCTCGACGTAATGTTCCGACGGCATTTTTGTTTTCGGCGTAATGTTGCGACGGCATTTTTGTTCTCGGCGTAATGTATGTGACGGCGTTTGTGCTGTCGGCGAATTGCACAGTAGGCATTTTTGTATCGGCGTTTTTCCCGCGGCATTTCGCCGTGATACCGTTTGAAAGAAATGGTGGAACAACTGTTTTAACAAATCCACAAACCGATAAACTGAAACGACGAGCGAAAAAGACTGCTAAAAAAGACGATGTACCTGGAAGAGTACATTAGTTTCTAGCACTGTTCGAGTAATAATTTACGGCGGGTATTCAATATAAAATAATATAAATTTAAAATCTTAACGGAGCAGAAAAAAATAATAAATTTGTTACACTTATATATTATACTTTCCATTTTGCAAAAATAGCTTTAAAATAACCACTAGAAAGAAGGAAAAGGTATAGAGTTGGGTTGTTTTACCTCTGAGAGGCACTTTTTGTACACAATGGGCTAAATGGACAGGTCACAAGGACCCCGAAGGCTCATAGAAGGTTGAGGGAGGGAACCCACTGGAACAACTGTTGGGAGACAAATGGTAGCCTCCCATCAAGCATGTTCTTTAACGTGCACAGGATATGGCTCTCTTGCACAAGGCTTAACGTTTCATCCGACGGACGGCGGCCATTCCAAGTCCATCGGTGTCCCCTATTGATGGTGGGCAGGGCGGAGTTTTTCAGAGATAAATCTCAAGCTGACCTAACTGGGACTCGAACCTGGGAACTGCATATTACGAGCCTGGCACGCTACCAACTGAGCCACCCGAAAGAGCAAGATAGATGGTGAAAGGGCAGCCGGAAAGGACCACAAGCTCTTTCCTACTTTGCTTTTCCCCGAAACTTTTCGCTAAATAGTTCATTTGCAGAATGCTGAAAAATATATCATTTTATGATGATAATAAAAAAAGGAGTGTCGAACTCATTTCTAATTCAGTCCATGCTTCTTTGTGAAAGAAAACAACGAGTTCTGAAAAGGTAATACCGGGATTTTCACCGGCCTATAAGAAGAAAGTGCCATGATTAAATATCCACCAAAGCAATACAAAAAAAAAATACATTTTTGCACATCTTCATTAATAATGTTTGCGTTACCGACAGTACACAAATATTTCAAGACAATTAACTTGTAGGAAATTATGTGCAGTTCTAGCACAATTTTATTTATTTACTAAATGCCAAACAAATGCTTCTAAATATAAAAGAATACAATTTCAAAAATATTATCTCTAAAAGTACATAGAAATCTTTGTGCCATACCAAAATATTTAGCCACATATCAATTTTACATACAAAAGGCAACGTTCCAATTCATTTAACAATAAACACATTTGCATTGGCAATTATTCTACTCTGGTAAAAACGCGAAAACACTTCTATATATCTGGCAGTAATTCTAGTAGGTACACAGTAAGAAAATAGGAATATTCTTTTCTTATGCCATAAGACAAAAACAAAATCTACAACACTGAATTTTTAAGCGGACAGGGATGATGGAGATTCAAACAAAATACGTAGTGTAATAAGATGGAATGATTCCGTAACAAACGCTCATAATATATTGATGTACAGTAACTCGTATCTGAAACGCAATAATGGAAAATAATGACAAACTGATCAAAAGCCATAAGAAAATGGTTTTTTTGTTGCAAATGCGTTTTTCAACACCGAGTAGTCTAGCGCATGCCCTTAGATGGAATGCGTTGGACGCATGCCTTCAACTGTCTACACCTGTGCGTCAAACAGTGTTCAGTTTTTTACCAGTGTAGACGTGAAGTGGCAATGGACGTAATTGATGCTGCTATGTTAGCGGATATAAGTGCTGCAATTTTAGTGCTGAAAAAAGTGAGAAAAAGACGTGAAAAATACCGGCGATCGATATGGATGAAAGATTATTTTAAAACGCGGAATTTTGGAATAATGAGGGAATTGGAATTAAATGGAAACGTTCTTTTTAAGAACTTTACGCAAATGTCTAGAACAAACATCTACATGCTTTTGGGAATGGTGGAGCCGAAGATCGAAAAAAAAAAAATACTCGTTTCAGAGAAGCAATACCAGCTGAAGTGGAATTAGCGATCACACTTAGATATTTGGCTACCGGTGATTCATTCATATCTCTGATGAATATTTGAACCTATAACCTGATGAATTATTTAATTTTTATTATTAATTTAATAATTTATATCTTTGATGAATTATTTAACCTATAATCTTCAATAAAGGCCAATGTTTGTTCTGATGACATGGTGAACAAAAAACACAAGTTCAATAATTACAAAAACAGAACGAAACCTTCCAGACAAACTACGAAGTTGCACGGAATGTTGAACAAAAATCCGCTACTGGTGGAAGCATGTGCGCTACTGCATACGTCACTGAAAAAGGCGCCGTTCAACTGATTTGAGGGATGCCTAGCGCACGTAAAACGCACAAGTGTGGACATAGCCATTGGACATAGGGTCGCGAACATTATATTACGTTCAAAACTATTTGAGGTACGCTTTCAATTACATTATTTTTTTTGAATATGCGTATTATTTTCCAACATATTGGATTTTAAAAACTCCACCGTAATTTTTCGGCCATCTTGTCCATAAACATTTCATTATTCGGGTGACGACGGGGGGAAAAGATGGAACAAATGCCTTTGAAAAGAATGTTATTACTCTAATATTCTTAAAATACTATCATTAGATTTTTTTTATCTCTTGTAACCTTTCGTTTTTTCGTATCACAATTTCCATTTCACTAAGTGTTTGGATATGTAATCCACATTTTGCCAACAATCTAAGTGACTTCTACATTTTAATTCTATACTACAGTGCAGTGGTTCTCAACCTTTTATGCTTCACGTACCCCCTGGAAATGTGTATGTAACTGGCGTAACCCTTGTATAGATAGATAAAACTATAGTTATAGTATAACAATGGGAATAAAATAAAACATATATATATACACACACACACACATTAAATTTTGTATTCATAATTTATATATATCGATAAACACAAAAAAATTACATTTTTGCACAGCAGTGTTGCCAACTTAGCGACTTTTGAGATCTCACGGCGTATCCCAAAAAAATTTACCGCGTACCCCACGTTGAGAACCTCTGCTATAGTGTGTAACACGACAAACCTTCTCATACATTTTACAAATTCTAAAATTAAACATCATTTTTAAAACAATTAAGACACCATTTAACTTACAGAATTTTCTTGGTATTTGAAACATGAAAATTACTTTTTCAAAGTTTTCTCCTAGTTTACAAAATATACCTTCGCTTTCCTGTATGTTGAGCAATAAAAATAGAATTAACCCACCCATTTTTGTTGCAAATTTGGACGGAATATTCAACAATAAGAAAATTATGGTTTGATAAATTAAAATTTCAAAATTTTCTTACAACTGCAAAATATTTAATAACAAGAAATTGTAATGTTGCAAAAATCGTTGCATTATTGAGCAAAGAGTTTTTCTATTAAAATATTTTTAACTATGGATGAGTATATTGAAGAATTTGCATTTCACTGGGTTCAAGTGTTGCGAACCTTTTGCGCCGTAATCACTTTCATGATATATGATGGCTGAATTATATATATGATACAGAATTTAAACTGCAAACTCTGAAATAAGCACTATTGCAAAAAGAAAAACATGGAAATGTTTCTTTTCATTTTAATACATATGCCTCTGACTTTTGGAAAAGGAGACAAATGTTACGCTTCCGTTATTAATGAACAATAATACTGTTAAATTATATATCGAAGTAGAATTGCTCGCATCTTAATAAAATAACCCAGAGCCCGCTCAGAATAGCAAGCTTCTACGCATATTCCGATGAATATGTGGGCGGACACTTTATGTCTGGGGTGATATCACCGGTAGCGGAAGTTTTCGGCTCCCCGAATTTCTACAGGTACTCGGTCCTGAATTTGGTGTGATGGTCTCACTTCTGTCTTCCTCTATAGGTTTACAGATCAAGTTCCTAGCTGCAGTGGGTAGGGATTATATTCACCGCAAGTATCAGAAATCTTACCTACCTTATGAATGGAGCGTTGGAAGTTATGGAGTTATAATGCGCAAAGTTATCAATGGACCTAATTTTCTGCATCGAAAACTTTACAGTGCACGCTATGGCGGTGAGATGAAGCTGTAGACAAAGTTTGTGGTCTTAGCTCTGACCATCGAGGAACTCTCTAAAATACATTGAAATCACGTGCTAATCTACAATTGCTCATAGAAACGTGTATTGTGTAAGGTGCTATAGTGCTGTAAAGAATACGCGATATATTCACAGATGGAACTGATAGAGTTGGAGATTTGAAGAGTGTTGATTTGATCGTGTGCACAAATAGTAGATACGTGTTGCCTTATGGAGGAAATTTCACAAGGATCCATTTTAGCATGTCTGTGTGCAAAAGGGGATATTGTCCAATATCCTACAATAAGGTCTAAAAAGTGTTAAGTGGAACCCGTTTATACAAACTGTGTAAGAATACATTAAAGGACATAAAAAGCATTGAATTTAGTTATCTGTTCTTGACTGCAGGGAGGGAATTTTGAGTTTCCTTATATTTATACCAAGTGTTGCTAAAGCAACGCGTCTCATTTAACATAGCGTTTACGGCTAGGATGGCTTTTTGACTTCATTTTAAAGGCAGATCAAATTTTGACCTTAAGAAAAATTAATCAAACGTTAAGAAATTCTACAGTTCGAAATTTTAATTGATATTTATTACAAAGTAAAACTTTAATGGATGCAGAAAAGATCTTTATTTCCTCAGAAGGTAAAACTTGTTTGGATATAGCAATATGACATCAACTTAAAAAAAAAAATCTGCTGGATCATCAATGTCAGTATCTTCAGATATGGTGAGGAATTCATTTAGATCTACACTGGGACATGGAAGTTCAGAGATCGTGTCCGAAATGGTAGCACTTGTGGAAGCTGTAGTTCGTGCTCTGCTAGGTAAGCATAAATAATCAACATTTGTTTCTTTTCTTCGCGGTAAAGCCTGTGGATTTCATAAATGCTACAGCCTTTGTCGCCTAAGATCTGACCACACAGCCAAAATAGATTTCAGCGTTTTTAGTGCTTTCCATTTCGGATCTTATTTCTTGAGTAGGTTCATGTGGCTAAAGATCCACTTCTGTATTATTCATGAAAGCATGAGGAGCACAAAGCAAAACTAGAAAGTTCTTGAAGTGGATTTAGGCCTGAGGCATCTCGGTATAAGCGCCGATTTCATTCCGTAGCTGAATATACTAGCAGTCTTCACATTTTACCATTGTCAGGGTTGTCCATAAGCACTATTGCAAAAAGTAAACATGAAAATAACGTTTCTTCTCATTTTAATATGCCTCTGACTTTTGGAAAAGGAGACAAATGTTACGCTTCTGTTATTAATGAAACTTATTGATATCACTGTACATGATGTTAATGCGCTATTTTAAAATACATAGTAACCTAAAGAGACAATGTAGGTTACGTTATTTATGTAAAAGGATTGTGAAGCATGATTGTAATCCAAAAGACACAGTTACGGATGCATACTTTATTAAAGTACGGATAAACTCAATCGTCCCTACCTCCTTTGATGGTCTTGATCTATCTACCTTTTTAGTCGTGGTTCACTTTATGGGATAGGAGGCAGTATTTCACCAGAATCAAACGCTGCATGTATAAGATACAAAAGTTTGGATAGCAGTTATTGGAAACGGTTTAGAAATTTAATTTAAGCAAATTTTAATCATTAAAACAGAGTTTTAAAAAATGCAAAAAAATTCAATTTTAACTGATATTTATTACAAAGAATGATTACAAGAATTTATACAAAGAATGATTACAAGAATGAAAAAAATTTTCATGAGTTAAAAAGCAAATTTTCAAGCCATAAGAAAATTGAAAACTTTCAGAGTTAGTAGACAGCTTGTAAGAAAACTAGATCCAGCTTGAAAAAAGCTAAGTTGGAAACATGGATAGCAGATTCTGAGCTAAACGAATTAATGTTAACATTTTCTTTTTAAACATTTCTCAGCTTCAAAATGATATGGGCTAATTTCAGTATTTATACTGAATTATAATACAAGTTCATCACATAGCTAACAAATGGCAACTAAATGAATAGACAGATAAAAAATATGTACTATATGTTTTTTTATGACATATGGTAAATAAGTATTATTTCTGAATCTAGGATTTTTTTTTACTTTAACCATTAAAGGTCGTAATTCTATTTTTTGATGTTTTTGATTTTTAATGAGTAAATGTGTATATAGAGTTACATTTTTGGGGCAACGGTCAAATCTGAAAGCTTCCAAAAGCTAATAAAAATTGTGTAAAAATCATTTATTTTGTATGGAAGGATGCAAAGTATCCATCATGCAATGAAACATCACATCGATTCATATTGTAGTTTTTTTGGCTACATGAAGCCTAGCATTGTTGGGTTGTTATTGATGTAACAAGTTATTTCGTTAATCAAACCTGATGGATTCACAACTCTTCCTCCTAATAGATTACTTTTGTGTAAGGGCGGTTTACAAGCTAAAGCAGTTTTTTTCTACATGCAAGATAAAAATAATATTTCTTCTAGCTTCATGGAAGGAGTCCCTTCTGGATCTGTTATTTGATTAATCGTCCAGCTGTTTATGACAGCTATATCAAATAATTGTATAATAAAAGGCACAACCATTTCTTTTCCTTTATTCTATATAATGATATATTTCTATATAGTATATCTTTTATTCTATATAGTATATTCCTCCCATAAAATTTTTATACTCTGAAATGAGTATGGGCATTGGGATTAGTATTTTCTTTTTGATTTCTGGTAATAGCGTGTAGTCCTAACAGTAAGATAAACTTGACTATAGTTTGTGACAACTGACACAGCAATGTAATCATGCCATTTTGAGATCAGAATTTCATTGTTTGAATAAAATTTGTAGTCAATAAAAGTCTCTGTCTGCAGTTTTTACCATGTCTTTGGAGGGTATTAGAGGGACATTTCTTTGCAGGTTTCTCACAAATTGTTTCAGTGGCTTTAAGTGTCCTGTTTTTCAAAGTCACCTGAGTATCAATCAAGAGTTAAGTTCTTTTTTTTGCATCTTTGGCATGAGTTACTGATATGAGAATATTTATGACTAACTCCTAATGGACCTTCATTATCTTCACGATCTTTACCTAGTAAGTTATTTTGAGCTGTAGTAAGGTGAAAACTAGCATAAATAGCCATTTGAACCATAAGAGACACCAAAACTTGTAACCAAATTTGATTGGTTTACCTCTCACGTACATTTTAGTAGAATGCATTCCTTATATTTATCATCATTTTTTCAACTGAGTGATGAGATTCAAAAATACCAGATGTTAGAAACTTATTTCTCAAAGCATTTAGTAAGGTCTCATTTTATCACTTTTATCAAGTGAAACATTGTCATTCAAGTGAAGAAATCTTTTGATTTCTTTGAATCTGTCTGGACATGGCATTGTACACAAAAGCTAATCTTACATCTGGCAATTGTTCCCAATAAATATTCTTCTGAGGAAGTTTATAAAAACCTGTCAACAAAAGCATTCCAAAAAAATATTTTCAATTCAATCTTGTCAATTGTAAAATTTGAATTTTTCTTTTTGCCTAGCATATGAGTGAAACACCACATCTACAGATGAAAAAGTGTTTTAGTAAGAAAAAAAAAACATTATACCATCATTTAGAAAACATATAAAATGAATTTATAATGTTTTAAAAATGAAAGCTATAGAGCTAAATTGCTAATACATGAAATATTTCTGTTACAAGCAAAACTAAAAGTAGAACTGAATAGGATTAATAAAGTATTTTGATACAAGTGGCCAATGTCCCAAAAATGGGGCATGTTTTATAATGTTTAATTCACATTTTGTGATATAATTGTTCAGCTATGAATTCACACAAGTAAGCAATTCCTAAAGTATGCTATTCCATGACACATTTGCTCTCTACTGTAATTAGTAAGAGCATTGAAAAGCAGCATATTGAATTTGCAAAAATCCAAGACTTCAGCACAACCTATTGGGCATAAATGTCAACAGAATACAATTATTTAATACAGGCTATTTGCGGAAGGTAGATTAAGCATTTTTAAAAAGGTTTATGGATTTCTTTTTAAATGGTTATTATGTTGAAATTTTAAGTTCTGTCACATAGAACTGCAGAGATTTAAAATTTAACAATATATAAATATATGTCATGTATATGCTACCAAAAGATTTTAAAGATACATAAAAAACAACTAGTTAAAAAAATGTTTTATACCAAGATTTATACTAATATATTATAGTCCCATTTATTTAAATCCTTATTAAAATTTATATTACCAGAAATTATTTTTTATTTGTCATAACACATTCACTGCTAGTCACATGTCTTATCCATATGCAGAAATGCATATAAAAATGGAAGAAAAAAAAGTATAACACAAAAATTTTTGTTTTACCAAGAACATAAACTATAAATTTTTAGTAAACCAGAAATATTGTTATTCACATGTGTGGAGCTCAAAATAACTCTTACCATTGAAACAGTGGGTACATTCAATTCTTTGGCTTAATTTTAGCAAGGAAAAATACAAATTGAAGTAACATAACATAGGTATCAAACCCAGAATTAATCATGCCCAATAGCTCAGATAAGAAGATAACTTGACAAATAAAAGATAAGCTAAAAGTTTTTTTGGTTTTGGGTAAATATCAATCTCTGACTTAGTAAAAACTGTTTGGGCTACAGAAGTTTCTTGTAATATTAAAGAAATAGTGGAATGAATCATGCAAGAATTTTTGAGATCATAACTGGAACAAAAACATACATCAATTGTTACAATTTTTACACAGTATATATCAGAGTTACAGAAATAGAGGCCTACAAAAGAAAATCTGCTTTAAAAGAAAATTAAACTTACTATATAAATTTAATTGTGTGGTTTATCTTCACCTCTGGCCTGAAAAATAACCAAATATTTAAAAATGATCTGGCCCACTTAAAAATGCAACTGAGAAGCCCTGATATAAATAAGCAAACAATTGTTGTTGATTTAGGCATAGTAAGAACAAATAATGCAATATAAAATTGCCTGTAATATACATACAAAAATGTAAAATCTGAGAATAATTATGTACAATATGAAGAAACAAATAAACTAAAATAGCTTTTGATCTGGTGATTTGAAGAGAGCTATTCCACTAACAACCCATTACAAAACAAGTGTAAAACAGAATTACCATAAGGTGCAATGAAAAGTATACATTTCTTTTAACAAACAATTGTAAAAGGCATGGAAAGTTTATTACCAACATCAAATAATATTAGACACTGATTTGCTGAGGTTATTATTGGCTATATAATGCTGCACACAGATTCTGAAGTTAGTAAAAAATTTTATCAGTGAATTATAGTGAAAGAAGCAAGTTGTTAACCAGTTAAGCTACAAAAGCAAATCAACTGGTAGTGCAACCAGTGCATTAACCAAATGATTTGGTATTTGGTACTAACTTTGTGTACCTCACAACAGGTTAGAATTGTGTCTGCTCAGCAGAATTTCAAAGTGTTTAGGAAGAAGAAAAAAAAATGACTAGGAATAAGTATAATTCAATAATTTGCCACAGTTGTGTATATACATACAAAATCATCAAGCAATGAGATAATAAATTTATTTAGATTGTGCCATTTGTTCTACAAACTTGTTTATGCTGAGCAATGACCACTGAAATCAACACAGATTCTTCTCAACAAAAAGATAAATTAATAAAATTAATTGTATAATGTGCCTCATTTATATATTCCACTGTATATCCGACAAGATCAACTAGAGGACAAGGAGATTTTTGCTCAAACTAACTTAAATATACTTGAAAAATCAGTGAAATCACTATTAAACATAATTTTTTTTAACATAAAGGAAAGCTTTGATGTTCAAGAGTGATTTCACCAAGTTTTCAAGTGAATCACCATTGAATATTTACTGATGAAAATTGGTATATTAATAACATACTTTAACCACCTTTCTTTGTGTGACAGAGACATTAGTGTTGTATATTACAGGTAGGGTCATATTAATAATGATCTTGATTGGTAGCTCAATGATTCATCATGTGCCCAACCAAGCTCAAGACAATTTTTCCTCTATATTAAGAATTGATGTTCAAGAGTGATTTCATCAACTTCCAAGTAACTTACTGATAACATCAATATATTTATTTTTTCTGAGCACAATTAGCACAACCTGGCCTAATTGTAGCATTTCTGATTTACTAAGGGAGCCAGTGTGTCCTTATATATGTTGTATGAGAAACAAGGAAAAGCTTAACTGAGTCTGTAAGTTAACTCCATTTTTTGTATAGGGGAGTACCTCCTTCCCTTTAAAAACACATGCCCTGTTTAACAATTACAGTGGAAACAGAAGCTTTTGGATTAGAATGTCTCTCAAAATAGATTGTTCATTTTTTAATATTTAAAAGAAATGTATTATTATGCAATAACTTCAGATTAGTACATCTGCCATTTCATTAACTACATAAAACAGGAAAAATTGTTTTTTTACCAACTGATGGTTTCCCTTATAGTAAAAGTACTGTCTGGTATTTATTTATACATTACCCAGAAAATGTCAATCCCTCAGATGTATGTGAAAAAGTCTTTTTTTACAATAAACAAATAAGAATGCCCTGTCATATACAATGGTATTACTGGCTTGTATTTTTTAAAGATAATGAATAAAAATTTAATTATTAACCAGTTTTTACTGTACTACAGTAGATATAATATGATCATTTGTTGAAAATCGTCACTGCTTCTCTCATGAAAAAATTTATGCTTGAGAAATTAATAATTTTGAGGGCAGCAAAATTTCTTTCTTACATTTTAAAACCTTTGAACTTTTAATTGCGCATTTTCTAGAGCTGATTTTCTGGTTCTTTCACATTTCCAATATGTCACACCTCTTAATGACATGTGACAAAAAAATGTAATAAAATTCTGACATATCACAGATTAATAAAAAAACATTTTCAGCTACATTGAAGCTATTCACAAATTTTTGCAAACTTCCAACATCTAAAATAATATATATAAAACAGTATTTATAAAATATTGTGCCTATATATATCCACTGCTTATTGAGATCATGGAAGCTGTATTCCATTCCTGGTAGAAACTTAAAACTTCAGTATGACCAAAACAGTATGCCACCATCATTTTCTTGCTTGGATCAAATTCAGTCAAGACAGCTTATCCATTGTTAAGAATATGTATAATTTTTAATATGTAGTGAGTATGATCCTGCTACGCATTCAATGTCTTCAATGGTCAACACATTCATGGTTGACCATTCATACTACTGAAGATAATGCATTATGGATAGATTGCTGCACAAGTTATATGCCATTTATACTGTGTGCAAGGAATTTCTTAAAAAAATTACTTTTTTGATAATTTGAAGGAGAAATATTATATTTCTACATTGAATTACAGCAATTTTGTGTTGGCCAAGGGTATGTTAAACATTGTTTACTTGAATAGCAAAAAAAAAAAATACATTCCCATTTTGATTGTCTGACTTTAATAATAATTTTTTAAATAATTGTGTAGATCTCTACTTGTACAATACCCATAAAAAAAGAACTGCCCCTCCAAGAAGTAGAGCCACAGTTATGGAATTTAGTGCAGAATAGTGATATATATATAAATGAATGGAAAATTGCAGTTCTGGTTACATTTAAAATGTGGTGGATATTATGGATTCCATTAAGTTGTAGGGAAGGTTGTAGCAGAAAAGTGGACAGTGCAGATTAAAGAAATCGAACCCGACTTGCAAATCTGGTTACCATCGAAGAGTAATGCCATTTGTACACTGTAGATGGATGTTTAATGAACTTGGCAAGCTTGATTGAGATAACATCATAGTTATATGAAGTAGGAGGTCTAATGCTGTGAATTGTAGTGCATTTGGGACGGGACACATGAACAGTTGGCCACAACTGGAAGCAACGGGCATGGAAAAATGTTTCACATCATTGTTCAGATCAGGTCATCCTCGAGTGACTAAGGATCAGGATGATTGGCAGATTTGTTAGATGGCTGGTCAGTATCAGGGGTGTGACTGCCTGACAGATATCCAGCAATAGAATGACTAATGGGGAACTGCCAGTATCAATCATCGATGCCTGCACAAAACTGATATCTGAGGGAAGCTCTCTCTCCTCTACATACTGCTCAAAGCCAGAGGCAGGTCAGATTGCAGTGGTGCAATAAATGAGCCAAGTGGCATGATGAATACAGATATATCATCTTAAACAACTGAGGCCATCTGTCTGGTCAGAACGATGGCTGCATTTACTTGTGGCGATGTACTGGTGAAAGCTTCCAGGTTGTGTATCATTAAGTGTCCTACAAGTGCCCCTGCTAGGAACTTAGTGTGGGACACCATCTCTTAGTCATTGAGGATAATTTAATCACAGTGATATGTGGATACCATTCTCCATGTGGTCTAGCACATCTACAGATCATGCAAAATGCCACACTCCAGCAAAATAATTCTAGACCACGTACTGCACATGTTGCTCAACACTGTCTGCAAATCGTTGCCATGCTACCATGGCCAGCCCAGTCACTGGATCCATCACCCACTGAGCACATCTGAGACATCATGAAATGTCTGAGAACAGAACTGACTCCAGTGCATAACATGACGTATCTTCAGGTGCATATCTATGTCAATTAATCAATTAGTACATCTGCCATTTCATTAACTACATAAAACATGAATTTTTTTTTTACCAACTGATGGTTTCCTTTATATAATTTTAATAATTATAATTAAAAAATATAGAGAACCATATCTAGAGAACCATAGGCCAGAACGTTATTAGGTTTCTTTTGGCTCACTTCCTAACTATATAAGTGCTTGTTTTGCTATTCAAGGCAGCCACAACTTGTACTGGAGTTGCCCTAATATCCATGTATCTGCCTTGTTAAACAGGCTGCAAATGTGAACATCATTACTTACACTACTACTTTTCAGCATGCCATTTTGTATTGTAAGCACAACATTCCTTCTGGTTTGAGCAATTTTTTTGATGAGGAATGCATTACGTTGATCAAGAATAGTTAAACAAAAATCCACTAGCAATGTGCTTTCTCTAGTTAAAGGCTGGTCTAGTCTATTTATGCAATACCCATCTATTCCATTAGTAATAAATTATAGAAGAGTCACAGAGAATATTTAAGGCTTGTAAATTAATAAACAACTTTAAAACTATATTCAGTAGTATTCTTGGTTTGAAATACCTTGTGGGTTGGGTTGTTTTACCTCTGAGCGGCACTTTTTTGCACACCATGGGCTAAATGGCCAGGTCACAAGGACCCCGAAGGCTCAGAGAAGGTTGGGGGAGGGGACCCACTGGAACAGCTGTTGGGAGACAGATGGTAGCCTCCCATCAAGGCCATCCAGCGTGTTCTTTAACGTGCACAGGGTATGGCTCTCCCGTACACGGGGCCACGGCTTAACGTCCCATCCGACGAACGGCGGCCTTTCCAAGCCCATCGGTGTCCCCTACTGACTGTGGGCAGGGCAGGGAATTTTGCGGAGATAAATCTCAATGCTGACCCAGCTGGGACTCGAACCTGAGAACTACAGATTACGAGCCTGGCGCACTACCGACTGAGCGACCCCCGCCCCGGTTTGAAATACCAGTACCATTATCGCTATTATTATTAGAAACCTCACCAAGCTTGCATAAAGTGTAAAAGCCTTTGCAGCAACAAAAATGTTTTTCTATAGGAAATACACTGCCCATTATTAAAATTATTTGTGCCCTAACACGAATCATGTCTAGAAAAAATAATTTCAATAGTGTGCAGTGTACACCAAATGACACCAATTATTAGAAAAATTACTTTCTTAGCAGTAAACAATTCAGAGCACACTGCTCCGATTGTCAGAATTACATTAAACTTAATACTGTCAATATATATATATAAAACACTTTTTTTTAATTATTACTTATTTTACTTTATAAAATACTTTAGTATTGTATACCCAAAATGTCAAACATAGCTCACCTCATCGGATTTTTATCAGTTCCTAAACTACTGAAGTAATTTTTTCTATTGAAAGCTTAGTTATTATATAAAAATATGTTTGCTATACAATTTATTTAAATGTTTGTTGCATTTAAAAATTATAAAATTTAGATTGTGATGTTGTATCATATAGATTATAACACTTTAGACCATTAAAATCAACAGAGCAAAATGTATACACTAGCCAATATTTTTTCAGAACTAAACAAACTGAAAGCTCCCTCAAAATATAACCCAGTAAGAAGTATTAAGAAATGGCATGAATTATGGAAGATCACTCCAGCAATAAATAGTAGATACTAATGAAAATTTTCCCATGATGATGGTGATGTTAACTTAGAATTTGCTATGGACCCTACTTTACAACTATCATCTGGACCAAGGAATGGATTCTTTTTAACTGATGCTACTGAACCAAACTGTGTAGTGTTTAAACATGATGAGATTTGTGTCCCTGAAAATGCTGAAGAAGGAGAAGAAAGTGTTCGAGATAAAGGCTGAGATCTATATGGTGAAACTAAAGGTGCAGTAGCTTTCAATTTCTCAGCACTAGATGAAAGACACTGGTTTTCAGAAAGCGGTGTAGTAGATTGCCACATATTAATCATGTTCCTTACATTAGGTCCAGAAGAACACTTATAAATGGAAGCTCCATGACATTGAGTATCCATATTTTCAAAACCCTCATGGAATGGATTAGATGATTTCACCTTTTTATCCTGAAAAAAAGTTAGATTTCTACTAAATTCTTCTGAAACAGACAAGCTTGCAGCACAATCATTTGTTGACAGTTCTGTTATATTATTATTGCTTGATATGAATTGCTTAGAGGAATCTATTATTTTATCTTCAAATTTATTTGTGGATGGCACACATAGCTTTTCAGCACCTGAATTTGTAATGTCACTATCCAATTCAATTAATGGTTTCTGATGAAATTTTTTATAACGAAATGCATCAGGTGAGGACAGGGGAAACACTACATTATTAGTTTGCAGCTTTGCTTTGGAAGGAGGTCTAGGTAATAGAGGAGGTGGAATGGAAACACTTGGAGATGACGAATGTGGTGACTGTGTAGAGGAGCAACAAACGGATTCATTTTCTCCTTCTTCTTGATCTTCAGGCTATAAAATATAAATAACAGTGCATTAATAAAAAGTGAACACTGAAACTTTATTAATAAAAGGTATTCTCATTCCAAATAAATTCTAAAAATAAAATGTAGCAAGTTTATTTCACTATATTAAAAAAGATTTTTTTTAAGTTGGATGGTAAAAAAATAAGAATCTCACCATTGGAAAGGCTATTTAGAAAGTTATCCAGTTCAATATGTTGATATGTAAAGCAATTGAATAGTACTTAGAATTAACTAAACAATTTTTATAGATTACATTTGTCTTACTGTTTGTGTGTGAGGAATTTCAGTTATTTATCACAAATATAGATGAATACATAAAAAGATTGTACTGCTGCTGCTATTAGTAACCTACTACAATTGAATTCTTTCAACCAAGGAAAATTAAACTATTTATATAGTACACTTGAAGTCCTTCAGTCTCTTTAGTCTGATAACCTCAGAGTACTGGCTGTGCTTAACCATGGTAGGCAAACCAACCTTATGAAATTAGCTAGAAAATCCAATTACCTCCTAGTAAACATGGTATGTTTGTTTTCAAAACTTTTTTTTTTTCACCATTTTTAAATTTTAGCAACCCTTAATGGTGGAAGTTCTACTTAATGGTGGAAGCAGAAAATTCGGAAAATGCAAATAGCAACATTTTATTAATATCTATCCAAAACTAAAAAATTTGGAAATTCTACAGATGGTCAAAAGACAAAGTGAAAACAATATATTGCTTTGAGTGAAAAACATTATGCCAGGTAT
This sequence comes from Ryuthela nishihirai, assembly GCA_038380435.1. NCBI lineage: Eukaryota > Metazoa > Arthropoda > Arachnida > Araneae > Heptathelidae > Ryuthela > Ryuthela nishihirai. Next base: position 87,941,368 of record JAWZYU010000003.1, on the reverse strand, counting down.
TGAATTGTTTCATTACATACGTAAAGTACAAAAATATTATGAGTTGTTTAATATGAATTTGTAAATAAAAGCATTTTATTTTTTAATACCAAATGTACTGATGTTTACATAAAATTATTTCGTTGTACGAATAGATAGGTACAATAGATAATATCAAGTTAAAAAATTAGTTAAAACTACAGCAAAACAGAAAAAAGTTCAATGAAATAAAAAAAAAATCCATGGCACCATTAAAAAGCACAAGCAGAAACATTTATGCAGTAATAAAATTACACAAAACTCAAGTGAGAACTGCACTTTGCAAATAGTTTTACAAAAATATCCTTTAGCTGGTGAAGTAGTGATGGTTGGAGAAGAATAAACAGAAAGTACAATGTTAAGAGTCCTGTGTTAGCAAGTTGCAAATGATAATCAAGTCTTTATCGTATTATTATCAAAGGTTGAAATAAAAGTCAAACACTGCTAATATAATGAAATCACAATGCAATGATAACAGCTTTGGTAGAAATGCATTACTATGATGGAGCAAAGCTGTCAACATCAATGTGATAAACTCTGTGCATCTACCTGCAAGGAATATCAATATTCTAGTGAAATTTTAAAAATGGCCAAACTTAAAATATTTTGCCATTTTCAACTTTTTTTTGCTGTTAGAGGGCACTATTAAAACTTTTATGAAATTTGAAAATGGGTATCCTAATTTTTCATTAGTACCTCTCCAACTCAAAAATCATTTTTATTTTTATCTCTGAAAAACAAAAAAGTTGAATGCTTACAGATGACTAAGTAAAAATAAAAACATTTTTTTTTAAAGCAAGATTTTTTTTTTCCTTTTTTTTTAAATCTGCTGCTAGCAGATCTTGGAGAGAACAGGGTGAGGCCAATGCCTCACTGAGATTAAAGCCTTTAGTGAGCTAAGAGAGTCAGTGTAGATGACACACCAATGATGATGCTTAGCTGCTATGTGATCCAAAAGTGAGTTTGTTAGTGCGCAACTCTACAGTGAAGATGGAATACTGCTGTGGGACCTGATCTGCAATGATAGTATCACAGCAGACCATGGTTGATCCCACTGATGTGTCAGACTTCTGAGCCATCAGTGAAGACAGGCAAGAAGTCTGGGTGCTCAGCACAAAGAGTTGCTGGTACATGCAGTCAGGTGTAAAGGCCTTCAACATCCTGCAAAGAGAAAAGTTGCAGGAAGAGGAAGCAGAAAGCCACGGTGGAAGAGGCTCAGCTGTTGACTGGGCAATGCTATTGAGACTGATGTTGATATCTCTGAGGTAGCCTTGGACATGCAAACCAAAAGGACTAATAGCAGTCAGGTGATTCTGGTATTAGCATTTCCCACTAATGACTAAAAATGCAGTTCCAAGTGGAGTGGCAGGTAGAGATTGCAGTTTAGATATTTACTGTAGGGGCAACTGCTGACAGTAAATAGATAAAGAGGTTCATCGGTCTCCACATAGACTGGACCGGTGAAGTGCAGAAGGCCTCCATGGAAACATGGAGCGGCTGATGATGGAGAGAGTCCAGTGCCTTCACCACTAAATCCAAGGCGGAGTCGTACACCTGTGATCCATAGTCTAGTTTCGACAGACAAGTACACAGTATAGGTGGAGCAATGAACACTAATCAGTTCTCCAAGAGAGGAAGGAGAAGACTTTGAGGATGCTCAATGCCACGTGCCCTTGGACCTGAGATGATGGATATGGGGTAAAAAGATCAATTTCCAGTCAAAGATGAGACCAAGAAACTTGGTCTCTGCCAAAACTGGAATGGTGTTACCCCTGAAATGCAGCTCAGGATCCAGATGAAGATTATGCTATGGCTAAACTGCATGCAAGGAATTAAAAAGAACTGAAACCCATTGCCCAAACTGAGATATTGTTCAGGCAGTTTGCAGTTATTGTTCAATGACCCTCAATGCTGAAAGAAGAGCAAATATGCTAAAATTATCAACATAGAGGACATTGCCTACAGTCCGAGGAAGTTGTCATGTAATGGAATTTATCTAGACAGCGAAAAACATAACACTCAGGATCCATTGTGATACCCCCTGTTCTTGGGGGAAAGGCTATGATAGTGTTGTCAACGTGGACATGAAATGAATGCGAAGACAGAAAACTGGAAAGGAAGATCACGATGTCAAAGAATATGAACACCAGCTGCTCTCATCATAAAAAGGAGTTCCTGATCACTGATCTGAGGCGGATCAGGCAGTCTAAGGTAGATCATTGCCTGTGAAAGCCACACTAGGTGTTGGAAAGAAGACCACAGTGTTCCAAATACCAGACCAGACTGTTATTACCATTCTTTTCAACACCTTGCATAAGCAGCTTGTGATCCTTTCCTGGCTAGGGGAAGGCCAAGATGATGGTCTCCTGCAGAGTGCAAAAATTGCTCCTTGACAAAAATATGGTTGAAGAGTCAGAGCAGGTGATCCTTACTTGATGTTGGAGCATGGCGTAATGGACAATGTCTGGTCTGACAAAGATGCACAGGAAGAGTGCAGAGCAAGGCAAAGCTGGCCTGTGTAAGGGTCCAGGTCTGCTGTAAAGTTCCAGGCCATTCGAGTGGAAAGACAGTGGAATGTGTTCAGCCTTGTTCTTCTGGGACAGAAACTTGAGGTAATAAGAGGACAACAAACAGATGGAGAAAAATGATTCCCCCAGAGTGTCTGCAAATACCTGGAGATCAGCAATTGCCTGTCTATTGTGCTCCAGGATCAATAATGAGTGGGATGTGTAGTTCCCATCCATTTTCCAGACTTTATCCCACACAACCTTAGAACTAGTCATGCAGGGATAGAGGGCATCCAAGATTTCTTCTGACTCTGTGCCGGAGGACAAAACAGATTTTTTTTCTCTGGCACACTTGAAAGCTTCAAGGTTGGGGAATGTTGGATATCTCCACAACAACCCCCAAGCCTCGTTTCAAGTCTTATGAGTGTGGTGCAGTTGGGATTCCACCACCGTTTTGGAAATCATGGAAACCATATCGAGGTCTGAGGAATAGTCAAGGTAGCTGCATGGATGATACAGTCAATTATCTCTGCCACTGCAACATTTATTGGCTCCTGGATGACCAAGTGTTAATCAAACTCACAAAGGAGTTCAAAGCCACTCCAGTCAGCCTGATCAAGCCTCCATCATGATAATGCATGTAGGGTTGCAAGGTCCCCACGGGAGATGGTACATACCACAGGAGGTGATCACTCCCATATGGATTGTCCTCGACCTCCCATGTACAGAGTGGAAGGATCAAGGATGAGCAGATGCTGAGATCAATTGCAGTGAAAGTGTGGGTTGGGGAATGAAAGTAAGTACCGACACTGATGTCCAACAGAGAGAGCGTGAATCCAGGAGCCATTGCTCGAGGACCCTTCCCATTGATGTCAGTACTGCCCTACAGAGGACTGTGACTATTGAAGTGCCCCATGATGAGGAAAGGGGATGGCAACTGAACAAGATAATCAAGATCTTCCCCGAAGATGATACTTTCAGGCAGTAGATAGACGGAGCATACAATCAATGAAAATCCCACCAAGAGGTAGATAGCAACTGTCTCTAAGGCAGTGGTGAGGGATACAACCAGGAATGGAGAAGGTGGCACGTAAGAATGGTGACACCTTCGTGAGCTAGACCATCTCCATCCCATCTCAGTGAACAAGAAAAAAGTGTCGGATTATGGGATCGATGATTGTTTGCAAGCACACACAGATGGTTTGTTTCAACATTCCTTTGAAATCCACAACAATTCCACTATAGTTTAGTCATCTCAGGTCTTAGTAGAATTAGAGGATGGCGATTTCCTATTTATTTTTACTGAGCCAGTGAGATTTTAGGAAAAGTGGGTGGTCGGTGTCCATTCCTTGGAGTTATCCAAGGGATATGGATATGAACCACTGTTCGAGAAGGGGTGGAAGTTTTTTCTTAGGCCCTGGTGGGGCCCCACTTAGGCTTGGAAAGTCTGGCTGTCTGTGGTCATGACAGAGGTGGTCTTCCTGAGGTGGAAGCGGAACGCATGGACATAGGAATGGAAACCAGTGTTGATGTCGATGTCAACACCAACTGCAGTTTCCCCTGTGTCAGAAGGCACTTTGCAGCAGGTGAGAAAGATACAGATGGTGGAACTCATATATCAGTCTGCATCACCAAAGAAGCCATCGTAATGATGGGTTTTCTAAACACTGTGCCAGCATAGGAAGCTTTGTCAGGTGGGGCAGGCAGTGCAGCGAGGTTCCTTGCCTCAGGATAGGTGATGTTATTCAGAGTTTTGAAATGTTATACCTCCTTTTCCTCCAGTTACTGTGGACAGTCGCAGGAGAATGCCAGATGGTCACCACTGCAGTTAATGCAGTTTGCCTTTTCTGTTGTGCAGGCAGGATCGAGGTGATCCTGGCTGCCACAACAAGCACAGATGGGTTTGCACTGGCAAGCTGTGCGGGCATAGCTGTACCTCTGGCATTGAAAGCAATGCAGAGAGTTTGGAATATACAACTGCACCTGCCTTATACAGGTAACCTGCTTTAATGGAAGTTGGCAGGCGATTATCGCGGCATTGTGAAACCCAGCAGACTGCTGTCACTCCAGGAAACCTTGAGTAGGCCCCACTCAGAGATTACACCCCGGGAGGAATTAAGTGACATTTGGGGTGTGACTGAGACCACCATCACTGTCTCTTTCAGCAGAGCTCTGAATATTTAGAGCAATAAGTCTCCACCAGCAAGTTTCAAGATCTTAGTCATGTGACAGATTTCAGAACTCCTGCAAGACCCTCCAAACCTTCACTTACAAAAAAGCAGGTGATTGGGGATATGTCCCCAATTCACTTGATCACCCATGGAATGGATGATCAGCAATCTCAAGGATGAAGACAAATGACAGATGACAATGACATAGACAATGAAGATGGGGCTCATGTCGAGCCCTCTTGGCATCATTGGCCAAAGAAGTTCCATTAATGGAATCCATGATTGTTGTTAGATGGTTCAGTGACCATGGTCCCCATCAGTCATGGAACCCAAGAAGGGGACACCCAATTGGGCACCAAAGCTGCATGGGCACTATATCCACACAGCCAGTGAGCCAAGCCCTTACAAATAAAGAAAAGGAAAAGAGAAATGTAAGAAACTTGCTTGAGCCTTCAAAAAATAAAATAGGCAAAAAAAAAAAAAATAAAAAAGTGTAAGAACTGAACTGTTCTTACAAAATCAAAGTAACTAAAGGAAAACAAGATGTGGGAAACTTGCTAACCTGTACCACGACATGGGCAAGGCACTCACTGTACTGCACAGTTGGCCCTAGCAGGTCCAACCCACCAGCCAATTGTGAGAACTGAACTGTTCTTACAAAATAAAAGTACCAAAAGAAAAATAAGGTGTGGGGAAACTTGCTAACCTGTACCCAGACATGGGCAAGGTACTCACTGTACTGTACAGCCTCACCAGCCAATTGATCCTGAGGGGGTTACCCCAGAACCTCCCATTTACCTGAAAACATAGGCCATAGTGTGTAACAGCAGCCCTTGAAATCACTGCCCAGCCCAATGACGAATAGGCTCCCCAATGGCAAGACGGGCCAAAAGGGATCCCACTAATCATGAGCTGAGAAGAACAGACGAGGACCCCAGAGCAACAACCAGGATCCTCCTTTCCAGGGACATGGGTCACCGTGCACAGCAAACATGCAGATGAGCATTTAGGACCCTATGAAGGTACCTGAACCAGTGGAACCTTCACAGGGTGGTCACCTCACCATGGACAGGAGCTCACACTGAGAGGGCATGATGAGCAGAGTATGGATAAAAGCTGAATATCATGTCACCAAAGGCACCGATATTGAAATCCATTGAACATAAAACAAAATGTTAAGTTTCTTGGCATTTTGTACACATAATTACTTTTGCTATTACTTAATTATTTAATAAAATATAGCATTTTAAAATATAGGTATTCTTTTAAAATAACCATATGTGTATATATATATATGAGAAAAAAATTAAATATAAAAAGTCATATCTTATTGCTCCATATTTCTTTAAATAAAATTCTTTTCATTTGGCAACTGCCAAATTTATATAAAAAAAACCCCCCGTTAAAATGCCTAAATAAGAAAGGTTATTGATTGAAGATGGAAAAAGTAAAAAGAGCAGGCAGAAGGAGGGGATCAAGTGTTTTCTAGTGGAAAAGGAGGAGGAAAAAAAACTGGCAATTTGTTATTTTAATGTAATAATAAAAAAAAATAAATAAATACCCCCTCAAGCAGCCTTGCCATAGAGATATAACAGGAGCCTATCAGTTTCATACACCATAGTAGAAGGTCTGTGAGGATAGCGGGACCTCAGCAGAAAAACAACACATAGATCCATGCCTTACCCAGAGCTCGAACCCAGGTCCCTTTGATTAGTAGCCAAGAGCGCTAACCACTTGCCATGAAATAAGCTTTAATTTAATATATACTGTACTATATTATTTTGGAAAGACAGGGTTCTAAGCATATCACCTTCCACTCCCCTATACATGATATTGTTGCGTATTTTATGGCCGATTCACACAGGAGGAAAGAAATATGATTAACAACTGTTCTGACAAAGTCATAAGCACACAATATCACAAATTCCAAGTGAAAAGCAATATGATATGTAAAAATACTTTAAGGCCTTAAGTAATTTAGATACATTTTAAATTACAAAATATTCTTCAGTTCTAACACAAAATAGTGACAAAAACTTTTAGTTGATGTACTTGAAAGATAAGCACATGTTCTTAAAGGTACTTCAAATAATAACAGTACCTGAAACACAATTGCTAGCACTGTCTACTTCTGCATATAGGCTATATAAAATTCTATTACATGTAATTATTCATATATAGTTTAAAAAGCTTTTTTTGCTATATAAGGCTAGCATTTTCATTACAGTTTAGTGCAATTTGTGCAAAGACAAAGTGCAATGCTAGATTGATAACTAACATTTATAAATAATTTCATCAGAGCTAGAATGATAATTGGTATTAATGTAGCATTATAATCAACTTACTGTAAAATCAATGAGTTGCGGATCAGATATACTAGTTCTTTTCTGAACTTTGTCATTGCAAAGCGAACACTGGCGAAATATTAATTCCTGAAGATCACCCACGAGATCCATGTCAATAGGCTGAAAAGTAAGTCTGGGGCTCTCTTGCCCAGAAATATTTTTATCTATTGAAATATCTTCAGCTTCTTGAAGTGTAGAATATCTGTTAAAAATAAACATATATCTATCATAAATATACTCAGTATGAGAAAAACAACAACATAAAATTTTATTTGCTTTCTTATTTACTACAGAGAGTAAAAATATGAGAATAATTAAACTTACTGGTTACTCTGATGTTCTTTTGATTTAGACTGAGCTAGATTTTCCCTTCTGTAGTTTATGTTCTGTTGGATTAACATTAAAATTCATTAGGTATTATTATATGTAAAACAATATACAAAATACATATATAAAAGGATTTTAAATTTAACTTCATTAAATATACTGAATCCTAATTTTTTTTTTCTTATTTGAATTTTAAAAACCCTGATTGTTAATATAAACTGGCAAAACATGCAAAATGGAAAAAGGCAAAAATGCTTATTTCTATTAGTTTCCTGCTTTACCTATTAGTTTCATGTTTGCACTAATTTAGGGAGGAAATATACTTTTGTGTATCAGGTATGATAGTTTACATGTAACATCAAAAATATGAATTTTAATCTTAACAGTAGGAAATCTGAATAATGCCACAAAGAATCATTAAGACTTACTGAAAATAAAAAGGAAATTGATGAATATTCTGGTGCCTATAAAAGTGTTTCTTCACTTCCTTAAAAAAAGATAGAAAATCCCATGTGTGTGAACAGTACAAAGTTGTGCAATTTTAGCACACATTTTAAAGAAAATATACAAAATATAGCAAAAAAAATAAATAAATAAAATAAAATAAAAACTAGAAGTATGCATATTGCCTTCGATGCATATGGGAATCTTGTTTTCAAAGAGAATAAAAGTTTTCCATTTATCTGCTTTTTCACTCCTCAAAAGTTTTAATTTGAACTAATGGATGAGGGGGGGAAATGCAAATAGTAGTATTTTATTAGTACTTATACAAGATAAAAAGGATTTCTCTTTGGCTTCTTAAATTTAAAAAGTTGCTTTCTCACACCTCTCTGAGAAAAGGAGGCAGATTGCAAGATGACACCCTACCACCAAAATTTTTAAACTCTATTCCAAACAGATCACTTGCAATATTCATTAAAAATTTTGCTTTTTCCACATTTAGTGACTTCTAATGATGCAAGTTAAAACACCTACGAATTTGAAAAATGCAGCATTTCATTAATACCAATTTAACTAAAAAAGAGTTCTGCAATTATCTCTCTAAAACAAAATAGCTGCATTTCCCAGCCACCCTGGGATGTAAGGGGCCAACTCCTTGTTGCCAACAGAAACTTCATGATCTACACATTACACCACCAAAATTTCTAGCATAAATACATCATTTGCAATATTCATTAAAATTTTGGGATTTTTGATTTTTTCCAATGTTAGATGAAACAGTTAAAGTTTTTAGGATATTTGAAAAATTCAAATTTCAATAGTTCATCAATCAATAAATAGTTTTGTGGAAAAAATGAGTTTTGCTGACATGCGGGATTCAAACTTATGTCTTTCCAGATTCATGCCAGAGTGTTCTAAAGACTACTAAACATCAGCTTTGTCCTTTTTCCAGTCATATGACCTATCAATCTCCTGTCACTGTTGCTGCTTGTACCATCTATGATTGGGTAAGGCAACTTCACTTTTTAATGTTGCACTTTGTAAGATGTAAATAAATAAAGTCACTCACTCTAAAGTGTTATTAATGAATTAATCAATAAATAGTAAATTCACAGAGTTACCTGTTACTTTGAAGTCAATAAATCAATAAATAGTTTTATGGATAAAATGAATTTTGCTGGCATGTGGAACCCACATGGCGTGGGTTTGAATCCCACACATCAAAAAGATTTTTTTTTTCAAAAAGAACCACCCCCAAAAAAAAATTTTGAATTTATCTCTAAAAACAACAATTATCTCTCAAATCATAAAAGTTGCATGGCTCTGAAGAGTCGAGTTCCCAAATGCACTCAAAAGGCAGTGATTGCCCATATGGTGTATAGCAGAAATGGGCAACCTTTTCTCATCGATGAGACAGAAGATAAATTTTCAGAGTGCAGCTGGCAGCAACCTTTGTTATTATATTAAACTCTCTAAACTTACATTCCCCCTTGTCCTAAGCCCAAGGCACTGAGTCGACAATATGCATTTGCAATCAAGGTAATTATACTGATTATAAATATAAAATATAAACAATTAATTTTTGCATACACTTATTTATTACAAAAAGGAAAATATGTCTTTTTAATTTTAATTAAAAAGGTGGTAATTTGTTTAATAAAATTAGGATTAAATATATAAGAAATTAATAAACAGAATAATTAAATAAAAATGAAACACATTTTAATGGAAATTGACTCCACACACTAATTGAGATATGTTAGAAACATTGGTACTTTCATTAAGAGCCAAAGAAAAATATTTAAATTTCAACGTAAACTCTGTAAAGATATATTCTATATTGGAATCATCAATCTGTCTGGAATACAGTTCAGTGAGACACACTTATATTATCAACACTATTTTTTTTCTCTCTGGGTAACTTACCAAAAACTGTTTCCAGGCAGAACAATTATCTCTCAAATTATTATTGACTTCTTTACAAATTCAGCAACAGAATAATTTTTACGATATTTTGCAATTTTTTTTACCAATAACAAAACTTTCACACAACAATAAGTTTCTTAAATTTTTCTTTCCAGATTGGACTTGATAACTTTCATAACTAAAATGTTTACTGACTGATGTAGTGTTTATTTGAGTGGCAGTTAGGCTTGCAAGAGACCAGATGGACAGGTAAAGATGAGATACTTAAAAATAACTTTAAATTTCTCTTTACAGGGAGGGAGGATGGAAAGCATCACCAAGGCGTGGGTCTGTTGCTCAGCAGACATGCTAGTGATGCTCTTGTAGGATATGAGCGAATTAATGAAAGGTTTCTTACAGCAAAATTTCCGACAAGCATCAAAGACTTGAAAGTTATCTGCTGTTATGCCCCCACTGAGGATGCTGAGGAGGATGAGAAGGATAGGTTTTATGGACAACTTCAGGATATTTGAATTCTGTCAAGAAAGGAGATATTACCCTTGTTCTAGGTGACTTCAATGCCAAAGTTGGTACTGACTCTGACCTTTGGGAAGGAGTGATAAGCCCTTTTGGTATTGGTAGCTGCAATGGACAAAGTCTCCTACAGGTAAGTAAACTCAATGGTTTCAGAATAACTAACACATATTACATACACCGCGACATACATAAATACATATGGGTTTCACCTTATGGGCTGCATAGGAATATGATTGATTTTATATTAATTAACAGCAAATGGGCTAGTTCTGTTAGAAATACCAGGGCATATAGGGGAGCTGAAATTGGATCTGACCATTACCTTGTTAAAAGTGTCTTGCAACTTAAACTTAAAAAGTGTTGTGCTAAATTTAAAAAATTTACCTTTAATACTGAGGCTCTGAAAGACCCAGTTATAGCTAAAGCTTATCATGATAGGTTACTTAGTCATTATGACAGTCATGGTTTGCTTAACACTGAAGTTGAGAAAGAATGGAGCCATTTTAAACAGGCTTTTTTGGAAACTAACAGTAATCTTTTAGGAAAAAAGGAGCAGAGGAGACAGAATTATTTGAGTGATAAGGCACTTGAGCTTATTTCAGAAAGAAGAAACTGCAGGAATGTCCTTAATCAGTACCCTACTAGTCCTAATAGAAAGGATTACAGAGAGCTTAATAAACGTGTAAAGGATCAGTTAGCTGCTGATAAGAATCTTTGGCTTGACTGACAAAGCCGAGGAAGCAGTTAGACAGCACAATAGCAGAGAGCTGTACCAGGTAGTTAATGTTTTATGTGGTAGAAAACGGACAGGTATACAGGGACTGAAGGATAAACAAGGTAAGGTTATAGAAGGTGAGGATTCTGTCATGGCTAGGTGGGCTGAGCATTTAAGTGATGTTCTAAGCAATGCGGTTAGTTCTATTCCCATTGTTTGCAATGATGATAGATGCATTGGTGGCTTTAATGTTGGCCCTATAAACCAATCTGAAGTTATTTTGGCTGTTTCTAAGCTTAAACTTCATAAATCCCCAGGGGTAGATGAAATTACTACAGAAATGCTTAGAGTTGGAAATGTTTCGGTTACCACTTGGATGCCTGAAATTTTGAATATCTTTTATGATAAAGGCATGGTTCCTAAGGATTTTACCAGAGCTATTGTTATCCCTGTTTTCAAAAAAGGTGATCACAGTTCTTGTGAAAACTATAGGGGTATTAGCCTACTCTCTGTTCCAGGTAAAGTTCTTTCCATGATTGTGCTTAATAGAATTAAGAATCTGGTTGACACTCAATTGCGTGATGAGCAATGTGGATTCAGAAGTGGTAGGGGATGTGTAGATCAGATATTTTCACTTAGGCAGATTCTTGAGAAATGTTTAGAGTTTCAGAAACCTTTGGTTGCTAGCTTTGTTGATTTCAAAAAGGCTTTCGACTCTGTTGATCGTCATAATTTGTGGTTGATTGTGAGATCATATGGTTTACCAGACAAGTTAGTTAACATAATGAAAGCTCTCTATAATAACACTGAGTCGTGTGTGAGAGTTGATAAGGCTTGTAGCAATTGGTTTAGCATTACTTCTGGTGTTCGACAAGGGTGCATTTTGTCTCCTTTTCTCTTTAGTTTGGGTATTGATTATGTTATTCGAAATTCACTTCAAGGGAAAGATTTTGGCCTTAAATGGGCTGGAGATACGAAAATTTCTGATTTAGATTATGCTGATGATTTAGCCCTTTTGGCAAATGATGTTGATGAGATGAACTCTTTCATTCGAGCTGTTGATGAGACTGGTAGTATAGTAGGTTTGGTTATAAACAGAGAGAAAACTAAAGTGGTGAAAATTGGTCAGGTAGGCTGTGATTCAGTTAATCTGAATGGTTGCAATCTTGAGCAGGTGTCACAGTTTAATTATCTTGGGAGCTATGTAACAGATAATGGTGATGTGCGGCATGAGATTAACAGACGAATAGGGATTGCTGCAGGGACTTTTAAGAATCTATGGAGAGTGTGGAGAAATAGGCGTATACACCTAAAGACTAAAATTAGACTGTATAATAGTTTGGTTCTTTCTAGGGTTAGTTATGGTAGTGAAACTTGGACGCTGTGTAAACAAGATAACAGGAAACTAGATGCTTTTGATTCTAGATGCTTACGCAGTATCTTGGGTATTAGGTGGTTTAACTTTGTAACCAATGATGAGGTTAGGCAAAGGAGTCTGCAACCTCCTTTAAGCAGCATATTGTGCAGAGAGAGACTCCGCTGGTTTGGCCATGTTGCCCGTATGGATAATTATAGATTGGCGAATAGGTTATGAACAGTGTGCCTAGAGGCCTCAGAAGGAGGGGGAGACCTAGGATGCGGTGGGCAGACAATGTCAAACAGGACCTAGTTGGAATTGGTGTGCAGTGGCCGGATGCAGCAGATGTAGCTCAGGACAGATATGCTTGGAGAATTAAACTGCGTGGTCTGGTTGGACCTCCGTAGCCGATGGCTGCTTGAGGATGATGATGATGATAAGTTCAGGGATCTTTAATGAGCTCAACAGTATATTCGGACAATCCAATCAAACTGTGCAAAATTATGTCACATGAGTGGATAATATCATAAATTCAATTTAGGCTATTGTATACTAAAGAAAACTATTTCAAAAACAGTGTAAAGGTAAAATGGAAAAGAAAAATATATATATATATATTCCACACAGCATTTCAAGAATAAGAGATAAAAAAGTTAATAATTTGCACCTCATTATTTGTGGGAAACCTGAAAAGTGTTCACAGGTCAGATCTAGTACACAGGTTACCCATGACTGATGCATAACATAACATCAGCAGTAGAGATTGATCAATGGTCAGAGCACCTGACATGTCATGAGGAGGTTGTGGGTTCAAATCCTGCCTGGCTCAAGGCAATTTTTCCTCTACACCAATCTTCATTCTGTTACTTAAACTGCTTAATAATGATCAAATACTTAGTAAATAATATGACCTATTTTCTGTTGATTGGCTATTTGTTAAAAAAAAATTTCTATATTTGACTTTTTTGACTCAGCAGATGGTAAAAAGCCTGGACTTTTTATGCTTCAAGTAAGAATTTATTTTCCTATTATTCAGAAAGAAATTTCCTTCTTATTCATAGGTATTATAGTTATTTTGGTCTATGACTTTTTTTAAATACATTTTAATGTGCATTGCCAGATACTTTTTTTTATTACATCACTTATATTATTATATTTATTACAGCCTTATAAATTTAACTTGCCATGATTTTTGTTGAATATTTAATTTTTTTTTATAAAATTCAGAATTAACTGCTGATTAATTTTGCATATAACATACCATAATTCATTTCAATAGTTATCTGGCAAAAAAGGAACTTTTTTTTGGTGATGGTGGTTTTTGGGTGGGTGGGGAAGGGAGCAATAATGGAAAAATAGCTGGTATCACAGTGGGATAAATGGCCAGGTCACAAGGTAGGAGAGGGAAGATTCAGTAGACAGATGGAAGCTTGTCATCATAACCATCCATTGTGTCCTTTAATATGTATAAGGTATGGCTTTCCTGAATATGAGGCCACATCTAAATATCTCATCTGATGGACAACAACCTTTCCAAGTCCATCATGTCTCTTTTTTCACAAACAGAGTAAGGGTTAGCAAATAAAAATCTCAATGTATGCACAGCAGAGACTTAAAGCAGGGCACATTAGATTATGAGTCTAACGTGTTGAGTTAAATTCTACCCATTCTCAAGCTTGACATTAAACCCTAATATTATATATAAATATTGAAGATTATCATGAAAAAATATTACCATAAAGGGAACTAAACTCTTTCCACTGCAATAAAACAGGATCTGCTGAATGTATTAATTGTGACAAAATGTGAAATTTGAAGACAAAAAAGCAAAAAATGTGTGAATTGGTGATCTTTACCACCCCTCTAATAATAAATCTTCCTAGCATTTCAAATTTTACTAATATTACATAGAAAATATTTCAGTTTGCATGCCTTAACTTCTTCATTGCTGCTCTAGGTTATTAAATCCAAAGCTATTATTTTCATAATAATAGTGCCCTTTAACACACAGTATTTCTTAAATCTTAACTCACCTTGCTGTTTTGATGTATTATGTGCATGCTATCCTGAAAATCATGTGCAAACAAGGTAGGGACACTTCCCCCTCTTCTACGAAAATTATGAAGTGCAGAATCATCTTGGCTAACCTAAAAAACAGACAAAAAATTAATATCTGTGAAAAATGTTTAAAGAAACTAAGAACGATGTCATCTAACACATCAGTGATAAGTATAAAGGAATAAGCATGGATAATGAACAGAAATATGTAAAGCTAACATTTTAGGCCAAAGGAGTAAACTTACAATTTTAAAATGGCTGAGACACATATATTAAAATATCTAGTATTATTTTCATCTTGTCATCTTATTTTGAACTTGAACAATGTTTTTGTGCTGCTAATGTTACATCACTACAGGAAAATATTTAACACAAAAATGGATAAGGCAAAGCTTCAATTTATGTGTCAGGTCACAAGGGCCTGAAGGCTCAGAGAAGATTGGGAGGAGAGGAGCCACTGAACAGCTGTTGGGAGACACATGGTAGCCTCCCTTCATCCAACATGTTCTTTAATGTGCACAGGGTATAGCTCTCCAGCACAAGGTGCCATGGCTTAATGTCCCATCTGACAGATGGTGGCCTTTCCAAGCCCATCAGAGCAGGGAGTTTTGCAGAGATAAATCTCAATGCTGGCCCAGGCAGGACTTGAACCTTGGAACTGCAGATTATGAGCCTGGCATGCTACTGACCCGTTTGACAAACTTTGAACAGCTTCAAATTTCTTACTAATTTAACAGCAGTTGTAAATATACTAGTGAATTTTAGACTGACACCTGTGATGCAAGTTGATTATTTTATCTGCTGATTACAATGGTGGAGGAAGTTTGCTGATTACAATACAGGAGGAAGTTGTCTAGTAACAAGAAATCCGGGTGTGCAGCATGATGGCTGGCAAAGAGTTGCCAGTACACACAGTTGGGCATAAAGGCCTTCCCCATCCTGCAAAGGGAAAAATCACAGAAAGGGGAAATAGTGAGCCAAGGTGGAAGTCACTCAGTTGTTGACAATGTGATGCTATCAAGACTGGTGTTAAACTCTTTGAGGTAACCTAGGACAAACAAACCAAAAGGGCAAATGGAAGTCGAGTGGCTAGTGTAAAACATCTCCCACTTGGGACTGGAAACACAGTCCAAAGTGGCATGGTCCACAGGGATCACATCGCAATTTTGATGCATACTGAAGGGACAATCAAGTGCTAACAGCAAAGAGATAAAGATGGTTCACCAGTATCAACATATTCTGAACTGGTAAGGTAATAAAGACCCCCATGCAAACATGGGAGGCCTGATGGTGGAAAGGGTCCAGCACCTAAACTAACAAATCCTGGACAGAATCGTACACCTGGGATCCATAGTGCAGTTTCGACTGGATAAGTGCATGGTACAGGCAGAGCAAGGAACATCGATCTGTTCCCCAAGAGAGAGAGGAAGTGCCTTGTCTATTTCAATGGCTGCATGCACTTGGATCTGAGATGACGTACATGAGGTAAAAAGGTCAATTTCTGATCAAAGATGAGATTGAAAAACTTGGTCTCTGCCACAACGGGAAAGATGGTACCCCCAAGCCCTAGCTCAAGGTCCAGATGAAAATTACACTTGTAGCAAAAGTGCACAAAAAACGGTCTTCTGTGGGGAGAACCAAAACTCATTGGTTGTCATCCAAACTGAAACATTGTTCAGGATAATTTGAAGTTGCTGTTCAATGACCCTCATGCTGGAAGTAGAGTAAAAATTCTACAATTATCTATATAGAGGACATTGCCTACAGCTGGAGGAAGTTGTCTAGTAACAGAATTAATCTTAACAGTGAAAAGAGTAACACTGAGGATAAAGAGTAACACCTTGTGGTTCTTGAGGATAAAGCTGTGACAGAATGTTGCTGATACAGAATCGGAAAGAATGAGGAGAAATTGTTGCAAATGAAAATTTAACAAGTGACCTCACAAGCTAAAAGCATGGAGGTCACAAAGAATACCAAATCACCATGCTGTGTCATATGCTTTTTTTGATGTTGAAAAAGAAGAGATACCAGGTGCTCTTGTGTTAAAAATTCATTTCTGATAGCCGATTCAAGGCATTTCAGATGTCAAGAGTTGATTGCCTAACAAAGCCAACTGGATGTTGGAAAGAAGATTGTGGTGTTCTAAATACCAAACGAGTCTGGCTTTTACCACTCATTACAACACCTTACACATGCAGCTCATCAATGTGATGGGATGATAATTTGAAGGAATCTTGGAATCCTTTCCTGGCTTGGTGAAAGCCAAGATGATATGCATTAGTAACATTTCCATCAGGATTTTAGCAACATGTCATCAGGAGGTCATGGGTTCAGACAAAGATCTCACCCAGCTCAAGACAATTTTCTCCTATGCTCACATTGACCTACAGCATAATAGTGTTGAAAAAGTTTCTGAGTCAAGATGATAGCCTCCTGCCAGGAGTCCAGAAATTGCTCCTCGAGAAAAATACAGTTGAAAAGACAGAGCTGCCGATCATTACTCGATGGTGAAAAACTCGATGGCACCTGGCTTGACATCAGATGCATGAGAAGAATGCAGAGCAAGGCAAAGTCTCTTTTGTGAATGGCCTGTTGTAAGGCTCCAGGCCATTCAAGTGGAAGGACAGTGGAGAGAGTTTGGCTTTGCTTTTCTGGGTCAGAAACTCAGGGGAATAGGAAGAAGAAGAAAATGTTTCCCCAGAGACTTGGCAATTGCCCATCCATTATGCTCAAGGATCAATAATGAGTGGGACATGTAGTTCCCACCCATCTTCCAAACTTTATCCCACATGACCTTAGAACTGGTCATGCAGGTGACAGATGTGTATTTGATACAAGATTACTTCTGGCTCTAGCACTGGATGAAACAGGCTTTTGTACTACCACATTTAAACACTTCAACATTAGGGGATGTCAGATATCTCCACACCCCCACAACCCAAAGCCTTGTTCTGAAACTTACGAGCTGTGGTGCAATGGGAATTTCACCATGGTTTCAGAAAATTAGAAAACTGTGTCGAAGTCTGAGGAATGGTCGAAGCAGTTGCAGGGACAACACAGTCAGTCATTTCTGTCACTGCAACATTGATTGGCTCCTGGCTGACAAAGTGGTGGTCAAACTCACAGAGGAGTTCAAAACCACTCCAGTAAGCCTGGTCAATCCTCCATCATGATATGCATGAAGAGTCTCAATGCCTCCCATGGCAGATAGTACATACCATGGATAAGTGACTGCTTCCATAAAGGTTGTCCTTGACCTCCCATGTAAAGAGTGGATGGATAAAGATGGAAGAGCAGACAGTGAGGCCAATGGCAGTGGAAGTGCAGGTTGGAGAATGAAAATTGTACTGACACCATGTTCAACAAGGAGAGTGTGGGATTCAGGTGCCATTGCTCAAAGACTCTACCCTCCTATTGGTGTCAGTACTGCTTCAAAGTGGACTGTGTTCGTTGAAGTCTCTCAAGAGAAGAAAGGGGAATGACAGCTGTGAGATGAGCTCATCAAGATCTTCCTGGAAGATGAAACTGTCTGCATGTGTTTCCCAGATGAAACACATGCAGATGATATGACTGAATTCTGTCATACATGGTGATGTATGACTGAAGGAGGATTTTGATGCCATCAAGATTCCTCTGGAATCCACGACAGTTTCACTGTAGGAGTGTGGCCACTTCAGGTCTTATGGGAGTGGGAGAACAGCATTTGTTGATTTAATTTAACTCTTGTGGAACTTGATTATGTATTAGCTATGTATTTAAATGTTGTGCAAATAAATTGAAATTGAAAAAAACAGAGTAGAGATCAATGAAAATCCCACAGATAGATGGATGGTTACTGCTTCTAGAGAAGTGGTGAGGGGAATGACCTGGAATGGAGAATGGCTTTTCACAAGGATGGCAAAACCCCCATGAGCTGGACCATCTCCATCTCAGTCCTGGCGAACAATAGAGAAATGCTGGATCGTTGGATCAGCGACTGTCTGCAAATATGTTCTCCTACAGACATATGCAGATGGGCTTGCATGACTGAAGGAGGATCTTGATGTCATCAAGATTCCTCTGGAATCAATGACAGTTTCACTGTAGGAGTGTAGCCACTTCAGGTCTTATGGGAGTGGGAAAACTGCATTTGTTGGTTTAATTTAATTGCCATGGGCAACAGTTTATTAAAATAAGGGGAGTCTGTGTCCATGTCCTCTGAATCATCCAAGGGACGAATCACACTGCCTTTTGTGGAAGGGGTAGTGTTGCTTTTCCTTTGGCCCCGTTGGGGGTCCCTTTGGTTTGGAGGGGCTGTCTGTCTGAGGTTGTGAAGGAGGAAGCCACCTTCCAGATGTGGAAGTGAAAGACTGTATAGCAGGTATGGAATGATGTCAATGTTGTCACTGACCTCGGTTTCACCAGTGTGAGGAGGTACTTTGCTGCTGGTCTACACCACTACAGAAGTCATTGTAATGTTGGGCTTTCCAATAACTGCACCAGCATAGTAAACCTTGTCAGGTGTTATCAATGTGATATGCCACAGGATATGAAATGTTATTGATAGACTTTAAAGCCATGAACCTCCTTTTCCTTCAGCCACTTTGGACAATCATGGGAGAATGCCTGATGGCTGCCACTGCAGTTCACGCATCTTCCCTTTTCTTGTAGTGCAGTCAGGATCAAGATTATTCTGGTTGCACGATAGTAGCAAGCACAGGTTTTCCCCAGCAAGCTGTGTGCATATTGCCATACATCTGGCATTGAAAACAACAGAGAGGATTTGAAATATTACAGCCATGCCTCGCAGTGAAGGTATCCTGCCTTGATGGCAGTTGGCAGGCACAGTGTGTTGAAAGTAAGTTAAGTACCCAAGTAGATACCAACTTACCATCACTGTATTGTGAAATCCAGTGGACTGCTATGACTCCTTAGGTAGAGAAGCTCCGAGAGTATTTCCTCCTCAGAAACCTTGAGGAGGATATACCTTGAGGAAAACTCAGAGACCAACACCACAGTAGGAATTCAGTGATTTCAAGGGCAACATTTTGGTTCCCACCCCAGCTATTATTGCCACCTTTAGGAGTAACTCAGAATGTCTGGAGCATGCAGTCTGAACAAGTTACCAGACCTTAAGAGCTTCACAAATTTCAGAGTTCTCATGAGACTTTCCAAACCTTTGTTGATTGAAAAATGGGGACATGTCCCCAATTACTCTAATCACCCACCGAATGGATGATCAGGAACTGGGGTACCGAAGAAGAAGACAATGAAGAAGACAGAGAAGTAGAAGAGGATGGATCCTCAGGCTGTAACTTCTTTGTGCACAGGTAGAATCTAGAAAATTTTGCAACTTGGATTTTTTCATTTGTGATTCAGTGCCCAAGGTCCCACCCATCACAGAGCCCAACAAGGAGACACCCAATCAGGCACTAGCAGTATTGCCAACTTTGCTGTTTTTTTTTCAAGCTAGAGCTAATGGTTTTAGAAGCTGTCTAGCTTCAAAAAATTTTAATTTGCTTACGGATTGAAATTTGGCTTTTTTAATAAAAAGACTGGCTTCTTCGGTTTTATTTTTGCCATTTTCTTATCAATGAAAATTTTGCTTAATTAAATTTCTAAGTCCATTCCAATAACTGCTATACAGTACATAGTGTTTGATTACAGTGAAATAAATGCCTCCAATCCCATAAGGTGCTAGCCATGTCTAAAAGGTCAAGCTGATAGTTTAAAATAAAGATAAATACCCCTTCAAGCAGCTACTTGCCACAGAAGTCTGACAGGAGTCTGTCAACTTATATGTCACAATAGAAGTTCTGTGAGGATGGCAGGATCTCTGCAGAATAAACAACACAGATATCCATGCCTTACCCAGGTCTCAAACCTAGGTCCCTTTGATCAGTAGCCAAGCATGCTAACTAGTCAGCCATACTTTAATAAAGCACCTGTCCATAACTGTGCCTTTTCCCTCCCCCATATATTTACTGTCCCTCTTTTTCACATAAATTTAACACAATTTTTATTGTCTCTTTAGGTTACTATTTCAGAATGCTGTATTTGCATCATTTGCAATGGATAAACCTGAAAATGGCAAAATGCACTAACACTGCTTGTATATTTAGTTATGCAACGAAATCAGTTTATACTGAAATACCTCAAGACTAAATCGATTTGCAGAACTTACAAACTTTGCCCTGATTCTCCTTGTGCTTTTATGAATAATGCTGATGTGGAATGGATCTTTTGCCAAATGAACTTACTCAAAATTACCCTCTTCCAGAAATGGGATGAGCATTACAATAGTGATATCTATTTTAGCTGTTTGATCAGGTCTGAGGTGACAAAAGAAATGTTACGAGCGATCATGAAATCCGCAGATTAGGTACTGCATAAGATTGGTATTATGGATTACTCATGCTTACCCAGCAGAGCACATACTAGAACTTCAAGTACTACTACCTCAGACACTTTCTCTACATTTCCAAGATCCAGTGCAGAGCTAATTAAATTCTTCACTCTCCCTGAAGATCTTTGATGATCCAGCAACATATTTTTAAGCTGAATGTCATGTTGTTACCAATAAAAATTTCCCATGGTAGGAATTTTTAATTCCACATAATTGATAAATTTTCTTAAGGAACAAAATTGTTGTCCTTTAAAAATGAAGTCCAAAAGCTATCCTAGACATAAGCTATTGGTTAAGTGAGCTGCATTTCTTTAGTAGCACTTGCTATAAATAAAAAATAATAAATACCCCCTCAAGCAGCTGCTTGCCACAGAGGTCTGACAGGAGCCTGTCAGTTTATATGCCACAGTAGAAGATCTGAGAGGATGGCAGGACCTCAGCAGAAAACAACACGAACATCCATGCCTTACCCGGGGCTCGAACCCAGGTCCCGTAGATCAGTAGCCAAGGGGATCCAAAATTCCCTCTCAAAACAAACATCAGAAAAAGATTTAAATTAGGTTTATAAACATACTTTGTTCTGGGAAAATTTCACTTCTTTCACTAATAAAACAAAACAAATATCCCCTCAAGTAGTTGCTTGCCATAGAAGTCTGACAGGATTTCATGATTGCTATAACATTTCTTTTGTCACCTCAGAGCCTGTCAGGTTTATATGCCACAGCAAAAGGTCTGTAAGGATGACTGGACCTCAACAAGAAAGCAACACAAACATCCATGCCTTACCTGGGGCTCAAACCCAGGTAGTAGCCAAGTGTGCTAACCACTCACTAACCCATCTTTTTTTACCATATTTAACTTTTAAATCATGCTTCAATTTTTAGAGAATAGAAAGATTTTACCAACCCAAAAACTCGAATTTAGGCTTCATTGGCACAATGAAAGTTGCAATCTAAAGAAAATGGTGCTTCTCAAACAGTAAAAAAAAAAAACTTTTTTTTCCTGGAAAAGCATTTTTTACAGCTCAGTCTAGCTTATTTTCTTATGTGTGAATTGGCAACACTGGGTGCCAGGGCACTATATCCACAGAGACAGTAAGCCAAGCTCTCACAAATAAACAAAAATAAAAATAAAATAAATGTGAGGAATGTAAGTAGCTTCACAAATTAAAAATAAGAGGTAAAGTAATGGAAAAGTGTGAGGAAGGAAACTCGCAATCTCCTGTACCACTTGGACATGGGCAAGTCACTCACTATACAGTTGGGCCTAGGTGGTCCAGTCAATTGGTCCTGACCCCCCCCCCCCCCCCCTGGAGCTCTCGCTTTCACTTCCTGAAGGAGGCCAAAGCAGTGTATAGCGGCAGCCCTTGAAAATACTGTCCAGCTCCACAATGAACAAGCTCTACAATGGCAAGTCAGCCGAAGGGGAACCAATCAGTCATGAGCTGAGAAGGGCAGATGAAAACCCCTGAGCAACTACCAAGATCCTCCTTTCTAGGGACACAGGTCATTTCGAATGGACAAGATGCAAGCGAACGTTCAGGACCCTGTGAAGGTACCCAAACCAGTGGAACCTTCGCAGGGTGGTCCCCTCACCACAGACAGGAGCTCACAAAGAGGCATTTCTTGCTGGTTTCATAAAATAAAAATGGAAATTGTTTTTATTTTCTTACTAGAGAACAGTTAAATGTTCAAAGTAAAAATTAAAGAAAAAATATAAGAAACAACTTTTGTCAGAACAAACACTTAGTAAGCAAACATACATTTTTTAGAAAAAATACACACAAAAAATTATGCAGCTCAGTGACTTATTTTAAGCTTCTGCTTTAATTCAGTTAAATAAAAAAATTTAAACAACTAGTATTATAAATTTTAGGTGCAGCTTGCTCCAAACAGCACATAACTACAGAAACTGTTTCACATTCTGACAGTGACTATCTATTACAAATTTTAAATAGTAGCATTTACTAAAGCTTTTTTGAATTAAGTTTCTGATTTACTTTACTCCAAATTCTTAGTTAACAAACCTTGGGTTGTTTTCACTACACATATTTCAAAAAACTATTGCAGGTCAGAAAAAATTATCTTGCAAGTCACATCCAGCTTCTGAGTTGTATATTTGCCCCCCCCCCAATCACTTCAGAGCAAAATATTTTAAAGAGCTTAATTTTCAGCCAGCGACAAACAAAAGACCAAAGCCCACATGGTCTAATGCAATGAAGAGTCAAAGCTACTGCAGGCTTAAAAATATTATCAAGAAAGTTAATAAAAAATATGCAGAAGAAGAACAAAATACATTTGATCTATAATAGTGATACAATTTAAGGCTTTAATAACATAATTTTTATACTATAAAATAAACAGATATGTAGCTTTTATTGCTTTAAAATTATACTTACATTAACCTTTTATGCAGTACGGAATTAGCTGGATTTTTGTTTCATACCAGCAATAGTTATCAACATACTGCAGTGCTCTGCAGTCAAATTTTATTAATGTTTCTTGAATGCCAATATGAAATAATTTTATTAAAATTTCTTGAGTGCCTCATGACCTGGGGGAGGTATTTTTCGTGTTCTCCGGCACTTGTTAGGTGTTCCCGCCTCATGACCTGGGGGAGGTATTTTTTGTGTTCTCGGGCACTTGTTAGGTGTTCCCGCCTCATGACCTGGGGGAGGTATTTTTTGTGTTCTCGGGCACTTGTTAGGTGTTCCCGCTTCATGACCTGGGGGAGGTATTTTTTGTGTTCTCGGGCACTTGTTAGGTGTTCCCGCTTCATGACCTGGGGAGGTATTTTTTGTGTTCTCGGGCACTTGTTAGGTGTTCCCGCTTCATGACCTGGGAGGTATTTTTTGTGTTCTCCATTTTTTTTGTCTGTCCAATGTGAAACAGTCAAATTTTATTAACGTTTTCTTGAATGCTAATGTGAAATAGTTTTCTTGAATGCCAATGTGAAATAGTCTTGAAATGAATTTCCAATTGATATCAGAGCAATGCAGTCACACTATTACAAATAAGTACAATCAGAGTATACCAAGCATTGCACTTATTTTGAATACAAATAAGCACAATTAGAGTATACCAAACATTGCACTTACTGCTTCATTCACAAATTTATGTAATTTTCCCAACTGTGTGCTGATCTTAATTAGAATGAGAAGTTTAGTGCACACCTTGTATAATGGCTAGCATACCTGACTACTAAACAGTGAATATGTTCCTGAATATGTGTTTACATTTTGTAGAGAAACCAGGACAAGCCCAATAGAGCTTCTTGGTTATCTCTCCCCTTTGTGCAGGGGAATATCTTCTTCCTTTTTTAAAATAATTAAAAAATATTTAATCAATAATCTGGTATATTCCATCCAGTGAAATCTTCCTAGAATTTAATGCATACTGTTTTAATGAGATTACATATCATGTTATTAGCATTGATGAAAGCATGTCACAGATTAATTGAAAAAATAATCTTATCTACCCACTAGACTGCCAATAATGAAAATCTGCTTAAACCCTTTTTTGTGTTGAAGAACCTAAAATATTTGCATTGCAAGCAAAGTCACGTGTTTTGAAGTTTAATGCTTTTACATCCATTAAAAATGTTTAAACATAACACCCCTCAACATAATGTTTGTTTCCTATTACAGATGATTTCTCATTTTGAAATATATTACATACACATTACTATTAAATTCCTATTCTTAATAAATTGGGAAACAATACGCACACAATCTCTCTTTAGATAATACACTACGAAGCTACTCGTTTTATTTACAATCAGAAATAGAATATAGGTCAAAAAGAGAATCATCACTGTTAAAGAGTTTTTTACTGTAACTAAACATTTGGAGAAATAGACTTTACTGGGCGAACAGGATGAAGGTATATAAAGTTCAATACGAGATGGAAGGGACTGTAGGGAAAAGATTTTCTAATGGATATCCAATTATATTGCTGTTGAGGATCCAAAGATCCAATTTTTTTTTTTAATTCAATTTAGAGAATCGAACAATAAGAATTGTTTGAGTTTGGTTTTCCCACTTAAGAAAAGCCAGTATTTTATCATCTGTTGAGTTGAAAGAAGTTTCAGGAACAAAGATTTCTTTGACTGGATGGTACTTTATTTCTACTCCCCCCCCCCCCTAAAAAAACGTCTCCCCTACTTACATTTTTGGAGTGAAAGGGGTATAATCTACCTACCCTACTAAACTTCCCAATTATTTCCTCCCTTAAAAAAAAAAATTACACTATAACATTTACAAAAATGGCACAAACAGCTAAAAGATTGCCTGAATATACTCTGAACATTAAACAGCATGCCTGCAAGCTTCTTTGAACAAAAAAAGGTCCATTTATAACAATACTTTTCTTTCTGTTCTGTTTAAATAAAAATTTATTTCTAAGTGATTAGCCATTCTGAGGTGTTTGCTATCAATTGACATATCCTTGTTTTTCTTAGAAGAGGTTTTGATTTGTGAGCTCTGTTTCAGAATTTCTTGTATGGTTGATAAACATAGACTACATTTTTTAGACACATTATTAAAAGAAGCAATGCATTTTTTTTAATTGAGTTTTTAATGTCTCGCAGTACTGACATCTTAAATTCTGTGGGAAACCTTTTTCTTTGCTCTTTTACAACTGCAGCCCTTAAAATTATTGGAGAAATTTTCTTGAAGTACAAGGTGATTGTATTTTACTCCTACAACACAGAAGTCAAGATTGACAGTGTGGTGGCTCTGCATCTGGGGAAATGTAACAGTGAGAGTGGAAAGCAAATGGAGTATGTTGTGCTGTAGTATATAAGTATGTAGGCTGCTTATAATGAACTTTGAAACAGTAAATTTTTTAATTGACATTTTCAAAATATGAAATATTTTAAACTCTAGGAAATCTCTAATCGTATTAAAAAATGCTGTTTTTTCCCCCATTGAATTTAATTTACCAACTCTAGGAAATCATTAATTGTATTTAAAAAAAAAAGATTTTCCCCTTGTTGTATATAATTTATCTTAAATTTATCCCATTTTACATAAATTAAATAACATATGCATTCATATTAAATTGGCATAAGGACTATGCTAGCAAATGGACTTATGCTGTGGCATACATGCTACAGCATAACATATTTACAATAAACTTTGAAAACAGTGAGTACCTTTTTTGATAATTGAAGTTTTAGAATTTATTTTGCCCTACTGTATCCAATTTATCCTTAAATTTATCTAGATTTATGGAAATTAAAATATGTAAGCATATAAAATTGGTGGGATCTTTAAAAAACCTCATTCTACAGGCATTTCTTGTAATATCAGCACTCATAACAAACTTTTACTGCGTAAAGAATAAACATGCATGACTCAATTGGGGTGGCACAACAACTAATTTTATTGCTCCACAAATTGATCTACCTGTGGAAAGAATGGTAGAATGTTGCAAACCAAAACGTGTTTTATCTGAACTATAAAACAAAACTCTTAATCATGTAAAGCCGAAACAATGAGAAAACTTTTACTAGTACTGAACCACCATTATACTACACAAGTATCATGAGTACAGAGGAACAAATATCTTAAGCCATGTGGGATCTGAACTCAAGACCTATTGATCATATGTCAGGTGCTCTGACCATTGAGATGTCAACTACTAATCAAGATCTTCTCTATTGATGCTATTCCCTTCACAAGAATCCAGCCTTTAGTAGCTGTCTTTTGACTGCACTTAAAGGCCCTATTGTCAGGGCACTTCCTAGGTATGTATACAAAAGACCAGCCAACTCCATGAGTGATGCAACTGGTATTTCTTTTTTTTTTAGCAAGTTTCATTATAACATTACAATACACATACATTATACACTGAAGTGCCATTGAATTAGGGATAGGAGATGTTATCCAAATTCAGTACTGCAAGTCCCACATTTATATGCATGCAATCAGGCTGAAACTCTGGTCATATATAGCTGTTAGCTTTGGCTTCCCCAAGCATTCGTCGTGAGAAGTATAATGGGAGAGGTGCGGGATTTAGATGCATTTGACAGAGGGCAGATTGTAGGTGCCCGATGAATGGGACACTCAATCTCCGAAATTAGGTTAGCGGATGGATCACGTGATTTCTCCCATCCTATTGTGCTTTTGAAATCGGTTGATGAGGGGTGAAAAGATCCGGTTTTCTTGGCTGTAGACAAAAGAGAAAGTTGTTTCGATACACCGAACTCATGTAATGCGAACTCGCAACGTGGAAGGCTTTTCACGAGTGCGACATTTATTTATTTATTTGTGATGACAACCTGCAAAGGACAACTAGCCTTGAATAATCGAGGGCTTCGCCGTCTGACCAGCATTGTATGGACCGATAGGGGCCAGACATTATCTGAAATCACCTCCCATCTGAATGTGGGTTCCAGGCGGGAAGTCAGTGCACAGACCATCCATGCAATGGTCACTTCATCGTCTCGGCTTTGGGAATCGCCGACCAACGAGAGTCCCACTTCTAACAGCATGATACAGAGCTCAACACCTGCCTGGACTAAAGAACATTGAAACTGGACCATCGAAAATTGGCAACGGATAGTCTGGAGTGATGAATCCCGATTTAAACTTCATCATGCCAATGGGAGACTGAGGGTATGGTGCCAACCCCATGAAGCCATGGATCCTGCATGTCAGGTCGGAATAGTACAAGCTGGTGGTGGCTCAGTGATAGCATGGAGTGTCTTAAGTTGAACATCTGTGGGACCTTTGGTATGTGTACAAATGACTCTCAATGCATCCCGGTACGTAGAACTAATGGCTGACCATTTACACCACTTATGGCATCTACCAGCAAGACAACTGTTCATCTTACAGGTTCAGGTTGGCTACTGCATGGTTGCAGGAGCATTCTGCTGACTTTGAAATAATGGAATTGGCCACCTAGAAGCCCGGAATTAAATCCCATCGAAAATCTTTGGGATATTGTTGAGAAGAGTGTTTGGGCCCATGTCCCATCAGCGATGACCTTGAGAGAATTGTGGACAGCTCTGGAGGAGGCATGGGTCGCCATACCTGTGAAATATTTGCGTAAGCTTATGGAGTCCTTGCCTGGTCATGTGGCAGCTGTTATCAGGGCCAAAGGGGGTCCAACATGTTACTAGGTAGCTATCCCTAATTCAATGGCACTTCAGTGTACATAACAAGACTCTGGTGAAGGGAACAGAATCAAAACAATAGAGAAGATCTTGATCAGTGGCCAGTAGCTCAGTGGTTAGAGCACCTGAATATCATCAGCAGGTCATGGGTTCAGATCCCACCCAGCTCAAGACACTTTTTCCTTTATACTCATGATACTTGTACAGTGTAATAGTGGTCCAATACTTAGTCACATTTTACTTCCACTAGCCTTTCATTCTGCTTACTGGAAGTATGCACCAAATAGACACCAGCAAAACAACAAATGCTTTTTAATGCTATACAGTATTCTCTGGACTTGATAATGCTTAACTTCTGCACTTCTCAATAAATGTCCCTAATAACATGGGACAAGGTTAGTTCAGTCAGCAGAGAAGTAAGCGTGTACCTTTTGTTTCCAGTTTCGAGTCCCAACTATGCTTGCATTGAGATTTTCTCAAACTCTCTGTTCTACCTTGTGGAAAAGAGAATACCAATGGGCTTGATTTTGATGGCTTGGCCTTGATAGGAGGCTTCCCTTACACAGTTCTGAGTCCTTAGGGTCCTTTATGACTTGGCCATTTAGCCCATTGTGTGAAAAAAAGTACCACTCATAGGTAAAACAACCCAACCATATTAATGTTGTTAGCAGGTGAAGAAAGAAAATTAGGGATGGGAGAAGAGGATACAGAAGTGAACTGTTTTTTTTTTTCGCAAAAAACACAATGGATATATGAAAACTATAGAAGGAAAACAAAAACACGCATTTGTGATTTATATCAAGAAGAAGAAAAAAAAATGTATTTTAAGGTTAAATATGTACCATAACAGTGGTGTTATAGTTTGAATCTGAATCTACTAATAAACTACCACCTTGAAATCGATTCAAATTTTTAGAGCAAAAATTGTCTTGAGCCAGGTGGGATACGAACCCTCGACCTCCTGATAACATGTCAGGTACTCTGGATCACTTGAACTACCGGCCTCCAATCAAGATCTCCTCTAATTGATGATATGAACCTTTTCAACCTACATTACATCATATGTAGGGGAATGTTCCAGCAATTTCGCCACAAGCGACAGACAATGCCATATAGAAAGTATTTCTTACAAGTATACTGATGATAAATAATGAAATAAACTTGACATATTTGGTATCTACTAATAAACTACCACTTTGAAGTTGGCGGCTGGTAGCTCAGTGGTCCAGAGCACCTGACATGTTATCAGGAGGTTGTAGGTTCATATCCCACCCAGCTCAAGACAATTTTTCCTCTAAAAATTTGAATCGACTTCAAAGTGGTAGTTTATTAGTACATACCAAATAAGTCGAGTTTATTTCATTATTTATCATTAGTATACTTGTAAGAAATACTTTCCATCTATATGGCATTGTCTGCCACTTGTGGCGAAATTGCCAGAACACTCCTTACATATGATGTAATGTAGGTTGAAACGGTTCATATCATCAGAGGAGATCTTGATTGGCAGCCGGTAGCTCAGTAGTCCAGAGCACCTGACATGTTATCAGGAGGTCGTGGGTTCATATCCCACTCAGCATAAGACAATTTTTTCTCTAAAAATTTGAATCGACTTCAAAGTGGTAGTTTATTAATAGATACCAAATATGTCAGGTTTATTTCATTATTTTGAATCTGAATAACACAGAATATGAAGATATTACAAAACCCAAAAACTGATTACAAACAAAATATGTATTCAGAAGAAAATCTAGCTTGTTTATTGCATACATATTATACATAAAAACTGTTAATGTTGCATTAATATTATATGGTATACATTATATCATAAATGTATATTAATATGATATAAAGTTTATTATATCATATTAATACACTGTATATGTAAGGCAAAACAGAATATACTCAGTTGATTGGATTGGATTGTTTTACCTGTGAGCGGCACTTTTTTGCACACCATGGGCTAAATGGCCAGGTCACATGGACCCCGAAGGCTCAGAGAAGGTTGGGGAGGGGACCCACTGGAACAGCTGTTGGGAGACAGATGGTAGCCTCCCGTCAAGGCCATCCAGCGTGTTCTTTAACGTGCACAGGGTATGGCTCTCCCGCACACGGGGCCACGGCTTAATGTCCCATTTGACGGACGGCGGCCTTTCCAAGCCCATCGGTGTCCCCTACTGACCGTGGGCAGGGCGGGGAATGAATATACTCAGTTATAAAACTGTCAATCTCATTACATTAAATAAAAGGAAAGCTTACTTTATGGTTATGAATAACCTGTATCCTGGACCTTATATCTTTGTATGCCTTCTTTCCAGTACCCTTAACCTTCAAGAAAAGCAAATATTAAAATTACATATTTTACATTCAATGCACAACTTAAAAGAAAATTAATACAATTTTTAACATTTTCTGAGAAAAATGACAACCATGGAGAGAAAATATATATATATTCTAAAGTGCTTATAGTTAAGTCCCTAAGTTTAATTTATGTATATAAAGTAAATGTACATATATAAGCATTTAAAGTTTATGTATATTATGTATGTTAAAGGATACATAAATAAATTTATGTATCCTTTGACATATTTCCAAAATTCCTTCGATGGTATCGCATTCTATACAGTGGAGATATCCTTCTCGACTAGTTAATAGATCATTCAAAAGAAGTATATCAGAAAAGTAAAGGATCTCAGAAATATTTCTAATTATTTTCGCATTCTATACAGTGGAGATATCCTTCTTGACTAGTTAATATATAATTCAAAAGAAGTATATCAGAATAGTAAATGATCTCAGAAATATTTCTAATTATTTTCACAATGAACAGTTCAAGTACTATAAAAGTTCCTGAAGTAATCTGGAATGACCTTAAAAAGTCAGTCTTGAGGATTTGCCTCAGTTAACATGAACTCTAAAAGAAAATGAGACTATTCAATATCTGCTATGAAGTTAAATTATCTTCCATCATTTAAAATAATACCCATTATTCTCAAATAACAGTTGCTCAAGATATATGTCAAATTTCATCTTAGTAAAGGCTAAAAATGAATTAGCAATCTCAGGAAGCAGAGAAACTCAGAGAACCATTCCTTAAATATAAATTTTATACTTCTACTGTTTAAACTCTGGTACTATCTAATTATGGCAGTTAAATTCTCTAAAATTTTGGGATCAGAAAGCACAATTTTATATTTTTTTCTTCAAGCATTAAAATCACTCAACTCTAAAACAGGTCTGAATCACAACCAACCAAGCTTACACTTACTGTGGTTAAGTAAGGCAAAGGAAATTTAAGCAGAGAAATTTTCAAATCCTTTTTTGTAAAATTGGCATCTGAAAATGCCTTTCTGAAATTTCTCAAAGTTAAAATTATGTAACTATAATATATATTATATAACTATAATGAAATAACATAACAGTTACATAACAATATATAGATTTACATAATTATAATAAAATTACATAACAGTCCAAAACGAAAATTAAAATCTGCACAAATAATAAATTACACAGTTCTATTTTTATGCCTTAACTATCATAGTGGTTAGGGAGCTAGCTGCCATTCCAGTATGCAAGCTTTGTGTGTTAGTTCCAACTGAGGCAATGATTAGCAGTAACTTCAGTTTTAGTATGGTACTCCTGGTATGAGAAAGTCTCTACACTCGCGACTATGGTTCTATGGAACCATAGTCCAAGAGGCTATTGAAATAATGACCTCATCCGTCCGCAACTGCAGCCGACACTGGAATCGCCCTTCATGACATGTGGAAAGAAGCTCTTTGTCTAAACAGATCTAATGTCACCACATAGCATCACTTCACTGAAGACGGAGCACTGTCTTTGCTCTGAAAAGCTTTTGAGTTTTCTACTAAAAACTTTTAACCTGCAAATAGTTTGAAGGATAAACTTTAAAATTTTATTGTTCAATGACAGAGAATTTTAAGTTATTTTTAACCCATTCATATAATGGCATGAATGGTCAAATTGGATGATTCGTCTACAACTGATAGTCAAACGGAGCTGTTTGCGCAATGGGACAATTTGTCCAATGAGTGTATATCATTCCTTGCATTATGCATTTTATCATAAACATAAGCAGTGGCATAATCAGAATTGTATGAGGGGTGATCATTTCATTAGTGGACTGACGTCATAAGTATTTGTACTTAGTGCTTTTTCCAAAGTAATACTAGATGACACTGTGCATGACCGCTGCGAAGGAGGCTCCATGTTTGGCACATGGAGCCTCCTTCACATGGAGCCTTGGCCATTTGGCATCGACTGCTAAGACTATGATTTGAGTTGAGTGTCATAGACATTCATTCAAAATGTCAGAAATTCAAACAGAACAGCGGTATGTCATTCGTTATTGTGTTAGGCGAGGCCTAAGTGCTGATGCGACTGTTGAAGAGATGAGTGAAGCCTATGGTAATGACTGTCTTCGTAGGTCTGCCATTTTAAGTGGCATAAGTGATTTAAAGATGGGCGCGAATCTGTTGCCGATGACCCAAGATCTGGCCAGCCTTCTTCCTCAATAACTTATGAGCAAATCGAAAGAGCCCTGGCAATCCTGAATGAAGACAGACAATTGTGTTTTTTGACATCAAAGGTGTTCTCATTACTCATTTTGTGCCTTGTGGAACAACCATGAATATGGAAGCCTACTCAAAGGTTCTCAGAACCAAATTTCGGCATGCCATTCATGAAAATGTCCAGAACTTTCTGGTGTGACTTGGTTTCTCCATCATGACAATGCCAGACCTCTTATGGCTAATATTTTGCAGCCAGTTATCACTGCCATATGTGCTGAGGTTCTGCCACATCCTCCATATTCCCCAGACTTAGCACCTGCGATTTTTTCCTTTTTCCGCAACTGGAAAAAGCTTTGAAAGAGAAACATTTCGCATCCGACAACAAAGCTTGCAGAGCCACAATGACAATACTTCACACGCTTTCGAAAAATAGCTTCAAAGACGCTTTTAATGCATGGGTACAACGATGGCAAAAATGTGTGAAGTTCAAGGGAGAGTATTTTGAGAAAGACAAATGCCATGATGATTCAGAGGATGATATTTAATGTAACTTTTCGTTTCTGTCCATGAATTAAATGATCACCTCTTGTAGCTAGGGGAGGGTTTTAGGAGGTGGTTTTATGAATTTGGAAAGGGTTTTAAATAATTCACATGATTAAGCCTTCCCATGGACAAGTTGTTAGCGCACTTTGCTATTGATCATAGGGTCTTTGGTTTGAGCTCAGGGTGAGGTATGGATGTTGGCGTTGTTTTTCTGCTGAGGTTCCACCATCTTCACAGATCTTCTACTATGGCGTATAAACTGACAGGTTCCTGTCAGACCTCTGTGGCAAGCAGCTGCTTGAGGGGGATATTTAATTTTAGTACATATATATATAATGGTTTAAAAAAACAATTAGGAGGGTGTTTTGAGCTGTAATTTCCCCTTGGTTTTACCCCAGGGTTGAATCTAGGGGGGGGGGCAAGGGGGGCTTTCCCCCATTTGAGAATACTAGTAAGAATAATGGAGGCAAAAAAACTATTGTGCATATTTCATGCATTTTTTTAAGAATTTTTTTAAAGAGCTCTGAAAAGGAGGGTAAAATGTTATACTGCAATAGCAATCCCATCTCTTGGCTGCCTCTTTTACTTTTTTTTGGCATAACTGCATTACTCCCTCCCACCTCAATTGTTTTTCTACAACTCAGCATAGTTACACCCATTTACATAAGGATCAATTTTGAATGAGTCATCAATAATTTAGTGAAATATCACTTAGGATAATTTATTTAATTTTTTTTATACATGTATCATGCATATACTGCTTGCCATTAATTATAATTTACCATCGTACTAGAATTTTAAGCCATTGCATTATTTTGTAACCTTTACCTTATGGGATTCAAATTGCAGTTTTTCAGTTGAACTTAAGTGAATAAGATATGATGAATAGAAATAATAGTAATAACTAAAATTTGCAGTTTCTTAATGTAATTACCTAATGTTTGCAAGCTAAATATTCTCCAACAGATAAAAAAAAATAGTAAAGTAAACAGAATTAAAAAAGTTTTATCAGTCAGACATTTACCCCAGGTCTGAGCCCAGCTTTCACCATTCTAGACCAAAAATATACTCACTCAAATAGAAGAATTGTCGCTATTATTTATTTTCCTTCGTTTATTTTTCTCTGCTTTCATTTCATAATCCACTTCAAAGAAGTTTGGTCCACTGCACATGGCAAATGTGCTTTCAAGCCAATGGCAAAAGGATATATATAGAAATGTTTCATTGCTTTTATTTACTTTCCATTTCTTTTAAATCTCAGTAATCCACCTCGCAACAATGCAGTAAGCTTCCAAGTCAAAGGTAAGAAATGAACTGAGAAATGAATATGTTGAAAGCTGAGTTGGGTGTTTCACCTCTAAGTGGCACTTTTTGCACACAATGAGCTAAAAGGATGATGAGCCACAAGGACCCTGAGGGCTCAGAGAAGATTAGGGGAGGGGACCCACTGTGACAACTGTTAAGACAGATAGTAGCCTCTGTCAAGGCCACCCAGTGTGTTCTTTAATGTGCATTGGGTATGGCTCTTGTGCACATGGGGTCACAGCTTAACTTCCCATGTGATGAACAGACCCTTTGGAAAGCCCATCAGTGTCCCATACTGACTGTGGGCAGGGTTGGGGAGTTTTGTAGAGATAAATCTCAATGATGGCCCAGCTGGGACTCGAACCTGGAAACAGCAGATTACGAGCCTGGCGCACTACTGACACACACTCCTCATATTGAAAGCACTTTTACCATTCCTTCCTTTGTTGAAAGAACAACTTTCCACATATATGAAAGGAAAAATTTAATCGAAATGCACTGTTAAAAATGTTTGCTACTTGAAAGGTGGGGGGGGGGGGGAATTTTACATACATATACATTTAGTTATAATATACAAGGTCGAAGCTGAGAAGCAAAACAGGTTAATTTTTTTCTTATCTTGTTTGCAAAAGAAACAAGATAATGTTGTCTTAGTCTTTAGCCTGTCTGCCTGTAGATTCAGTTATTTTTGTCATTAGAGCAAAATTATAATTTCTTTTTGGGTTAAATAGGGATTGATGAAATATTATGAGTCACATTTTCTGAATCACTCAAAAGTTTAAATTTGCACCTTCTAATGGTGAAAAAAGTTTTAAATTGAAAACTTTTGTGGAATGAGAAGGTAATGAGGTTTTCATACCTCAAAAATAAAATAAATAAAAAAAATATCCCCTCAAGCAGCTGCTTGCAACAGAGGTCTGACAGGAACCTGTAAGTTTATACACCATAAGTAGAAAGTCTATGAGGATGACAGGACCTCAGCAGAAAAACAACAAACATTCATGCCTTACCCAGGGCTTGAACCCAGATCCCTTAGATCAGTAGCCAAGCATGCTACCACTCATGGCACTATTTTATAGCACTCTTTTTAAGTGAAACCTAGGTGCAACCATGGTTCAAAACAAATCGAAAATGCATGTTAGTGCATCTCATAAAAAATTGCCTATTTTCAGTAATTAACCCTTTCAGCACCATACCAGTCCAAAATGGCCAAGATTTTAAATGGATTCATCCAATCAATGCTATTCCTTCCTCTTCACTACCTCCAAACTGCAGTTTGGGCCATTATGGTAAGGAAAGGGTTAATGGAAAAAGCATGGCAGTGCAATATTGTTTTCGATTATTCCAAAATAAAATTGCTAGTGCTGCTCATAAGTATGACAACATAATGCATACTTTTTAATAGTGAACTACGAAACCGAATTTTAACCCTAAACAAATCAAAAGAAAAAAAAATTACATAAGGAATCACACAATCAAAGAATTATAAATATATTCAAGAAACCACATTAATCAAATTGTCCTCTGGTTTCCTTATCAAGATAACAAATAATAAATGTCAAGGAAGGTATCACTCCTTAGTTTAATGTTGATATCAGTTTTAGAGGAAAAAAGTCTTGGAAAAAGCTGGAGGAAATAGCCTGGTGGGATACGAACCCACCACCTACTGATAGAATGTTTGCTCTGACAGCCAAGTTACCCATCGCAGATCAAGATCTCCTCTAACTGATGTTA
Organism: Ryuthela nishihirai; assembly: GCA_038380435.1. Lineage (NCBI taxonomy): Eukaryota > Metazoa > Arthropoda > Arachnida > Araneae > Heptathelidae > Ryuthela > Ryuthela nishihirai. The sequence goes on along the minus strand of JAWZYU010000003.1, from coordinate 87,905,363 downwards.
TGAACTTTCTACCTACAATACACAATTTTCTGTGTCTCATGAAGGCATTGTTTTTCTCAAGACAATTTTTCCTCTAAAACTGATATCATCATTAAACTAAAAGTGATACATTCCTTGACAGTTGAACAAAAATGTTGAGAAATTTCTTAAATTTATTCAAATAGTAATATTGCAAAGCACATGAACAAAACCTGTAGTTTTTCCTTCCACACTGTATTTTTTAATTCATTCGATTAGCATATTTGCATTGCAACAAATATTTAAAAGTTTTAGGTATATTTAAAAAACATAAAAAAGTTGCGATTTTATGAGGAAATGAAAAAAAAATAACAACACTTTACACCATAAAAAAGTGAAATTTTCATTCACCCAGGGTGGATGAACAGCTTATTTTAGTTGTTACTCCCTTATTGAGAACTAAAAATATGTGTGTGCTAAACTAGATCATTTCTTCTATTGAATGCAAAACATACATTGAAATCAGTTGATTAGTTCCAGAGATATTGTGCTCACAGAGACAGATTTAAAACTATCTGCATGCAGACTGAACCCTTTCCTCCATTCAGTGCAAGAATTTCAGTAATATATAGATTATTAATCAATGCTTCAATACATATTTATTATTGGTTATTAGTAATTAAATTTCCATAATATAAAAAAATCAAAAATATAAATCAAAATTTTTAAAACATACCTATCTTCCAATAAAAAAGTAGAAAATAAAACTAAAGTACATAGATGGTGCAATCAGTCACTGAATTCATATTCACTTTAAAAGAAGATAAGGAGGGGACCAGTAATCTTGTTGAGTAGGTAAATAGGTGCCTTATCTTCCTTTGAGGTGAGTAATTCAGTGACTAATTGCACCATTGATATGCTTTAGTTTTATTTTCTACCTTTTAGGACACATATGGAAAGATAGGCAATTTTTTTAATTTTTTAATTTATATTTTTTGTCACTAAAAACACCTAGTACCTTCAAAACCTTTATTTAATATATGACTCATAAATATTGGCAACATTCTTCTTCCTCCAGCTTTTAGACTACTTTTTAAGATATGGCATGACACTGGAAACATCACAAGCTTTATTTTGAGATATATACTCATTAAGGTTCCCCCTGGAAATCCCCCCCACCCCCCCAAAAAAAAGAAAAAGAAAAAGAGAGAATGGGAGGGGGGAATTCGAAATCTACAACAGTCATCATATGAGCTTCATTTGAAAGCTCTTCTATTGAAAGCTTCGAAAGCTAATTCATAATTGTAAGCACTCACCTCGAGTTCAAAAGATATAGGGAACAATCATTTTCATTTTTTTGGGGAGGGGGGAAGAATTTTTTAATCTGCAACATTCCCCATGTCACAAGCTTTCATTTGACACATAGCTTGTTACTTTTGGCCCTCACATTCTGAAGATATAGCTGAACAATCACTTTCATATTTCCACTTTTCAAAGGGGGAAGAACGAAAGAGGTTGGATATTTTTTTAACTTGTAACAGTTCCCATGTCACAAGCTTTCATTTGACACATTGTTTGTTAATTTTGGCCATTGCATTCTGAAGATTTTGCAGAACAATCATTTTCATATGTCCCCTTTTTTAGGGGGGAAGAAAACATATAGGGTCAATTCTGTATAGTCTGTGACACTCCCTGTGTCACAAGCTTTCATTTGATGCACAGCTTGTTACTTTCAGTACTCATATTCTGGAGATATAGAGGAACAATCATTTTCATATTTCCCCTTTTTTAGGGTGAAAGAAGCATGGGAGGGGGAGGGGGGCATTTTTTATAGCTTATGACACACCGGCACCATAAGCTTTCATTTGGCACATAAACCATTAAGTTTGTCTGTTGCATTCAAAAAATATGTTGGAACAACTGTTTTGACAAATTCACAAACTGACAAATGTCGAGGGAAAAAGCAATAGGAAGATAGGTAAAAAGTTTTGGCATCTGGTGAGCTCTGATCAGTTACGATGGGTGAAACTAAATTAAGAGTTCCCATTTAAACCATCAGAGTTTAGTGTTGGTGATTTTATGGTACCCATTAACTAATTATGAATTAAATTTCCCATCTTACAACAAAAAGTTTAAATCAGTTTAATTACATACAGTGGACCCTCGATATAACGCGCATGTCGGGCGGGAAACAACACCCGCGTTATAAAGTGAACCGCGTTATACCGAGCGGCGCGGTGGCAACACAATAAATTTCACACTGTAAGCTTTTTTTTTACTCATCATGCATACAATAATTAAACACTATTCAAAATACATGCAGGAACTCAATACATACACAATTACTCAATACGCAGTAACAATAAAATGCGATACTCATTAACGCCGCACGGACCTGTATAAACATGTTTGAACTTATCGTGAACATCGCCCGCGCTATAACCGAGTGTGCGGTATAGCGAGCAGCACTATAACGAAGGTCCACTGTATTTGCAGTCGACAAAAATCTGTGGCATGAGTATTTTTTGACATTAACAAAATTGTGCTTAATTGCTAATAATAATCAATACATAGGTATAATCCAATGATTAATAATAGATCAATATAAATATATTGCAAACCTTACAATATAGAGAAAACAGTAACAATTATTGTGCCCCTTTCTCCAGTGATTGTTTTAGAAAGTGCTTGAATTGTCAGCAGTGGCAGTAAGGAAAATGGTGGCTTGTTGCATGTCATGCCCAACAAGTCAACAGCATCCATACTTCATATTGCTGAAAGATAACTTAATCGCTAATAATTATGAATTTTTTGGGTGTCCAAGCTGGATTTTCCATTTTTGCTTTTCTGATTCTAGTTGTGCATAGAGTGTTTACCATTTCATACTGCGAGATGCAAAATTTTATTCGAATAGGAAATAGAATTTTTTTACTGATTCTAATCAAATGTTGCAAATATTTCAGTCTATGATATACACTTTTTAACTGCTGATTCTGTTTGAAAAAATTAAGATAAAGTTAAAAAATAAATATTTGAGCTGCAGTGATCACAAGCACATGCAGATTCACAGTATATAGAATCAAGTATCAACAATTTAGATTATGCCTTTATTCTGCTGTACCATGGTAGATTATTGATCGGTTTTTGATTTCCTATATTCTGACCTTTCAGTTGTAGCAGAGCTGCAATGCTTTCTAAATTTTAAATATATTGATTTTATTACTACAAGAAATTGCATCATCCAGGAACTATGCACATCACTTTTGGACTATTTTTAGCAGACTTTCACTTTTAAAGACTTTACTTTTTTACACTAGTGCTTTTGAATTATTGCTTATTGTATCTCAAATGTTTGCTACAATTATAAAGAATAATTAATTTGAAATGATCAAAAAACAAAACTACTGGTGATCTCAAATGGTGGATATGGGAAGAATCACAGAATTAGACTAAAAGTGAAAAATTTCAAAGGTAGTACATATTTTAGTGATACTTTATAGAAGTTATGCAGCTTTATACTAAAACGATTCATTCTTAATTTCAGTATTTGTTAAACTTAAAATGCTTCAAAATATTTTTGTTCAATTTTTTACAGTTCTTTATTTACTTTTAAGATATATTTTTCACTTTTTAATTAAAGTATTTTGTTTTTAAAGAAAAATTAATATTTTATGACACTACTTTCTGTAAGCTTGGAGTTTGCCATTCCCCAAAAATCTAAACATATGCATTATTTGCATAAATGACTAAAAATCTTTGAAAAAAATAAATAAATCCAAGATTGAAATATTAATAGAAATATTATAAACTATTTGTATTAAAATGGAAAAATAGAGTCAAAACTTGGTAACTTTTAAAAAAGTTAAAAAAATTAACTTATTTTTTTCTTCAAAATTTCACCTTTTTATTATTCACAATTAAATTTCTTTTTTGTACGTAACATGATATTTTCCTTTCATTGGTTACTTCAGGATGAACTTGGCCACCAAAATGAGACCAATTTCAGAAACCTGACACTTGAAGGGTTAATAATCAATACATAGGCATCATATACTGCTCACTAATAGATCAATCAATGTTGTGCAAAAGGTTAGTATTTACAATACAGAGGGAGAAGCAACAAATGTTATTGCACTTCTTTCTCCAGTGATTTTGAGAAACCCTTAGATTGGCAGCAGTGGCAGCTTGTCATGTGGCATGCAAAGCAGTGGCTTGCTGCAGCCATTGGCCAAGTCAAATGCATCCTTATATTTCTGATAGTAATGAAAGTTAGCTTAATAGCTAATAAGTTCAGTGGACAAAAAATTAGTCATCCCTGGCTGAATCTCACCTAATAGTGCGTAACACCTCCGTATACCGAAGAAAGCCGAAATCCTGTCTGGCATGGATGCCACCAATGTGCGGATGTAGTGTACATCAATATTCATCAACTCTTCCAGCAGCAAATGCTGCAGTTCGGCCAGATGGCTGGGACAGAACTTCATTCGTTGCCAAAAATAGTCCCACAAGCTTTCTATGGGATTCAAATCCAGGGATTTGGCGGGCCAGTCGAGATATTCGAAGGCTTCAGAATTCTTGTCATACCAACCTGACACACTTTGAGCCCTGTGCATGCAACAATTGCCATCTTGGAAGACTGGGTATCCTTCTGGTGTTCACTGTGGAGATGCTGCACAAAAGGCAACATGTGGTCATCCAGTAGCTCCATATAGCCCTTTGGTTCAAGTGTGATGTCACCACAACCAAAGGACCCAAATTCCTTGTACATGAAACACCCCCAGAACATCACAGAGCCTCCTCCAGCTTGAACAGAACCTTACACAGTCCACATGGAAGGCTTCATGTGGCTTACAATATAACTGTCGCCTCACATCATTCGAGTGCAAGCAAAAACGTGACTCATCCACCAGATCACACGCTTTCAAGAGTCGACAGTCCAGTCTTTGTGGCACCGTGCCCACTGTAGCCGTACAGCCTTGTGCAAAGCTGTTAACATGGGTCTCTTCCACGGTACTCTGCTCCAGATATCCATGGCATGCAGTTCCCTTTGGAAACAGCTTGTTGTAGGCCATCATTGACTGACTGAAGCAATTCCTGCCTCGTTGCAAAGCGGTTTTCCCTAACAGTGCATGATACACTGCAGCGGTCCCTAGTGGTGAGCACAGTCTTTCTGCTGCAGTTCTAGTGACAATTAGCAGTGGACTGCGATGTATGCCACTGCTGGAAGACCCTTTGGACAGTATGTTTCAATACACTGCAAAGGCAGCAACTTCTTGTACACTATGGCCTTTGGCTAGCCAAATACAATAACACCTTTTTGCCACTCATTCACATCTTTGTCACAACCCATGTTTCACAGAGCAACTAACACACACATGACACACAACCACTTCTTGTCACTGCATGAACTCCGTAGTGCATGGCACAGCTATTTGCAGGACATGTTTATTACTGGTGCACCCTCTATTTCTGTCGATTGGAAGTAACCTTTTTACGGCGGGAGATGACTAATTTTTTGTCCGGTAAGCTTATTTAATAACTAACAGTCAATATATAAATATCAATATTTAATTAATAATCAACCAATAGCTTCCGAGCTGAATAAAAATTCAGCTTGGAGGAAACTGTGTAGATCAATCCAAATACATACGATTTCACAAATTCAAACTCCTGGGAATATCATGCCAAATTTTTGTGATTATGTGAACATTTAGGGGACAAGTTCAAAATTTTAACACAAAACTACACTGAGATGCCAGTTTATTAGGTACACTACCCCTCATCACATAAATGGTTCATTCCAACACATAATATGTCACAAGACTGGGGTGTGAAATATAAATCATGCAGACCAGCTCTTTGAGCATCAGTTAAAGTTGGATTGAGCATCAGAATGGGGAAAACAAGTGAACTGAGCGACTTTGAATGTGGCATGATAATTGGTGCTAGGCATGCCAATTCTAGCATCTACTAACAGCTATCCTTGAGAGCATTTTATGTACAATAGTTTCAAGGGCTTACAAAGAATGGTGTGAAAAGCAAAAAACTACCAGTGATTGCCAATCCTGTGGATGAAAACAACTTATGGATCAATAGGGTCAAAGGAGACTGGCAAGAATCGTTCAAGCAAATAGATGGGTCACAATCAGGCAAATCACAGCAGAATTAACATTGGTGTGCAGAAGGTCTGATATGTAGTACATCTTCAAATGCATCACATATCAGACTGTTACAAATGGGTAACAAAAGCAGCTGACTCTGTCGAATACCAATGTTGTCAGCAAAGAACAAGAAAGCGCATTTCCAGTAGGCACAGGAGCATTGACCCTGGATCGTTGAGGACTGAAAAAAGGTAGCCTGGTAGGATGAATTAAAGTTCCTTTTGCATTATGCTGATGGAAGGATCAGAAATTGATGCAAGCAGATGACACCACGGATCCAACCTGTATGATGTCAACAGTACAGGCTAGTGGTGACAGTATGATGGTGTGAGAAATGTTTTCCTGGTGCACATTAGGCCCCCTGATACCCATCAAAGGACATCTGAATGCCATGGCATATTTGAGTATCATTGCATTTAAGAATGCCAGATTAATATCTGATGCAAAATGTATAGTTAATAAAAGTCCTGTTAATAATTGGACCAAGTTCAGTATGATAATGCCTCTGCACAAAAGACATGTATTATCACCGAATGGTTCCAAGAACATGCTGACAAGTTTTCCTTGCTTCAGTGGCCTGTACAGTCCCCAGTTCTAAACACTATCAAGCATCTTTGGATTAGTAGTAAGGACTATTTGCAGCAAGACTGTGCCACTATCCAATTTGCAGCAATGCAATAATTTTTGCATGACACAATCATTTCCAAATGGTACAATATTATTACACAACACATCCAGCATCCTGAATGTTCCATGCCCCGACAAATCCGGGCTGTTCTGAAGGCCAAAGGAGGTACAACATGTTATTAGGAAGGTGTACCTAATAAACTGGCATCTCAGTGTAGTAATGAACCTTTTTAAACACAACAGCAAATGGCAAAGTGCAGAGGTACTGTTACAGTGCTGAAACCAAAGAGAGGAGCTTGACCAGCCAATCGAAGGGTAAGTACTGTAACCCAGTGTCAACTTATCACAACTATAATGAAAGAAAAGTTTTAATCCCTTATCAAGCTAACAGCCCAACCCTGATAATAACAGACATCCATGAGACCCATTCCAGTTGCACTGTCAATCATAGTCCAGAGATTAGGGAAGTTTCTGATTCTAAGTAATCCAATTAGCATATAGTTGACCAGAGCTGGGATAGTTGTAGATAGGTTAAACACCGATTTAGAAACAATTAAATAGCCTTCCAACTCTGTAGAAGAATATAGGTGTAGACTTTGTCATGTGTTCTGTCCAGAAATGGTCAGCTGGAGTCATAGATTTCCTCTGATTGGTTTGGCTAGCTAAAAAATAAGCACAGATTAGGGAATGAGGACAAAGCTGCACCTTTAGTACAATAAAGGAGTAAAATTGGAATTTTCTTTTTCCCCATTAGCATTCTCCGCTTAGGAAAAGGACATAAATACTGTAAAATTTGGGAGCATATTTCCGTTAAGGTAAAATCGCAAAAACCTCAAAATCGGATTTTCAATGGCCAATTCAATTTTTTGGATTTTAAACCAAAAATTCAGGGAAAATCTGAAAAAAAAAAAGATTAGATTAATTGGTAGGTTTGCATTACATATATATATAACAAGATTCAGGTGAAGGGAATAGAATCAATAGAGGAGCCAGTAGCTAAGTGATTAGAGTACCTGATATGTCATCAGGAAGTTGTGGATTCAGATCCCACCCAGTTCAAGACAATTTTTCCTCCATTTTACTCATGATAGTTATGCAGTGTAATATTAGTCAATATTCAGTCAATGTGCAAAGTGCCATGGATATAAGTAATGAGAAAACTCTTTGTTTACTGAACTGGGTCAAGAATAACTCAAAAACCCCAGTATTGCTTAGGTCTTAATGACTAAGAGCAGCAAGCTTCCAGGCATATTCCAAACATGTGAGCAGATATTTGTTTAAATCTTGGGTGATGTCAGTGGTAGTGGAAGCTTTTTGGCTCCATGTAATTCCAAAGGTACTTGTGACTGCTGCAAATTTGGTGTGGTGCTATCACTTGCATCTTCCTGCACATGGTTTAGAGATTAGGTTCCAAGCTGCAGTGGGTTGGGATTAAACCTGTCACAAGTGTCCAAAATCTCTGGGAACACTGCCATCACCTATAATATGAATGAAGCATTGAAAATTATGATTGGAGTAGTGCATTTTTAGTTGGGGTAGAAAATTACTCATGTTTAAACATATAGTTTTGTTTTTGTTGTATTTGTTTCCAGTTTTTTAACCCTTACAAAGAATCATAATAAATTTGAACTTCTTTCCATTTTCTCACAATTCTTAGTTTTATATTGAGAGATTTTCAAATACTATGAAAAATTAAAATTGATAATTTTAACCATTATGAAAAATAGAAAAAAAATTACCTTTGTTTTGACATTCTTGAAAAATGCCCCACCTTCTTTCTGAAATTATTAAGAAAAAGGATTTTTTTTTTGTTAAGCACCAGAAAAAATATATATTGTAATATGCTATACATATATTTAAAATATATATGCTTAGAATAATATTTTATAAAATTTTGAATATCATATAATAATCTACAGTAAGAGTCAAAATCAATGTGAAATTATGGTACTAAATGGATACACAAAACAAACCATATAGAGGCTGGTTTAAGTGTAAACACCATACATACTAAAATGATGCAAATGCCATAAATATTAAAATGGTGCAAATACTACCCATACAACATAAATGACACCATTATATGTTCATTAAAAGCCTTCCTTGCAATAGTATGGTTACTAGCAGGAACAGATCGGGGAGGGGGGGGGGGCAGCGGCAAAGGGATCATGCCCCTTTCAGAATGCTAGTAAGAGTAATTAGAGCCAAAATAATTTTAGAGGCAAGTTATTTATATTTCACTCATTGTTCAAGAAATTTTTAAAGACCTGTAAAACAGAGGGGGAAATGCCTTACTGCATTGGAAATCCAATCTCTCCCTCCTACATTTCCCCTGCTCGACTCCTCCCCTGATTTTTTTCTAGATCTAGCCTAGTTACAAGATTAGGGTTTTAAAACAGATGCCACTGCTAATTACTAACTGAATATGCAAAAGATACTATGGAAATAATCAAATTTCCAGTTTAATTCACTTTTGCAATACAGTTAGTTTTTGAAGAAACCATGCAAAATGTTCATCCAAAAATGTCATGACAAAATTATTTTTTGTTATCTCAATAAAAAATATCACAGTAGTTGGCTGCTTATTTTATATACAAAACAAACCCTCAAGCAGATGCTTGTCATGGAGGTCTGACATATGGATGTTTTAAGAACTCCCTGGCCCCCAGAGTATTTAAAAAAGTGGCTCCTGTTCCTGTCATTTTTAATGTTATAATAATATGCAGATTTAGCACCAGAATCAAAATTTAATTACAAATAATATTACAATGTATCGTGATGGTTATGTTTTGAAATGCAACTGTAGAGGATTTATTAATAGAATAATTACTATTTATATACATATTACACAGGTGTTTCCCTAATTTTTGACATTACAAAGTCATGAAGGATTTTATTAAAATTAATATTTTCTAAAATGTAATTTTCAATACACATCAAACTTAAATTATTTAAATGTGGTTATGTCATGTGATTTCTTAGTTCATATTAGACAAATCTAAGTTTTGTGATTGAGCATTAACCACTCCCATTTGTAAACACCATAGAAATGAAACTTTGCATTGCTCCATGCATATTTTTTCTGAAATTCCATGGAATTTCAACATTTGGAAAAGCTCAAGTATTTTTCATTGTTCATAAGAGTATTGTGAATGTTGTTACATTCATTCTTCTTCTTTCACTACATCTTCATCAACATTTTTTGACTTCATCTATGATTTCATATTCAACATGAAATATAATTTGAAGGCATTTGAAAGTAAGTTCATCTCTGCTGAGATCTTTGATGAAGATATTTGCTGATTTTCACACTGTTTTATAATTTTCCACTGATCCAAAATATGAAGGCTTTTCAAAAAACCTTTGCCTTGATATTTGCTTTAGAATCATTGCCAGAAGAATCAGTGCTGCACCTTCTGATGCTTAAAATGAACTTCCCTCATTAATACCATAACCTAGTTATTTTTCTGAAAAGAGACACCTAGTTCTCCTTTTCCAGATGCAGATTTTGTACCATTAAATGGCTCACAATTAATCTGATTGTAATAATGTACTCTTTCATTTTATTGTACTGCATTTGTTTTTCTTTTTACTTCAGAAAAATTATGCTACTTCTAGTCAAGACGTTCTTAATTTTTAATATTTTTTTAATCATAAGATCTTTAACTAAATTATGGCTATTTAAATGTACTGTATTCAAAAATTATTAATATTAAGAAATTACTATTAGGCTCTACATTGAAATATGTACATGGTAAAGAGTTCTCTTTTTCAAAGTTTTCTATTTACACAGCCATTTCCAAGAATCCCTATCATGCAACTACGAGAACAAGATGCCCTTGCAAATGCCAATGCATTCATATAATTACTACTAAACTAATTTGCATTTTAATCAAATTCCTAAATACAGTGAGGTTTAGGGTGGCCCATTTGGTAACACGCCAGGCTAGTAATCTGCATTTCCCAGGTTTGAGTCCTGTCTGGGCCAGTTTTGAGATTTATCTCTGCAAAACTTTCCATTGGTCAGTAGGGGACACTGATTGGCTTGTAAAGGCCGTGTCAGTCAGATGGCATAAAGCCACGGCCCCATGTGTGGGAGATCCATACCCTGTATATGTTGAAGAATAAGCTGAACAGCCTGGATGGGAGGCTACCATCTATCCTAACAGCTTTCCAGTGGGTTCCCTCTCCCCAACCCTCCTCTCTGAGGCTTCAGAGTCCTTGTGTCCTGGCCATTTAACCCATTTTATGCAAAGAAGTGTCCCTCAGAGATAAAACCCAACCAAACCCTAAATGCAACTACAATAGTTTTCTTACAATACAAATACTATAGTAGTATCACAAACTTCTCTGTTCTCCTATATCCATTAATTTTGAGAATTCATAACAGGAAACTTTTATGCAAACAGTATGTTTGCATAAAAGCTTCACTAGTTTCATATTCATTCTTGAAATTCATAATTCTCTTGATAACCAATGAAATAAAAATTTCATCAGTTTCTGAACACAGAAAATACATAACAAAGCAAAAACATTTTAATAGTTTTAAGCATTGTGCTATTAATATCTTTATTTTAAAAGTTGCCGAGTGTTTAGTGTGCTTGGCTACTGATCTAAGGGATCTGGGTTCAAGCCCTGGGTAAGGCATGGATGTTCGTGTTGTTTTTCTGCTGAAGTCCTGCCTCCTCACAGACCTTCTACTATGGCATATAAACTGATAGGCTCCTGTCAGACCTCTGTGGCAAGCAGCTGCTTGAGAGGGTATTTATTATTTATTATATTATTTTTCACGTGTTTACTCAGTTGCTTCATTGAATACGTACTGAATGGAAATGAAATGGTCAAAATACGCTAGAAAAAAAACATATTCACATGAATTATGGTTATTATTCATTCCAATTTGAAGTTTAATATTTTAGTGTACACTACAGAAATGTTAGTAGTCCCCCCCCCCCATCTCTGTGAGCCCTATTGATGAGCACCACTTAGTGATGGACCATGGTACAACATAGGCTGGGTGACAATGTCATAGGGTACGAGCTGCACACAAGTAACTCAAAAAAGAGATGCTCTAACTTAGCATTGTTATTTGTATCATGGGCCAGATAAAGATCATACACTTTCAGCTGTTAACGTCAACTATTTCTGACTACTGGCTACATTCACCATCAAAAACCAAATATGTGCAAGCTTCGTCACAGCCTACCCAAACAACATATGTAAGTGTTACTACTCTGAAATCTTGATGCAATGAAAATGTCGAGCTAAAGATGAAAATGTGAGAAAGTTGAGTAGAATTTTGATAACATGAGAAAATGGCATACAAAAATGTAAAAAAAAAGTGTTTGTAATTATTGATTGTGTATGAGATGCTAGCAAGGCCTCTGGCAGACTGAGACTGCCATTACATTAAGACGGCACTGGTCTGAGAGAAGCCTGTCCATGTAACATGCCATTCAAGAGATCTGTGAGAAAGGCAGGCCATCTGCAGATAGACAATACAGAACAAGAACCATCCATACCTTATCCAGGAATTGAATCTGGCTATCTTTGATCAGTAGCGAAGCACATTAATCACTCAGCCACTGATATAATAATCACTATTTACAAAATAGACAAAATGAATTAAAATATAAAATAGCATAAAATATCAATGTGAGGGAAATGGAGTCATACAAGGTAGTTAAGGGTCATATAGTTTGCATATTTTGCTTTATTCTGTTAGAAGTATTTTGCAGACAATTTAAAAATTATGAATGGAATAAAGAGAATGAAGTGAAAGTGAACAGATAAAACATCCAGCAAAATGCAGGTAGAATATAAAAAAGATAAAAAAATAAGGGGCAGAAGGCATACAAAAACACATTGGCTGAATTTCATGTACATAATTCAAGAAAACAGTGAGAAAAGATAGTTTAGCAATGCACAAGCAAGAGAACGAATGTAGAGTAATCCCTTGTCAACTGCGGGGTTTCTGCTCCTGAAAAGTATCGTATTTGGCAAAACCACAGTTGGCAAGACTAAGATACCACAGAAAAAAGAGGGTTAAGGGAAACACAATAAGTATGCCAATAAAATATTAAATTTCATTTTCCATTTACACAACATAAAAAAAATAATAAGGTTGACAATAAAATAAAAAAAGACAAGAATAAGGTAATGGAACAATGTATACACATGGCAAAATGTCGAATATCCTCTGAGGTAACATTTTCAATGATATAGTAACATTTAGAGGTAAATATAGGTAAATATATAAAGGCAAAATAGACATTTGTAACAAATGCAGTAATCATTATGAAACACAACAGCATTACAAAAAGAAATCTAAAATATCTTCAAGAAAAATAAATGTTAGTCAAAAACATGAAAATCTACAGGCAACATGACAGCATAAATTAGGGTTAATATTTTAAGTAAAACTTATAACACCAATTTACAGGACACTCTGAAACATTACAATGAAACTGTAAATATTCCCATTGTGTAAAAGCTTCAAAAGTGGGTAACTTATTCCCCTGTGTTTAAAACTTCATTAATTGCTGTTTTTTGGTGCATAAAAATAAATGTGTTCCACTGGCATACATTGAAGAGACCAAAACAAGAATTCAACTGTGTACACTACTCTCTTATTATCCACCAAAATCAAAAAATAAATTATCAAAATATATTTCTATAAAAAATAAATGGTTCTTATGTTACCATTTGTGCAAACTGAAGGTAACAAACTGAATTCTATGTCCCAGAAATCATTGACTTTACAATGAAATGAAGAGTGGTGTTGACCAGAGGTACAGTTTCAACGAAAAGGAGACATTAGACTTTGTGCACATTTTAAATTTACTCAATACAGTAGGAATAAATTCAATGGTGATTTTATTCAGTATCTTTCTCGAAGAATACAGCAACTAATAAAATCATTCTTCCTATAGTGGGACTACTCTCTTATTATCTCAGTTGCTTCACTGAATACATACTGAATGGAAATGAAATGGTCAAAATACATATCAACTTGACAACTACCTTTGTGAAACAATCTAAAGAATTCTAAATGGTAGAATGAGCAGAGGTAGCTTTTCCTTTGAAGAATATTTTGATGGGAAGATGTTTCTATTGTTCTCACCAGAGAGATAGAAAAGGCCACGTCCTTGTGTCGAAATTTCATGTGTTCTGAACACTGAATAGAAGTGTGCTACCATTCTGAACAAAGTAATTTCCTATAGCTTTGGAATTTTTTGTTTCTTATCCTAAATCTACAGCATTTTGGTTTCTTCTACATTAATGATGATTTTTTTTTTCAGTTGCTCCTTTTGTTATTTGCACAAAGTATAAAAATTTTACTAAAAACATTTTAGATGCATTGAACAAACTATATCCCTCATCTGCTTCTTCAATTTTTCCCTACTCCAACAATGATATAAATCAAATATCTCATCAGCTATGTGGAATTATATTTATCTCCCATCACCTTATGCACAACTCTATTCATAGAACTAAACACCAACCACCAAACTTCCAGTATTTTAGCAGCCATATTGGTATTTGTACAATAGTTTCCTATTATTTAGAGATATTACACTTTTTTATTTTATCATATCTAATGGAATTAACAGATTCTTCTGTAATGAATTCAGGAACAAATCAGTTTAAATGAAATAATTTGGAAACTGCAAAAGTATTCATTTCAACATTTAAAAAAAGTTCTCCTCCAATTTTATTTGCTTATTATTTATGACCATCATATTAGGAATGTTCTGATATAAACTGGAATATGCTTAAAGAAATTACTTAATTGATATATATATATAAATCTACCAAAACTATTTTTTAAGTAATCTCTTTCATCATGAATACTCTTGAAGAATCAACCAGGAAACTTCTTTATACCCTGTTCAAAAACTTTTTTTTGATTGCACTGTAATCCAGCTTCGCAAAATGATTTTGTCAATGTTCCTAATTCTTTTTCCACCTAAAAATAACTCAAGCAGCCTAAGATGAAAATCAGTTGGAGCCAAATCAGAACTATATGATTGATGGGACAGAATTTCCCGCCAGAGTTTTCAAATAATCTCTAATGTTATGATGGCTGTATATGTTGCCTTGCAAAAAATAAGCAGTGGTTTTCCTCATTTAAACCGATTGCTGGCTTCATTCATATTTTTGTTGAGTAGTGCTGAAAAATAGGCTGGATTGATGTTTTCATTCTGTAAGATAATCCACATGGATAATTCCTATTTTAAAAACAAAAAGAGTAGCCATTAACTTGCCTGAACAAAAAAATTCATTCTTTTAGAGGTGGCAATGATGTGTGGCTCTACTTTTTACTCATGTTTCTCATTTCAGGAATGAACCTTTTCCTTCTTTTCAAAGTTGAGAGATGTTTGCGGTCTGTTCCCATGTCATAAATTCTCAACAAATGTTCATTCTCCTTTAAACAATTTACACCAGTTGAATACACTAGTTTTGGAGATGCTGAACTATTTACATATTGTTGAAGCTTCAGGAAAGTGAAAAGGAATTGACTAAAAAGTTGAATCTGCTCAAGGTTACTTACTATCAGTGTTTGAAATGGTTAGGTCCCCCAGCCATTGCAACACAATTCAGCTTATATTTGAATGCCCCTTTTACATCTAGCATGCAACATACAAATAACCCATTTAAAGCAGGAATGCATTCCAGAGAGATTCATATTAAATGGGACTTTTTTCTTTATTTCCTTCTTTTTTTGCATATGTTATTCATCTTTTTGATATTTTTTTCTTTGTATTATAATGGGTGTTTGATTTCAACAAAAATAATTCACACCTTCTATTAAAAAAAAAATACATAAATGTGTACAAATAAAATTGATTAGTTAATTTTACAATTTATTTCCTACTAAGGAAATAATCTAGTTTGGTTTGTTCTGCTTGTCTCTGTTTTGTGTGTAACATTTCTTTGTAGCATTCCATTAATTGGTCACAATCTCATCTTATGGCATCCATGCATGAAAAAACATTATCGTACTCCTACAACAAATCCATTAATTTATTGTGTAATGAAAGAGCTAAAAATAAAAGTGAGAGAAAACCATATTATAGCAAACCTGCATTAAACAGGGGTTATTTGCAATCTTATTGTTGTGACATATAAGTTTCACTTTCTGTACACTTTCTTTTTTAGCTTTTACAAACATTTAGCATAATTATATTTTCCTTTGTGTTATACATTAATATTAAAACGTATCTCAGGATTAATGACTTGAAATACACCCATGAAAATTGTTCCTTTAGATTCTTTTAGAAGGAAAGGGACAAGACACTGTCCCAACACATTCAACAAGGTAACACATCAGAAGACTCGGCAGGCCAGGAAATTATTTTTGTTATGCAGACACTCTGACAAGATTTGAGTCAGCATCATCTTGCTAAAAGATGACACTATCACACTAATGAGAAATGGCAATACAACTGAATGCAGATGGCACTAACATATCACTAAGCCCAGAAGGATCTGCTCTCTTTGTAACCATGTTGGCCAGTCCTTACATTCCAGTTTATGTGTATGGGATTCTGGTTCATGCCTATGGTCATAGGTACCTTCATATACCTACTGCTGTCAACATTGATCAACTGTGTTTGATCTCAGCAAATTACTAACCTCACTCAAATTCGTTCACCTCATGACACTATTCCATTATATGTTAGCAACCATTTCATAAACTCTATTGTTAACTTACTAGTCACTAACTAAATATATTATTCAAGATTTACTAACATACACTTACTATATCATTGCACTTAGAGCTTGTTGTACTTTTATGTCTGCAGTTATTTTATGATAAGTTATGACATCTGCATATATCATGATGGAATACATGTATGGTACTTCAGACAAATCCATTTACTCCTTCAAGCTGGAGCAATTTCTATGCAATAGTGTATAAATTGAATTTTAGTCAGAAAAACTTCAAAGAAATCAGACTGCACTTGAATTTTGAATGATAAATTTTAAATGGAGAGAGAAAATGCATGCAATAGAATTTAAATATTAATAATTAAGAAGTTAAATTTTACATTTCACTCCTTCAAATAAGTTTCAAACATGTATCTTACTTTCATGTTAGACACCCACTCCCTGTATTGGTTCCTTAAACGGGTGCTTGTTTTATCTTCATGTACTGTTAACTCAAACTCAAATTCATCACTGACACCTTGCCCAGAGTTTAGCTTTTTTAGCCTTGACTCTATGAACTATAAAAAAATAAGAACAAACCTTAATATTTTTTTAATATTCACAAAAATGGGGAAAAGAATATTTTTTTTATAACTAGTAGAAACATTATAATTATTTCACAAAAAAAATTAAAACAAAATTTAGTCAAGATGAAACTGTAGTTATTAGTAGTGAAGCAAGAATTTTTTAACTAAGGGAAAGCAATTATCAAAACAGTGACAGAACTGAATCAGAACTGTTCCAGTACTCACTGTTTGTGAATCATTAGACCAGAATTCCATTCCAGAACTTGACATTTCTGAATCATTGGAATGGAAAGCCATTACAATAATTGATGTTTCTGAATCTTTGAGTCTGGTTAGTCCCTATATGATTTAAACAAAATATTATCATAATGTTAGTATTATATGTAATGTAGTAACTGTGGGAGGGGAATTTTAGAGGGGTTTAAATTTCAACATCACTGATTCGACAGCAAAGTGCAACGGGGAAATTTAATATCAAAAATGAAATCCACATGCATAATTTACTTAAGGTAGGATGTAGTAAATCTATTCTATTTCTAGGATGTGTTTAGGAGGAAATATACAAAAGAAAAATTGGAATATTCCAGAATCATCACTGGGATACTGATGACCTTGAACAAGACTATACTTCATTTCAATTATATTGAGACCTAACATAAATGAACCGTATGATACAGGCATGCCTTTACTAATTATCATTTCATATATAATAACCTTATTGGATACATTTTGAGGTCTCATTTTTAAGTACATGTCAAACATCCCTGGATCACAGAAAACACATCAACTGTAATCACAGTCAACAACTAGAATGATGCATATTGCCTCTGGCACTCATTTTCAAAGAGAAAGAAGTTTTTCCTTTAATTCTAATTTCTAATTTGAGCTAGCAGATAATGGGGGAAAATGCAAATAGTATTGCATTAGTTATTATACAACATAAAAGTATTCATCTTTTAATTCTTAAATCTAAACAGTTGGATTTCCCACACCTCTCTCAGAAAAGTAGATAGATTATTGCTGTCAGCGGACTATCTCTTGAAACCTCCACTAATTTTTCAAATTTCTATTTTATACATATTATTTGTAAAACTCGCTAACAGCTCTGCTGTTTCATCATTTCAGTGATCTGTAAATATATATATTAAAACTACTAAGTATTTGAAAAATTCAAAATAAAATATTTCATTAGTACCAATCAAACTAAAAAGAGAGTTTTCTAATTATCATTTTCATTGTTGCCAATGGAAACATTATGGTATTCACATTCCACCACCAAAATTTTAAATTTCTAGCTTAAATATGTTGTTTGCACTATTTGCTTGAAATTTTGGAATTTGCAAACTTTTCCAGTGTTAGAGGGCACAATTCTAGTTTTTGGAAGATTTAAAAAGTGTGAATGATAATTTATTTTTATATTACAATCAGCCAAAAAAAAAACCTTTTTGCTAAATAACAAATGAGGAATTATGTTTAATAGATTCTGAAAAAAATTCATCGCCGTCACGGCGGGAATCGAACCCGCATCTCTCCAGAATCATGCCAGAGCGCGCTACCATTGCACCACGCGTCGGACAACGAATATTTTCAGAATATGACCTTTTAAATTTTTCTTCTTGAGACGTGACTGAGACAGCGCCATCTATACTCAAGGAGATGCAACGTTTTACAGTCGTTGCATTTGATTATCAGATGTTAATGAGAAGGTCGCTAACGCTACCGCGTTAAATATATAATTGAAATCCAAAGTGAATGCACTGTGCATTCACTTTGGATTTCGAGGAATTATGGCATGTCATTATGCCAAATTAAGCAGCATTTAATTCTAGATTTTCCAAAGTAAAATATTTTGCAAAAAACACTAGTTTTATTTTAATAGGGCTTTTATACAGGCATGTAGTAAAGCAATGCATCTGACAATGCAAATAAAAAATTATTTAAATTAAAACTAATAGACAGAAATGATTATAATGCCCATAAAATAGAAAAGCAATTAATTTCTGAATAAAATATCTACATATTTTTTTTACTTGAAACAAAACAATTACTCTTGTAATTTTTTTCTCAGTACCATACTTTGAGAAAAGTCCATGGTTTCTACCAACTGTGCTCAGTCATATCAACAAGTCAACTTTGAAATTAAAAAACAAAAACAATCAACCAAATTAGGTCATGTTATATACCAAATTGAACAGAATTTAATTACAAATTATATGAAAATAAAAAATTTAAACAAATTTACAAACATATTAATAAGACACTTTCACACTAATATAATGAAAAATAGATCAGACTATGCAATTAAAGCTTAATTTTGGAAAACTCGATGAATAAGAATTGTTAAATTATATATTAATTGAAAGCAAATTTCTTCCCAAATAATATAACATTTACCTGAAACAAGATTTTTATTTCTTTTAATTATTCTTTTCAGTGTGGTAAAATTTTAAATATGGGCCAACATTATACAAGGTGATTTAGATTGCTTAATTAATGGGATTTCCTGTTTATGAAATAGAAAAACACTTTCTTGGCTTCTTTTTTACTAAACATTATGAATTTTTATTTTCTTTGGGTGTTGAAGTATGGCGATCTTGGCTAAGTGTAGAAAAGGTTTGTGCACCAAGGGTAAAAAACATGTCTATATTGTCAGAGTGGCACAGCCTATTATATTGCGTGTGTGTGTGTGGGGGGGGGGGGGGTAAATCTTTTAAAATAGTTGAATACAAAATTAAAAACTTATAATTAAAAAAATAAATAAATTCAGACAGGGGAGAAAATATTTAACAAAATTTCCCTCCCACAGGAGGACTGATTTCTGTGCCAAGGAAGTCCTTTTTTTTGCTTCCATATCAGGACCTCATTCATTTACAGGAAACGATACAAATATAATTTTATTTTACTGGAAAATGAAGAAATGATAAAACGAAAATTAACATATTACCTAATGTGATGTTAAATCAAATATCCACAACAACATACTGTAAGCTGGCCATCCAATGTAGCATAACTGCAAAAACTCAATAATAATCGAATGACCGAAAGAGCAATAATTTATGGAAATAAAATTAATCTACAGAAATGAAAAGAAGGTAAATATAAATATAAATACTAACTGGATGCATGGTGAATTTATTCAAAGCATGAGAACAACACTCGCTGTAAACAATCCACTTTGCAGCCACTTGATTGCCACACGTGCTAGCAATTAACTAGACCACAGCATCTGCTCTGCTGTCTCCTGCAACACTGCAGGCAGTATCACAATAACAAGCTCTGGCTTATAGTTTGGATTTGAAAAGTGGGAACCATGCATAGAATGCTGGGATAAATTATATAAATGATAAAAATAATTCTAGGAATACTGAAATAGGTAAGGCGTAAGAGTGTAAAACAGAAAGAGACAAAAAATTTGGAATTACTTTCAAAATCTTCCTTTTTAAAAATAGCAGTTTTTTGTAAATTTTCAGGAGTTTTTTGAAAGTTTAAGGAAAAATGTGTTGATAATAGTTAAAATCAAACTTGTGAACTAAAATCATGGGGTTGCTTCAGCACAGAGTAACATTAACAAACAAACTGCCAATACTGTATAAGGCTTCTAAGAAATGGTAATCAGATGGCATTAACAAATTATTTATACTGTAGTTTAATAAAATATGCATCAAATGTAAAAAGAATTTTTTTAAAGCTTGAATTACATATTTTTTATCATATATATGTAAGAAAATTTTCAAACAGCAATTCCTATTTTTTTTTAAATTGAAGTTTTCTTGTTGTACTAAAAATGAACATATGATGTCATGGGCCTCTCATTTTGGATTCTGTCAATGTCTTTGTTTGCCGATGGCCCTGTAAGAGTTAATGTGCTCAGAGTATGGCTCTTCTGCATGTGGTCACACAACCTAATGTCTCATTTGACAGATGGCAGCCTTTCCAAGTTTATTGACCAGCAGGGTGGGGATTGGCAGAGATAAATCTCAATTCTAGCACATTTGGGGTTTGAACTTGGAAAAAATCAAGATTATGAGGCTACTACCCTACTGAAAGGGCAGGGGTGGCTCAGTCAGTAGCATGCCGGGCTTGTAATCTGTAGTTCCAGGTTCAAGTCCCAGCTGGGTCAGCATTGAGATTTATCTCCACAAAATTCCCCACCATGCCCACAGTTAGTAAGAGACATTGATGGACTTGAAAATGCTGCTGTCTGTTGGATGGGATGTTATAAGCCATGGCCCATGTGCGAGAGTCACACCCTGTGCTCGTTAAAGAACACCCTAGATGGCCTTGACAGAAGGCTACCATCTGACAGGAGGCTACTATCTGTCTCCCAACAGCTGTTCCAGTGGGGCCCCTTATCCAACCTTCTCTGGAGCCTTTGGGGTCCTTGTGACCTGGCCATTTAGCCCACTGTGTGCAAAAAAGTGCTACTCAGAGGTAAAACGCCCAACCGACAGAGCCAATCTTCATGATTTTGTAGAATTCAAGCATTCACTTTCTGTCAATGCTTGAATTCTACTAAAGCATTGGGTATTTGAGTAGAGAAGTAGAAAACTAACTCACTGTTTTGCTTTCTGTAACACTACTTGAACAAGATCTTGTGTCAAGGATCAATAGGAATGCATTTTGCATTTAAGAAAATGCAAAATTTTAAACTTTATTATACAATTTAATAATACTGAAAAAGTTAATTGAGTGCATATCACAAATTGTCAAATTTAAATAATTTAATATATAATTAAGAAATTAATAGTTAATTAATAATTAAAAAGATTAATTACCTGCTGAAATATTTGAAGTTGTAACATTTTTTCCAGAAACGGTTGCATGGGAGCTGGGCGTGTTTGCAAAAACAGTTCTGCACTGAAACTTATCTTTTCACCAGGTTTAAGTTTTAGAGCATTCCAATAGCCTCCAATCAGCTGCACCAAAGCTTTCAAAAATGCTCGAGCCACACTATCACCTAACATTTCATGAGGATTTTTTAAATCCCTTCTAAGTGACTGCAGCTGTAATGAATACAAAATAGTTTTCAAAAAGGAAGTCACATATTACAACAAAATAAAAATAATTCTAAGAAGCATAAAATTTACACTACATTTTGAAGCAAAATAATGTGGGACACACAGTTTTCTGCATTATCTTGGTAAACAGTATGCTAAACAAAATTTTCACAGTGATTACATATTTAATTAAAACATAGAAAATCTTGAAATATCCAATGGAATCACATAGATATGCTCCATAATAAAATTTGATGTTTGAGCATATTGTTGATTTAGTATTATCTACGAAACAGATATGATATTATTTAGTCTACTCTTATATCAAGATTCAATATTCAGTATAATCTCATTGAAATTAGCTGAAAACAAATTATTTCTCAAAAATTGGCTGAAAACTTGGGGTAACCAAATATCTGGATAAATAACAGTTGGATACAGAAATCTAAGCTAAGTATCCAAGTAGATATTTAAAGAAAAGCAGTTTGCAATTATTTATATGAATATGCTTACTAACAGCATTAAATAAGGATATGCAAGGAGCTCTAGATTTTTAATAATGGGCCAACAGAGTTCAAAAAAAAAAAGTAATCAAGCTCAGGTGAACCACATATTAAAAAAAAAATGTGTTGAGCTGAAGGTAAAAGGTCAAAATGAACTAAACCAAATTAAACGAAACAAACAAGTAAAATTGCAAGCAAACAGCTCAGTAAATCAAATTTTTCAGGTCTGGTTCAAATCCAGAGACTGACTTTGAATCATGACAAATAATTCAGCACAACAATACAACATCTCACATTTTATTACTATGGTCAGAGACAACTTTATTTCAATTATCCCTCAAGCAGCTGCTTGCAACAGAGTTCTGACTGCAATCTATTAGTAAAATGTATCATAAAGGTCTGTGAGGAAGGCAAGACTTCAACAGAAACACAACATAAGAAAAGAAATATCCATGCCTTACCCAGGGCTTTAACCCAAAGACAGAATAAATATGGACAATCTAAACATCTAATGAAAAAATTTTTTGAAAGCTTTGAAAAAAAAAACTATTTCCCCCCTCTTTGGCAATCTTTTAAACAACTGGTTATGAACTTTAAATTTTATTGAACTCTTGGATCATATGGATGTTCTGATATTATTAGTATATATTTCTAAAAATTACAGTAATATAATGCATAGTTAGGACTGCTAAAAAAGTTGAAATGCTGAATGGGCATAAATGACCAAAAGGCTAACTTTATAATTTTAACTAGTTTTAAAGTTTCAGCAGTTAAGTGGTTAGTAGCTTGGCTGCAGAGCAACAGGATCTTGGCTCAAATCATGAATAATGTATCAATATTTTCTTTCTTTTTTTTAAATTCTCTATCTGGGTAGGTATGATACACAGCTCATAAAAATTAGGGGATATTTCTTCGCTTCATATTCATTTTGAAATATCCCCTAATTTTTGTGAGCAGTATAGTTACAAAACTTTCTGTCAACAAACCCATTACAAAATTTTTGAAAAGAAATCACAAAATTATCTTAAAATATTAAAGTTAATTCATAGAACAAAAAGGCAGTGAATCTTGTAGGTGTCTTTTCCCTTGATATGTAGCTGTGAAAACTGTTCATGATTCACTTCCAAAAAGGTTCGCTTCTGTATGTTTATTTTCTTTTCCTTATTTTAAATTCCGAAAGAAATAGAATTTTTTTTTCTGTAGCATTGTGGTATATTTCCTAAATTTGATGGTAGACATTTTTTTAAGTATTCAATTACTAATCTATTTGCTTTGTGTCTTATAAAAGATGCTCTGGGGGAAAGGATGTTTCTCATTGTAAAATCGTGAATGTTGATTCTTTTTAGTTTTTCAAAGTATATTTTTATTTCTTCATCATATTTTGGGCAGTTCAGTAAGACATGTGAAATAGTTTCAGGAGCAGTAGAGTAGAAGCAATTTGGTTTTTTTTTAATTTCATATAGATAGCTGTTTAGTGCACAGTACCCTATTCTGATTCTCAAAATTTTGACAAATTCTTCTGTTTAAGCTGTTTGCTTTTAACTGTGTTAAATGCTCTTCAACAAGTCTTTGATGATTTACTTTGTAGGATGTGTTTACGTGGAAATGGAGGAGTAGATTTGAGTTGGCTTTACTTTTTATTTTTTATAGCCTGCTGATGGGGGGGAGATTTATAATTTTGTTGCAGTGTAGAGCTTCCTTTGCAAATGTGTATGCAATGTCATTTCCCAGAAGGCAATTTATGGCTGGGAGTTTTTATGGCTGGGAGTCCATTGGATTAAAATTTTGTTGTTGTTATTTCTCATATTGCTATCTGTGAGTGAAAATTTTTTTTTTTATAATATCTGGAGAATTTTTTTTTTTCTTTTCTAGTGCTGACAATGCCATTGTTTCAGACTGCAGATTTGCAGTCTGAAATAATAACAATATTTTTGTTTTTCAATGTTAATGACCATCTTATTACTTCTTATATAGCTATAAGTTCTGCAATGATAATAGGAATTGCTGTTAGTTTTAAATTTAGCTATGTAGGCTCCAGCTGTTTCTCCAAACTCAGGATCACAAGATCTGTCTGTATATATTTTGTAATGTTCTTTATATTTGTTTTCTATGTATTCCTTGCTGAATATTACGTTATTCTTGACATTGATTTCTTTTATTATGTATATACCTGGAATACTGTCCGAGATAATGGGATGTACTTTTGTCCAAAGCGGTAGTCTATCTTCCTCTGCATTAAACTTAGCATTTTTTTTAGTTAGTTTTAGTTTGAGTGATTTCTGACTCTATATCCTTTTGGTTAATTTTTTTGTAGTATGATATGTTAAGGATGATTTATTCTTAACCTCACATAAGATTGAATAAGGAGATCTTGTTCCTTTGTGCCAGTGAAGGAGTAGAGGTCTCTGCAAGCAGTGAGATAATAGGGCATTGTTTCAATTGCAATGTACATAATCTAATAATACTGTTTTGCTTAGTTTCTAATTTTCTGTTGTTTGAAATTGCAGTAGTATTAATGATTGACAGGCCATATTCTATCTTTGGTCTTAAATACATTTGTGTACATTTGATCATGTTTGGTGGAGTGCAAGTCCCATCTTGTGTCTCCAAGACATCTGAGCAGGTAAAGGTGTTTTTACTTGCTTCCACCAGTGTATTTAAATGTGGGATCCATGTGAGTTTAGTATCTAAGATGATGTCAAAGAATTTGAAGTTTCTTACCTGTGGAATTTGAAAATTATTTATTTTTATATCGTATGTTGGATTTGTTCTTGTACTTTAATATAATGGTAATATACCTGATTTATTACTTTCTATAATTAATTTTCTTGCAAAAATTTTCAACAGCATAAATAGAATTTTGCAAATTACTTGAACCTCTATGTGAGATTTTCCTACACTCCAAATAGCCATATCATCTGCATATAGTGATATATTTGTATGCAAAGGTATGATGTTTTTGATGCCGGACATGAAAATGTTGAAGAGAATTAGACTTGAAATCCCTCTCTGTAAAATTCCATTGTTCAAATGCCTTTCCTGAGAGAGTATGATTCCTAATTTGATCTGCACTTTTCTGTTTTTTATATATTGATACTGAAATTTGTAGGTGTTTCCCCTAATTCCTATTTTAATGATTTTATGCAAGAATCCATTCTGCCACACATTGTCAAATGTCTTTTTAATATCTATAAATACCACTGCTGCTAGTAAGTGATTATTCATTGCATCTTGAATGTCTATAACAAGATTAGTTATATTGTCAATTAAGGTTCTGCCATTTCTAAATCCAGAGGAGAAGCAGGGTATAATTTCTTCTTTCACAAGAAACCAATTTATTTTATTTTTAAAAAGTTTTTCAAACAATTTTAATAGTGTTGAGATAAAGAAAATTGGCCTGTATGAGTTCTTGCCCAGAGCTGTTTTGTTTGGATTTTTGATTAGAGATGTGTGTGCATTCTTTAATTCTTTAGGGAATTCGTTTTTTTGCCAGATGTGACAAAATTTCTAATAGTTGTTGCTTAATTTCTCCTGGAAAATTTACAATTGTATTATTAGTTAATCCATTTGGGCCTGATGTAGATTTTTTGTTTAGTGTTTTTATTGCTTTTGTTAGCTTATGAAGTGAGAAATTTTTATCCATGTGCTCTACATCCTTTGGGGTGTTGTAGAAATCTATTTCTTTATTTATTTTCTTATCATTTTCATTTGTTGTTTCTCTTTTGTCTTGCAAGAAAAGTTGATTAACAAATTCATTTGGTACATTATCTTTGTTAATTGGTTTCATTATCTTTGTTAAAAATGGATGCATATTTTCCCCCATTTTTTTTTTGTGTAATTTCTTTGTGGGTGGAATTGAAGATTTTCCAGATTTATGATAAAAGTGTGAAGGAGGAGAGTTGTCCTGAGAAATGTTTCCATTTGTAAGAGTCATTGGCCTCCAGTCTTCTTCTAACCCTTGATATTTTGTTTGCTTCCATGCTGTCATTGAGGTCCCTAGATCTTTTGGCTTTTCATTGGTATTTTCTTCGAAGAGCAATTAGCTTGTTGTTTTCAATGATGTGATAATCATTAATTTTTCTCTGTGTATATTCTGTTGTACTGGCTAAAATGCTTTCATTAATGTTCTTCATAAATGTCTGTAGATTTTTGCCATTTCTGTTGTTAGTATTTTTTGCGACTACTTGAAAGTTTGTCCAATTTACAATTTTTAACTTTTTTTTAATCTTGTAAATACCAGGAAGAGATATGAAACTTTTTGAAATCCTTGTCAACTTAAGGAGTTTAATAAAGTTTTGACCAAGAGAAGATGAAGATTGGAAAGTGATCACTTCCCATGGTATCTGCCAATGTATTCCACGAGAAGTGCTCACTAAAATTATTATGCATTAAAAGTCATATCAATAGCTGATTCTCTAGAATGAGGTCTGTAAAAGGTGGGTGAATTGTCATTCAGTAGTATGTAATTTTTGAGTTCTGCCAGTGTAACGTTCCAAACAAATGCAAAATACTTGAAGTTTTATGCTCCGGATAGCTTAGACGGGTGCCAGGCAATAATTAACAAATTGCCAAAAGTAGAATAAGTTGATAATAAGTTGATTTAGGGTTCAAATACCAGCGAGCGTTAATGAGTAAGAATCAAAATGATTGTCAAGTAAATATAATTCAAAAATCCTTAATTCGCGTTGCTCAAGAGAAAAAACTGTACAGACTCAAAAGGTTTATAACAAAACAGATTTATTTCCAAAATAATTCAACTCACCAAGACATCAATGAAGAACACATAACTCCAACTCCTGTGCTACACGCACTGTGCTTGGTGCTACGCACCTTGTGCTCGTGCACTCACTGTGCTACAACTTGTGCTACTCCTTCTACTACTCTACTGCTTATTCTTAAGTGACTCGTAGGTCACCGGTTTTTTGACATGAGGCCGGCGCATGCCGGGAAAGACATTAACATACTATGACAAATGACGCAAAAGCTATGACGCAAGAGGGGGTGTCCTTGGCACGCGCTTTAACGGTACAGTCGGAAGATCGGAGTTGCGGCGCATGTGCAACTCCTAGAAACTTGGAAACAAGTGCTGTGATGCCAAAAAGGAAATAAAAATCCCCAAAATGATAAATATAACGTAAATTAAACAAAACTGGTTAAGGTAAAGCAAAAGTGAACGATGGGGCATCACACCAGTTGTTCAATGACTTCCCCTCTTGCATCATTTTTATGCAATGTGATGCCCCATCGTTCACTTTTGCTTTACCTTAACTAGTTTTGTTTAATTTACGTTATATTTATCATTTTGGGGATTTTTTATTTCCTTTTTGGCATCACAGTGCTCATTTCCAATAGTTGTGAGTTGCGCATGCGCAACTCCGATCTTCCGACTGTCCCGCTAAAACACGTGCCAAGGACACGGCCCCTCTTGCATCATAGCTTGCGTCGTTCGTCATTTTATGTTAATGTCTTTCCGGCGTGCAACATGACACGTGTCTGGTTCTTGTTTTATACCGGTGACTTGCTAGTCACAGAGTTAGTGAGGAGTTGGAGTTGTGTAGAGTGAGAGTGCCTAGTGCATGGAGTTGTAGAGTGAGAGAGGAGGAGGAGAAGAGTGTTGATGTCTTGGTGAGTTGAACTATTTTGGAAATAAATCTGTTTGTTATTTTTAAACCTTTTGAGTCTGTACAATTTTTTCTCTTGAGCAACGCGAATTTAGATTAATGGTATTTATACTCTTTTTTTTTTGACAATCAATTTTGATTCTAACTATTTACTCATTAACGCTCGCTGGCATTTTGAACCCTACTTTAAACTTAGTCTACTTTTTTGGCAATTTGTTAATTATTGCCTGGTGCCCGTATTAGCTATCCGGAGCATAAAACTATTTGGATCAGGAAAAAGGTCCAACATTTAAGTATTATTGCATATTATTTGGAGCGTTACAGCAAACCCCACAGTATATTGTGAGTGTTAAAATCTCCACAGATGAGATTTGGTGCTGAGCACTGCTCAAAAACTTCAACAAATTCTTCAATGCAAACATTATTTCCTGGGTTATGAAAATTTATAACTGAGAAGATTAGTTGATTTAGCTTTATTTGTACTACAATTACTTCAAATTTTGTGTTTTCTATAGTGATAATAATTTGTTTCTGTGGAATAGTTTTTTCAATGAGTAAGGCGACTCCTCTGGCATTTGTTTCTGATAACTTACGGATGGATTTATGTTTAGTTTTTTCTGCTCGAGTTTCTTGAAGTGCCCGTATAATGATGTTATGATTTTGTGTCAGATATCTTAATAATTTTTATTTTTTTTATTTTTTAGAGTTCTGCAATTCCATTGCATTATATATCGATTAGCTTTTTTTCTTGTATGTTTAGTCCAAAATGATTTTGGACAGTGGTTAACAGCTGTAGAAGTTCCACCATATTAATAGGCTGCCGATTAATCACACTGGTTATAATGTTAAAATTTCAGCAATTTGCATTTCTTCTTCTTGATTGAAGATGAAATAATTCCAGAAACAATTTTAGAAACAAACCCTCATCACAAGCAACAACCTGCATCAAAAGAAATTGACAATAATACAAAACAACTGAGAAAAAAAAATATCAAATATCAAGCATGATAAATCAACATAAAAGCAAAAAATCGATAGCAGAGGACGAAAATGAACTGACAGTAACGCAACAACAACGAAATGAAATAATCTTTGAAGAAACACAAGAAAGTGTTCTAAATTCACACAAAAATACAACCATCAAAGAAAAAACCAGGGACATGGAAAATTGACAAATTCTTGCACAAGATTTGGAAATGGAAACCTCAAATGATGAAATTGTTCCAGAAACAATTCTAGAAACAAACCCTGACAATGAGAAATACCTTCCACTAAAAGATTTTAAAAATAATACTAGACAAGTAAGAAATAAGAAAACACACCAAATTATGAATCCTTGCAGTTTTTTCGTTTTTTCTCTGAGAATGGATTTTTGCTATTCTGTTGCTTTCTGTTGGCTAGTTGACTTATTTTCTTCATTTTCATTAGTCATGTTTATTTTCAATGCATCTGCATATTCATTCGGTGTAATTGCTGTTTTTAGATGTTGGCCAGTTGAAAGTAGTGGTAGCTGTTGAAAACCTTGGTTCCATTGATTTATGATGGTACTATCTTCTGTATTAGAGGACTTACTTCCACTTTCAATTATTTTTATGGCTTCATTCCATGTAATCCCTCAGATAATTTCAGTTTGCTTGCCTGACATGCATTGATTCTTTCTAGACACTTTTCCCATGTTGCTGGGTGATTCCCAGAGCAATTTGGGCAACTGATTATCATTGAGGAGCAATTTTTAGGAATGTGACTGCTGCCACACCTCTTGCACCTTCTTCTGTTATGGCATGTATTATGTGCATGTCCAAATCTGTTACAGTTGGAACATAATGAGGTAGGAGTATGTTTGAAGACTTTGCATCTTACAAATCCCAGGAAAATGTGCGAGGGGGGTTCTTCAGAGGTGCAGCCAATTATGACTTTGTGATATTTTTGGTGACCTCTGAAGAATTATCTAGAGAGTAAGGATTCCCCCCTTTAATCATTCCATATGATTTTGGGGCATCATTAGGAATTCTATGAGAAGCATCTAACCCCAGAATGTGGTAAGTTTCTTGGAGAATTTTAATCCATGAAGAAAATCTTGATTGAATTAATAGATTCCTGTTTGTGGTCAAATATCCAGTGCAGTCTTCTTGCAATAATTTATCTATGTGGTAAGTATACAGGCTTTAATATCTCTCAATTTTTTCCAATTCCTTTCAGAATGATTATTTGAATTTCTCGAGATGTGCTGCAACTTTTACTTTTTTTTTCATGTTTTGATTTCTCATGTTCATAATTTGGTGTGTTTTCTTATTTCTTAGTTGTCTAGTATTATTTTTTAAATCTTTTAGTGGAAAGTATTTCTCATGGTTAGGATTTGTTTCTAGAATTGTTTCTGGAATAATTTCATCATCTGAGGTTTCCATTTCCAAATCTTGTGCAAGAATTAGTCAATTTTCTATGTCCCTGGTTTTTTCTTTGATGGTTGTATTTTTTTCTGAATCTGGACACTTTCTTGCATTTCTTCATTGATTATTTCATTTTTTTTTGTTGTTGCATTACTGTCAGTTCATTTTGTCCTCCGCTATCAATTTTTTTGCTTTTATGTTGATTTGTCATACTTGATATTTGATATGTTTTTTTTTATTTCTCAGTTGTCTTGTATTATTGTCAATTTCTTTTGATGCAGGATTTTGTTTGTGATCAAGGTTTGCTTTTAAAATTGTTTCTGGAATTATTTTCATCTTCTGGGGACTCCATTTCCAAATCTTCTACCAGAATTTGATAATCACTTGTGATCACATTTTTAGTCCTGACAATTTTGTTTTTGTTGAAAATGAGTTCATTTTCTTGTGTTTCTTCTACGATTATTTTGTTTTGTTGTTGCATTGTTGTCAATCCATTATTGTTCTCCATTATCAGTTTTTTATATTTTGGTTGAATTCTTTTGATTCATATTTTAATCCTTTAATATATCTTCATTCGTAGAAGGTACAAAGCAGATTGGAAATAGAGAATCAGGAAAACTGGGTTTGCGCAAGATTGAAAACAAAGCTATTCTGCCACATGGGAAGGATATCTTAAGCTTGAGAAAAGGTGAGATGTCTTCCCTAACTATTCTAAAGTTTTGAAAAGAACTGCTTTTGGATCTAACCTAATTATTAAGTTAAATTACTAATCTATGCTACTCTATAAAATTTTCAAAGCAATTTTTCTTTACTCAATTGCAATCATGCTAAAGTATCCAAACACACAAAGGATCAGTTTGTGAAGGTTTTTCAGCAGCAATGTCTTTGTTTCAGCTGTCTGCTGCATTTGTGCTAGGTGCTAAAGTTCAAGGGCACAAATGGTCTTGTCTGGGCAATGGCAGCCTGGGTGTCAAAACAAAGGCTTCATAAAAATAAATTAAAATAAAATGTTCATGATATAAGTTGCTTCACTGATGAAGTCTCACCTTCGTTGCAAATACATTTTACCACATTTTTACCAACAGGCTTCTGCCAAACCTCTGTGGCAAGAGAAGTGTTTGAAGATTGACCAACTGATTTCCATTAAATATGATTTTTTTTATGGCAGTAGAGCTTTCAATACAGTCATACTAGGGTTATAGCTATTAAATCTGACATGCTGACAGAAATTAGTTTGCACATTACAACCCAAATTTGGCATCTAGGCTGAATTTAGATTTGACTGCTCTGCTACCACTTAATAAAAGTGAAATGTTTTGAAATCATATTGCCTCAGTATGGGATGAGTTAAATGAGATTAAACAATGAAGTAAACTCCTTGACATAGAATGACACCAAAGTCACAGAGTCTTTGGGCATTTTACTTTATTATATTAGTTTACTTTATTTACATTATAATTATTATCTGGCAGGTTTTCTTTAAGTTGATCATCATTTCTCCTATTCCAAAACCACATGAGGTGTTGCGCATGCACAACTCCAAATTTTGATCACCATCCACTAATATGCAGGAAGGACACACCCCCTCTTGTGTCATAGCTAACGCAAGCACACAATCATCATTTTTATCCAAATATTCTTTCCTGTCATGTACCACACACATATCAGCTGCACATCATGTCTAAATAAGTGATGTTACGTCACGGAGAGAGAGTGCAGAGAGAAAGTTAGTTTTGAAGTCACTTTCGAAGATGTGAGTTTAGGAGTTGTTAGTTTGGAGTTGTGAATTGAAAATGTAGAATTTTGGTGGAGATTTTGTTTGAGTGAGCTGTTAATTGCTCAGAGAATTTTGTGTAGAGGGAAAATTCATCTTGGTGAATACGGATTTTTTGGAAATAAATTTTACTTGTTTTATGAAATAGTTTTGACTTGCTAAATTTTTCTCTTGAGCAGGTTTTTTTATATTTGACTAGTCCTGTCAGACCTCTGTGGCAAGCAGCTGTTGAGGGGGTATTTATTTATTTATTTATTTATTTATTAACTTTAATAATTGACAATCTTTTCGATTTGAATTCTTTTTTGACTAAGTAACATCTATTATACTTAGAACTCTTATTTAACTTTGTCTGTCTAGATTAATTGCCTGGTGCCCGAGGTATCTGCTAATTTAGCACTTTTTAGGTTCCGTTACAAGGTCCATAATAAAGAATTTAGCATACATTTGGAGCATTACAATAGATAAATAAATCACATCTACACACATTTATTATCATCATCCTTAAGCACCCATGGGCTACAGAGGTCCAACCAGACCATGCAATTTAGTTCTCCAAGCATATCTGCACTGAGCTACATCTGCTGCATCTGGCCACTGCACACCAATTCTAACAAGGTCCTGTTTGACATTGTCTGCCCACCGCATCCTAGGTCTCCCCCTCTTTCTGAGGCCTTTAGGCACACTGTTCATAACCCTATTCGCCAATCTATAATTATCCATATGGACAACATGGCCAAACCAACACAGTCTCTCTCTGCACAATATGCTGCTTAAAGAAAGTTGCCAACTCCTTTGCCTAACCTCATCATTAGTTACAAAGTTAAACCACCTAATGCCCCAGATACTGCCTAAGCATCTAGTTTCCTGTTATCTTGTTTACAAAGAATCCAAGTTTCATTACCATAACTAACACTAGAAAGCACCAAACTATTATACAGTCTAATTTTAGTCTTTAGGTGTATACGACTATTTCTCCACGCTCTCCATAGATTCTTAAAAGTCCCGGCAGCAATCCCTATTCGTCTGTTAATCTCATGCCGCACATCACCATTATCTGTTACATAGCTCCCAGGATAATTAAACTGTGACACCTGCTCAAGACTGCAACCATTCAGATTAACTGAATCACAGCCTGCCTGACCAATTTTCATCACTTTAGTTTTTCTCTCTGTTTATAACCAAACCTACTCTACTGCCAGTTTCATCAACAGCCCTAATGAAAGAGTTCATCTCATCAACATCATTTTCCAAAAGGGCTAAATCATCAGCATAATCTAAGCCACAAATTTTCCTTTCTCCAGCCCATTTAAGGCCAAAATCTTTCCCTTGAAGTGAATTTCGCAAAACATAATCAATAACCAAACTAAAGAGAAAAGGAGACAAAATGCACCCTTGTCGAACATCAGAAGTAATGTTAAATCAATTGCTACAAGCCTTACTAATTCTCACACATGACTCAGTGTTATTATAGAAAGCTTTCATTATGTTAACTAACTTATCTGGCATTGAAGGGAGTCTTTAAACATTTTACTTCATTATATTATTTTACTTTATTTACATTATAATTGTTATTTGGGGGTTTTCCTTTAAGTTGATCATCATTTCTCCTATCCCAAAACCACATGAGGAGTTGCGCATGTCCATACACGATCTCACAATCAACCACAAATTATAACAATCAACAGAGTTGAAAGCCTTTTTGGAATCAACAAAGCTAGCAACCAAAGATTTTTGAAACTCTAAACATTTCTCAAGAATCTGCCTGAGTGAAAATATGTGATCTACACATCACCTACCACTTCTGAATCCACATTGCTCATCATGCAATTGACTTTAACCAGATTCTTAATTTTATTAAGCACAATCATGCAAAGAACTTGGAACAGAAAGCCAGCTGATACCCCTATAGTTATCACAAGAACTGTGATCACCTTTTTTTAAAATAGAGATAATAATAACTCTGGTAGAATCTTTAGGAACCATGCCTTTATCATAAAAGATATTCAAAATTTCAGTCATCCAAGTGGTAACCGAAACATTCCCAGCACTAAGCATTTTCATAGTAATTTCAGTTTAAGTTTAGAAATAGCCAAAATAACTTCAGACTGTGTTATAGGGCCAATATTAAAGCTAGTAATGCATCTATAATCACTGCAAACAATGGGAGTAGAACTAAACACATTGTTTAGAACATCACTGAAATTATGCAGAATCCTCACCTTCTATAACCTTACCTTGGTTATTCTTCAATCCCTGCATATCTGTCCGTTTTCTACCACACAAAACATTAACTATCTGGTAGAGTTCTCTGCCGTTGTGCTGTCTAACTGCTTCCTGACTTTGTCAGCCAAGCTATCAAGCCAAAGATTCTTATCAGCAGTTAACTGATCCTTTAAACATTTATTAAGCTCTCTGTAATGCTTTCTATTAGGACTAGTAGGGTATTGATTAAGAACATCCCTGCAGTTCTTTCTTTCTGAAATAAACTCAAGTGCCTTATCACTCAAATAATTCTGCCTCCTCTGCTCCTTTTTTCCTAAAAGAGAACTGTTACTTTCCAAAAAAGCCTGTTTAAAACAATCCCATTTTTCCTCCACTTCAGTAGTAAGTGAACCATGACTGTCATAATGACTAAGTAACCTATCATGGTAAGTTTTAGCTATAACTGGTCTTTCAGAGCTTCAGAATTAAAGGCAAATTTTTTAATCTTAGTATGACACTTTTTAAATTTAAATTGCAAGACACTTTTAACAAGGTAATGGTCAGATCCAATTTCAGCTCCCCTACATTAAATGGTATTCCTAACAGAACTACCATATTTCTTCGATTCTAAGATGCACTTTTTTCCCCATATAAACGTCTCTCAAAATGGGATGCATCTTAGAATCGCAGATTTTTTTCGGATTTTCCCATGCTTTGCACATGGCACCACACGTTTTGTTTTTATGCGGAACCCCACCTTCAAGTTTGACTGTTATCACATTCTCCAATTCCACTGGAGAATAAAGTGGTGTTGGTGAAATTGCTGGAGAAATTGTTAAATTCTTGGAATAGAGGATATAATTTTTAAAGGCAGTCATTGCTGGTGCGACAGACTCCTGCGTCATAGTGGGCTATTGTTAAGGCCCCGAACATCTATCTGTCAAAAAATTTCTGCAGACTTTCAACAGAAGCGACTAACTTTCAGCGACATGTGATAAAATTAAGGAAAAAAAGAAACTATGAGTTTAGTCAAATTGGAAATGCTGATGAAACCCTGGTCTTCTTTGATATGCTTCGAAATTACGCCATCAACACTAAAGAAATCAAGATTATAAGCACGGGCTACAAAAAGCAGCGTATCACCGTGATGCTATCCTATGCATCACCGCTGATGGTTGAAAGTTTCCATCATATTTAATTTTGAATCGAAAAACCATACCGAAGAATGAAATTTTCCCCAAAGATGTTATTGTGAGTGCACAAAAAAACAGATGAATGACAGCACAGCTTATGGAAGACTGATTAAATGTTGTGTGGAATAGACATCCTGGAAATCTTCATAACCCACCTAGCATGTTAGTACTTGATGCATTTCGTGGACATTTGTCTGAACAGGCCAAAAATAAAATCATGCAAAAACATGGTGACTTGGTTGCAATTCTTGGTGGCATGACTAGCCAACTGCAGCCACTCGATGTTTCAGTCAACAAACCATTTAAGGATTACTTGAGAAAGGAATATGAAATCTGGCTGTTGACTGACAACCTTCCACTGACACCTTCTGGAAGAATGAGGGAAGTGCAGGACTCAAAATTGGCGGAACACCTTGGAAGCTAATCCAAGAAAGAATAGTACAGCACTAATTTAAAAAATGTTGCATTACCAATGCTCTCAATGGCTCATGAGACGATATATTATAGGATAATGAAGATAAAGATGGCTCAGAAGAATCAGACTCTGAATGTGAAGTAAACTATGATACTGATTCAGAAGGAAGTGATGAATAACATACCTATTGATAAATAGGTACTATCGTTGTTAGTAAATTGAATTTTATTATAATAAAAATATTTTTTAGATATATTTTAGCATTTTATTTTATTTATTTTGCTTTCCTTAGAATCAAAGCTTTTTTTCTGTTGGTGGTACTGAAATTAAGGTGCGTCTTACAATCGACGGCATCTTAGAATCGAAGAAATACGATAGCTCATTTGCTGTTAATTAATATATAATCAATCATATTCATGCAGCCCATCAGGTGAAACCCATGTGTACTTATGTATGTTGCGGTGTTTGTAATAAGTGTTAGTTATTCTGAAACCATTGAGTTTACTTACCTGTAGGAGACGTTGCCTATTGCCAATGCAGCTACCAATACCAAAAGGGCCTATCACTCCCCTCCACAAAGGTCAGAGTCAGTACCAACTTTGGCATTGAAGTCACCAAGAACAAGGGTAATATCTCCTTTCTTGACAGAATTCAAAATATCCTGAAGTTGTTCATGAAACCTATTCTTCTCATCCTCATTGGCATCCTCAGGGGGGGGCATAACAGCAGATAACATTCAAGTCTTTAATGCTTGTCTGAAATTTTGCTGTAAAAAAAATTTCATTAATGCATTCATATCCTAGAAGAGCATCACTAGCATGTCTGCTGAGAAGCAGACCTACGCCTTGGTGATGCTTATTATCATCCCTCCCTGAAAAGGGAAATTTAAGATTATTTTTTAAGAATCTGACCTTTATCTGTCCATGTGGTTTCTTGCAAGCCGAGAATATCTAAATTATAACGGTGGAATTCTTGTGTGAGGACATCCAGAGAATAAGTTCTGTGCAGAGTCCTCACATTCCAACTACCTATGGAAAGAAAAACTGTATATATTGAGAGAGGGAATACAATATCAGACAGCTTCCTTATTGCAGACATGGAACAAAGATTGTTCCCCCGGCACCAAAGGCTGAAGCCATCTATACTGGAAGTCTTCCCCCAATGTAGAATTTGATGATGCCAGTAGAAGCAAAGAGTTCAGGTGCCTGTGATGACCTCTGCTGCTTTTATCCACCAGTCGATAAAACATATCCTGTGAATCTATTCACTTGGGGCTGTCAACCCACAAACAAACAAACAAAAAACACAGTGGTAGATTTTCCCTCCACAGAAGCCCACTAGTGCAGCAAATTCAGGATCCATAATCAAGCTCAGAGTCATATTTAAGTCCAGGTTTATATGGTCAGCACCAGGATCCTGTGTAGTTGATCACTTCTCAGAAGGGAAGAAAAAAGAAAAGTAGCCATAGTTGTCCAGATCAGTAGGCCACACTAATCTGGCAGCCCTCCCCTTCCATTCATTTCCACAAGAGAGTATCCCTTTTGAAAGGTACTAATGGCCAGCACCATGAGCAGGCAGGGCAGACATTAGGTGCTAAAGTGGCCAGTTCTATGCATCATCACATGGGATTGGTGCATAGCTCTTCTTTCAGTGATATTACTTGTTTATAACATAATCACCTTCCAGTCAGTTAAATAATTTATAATTGAAAGAAGAAATACAATGCAATGATTAATTACAAGAATTACCTTGATACATATATCAAGATAATTCTTGTAATTAATCATTGCATTGTATTTCAATTTTTCAAATTTTTTTTGTAAATCATTGCATTGTATTCAATTGTGCCCTGGTCAATTTCCCATTTGCCTTACTCTAGTTATGCCTCTGGACTTCACAAATGATTTGATTTTCCCTATTTATCATGTCACTTAATAATTTAAATTAATATTTTTAAACTTCTTATTCTTTAATGCCCAAGAAAGTCCCCAAAAAAGGGTATATGGTAACAAAGACAAAGGAATAGCACTGTTCAGACTAGTCCATTTGAAATTTCGGCTGTTTTCAGCATTTGTGGGTGCTAAAGGGTTAATTTAGCATATCCAAACTCATGGTTTGATTTAAATTATTTATACCTTTAAAATTATTTCTAACTAGAATCCTGTGGCTGAGTGGTTAGCATGCTTGGCCACTGATCAAAGTGACCTGGGTTTGAGCCCAGGGTAAGGCATGAATGTTTGTGTTGTTTTTCTGCTGAGGTCTCGCCACCCTCACAGACCTTCTACTATGGTATATAAACTGACAGGCTCCTGTCAGATCTCTGTGGCAAGCAGCTGCTTGAGGGGATATTTCACATTTTTTTATTTTTAAGAATACACTAAACTGGCTACCAACTATTAATTTCCTATTTTAAATTACTAATACATGCAACACTGTATTTTACCAAGATTTTTCAATTGCATTGCATTACTTATTTCACTTGTGAATTTAATATTTTTTAAGAAATGGCAGAGAGTTGTTTTATATATATGAAACAGACCAACTGTTAAAACACAACAGCTAAAAAGCATGAATTGGGACCAAACCTTTTTATTTTTTAATAAATACTTTTTTGTAGCAAAATATTTCACTTACCACATCAGATGGTAATGTATCTAGATCTGCAAATGGTGTATCTACTTTGTTATTGTCAGCATCCAGTACCACAATATCTCCCAGATCAGAACACTTTATTCTCTAAAAAAAAATTTTTTTGATTTCACTGAAATGGGCAATTAAAGAAAAATGCTTTTTGAGTAATAAAATATCACTTTTGTTCATAAAATATAAAAAATTATAGCAAAATTATTTTTTTTATTACTTATATTTAGCCTTCAGAAAATTTCTATATCTATGACTAGAGTTAGAATTATATATATATTAAAAAAAGACAAAATATGAAAAAATGTGTGTGCGTGTTTTTCTTCTCCAAATATATATTTTAACTAGAAGAATACATATCGCCTTTGGCGAATATGGCATACTCATTTTTAAAGAAAGAAGTTTTTTTTCATTTTTTGAATTTTGTATCCTTATCTCTTTACTTTATCTCCTCTATGATCATTATATTCTACCACAAGAATTTTCAACATAAATATATTGTTTGCAATATTACTTCAAGTTTCACATTTTCCACATTTAGTACTCTCTAATGATGAAAACTAAAGCTTTCTGGAGAATTTGAAAACTATGAATCATCATATTTCATTAATATTTATCCAACTCAAAATTAATTTTTCATTAACCTCTTATAACAAAAAGTTGTGTTTTCTCACCCACCCCTGGCAGTGAAGGGACAAATTGTTGCTACCAATGTAAACCCCTCAATCAAAACTCTCCACCACTAAAATATCAAATTTCTAGCCCAATTAGATTGTTTGCAATATTCAATTAAAATTTCTAAATTTTTCTGCTGTAATATTAATTTTTCTGGATGCAATTAAAACTTTTGAGTGATTCAAAAAGTGTGAATCATAATAGCTTAAATATACCTATCCACACCAAAAAGAATTTTTCGTTTATCTTCAGAGACAAACAGTTATCTCTAAAACAAAAAAAATATTGTATCCCCCCCCTTCCTCCCAGAAGTAAGGGTGAAAAATAATTCTTGTCAATACAAACTTTGTGACCTTCACATTTCAACACCATCACTTGCAATATTTGTTTAAAAATTTGCCACATCCACATTTTCAAGCTTTAGAGGGCACAATGATAGCTATTGGGAGATTCCAAAAGTGTGAATCATAACATTTCATGAATCCTATCCAATACCAAAATAATTTTCTCTCTCTAAAAACAAAGAAGTTGAACGTCTACAGATGGACAGGCAGACAGATGACAAAATGAAAATATTGTCTCATTTTTTCTGAAAACAAGCTAAATATTTTAAGATGATGATTTACTATAACTCTAACATAATAAAAAAAAAAACGAAATACCCCCTCAAGCAGTTGCTTGCCACAGAGGTCTGACAGTAGCCTGCCAGTTAATAGGTCAAAGCAGAAGGTCTGTGAGGATTGTGGTACCTCAGCAGAAAAGCAACACAAACATCCATGCCTTATCTGGGGCTCGAACCCAGGTCCCTTTAATCAGTAGCCAAGCATGCTAACTACTCGGCAATGGGACAGCAAGGGTGAATAAATTTCCTATTGTCTAAAACGCAGTGTTTTCATCAAAAAACATTTAACTTCATCCAGAAGTAATTAAAAACAGAAATAGGTTACGTTACACAACAAAAAAATTGCCCTTTCAAGTTCTGGTCTCCAATAATGTGGATTCTCAATAAAGATTGAAAATTGTAATCCTTTTAGTAAGTTATTTTCCTTTGAATATAATTATGCAATTTAACAAACATTTTTAAAATTGCAATATATACCTAATGAACGAAATAAATAATTCAAGAACAATAAATATATATAACAGAATGTTACAAAAAAGGAACAGAAATAGCAACCTACACAGAACTATAGAAAAGTGAAAAGCATCAAGATAAAGTCTAGAAATTACTGTCCTCAGTAAACACAAGTATAAATATGCCTTTATTGGAAAGGGCATGCCACACTTTGAATTGTGTCAAGGTCTGTTGTTCTACCTCTCAGCGGCACTTTTTCGCACACAATGGGCTAAATGGCCAGGTCACAAGGAACCTGAAGAAATATAGAAATCATAGAAGGTTGGGGGAGGGGACCCACTGAAATGGCTGTTGGGAGACAGATGGTAGCCTCCCCTCAAGGCCATCCAGCGTGTTCTTTAACGTGCACAGAGTATGGCTCTCTCGCACACGGGGTCATGGCTTAACATCCCATCTGAAGGATGTCAACATTTCCAAGTCCATTGGTGTCCCCTACCAACCGTGGACAGGGTGGGGAGTTTTGCAGGAATTCTGTCAAGGAAGGAGACATTACTTTTGTTCTAGGTGACTTCAATGTCAAAGTTGGTACTGACTTCTGACCTTTGGGGAGGGATGATAGGCTCTTTTGGTATTGGTAGCTACAATGGCAATGGACAACATCTCCTACAGGTAAGTAAACCTAATGGTTTGAGAATAACTAACACTCATTACAAACACCGTGACATACATAAGTACACGAGTTTCATCAGATGGGCTGCATAAGAATATGATTGATAATATATTAATTAACAGCAAATGGGTAGTTATGTTAGGAATACCAGATCATACAGGGGAGGTGAAACTGGATCTGACCATTACTTGTTAAAAGTGTCTTTCAACTTAAACTTAAGAAGTGTTGTGCTAAGGTTAAAAATAAACCTTTAATTCTGAAGCTCTGAAAGACCCAGTTATAGCTAAAGCTTACCATGATAGGTTACTTAGTCATTATGACAGTCATGATTTACTTACTATTGAAGTTGAGGAAGAATGGGACCGTTTTAAACAGGCTTTTCTTGAAACTAACAGTATTCTTTTAGGGAAAGAGCTACAGAGGAGGCAAAATTCTTTGAGTTATAAGACATTGAGCTTATTTCAGAAAGAAGGAACTGTAGAAATGTCCTTAATCAGTACCCTACTAGTCCAAATAGATATAGTAGTCTATAATAGTTAGTTGCTGATAAGAATCTTCGGCTTAATGGCTTGGCTGACAAAGCTGAGGAATGCTTGAGGATGATGATGTAATTGTACAACCATTTTTTTAGGCTACATTTTAGAACTTTTGGAAATACCTTTCTACACTTTTCTCATGCCAAATTCTGAAATGCAAAGTAGTTGCTTTGTATTTGCCACAGGAACTGTCTATCTCTCAGAAGTTTCACAATGACTGAAACTCATTGCTGCATCCTAGTAAACAGTAATGATACACAATTCTATTTTGGAGAAGCTGTTTACCTATATATGTATAATCAAGCACTGGTTTGGGTTGTTTTACCTCTGAGTGACCCTTTTTCCACACAATGGGCTAAATGGTCATGTCACAAGGACCCCAAAGGCTCGGAGAAGGTTGGGGGAAGGGGTCCACTGGACAGCTGTTAGAAAACAGATGAAAACCTTCCATCAAGGCCATCCAGTATGTTCTTTAAAGTGCACAAGGTATGAATCTCTTGCACATGGGACCATTGCTTAATATTCCCTCCAATGGATAGAGGCCTTTCTAAGTTCATCAGTGTCCCCTACTGAAGGCAGTGTGTGTGTATGGGGGGGGGAGGTGTAGAGATAAATCTCAACACTGGCCCAATTAAGGACTCAAATATGGCAATATCAGATTATGGGCCTGACACACTACCCACTGAGCCACCTACGTGCAGAGAAGATTGGGGGAAGGGGATCCCACTGAAAGCTATTAGTAGATGGTAGCTCTTATCAAGGACATCTAGAGTGTTCTTTAATATTCATAGGGTATGACTCTCCTGCACACGAGGATACAGCTTTACATCCCATACAATGGATGACAGCCTTTCCAGGTCCACTGGTGTTCCCTTTTGACGATGACAGGGTGGGGGTTTAGTGGAGATAAATCTCAACATTGGCAGAGATGGTAATTGAACCTGGGAACTGCAGATTACAGGTCTGATGTGCTACCAACTGAACCAACCCCCATGCATGCTATGGAGACCTGGGTCATGCATCTGCTGAGCAGTGCCTTGTAAGCCTCAAACCATCACAGGTAACACCAATATGGGCCTTCCCATTCAAATGATCAGAGTTTAGTGATGAGATGGTCACTTTATGCTATCCATTAACTGATTATAAATTAAATCTGCTATATCATAACAAGGAAAATAATTGTTTATTTGCATTTTTGAAATGCAGAACGACTACAGTATACTTTTTGATATTAAAAGAATTAATCACTATATACGAGAAATAAATTCTAATTCACAAAATTCACTGTTAAAATCTTAATGACTTCTCAGACTATGATATTTTTAATACTGACTTCAGTTGGTCAATTTTACCCACTGGTAAAAGAACTGAGCCTTTTATACAAAACCATTTTTTTGTGCTTGACCTAAATGTTAATCAATTACAAGATGATAGATTTAGCAAGTTCTCACCATAATTAGTATTTTTCATACAATGGTTGGTGCACTCTGGGTTATTGTTTAGCATTCAGTATTCGGTTCTTGTTCCCTGATGACTCACCATAGTTGAGTTGGTAGTGCCTTCACAAAGTCGATATTTTTTTCTAAAGATACCAGGGGAAATAATAAAATAAAAAATAATAAAAATTTGTTATGTTGAACATGTTGTTATGTTGTGAGCAGGATATTTGGTGATTTTTCAAATTTTTAACTAAGGTGCCACCGACTAAAAATTAGCAGTGAACAATAACTGGTTACAGGATGCTAAACAACCCAGAAAATGAAGTGTACCAGCCATTGTGCAAAAAGGATTCTAGTTATGGTGATAAATTGCTAAATTTACTGTCCTGTGATTGATTAGCATTTAGATCAAGAACAAAAAAATTTTTTTTGTATAAAATCTTCTTTTTTACCAGTAGGTAAAATTGACCAACTGAAGCCAGTATTAAAAATATTGCAGTCCAGAATGTATTAAGATTTTAACAGTAAATTTTGTGAATTAAATTTATTTCTAATATTTAACATTGTGCTTCTAAATATATTTAAACTATACTCCATTCTGCCTTAGTTGAGACCTAATATAAACAAACAATATGACACAAGCAAGCCTTTCCTAGTATCAATGCACACAGAAGAAATTGTTATTGGTTACATTTTGAGGCACATGTTAAGTAAGGCTCATTTTTAAGCACATGTTAAGTATGTGGATATAAAACACAAACATATGACCCTGTATCACCAATGCTAAATAAACGCCAGTTTTTAAACTTATAATGTGCTAGGCTACTGATCAAAGGGACCTGGGTTCGAGCCCTGGGTAAGGCATGGATGCTTGTTTTGCCTTTCTGCTGAGGTCCTCAGAGAGATCTTCTCTGTGGCATATTAAATTGACAGACTCCTGTCAGACCTCTGTGGCAAGAGCTGCTTGAGGGGTAATTTATTTACTTATTTTATTAATGTTATCAAAAATTATTATAATAATCAAATCTGAAATGGTAAAACATTATCAATGGAACCATTTGAATAAATTTAACTTTAAAATTAAAATCCTATTTCAGTTCATGGTTGGCAGGAAATCACTATAATCTAATACACTGCTTATGGTATTGTCACTA
This sequence comes from Ryuthela nishihirai, assembly GCA_038380435.1. Classification (NCBI taxonomy): domain Eukaryota; kingdom Metazoa; phylum Arthropoda; class Arachnida; order Araneae; family Heptathelidae; genus Ryuthela; species Ryuthela nishihirai. The sequence goes on along the minus strand of JAWZYU010000003.1, from coordinate 87,861,092 downwards.
CTTCTGCTAATTCAATAAGTGTATTTTCAAAATCTTGTTCACATATTACATCAATTGCCACACTTTTGACCTGAATTTAACCTATTTCATCTTAATAGCAAATATATTTTACTTCCAAGATATGCTTTAATTTGCCATAAATAATTTCATCTCCATACTTTTTATATCATCTCATTCAGTTACAGCAGCTTTGCATTCACAAGTGTAAAATATAAAGCCATATCTGTAATGTTAGACTGAAATTAGGCAAATCAAGATCAGAGTTTATTGATATTAATATTTTGTTAGCTCATTTCTGACGGAGTTATTGAACCTTTTTCCTGATATCTGTCAAGGCAGGTTCCACATCAATTCATCAAACTCAATTCATTGCATGCCAATTCATCACGATGTCAATTCTTTGCAATGTTAGACGTGATTTTATTGACTATTTGTAGATTGTTCAAATGAACTCTCATCATCATCATCTTCAAGTAGCTGTGGGCTATGGAGGTCCAACCAGACCGTGCAATTTAGTTCTCCAAGCATGTCTGTCCTGAGCTACATCTGCTGCATCTGGCCACTGCACACCAATTCTAAGAAGGTCCTGTTTGACTCTAGAGACAATAATTCAGACTTTGAAAGGTTAAACATGCGTCAGAAGAATTTACCCCAGGAATTAATTAAAACTTGCATAACAAGTTTTTCAACCAATTAATATAATAAAATGATAAATTTCAACCAATTAATTTCAAACCATTTAATAAAGCATGCACTTTAAAAGTTTGCGTAATGATTATTTCAATATTAGGCAATCATTAATGACATTTATTAAAATAATTTATTGTTAAATATTACAGCTACTCTTTAAATACTGAACAAACATTTTGAAAATCAAGATTTAAATAGATTTGATTATGATCTTTAATTTATCATCAGTCACAATTTTCCATTAAATTCATATATTAAAAGTTATAGAGCTTCGAAGTTTCCCATTGAGATAACATGGCAATTCTCTATTTTGGTAGGGCAATTTTGGTTGGTATTTTGAGGAGCTATTTTGGTATGTTGACTTATTGTTACATGAAGTACTTAAAACTCATATATTTTATGCACCACCTTAGTAACAGAGGGTTATATAGTTTTATATCTGAGTGACCCCTTGGACAGCTGTTAGGAGACAGATTGAAGACTCCATTTAAGGCTATCTAGCATGTTCTTTAATATGCACTGGATGTGGCTTTCCTGCACATGGGATTCAGACTTAACATCCCATCTGAGGATGGCTGCTTTTCCAGGCCCATTTGTGTCCCCTTTCTGACTTAAGCCAGTTTATCAATACCTAACCAACCTAAAAAGAATTTTTAATATATCTCTAAAAACAATAAATTCTGGAAAATTCTTTTTTTCACAATGGTTATACATAAGTAAAATAATAAAAATAAATACCCCCTCAAGCAGCTGCTTGCCACAGACGTCTGACAGGAGTGTGTCAGTTTATATACCATAGTAGAAGGTCGGTAAGGTTGGCAGGACCTCAGCAGAAAGACAACACATACATCCTTGCCTTATCTGGGATTTTAACCCAGGTCCCTTAGATCAGTAGCCAAGCACGCTAACCACTTGGCCACGAGACAGCTGAAATTATTGATTATATATTTCTTGGTCTGGTGTAATTTGTTCAACATTTGTTCGCCGAAATTTTGTTCGAAATGGAAATTTGTTCGAAATGGAAATGTGTTTGACAGAAATTTGCTTGAAACAGAAATTTGTTTGCCCAGAATGTGTTGGAAACAGAAATTTTTTCAACTAACATTTCATTAAAAGTTTGAGAATTTTGAAATATTGAGAGGCAGCTAGAGGGCATACTCCTGGATAAGGTGATTTTGGGGGCTTTAGGATGAATGGATTTTAGAGTCCTCACATTTTTAACTTTCTTTAAACCAACTTTAGCGGTTGAGAAGTAAACAACATTAATGTCACATTTTTTTTCTTCTACTTTTAAATTGTGATTGTTTTTATTTGATATTTTTTCTATTGCAACTATATGCTGAGTGATCATTGAAAAATGACTAAATGGGACTCTAATTTTGAAGTCCTATAACTATTAAAATAAACATTTTATGGGAAAATGTGATAAAGGTAAATTAAAGTTCTAAATCATTTCTATTTAAATATCCATTTTCAAAAATATTCCTTCAGTATTTCACGAGTTATGGAAAGTTGGAAGTATGGAAGTTTGAACATATAATAATAGCAGTGCTAGACATTGGAAGTTAATTAAAACTGAACTAGGAAATATTATTTCAAACCAGTTCATATATAAATACATATTTTATAAGTGTGTGCAAATAATTTCTTAAAAATTTTAAATAAATTTCTTAGAACAGATTGCTTCTCTGAAAGGTTTAAACTTCAATACTTGCTTAAAGATTGGGAGAATATTGCTGACAATCGAGATTTAGGTAGATTTGATTCAGATCTTTAAATTATCCTCCTCCAAATTTTCTCACAAAACGCTGATTTTAGAAGTTATAGAACTTTCGAAGTTAGCACCCCATTGACATATGGGTGGTCATGTTATGTCAACATGATGCTAATTTCAAACAATTACATTGACTTCCATGATTATTCAGTTATGTCTTCTGTAATAATATAGATCTTGTGAATAAATGAATAAATATTTTTGGTTTTGGGAGAGGGCCAAGTGGTCAGATTGAGAATATAAAAAGCAAAAACTACCTCACTGCCAGCCACCCAGCCCTCCATTGAAAAACATATTAAAATATTTCGCACTGGGGAGATACAATAATCCCGATACTTTTCCTAAAATAACTTTGATTCCATTTCAGAAAAAATTCTGTTTCGAACAAATTTCTGTTGAACAAAATTCTGTCAAACAAGTTTCCGGATACCATATTTTTTTGGTAGCCCATCATGCCATTTCAGTTTCCTTTGTGGCCCTCCATTCCATTTCAATTTTCTATGTATCCTTCCTTTAAAGTGTTTGCCAAGGCATGACATAGAACCTACTTATACAGAGAATTCCCATGTTATGTCAATGGAAATCTAACTTCGAAGCTACACTAATGAAGATAAAAAAAAATACCCCCTCAAGCAGCTGCTTGCCACAGAGATCTGACAGGAGCCTGTCAGTTTATATGCCAGAGTAGAAGGTCTGTGAGGATGGCAGTACCTCAGCAGAAAAACAACACGAACATCCATGCCTTACCTGGGACTCGAACCCAGGTCCCGTAGATCAGTAGCCAAGCGCGCTAACCACACACTAACAAATATTAACATTTTACTGATTCCTATTAAACCCAGAAAGAATTTTTTTCCTTTATCTCTTGAAATAAAAAAAAGTTGTGTTTTTCCAACCTCTAAGAGTAATTGCTGCTGTCAATGTAAACCCATCACCAACTCAAGCACCCAAATTTCTAACATGAAAACTATTTGCAATATTCATTTTCTATTTTGTCATTTTCCAAATTTAGAGCTCAACAGTGGTGGAAATTCAACCTATTAGAACATTTGGAAATTGAAACACTTAATATTTTATTAGTACCTACCTATCCAATATAAAATAATTTTTCATTTATTTCTTAAAACAGAAAAATTAATGTCTGCAGAGAGACACCCATTTTTTTAAATGAGCTAAAAAGGTAATTTTTTGCCACTAATTCTGGATGTTCCAAATAGCATAGAATAACAAAAAATAGCAATTTTAACTCACCATTAATGTTGATGATGGGACACCAATTAAGAATGGCATGGGAGCACTGTGGACAAAATAATTTATATAATTAAGATTAAAATATTTTCCACATTCACAGATTTTATCATACTTAATCACATTTAAAACATTAAAAGAGATTTCATGGTCTTTGGAAATAAAAACCTCACAGGCTGTGTAATACTAAGAGGGAAAAGTGTGTTTTCTTTTAATGTGCAGAAATGCTACAGTTTATGCTAAACTGTCTATATAGGAGTGACTAAACATTGATTTCTCAGAAAAAGTGCTTAGAGTTTAACTGAAATGTTCTGACTTCTTGTGGAATAGACAACTTGTTTTGGTTTGGTTGTTATATAAGTGAATGGCACTTATCTGCAGATAAAGGAATAAATGGCAAGGTCACAAGAATACCAACAAAGGCTAAGGCTGGATAGAAAAAGGGTTGGATCATTTTATTTCTGAGTGGTATATTTGTTCACAAAATGGGTTGAATAGCCAGGCCACATTGAGTCTAAAGCAGTGTTTCCCAAATTTTTTTGTGCCATGCCCCACTTAAGCCTTTCTAAAATTCTTATGTCCCCCCCCTCCTATGTAAAATTAAATTGTTCGTTGAAGTAACTTAAATGATAGGTTTCAGGAAGAAGTCACTAGGGAATTGTAGAGGAAAATTGTAGAGGCTGAAAGAAAGAAATATAAGATCAATTAAAAACTAAAAATAAAGTATGTGTTAAAAAAATAAATAAATAAAAAAATAGTATGTGTTATAAAAATAAAGTATGTGCTCACGAAGACAAAAAGGAATATACTATGTTCGTCCTAATACTCTCTGTAATTTGTATCGATTCTTGGCAAGGGCAAGGGGCGCCCTCATTGTTCTCTTGAAGAAGGATAATGACGACTAACAATGTAATCTTCGGGTTTTCTTTTGTCCGGGCTCGCTAATCCTACGGCCGCCATACGGTTAAACTCTGAACGAGTCCATTTTCGAATTGCCCCCCTGTGGGGCGTAGGCCCCACGTTGGTAAACACGGATCTAAAGGCTCAAAGCTGGATAAGGAAAAGGGTCCCATTGACCAACTGTTAGAAGACAATGGCAGTCTCCTGTCAGTCACCTAATGTGTTCTATAAACATGGACAGAGTATGACACTTCTTATATGGGTCATAGATTAATTTTCCATCCAGTGGGGAGTAGCCTTTCGAAGCCTATCAGTGTCCCCTTTTCTCATCATGAGCAGAGGAGTTAGCAAAGAAAATCTCAATGCAAATACAGTGGGAACTTAGAATATTAGATTATTACTGGCCTGCTGCCAACTGAGCTACCCCATCCTGTAGGGGCAGGGAATCCATTGGGCAGTTATCAGGAAACAGATGGTATACAGACAACAGTATTCTTAACTCTTCTAGGGTTCATCCTACAAAACTGGTTTACATCCAGATGCTCAGCTATTTTACTACTATGATAAGTCAAAAAATAAACTTTAGAACTTTTTTTGCCAAATAACTAATGAAAAGAATTATGGCATGTTATATATCAATTAAGTAGTATTTAACTGGATTGTCTGAAAATAAAATATTTGATATAAAAGACAAACAATTTTATTATGACTTTTTTTAGTCATATTAAACATAGACAAAAAAAGCACCTGGTAATGCAAATAAAAAATAAAAAAAATCTAATAGACAGAAAAAAATTATAATGCATATGAATAGAAAGGCTACTTATTCTGAATAACAGAAAAATAAATTTTTACTTAAATCAAAAAAATTACTTTCTTTTAGTTGGGTTGGGTTGTTTTACCTCTGAGCGGCACTTTTTTGCACACCATGGGCTAAATGGCCAGGCCACATGGACCCCGAAGGCTCAGAGAAGGTTGGGGGAGGGGACCCACTGGAACAGCTGTTGGGAGACAGATGGTAGCCTCCCGTCAAGGCCATCCAGCGTGTTCTTTAATGTGCACAGGGTATGGCTCTCCCGCACACGGGGCCACGGCTTAATGTCCCATCTGACGGACGGCGGCCTTTCCAAGCCCATCGGTGTCCCCTACTGACCGTGGGCAGGGCGGGGAATCTTTCTTTTAGTAATTTGTTTCTTGGTACTATACTTTGAGAAATATCCCTGCTTTGTGCAAACTGTGCCAAGTCAAATAAATAAGTCAGCTTTACAATTTTTTTTAACAAGTCAACAGAAATAGGTCGTGCTATAAACCAAGCAGAAAGAAATAGGTTATGTTATATGCCAAGTAGGAATAGGTTATGTTATATACCAAACATAATTTAATGCAGAATTTTATGAAAATAAAAAATTTAAACTAATATACAAATGTATTAATTTTAACCCTTCCAGGGTCCCCATCAATCATACACATTGACAGAATCTGAATTCAGAGCCCAGAAATGTTTATATCTGTTTCTGACCTAACACATGGAACATCTATTCTTTTAAATAGAAATTGCCTTTGAAATTTTTTTTTCATATATCTTATAAAAATCCATAATTCAAGTTTAAAAAATTTTTTTTTTCATATGATGCATATTTTATTAAACTAATATAAATTTGTTAAAACAATCTGATTGCCATATTTTAGATGCGATATACATCGAAAAGCCAAAACATTATGACCGCCTGCTTAATATGATGTTGGTCCTCCACGTGCTCCCCAAACATCTCTTACCCAGCGAGGCATGGATACTACAAGATTTTTAAAGGTGTCTTGTGGCATCTGGTACCAACTCGTTACTAGCATATCCTTTAACTCTTGTAAGTCACATGGTTGAGCCACCGCAGATTGGATATGCTGTTCCAACACAAACCACAGATGCTAGATTAGACTGATGTCTGGGGAATTTGGAGGCCAGGGCAATACGTGGAAGTCTTCCTCATGTTCCACAAACCATTCTCGAACAATCCAGACAGCGTGGCATGGCGCATTATCCTGCTAAAAGAAAGCACTAGTAGAAGGAATACTGTTGCAAATGAAAGGATGTACCTGGTGTGCAATGATGTTTAGGTAGGTGGTAGACGTGATATTTTCCTGTACATGAATGAATGGCTGGCTGGACACAAGGTTTCCCAGCAGAACATTGGAAAGCATTACACTTCTTGTACTGGCTTGTTTTCGGTGCCTTCGGTGTTTTCGGTGCCTTCGGTACCTGGGAAAGTGGACCAAGTGCATCTTGGTCCACTTTCCCAGGTAAATGATGCACACGTACCCCGCTATCCACTTGGTGCAAGATGAAACAAGATTCACTAGACCAGACAACCTTCTTCCAATTATTCAAGGTCCAGTTTTGATGCTTGCGTGCCCATTGTAGGCACTTTCGATGGTGAACCAAGGTTATCATGGGAACTCAGAGTGGCCTGTGTCTATGCAGCTCCATTTTCAGCAGGGATTTATGTATTGTGTGTTGTGACACATAACTCCTGTCACCAGCATTCAAATTATGGGTGAGTTGCACCACAGTATTCTTTCTGTTGACTCGTACCATACAGGCTAGCCTTCATTCACTCTAGCATCGATGAACCATGGTCAGCCCACACCTTGCCGGCGGTTCAAGGTTTTTTTCCCAACTTTTTGAAAGTACTAACCACAGCTGACTGTAAGCACCCCACAAGCTTTGCCATCTCAGAAATGCTCGACCCAGTCATCTGGCCATTACAATTTGGCCGTTGTCAAACTCACTTAAGTCTGCTGCCTTTCCCATCTGAAGAACAAGAATAACATTGATTAACAGAGCTCAGTATCAGGTATTATTAATACCATTTCATGACTTTCACATGCGCCATCGTTTATCTGCAGTTGCTTCAATTTGCATAAAGATGTGCTGGTCATAATGTTTTGGCTCTTTGGTGTATGGCAAAGGCAGTTTGCTTGGTTTTTTACATTCAAACAACCTCTTGATTTAAGTCACAAGATTGATCTGAACTATTGAAAACTAATTTTATTTTACTTTTGAAATTCTCCCTAAAATTTGACCAAAAATGCAATTTTTGAAACTGAAAGTCTTTGGAAGCAATCACAAGTACATACCTCTATTTAAACCCAGTTTTTGCAAATGTCAAATGGCAGGACTATTTAGTAGCTGTGCCAATTCCCTGAATGTCCAACATGGATTTTCATTCAGCACCGCCTTTAAATGGTCATTGTTCAACTCCACCGATCAGCCACTTCGAGGCTCATTTCTGAGTAGGAAGTCACCTGACTGGAACTTATCATACCACCAATAACAGTTGCCTTTAGAGATAACTTTGTCCCCATAAGTTTTGCACAGTTTGCACAAACACTCTTGGACACCGACACCATTCTGAATTTGTACTGCATGGTGGAATGAATATTCATCTTGCATTGCCATTGTGAAATGCCTGTTGCCACTTGTACAGACTAAATGTAGGTACAGAATGTCATTAGATATTAGAGCTATACATGTCGTCTTTTACAATGTTTACAAGACAGCTGAATATTTCCTGACAACAGCAAAAGCGTGGTTCATGCTTTTTTCCCATTATTTTGCATCAATCAATACTACAATGAAAAAAATATAAACAAATAACAGAAGTCTAGTTTTATGAAAATTCTTTTTTCTAAATTATTCAGAAAGATTTTTCCTTTTCATTGATATATAACTGAACTGTTTTTTCATCAGGTTTTCCAAAATTAGGAGTTAATTGCCTTGTCAGATCCTTCTTTTTCAACTACATCACTGGAGAAACTTCTTACTAAAGTTAATATTTGTAAATTGTTTATTCCCATAAAATTCTGAATTAAATCCTGTTTCATTTCATTATAACATGGCCTATTTCTATAAAATGGTTATTTGTTTATAAAATTCTAAAGTTGACTTGTTTATATGACTCAGCAAGCCAAAGATTCTTATGAGCTGTTAACTGATCCTTTACATGTTTATTAAGCTCGCTCTAACGCCTTCTGTTAGGACTAGTAGGGTGTTGATTCATATTAATCCTGCACTTCCTTCTTTAAGAAATAAATTTAATAGACATATCACTCAAATAATTTTGTTTCCTTTATTCCCTTTTACCCAAAAGAGTAGTATTGGTTTCAAGAAAAGCATGTTTAAACTGATCCCATTCTTTCTCAACTTCAGCAGTAAGCACGATTGTCATAATGACTAAGTAGCCTATCATAGTATGCTTTGGTTATATCTGGATCTTTCAGACCTTCAGTGTTGAAGGAAATTTTCTTAACCTTAGCACAACATTTCTTAAGCTTCAGCTGCAAGACACTTTTGACCAGGTAATGGTCAGTCCCAATTTCGGCTCATTTTCAAAGAGAATGAAGATTTTTGTTTACCTACTTTTTCACTCCTTAAAAGTTTTAATTTAGTTATGATGATGAGGAAAATGCAAATAGTAGCATTTTATTACTAATTATATAACAAAAAAAAAAACATTTATCTTTAATTCCTTAAATTTAAAAAGTTGCTTTTCTCACACCCCTCTGAGAAAAGGGGACATATTACTGCAGTCAGTGAAATGTATCTTGGCACTCTACCACCAAAATTTCTACTATAAACAGACCACTTGCAACATTCATTAAACATTTTGCTGTTTCCATATTTAGTGATCTCTAACAATATCAATTAAAACTACCTAAGTATTTGAAAAATGCAAATCATAATGAAATCTCATAACTGAAAAATAATTTTCCAATCATCTCTTAAAACAAAACAATTGCATTTCCCACCCATCCTGGGCATAAGGGGTTAACTCTTTGCTGCCAATGGAAACTTCATGACGTTCATATCCCACCACCAAAATTTTAAATTTCTACCATAAATAATATTATTTTCAATATTAGTTAAAAATATTGGAATTTTTTATTTTTTTTTTCCAATGCTAGAAGGACATAATTATAATTTTGAGGATATCTGAAAAGTGCAAATTGTAATATTTCATCAATACCTCCAATCAAAAAGACTTTTTAATTTAAAAACAATTCTCTCTTAAAACACAAAAGTTATTATTAATTATTTTATAATAATTTATTCCCCACACACCCTGCAGGTAAGAGTCAACTCATTGTTGCCAATGAAAACTTTATGACCTTCACATATTCCACCACCATAATTTTAAATTTCTAGCATAAATACATTTTTTTCAATATTTGTTTGAAATTTTGGAATTTTTCATTTTTTTTTTCCGAATCTTTCAAAAGCTATAGTTGCACACACTTTATTTTGCACCATTACAGGGTACTATTATAGCTTTTGGGATATTTGGAAAGTGGATATTGCAATATTTCATCAATACTCTAATATAAAAACAAAATTCCCATCCCTGGTCTAATGCAGTCAACTCATTGTTCCTGATGGAAACTTCATGACCTTCATATTCCACCACTAAAATTACTAGCATAACTACATCATTTTCAATGAAATTTTGGAATTTTTGATTTTTTCCACCATCAGAGGACACAATTATAGCTTTTGGGAGATTTGGAAAGTGCAAATCATAATATTTTATCACTACCTACCCAACAAAAAAATTTTTTTTTAAATTTATCTCTATAAACAAAAAACTGACAGACAACAAAGTGAAACTATTATCTTCTTTATTTTGTTTTGAAAACGAGATAAAAATTATTTTGCAATAGTTTAAACTTGTGAGCTTAAACCAGGAAGATGCTAAACCAGTTTTGGTAGTCCAGGAATTGACTACCAAAATTTCAAATTTCTAGCATAACTACATCATCTGCAATATTTGCCTGAAATTTGGAATTTTCGATTTTTTTCCCACCATTAAGAGGACAAATTATAGCTTTTGGGAGATTCAGAAAGTGCAAATGTAATATTTCATCAATACCTATGCAACAAAAAAGAATTTGCAAATTATCTCTATAAACAAAAAAAAAAAAAAACGAGTTTGCAATAGTTTAGATGAAACTTGTGAGCTAAAATCAGGAAATCAAATTAAAACATGCAAATTGGCTTTGCCATACATTGTATCTAACTGGCAATCAGCAATTTCCACTTTTTAAAAATCGAACTTTCACGTGTTTTAGTAAAAACAAGATTAGTCATTTCATTCATCCCAGCATTCAACAGTGCTCTCCAGTTACTGAAACAAAACAGACATTTTGCTTGTGATTGTAACGTTCATGGACCCCAAAAAAAAAGAACAATTTAAAAGCAGAGAGCAAACTGGACAACAGCTAGAGGCCCTACACTTCAGGTTCCCTCAGGCAGTAAAAATAGAAATCAATGAGAGAAATAGTAGCAATAATGGAAATGGCAAGAATAACAATAATAATGTCAATTTCTTGAAACCATCATTTGCTTTTGTATTTAAAATAAAAAAATACCCCCTCAAGCAGCTGCTTGCTGCAGAGGTCTGACAGGGTTGGGTTGTTTTACCTCTGAGCGGCACTTTTTTGCACACCATGGGCTAAATGGCCAGGTCACATGGACCCCGAAGGCTCAGAGAAGGTTGGGGGAGGGGACTCACTGGAACAGCTTTTGGGAGACAGATGGTAGCCTCCCGTCAAGGCCATCCAGCGTGTTCTTTAACGTGCACAGGGTATGGCTCTCCCGCACACGGGGCCACGGCTTAACGTCCCATCCGACAGACGGTGGCCTTTCCAAGTCCATCGGTGTCCCTTACTGACCGTGGACAGAGCGGGGAATTTTGCGGAGATAAATCTCAACGCTGACCCAGCTGGGACTCGAACCTGGGAACTACAGATTACGAGCCTGGCACGCTACCGACTGAGCCACCCCCACCCCAGGTCTGACAGGAGCCTGTCAGTTATTCACCATAGTAGACGGTCTATGAGGAAGGCAAGATCTCGGCTAGCAACTTATATTGTTGCCATTTACTGCTCCCTAACTGTGAACATAAAAAGTTAAAAATAGCATTCAAATCTGCTGCTGCCAGATTCCTCACATTTCCAAAGGTATTATTGAAGGATTCCATTGCAGCTGGAGATCTGATTTTCTAACCAAACATGGGGTCAGGCAGGAGGAACCCACCTATAAAATTTGGGACCTTTCAGTGAAGTACGTCGGGAATAACAGAATACCAAAATCTGATGAAATAAATATCTCGATCGTTTGCCACAGGCTCTAAGAGAGCGTGCCATGTCAGCAATTACCTTTGCAACACCGAGAAATTCTTTGTTCAAACTGTGTAAAATGTTGGGGGGGGGGGGAGATACTCACAAAACTAACCATTAAAATTAAAGTTATTTAATTCTCCATGACACTGTTAAATGTTTTTAAGCACTTCAACACATGGACTATGCTATCAAGTATCAACAGTTATTAAGGAGAAATTTACGTACAGTACCATAGAGGATGGGTAATAGGAACTTCCGGAATGCTTTCGGTGACAAATTTAATAATCGACGTTTTTGCCGGTAAGTGAAGTCCCAATGGAGATTAAATGAAGGATAATGGCTGCCAATGGTCTACCCACCTTGGAGAAGGAAATAACCATTTATACCTTTGATAGCAGAGAGTGCTTAAAAAAGTTTTTGATCCACGACACGAGTTTCATGCCCTTCCTTTCGCCGCTTCATCAGGTGGGTTCAGTCCACATGTTGAAGTGCTTAAAAACATTTAACAGTGTCATAGAGAATTAAATAACTCTAATTTTAATTACTGCACTGTGTACTTCTACTCTAATTTTTGTTAAACTAACCATTAGTGCAGGAAACAACAGAATATGCAGATTAAAAGTGACATACAAGCTGTCACAATTTGTATAAAATTGAAGGCATGGGCCAAATGGGAACCTGATTTTTAAACCAATCATTGGGGCACACAGGGGGCATTGTGCAGGAAATTTGGATCCATGTGGACAAATATCACAGGAGCCACAGGGCAGCAAAATCTGTGGTAATGCAAATAAAAATCTCAATAGCTTAAGCAAAAACTAAGCCATGGACTATGAGAGAGATCGCTGACATCAACAACAATTCAAGCAAACATCGGGCAAATTTCTTCCTGTTGAAAATCTGTGCTAAAGTGTTGGGGGGGGGGGGAGACTTACAAAATTTTTACCTTCAGTGCAGTGAAAATAAGAATATATAGATTAAAAGTGACACACAGGCAGTGCCAGGTACATTCAGCTAGTATAATAATAAATTACGATGTTTGAGTGTCTGTGGCAGCCATAACTCATCAAGAAATGTGGTAGATGCTTAAAAATTTGATAGAAGGTCTTTGGCTTTCATCTGCATTGCCTAATTTCAAGTCAAAATTCCAAGAGGGGGCTTCCTAGAAGCAAAAATATTCATCATGCTATTCCTATGGGAAAAAGTATTCACTACTAAATCACATACAAATACGGTAAATTATATGAACAAATTTTCTTTTAAGTTCCAGAGGTGAACATGAAGTGTTCATATATGCTTTTAAAGCTGTACCTTTTCATTGTATAAAATGTATATTTAGAAAATATCAACCTAAAAGTGAGGTCTAAAAACCTTTTTTTTTTTTTTGGGGGGGGGGGGGGGGAGAGGGGAGAAGGAATATACAGATTTGCAATTTTGAAGAAAGAAGCTCACAAAAGCTTCACAAGTCCTTTATTAGACTTTATAATTTATCTGTTAATAAATATAAAAGTCAAATATTTGCATTTACATATATTTTAAAAATTAACATAATATATATAAATTATTTTATGCTTAAAACAATTTTTCACTAAAATAATAGCACACAAAAAGTACTTTTCATAATAGCAATCTACCAACTTACCTTAAATAATCCAACAAACGTTTTGGAAGAACAGGTATAAAAATATGCTGCCTAAAACAAAAAAAAAATATATAATACCAAACATTTTATGAAATTACAAAAAATAGAATTTAAAATTTATACTCTCTTTACATTATTTACCTAAAAAATAATAGTTGATCATTACTGTAATGTTTTTTTATTTTCTTTTTTGAAAATTTTATTTTATTAAATTTTTTGACATCAATGAATAACTGAGAATATTAGGATTATAAGGAACTGTTAGTATAGAAAATTAATTTGTTGAGTGACCTTTGGTGAGGTGGGATAATACAGATGCTGGCATTAATATTTTCAGGTACCAAAGAATGACAAATACAGAATGATTAGAACTTGGCAACAATAAAAAAAACTCAGTTTGGCCATGGAATAGTGTAATGTTAATTATTTTATTTATGAATGTGATCAGTGATTTCAGAAAATTGTATATGAATTAACATGAACCTTAGAATAAAAATAATTTGAAAGCAAAATTTTGGGAAAAAATTCTAATATATGAGTTTATATTGTAATGAACCATTCACCTGAAGGATAATGACACTTTTAAATTTATTTTATTTTCTTTCTCACCAAGGATAGAGCATGGACAAATGTATAAAATCTAAATACTGACATTGTATTCAACCCTGTAAACTAGGTATAGACCTAACAAACAACTGTCTACACTGATTAAGGCCCAATTAATAAAATGGCAGAATTCTATATTCATGTTCTGACTGGTTTTAACAGCTTGTGTACCACAACTGCTGGGTGGCTTATCACAGCCTGCCAAATGCTACAGTCATCAATAATGAGACTATTAGCAATTTATTTCCACTATCATCATTACACATCATACATATTCCACTCATATCCAAGTTATTGACCCTTTTCAAGAGCTAATGAAGACAGTAGATAGGTGTGTGACAATCACAATTTTTTTTTATATAAACTTTAATACAGTATAAAAAAAAGTATTTTTATTCTTCCTTTTTTCTCTTACTATTCCTGCTCATATATTTCTTTTCAACAACACTGAATCATTTTTAATTCAGATTTAAGTGTTTTTTAAATTATATTTTAAAACAAAATTTTAAACTGTACAAAAAAATTTCGTACAGTTTAAAACAAACTGTACAAAATCTTTTGTTTTCAGAAAATATATTGGTTTCCATAAATTAAGGAAAACTCAGAAAAATTCTGATAAATAAAAAATTACATGAATGATTTTAATGAAATTTTATGAAAACATGAATTGCAATGCTAGTTTCAGAATGGCATAAAATATTTTACACTAGAAGCATTTTTTGTCAAAAAATAACACAGGAACTTATCCAAAAATGAGGTGTCAGAATGCAATGGGCAGAGTTCTTTAATACGGAGTGTGGTCACCCCTTACAGCAATGCAGGCACGACAGCAATGCTTCATGTTGTTTATGATGTTGCAAATCCTATCAATAGGGAGTAATGACCATTGTTCCTTTAAAGCAGTGATAAGCTCCCCTTTGTTTCAGGTGGCGGGTTGAGGGCAACACGTCTCCCTAGAGCATCCCACACATGCTCAATAGGATTTAGGTCGGGAGATCAAGCTGGCCACTCCATGCACGTAATGGTCTCCTCTTGAAGATATTGTTTCACTTGTTGAGCATTGTGTGGATGAGCATTGTCATCTTGTAAGATGAATGTTTCACCTATTGCACCAGCATAAGGATGTACATAAGGGCCCAGGTTGTCATCTCTATACCTTTGAGCATTGAGGTTTCCACTCGTCAACACAGAGGTCTGTGCATCCACCTACAGAAATGCCAGCCAAAACATACATGCGACCTCTGCCATAATTGTCTCTTTGACAGAGGTTACTGGGATGATAGTGGGTACCTCATTCTCTCCTTATCAAACAATGTCCAGAATCACTTTGCAAGCAATATCCGGACTCATCTGTGAAGAGTACAAACCTCCATTGCTCTTCTGTCCAGTTAACATGTGCGTGCCCAATTCAACCACTCTCTCCTGTGATATGGGGGGGGGGGGGGTATACAAATTAGGCCTTTTAGTATACAGACCTCTCTCCTGAAGCCTTCTATGCACAGTAGAAACAAATACAACCCTCCCAGTGGCTTCTGCAAGAGAGGATCGTAGCTGAGAGGGAGTAGACGTCCGGCTCCTTCGTGCTGTTAATTGCAGATATCGATCTTGTAACTGGTCATAACTGTAGCCTTTCCTCGGCTAAACCTCTGAGATGTAGAATTCGTGCTAAGAAATTGATTCCACAGAAGGACTCATATTCAGCCATCATGCCATGTCTGACTGACTTTGGCTTGCTTCAAGCCAGCCAATAGCTAGCTCTCCACCGCAGTTCATTTGGCAAATGATGTCTCGAGGTCCTTCCTGCAAAATGGCTATTTCAAATTTTTTTATTCACATTTACAACACAAAATAATGATCCACTCCAAAACATCCATTTTTATGCTGCTATCGGATTATGCAAATTGATGCAACCTACACTAATTTGCATACAGTACGCTGACTTGTCATTACTGGTTACACGAACAAGTTTGGTGACAATCGTACAATTTTTTGGCGAATTATCGGGATTTTTCTCATTTTTCCTTAATTTATGGAAACCAGTGAATATCTTATACTATACACATATACAGTAGGTGTCAAAGAATAACAACATTCAAAACTCTGCAGCTTCATAAACATGCTTTTTTTATGGAAAAACGTCATTGGTGATAATTTAAAAGATCTTATTCAAATATTTTTTTTTTACATATATACATCTTGATTTTAAGCAATATTTATTGTGTTTAAAGAGTTATGAAAACTGAAGTATTTCACATCAGAATTTCTCAAAAAGTTAATTACACACATAAATAACAATTATATCAAACTGTTTACTAAAATCAGTAAATTTATAAATTTTGTAGCTTTATCCTTTCTGTGCAAAAAAAAAAATAGAATGATATCAAAATTTCCTGTTACCAAAGTTATATATTGAATATTATCTAAAATTTATATTTGATTACAATCTTTGACTCTATTTTTCCACAAAAAGTTTTCAAAGTTAGAGCTTCGAATGTGTACACTGAAGATAAATATGTGCATTTTCTCTTTTTTTCATTTTATGTATTCCATACATACAAGGCAAAAAATTGTTAACAGTTATTACTTTTAATCATTGTTAACAAAATGAGGTTATAATACATAAACTATATTAATAAATAAATGGAAATGCATTTAAACTATTCTTACCAATGCATTGGATATATTAAAGCATTAGCAGCTTGAACACAAGCACTTAACCTACTAAGTTTCTTAGATGTCATGAGTATTCTCCTTTCATATAACATACTGAAACAAGATTCACAAAATGCTAAATAAACATAGAACATAAAAATAATAAATTTTAATTGATTATATTAATTTCACAATATTACCTCAGTATCACATCTGTTATCACTGAATATACAGGGTTCAAAAGAAAGTCCTAAAACACTCAAACAACTTTATAACAAAATTTCCTAGAGGTGCAAAAGTCTACCTATAGGAAAGTGACCATGCCTAATCAAGTGACCATGCCTAATCAAATGACAATGACTATAGCATCCTTAGTGACAATTTAGGAAGTTAACAAACTTAACTCGGCAACAAAGAGAGATAGAAAAAAAAATGTAAATCACAAAGCTGTAGAGCATCTTCTAATTAGTAGGAAATGGCATGGTATGTAAGAAATAAGTGGATGGAAAGTTATAAATGCCGATCATTGGAAATCAGATGCCCAATGCTTAACCACACAAAATGCCGTGCAATGCCTCAGAAAGAGTAAAAAAATGTATGCACATGATGTAGCACACATACAAAAAAATCAGACAGGCAGTACATATTACAACTTGTATTGTAGGTGTACCTGTTGGCAAGCTACTCCATCAGTACCATTAGATGCTGCTGCTTTATATCGAGTGTCAACGAAATGCCTAGAAACTGCAAGGCAATATACCATGTGTTTTCCAGCTGCTCTGCATCCAACTCTGGCAACCATTTGCTATGAGCAATGTTTTATTTTATTGAAAATTTGCCATGAGCATTGTTAGATGGCTCAGAGAGAGCAGCAGTATAATGGCTCATCCAGGATCAGACTGACAAGATTGGGTATTTGAGTACATTCAGTGGATGCCCTGGAATATATACTCCCCCACCCACTGATCAGTATCACAGCAGTCAATAAGGCCTATGGCTTAACAGCAGCTCATGTGCACCAAATTCTGAACAAGCATGATGCACACCCATACTGAAGCATGATTTGATGCCAAGAGACCATCAGATTGGTATTAAATACTTTAGAGCAGTGGTTATCAACCTTTTATGCTTCATGTACCCACTGGAAATGTGTATGTAACTGGCGTACCCCTTGTATAGAAAGATAAACTATGAATATATAGAATACTGATCTAAGGGACCTGGGTTTGAGTCCCGGGTAAGGCATGGATGTATGTGTCGTTTTTCTGCTGAGGTCCTGCCATCCTCTCAGACCTTCTACTGTGGCATATAAACTGACAGACCTCTGTGGTAAGCAGCTGCTTGAGGGGGTATTTATAGATAGATAAACTATGAATACAGTCATCCCTCGACTTACGTCGCGGTTCCATTCCATCCAGCAGGACATAAGTCGGTTGGACATAAGTCGATACATTAAATCCATAGAGTTATAGGGGTTAGGGACTTAACCGCAATAAGTATACTGTCCCAAACACTGTATATTTCACTGATATTGGATTGTTAACAATTATTATTGATAAATAACAAGAACAATAGTAATAATGAAAAAGGGAAGAAGAGACCATAATAATCACCAAGACTGTTGCTGAACTGTACAGCTGTAGATAAGAAAAAGCGTTTGACATGGCATATTATTTTAATTTTTAAACCTTATAACACTGTACTATGCATTACTGCCACTACAAAACAGGAGAATAATCACCCAAATCTTCCTCCACAATCACATCTTCATTATCTTCCATATGTGAAGGATAGGCTGCGGTTCTGGTGTAACCTTTGTTTTTTCAATGAAAACGTCCAATGTGCTTTGCTTATTCCTCTTCTTCTTTTCATCATAAATTTGTTTATAGCAAGCAAACGCATCATGTACTTTCCTTTCTACTAATAAGTAGCGTTCAACATTGGTGTCCATGTCTTCAGCCATTTTGAGAACATCGCTAACTGCAGAGAACATTTCTACAAGACGCTTAACTGTAAATTGTTTAACTACCTCTTCTTATATCTCTTTTTCCTCTTCTCATTCTTCCTTTTCTGCAACATGTTGTTCCTCCAATTCGACCAATTCTTCGTTGGTCAACTCTTCAGAGGCACTATCTATGAGTTGAACTATGTCGTCATCATTCACTTCAAGATTCAAATTGTTTGCTAGGCCCACTATTTTTTCACTCAATTTACAAAGGTCTTTGTTTTTTTCAAAACTTCCAAAATCGTGCACAAACCTTTTTAATGTCTTTTTCCATATGCCACTCATACATTGAGAGGTCACTTCGTCCCAAGCCACAGCAATATTTTTAATAGATTGATAAATTTGAATGCTTTTCAGAACTGCATGAGAGTCTGATCATTTCCTTCAGTGGCAGAAATGGCTTGTGAAAAAGTTCTCCGTAGATAATAAGCCTTAACACTGCAATAACTCCCTGATCCATTGGTTGGATCAATGAAGTAGTGTTTGGAGGGAGAAACATGACCTTGATCTTGGAGTGAAGATCACCGATGTAAGGTGGATGACCTAGAGCATTATCTAGAATTAACAAAATTTTAAATTCTACATTTTCTTTTACACAATAGCTTTCCATTTCACTCACATAACAGTTGATTAAGGCATCCTCAAACAATTTTGAGTCATCCACGACATTTTATTGCTCCGATAATGAACTGGAAGAGTATGCTTCCTAATGTTTTTGAAGGCTTGTGGATTCTCACTGTATCATATCACAAATGGTTTCAGTTTATATCCAACCACATTACCCCCTAACAGAATTGTAATACGGTCTTTAAGAGCTTTGAAACCAGGCATAGATTTTAGCTTTTTGTGGATGAATGTCTGCTCAGGCATTTTTTTCCAAAACAAGGAGGTCTCATCCATATTAAATATTTGCTGTGGCAGATAATTTTCCTCCATGATAATTTTATCCAATTTCCCCACAAACTCCTTGGCAGTCTTCTCATCTGCACTTGCAGATTCACTGTACACTTTCACATTATGCAGTGCAAAATGCTGCTTGAATCTCATGAACCAACCGGAAGAAGCGTTGAATTTGTAGTCGTAATTGGGCCCTGCTTTCTCCTTCAACATGTTGAAGAGACTTAGTGCCTTAATGGTTATGGTCATAGTGCTAAGGGGTATGCGCTTTTGGTTCAGGTCCTCTATCCATAACGCAAGTAGCTTTTCCATATCACCGATAGGACCTTGTCGTTGCTTTGTCACTATCGTAGATTTAATGGAAGCAGATCCTTTCACAGCCTCTACGATTTTATTCTTATTTTTCAAAATGGTCATCACTATAGAATGAGACCATCCAAAGTCATATGCAATCACATTGACGATCTTACCAGCTTCATGTTGCTTTATAACTTGCAACTTCGTTTCAAGATCAATTGCTCGCCTCTTTTTCTGTGATTCTTCACTAGGTTTTTTCATTGGGCGTTTAGGGCCCATGTTGCACAAAATATCACGAAATATTTAACAATAAATGCACAAATAACCTATTTCTCAAACACAAAATGGACAGAGGAACTGTTGAAGACACGTGCCGATTGCCGAGGGAGGTTGCCACTGAATGCGCTGTTGCCACTGCGCATGATGCATTGTTGCAAAATAAAACCTTTGTACCTTAGGCTTGCTTGCGTCTGGTTCGAAATTAGAGTTGAAAATGTTATTTATTCCCTAATGGGATCATGAACGTATCTTCGAGCGGATGTAAGTTGAGGGATGACTGTATATAGAATAGATAAACTATGAATATAGTTATAGTATAACAATGGGAATAAAATAAAACATAAATATATACACATTAAATTTTGTATTCATAAATTACATATATTGATAAACACAAAATATGACATAAACAATTTAACAAATCTTATAAAATTATAAACATTTTACTGGGTAATCAGTGAAATGGTTGCACTTTTACGCTTGCATAATTCATTAATGGTTGGGGCTATCTTGCTAAGATAGAGTCGCAAGTCATCTTCAACATCCAGCCTGTTCCTATATTTATTTTTTAAAGCAGTTAAAGATGAAAAACCAGTTTCACATAAATAAGTTGTTGTGAAAGGTAACAAATATTTGACTGCAATTCTTGACAAAGTTGGATATTCCTTCTCCACTCCAACCCAAAAACTAATCAATGGCTTTTTGGAATGAATGCTTTTTAAACTATTGTCACAAGATATCTCAATCAACTCTTCTTTACTGGACAATGGAAGCTTACATTTTTCCAAATCAAATGTGAAGGGGTCTCGAATCCATTCTTGCATTTCATTAGGGGGTGGAAAATACTGCCTTATAAGAGTTTTAAGAGTGCTTAACTTAACGATTATTTGTTGTCTGATGTTTCCAAAGTCTGCAATCGTTTGCTCATTTTCTTTAAGAAATGAATCTAGTCACTGAAATTGGTCAGAGCTGTTCTTTTTAATTCCATTTTCCAAGAGAGAATTTTTTTTTATCATGGCCTCTGTTTTCTTCTCAACATAGAAATTGCCAACTTATTGACTTTTTTTTACTAGATTTAGCAACTTTTGAGCTCTCAAGGCATACCCTCAAGAGGTACATGTACCCCTACTTTACAGGATAGCCCATTCCTTTTGTCCAAGATCCTTTGGACAGATGAGGGGCAATTCTCATGGGCTGGAATTGTTAACAGGTAGAATGCCCATTACTGGGCTCTCAGCAACCCATCCCTCAGACGAGCAGCAAGCAGCTGGTAAACTAATGTCTCCCTTCCCAAAGGAAATAGAAATTGGCAAAATTTGAAGTGACTTGGTAAAATCCAAGAGAATTGTCAAAATTTTTAATTTTTTTCGTAAAAATAAGGGGAGTTTGAAAAATTGAGGCAACTTGGCAAAGCTTGGTGAGTTGGCAAAATTTAAAGTCATCATCATCCTCATCCTCAAGCAGCCATGGGCTACGGAGGTCCAACCAGACCGTGCAGTTTAATTCTCCACGTATATATCTGTCCTGAGCTACATCTGCTGCATCTGAATTGCAGACTCCTTTGCCTAATCTCATCATTAGTTACAAAGTTGAACCACCTAATGCAAAAGATACTGCATAAGCATCTGGAATCAAAAGCATCAAGTTTCCTGTTATCTTCTTTACAAAGTGTCCAAGTTTCACTACCATAACTAACCATAAAAAGAACCAAACTATTATACAGTCTAATTTTAGTCTTTAGGTGTATACGCCTATTTCTCCACACTCTCCATAGATTCTTAAAAGTCCCGGCAGCAATCCCTATTTGTCTGTTAATCTCATGCCTCACATCACCATTATCTGTTACATAACTCCCAAGATAATTAAACTGTGACACCTGCTCAAGACTGCAACCATTCAGATTAACTGAATCACAGCCTACCTGACCAATTTTCATCACTTTAGTTTTCTCTCTGTTTATAACCAAACCTACTCTACTACCAGTCTCATCAACAGCTCAAATGAAAGAGTTCATCTCATCAACATCATTTGCAAAAGAACTAAATCAACGGTATAATCTAAATCAGAAATTTTCAGGTCAGGTCTCTGGACCATTTAAAGCCAAAATATTTCCCTTGCAATGAATTTCGCATAACATAATCAATAACCAAACTAAAGAGAAAAGGAGACAAAATGCACCCTTGTCGAACACCAGAAGTAATGCTAAACCAGTTGCTACAAGCCTTACCAACTTTCACACATGACTAAGTGTTATGATAGAGAGCTTTCATTATGTTAACTAACTTGTCTGTTATGCCATACGATCTCACAATAAAAACAAATTATGACAATCAACAGAGTCAAAAGTCTTTTTGAAATCAACAAAGCTAGCAACCAAAGGTTTCTGAAACTCTAAACATTTCTCAAGAATCTGCCTAAGTGAAAATATCTGATCGACACATCCCCTACCACTTCTGAATCCACATTACTCATCACACAATTGCCTGTCAACCAAATTCTCAATTCTATTAAGCACAATCATGCAAAGAACTTTACCTGGAACAGAGAGTAGTCTGATACCCTATAGTTATCACAAGAACTGCAATCACCTTTTTTGAAAATAGGGGTAATAATAGCTCTGGTAAAATCCTTAGGAACCATGCCTTTATCATAAAAGATATTCAGAATTTCAGTCATCCAAGTGGTAACCAAAACTTTCCCAGCTCTAAGCATTTCTTTAGTAATTTCATCTACCACTGGGGATTTATGAAGTTTAAGTTTAGAAATAGCCAAAATAAAGTCAGATTGTGTTATAGGGCCAACATTAAAGCCACCAATGCATCTATCATCATTACAAACAATGGGAGTAGAAAAAATAATTTGATAAAATCCAAATCAGCTTTGAAAACTGAAAATGTTTTTGCAAAATTAAGAGGAGTTGACAAAATCGTGCCAACGTGACAAAATTCAAAGTGACTTGATAAAATACAAATGAGGTGTGAAATTTGAAATTGTTTTCATAAAATTAACTGTAGTTGGCAAAATCTTGTTGAATTCACAAAATTTGAAGTAACTTGGTAAAATAGAAGGTAAGTTGTGAAAATTGTAATTGTTTTTATAAAATTAAAGGGAGTTGGCAAAATCAATTCCTCTCATGGCATAAGTGCAAAATGCCCTATGGTCAACTACCAACTCTTATCTGTCTTTCCTGTAGTGGAGCAGTTTGCTGCTGTTGACCATCTTTACCTATTTCATGTCTTATTTACGTATGGACTCAGCTCCTTTTGTAGATATTATTAGAGATATTAGATACTCTAATTGTTATAATTATTTAAGCTTTCTGGGGGTTGGTCTGAACATATCAAAATGGCGAGAGGTGTCAAACAGGGTTACCCTATGAGTGTGTGATGGTCCACCCATTCACTTTTACTTTTCCTTAACCAGTTTTACTTTATTTGCATTTTATTTATCATTTTGGGGATTATTGTTTCATTTGGACTGATTGCAATTCTTACTTCTGAGCAGGAGTGGCACATGCGCAACTCCGACTTTTCATTGTCAGCCACTAATGCATGCGTGTAGGACACGACCCCTTTTGCGTCACAGCTAGCGTGATCGTCGGGTTATGCAAATGTTTTCCCAGCATGCAACAGACATGTGCCAGATTTGTACGCCACGTGTATAACTAAGTAACGTTGGGTCACAGAGTCAGAATTGACAGAATTGACAGAATTGTTAGTGGAAGTTGAGTAGAGAATGATGTTAGGAGTCAGTTGAAATATCTTGAAGTAGCATGTTGAATCAGTATGTTGGGTTGGGTTGTTTTACCTCTGAGCGGCACTTTTTTGCACACAATGGGCTAAATGGCCAGGTCACATGGACCCCGAAGGCTCAGAGAAGGTTGGGGGAGGGGACCCACTGGAACAGCTGTTGGGAGACAGGTGGTAGCCTCCCGTCAAGGCCATCCAACGTGTTCTTTAACGTGCACAGGGTATGGCTCTCCCACACACGGGGCCACGGCTTAACGTTCCATCCGACGGACGGCGGCTTTCCAAGCCCATCGGTTCCCCTACCGACCGTGGGTAGGGCGGGGAAATTTTGCGGAGATAAATCTCAATGCTGACCCAGCTGGGACTCGAACCTGGGAACTACAGATTACGAGCCTGGCGCGCTACCGACTGAGCCACCCCCGCCCCTGAATCAGTATGTGTTGTGTAGATAGAAGGAGTTGTTAGTAGAGATTTAGATAGATGCGAGTTGTTAGCACTCCAACTTTTGTATTCATCAACTGAATTTGGTGAGTCTTTAAACTTTTTGGAAATAAACTTTGAATTTTTGCTATTTTTCTCTTGAGCAACGTTAATTGATTTTTGATTAAATTTAAACTTTAATTAAACTTGACAATCCTTTTCGAATTCTTACACGATAAGTAACACTAGAGAAATACCTAACGAACCCTATTTCAACTTTAATTGGCAAGTTATTATTGCCTGCCACCCAACAAACTATGTGGAGTTTTAAATAAATATGGATCAGACAAAAGGTCCAACTTGAAAAGTTAATAATCTTTGGAGCATTACAAGTGTCATCCTATTAGATTTGGCAATTGATCTATTTTTAAGAGCACTAGATAGTCAGACAGACACAGCCTTTGAAGTCTATGGTAATGGGATATCTTCACTTGCTTATATGGATGATACTCCCACTGCATTTTTCTCGCTTCAGGCAGACCATGTTTACTTTAGGGAAACTAGGCAAATGCTACAGGCATAAAATAGTCCTAAAATACAAAAATTAAAAATATATATATCTGCAGAAAAAAAGAGCAAAGAAGCTCAAATCCAATGGCAGAATCCTTGTCCACAAACAAATTGGTGAGAGGCACCAAGAGAAATGCATTCAGATGAGGCATATAGTACCAAAGTGTGGGAATATGATGCAAACAATGAAGAAAGCAAATTAGCACTAGTAAGGATTCACATTACCACTACCAGTACTCATTACATCCAGGACATTTTACAGCCAATAACTCTTCCAAACTTACAGACTGTCCTGCACATCATATTTCAGCAGAACAATGCAAGACCCCAGGCAGCCACTGCCACTGTTGAATACCTGAGGCAAAACAATGTGCATATCCTTCTGTGGCCCACCAGAGTCTCTGATTTATCACCCATCAAAAATGTATGGGATATGGTCAAATAGAGATTGTGGCAATAATAGCACATCCTGGCAAATGGAAACAAACTTTGGCCACAGGTGCATAGTGCTTGGACAGTTAGTCTGCAGTCCAGCATCAAACATTTGTTTGATTACCATGCCTCACTGTACAGCAAGTCATAAAAGCAAGGAGTGGACAGTCATTATTAAACAACTTGGTATGTAACTCTCCAATTGCCTCCATATTGTAATAATTTATTGTTACAATAAAACTGCATTGAATTCCCATATGTGAGTGTGTTCTGATTGGTCCTTCTTGGTGTTCTGATTTTCATGAGCACCAGTGTATTTTTTTCAGCATTTACACTTTGATTTCTCAGCACCGATATAAACGAAAATCTGTTTACCAAATTAAGGATAACAGATAAAAATTTTGGCTGCTATTTGATTTCTGATTGTTTTGTTCAGAAGGAAATGATTTACAAAAAATTTGATTTATTGAAAAATTGGATTAATGAGAATACTGATAGTTCTACATAGTGTGATTTCCTGTAGTTCATTCCTTTGACTTTTGATTGTTTCATTTAGAAGGACTAGGCAGAGAGAGAAAAAAAAAACTTGTCCTGAAATTCTGAATGTTTTATCAAACTTAAAATATAAATCTTGGCTCTACTAGTTTCTGTGTAGGTCATTCAATTAATTTCTGGTTGTTTCATTCAGAATGGATAAAAATAAAAAAAAAATTATTCCAATAGAAGCCATTTCTGTGGTGCAGTGGCATGGTGTTGGTTAGCAGTGATACTGCAACTGCTGGAGTCTGAGTTCGAGTCCCAGGAAGGTGTGGTTGTTTGTTATATCATAGCCTGCAGATATGCTAGTGACTTTGCTAGTCTGATAACAAATTAAAAAAAACTATTTGAAAAAAATTCATTCCAATGAAATGTCAGATTAAGAGAAAAGTACACAAAAATGTTTTATTGACAGCCAAATTAGAAATATATATATAGCCAATTTCCTTCACTGCATTTCTTTGATTTCTGATTGTTTCATTCAAAAGGAAATGACACATAAAAAATTAGTTTTACTGAATGTTGGATTGATGAGAATGCTAACAGTCTTAAGTAGTTTGGTTTTCTGTTGTGTTTCTATAATTTGAAATTATCCCATTTGGAAGGAACAAAAATGAATGGAAATATAAAAGTCCAGTTTAACCAAAGTCAGACTAGTGAGAACAGATGTAAATATCGGCTGTTTCAGTTTCCTGTAATACATTATTTTGATTTCAAATTGTTTCATTCAAAAGAAAAGGAAGTTTGAAATATAAGATTAGAGAGAACAGAGGTAAGCTGTTATTAAATGATGAATTTAAGAGAAATGAACCAAATACTGTCTCTGCTGATTTCCTGTAGTGTGCTCATTTGATTTAAGACTGTTTCTTTCAAAAGGAATAGAGCTAATTAAATATTCACTGGATTGGAAGTTGGATCAGAGAAAATATGTGTAAATACCGACTTTGTTGAATTCTAAATATCTTTGTTTTATGGAATGCTAGATTTCAGAGACATCTGAGAAGTGCTGGCTTTATTTGCTCTAAGGTACATATTTTAGAAAGACTTGGAATCACAGATTATCTCTAATAATTTCTTGTTTCCACCCGACTGTCGAATCTACCCAATTGCTGTATACTTAGTTCTTGTTCACTCAACTGCCATAGACCAGATGATAGGTGCAATTTTTGGCAACATTACAGTAAAAAAAAAATTGCAATACAAGCCAGTATTTCCCAAAATTTTCACATTACCTGAATCTGGTAGTTTTTGAACATTTTTAGGCTTTATATTCCCTTTATAACAAATCTACAATATCATTATGCTCTTTTGTTGCCAATATAGAATATCCTATACCCTCTGGTGAAAGAAAATAATTGCCATATAGTAGTATTAATTCTATTTTTAGCAAAATTATACCTTCCCACATTACCTTTTTTTTACATACACCTGGGTACACAGAAAAATGGTATGTGTATAGGTTAAGAAATATTCAAGTAACACTCTGTAATACCAATTGCTTCTACATGCAAGTGGCATAAGGAGGAAAAAAAAGCTTTAAAACAACTCTGTGATCAAAGCAAACTCTATTAATAATTGTGCTTATAAAGATTTCTAAGGAAATTTCAGAAAAACTGACCAAATATGCAGAAAGAACTCCACCAATGACTGTTGCAAAAAATCAAAAATTTATTTAATAAGCTCAATTTAAATCACTGATGGTAACAAAGAAAACATTGTTAAATGCTATTGAGAACAAAAAATATTTCATTCTTCATTATATGGAACAAAACTGACATAATAGATAGCCACCAGCATTTTCACAATAAATAACCAGTCAAATCAATAAGGTAAAAAACTAGTTTTCCAATTATTTTTCAGTGGAAAATGCAACAGCTCTCAGTTTACTAAATCTTTCCTTCAATTATGTGGGCCTCTGAAAATGATGTACGAGAAAGACAGTCATTTTATAATATGATTATGACAGATCATCGAAGATGCATGACTACAACTACAATTGAAATGTGTACAAAGTCTCAAATTCCAAACTGCTTAAAACCCAGATTTTTAAAAAAATATATCTCAAAAAAATAAAGACTAATATTATTATTACTCCCCAAAATAAACATGAATCTTTCTGAATTTGCTTTTGTTCCAAAGAAAATGGTAGCACAAATCAGCATAAGAATATATTAAATAATCACCACTTTGTAAATCGATTTAATTTTAGAAGAAAGATTGTCTTGAGTCAGGTGGGATACAAACCCATGACCTCCTGATAACATGTCAGGTGCTCTGGACCACTGAGCTACCGGCCACTGATCAAGATCTCCTCTAATTGATGATATGAACATTCCCAACCTACAGTACATATTCCATTATGTCACATATAGGTGCTGTTCGGGCGATCTTAGCCACAATCGGCAGATAAATGCCTTATAGATGGAAAGTATATCTTACAAGTATACAATTGATTAAATATTAAATAAACTTGACTTTCTGGGTATATATTAAGTAATCACCACTTTGTAAGTTGATTCAATTTTAGAGGAAAAATTGTCTTGAGCCAGGTGAATTACAAAGTGATTATTTAATATATACCCAGAAAGTCAAGTATATTCAATATTTAATCAGCATAAGAATTTTTGTTCCAAATGCACCTAAAGCAGACAAGGCATACTGAAGTCCAAAATTCTCCTAAAACACCACCGTAGGAAAAAAATATCATAAATATCAAATTATTACTCCCCAAAATAAACACAAATCTTTTGATTTTTTTTTTTCACTTTTATGCCTTACAATAGTCATTAATGAATTAATTTTTGCTTTTGTTTCCAAGAAAATGCTAGCACAAGACAGCAAAGGAATTTTTGTTCCAAGCATATAAAGCCACCAAGAAATAATAAAGTCCATAATTCCCAAAAAACATTATTGACTGAAGCTTTTTCAATTTGATTCATAAACTAACACATAAAAGTATCTTACACTTTAAGGCACTTTTAGACAATACACAGACATACAATACTTTTAGACAT
The DNA here is from genome assembly GCA_038380435.1 of Ryuthela nishihirai. Taxonomy (NCBI): domain Eukaryota; kingdom Metazoa; phylum Arthropoda; class Arachnida; order Araneae; family Heptathelidae; genus Ryuthela; species Ryuthela nishihirai. The sequence continues at coordinate 87,832,207 of JAWZYU010000003.1, read as the reverse complement.
ACAATAATCAGTAATTGTGATTCTTGATTCCTCACTTAAAACTAAATAGACCTATAATTTTGAAACAACACATATTACTAAAGAATTAAATTTGGCTCCACATTAAAAAAAAAATCATTAATGATATAAAAGTATGTAGGCAAGTGCTGAGCACATTACTCTCACACCAGATATCTCATAGAAGTCTCAAATGATACACCATGGCTGTGCTGTAGGAAATCAGAAGTACTTGTGTGGTTTGCATGTTCACATTTTACCAACAAACTTGATTATATTATCATGTTTTTTATTCTTTTTCCTAAGGTATTGATCTTTTGTTTGCAATATATAGTTTACACATGTATATACACAGAAGTGCCACTGAATTAGGGATAGCAACCTAGTAACGTGTTGGACCCCCTCTCTCCCTGATAACAGCCGCCAAATGACGAGGCAAGGACTCCACAAGCTTGCATAAGTGTTCCACAGGTATGGCGACTCATGCATCCTCCAGAGATGTCCACAATTTTCTCAAGGTTGTCGCTGATGAGACATGGGCCTGAACACTCTGCTTGATGGTATCCCAAAGATTTTCAATGGGATTTAAATCTGGGTTTCTAGGTGGCCAATTAATTATTTCAAAGTAAGCAGAATGCTCCTGCAACTATGCAGTAGCCAACCTGGACCTGTGAGATGAACAGTTGTCTTTCTGGTAGATGCAATCTCCATTGGGATGCATGATGGCCATAAATGGGTGTAAATGGTTAGCCATGAATTCTATGTACCAGGATGCATTGAGAGTCATTGGTACCGTACCAAAGGTCCCACAGACATCCAACTGAAGACACCCCAGGCCATCACTGAGCCACCACCAGCTTGTAATGTTCCGACCTGACATGCAGGGTCCACGGCTTCATGGGGTTGGCGCCATACCCTCAATCTCCCATCAGTGTGATGAAGCTTAAATCAGGATTCATCACTCCAGGCCATCCGTTGCCAATTTTAGATGGTTCAGTTTCGATATTCTTTAGCCCAAGCAAGGCATTGAGCCCGGTATCATGCCGTTAGAAGTGAGACTCTCGTAGGTCGGTGGCTCCCAAAGCCATGATGATGAAGTGGGTGTTGCACGGTCCATGCACTGACTTCCCAGCTGGAACTCGTGCTCACATGGGAGGTGATTTTAGATGATGTCTGGCCCCTATTGATGCAGGTCAGACGGCAAAGCCCGAGATCATTCAAGGCTGCTTGTCCTTTGCAGTTTGCCAAGGTGCTTGTTTTTTTGCCAGAATTTTCATATTCCTGGAACACTCTTGAAACTGTCATACGAGAAAATCCGAGTTCATTGACAATTTCGGAGATAGAGTGTCCCATCTGTTGGGCACCTACAATCTGTCCTCTGTTAATTGCATCTAAATCCTGCACCTTTCCCATTACGCTTCTCGTGACGAATGCTTGGGAAAGCCAAAGGTGACAGCTATATATGACCAGAGTTTCAACCACACATGTGCGCAAATGCGGGACTTGCGGTACTGAATTTGGATAATGTCTCCTATCCCAAATTCAATGGCACTTCAGTGACTTCTTCATTACATTATCATAATTTTTTATTCTTTTTCCTAAGTTATCTATCTTTTGTTTGTAATATATAGTTTACACACACACACACAGTCGTATCAGAATAATATGAGCATAGTATATATACTGTTCACAAAAATTAGGGGATATTTCAAAATGAATATGAAGTGAAGAAATATCCCCTAATTTTTATGAGCAGTATATATATAAACCATAGTATATGTATAGTAGGTGGTCATATTATTCTGATATGACTGTGTACAAGACTGTATATGACTATATACTGATATACAAGGGTTTATCCAAAAAATGGAAACCCCTATGAGTGACTATAGTTTCTGTGATATGCATACATGCAATGTGCCATATGCATATCACAGGGATGACCCGCGATGTGAGTATATAAAGGGGAGAAGTATGATGTCGGCTATCACGTAGCAGTGTCACAGGCATAGGTGAAACAGTTGTTGTGGTGTAATTGTTGACAATGTCAGTCTCGGTAATCTCCAAAAAGGCATGATCATTGGTGTGCATTTTGCAGGAGCTTCAGTAATGAGAACGGCAGAAATAGTAGGTGTAACATGAGGAACTGTATCGAAGATTATGACTACCTATCCAAAAGAACAGGGTATTGCCTCCAAACATGCAGATTGTGGACATCATACAAAATTGTCAGATAGGGATAGGTGAACATTGGCATGGATTGTACAACAGAAGCACAAGACATGGCACCACAAATAACAGAAGAGTTAAACACCAGTCAGAATGATCCCGTTTCCACCATAACTGTTCATCAGGAACTTCATTGTGCTAGTATTAATGGCCACGATGCAATCCACAAACCTCTTATTACCAACATTAATTCAACAAAGCATGTAAGGTGGTGCAAAGCACATAAAAACTGGGATGCTAAAGACTGGCAACATGCCATCTGATCAGATGAATCTCGTTACACATTGTTTTCCACCACTGGTAGAATGTAGTCTGGCGAAAACCTGCAGAAGCGTACCACCCAGACTGTTTGGTTCCGACTGTGAAGCATGGAGGTGGATACCTGATTCTATGGGGTGCCATATCATGGCATTCCTTAGGACCATTAATTATTCTGCAGGGTTGTGTCACATCTGCAATGTACAAATCCATTCTTGGGGACTACCTGCACCAATGTTGTGGGCATTGTTTCCTAATGACCGTCCCTGGTTTCAAGCAGATAATGCACCCGTGCATTATGCGAAACATGACAAGTTGTTTGCAGAGCATGAAAATCAGCAGCTACCCTTGCCACCTTGATTTCCAGACCTCAATATTATTGAATATTTGTGGGAATATCTGGAGTGCAAGGTCAGATCACGCTTTCCACCTCCAGGATCACTGGCACAGTTGGGCCATATTTTACAGGAAGAATGGTCCCATATTCCATTACCATATGTGCATGACTTGTATAAGACTATTCCACGTCGAATTGGGTCTGTTCTGAATGCACAAGGTGGGCCTACAGCTTACTAATAAAATGTTCTCCACAAACAGTACATGTTTCCATCATTTTGATAAACCCTTATATGTGTGTGTGTGTGTGTACAAACAGTCCAAAATCTGGAAAAATCCAAAAACTGGCAACCAAAAGGATTCCAGATTTGGGATGTTGTACTGTTGGCATTCCCTCTCTCAATAAACATTGTTTCTTTAAACATCCCACTAACCATTTTCTCTCCATAAGTAGTTGGAATATGAGGACTCTGCACAGAGATTATTCTCTTGATGTCCTCACAGAAGAGTTCCACGATTATAATTTAGATATTCTTGGCTTGCAAAAGACCAGATGGACAGATAAAAGTCAGATTCCTAAATATAATCTTAAATTTCTCTTTTCAGGGAGGAAAGATAATAAGCATCACCAAGGCATGGGTCTGCTTTACAGCAGACACGCTAGTGATGTTCTTCTAGGATATTACTGCATTAATGAAAGGTTTCTTACAGCTAAACTTCAGAAAAGCATTAAAACTTGAATATTATCTGTTGTTATGTCCCCACTGAGGATGCCGGTGAGGACGATAAAGATAGATTTTACAGGCAACATCAGGATATTTGAATTCTGTCGAGAAAGGATATATTACCCTTGTTCTAGGTGACTTCAATGCCAAAGTTTGTACTGACTCTCACCTTTGGGGAGAGGCGATAGGCCCTTTTGGTATTGGTAGTTGCAATGGCAATGGACATCTCCTACAGGTAAGTAAACTTAATTGTTTGAGAATAACTAACATTACAAACACTGCAACATACATAAGTATATGTGGGTTTCACCAGATGGGCAGCATAAGAATATGAATAATTATACATTAACAGCAAATGGGCTAGTTCTACTAGAAATACCATGTCACATAGGGAAGCTGAAATTGGATCTGACCATTACCTTGTTAAAAGTTTCTTGTAACTTAAACATACTAAGTGCTGTTAAGGTTAAAAATTTTACCTTTAATTCTGAAGCTCTGAAAGACCCAGTTATATCTAAAGCTTACCATGATAGGTTCCTAGTCATTATGACAGTCATGGTTTGCTTACTACTGAAGCTGAGGAAGAATGGGACCTTTTTAAACAGGTTTTTTTAGAAACTAACAGTATTCTTTTAGGGAAAAAGGAGCAGAGGAGGCGGATTTATTTGAGTGATAAGACACTTGAGCTTATTTCAGAAAGAAAGAACTGCAGGTTGGGTTGTTTTACCTCTGAGTGACACTTTTTTTGCACACAATGGGCTAAACGACTAGGTTAAAGGACCATGAAGGCTCAGAGAAGATTGGGAGGAGGGGACCTACTGGAACAGCTGTTGAGAGACAAATGTCAGTCTCCTGTCAAGCCCGTTCAGTGTGTTCTTTAACGTGTAGAGGGTATGGCTGTCCTACACACAGACACACAGCTTAACATCCCATCTGATGGACAGTGTCCAATCCAAGACCATCGGTGTCCCCTACTGACAGTGGGCAGGGTGGGGATTTTGTGGAGATAATTCATAATGCTGACCTAGCTGGGACTCAAACCTGATAATTTGGGATTTTATGGTGCATGAGCAACTCAAGCTATAATGCACCAACTCAAACCTGACAAATGCAGATCATGAGCCAGCGAGTTACTTACCAGTGCCCCAAAGAACTGCAGGAATGTCAATACACTATACCCTACTAGTCCTAATAGAAAGCTTTAGAAAGAGCTTAATAACCATGTAAAGGATAAGTTAACAGCTGATAAGAAACTTTGGCTTGATGACCTGACTGAAGAAGATGAGGAGGCAGTTAGACAGCACAACAGCAGAGAGCTGTACCAGATAGTTAATGTTTTGTGTGGTATAAAATGGACAGGTATACAAGGGATTAAAGGCTAAACAACATAAAGTTATAGAAGGTGAGGATTCTGTCATGGCTAGGTGGGTTAAGCATTTCAGTGATGTTCTTAACAATGTCATTAGTTCTACAAACAATGGGAGTAATGGCTTTAATGATGGCCCTATATCACAGTCTGAAGTTATTTTGGCTGTTTCTAAACTTAAACTACATAAATCCCCAGAGGTAGATGAAATTACTACTAAAATACTTAGGTGGGAATGTTTCAGTTACAACATGGATGATGGAAATTTTGAATATATTTTATGATAAAGCCATTTATCTTAAGGATTTTACCAGAACTATTGTTATCCATATTTTTTTAAAAAGAGGATTACAGTTCTTGTTATAACTATAATGGCATCAGCCTACTTTCTGTTCCAGGTAAAGTTCTTTGCATGATTGTGCTTAATAGAAGTAAGAATCTGGTTTATGGACAATTGCATGATGAGCAGTATGGATTCAGAAGTGGTAAGGTATGTGTAGATCAGATATTTTCACTTAGGCAGATTCTTGAGAAATGTTTAGAATTTCAGAAATCTTTGGTTACTAACTTTGTTGATTTTAAAAAAGGCTTTTGACTCTGTTGATTGTCATAATTTGTGGTTGATTGTGAGATTGTATGGCATACCAGACAAGTTAGTTAACCTAATGAAAGCTCTCTAGAATAACACTGAATCATGTGCTAGAGTTGATAAGGCTTAGCAATTGGTTTAGAATTGTTTCTGGTATTCGACAAGGGTGCATTTTGTCTCCTTTTCTCTTTAGTTTGGTTATTGATTATTTATGTGAAATTCACTACAAGGGAAAGATTTTCGCTTTAAATGGTCTGGAGATATGAAAATTTCTGATTTAGATTATGCTGATGATTTAGCCCTTTTGGCAAATGATGTTGATGGGACGAACTCTTTCATTTGAGCTGTTGATGAGACTGGTAGTAGAGTAGGTTTAGTTATAAACAGAGAGAAAACTAAAAGGATGAAAATTGGTCAGGCAGGCTGTGATTCAGTTAATCTGAATGGTCGCAGTCTTGAGCAGGTGTCACAATTTAATAATCTTGTGGGCTATGTAACAGATACTGGTGATTTGTGGCATGAGATTAACGGACGCATAGGGATTACTGCTGGGACTTTAAGAATCTATGGAGAGGGTGGAGAAATAGGTGTATACACCTAAAGACTAAAATTAGACTGTATAATAGTTTGGTTCTTTCTAGAGTTAGTTATGGTAGTGAAACTTGGACACTTCGTAAACAAGATAACAGGAAACTTGATGCTTTTGATTCTAGATGCTTAAGCAGTATTTTGGGATTAAGTGGTTCAACTTTATAAATGATGATGAGGTTAGGCAAAGGAGTTAGCAACCTTCTTTTAACAACATATTGTGCAGAGAGAGACTCCATTGGTTTCACCATGTTGCCCATATGGATAATTATAGATCAGGGAATAGTGTGCCTAAAGGCTTCAGAAAGAGGAGAGATCTAGGATGTGGTAGGCAAACAATGTCAAATAGGACCTTGTTAGATTTGGTGTGCAGTGGCCAAATGCAGCAGATATAGCTCAGGACAAATAAGCTTGGAGAACTAAATTGCACAATTTGGTTGGACCTCCATAGGTAGCCGATGGCTGCTTGACGATGATGATGATTAGTGTATTTCTTTCAATCAATAACAGATGTCTTTTAGAAGCAATTTCCCATATTATTTGTATTTGAAAGATTAAAGCATAATTTGAAGCATAAAAAATTCTTTGAAACATAAAATTTACTTTTTAACTAATTTTACTGATTTATAACTGTACTTGAAAATATGGAATTAAATATGATGAGAAAGATGCTGCATAAATACAAAATTCTGAAATCAAAATGCACAATGCATCAGTTTTATTTGTGGGAAAAAAATGCATTCCTAGTCATATATGATTTAGACAAACAGCTGGTGATGTTCTGGGAAGATGTTTCATCATATAATGTCCACTTACCTTACCAAAATATTAGAGAATTTCCATGTTTTGTCAATTGGGAATGTAAATTGAAGGCTCAGTAACTTTTAAAATATCTATTTAATGGGAAAATGTGACTAAAAATTAATTAAGGATCATAATCAAATCTATTTAAATTTTGATTTTCAACATTTGTTCAATATTCAAAGAGTTTAGAAGCTGGAATATTTGACAAATTATCTTATTTTATAATAATCATTCATAACTGCCTAATATTGAAAAAATCATTATGCATTCTTGTAAAATGTATATTTATTTTAATAAATGGTTTGAAACAATACTTCTTATTCAAATTTTAATTAATTTCTGAGGTAAATTCTTATCACACATTGCTGTTTGTGAAATAATTCCAGCTCCCATAATTCTTTAAACACTGAACAAATATTTTTGAAAATACAGATTTAAACAGATTTGATTTTGATCTTTAATTTACTTCAGTCACGTGTTTTCTTAAAAGCATTTTTTTTTTTATTTTGTAGAGAATTAAAGTTAGATTCTCTGAATTTTGACAGGGCCTGTATTACACATCAGGAAAAGTTGTTGATATTTGAAAAGCTTCAGCATACAAATCTGCATTAGATCACATAAGCTGCTGTAACAACAAATCAGGGACAAATGAGTTTTGTAAACATAACTGATGGACTGCAAAATAGCAGAACAAATGTCACAGGATACCCTTCCGTAATTATAATCTTGAATACAGTTTGCGATCAAAAAGCTCATATTTTTAAGCACAATACACAAAAATTGAAAAGATATATTAGAAGTGAACATTAAGTATAAAATACTAAAAAAGAACCTCAAGCATTTGATTGTCACAAAGGCATGAAAGGAGCCTGTCAGATGACATAGAGAACATCTGAAGATGAGACCTCAACAAAAAGGCAACACAAGAAAGGAAACATCATGCCCTATCTGGAGATCAAACCCAAATAGCTTGGATCTTCAGCCATGTATTAAGAATACATATAAAAAAATTCACATTTAAATTTTTATTTTTTTTTCATATTTATTACATAATTTCACAGAAGTTTTGTGATCCATAAGACTATGTTGGCAATGTCAATATAAAAAAGTCCTGCAAACAATTAAATCAATGATTTGATAAGCACAATAAAATATTTACTAAGTTTTTTAACCATTTCTATGCTGTATAAGTATCCTGTTTACATGGATGTATAGGACAACTGTCTTTGAGTTGGGTGGGATTTAAACCCATAACCTCCTAATGATGTCAGGTGCTCTGATCACTAACAAAGAACTCTAGTGTTGATGTTAAACACATAGGTTCAGCCACTACCAGCTGTATTTTGACTACAAGTGAAGGTTCTATTATGATATCATTTCCTAGGTATATGCAGCACAAAACCAGCAATTTATTTTGAGAAAATCTCCTTTTACATTAAGAACTGTTAGTATACTACTAGTACATGCAATTTGTGTGTATTAAGTTACCCTAAGTTATTTTTTCCACAGCAATTCACTGGTTTACCAAGTTTTTAACCATTTTATGCTGTATAAGTATCCTGTTGACATAGGTAAAGAGAAAAATTGTTTTGAGCCAGGGGGCTAGAAGCTCAATGCTCATAGCAAGTAACATGGTGTCAGGAAGTCATTAGTATGGACCCCACCAGGTTCAAGAATATTTTCCTCTGCATCCATGCAATACTATACAGCATAATATTTATACAGGATGGAAGTGGTTAAAAATTCAGTAAACCAGTATAGTGCTGTGGATAAAAAGTAACTAATAATACTTACCAAAGTCATGTACTATTAATATATACTAAGAGTGTATGTAAAATGATAGTTGCTCATAAAAATGACAGGTAACTCATGGAGTGTGACTGTTCTTATGCACATACTTAGGAAGAGCTACAATAATAACCTTCACTTACAGTCAAAAGAAAACTGCCAGCGCCTGTGGTAATGGGGTTTAATATCAACAACAGAGAAGATCTTGATGAGTGGCTGGTATCTTAGTGGTCATACCTGACATGTCATCAGGAGCTCTTTAGTTCAGATACCACCCTGATTCAAGAGAATTTTCCTTTATACTCATGTCAACAGGATACTTATGCAGAGTAATAGTGACTGAAAACTTAGTAAACCAATATAGTGATATGAATAAAAAGTAGCACACTATAATATTTCATTATGTTCAGATCCACCAATATTAAAAGGGAGTAAATAAGACATGCTGGTAACCAGTACATACAAAATCTCTCTCAGCAACTATATTTTCAACAAACATTACAAATTATTTCAAATTTGATAACCAACATTACTTACCTTGCAAATATTACCATCATATTGTGTGCATCCACTGCATTGAAATATTCAGTCATGTTTCGCTACAAAAAGGAACATTGTTAATGCTGGCCATGAGCATGCAAACATAACTTGCAAGTAATATTTCAAAAGCTATCATAAAATTCATTATTGATATAATGACTGAATGTAAAAAAAATTAATGCTAAAAGATAGATGTTTAAGTCACAGTGTTCATCAAAAATTATTAAATTTTCTCTATATCAAATTTTTGTAACCCTCCCCTCCATAGAGGACATCACATGTACTACCACCCACCCATCCACACAGTGTGCTCCAACCCTAACATAAACAAACACCAACTGCAGCAGGTTAATATCTGTGCTTGCCACAAAATAACTATTTGATCTAACAATACATTGGAGCAACAATCTGGAACACGAGCGATTATTTATTAGAATATAATATTCACACTCCTGAAAAAGTTGACATAAGCTATGAATCTAAAAATACATTGGTTGATGTGTGCACCAAATCGATATCAACCTGGCACCAGCATTCCTTCAGAGAACAAAAAAAAATAAAGAATATCATCATCATCATCCTCAAGCATCCATGGGCTATGGAGGTCCAACCAGACCATGCCATTTAGTTCTCCAGGCATGTCTGTCCTGAGCCACATCTGCTGCATCCGGCCAGTGCACACCAATTCTAACCAAGTCCTGTTTGATATCGTCTGCCCACCACATCATAGGTCTCCCCCTCTTTCTGAAGCCTTTAGGCAAACTGCTCATAACCCTATTCGCTAATCTATAATTATCAATATGGGCAATATGGCGAAATTAATGGAGTCTCTCTCAGCACAATATGTTGCTAAAAGAAGGTTGCTAACTCCTTTGCCTAACCTCATCATTATTTATAAAGTTGAACCACTTAATCCCCAAGATACTGCTTAAGCATCTAGAATCAAAAGCATCAAGTTTCCTGTTATCTTGTTTACAAAGCATCCAAGTTTCACTACCATAACTAACCCTAGAAAGAACCAAACTATTATACAGTCTAATTTTAGTCTTTAGGTGTATACACCTATTTTTCCACACTCTCCATAGATTCTTAAAGTCCCAGCAGCAATCCCTATGCGTCCATTAATCTCATGCCACAAATCACCAGTATCTGTTACATAGCCCACAAGATTATTAAATTGTGACACCTGCTCAAGACTGCGACCATTCAGATTAACTGAATCACAGCCTGCCTGACCAATTTTCATCCTTTTAGTTTTCTCTCTGTTTATAACTAAACCTACTCTACTACCAGTCTCATCAACAGCTCAAATGAAAGAGTTCGTCCCATCAACATCATTTGCCAAAAGGGCTAAATCATCAGCATAATCTAAATCAGAAATTTTCGTATCTCCAGACCATTTAAAGCGAAAATCTTTCCCTTGTAGTGAATTTCACATAAATAATCAATAACCAAACTAAAGAGAAAAGGAGACAAAATGCACCCTTGTCAAATACCAGAAACAATTCTAAATCAATTGCTAAGCCTTATCAACTCTAGCACATGATTCAGTGTTATTCTAGAGATCTTTCATTAGGTGAACTAACTTGTCTGGTATGCCATACAATCTCACAATCAACCACAAATTATGACAATCAATAGAGTCAAAAGCCTTTTTTGAAATCAACAAAGTTAGTAACCAAAGATTTCTGAAATTCTAAACATTTCTCAAGAATCTGCCTAAGTGAAAATATCTGATCTACACATACCTTACCACTTCTGAATCCATACTGCTCATCATGCAATTGTCCATAAACCAGATTCTTACTTCTATTAAGCAAAATCATACAAAGAACTTTACCTGGAACAGAAAGTAGGCTGATACCCTTACAGTTATAACAAGAATTGCAATCACATTTTAAAAAAAATATGGATAACAAAAGCTCTGGTATAATCCTTAAGATAAATGGCTTTATCATAAAATATATTCAAAATTTCAGTCATCCAAGTGGTAACCGAAACATTCCCAGCTCTAAGCATTTCTGTAGTAATTTCAGTTTAAGTTTAGAAAGAGTCAAAATAACTTCAGACTGTGTTATATGGCCAACATTAAAGCCAGTAATGCATCTATCATCATTGCAAACAATGGGAATAGAACTAACTGCATTGTTTAGAATATCACTGAAATGCTCAGCCCACCTAGCCATGAGAGAATACTCACCTTCTACAACCTTTCCTTGTTCATCCTTCATTCCCTGTATGACTGTCCGTTTTCTACCATGCAAAACATTTACTATCTGGTACAGCTCTCTGCTGCTGTGCTGTCGAACTACTTCCTCGGCTTCTTTAGCCAGGCCATCAAGCCAAATTTCTTATCAGCTATTAAATGATCTTTTATATGTTAATTAAACCCTTTCTAATGATTTCTATTAGGACTAGTAGGGACATTCCTGCAGTTCTTTCTTTCTGAACATTCATGGATTAAGGACATTCCTGCAGTTCTTTCTTTCTGAAGTAAGTTCAAGTGCCGTATCACTCAAATAATTCTCTCTCCTCTGCTCTTTTTACCTAAAAGAGTACTGTTAGTTACCAAAAAAGTCTGTTTAAAATGGTCCCATTCTTCCTCAACTTTAGTAGTAAGCAATAATGACTAAGTAACCTATCACGATAAGATTTAGCTATAACCAGGTCTTTCAGAGCTTCAGAATTAAATGTAAAAATTTTAACCTTAGTGAATGCATATCTGGACTATACTACCCACCACAGGACAATAGAATCATCTGCCCATCAGACATCATCGCAAAGAGAAAACCAAGTACCTAGATAATAATTCCATCTAATTGTCTCAACATTTCTACTAATTACAGTTATATAGAGAAACTTTAATAATTTAAAATTAATGCTATTAAAAAATACTGCAAACTTAAAAATATCTTTACCAGATAGAAGCTCAGAAGTCATATATTGTGTGTGTGCAGGTTAGAAATGATAAAATATCCAATATGCATGAGTTTAACTTGTTAAAATGTTTCTAGGCTAAATAAATACATCTGACTCAACTTGCTGATCACTGTTCTTCATCATAGCATACAACTCAAACTGAGATTTTTAAGTTTTCAGTAACTTTTTTTTAACAGGCTGAAGTGGGGTGATGGTAGAATGCATCAAAGAAAGTGGTATCAACATTTTGGAAACAACTCAAAGACAAGAAAGTAGGGCAAGAACAGCAAATATGAGTGGCATCTTGCTCTATCTAGGTGGAATAAGAGGTGATATCATGTCAACTGTGTTTTGAACTGTTTGTGGCCTTGGGAAAAACATTTTGAGAAATTATGCAAAGGCTTAATAATGAAAGTGAACTCTGTGCCACAAGGCCAATGGTATCTCAGTGGTCATACCTGATGGTATATCACGAGATATATGAGCCTGATAGTCCTGTCTCAACTGGTGTTGGCAACATGCCACTTGAAGCATAGAGCAATGGTCACAATACTCCTTTCCAATGAATTTTGATTCATATGCAGTCATATTCCAGACATCATTTGAGCTGGAGAAAATAGGGAACCCAATTCTATCTTTCCAATATAAAAGCAACATCTATGGTGATAGAGGTGTGATGGTCTGGGAGATGTTATCATCAATAACCATAATTCTTGTATGTACAATGGAGATTTGCCAATGGCCTAGAAACAAACTAAAAAGACAAATTACTTCAAATGAATATGGATTGTTTGTTTCTGAAAAGAATGAAGTTTGCCATTTTCCAACTTTAGCATTCTCTAATGGTGGAAATTCAAATTAATGGATTATTTGGAAAATATGAAGTAATATTTTATTACCTATCCAACTTAAAAAGAATTTTTTACTTATCTCTTAAAGTTGAATCTGTACAGATAGACAAATGGATGATAAAAAAGGGGGGATAAATAGATCCTTGAGTGCAATGTGCAAATATTTATGAGGTGCTGATGGCTCTAAATTTCCTGTGAGGCCATCAACACCACCACTCCCATAGAGCTCAACTGGTGGAAAAGTACCTGGAAATGGCAAGCACAAGTCTGGATCTAAATTATATCAAATACGAATTAGATGTTCTAATATGTAAATAAGACACTTTTGCACTGATAGGTATAACAATGGTTAAGAGTCAGTATAGTTTGTGTGTTGATAATCACAAGTTGATTTGCTGAAAGAGATTAAATAAATTCACAGTCTGGATGAAACTTGAATATTTCAATGTCATAAAGTTTAAGCAATTTATACATCAAAATGCAAAATTTTTCACAGTTGTTAATAAGTAGAAATTGCAATAATTGTTAATTATTATCAGAACAATGGTGAGTTGTACTTTTTCACATCTTTATGTATAGTTTGCAGGAACTTTATGGACATTAAAAGATTCAAGTTTAATCCAGGATGATAGACTATGAATTTATTTCATTGCTTTCAGAGTGACTCATGACTATCAATGCACAAACTATACCGAATCTTAACCATTCATGATACCTATCAATGCAAAAGTCGTTGACATATCATGAGATTGTCACTGAGTAATTATTATATAGCCGTCCCATGGCCGAGTGGTTAGCGTGCTTGGCTACTGATCTAAGGGACCTGGGTCCCGGTAAAAGTCTCAGGTAAGGCATGGATGTATGTGTCATTTTTCTGCTGAGGTCCGCCATCCTCACAGACCTTCTACTGTGGCATATAAACTGACAGGCTCCTGTCAGACCTCTGTGGCAAGCAGCTGCTTGAGGAGGTATTTATTATTTTTTTTATTTTAATTATTATATGAGATGTCCTAGAAATGCAACTGCAAAACTGTCCTCTACCTTCACTTACCCTACCCAACTAAAATTAGCTCTCATAAAAGAATGGGATTTGTTGTCTTTGCTTCTAGTGGTTAGCCCTGCATTTAGAATGGATCAATGACGTGAGACTTCCATTGCATCAGAGATAATCATACTCCATATTGTCTTCTTCTGAGCATGGTGAAAGTTTGTTACAATGAATGTGTACCAAATTACAACAAATGCCTTTAAAATGAGATTTTTAAAGGTCACAGCAATTTCATATGCTTATGGGCTACATAAAAATATGAGTGATTATATATTAACAGCAAATAGGATAGTTCTGTTAGGAATAAAAAAAAAAATAAAAATAAATACCCCTCAAGCAGCTGCTTGCCACAGAGGTCTAACAGGAGCCTGTATACCAGGTCATATAGGGGAGCTGAAATTAGAACTGTTATTACATTACATTGTTAAAAGTGTCTTGCAACTTAAACTTACAAAGTGTTGTGCTAAGGTTAAAAAAAATAACTTTAATTCTGAAAGACCCAGTTGTAGCTAAATCTTACCATGATAGGTTACTTAATCATTATGACATTCATGATTTGCTTACCACTGAAGTGGAAGAACAATGAAACCATTAACAGTACTCTTTCAAGAAAAAGGGAGCAGATAAGGCAAAATTATTTGACATCTCATTACCTACGAATCCCTACCAGTCCTAACAGAATGCATTACAAAGAGCATTGTAAAGCATAGAAAGCATTACAATAAACATGAAAAGGATCAGTTAGCAGCTGATAAGAATCTTTGGCTTGATCATTTGGCTGACAAAGCAAAGGAAGCAGTTAGACAGCACAACAGCATGGAGCTGTACCAGATAGTTCATGTTTTGTATAGTAGAAAATGGGACAGGTATACATGGATTGAAGGATAAAGGTATGGTTACAGAAGGTGAAAATTCTGTCAGCGGTAAGTGGACTGAGCATTTCAGAGATGCTTTAAAATGATGTGGTTTGTTCTAGTCCATTTTTTGTAATGATGAAAATACACTGACGACTTTAATGTTGGCCCTATAACACAATCTGAAGTTATTTTGGCTATTTCTAAACTTAAACTTCATAAATTCCCAGGGATAGATGAAATTACTATGGAAATGCTTAGAGCTGGAAATATTTCAGTTACCACATGGATAACTGTAATTTTGAACATCTTTTATGATAAAGACATTGTTCCTAAAGATTCTACCAGAGTTATTCTTATCTCTATTTTTAAAAAAAATGTGATCACAGTTCTTGTGATAACTATGGGGGTATCAGCTGACTTTCTGTTCCAAGTTCTTTGCATGATTGTGCTAAATAGAATTAAGAATCTGGTTGACAGTCAATTGCATGATGAGCAATGTGGATTCAGAAGTGGTAGGGGATGTGTAGATCACATATTTTCCCTCAGATGGATTCTTGAAAAATGTTTAGAGTTTCAGAAATCTTTGGTTGTTAGCTTTGTTGATTTCAAAATGGCTTTCAACTCTGTTGATCGTAATAATTTGTGGTTGATTGTGAGATCATATGGCATGCCAGACAAGTTAGTTAACAAAATGAAAGCTCTCTATAATAACACTGACTCGTGGGTAAGGCTTGTAGCAATTGGTTTAGCATTGCTTCTGGTGTTCGACAAGGGTGCATTTTGTATCCGTTTCTCTTCAGTTTGGTTATTGATTATGCTAGTATTGATTATGTTAGTTCCATTTCAGGTAAAGTCCTTTGCATGATTGTGCTTAATAGAATTAAGAATTTGGTTGACAGACAATTGCATGATGAGCAGTGTGGATTCAGAAGTGGTAGATGTGTGGATCAGATTTTTTCACTTACATGGCCGAGTGGTTAGCGCGCTTGGCTACTGATCTAAGGAACCTGGGTTCGAGTCCCGGGTAAGGCATGGATGTATGTGTCGTTTTTCTGCTGAGGTCCTGCCATCCTCTCAGACCTTCTACTTTGGTATATAAACTGACAGGCTCCTGTCAGACCTCTGTGGCCAGCAGCTGCTTGAGGGGGTATTTATTTATTCTTTTATTTTTTGACTCTGTTGGCCATCATAATTTGTGGATGATTGTAAGATCTTATGGCATACCAGACAAGTTAGTTAACGCAGTGAAATCTTTCTATAACACAGTGTCATGTGTGAGAGTTGCTAAAGCTTGTAGCAATTGGTTTAGAGTTGCTTCTTGTGTTCGACAAGGGTGCATTTTGTATCCTTTTCTCTTCAGTTTGGTTATTGATTATGCTAGTACTGATTATGTTAGTTCCATCCCAGGTAAAGTCCTTTGCATGATTGTACTTAATAGAATTAAGAATTTGGTTGACGACAACTGCATGATGAGCAGTGTGGATTCAGAAGCGGTAGGAGATGTGTGGATCAGATTTTTTCATTTAGGCAGATTCTTTAGAAATATTTAGAGTTTCAGAAACATGTGGTTGCTTACTTTGTGGATTTCTAAAAAGCTTTTGACTGTGTTGGCCATCATAATTTGTGGATGATTGTGGGATCTTATGGCATACCAGACAAGTTAGTTAACGCAGTGAAATCTTTCTATAACACAGAGTCATGTGTGAGAGTTGCTAAAGCTTGTAGCAATTGGTTTAGCATTTTCTTGTGTTTGAAGGGTGCATTTTGTCTCTTTTTCTCTTCAGTTTGGTTATTGATGATGTTATGAAAATACACTGCAAAGGAAAGATTTTGAGCTTAAAGTCTAGAGCAGTGGTTCTCAACCTTTTATGCTTCACGTACCCCCTGGAAATATGTATGTAACTGGCGTGCCCCTTGTATATATAGATAAAAATATAGTTATAGTATAACAATGGGAATAAAATAAAACATTACATACACATTAAATTTTTATTCATAAATGACATATATCGTAAACACAAAAATGACATCTTTGCACAGCAGTGTTGCCAATTTAGCAACTTTGTTACTAGATCTAGTGACTTTTGAGCTCTCACAGCATACCCCAAAAAATTGTAACACGTACCCCACATTGAGAACCCCCTGGTCTAGAGATCTGAAGATTTCTGATTTAGATTATGCTGATGATTTAGCCCTTTTGATAGCTGATGTTGATGAGATGAACTCTTTCATTACAGCTGTTGATGAAACTGTTAGTAGAGTAGGTTTGGTGATAAACAGAGGAAAAACTAAAATGATGGAAATTGGTCAGGGAAGCTATGATTCAGTTAATCTGAATGGTTGCACTCTTGAGCAGGTTTCTCAGTTTAATTATCTTGAGAACTATGTAACAGATACCAGTGATGTGCATTCTGAGATAAATAGACAAATAGGGATTGATGCTGGGACTTTTAAGAATCTATGGAGAGTGTGGAGAAATAGGCATATACATCTAAAGACATCTAAAGAGTAGGCTGTATAATAGTTTGATTCTTTCTAGGATTAGTTATGGTAATGAAACCTGGATCCTTTTATAAACAAGGTAACAGGAAACTTTATGCTTTTGATTCTAGATGCTTATTCAGCATCTTGGGCATTAGGTGGTTCAATTTTGTAAGTGATGATGAGGTTAGGCAAAGGAGTGAGCTACCTACTTTGAGCAGCATATTGTGCAGAGAGAGACTTCATGGTTGGCCATGTTGCCCATATGCATAATTGTAGATTAGGGAATAGGGTTATGAACAATATGCCTAAAGGCCTCAGAAAGAAGGGGAAACCTAATATGTGGTGGGCAAGACAATGTCAAACAGGGCATTATGAGAATTGGTTTACAGTGGCAAGATGTAGCAGCACATGAGAAGTTAGCTGAAAAAAATTGAGTTTTGCCGGAAATTGTATCTAAACTCATAACCTCCAGGTTACCATTAATCACTGAGCTTTCCCAAGCTAGTTAAATTTCCAGCTAACAGAGTTTAAATATCAAATTCCAAGATTGGCATTTGCTCGTGGTACTATCTATTGATCAAGAATTGAACAAAGTAAACTGTCCATTCAAAGATGCTATATTGGTTTTTATAGTCACACATACATAGAAACAGCATTATGTATGCAAGATTAAAAATAATAAAGCAAAGGAAACAACAGCACAACTTATCACAAGATGCTTTAACCTTTCCAGGGTACCCATCGATTATACACATTGGGAGAATCTGAAATGAGAGGCTCAAAATGTCTATGTCCATTTTTAGTACACCAGATGAAATTCAATAAAAAAAAAATGGGAATTTGCATTTGAAAATTTTATTACATATATTTTGTTAAAATATATAGTTCAGGTTTGAAAAATAATTATTATTTCATTCAGCGGTGATATAAATAACTCGTTAAAGCAATCTGATCATCATTTCTTAGACCCCATATACATGATTGCCAATTTGTTTTTAGCGTTACTCTATGCTGTAGTAATCCCTGATTAAATCTCAAAAGTCTGAATTGAACTATTATAAACAATTTTTTTCCTTAATGTTTCAAAATTCTCACAAAATTAACCAATTTCGAAAAAAAAAAAAAGAAGATTTTGGAAGTAATTACATAGTACATAACTCTTTTTTTTTTCCTTAAACCTATTTCAATATTCCTAGAATTATTTTTATCATTTATTCCAGCATTTTATACATTACATAGTTTTGGGGGAAAAAAGCTTCACCAATATGGATGTTGGCAAAACTATTTATTGACTTCAAAGTCAACAGGTAACTCTGTGGATATTATTTATTGATTCTATATATTGTTCCCACTACTGCAATTGAAACTGTATCTAAAAAGACTTGAGCAGAGCTTATTGTTCAAGCCTATCTGCAGTGTAAGCTAGATCATGGCAAAAGCAAGTTGGAGCCACTCACTGCTGAAAAATGTGAGCTAGTCATCTTTTAGGTGACTGCATGGTGGATTGTTTACAGCATTGCCCCCACAGACTGCCTATCATCTCCATTCATCCAGTTGGTATTTTTTTTAATACTTTTAAAATTAAAACTTCGTTTTCATTTCTGTAGATTTATTTTGATTTCATTTCTATAGATTATCGATCTTTCAGAGTTATACTACAACGCTGGCTATGATAATAAATAGTTTACAACTTGTTGCTGTGAATATTTTATTTAACGTTGTATTTGGTTATACAGTATGTTAATTTTTTTTAATTACTTCTTACATTTTCCAGTCAAAAAACTTTGATCTTTTATTGTTTCCTAAAAATAAGGTCTTGGATATGGAAGCAAAAAAGGGGGTTCCTTTGCACAGAAATCAATCCCCAATGTCTTGGGCTGTGACACTCTGAGAATATTGATGTTGCTTTTGCCTTGATGCACTAACTTTTAGGTCCTTTGCTAAGATATTAAAAATTCAATGTCCAAAGCAAAATATGTATAATGTTTCGTATAAAAAAAGGAAAGAAAGCATTCCTTCATTTCATAATCAGGACAGAAAACCCCATGAATGTGAGCAGTCCAAGTCACATTTTAAAACACTATAATATGATTAAAATAATACATTTTAAAACACTGGCCTATGTTTTAAAACATGCCATACTGAAAAGAACTATGAAAAGAAATAAAAAACATGTTTCAAGTAAATATTATATTATTCAGGAAGAAAAAATTAAATATTTCAAATATTTCATTTTTAGAAAATCCAGAATTAAATGCTGATTAATTTGGAATATAACATGCCATAACTCCTTTTATTAATTATTTGGCAAAAAATTTCTAAAGCAAATTTTTTTAGCCTGGGCATAGAGAAAAAATAGCCAGGCCTCTGGATGTAAACCAGCTTTTCAGACTGGATCCTGAAAGAGTTAAATCTTTCTAAATCTAAAGCTATTCCCAGCATTATGGTATAACTGCATGTTTGTTTATGATTTTTAAAGGGAGGAGGATTTGCAAAGCTTTGGTTCTAAACAAATCAAGGCCACCTTCTTCATTTATGAAATATTCAACTTAAAAGATTGCTATTTTTTGACTGGGCAAACCAAAACATTTTTCATCAGATTCTCTAAAATGAGTAGAAACTAAAGGAATAACATATTGCTTCTGGAAAATATTGGATGCTTGTTTTTAAAGAGAATGTAGCATTTTATTTTCTATCTTTAGTACCCTCTAAGAATGGAAATTGGAACTAATCAATGATTGAGAAAATACAAACAGTAATATTTCATTAGTGTCTACATGATACAAAATAAATTTTTAATTTATCTTTTAAAACAAAAAAAGTTGCAATTTCTCACACTGGGAGTAATGGGGCAAACCATCATTATCAATGTAAACCTCCTGACCTTCACAATTTCTACCATCACCAAAATTTCCAGCATAAACACATTATTTGCAACATTAGTTTTAAATTTGGGCTTTTTTTCCTGTTAGAGAGCACTATAAAAGCTATTAGGTGATTCAGAAAATGAGAATCGTAATATATTTCATCAATACCTATCCAACCCAAAAAAGAAATTTCAATTTATCTCTCAAAACAAAAAAAGGTGAAAGTCTATAGATGGACAGACAACAATAAAGTGAAAACATTAACTCAGTTTTTCATTCAAATGAGTGAAAAATCACTCTTCAGGGGCAACAAGTTTGAAGACTTCTTCAGCAGAAATATTAGAAACAGATCTACAAAAATCTACAAAAAAAAAAAAGCAAAGAGAAAGAAACAAAAGATAAATAAAACTACAATCATACTAACCAAGCAAAGGCCCATTTAGTCAACAATTTTAAGAAACTAGAATATTCTGCAAATGACAGCTACTGCTTGTCGTGTTGCATACTTGGAGTCTGTGGATTATTGCACACCTGTTTCTAATTAGCCTTAACATCTCTTCTAGGTTAAACATAATAATGTTCTCAGAACCAAAGATCATAAAGAAATTACGACTGAATGAATATCATTTTGTGAACCTAAAATATACAGGGTGAATCTGAAAAGGTGGGCAAAACTTTACGGGGTGGTAGAACGCAGCTATACGAGCAATATTCGTCATAGAATGTATGGTCGGAACGCAAGCGGTGAGAAGTTAAAAGGTAGTTTTCCACTGTCACATTTAAAGAATGAACACAAGAAGGAGAGGAGATACTTCAAAAAACATTTTATTAACAGGAATGTAATTGAGGTACATGCTCAGAGAAATTGCTCAAAAGAGCTGCCGCCAGCTGTAATGCAGGCTTCACACCTTCGGGATAGGGACTGACGCACATTTGCGAAGACACCAGGCATTTCCCGAATATCGCCGGCAACAACGGCGATCCTGGCGACTAGATCCATATCGGTTTCAATAGGGCACTCGTAGATTAGGCTTTTCATATGGCCCCACAGGTGCATATCCGCCATTTCGTGGTTAGTATAACCAACCATCCTCTCGGCAATCCACGGTAGAAATGCCGTTGGGTGCGAGGACCGACCCTTTTATACCATTTCCAACGCCACCTAGCGGTTCGCCGTTTGCGTTCCGTCCATACTTTCTATGACGAATATTGCTCGTATAGCTGCGTTCTACCACCCCGTAAAGTTTTGCCCACTTTTTCAGATTCACCCTGTATAGCTATTGTATCAGACTAATGAAATAAAAAAGCTTCAAGACACAAAGCAAATAAAATTTAGAGGCAAAAAAAACTACTTGTTTGATGAATTATATGCCTTTCTTTGAATCATAAAGAAAAACTCTTTTCTGTTCATTTACTGACAATTAATGGACAAATTGTGGAGAATTCAGAATACATTTCATTCTGAAAAATTTGCAATTACGCAGAAAATTGCAAGTCAGTTCACCAAAATGGCAACACTAACTCATTATGGGATTATTTAACAAACTTCATTAATAGAATGAATAAAGCAACAGTAATTTTAATTGCTGCTGATTATTAAACTGATGGTAATAGATAATTTTTTTTTTATCCACAAGCAAAAATTTAGAAATCTACTATATAACACGATATCTTTTAGAACTGTTTTCTTAGTTCCTTCAGCATTGTTACAATTTATTGTTTCATTACCTATTTTTCACATTTCTGCTATTACCATCATAAATATTACCCTTTCTATACATTTATCAATAATAAAAAAGTATATGTATATAGAAGTTTTCACACAGACTTCTCACAAAATAACAACATACAGGTAACACCTGATTAGTGCAGTGGATCTGTTCTTGGTACATCTGCATGTATTTAAATGAGAGTAGGCTACAACCCCAAGTAAATAATTACGCAAACACAGAGATACACAGTAAAAAATTTGTAAAAAAAATTGTTAAAATTTTTATTAAAAAATAAAATGAAACATAAAAAATGAAATATCTTGAAGCATGCTGCTTAACCAATTTAACAACCAGAATACAGCTTTCAATTAAAAATGAAGTCCAAGATCAAATGCCTCCTTTTCTCTGGTTATGTAATATTTGTTTATTAATTTAATCCCACCAAAGGTTTGGTGAGTAAAATCCATCGACCGTAGACTTTTCCGACTGGTACTTTACTACTCCATTCACAGCCTTCATCAATAATATATTATTCCATTCATAAGATAGACAACAGCAACACCCCCAGAAATTAAAGACACTTGCAGCACAATTAATCTCCAACCACTTCAGCTAGGAACCCAATCTCTAAATCCTACAGAGCAAGATACAAGTGAGACCACACAAAATTTTGGAACAACTGTCGAGCACTAATGGAATAAATGGAGCCAAAAATTTCTGCCACCAATGACATAACACTGCAGATGTACAACGAATATAAATCGTGACAATCCCGGGGCACTGCAGTACTGTGACTGCATATCACCATAAGGGAGTTGTCACTGAAACCACTATAAACTAAAAAGGTACCTGTCCTTTTAAGCTTGCCTTAACATTTGCCTACCTACAGCGAGAAGAACTTTGTGAAGAGAAAAGCACTGCTTGGGTTTTAATAGCCTGCTTGAAGATATAATCATTGAGGTGCAGTGAGAGTGGGATCTTTTGAAACTTAGAGTAGTGCCTAGGAAATTGCCCAACACTCACTGAATTTTGTCCAGATAAATGCCAACATATAAAATAAAAGATGTTATCTTTTGAATTTTGAGCCAGAAAAATAAATAGAAGTCCTAACTTTTTGAGTCCTCTGCAGCAGAGCCTTCTAGGTACTTCCATCGATAGGCCACGCCTAAT
This sequence comes from Ryuthela nishihirai, assembly GCA_038380435.1. Lineage (NCBI taxonomy): Eukaryota > Metazoa > Arthropoda > Arachnida > Araneae > Heptathelidae > Ryuthela > Ryuthela nishihirai. The sequence goes on along the minus strand of JAWZYU010000003.1, from coordinate 87,809,079 downwards.
CGGGAATACAATCCTTTCAGCATGACCTTCAACTTCGGCCTCTCCATCGAGCCGGGCACCCACAGCCCACTCGCCGTCTCGGCCTTAACTGTGCTGAGGCCGCTTCAGGGACACCTGGCCAGTAACCCGACAAACCCAGCCGGAGCCCTCCCACAACCCCAACAAAGCCGTTAGACTACCGGGGCTTACATCACTGCAGCACCCGGACCCCACTTAGCAGAGGAACCCAAGTTCCTCCACTGCAAAAGCTATATATATTGCCAAATCTAATTCCGTGGGACTCTTAGTTTGGCTCTTCCATCGACAAGTCCGCTGGCCAGGTTAGCTACTCCCGGCCGCGAGCCTCCAACTGCTACCTCTCCATTGTGAACGGGCCGAAGCCCCCCAGTGAACCTCCGTCCACCTCGATATCACCAAGACCGCACCGAAGAGTCCATGGACGAGTGTACAAAGAGGTGCACAGCTCAATCCGCGGTACTCCCCGATGCCAGCCACAGCAGACAGGGTTCCCCAAGCCCCGTCGTGGCCTTCAGATTCGGCCCCTCAATCGGGGCTGCAACCCCCAGCTTCGCTGGGGACAAGTCAATAAGCCGACTGGACCGGCCCACTCCAAAGCAGTCCGCCAGCCCTCAACAGGCCCCCTCCACCGGGGGCCACCAGACTTCAGAACTCCAGAGTGCCAGCGATCCGAGCCCAACTTCTCAGAGGCACCGTAAGCCCCCCCCCCCCTCGTCAAGGAGGTCCCACTCCAGGGGGGTACTGCAGATGTACAAGAAACATGTCTGCTTATAATCTTCTGGAAAAATGAGTTTTGCCAATGTATGGGACGAACCCATGTCTCTCCAAGTTTGTGCCAGAGTGTTCTAACCACTAAACTATCACTTGGCTCACATCATTTATCCACTAATGTAACTTATAAATGTTCCTGCATGTCTCTCTCATGGCACCATTTATGATTGAGAACAGCCACTTTTTTTAAAGCACTGCTCTGCATAAGGTGTAAATAAGAATGTCCCATAATTAAATACAACTACAGCAATTTGATTAAAATATTTAAATCACAATTTATGCTGCATTCAAGACAAAGGAATCAGGCCCTACTTATAGTACTTTGACTTGCTCATCAGAAACAGGGTAATATGCACTGTTTTCAACACCTATTTTCAACATCTTTAAGCACCTTGGAACTTTTCTGCAGTGTAAAAGATTTTTTTAAATTGGTAAATAGCTGAGTAATTTATTTATAACATATTTATAATATTGGTAAATAGCTGTAAGCATTACAGCATATGTAATGAGTATATATCAGCAAAGTAGTCAAAGTAACTACAAGGAGGACCTGATATCTTTGCCTTAAGAATGTTACTCCAACTCAGTGTTATTAGCGAAATAATCAATGAATAGTAAATACACAGAGTTACATGCTTGACATAGAAGTCAATAAATTAATAAATAGTTTTGTGGAAAAAATGAGTTTTGCACTCTGACCCACATCTATACAGATCCAAGACCTTCAACTACCATGTTTGCAGCATGTAACAATGGCAAAAGACTACAAAGCAGTCCAGTTTAGTAGTTGACCAGTCACTGTGAAAATCTGAATTGCTAGCATAAGCAAGTAGACCTGAAATAAATAATGACTGATGAGAAACATCTTTTTTAGAAGGTCTATGCAAATATACTTTTATTGCATCAGAAACAAAACATTTGGAAGTATTTAACCAGTTGTGCCTGAAAAGCATGTCCCAGGTTATGAGCTGAAAGTCCAAAGAGATGATGCATCTGATACATCACCTGTTAAAAGATATCACAATTAATTCCCACTGTAATCAAAAGATGTCTCATGTGCAATTGCTACTTTTATGGCAACAAATTATAATTTATTTGTTAACATTACAACAGCTATATATATATATAAATTTTACATGAACAGAAAAAACATGCAAAAATCATTGGTATAAAAAAGGGCTAAACAAAGGAGAAGCAGTGCTGAAATTAAGCTGCAGAAAAGTGGCATGACAGAATAGTGATGTGGATATAGGAAAGTGGCGTGGCAGAAAATATGCATTTCATCTCTCATCAAAATGCAAGAATGTTCAAATGGTTGACACAGGATTAAAGAAAAATGGGGAAAGGAACTGAAAATGAGGAGAATGTTACAAAACTCCAGTGTATTTTAGATTACTAAAGAATAGGACAAGTGGACAGGCAGGACCAGGTTCTTGTCTGTTCCATCATCATGCTTAAATTTGCGTACAGAAAATATTTTCTATGTGTTGGATAGTACATTATTCCATGCATACACAACTTATATTGGAATATCATGAAGAAAAATAATTCAAAAAATTTCACTTAAATCTTGTTAAGCAAATACTAGAATCTATTACTTTGCCAAACTACAATACTCCAGGAAGGGTATTGCAATGTAACACACCTCTATAATTTAAGGTGAAGACATGGGAGCATTTTCCACAGCATATTCCTGCAAATCAAAAAAAAAACCTTCCAGAGCCTGCAAGGTCTGCACATCTCCCAAGAAGTGAGACAACATGGGAATGAACAAGATCTTGTCACTTTGCATGGTCTGGTGTTTCAAAAATTACTAAATGATACAAAATTACTAAGCATACCTTGAAAGTTTACATCAGTTATGGTAATTATTGAATCAGTAGAAATAATAGAAAAACAGTTATGTATTTTTATCACCTTAGTATTTCTCAGCCATATTAATTAAGTATTCTTGGGCATGGTATAAAAATCATTGGCATACAGAAATCTGCAATGCAAGATGAAATTTAAATCCAGTCTCAAAAGAGTTAGCAAAATAGTGAATGCATTATTACTGGAACAATTGTGCTTCAAAAATAGCTCTACCATGCAGTTACCAATTTATTTTTTGGTGCACTAAGCAACGGACACTAAATAATTAGGGTAATGTTTTCTTTTTATGTTATCATTTTAAAGTTCCATGAAAAGCATTTCACTTACATTTTCTGGAATGCTTGGAAGCTTATTATGATCAGGACAAAGAGCCACAAATTCCTATAAATATGATAATTTGCCATAAGAAAATAATACTTAAGCATTTAAATATAGCAAAATCCTTTCCATATTATAAGTTCTTGCCACTCAGTCCCTGAGATCTCCTTCACATAAATTGCCACATACACTTAAAAATTTACATCAAGTAATAAATGAGATCTCCTTCACATAAATTGCCACATACATTAAAATTTTACATCAAGTAATAAATTACCACAGGAAAACGTCCTGTAAACAAGAAATACTTGAAATAATGGTTGAAAAAAATTAAAATTTAAAATAATAATATTAAAAATTAATATTAAAATATTCCAGTCAAGACAACCAAATTTTTTCAATCATTATTTCAAAAATTTACATCTAAAATAACACAATCCTTTCCTTGAAGAACAATTTCCATTTAAAGAAATATCCTACCCCTGCTGAAGAAAAAATTTGCATTAACTTAAAATCATTCTTTGATCTGCATATATCTGTGAATGATTAAAGATGAGTTTCTTACTTATAATGTTGAATTGGTCTGGTGGCTATAAAATCAATGCCTTTCTAAGTAACATTGGTGCTGCCTAGTGCTTTCCAGTTAACACATAAGATGTATGGTGTGATTACTGCAATAGTTCTTTATAGACCAATAATAGAGATCTTGTTCAGTGGCTGATAACCCAACAAACAGCAATCACATCCACCCAACTAAAGTTAATCTTTCTGCTAACTTTTTGTAAGGAGGATAAGCGACTAAGATGTGCACCAAAGTCAGTGACCTGGTGAGGAGAGCAACTATATTTGCAAATCCTCGTTACAACTTATCTTGTCTCTTCTTCTGTCTACTGGAATATTTTTAAACTTTGTAGTAAATAAAAGAAATCTCAAATAGATACTTTCAATGCAGCAGGTCAAAGCATTTTAGTACAGGGCTCTCTCCAAACCCTCTAAGACCCCAACACTGCTGTTGTTGATCAGTAGACTGTATTGTAATTTCATTGGATGATCTTATTGAGGATACAAATTGATGTCGGTCAGACCTGCATGTGCTAAGAGGAGGCTTTATTCGCCTATTAACTATACATTTTGCATTCAAACTTCCCCCTTCTCACATACTATATTAATTCTTCAGGGTACACATCATTTTGACCCAAAATTTACATCACTTTTCACAAAATTAACTTTTTTTTTTATCTTCCTGTGAAGTTTGATTAAATTTAAAAACATCTGAAAAAAATTATTGTTGATGCAGTGGGATTCGAACCCACAACTCTCTAGATATATGCCAGAGCACTCTACCAGTTAAACCATGCATCAGACACATCAGATGTCTGATGCATGGTTTAACTGGTAGAGAGCACTCTGGCATGCATCTAGAGAGTTGTGGGTTCAATTCCCAAAGCATCAGCAATAATTTTGTTTCAGATGTTTTTAATAATTGTTGAAGTCTATTTCTACAGACAATCTGTGTATGGTGTATGTACTATGGGTTGATTAAATTTGTACAAATCTGTTTCAAGATATGTGCATTTTATTAATCCATGCATACCTAACTTTTGACAAACAGTATATATACTTGTTGTCATGTGGACCACTGCTAGGCAAGAAGCCCTGTAAATCAATGTTAGTGTATGCATCAGTTAATGTCTTTTGAATTTTAATTAAAACTTTGCAGTAGATATTGGGAACACAAGCCATAGCTTATTAGCTTACAAATATTTTTACACTAAATATACCCAGAATTACTATTTTACAAAGTGGAAATTTTCTGAATATGTATATGTAATTTCACCTATTTTCATAACAAAGAATTTTACCTAATTTTTACAATATGCAATTTTATTCAATCAGAGTTAAACTGTTGAATAAATAAACATAGAAAAACAGTTGAAATTTTACTTGTGATATGTTGAAAGGTTTCTTCCAATACTTAAGTATTTTTTGCAGCATAACACACCTTGAAACACTCGAGATAGGGAAATGGCAACAAAGCACTTCTTGCATTTATATTGGTTCTCATTTTTTTACTATTTTCACACATATTTTTACCTATTTTCCTATTGCTTTTGGCTTTGGTATTTGTTGGTTGGTTAGTTTGTGGATTGGCGAAACGTTGTTCTATGATATCTTTTGAACGCGATGGAGAACCTTAATGATTTATGTGCCAAATAAAAGCTTGTGACATGGGGAATGTCATAGGCTATAAAAAATTGATCTCCCCCCCCTCTAAAAAAAGGGAAATGTGAAAACTATTGTTCTGATATATCTCCAGAATATGAATGCCAAAAGTAACAAGCTATATGTCGAATGAAAGCTTCTGACGTGGGGAATGTCATAGGCTATGAAAAATCGATCCCCATGCTTTCTTTCCCCTAAAAAGAGGGGGAAATATGAAAATGATTGTTCCCCTATATCTCCTGAATGTGAGTGCTGAAAGTAATGAGCTGTGTTTAATGAAAGCTTGTGACATGGAGATTACCCCCATGCTTTCTTCCCCCACTAAAAACAGGAAATGTGAATCATTCTTCAATGAACATTTTAGGGGTAAACTTCCTTTGGACATAAACCGCAGGATATCTATAACTCAGTAGAACAGTAATACTTCCTTACTATGGGGGAGAAAGGGTCAAGCCACAAAGACTGACCTTGACCACAGAGGGTCGGTAAATATCCAGGTAGACAAGAAGCAAGTTGTTGTGAACTTATATACCTTTCAAATGTGAAGGCCTACAGTAACAAGTTAGGTGTCAAATGAAAGATCGTATAATGACAGTTGCAAACTATTTCAAATTTTTTCACCACTACCCACCATCACCACCACCACAAATAAAAGAGGGTTGGGGCAGATTGTCTTGCAGGGTTTGACTTTAACAAGTAGTATCCAATATTAAAGCTTGTGGCATCTCCAATGTTGTGGGCGACCTCAAACATGACTCCAAAAGGGGGGAAAATGTGCTTGATGTTTATGAGTCATATAAAGTTTTTGAAGGTATGTGTATTTAGTGACAACAAAAAAAAATATAAATAACTTAAAAGTACCTATCTTCCTATAGGGCCTTAAAAGTAGAAAATAAACCTAAAGCATATTGATGGTGCAATCAGTCATTGAGTTCACATTCACTTTGAAGGAAGTTAGGGTGTCAATTTACCTGCTCGACAAGGTTACCAGCACCCTATCATCCCTTGAAGTGAATACAAACTCAGTGACCGATTGCACCATCAATACACTTTAAACTTATTTTTAAATTTTAGGGCCCCATAAGAAGATAAATAGTTTTTAAATTTTTAAATTTATTCTTTTTATTGCTTCACACACTAGTCTTGGGAATAATTCTTTTTTTTTTGGGGGGGGGGGGGAATGGAAATAAATGTTGTAAAATGGGCCCAGTATACTGCCTGCAGTTTTGCTGGCGACATTTCAGATTTTACCAATTTTTATAACAATACTGCATCTGATAATTGCAACTGATTTATAAAAACAATCCCTGCAAGAATTATGCAATGGCTTGTCTTTCACCTGCAGAATGGTATCTGAACCTCATGCCATCTATCGTCAAAGAGGAGATTATTTTAAGAAATTATTACAGCTGCCCAACTGTCTGAAAGACATCTGTGTATGAATAGGCTTAATTTCCTTGCCTGTTTGAGAGACAAAGGTAAAACCTTTGACAAGGGTTAAACAATAAATCATGTCTGTGGTGAGAGTTTATTGTAAGAGAATGGGAATTATGTTGATCCTGAATGGCTTTGATTAAAAACAGTATTTACTTGTCTTGCTATTTTAAATGCAAACTATTTTTGACAAATGATTTGTCATTTGTGCTGTTTTTCAGGTATTAATGTGATTTTCAATTTTATATGAAATCTATAAGAACAGATTTTGAACTGAATTACTGGACATTACAGTGATGCATGATCTAATGTTAATTGAACCATCAAAACTTGGATTGAAAGTGAAGTCTAAAATTAATGGTTAAGACACAAAAGTGAACTTTAAAAAAGTAAATTCAATTAAAAATTTTCCATTTTTAATATTAAAGTGAACTTTACAAGGATACCACAAAATAAGTGAAATATTGGACCATAATATTGAATCTTTGGTTGCTTGAGGATTATGCATGTTAACATGTTCAGCACACTAGCATTGCCAATGTATTCAGTTGAAATAAAAAGTTACAGTTTAACTCAATGTTGTTGTTGTTGTTTCATTTGAGGGGAAAACATTGTGGAGCTGACTTATAAATTTCCTAAAACATAAAATTAAAATCTGCTGTTTCATTCTATTACAGAAAATGCTCTGAAATACAGTTCTGACTATGCTCCACCATATAAAAAACCATGGTATAACCTATTCTGCAAAGTAAAACTTAAGACCAGAATCATAAAATACATGGCTTAACTGAAAAGGTTTGAAGTTTCTCAGAGTTGTTAAGTCTCAGTGATAAATTTGATTCCAGCAAGCAAATTGCACATCAGAATCAAGATAATTGTATATTGTACAAGTATTAAATAAGGATTGAATATCACAGTTGGTAATTAGGAAATATTTTTTATTTTTTGCATAACTGAAATTTAGTGTCTAGGGGTTGTAGGTGGCACATGTACAAAGCAGTTCCCTTTCCAATGCATGTTTATTCATGTTCGCAACACCCATCATTCAGTTAACATTGGATTCTTTTCTATACTTTTGTATTTATATTTTTATAATTTATTTTTGAATTGAACTTTATGATACACACACAAATACATATTTTAGAACTTACATAAAGAAATAAGTATATGTTTAAATATTTATGGATTTTTCATGTGTGGCATGAGATTAACACACGAATAGGGATTGCTGCTGGGGCTTTTAAGAATCTATGGAGAGTGTGGAAAAATAGGCATATACACCTAAAGACTAAAATTAGACTGTATAATAGTTTGGTTTTTTCTTGGGTTAGTTATGGTAGTGAAACTTAGAAGCTTTGTAAACAAGATAACAGAAAACTTGATGCTTTTGATTCTAGATGCTTACAATTTAGTGTCTAGGGGTTGTAGGTGGCACATGTACAAAGCAGTTCCCTTTCCAATGCATGTTTATTCATGTTCGCAACACCCATCATTCAGTTAACATTGGATTCATTTCTATACTTTTGTATTTATATTTTTATAATTTATATTTGAATTGAACTTTATGATACACACACAAAATACATATTTTAGAACTTACATAAAGAAATAAGTATATGTGTAAATATTTATGGATTTTTCATATGTGTGGCATGAGATTAACACACGAATAGGGATTGATGCTGGGGTTTTTAAGAATCTATGGAGAGTGTGGAGAAATAGGCATATACACCTAAAGACTAAAATTATACTGTATAATAGTTTGGTTTTTTCTTGGGTTAGTTATGGTAGTGAAACTTAGAAGCTTTGTAAACAAGATAACAGAAAACTTGATGCTTTTGATTCTAGATGCTTACACAGCATCTTGGGCATTAGATGGTTCAAATTTGTAAGTAATGATAGGTTAGTCAATGGAGTTAGCAACCTCCTTTAAGCAGCATATTGTTCAGAGAGAGACTCTGTTGGTTTGGCCATGTTGCCCATATTGATAATTATAGATTAGCGAATAGGGTTATGAACAGTGTGCCTAAAGGCCTCAAGAAAGAGGGGGGAGACTTAGGATGTGGTGGGCAGACAATGTCAAATAGGACCTTGTTAGACTTGGCATGCAGTGGCCAGATGCAACAGATATAACTCAGGACAGATATGCTTGGAGAACTAAATTGCATGGTGCGGTTGGGCCTTTGTAGCCCATGGCTGCTTGAAGATGATGATGATGCATTTTTTCTGAAATGAAGATGAAACATAATAATGTATGTAAAATTCTTATAAATACATTAATATTTCTTATATAGAAGAGTGTAAAGCAAATATAATAGTGAGATATAGAAGTGAAAAGTAGTGAAAATGCATGCTTTTAGTATGTGAACTTGACTTATGTAAGGCTTCCAAGAACCAAATGTTTACATAAATCAAGGACTGCCTGTATAATGAGATTAGTGTCATTATGGTATAATTGAACGTTAACTTTTTTTACAGTGTTGTAGCAGATTAAATTTTAAAAATTTTTACTCGCACTGTGATTTTATTCCTATATTTTATATTGCTTCAATTCTGCCAACTGTTAGCCACATGTTAGTTTTCCAAACCCTGTCTAAAAAATTAACTTTTTTCTACTGAATAAACACTTTGCAGTACACAGTTACATTTTGAGCTATGCATGGTTCCATGTGTTTTATAGCAAACCATATTAGCATATCTCTATTGGAATAACAGCATAATACTTGGAGTTACTGGATAAAAATGTGGTTTATTTTGCACCTTTATTAAAAAAATTATATTTAATATTTCTTTAATTTGTAACATATTTTAATTGCCAGAGTTTGCTGCAATACGTTTTTGTTTAAAACTTATGCTGCAAAAGCTGTGAAAATGTGGTTCACAAAACCTGCATATTTGGCCAAATATATTTAATGAGGGGCAATTAGTAGGACAAAAATAAAAATATATAACTTTTTACAAACATAAAATTTGAAGTGAACTTTTAAAAATATATATATAATGAATATCAATTATATAATCAGTCACTGAATTTCTATTCAAAGGAAGGTAGGGCACCAGCAATCTTGTTCAGTAGGTAAAACCAATGCCCTATCTCCCTTTGAACTGAATTCAGTGACTGGATGCACCATTGATATGCTTTAATTTTATTTTCCACCTTTCAGACCACATATGGGAAGATATGAATTAAAAAATTTAATCATGCTAGTTTTTTCTTTGTCACTAAAAACATCTACCTTCAGAAACTTTCATTTGAAATGATTCATAAACATCAACCACATTTTTCTTCCCCCTGTTTTTGGAGTTGTGTTTAAGGCAGCCCAAGACATTGGAGACCTCACAAGCTTTAATTTAAGATATAACTTGTTAAGGTCCACCCTTGAAAAAATCAGACTTCTTTTTTTGGGGGAATGGTGCAGGTGGAATTTGAAACAATCTATGACAATCCTCGCATCTGAAAGATATAGAGGAATAATCATTTCATATTTCCCTTTTTAGGGGGGAAGAAATGGGGTGCCATTTTTTTAACCTGTAACATTCCCTACATCACAAACTTTCATTTGACACATAGCTTGTTATTTTTGGCCCTCGTGTTCTGAAGATATAGCGGAACCATCATTTTCATATTTCCCTTTTTTAGGAGGAAAGAAAGTATTGGGGGGGGGGGGTTAATTTGTAGAGTCTATGACACTCTCCGTATCAGATGTTTTCATTTGATGCATAGCTTGTTACTTTCAGCACTCACATTCTGGAGATAGAGAGGAACAATTGTTTCTTTTTTATGGAGGGGGGGGGAGAGAAAGTACAGGTTTTTTTTTACCTATGACACTCGCTTCTTGCAACTTAAACTTAAAAAGTGTTGTGCTAAAGTTAAAAAATTTACCTTTAATACTGAAGCTCTGAAAGACCCAGTTATAGCTAAAGCTTACCATGATAGGTTGCTTAGTTATTATGACAGTCATGGTTTGCTTACTACTGAAGTTGAGGAAGAATGGGTTCATTTTAAACAGGCTTTTTTGGAAACTAACAGTATTCTTTAAGGAAAAAAGGTGCAGAGGAGGCAGAATTATTTGAGTGATAAGGCACTTCAGCTTATTTCAGAAAGAAGAAACTGCAGAAATGTCCTTAATTAGTACCCTACTAATCCTAATAGAAAGGATTACAGAGAGCTTCATAAACGTGTAAAGGACCAGTTAGCTGCTGATAAGAATCTTTGGCTTGATGGTTTGGCTGACAAAGCCGAGGAAGCAGTTAGACAGCACAACAGCAGAGAGCTGTACCAGATAGTTAATACAATACTTTTGTGTGGTAGAAAATGGACAAGTATACAGGACAAAAATTGAAATGGAAATTGAATGGACAAAAATTGGATTGAAGGATAAACAAGGTAAGGTTATAGAAGGTGAGGATTCTGTCATGGTTAGGTGGGCTGAGCATTTCAGTGATGTTCTAAACAATGTAGTTAGTTCTACTCCCATTGTTGCAATGATGATAGATGCATTACTGGCTTCAATGTTGGTCCTATAACACAATCTGAAATTATTTTGGCTGTTTCTAAACTTAAACTACATAAATCCCCAGGGGTAGATGAACTTACTACAGAAATGCTTAGAGCTGGGAATGTTTCGGTTACCACTTGGATGACTGAAATTCTGAATATCTTTTATGATAAAGGGATGGTTCCTAAGGATTTTACCAGAACTATTGTTATCCCTATTTTCAAAAAAGGTGATCGCAGTTCTTGTGATAACTATAGGAGTATCAGCCTACTCTCTGTTCCAGGTAAAGTTCTTTCCATGATTGCACTTAATAGAATTAAGAATCTGGTTGACAGTCAATTGCGTGATGAGCAATGTGGATTCAGAAGTGGTAGGGGATGTGTGGATCAGATATTTTCACTTACGCAGATTCTTGAGAAAAGTTTAGAGTTTCAGAAACCTTTGGTTGTTAGCTTTGTTGATTTCAAAAAGGCTTTCGACTCTGTTGATCGTCATAATTTGTGGTTGATTGTGAGATCATATGTTACACCTGACAAGTTAGTTAACATAATGAAAGCTCTCTATAATAACACTGAGTCGTATGTGAGAGTTGGCAAGGCTTCTAGCAATTGGTTTAGCATTACTTCTGGTGTTCGACAAGGGTGCATTTTGTCTCCTTTTCTCTTTAGCTTGGTTATTGATTATGTTATACGAAATTCACTTCAAGGGAAAGATTTTGGCCTTAAATGGACTGGAGATACGAAAATTTCTGATTTAGATTATGCTGATGATTTAGCCCTTTTGGCAAATGATGTTGATGAGATGAACTCTTTCATTCGAGCTGTTGATGAAACTGGTACTGGAGTAGGTTTGGTTATAAACAGAGAGAAAACTAAAGTGATGAAAATTGGTCAGGCAGACTGTGATTAAGTTAATCTGAATGGTTGCAAACTTGAGCAGGTGTCACAGTTTAATATTTTCTTGGGAGCTATGTAATGGATACTGGTGATGTGTGGCATGAGATTAACAGATGGATAGGGATTGCTGCCAGGACTTTTAAGAATCTCTGGAGAGTGTGGAGAAATAGGTATATACACCTAAATACTAAAATTAGACTGTATAATAGTTTGGTTCTTTCTAGGGTTAGTTATGGTAGTGAAACTTGGACGCTGTGTAAACAAGATAACACGAAACTAGATGCTTTTGATTCCAGATGCTTACGCAGTATCTTGGGCATTAGGTGGTTCAACTTTGTAACTAATGATGAGGTTAGGCAAAGGAGTTGGCAACCTCCTTTAAGCAGCATATTGTGCAGAGAGACTCCTTTGGTTTGGCCATGTTGCCCGTATGAATAATTATAGATTGGCGAATAGGGTTATGAACAGTGTGTCTAGAGGCCTCAGAAAGAGGGGGAGACCTAGGATGCGGTGGGCAGACAATGTCAAACAGGACCTTGTTAGAATTGGTGTGCAGTGGCCAGATGCAGAAGATGTAGCTCAGGACAGATATGCTTGGGGAATTAAACTGCACTGTCTGGTTGGACCTCCGTAGCCCATGGCTGCTTGAGGATGATGATGGCACTCGTTGCATCATAAGCTTTCATTTGATACATAAATCATTAAGTTTGTCCATAAAGTTCGAAAGATATAGTACAACAACTCTTTTGGCAAATTCACATACCAACAAACTGATAAACAGACAAATGACGAGCAAAAAGCAATTGGAATATAGGTAAAAACAGGTATTTCAGAGCTCCTAAATAATACTAATTTTAAGTTTAAAAAAACAGCATTAGTAATATAACTTGTTTAATTATTACAATTTTATGGTAGTATATATTATACTGCAAAATTGTAGTAATTAAACAAGTTAAAACTAATATTTCCAATTTATTCCTCAACCTGATGTACCAGAAAGTAATAAATGTTTGCAATCATTCAAACTGTCATTAACACAGTCCAAATGATACTTTTGCTATGACTCGTGTTCTATTTTTTTAACTACCGACTCCAGATATTTGCATTAGACTGCTAAGTATTAACTTCTTTACTTTAGATAGACACTTCTTACTTTTTTCAGTTAAAGGGGAAGTTTAATATATTATTAAATTTAAACTACACAGCAATTTGTTTAAAAAATATTTAATTTATGATTATGCTGTAATATTAATAGAAGTATTAGTAATATTATTAGTACGTTAATAGAAACATTTAATAGTATTATGCCCACTATTAAATTTACACATGAATCAACAGAGAATTACCATACTTTGATATATTAATTAAACATAAACCTTTGAATTATACCACTGTGTGTACTGAAAACCTACTTTCACCCCTAATTTAATACCATATGATTCCATACACCCAATTAATTACAAAAAATCAGCAATAAATGCATATTTCATACGAACTCACAGATATTCATTTAACACTGAAATATTAAAGAAAGAAATGTGTAATATATGATATAACAAGGTCAGCGGGATATTCTGACAACAGAATTATTCGAATTCAATAAAATTCAGAAAACGGCTAAATTTAAAATGCAACAAACATCACAAGTTAACCCAGCCCAATCAAGATCTTTGAATTTGGCTCTCCATTGACTTAACATAGGAATATTTTAATTTTTCTGTCCAGAATCTGTAGAACTTCAACTGCATACAGCAATTACCACTTGTTTAACTAATAGACCTTTTCCACTAAAAAATGTCCATTTCAGCATAGTTTAACATCATACTTTCTTCAACATCAAAATGCTATGTTTCATTGTTATTCATCCAGATAGGGTTTGTATAATATATTCAATTATTATGGTGGCACATATATATTATTGTTAACTTCAATGGTACCTTAGGATAAAAAAAAGTTGGTATTCTCCTAAAATGTTAAATTTTTTAATAGTAATATTGTGTATTAAATTTTAGTTAACTCATAAATAATTATAAAATTTAGAAGAAAATAGCTAAATAATGCATTATTTAAGCAATGGAAATTTTACTTGCTACTTATAGTACAATTATTTAGAAAAAGAGCAATTTTTTATAACACTTGTACATAATAATAAAAATTGTTCAAAATTTGATAATTTTTATTATGATGAAACGGCTAAATTCAAGTTTTAAAAACACTATTAAATGATAATTAACAATATCATTTAATAGTGGTTTTTAAAAATCTTAGTTTTTACACAATAAGATATTTTGACAGTGATAGCTCATAGACCAACTCTAAACGTTTTTATCTATGCACAAGTAAAGTTCAACATGAGAACCATTCATTGCTCTCACTGAACTCATTATGCAGAAGTCATTATACAGTATCATAGAAGATATCACCTATATGACAAGAACCATTCATTGCTCTCATCACATCCAGATGATATCTACTTCTATCAGTGTTTGCTGTAATATATCAGAAGTCCAACTTCCTGATGTCTGGATCACAACTTTGATACATTCCCACAAAAAGAAGCCAAGTGGAATAGTATATGGTGAGCAAGAAACAAAAGGATTTGACCCCCAAACCAATCCATCATTCTGGCAATGTTTGTTATAGAAAATCTCTGACCATTAACACTTTGAGCTGATATTGTGACGACAGATGAATGTGCTACAATGATTTTATGATAAAGCATCATGAACGCTCGCAGATGCTACAACGTGAGAATTATATCATCAACGACTTGATCAGAAAGTATAAAGAAAAAAGTTTTATTATGAAATGCAGTTAGAGTGCAAAAAAGAATCGTAGTTAGTCTTAGTTTTTACACAATAAGATATTTCAAAGAAGAGATGTTTTATGTGGTGAGTGCATGGGAGGTTAAAAAGAGTTGATTAGTGAAAAATTAGTAAAGATGAAGGATTGTTTATGCTGAAGTGAAAGTTATAAAAGAGACATGGCCATAAAAATGAAGAGGTAGTATGTTAGTCGAGCAGACAGAGCTGGTCTTAACTTTTCTGTAAGAAGGGTTTATCAATTGCTATATAGCTGTATTTAGTTTGTTTGTAAGATTTGGTAAGGTTATTCTCGATATATATTGCAGGTTTATTTACATATATGATTTGCATTGGTTGAACTTAGTTTGTATAAATGATTTCATCCACACTTTTGTAATAAATCACATTGTTTTAGAATTATCATTGTGATATATGATTTCCTTGAACTCACGCTCAGTGCTCATCCATTTAATTTGTAACAATATCATTTAATAGTGGTTTTTAAAAATGTACATTGCTTGTGAATCATGCAATAATAATTTCAAATTCAGTATAAAAATGCAAGAAAATAAGTTATTTTTAAAATGTATACAAATATTCATTCATAAATTTTAAATGCAGAGGACGTTTGTTTTATGACCCCCAAAGACACTTGCATCTATATACAGTAGATGGCATATGATGTTCACCAAGCCCCAAGAAGTGTTGCACAGCTCTGCTGTAGAATCACATTTGGGCAGTATACCTTCTGTTAAGCTATCAGGAAGTGCAACTCTTCATATGTTGCAATAACATGGACAGAGTTATGAGATAATAAATATAATATTGTCTGGATGTGCTGAAAGCAATGAATGGCTCTCATACTGAACTTTACTGATGTGCAGATGGAATCTTTTGAGTTGGTCTTTAAACTGTCACAGATTTTACTGCTAAAAGTGCATTTATTTTTATGCAAATTTAAAATCATCTATTACATTTATTTATTTTTTTGGGGTCACCCTGTATAACAGGACCTGTTTCTATAAGGTATTTCAAGAAAGGTTATGAAGTTATTTTTTTAAAAATACTTCAAAATTAACTTGGCCACCAGGGTGAGTTTAGCTTCAGAAGGTGCTAAGAAATAAAACAATGATAATTTTTATAATATACATTTCATATTTAAAAAAGAAAAAAAAATATATTTTTTTTAATTTGTATTTGCTCTATATCTCAGAGGATTTTTTTTTTAATTTTATATTTGCTCTATATCTTACATCATTATCTTGGCCATAGGTAACATGAAGCTCTAATCCAGGGTCAGGGACTTGAACTTTGTACATTGCTTCTAAAAATACCTGCAGTTCTTTAGACTGTCCAGACTGTTAAAGAACAACCTTACCATTAGAAATTATGTTTCAAAAAAACTTTAAACTTAAAAACTTTCTTTTGCAAAGAATTCAATATTAATCTCTAGGTTTTCAATCATGTAAATTAGTAATTCATAATTTAAATCAGGGAGCATATCACATGGTATATTGTACATTATATTCCAAAGTTATACAGCAGACTCACCTAATTATAACTTTTTTAAAGCAAACTTGACTATTTAAAGTCAGTAGCTTGGAGTCCTCGTCACCTTTCCTAATAATTTCATCTGATACTTAACATAAACACACCATATAACACAAACAAGCTTCCTCTAGCTTCATTATGCACTGAAGTATCTGCTCTTGGCTACATTTTGATGCCTCTTTTTTAAGCACATATTAAATATGTGGAAAATTAAATGTGTGCCAGAGACATATTTGATTGCAGCATATATAGCATTATGTACTATATCATGAAAAATTTAATGTCATCGTGTTTTATCTCCTGTACAAAATACAAAAATATCATATCTCAATTCTATTTAAAACTAGAAGATTGAGATATTACCTCTGGTGAATATGAAATACTTGTTTTCAAACAGGATGAAATTTGTCATTTTTCAACTTTAGCAATCCTTTAATGATAGAGATTTGAAATGAATTATTTCGAAAAAGAAGATAGTAATATTTCATTAATGCTTAACCATCTCAAAAGAACTTTTCATTTATCTCTTTAAACAAAAACTGCCCTTTACAACCTTCTTGGAGGTAAAGAGGCAAATCACTGCTGTCAATATAAGTCTCTTCATTATTACATTATACCATATGAATTTCAAACTACTATTTTTCACATTTAGTGCCCTCTAATAGTGGAATCTAAAATTATTAGGAGATTTCAAAAATGCAAATTATATTTCATTAGTATCTCTCCAATCTAAAATGAATTTTCCATTAATCTCAAAAAACAAAAAGTTGAATGTCTACTGACAGATCAAAGAGTGAAAATTGTTCCATTTTTGAAAACTAAAACTAAAAATAATAAAACCTTATTTCACTAAAATAAACTCTTACTATACACTTGGCCTGTAAATGATAGCTAGGTAGTCACTGGAAGGAGAGCTATGCACCAATTCCCTGTGATGCATAGAAAGAGCCAAACCTAGTACCTAATGTTCGACCCTGCCTTCTCATAGTGCAGGCTATTAGTACCTTTCAAAAGAAATACTCTCTTGTGGAAGTGAATGGAAAGGGAGGGCTGCCAGATTAGTGTGGCCTACTGATCTGGACAACTACGGCTACTTTTCTTTTTCTATCCTGCTGAGGACTGGTCAACCACACAGGGTTCTGGTGCTGACCATATAAACCTACTGGACGACTGATATAAAGCTCTGAGCTTGATTATAGATCCTGAATTTGCTGCACTAGTGGGCTTCTGTGGAGGGAAAATCTTCCGCTGTGTTTTCTGTTTGTTTGTGGGTTGACAGCCCCAAGTGAATAGATTCACAGGATATGTTTATCAGCTGGTGGAGCAGAGGTCATCAGAGGCACCTGAACTCTTTGCTTCTACTGGCATCGTCAAATTCTACATTGGAGGAAGTCTTCCAGTGTAGATCGCTTCAGACTTTAATGGTGGGGGAATGGGTCTTTGCCCCATGTCTGCGATTAGGGGGCTGTTTGATATTGTCGGCATTCCCTCTCTCAATAAACATAATTTCTTTAAACATTCCACTAACCATTTTCTCTCCATAGGTAGTTGAAATGTGAGGACTCTGCACAAAGCTTTTTCTCTTGATGTCCTCACACAAGAATTCCACCATTATAATTTAGATATTCTCGGCTTGCAAGAGACCAGATGGACAGTTAAAGGTCAGATTCTTAAAAATAATCTTAAATTTCTCTTTTCAGGGAGGGACGACAATAAGCATCACCAAGGCGTGGGTCTGCTTCTCAGCAGACACGCTAGTGATGCTCTTCTAGGATATGAGTGCATTAATGAAAGGTTTCTTGCAGCAAAATTTCAGACAAGCGTTAAAGACTTGAATGTTAGGAATACCCCCACTGAAGATGGACTACATTAAGGACTTGAATGAAAAATGCCCCCACTGAAGATGCCAATGAGGCTGAATAAGGATAGATTTTACAGACAACTTCAGGGTATTTCGAATTCTGTCAAGGAAGGAGATATTACTTTTGTTCTAGGCAACTTCAATGTCAAAGTTGGTACTGACTTTGACCTTTGGGGAGCAGTGATAGGCCCTTTTAGTATTGGTAGCTGCAATGGAAATGGGCAATGGGCTACCTCTTGAGAAAGGCTCTGCCCCTTTCTCCATAGACTATTAGTTGTAATTAGATATCAATAACTTAGTGGTCTGAGCATATGGCCCATTATCATAATTATGTGATTTCATATTCCTCAGTGAAAATAAAACTTTTCACTCACTGGTAAATACATATTCTAGCCAGTAAAAATTAAAAATTTCTATTATTCTCTAACTTAATATCACATTGTCACATGACTTAGATGTTGTTTTACTGCAGCCTGCACTTAAAGAAGACGAAAAAAACAAAACAAAAAAAATCAGAATTAGTGTACAAACAGCAGTTTACATATCAGAAAAACTAGGTTTTGCCTTTGAATGACTGAATAGGATGCATTAGTATTTAATAATTATAAGTTTAATGCTAACCTTTTCTCTATTTGATAGCTCAGCAGCATGGTTTAGAACTCTGTAGAATGTTTCGTGCCATGGAAGATAACTGCATAACAATGAAAATTTAAACAAATATTAAAACTAGAAATGATTTTTTACAAAAAAGACTAAGATATACAGTTTTTTTTTTAAAACACAGAAAAAATAGCATGCAATTAAAAAAAGTACTAAATACAGTACAAACAAAATATAACGAATTTATACCAGGCCTGGTAAATCCTACCAACAGACCAATATAATTTGGTCCAGTTTTTTTTTTCTTTTTTATTTTGCACAAATACGTTGAAGTGCAATTGAATTAGGGATAGAAGACATTATCCAAATTCAGTATCAGTAATTCAGACAATTCAGTATAGTCCCACATTTGAGCGCATGTGAAACTGGACCATCAAAAATTGGCAACAGATAGCCTGAAGTGATGAATCTCGATTTAAACTTCATCACGCCGATGGGAAACTGAGGGTATGGCACCAACCCCATGAAGCCATGGATCCTGCATGTCAGATCGGAACAGTACAAGCTGGTGGTGGCTCAATGATGGCCTGGAGTGTCTTCAGTTGGACGTCTGTGGGACCTTTGGTATATGTACCAACAACTCTCAATGCATCCTGGTATGTAGAACTTGTGGCTGACCATTTACACCCATTTATGGCCATCATGCATCCTAATGGAGATGGCGTCTACCAGCAAGACAACTGTTCATCTCACAGATCCAGGTTGGCTACTGCATGGTTGCAGGAGCATTCTGCTGACTTTGAAATAATGAAATTTCCACCTAGAAGCCCAGATTTAAATCCCATTGAAAATCTTTGGGATATTGTCGAGCAGAGTGTTTGGGCCTGTGTCCCTCAGTGATGACCTTGAGAGAATTGTGGACAGCTCTGGAGGATGCATGGGTCGCCATACCTGTGGAACCATTTACGCAAGCTTGTGGATCCTTGCCTCGTCATATGGCAGCAGTTATCAGGGCCAGAGGGGGTCAAACACGTTACTAGGTTGCTATCCCTAATTCAATGGCACTTCAGTGCCATTTGATTAGGGGGTTTATTAACAGCTTAAACAGCTGGAAATCTTAGAAATGGAGTAATACTGGAAAAAATACAATTCTGAGGCTCCAAGCAGATGAGCTATGCATCTTTATACAATGTGATGTTTATACAATTCTTCTGCTGTATCTAAAATGTGTAAGAATATGAGATGAAAACAATGCTCTGCCCAGATTTCAGAAACTAATAGCAATAGATAAATGGTAGCATTATTGATGAAAATAATAAAGTGCTAAAATAAGATGTATATATTTTTAAAAAATAAGCAGCATAATACCTCTGGTCAATGCCATCCAGTGTGTTCTTTAACATGCACAGGATATGGCTCTCATGCACATAGGACCATGGCTCTCCCGCGCATGGGGGCCACAGCTTAATGTCCCATCTGATCGGTGACTCCCTACTGACCATGGGAAAGGTGGGGAGTTTTTGCAGAGATAAAGCTCAAAGCTGGCCAAGGAGGAACTTGAACCTGGGAACTACAGATTATGAGCCTATCACCCCCCCCCCCCCCCTCTCTCTCTCTGAGCTCCTACACAAAACTGGGATTCATTGCTACAGATTACATGACGTCATTCTGCATTCCTAGTTGGGTTGGGTTGTTTTACCTCTGAGCGGCACTTTTTTGCACACCATGGGTTAAATGGCCAGGTCACATGGACCCCGAAGGCTCAGAGAAGGTTGGGGGAGGGGACCCACTGGAACAGCTGTTGGGAAACAGATGGTAGCCTCCTGTCAAGGCCATCCAGCGTGTTCTTTAACGTGCACAGGGTATGGTTCACCCACACACGGGGCCACTGCTTAACGTCCCATCCGACGGACGGCGGCCTTTCCAAGCCCATCGGTGTCCCCTACTGACCGTGGGCAAGGCAGGGAATTTTGTGGAGATAAATCTCAACGCTGACCCAGCTGGGACTCGAACTGCATTCCTAGTTGTTTGAGGTCAGCATCACTCCAGATGCTGATGACAATTCCTATTGGTCAGTGGAAGGTGACATAATGCATGACATGCATGCAATTCTGCCTTTGCAAGTTATTGGGAAATAGTTCATCACATTAAAGGGTGACAATATATAACCACTCTGCTGATGGCAAGTAATATCGTGGTTGATGCGATGAATGCCTATTGCAAAATCAGTTGGTCCTTCTGTGATGTTCCTCCACCACACACAGTTCCTTACTGATGACAACAGTGGTTACGATATGCAGTGTAGCTTCTCACAACCACTGTTGGCAGCACTGAATGATTGTCACATGGTTGCAACCAATACACTCCACTATAAGCAGGTTTCACCAGCCCACCTTATGAAGCCTGATGATACATCTTCTCTCAAATACCCTAAGCTCAGAATATGGTTGATGCACAAGTCTTTGGCATTTCATATATGATGCTTATTCCTAGGGATTTCACTCTGTGGAATCATTCAGAGTTCTAGTGGTTGCATACTCTTAGAGCATTTAGTCAAGGAAGCAGCATCTTGCCTTCACAACACGCTGACCTTCTCTGCTGGATTTGACAATGGAATCATCTGAATATCCCGCAGTGTTATGCTCACCTGCCAATTGCATAACAATTGGACCATTTCTGGGTGGTACAATTTTAATGTTAGACTGTATACACTCTGTGACAAAAAAAAATTGAAGCACTCCAAAGCAAGTGTCTGATCATGCTAAAACTTTGCACATGCAAAGAAGGTGTAAAGATAAAGAAGTGATTAAAATTTTACAGCAACAAGGCTCTGTATTGCAGAACATGGCTCCAAAAGCATAACAGGTTAGTGTGTAGTACAGCCATATCTGGTGTGGTATTGAGTCAAACAACAATCGGATGTTGTCCTGTGGCAGATTCTGCCACATGTGCTCTAATTGCTGAACTAGTTTCTTGACATTCTGGGATGGCTACAATGCACGTCCCATACATGCTCAATTGGTGAGAGGTCTGGAAACCTGGCTGGCCATGGGAGGGTTTCAAAACCATGGAGACATTATTCCTGGGTGACGTGAGCTGTGTGCAGCCTGGTATTTTTGTGCTGGTAAATGGCCCCTGGAAGACATGACAGCAAAGGCAACACGACTGGTTACAGGATGTCATCAATGTACTGCCATGCTGTTAAGGTACCACGTACCACTACTAGGGGGACCAGATGCCGTAGGAGATGGCTCCCCAGTAACACCAGGTATGATGGCCATGTGCCACTATACAATGTAGGCCAGATTGGGGCCTGACCTCCTTCAGACATGTATGTGTTGGTCATCCACTCCCAGGCAAAAGCAGAAGTTGTCACTGAGCACTAGACACTGATAGTTGGATACAGTCCATGTTTCCCAGCCAGACAGTTCTGCCGATGTTCAGTGGTTAGTGGTAGCAGTCATAAAGGACAGTGAGAATGTAGTCCTGCGGCTGTCAGTCTGCCAATGGTACATCTTGATACAGCATGTTATATGAAGGATGCTACGTTTTCAGATGATAGATAGTGATGCCATTGGCGTCGTTCTGGTTGCTTTCACTATCCCACAATCCTCCCATCCAGTTGTTTGCCTGTGCCGGCTGGTGCCTTCATAATGGGTATATGTACCCTCCTGAACCCACTGCACCCAAAATCGTTCTATTGCAGCATAACTCTGAGCCAGATGTTGGCTGATATACCGACATGACCAATTGGCTTCCTTGAGGCCCATAATGCACCCCTCAACTCACTGAGTTGTTGGTACAGTCATCGGGTGTGTCAATGCAGCATTCTTTATTGGCTACTGCAACAGCAATCAGAATGGTCAATGCATGTGAGCGATGCTCCTTACATATCCCTCAGGATGTGCATTTCTCCTGTGCATTGGGACCGCTCTGTATATTAATTGGTGTTGAATTTCTAATTATTTGCATGCCTGGCCAGGAAGTACTTGCACACAAAGTTTCATGGTTAACAGACTATTTTATCAGGGTGCCTCAATTTTTTTTTTGCCCCAGTGTATTTAAGAACAAGAACAACTACAGGTAACAACATCAGGATGTTACTATCATCATCTTCCCCTGTTGCATCTGTATACAACAGATTGATTTCTATAATGTTACTACAGCTGTTACTTATTGCTTTTACGAGAGGCATTAAAAAGTTCTTGACATGCAGCTGCAGAACATAAATCATTGCCCTTACTTCAACAAACTTTTACTATCCTTTAAAGTACTCCCAGCATCTATATGAAGATGCAGACATCTACACCAATTCTGGAATGCTTGGTGGTTCTCCTGTTGAGGAATACTCTACAACTCTGAATGAACACATTTTGCAAGGTCTTATACCTTAAAAAAGGCTTCCCAGAAAGTTCCTTTTTAATTTTTGGAAACAACCAAAAATCGCATGATGCACAATCGAGTGAATAAGCAAGCAGGAAAAGTAGTTGTTTGATTTTTTCCCTGCTTCAGATAGGCTGTAACTTGCCAGATTTTGTGAGCACTGGCATTGCCATGAAGAAGGAGAACCCTTGACATACCTGTTGTTGGAGCTGCTCCTTCATCTTCTTAACCATTTTGGGCAAAATAATTAATAATAAAACAAAGCATAGTATGCCAATACACTTATAGTCATTTTTTCAGGTAAGGTGTCCACTGCTACCACTCCTTGGGAACTGAAAAAAATTGTGAACATCCTCTTCCTTGAGTGAAAGTCCCATCAGAGAATTTGAGGACATGGTTCATCTTCCACAACTTGGACAAGGTTCATCTTCCACAACTCGAACATAGTTGTTGATCTTTCTGGCAGTTCTACAGTAATAAAACTATGTCTCATCACCTGTGACAATGTCTGTTACCCATTTGGAGCCACTAGGTTCAAACATTGCCAGCATCTCCTTGCATGAGTTGACTCTAGGGCTTTTTTGCTGTTCTGTCAGTTTGCTGAGTACCCATTTGGCAGAGATCTTTCAGAACTTTAAATGTTGATGAATAATTGTTTCCACACTGCCATCTAAGCTTATTATCTGAATGTTGATGTGTAGGTTTACCTTAATGAGTTTACAAACAGCAGCAATGGTTCTCCAATTCACAGCCTCCTTCAGTCTTCCTGCATGAGGGAGGTCTTCAAAGCTCTGCTGTCCTTCTCTGAATTTGTGCATCCATCGCATAACAGTGCCATATGAACAAGCATGATCCCCAATACATTTGTGATAAATCAGCATGAATTTCTTTTGTGTCATCCCCAAGCTGCATCCTTATGAAAATTAAAAAACTTTCCCAATCTTTGGTAAGCTCTATAGCAACAATGCACAGATTTCACAGACCAAACTTTATGTGCCACCAGTGAAGAGAGAAATGATGATATATGTTTTTAACACCCAATGACAAGTTTAGAAAAGCTTTCATATAAGTTGTAGCTTGTTAACTTTGGAGGAATGATATGAAAATCTACAGTTGTTGTTGTCGTTGTTGTTTAACGTTACGTGGCATTGAGAGGTCCTTCTACAGGCTTTCTCAGAATGATAATTTTGGATGTATGTGGGTATTATGTTTTTTATTTTAAATTTAGGGCTCCCGTATACATTAATATTTTGGTTATCAAAATTATATTTGATATCATGCAAAGAAGTAAGAGATAGTTGCCCAGTAAAAATTGATATTTTAGGATTATATGAGTGTTTATGTCTATATATGCTTTCAGGGGAGCATTCAGAGTTTGTTTGGATAATTAAATTTTTTTTAGTTCTTTTTTCAATGCTTTTTTTTTAGTTATTATTCTTTTAAATATTTTTTTGTTTTATTTTTATTTATTTTTTTGGCATTTTTTATGCTTTTTTTTATATAATATATTTATTTTTTTAATCATTTTTTAAAGATTTTTTTATATGATTTTTCTTTTTAAATTTTTTTATTAATTATGTATTATTTTATATATATATATATTTTATTATTATTTATTTATTTTTATTTTATTTTTTATTTCATTATTTAATATTAAATTTTTTTTTATCTTTTTTTATTTTTATTTACTATTTAATAGTCTTTTTTTATTTTTCCCTGAGTGGTTTTAATTTATTCTTGGGTTATGGAGATAGGTTGAAGACTATTGATCAAGACTGTTTTGTGGTTATTTGGGCCAGTGGGACCTGAGCTAAAGGGTTAGAGCCACTTTAGATATATATATATATTTGTTCTCTTATTTCTATAGTCCCTCCATTATTTTTCTTTTTTTTTTATTTATATTATATGGAATTTTTGGTGTGAGTCTGGATAGAGAGCAGAATGTGGTTCCCTTCGGGAACATGTATATGAGAGGCAAGTTGAGAATTGAAGAAAAATCTTTATGGAGGACATGTAGAGAAATAGGGGAAGGTAAAGGAAAGGTAGACTAAATTCTGTTCCAAAGGGAGGTGGAAAGAAGGAAATTGAAGAGAGATTCATAAAATTTGGGTTTTGTTTAGAGGGGGAGAGGGGTCCAGAATTAAATTCGTTTGAATGTCCAAAATGTTTAGGTCAATGAGTGATTTGAAGAAAATTTGTCACTGTGAGGCAGTATTATCACAATTAAGAAGGATGTGATGAACCGTCTCCGGAACATTACAATGTCTACAGTTAGGAGAATGTGTGAGCTTGAATTTCTGTAGAGTAGGGTTAAGAATTGTGGAGTTGGTTCTTAGTCTGTGTAGTAATTTGATGTGTTTTCTAGGGAAGGGAGGTTATCAATAGTTGATATATTTTGGTTAAGATTATATCGAAAGTTGTTTTTGACAGAAGCCTGGACCTGAAAATATTTATTGGTGAGATGTGCTTCAAGTTGTTCTATCTCCTGTGAAGTATTGGTATGAAAGTGGTAGGTAGGTGATACTATGTGGAGGTTGTGTGCCAGTTTAGCGAGATTATCAACAGTTTCATTATGTTGAATTCCAACGTGGCTGGGAATCCATTGTAAAATAATTGTATTATTTTTTGTATGGAGGTTATGTGTTGTAAGAGTGAGGATTTTATGTATGTAGTAGTTATAAATAAAAAAAAATATAAATACCCCCTCAAGCAGCTGCTTGCCACAGAGGTCTGACAGGAGCCTGTCAGTTTACATGCCACAGTAGAAGATCTGAGAGGATGGCAGGACCTCAGCAGAAAAACGACACACACATCCATGCCTAATCCGGGGCTCGAACCCAGGTCCCTTAGATCAGTAGCCAAGCGTGCTAACCACTCGGCCATGGGACGGCAGTAGTTATATGAGGTGTATAGAAATTCCTGTGAGAGGGTTTGTATGGCTCCTTTGGAATCTATAAAAATGGTAATGTTTTCGTTGTGTACATATTTAAGGGTCCATTCCAAGGCCTCAATAATGGCAAAAATTTCAGTATGTAGTATGGTGCAGATTGGGGATAATTTGAAAGATAATGAAGCATTGTATTGTGGGATATGAATAGCAGCACTGGCTGATGTTGGGTTTTGAATGACAGAGCCATCAGTATAAATCTTAATATTTTCATTGTATTGTGTGTCAAAGTATGTTTTTAAATGCCCACTGTGTACATTAGAACTTTAACATCAACTACATGACCTATGTGAGCATGCCAGCCATAAAACTGCAATGGACATTTGATATTTTTGTGAAATTTTTATACTTAAATACTTAACTATGCTGCTATTATTACTTTAATAATGAACTAAAAATCACTTCCATTTGCTTCTTATGCTATTCCTTTTTTTAAATTTACATCAGTCACACTCTGGGTCTTACAGACTGACAATTTTGTATCTCGAACTGTTTCTAAATGGAGCTAGTTAGTACCTATTCCTTCTTGATGCCTTTCACTAAATTCCTTTACTAGATTCTGTTGAAATTTCACTTCAGTGTCACTATTTACAGAAATTATATGTTTCAGTACCTGGCATTCTAGTTATTTCAAATATAAATGAATTCATTGAAGTAAATTATGCTAAAAAAAAGTTTAGCACTTATGAATCAAATGTTCTTAAAAAAAATCATTTGTCTGTCATCTTTTTAACCAAAACACTCAGATTTAACATGTGTGTTTTCCATAATTTTTTGCATTATGAAATCTGTATGATTACCATTTAGTTCTCCCATTCCAAGCAAATATAAAAGTGTACTTCATAATTTAACCAATGAGAAAATATTAATTACAACATCAAAGTTAAAGTGTTTCAGGAATTTTATAGAAGCAATCTCAGACTTTTGGAAGCAGCTAGAATGTATTTTTAAGGTCAGGGTTCTCAAACATTTTGGCATAATGTCCCTCCCCCAGCACCACTACTTTTTTATTTTTTATTTTTGAGAAACCCTCACACTACCACCTCTCACTTATCATGAACCAATCCACCCATTTAACAATTTCAATCATTAATGAAAAATAAACACAAGCAAATTCACATCCTCACACACACCAGTTTGAGAACCCCTGCTTTATGCTAGCAAAACAATATGCCAAAAAATGCAGCAGAACCCTTATGTGTCTCAATATCTAGTTCAGAATGAAATGCGACCACTGATAATTAATTCTCAGCACTACAGCTGTGAGATAGAAAAAAAGCTTTTTTGTGCAAACAGACTAACTGTTGTTTTCAGAATCTGTTAAAATAAGAGAAATAACTTCAGCATCTGTCAACTCAAAACATAGGAGAAATCAAATATATTTAAACCCCACTTTAAACAACATATTTTATTTCTTATTTACTATTACCTTCTCTACCTTCTATGATTTGTATAGCATAAACAAATTTAATTTACGCTTTTTGGCTGAAATTATATAATTCAAATAGCAAAAAAAGACCATTATTTATGGCATAAACCATTTTATATATATATTAAATAATAATAAATAAATACCCCCTCAAGCAGCTGCTTGCCACAGAGGTCTGACAGGAGTCTGTCAGTTTATATGCCACAGTAGGAGATCTGAGAGGATGGCAGGACCTCAGCAGAAAAACGACACACACATCCATAGCCTAAATCCGGGGCTCGAACCCAGGTCCCTTAGATCAGTAGCCAAGCGTGCTAACCACTCGGCCACGGGACGGCCATATATATATTATACAACAATAATAAGAATATATTTCAAACTAATAAATAAAAATTGTATAAAACAAGTCACCCTGTAGTTGTTTAATTTGGAAAATTGAATGTTAGTTCTGTCAGACCTAGTGCAACTGCCTATTGCAAAACAGGTCACAACCGATGAAGGGTTAATATAATGTCTGTTAATATAAAAGCTGTCCTTGTACAGAATTCATTAACTTTTAAGAAAGCATTGTAACAATTTAAATAAGGTTTTAGAAGCATTTTAGTTTTATATTGATGTTAACAGCAAAACTGTATAATTATTCAATACCTCAATCAGTGTGCTGAATTCATATTTTAAGTATTCACCCACAATATTGCTCTATACTTAATGCTGCAGTGCTTGAAAATTAACTACAAATTCACAGAGAACAACGGATACTGAAGAATAGATACCACAGCTGGTTAAACACTATAATTACTCGGGGACACTCAGAACTGTTGTTTATGAGGAGATGCTGTATATGCACTGAGAAAATATATTTCTTCCATTATACAATAAAAACTTAATATAATGAATATAGGATACAACCAAATCAAACACATAACCCATCATATTCTATATAACAAATCCAAGAGTCTAATTTAGACATAACAAAATCCTGTGATAAAAAAACACTAACCATGAAATTTGCTGTAACAAGATTTCACTATATTCAATGTTGCACTATTTCTGATTATGAATTCTTATCATTACGAAACATGATTGTCAGCAAAACAGGTTTCACGTAGTTTTCTATAATATAATTAAAAATGACAGAACAAACAGATGACTATATATTGTATAATGTTTATTTTAAAACTACTTACCTCAGCAAAACAAAGCATGTAGGAGAATTTGGAGCATGCCTACAAAACCCAAAAGTCCATTTGCTATCCACATTTGTTAACGCAAAAGAAAAGTGATGAACTGCATTACTATAAAAAAAAAAATTTTTTTTGAGAAACATAGCTCTATTCCTCATATTACCTTTAAATCTGAAATTATTATTAGTGTTTAAAAATAAATTTCCATTTTTAACTTCATTTAAAAAAAAGTTATTATTTCGTGCTAGTGATGATGAACAGCACCTATGTTCTCAGTGTGCAGAAATTTCACACATTATACAGCATCAATAGCCCAGGAAAACTTAATGTTTTAATGATTAAACATATTAATTATATTTTAATACATTTTCAATTTCTGTTATTAATTTGTTGTGTTTTTAATAATGATGTTGAAGGGACAACGAAATGTATTCCACTGTTAAAACTAAAATCTGTCCCCTGATCAGATGTAAAAAAAAATACAAAGAGGCAGGAAAGTTAGTTTTTCGCTATGCTCAGTGAAAAAAAATAATTTCAGAAATTTTTTTCCGAATAACTAATGAAATAAATTATGTCATGTTATATGCTGAATTAATCAGCATTTATTTTTGGGTTTTCTGGAAATAAAATATTTAGCAAATAAGAAAAATAGTTTTATTTTAACAGAGCATTTTTAGAGTCATGTAGTAAAAAATTATCTGCAACAGAAATAAAAAATTAAAAAACTAAGACAGAAATAGTTATTACACACACAAATAGTTTTTTGCAGTGTGCTGAGTCACATCAACAAGTCAAATTTGGAATTAAAAAAAAATAAACAATCAACTAAAATAGGTCATGTTATATACCAAATTAAATAGAATTTAATTTCAAATTTTATGAAAATAAAAAATTTAAACATATTTAAAAACATATTGATTTTACCCCTTCCAAGGTCGCTGGTGATTATAGACATTGACAGAATTTGAAATGAGTGGCTGAAGAAACAAAAAACTATTTTTAAAAATGGCAGATTTTGGAAGTAATTACAAAGTATGTACTGCTATTTTTTTCCCCTTTACACTCTTTTCTGCCATAAACCTTGTTCAATATTCCAAGAATTATTTTTTATCATTTATATCATTTATTCCACATTCTATGCATCTTTCTGGCTCTCAAAATGAAACTATAAGTAACATGAAACTTTTTAGAAAGAGGAAGCAAGCCCAGAGTTGTTGATGTGAAGCTCCCTGAGGGGTCATGTACATTATGGCAGACTGGTGCAGTTGAGAGCAGTGACCTAGTTATTGCTCACACGTTCAGTAAAGTGGCTCTATAGTGGATGTTTACAGAAAGAGTTCTTCACAGATATAGGATAATGTGACCATGCATCTATTCAGTATTTGTCTGTAACATTCCACTATGTATGCTACTTTCTTTACTATGGACCTTGTAACTGATCCAAAATGTATGTTAAATTACCAGATAGCTCAGGCACCAGGCAATTAATCTTGCCAATAAAGTTAAATGAGGGTTCTTGGTATAATTAATGTTACTTAGTAGAAAAGAATTCAAATCAAGATTGTCAGTTTTTAAAGTTAATTCTAGTCAAAACATCAATTTCTGCTCAAGAGAAAAAATTAGAAAATCAAAAACTATTTCAAAACAAATAAAGTTTATTTCCAAAAATCTGGCCTCACCAAAGTGAAACCTTCCATGTACAAAACTATCTGAGAAACTAAGAGCTCACTCATACAAAATCGCTCCACTGAGCTACAACTCTTCACATTCTGCCAACTACTCACTACTAACTGACTACTTGATCTAACGTCACTTACATTACACATTGCATGCAACTGATATGTGTTGCATGCTGGGAAAGCACATTTGCATAATGATGATCATGCACTCGTGCTAGTTATGAAATGAGAGGGAGGGTGTCCTTCAGCACACATTAGCAGCTGTCAATCAAAAATCAGAGTTGTGCATGTGCAACTCCTCTGGCAGTTTGTGTGGAGAAAAATTATGATTCAACTGAAAATTAAAATGCCCCAAATTAAAAATTATAACGTAAATAAAGTAAAATTGGTTAAGAAAAAGTGAATGGGTGAACCATCACAATACTTTTATAATTAAACCTTTGTTTTCATTTCTGTAGATTTACTTTATTTCTATAAATTATTGATTTTCCTGTTGGCTGATCTATAGATCTTTTGGAGTTATGCTACATCGGATGGCTGGCTTACAAGTTGTTGCAGATATTATTTAAATCACATTAGGTTATACACAGTCGTATCAGAATAATGTAACCACCCACAGAATCACAGTGTACCTGCCCAGGCACAATCACAGAGTGCACATGACAAGGTCGACCACATGGAGATATAAGCAGCCAGCCAGGACAGAGGAGCCATAGTGCATAACGTGAGCACAATGGGCAGAGGTATTGATCTGATGGACGTTCAAAAAGGAATGATCATCGGCTACCGTGACAAGGGTGGAAGCATCTTGGAAACAGCAGACTTCGTGGGCTGTTCGTGAGATGCTGTAGTAAGGGTGTACCAAGAATGGACCGCTAGCACAATTCAAATTTGAAAAACTAGAATTAATTGAGTACCTTCAGACATTATAACTGTGAAGCCCCAAAGGCCATAGATCCCAGAGGAGAATGTCGCCTCCATCGACTGGTAAAGGGGCAATCAACATGCAACAGTGCAGCAACTGACCACTCAAATGAATGTGAATAACTCAATTTTTCTTTTTTACAGTCTTTCTTTTTCAAAATTAATTAAGTCTTGATCAGTCAATTCCTCTTCTTTGTGATCTACTAATTCTTCTATATCAGTGACATCAATTTCTAGATTCAGCTTTCTCGCAATTTCAACAATTTCTTCACCAATTTGTTCCTCCATAACCATTCTCATTGTACTCTCCGAGCACCTCCAGTGGTAGTAACTTCTTCCAAATTCCTTACATACATTTGTTCCAATACTTCCTCCCATGAAGTTCCAATGTTCTGGATGCATTGGTGGACATAGTAATTTTTCCAAAAATTGCGTAATGTTATAGCACGTTGTCCATTGCTGTCAATGCCTGAGAAAATGTAATTCTTAGATAATATGTCTTGAAGGTGGCAACTGAACCTTGATCCATGGGTTGGAGTAAAGCTGTTGTATTTGGCGGTAGATACACCACATTTACATTTTGATTTAGATCGCCAATATGAACAGGTTGTCCTGGAGCATTGTCAAGTAGTAATAGAATTTGAAAAGGAATGTTTTTTTTTCAAGACAGTAGTCACGTATTTCTGGAATAAAACAATTTGAGAACCAGTCTTCAAATAAAACAATCATCATCCAGACCTTAGAATTACTTCTGTAGTAAACCGGCAAATTGTTTTTGTCAATGTTTTTCAAAGCTCTGGAGTTCTCTGAAAGGTAAACAAGAAATGGTTTTAATTTGAAACCAGCAGCATTGCCTCCTAAAAGTAGCGTTATCCTATCCTTAAATGCCTTAAAACCAGGCACTGATGCAGCTTCTCTATGAAGGTAAGTTCGTTTTGCCATTCTTTTCCAGAACAGTCCAGTTTTGTCTACGTTAAAAAACTGCTCTGGCAAATATCCTTCATCTTCCACTATTCCTTTCAGATCATTCTTGAAATTTTCAGCAGCTTCAAAATCTGAACTAGCAGCATCTCCAGTTATCTGCACGTTGTATAATTAAATCCAGAGTTGAACCGATAAAACCAACCTTTACTCACATTAAATGCATGTTCGTCGCTTTCATCTCCATGTTGTTTAGGTAAATTGTCAAATAGGCTGTGTGCTTTCGTTTGAATCAAGAACAAACTGAGAGGAATGCTCCTGTTGACCTGATCATCTATCCAATTCATTTGGAGCTTCTCCATTTCAAGAATTGGTCTTGCTTTCTTCTTCGTTAAAATTATGCATTTCACATTAACTGCCTCTGTTATTCTTAATTTGTCTTTAATTACTGTGGAAACAGTTGAATGTGATAGTCTTTTTTCTTGTGCTATTTTACTGACTTTCTTTCCTTTCACATGAGCTTGAATGATATTCATTTAACTTCCATAATTAATGCTTTCCTCGACTTCTTTTTCATGCTGAAATTTTCATCGGTAGCATTACTTCTCTTACTAGACTTCTTTACTAGACATGATATGGATATGTAAAACGAGAGACAATGGGAGAAACGAACGATTTAGCTTCAGATGAGCAACTAACACAAGAAACTTTGCTGTCGAGTGGCGACAGATTTCATTGGTCGTCTAAAAATAGCGACGCTTTGATGTGTAAACAACAGTGATGTGCTGTGTATGTATACGTTTTTACTTAAAACTTTTTAAAAAATGACGGTCGTAAGTGTGGATCATCGTAAGTCGAGGACTACCTGCATTTAACAAAAAAAGATGATGTTTTATTTTAATAGGACCTTTTTTAGAGTCATGTAGCAAAAAAATGAATCTGGCAACACAAATAAAAATTTATTTAAAAAACACCAATAGCTAGAAATAATTATAATGCACTTGAATAGAAGGGCTATTTATTTCTGAATGAAAAAAAAATTTTTCTTGTTTAAAGTAAACATATTTTTCCGTTTTGTAATTTTCTTCTCTGTTCTGTACTTTGCAAAAAGTCCAGGCTTGCTGCAGAGTACAATAAACAAGTCAACTTTAGAATATTTTTAATAAATAATTGATCAACAGAAATAAAACATGTTATATACCAAATAAAAGAGAATTTAATTCTGAATTTTATTAAAGTGAAAATTTTGAACACTGTAGAAACAGATTAAGTTTAATAAGACTTTTTACAATTGTATACCAAATAAGTTTAATAAGACTTTTTACAGTTGTATACCAAAAAAAAAAATACGTACATACACTGGTGGAAATTGAAAAGAGAACACCCAGAAGGAATTCCTTTAGGAATGTCATATCATAATAAGTTATGTTAATAGGGCAGCTGAAACCATCATCCAAGACTGAAAGTCACTGGATGAAATAATGATGTCAGCATGCAAATGTACGCTGCACGTATTTAAGGACTAGGGTGTGAAGAAAGAAGTTAGTCATCTTGTGTCATGTTGTTCAGTGCTCTTTGAAGAAACTACCATGCCTGGATGATGCAGGCACACAACATTTATTCAGTTAGCAGAGTTTGAGTGAAGTCGTACAGTGGGTTTTCGGGAAGCAGGTTGGTCTTTTTGTCAAACTGCACACTGCATTGGATGAGAAGTATCGGCAGTGGTACGATGGTGGCATCGACGGTCAGAGGAGCATTCGCACACTCACAGATGTGATTCCAGGCAATACAAAGTTAAGGATGCACGACAGGATCGGCATATCAGCAGGGTAGCAGTGGCAGAGTGGATGGCTACAGCATCACAAATTCAATCCTCTGTCATATCAAGGGTGTCTACAAGAATGATACGCAATTGTCTTTTGGAAGCAGGACTACAGGCACTACTGTCACCTTGTCACTGTCAAGCACGCTTGCAGTGGTGTCAAGAACAAGTTGATTGGAAAGAAGAATGGTAGTCTGTGGTCTTCAGTGATGAAAGCCGTTTTCGCCTAGGAGTGTCTGATGGTCATTTACATGTTCGAAGACGACAAAGTGAGCAGCTTCTTCCAACGTGCATCTGCCAGCAACACACAGGGCCCATGTTAGAGCATCATGGTGTGGGAAGCGATTAGCTATCACTCTCATACGTATTTGGTGTTTGTACAGGTACACTGAATAGCAATATGTAAATCAGTAACATCGTACAGCTGATCGTCCTGTCATTGTAACGCCGCCAAAGATTTTACAATACTTTTAAAGTTTTGGACCCTTTGATCCAATATTTATTCAAGCTCCAGATAGCTTAATCAGGCACCAGGCAATAATAACAATTTGCCAAATAAGTTGAAATTAGGGTTCTTATTAATTACCAGCAGGCATTACTTAGCAAGTAAGAATTCAAAAATAAATGATTGTCAATCTAATTTAAATTACAATCAAAAATTATCAACTAATGTTGCTCGAGAAAAAATAGCAAAGATTCAAAAAAGTTTCTATAACAAATTTATTTCCAAAATTATTTCAACTCACCAACAGTTGATGAAAATGTCAACTACATCATCACTATCTCACTGCTACTAACAACAACTCTGTGACAACATACACCTCTGCTACAACTCACTCTGTGAACTCTAACTCTCTTCTACTAACTCCTCTACTAACTCACTTCCACTTTGTGACCACATCACTGCTATATCAGCGTTGTACAAAACCGCACGTGTTATGTTGCACACTGGGAAAAACATTTACTTAAACTGACGAGAGCACAAGCTATGACACAAGAGAGGGCGTGTCCTTGTACATGCACGCTTTAGTGGGTGACAATTGAAAGATCGAGTTGTGCATGCGCAACTCCTATGCTCTCAGAAACGAGCGCTGTGATACCAAAAATAAAATTAAAATCCCCATATTGATAAATATAATGTAAATCAAGCAAAACTGATTAAGGTAAAGTAAAAGTGAATGAGGGGGCATCACACCATATTTGAGTGTAATCACAAATGAGATATTCCAGCAGGATAATGTCCACCCACACTCTGCCCGGGCAATTCAACATGTTCTTCAGGTAGTGCACCAACTCCCTTGGCCAGCACACTCTCCAGATTTGTCTCCAATCGAGCACGTCTGGGACTGGATCAGACAAAGAATCTTCCATGGACCGTGGCAGGCAATGACCATTGCTGAATTATGCATCCAAGTTGAAAAGGCATGGAATGGTATCCCCCAGTGTGATATCCAGCATTTGTACAACTGATTGCATACCAGATTGGAAACTTGTATTGCTGCTCAAGGAGGTTCACCTTATTAAAATGTGACTTCTGTAAAATGTAATACTCATTAAAAGGTAAAATAAACATTGAATCACTTCACGTGTGTGATCACTGTCCTTTCTCAACAAGTTATTTCTACTAAATAAATCTCAGATTATGCTTCAATTGTTAATGGTTTCTTTTTTCAATTTCTGCCAGTGTAATTCAAATCAAACTTGTGAGCTCAAATCAGGGGGTTGTGTGATGCCCCATCATTCACTTTTGCTTAACCTTAACCAGTTTTGTTTAATTTATGTTATATTTATCATTTTGGGGATTTTTATTTCCTTTTTGGCATCACAGTGCTCGTTTTCAAGAGTTAGGCCCCCTCTTGCATCACAGCTTGCGTCACTCATCATTTTATGTAAATGTCTTTCCCGGTGTGCAACATGACACGTGTCCGGCTCTTGTTAAAAGCACTTAGTAGAAGTGTAGCACGAGTTAGAGTAGAGGCACTAAGCAGTTAGTGCAGAAACACTAAGGAGATAGTGCACGTAGCACGAGATAGTGCAGAGGCACTTAGAGAGAGTTGTAGCACATAGAGTTGATGTATCTTCTTCATTGAAGTTTTGGTGAGTAGATTTTTTTGGAAATAAATTTGTTTGTTATTTAAACCTTTTGAGTCTTTACAATTTTTTTCTCTTGAGCAACGCAAATTAAGATTTGATTATAATTAGACATTTGACAATCATTTTTTTTTAATCTTACTCATTAACGCTCGCTGGTATTTTGAACCCTAATTTAACTTATTCTATTTTTTGGCAATTTGTCAATTATTGCCTGGCACCCGTCTCAGCTATCCGGAGCATAAAACTAATTGGATCAGGAAAAAGGTCCAACTTTAAAGTATTTTGCATTTCCTTTGGAGCATTACAGAGGAAAAGAAAAGAAGTGGCGCAACGAACAGGGACTCACCAGTATTAAAAGATAGTAGTCCAAGAATAGGGACTATATATAATATTTGTGGATAAAAATTTGTATGTTATTTAACGTGATTGTCAAAGATAGTAATTTTTGAGCTCATTAGTTGTATGTACTATTTATAGATTTAACGGCAGCTTAAGCCGAAAATTTTTGTTGAGCAAGAAGCTTAACTTTTTTTGTGTGTAATAGTCAAAGGTACTGAAGTTTCAGCGCAGTTAATTGCTGATAATTAAGATATTTGTTGTATGTAAGGATTAGAAGTGTCCGGGCACACATGTACGTAGGCACGATAATAAAAACTTTTTTGATAAGCAAATTTATATTTTTGTAAGCTTAGTTGTAGCTTTAGTATTGTTGTATAGCAGTACCTTTGAGCGCTGCTCAAGATTAAAAAAAGATTTCAAAATTTCCAAAATTCAAAATTTTGGCAGACCGCTAAACATGTCTGCTAACAATATGGCCGATTCTGCCATAATGACTCCCGACTTTGAAAGAGTAAAGGGTAGGTTGCAAGATGTAATGAAGGAAGCAGAAGTGCTAATGAATCTGCTTGATGATCATCGGGAGAAAAGGGGAACGACAACCACCCCTAAATTTGCTGACAATGCTACGTCAGTTCACCAACGAAGAAAATTTGAACATAAGGTTCCATTTTCTGTTCCGTCAGAAGTAAGTGATAGAACAGAGTATTATCAACCACCACAACGACGATTTGTCAAACCATCTATTAACTATAGTCCTCATGTTAATTGGCCTTTACCTGAGATAAGGTTTGACGGTTCGAAATGTCTGTCATCATGGACATTTGTCAAGTCCATGGAGGAGCACTTCCGTTTACATGAAGTGCCAAGCGATAAAAAAGTTGTTTTAGCAGTATCTTGCCTAATTGGATGTGCTAAGCAATGGTGGAATAACGTAGGATGTCGTCATGGCATAGAACTTTGGGAAGAATTCAAAATCGAAATCATGGACATATATCCGGGTTATAATGATTTTACAGAATTAGCTACAGAGTTGTTTTCACGAAGACAAAGGGAAAGAGATGACATAGAAAAATTTATATGGGGTACAGTAGAGTTATACCAGCTGTACGATGCTGATGCCGCTGAAATTGATATTGTAAATTGCATATTGTCTCAATTGCTTTTGTCCATTAGAGAATTCCTAGAAGTATGAAACTTGAATTCAATTGCAGATTTAGTCAAATTGGCTCGGCAATACACTGCAAGAGAATCTGCAGCAAATACACTTAACCAACAATGGATGCCATTCCCGCCAAAGCAGCGCTATCAGGTTGAGTCTCATAGAATGACTCCTGCACGACCGGAAGTTACACGGTCCCGACAATTTGCACCAAATGCGCCTAAAATGATGCGCATTTCAGTATGCGAATGAACGAAGTAGAGACTTTGTGCCACGTCAAGCTTCAAACCATGACACTACACCTAAAACTTTGGTTAAACAAAATAAAGAAACTTTCAGATGTAATTTTTGTGGCCGACTAGGACACGTGGAACAATATTGTTATTGAAGGAATAAAAATTCGGGAAACTTGAATTAGGATCTTTGAAGCGAGAGACCAAAGTTCCTCAAGAAAAGCCCTCTCATGAGTTAAGTCTTGCTACTGTGGGTATACATAATGTCCTACATTTACCTTTTGTGAAGCTTTATCACGATAAGACCGAATTCATAGCTTGCATTGTTACAGGAGCTGATATTACATGTCTACATAAGAAAGTATGGGATAAAATTCAGAAAAATTGTAAACTGAAATTGCAGCCGTGGTCCGGTGGACCTTTGAACTTAGCTTGTGCTTCCAAGTAGTGTTTTCCGCAAGGAACTGTTGAGTTACCTATCACTTTTAATAATGTGGAGATAAGACTTGAATTCTTAGTAATGAGTGAATTATTATATGACTCTTTAATAGGAATAGATGCAATATGAAAACATTTGATTGAATTTGATTTTGCCAATAATACTATTTCATTGAAAGCAAAAATGAGAGAAAAACTTGATATCGATCAGATAAAATCAGATATTAGAAAACATGCTGACAATGCTCATTTGGAAAATAGTGAGAGAGTTAAGTTAGAAGCTCTGCTCAATGCTAATTACGAACTTTTTAACAACAAGCCTGGTAGATGTCAGATTTTAGAACATATCAACACAGGCAATAATAGACCTGTTTACAGCAAACCATATAATTATCTTCCCAGTAAAGAGATAATTTCAACACAAGTTAAAGAAATGTTAAAGGATGGAATAATAGAGCCAAGTTTTAGCCCTTGGGCTTCACCGGGCATCTCGTTAAAAAGAAAACTGGTGATTTGAGATTTTGCGTAGACTATTGAAAATTAAATGCTGTTACAGTCCCCGACAGATATCCACTACCTATTATTCAGAATCTACTAACACAACTGGCTGGCAAGAAATTTATTAGCACACTAGATTTGTCTTCAGGATATTGGCAGGTGTCCGTATATCCACCAGATCGACCCAAAACAGCATTCCTCACAAAAGATGGATTATTCCAATTTTGTTGCTTACCATTTGGCTTATCAGGAGCACTCGCCATGTTTCAACGTCTTATGTCCGTAGTTCTGGGTGACCTAAAAGGAAAAATTTGTGAAGTATACTTAGACGACATAGTCATTTTTTCTACTGATTTTTCAGAGCATCTACGTGATTTGAATTTGGTATTTGCAAGGTTAAGAGAAGCTGGACTCACCATAAAGTTGTCCAAATGCACATTTCTCCGAGAAGACGTTCAATACCTCGGTTTCAATGTTAATACAGATGGAGTAAGAACATTACCTAATAAGGTCGAAGCCATAGAACGATTTCCCACACCACGCAATTCGAAACAACTTAGTAGATTTTTAGGAATGTGTGGTTGGTACCGACAATTTGTACCTAATTTTGCTAATTTGGCCGAACCTTTATGTGAATTACGCCGAAAGTGAAAGCGGTTCCACTGGACACCTGTTTGCGACACAGGATTTCAGACCTTAAAAGATGCATTGTGCCATGCTCCCATGTTGGCCTTGCCGCAGTTAGGCAAACCTTTTTACATCTACATTGATGCTTCCGATGTTGGTCTCGGTGCTGTGCTGAGCCAAGTACAGAATGACAATTGTGAACACGTTATCATGTATGCCAATCGCAGTTCGAGTCACACTGAAAGAAACTATACAGTGACTGAAAAAGAATGTCTAAGCGTAATATTGGCTCTAGAAAAATTTAAAGTACAATTAGACACGTCCGACATTACTATTTTTACTGACCATGCTGCTTTACAATGGTTACAGACATCCACCAATCTAACAGGTCGTCTAATGCGCTGGGCACTATGCCTACAAAAATTCAATTTCAAGGTCGAGCACCGAAAGGGAAGTGCACATCAGCTACCAGATGCATTATCCCGTGCTCCTGTGTGGCCGGCAGAATTTACGCCAGAGCTCGAAGATAAGCCTTTTGCTCCCTCACTCGCCACAATAGTTCCCATCGAATACAAGGAACGTTTAATTAAGGAACAACAAAGAGATTTAGAATATGGAAACGTGTATCATTATTTGAAAACTGATGAATTACCTCTAGATCCTAGTATAGCTTCAAGTATTGTTGGAAGAGCCAGACATTTCAGATTAATTAACGATATTTTGTACTACTGCAGACGACCGAGTCAAACAGGCAGTTATCGCCCATTTATTCCCAGGAATTTAAGAGACTACATACTCCAAGAATTAGATGATGTACCTTCAGCTGGACATTTAGGTACACGGAAAACATATCAGAAAGTGGCCAAAAGATCATATTGGCCAGCTTTGAAAAAAGACGTAAAAACCTATGTAGAAACATGCCTAATTTGTCAAACCACGAAATTCGATCAGAATCGTCCTTGTGGTCTTATGAAAAGCACGACCTCCAATGAACCCATGGAATTAGTTGGCATGGATTTAATGGGCCCGTATCCACAAACGAAAGTGGGATCCCAATATATTCTGGTCTTAGTAGATTATTTTTCGAAATGGGTTGAAATATTTCCTGTTAGAAATGCAACAGCAACAATCGTAGCAAAGAAATTTATAAATGAGTTTATGTGCAGATATGGGGTACCCAAGAGTATAATTTTGGACAATGGGCCCCAATTCATTTTAAATGTGCTTGCTGAAATATGTGAAACGTTTCAAACAAAACACATATATACAACTCCATATCATCCACAATCAAATTTGACCGAAAGAATTAATCGAAATATTGGTAGAATGATAGCTGCTTACGTTGAAAATAGACATAGTACATGGGATAAATATTTGCAACAGTTTTCCTTTGCTTTACGCACTTCATTACATGAAACCACCAAATTCATGCCTTCAAGGATATTTCTTGGAAAAGAACTAACATTACCCTGGGACAGACTCATTGGCCAACCCGCATCTCCACAATCCATTGAGTTTAGAACGGAACAGCATATTAGAGCCATTTCAAAGGCACAAGATAATTCCCTACGAGCACAACAAAAGCAACGAGAGGATTATAATAAAAGACGACGACATATGGAATTTAAAGTAGGTGAGAAGGTTTTTATTAAAACACATCTTAAGAGTGATAAAGAAAGAGGATTTATAAAGAAATTTGCACCATTATATGCTGGACCATATGTTATAAGGAAGAAACTTTCTCCTCTTCTGTATGAATTGGCCAATATGACCACTAATGCCTCAGTAGGATACTTTAATGTTGTGAATATAAAAAGATATAAAACTTCTATAGAATTTTCTAGATCAGAAGCAGATGCTCCACAACAAACCCAGGAGAATGATGGCTCTGATGATGATGTTGAACCTTTATCAATCAGAAGAGAAAAGAACAGATTAGATTATCACCTATTGCACACGACAGTACAAAGACTGACAAAGCCAGATTCAGCTGTTCCATCAATGTCAAGAGCGTGACGAGATATCGACGAAACGACCAGATCCTGCACAGCGACAACCGGCAGCGAAGCAGTCAACATCGCAAAGATGACGTCACAAGCAAGATATACAGCAACAACTTCACGTGAATGAGATAAGCCAAAGACGACGGAAGGATGTCATAGGAACCGGACTGGATGATTTATCGCCACAGAGTGCCAACAATGAAATTTAAGTACATTATTATTCTTTCACTTGGCACTTGTTGATTTATAAATGTTCTCTTTCTCTGGAATAGATGAAGACGAAGAAGAAGCTTATTTGTGATTTATATAGTTAGCAATGTTTAAATTCTTGTTGAAACTTTGGAGTTTCGATATTTATTTTTGGAAAGTGAATTTACTGTAGTTCGAGTTTATACTTGTGTAAATAGAATTTTTTTGCATTCTTGTTCATCGAAGTTCTAATTGTTATATTGTATTAATGTGAGTTAAAATGTATTTTTGTAGATTTTTTCATTTCAGATGACTGATAGCTGAAAATTTTGTAAGTCGATATTGGGAAGTTTAGAAATTGTAAAATGTTTATGGATATGAATGAGGAGAGTGAAAGAGAATTAGTGATTTAATATTTTTTCATTTTTAAGAATTTTGTATTGTAAAATAACGTGCATTCCAAGTGAATATTTATGTATGTAAAAAAGAGATTCATGTAAAAGTGATTGGCTGAAATGCTATCATCGTATATTATAAATTATTTACACTTTTTTTTCTTTATTCTTAGACACGATTTATGTATAGGTGTTTAAATCTGTTCAGTGTCATCAGTGATATTTCTGTGTCAATGATGCGTGATTTTTGGGATGACATTGGCAGTATTTATTGGTATATATAGATGATGACGACAGCAGAATTTGGTTTTTTTGTGTGTGTACCTTTTTGGAGCTGTCCCCAAATGGCATAGTCTGGTGACCGAGTTGTTACCAGCATAACTCCTTTGGGAGAGGGACGTTAGCTCTGAAGGGGGAGGTAATTAATGTTTTTTATTTCAGCTAGCTTGCGATTTCTGTGTATAGGAGAAGAATTAGCAGATGATTACAATCCCGCTTGTTTGTAAAATTTGAATTTTCTTAGCTTTGCGTATTTGATGTAATTAGGAGGAGATAACAGTGTTCGAATACTCGTTTTTTATGTGATTTAGAAGATTTAGCTTTCACGTATTTTTTGATTGTGGTTAGGGGAAAAGCGGAAATTATCACCCCACTAGCAACATATGTAAATTTTTTTCTCTTTTCATGTCTTTAACTTTTATAGAAGTTAAGAAAGATAGGAGTGAATTAACCCGTTTTTTTCTGTACAGTTCAAGTTATGCCAATTTCGAGTTTGTATCAGAATGTGATACTAGGTAGACCGATTATGCTAGTATACAGTTAACTGTCAGCCACTGGTATGCAATTACACTAGGATAGCTGTTAAACACATTTTTGTTAGGAGGAAATGGGAGGAGGTACCTTTGGTTGTGCTGGAAAATTGTGTCAAAGTGAGAATAGTTCGTCTTATCAAAATTTGCGCTAGCATACTTTTACTTATTTATGTTCAGCCATGTGTAAATGATGTGAGATGTGACCTTTATTCAAAATTTGCTCATCAAAATCTGTTAGGTCAAATCTTTTGACTCCCTTTGGAAGGGGGAGTTGTGATGCCCCATCGTTCACTTTTGCTTTACCTTAACCAGTTTTGTTTAATTTACATTATATTTATCATTTTGGGGATTTTTATTTCCTTTTTGGCATCACAGCGCTCGTTTCCAAGAGTTAGGAGTTGCGCATGTGCAACTCCGATCTTCCGACTGTCACCCGCTAAAGTGCGTGCACAAGGACACGCCCCCTCTTGCGTCATAGCTTACGTCGCTCATCATTTTATGTAAATGTCTTTCCCAGTGTGCAACATGACATGCGTCTTGCTCTTGTTAAAAGCACTTAGTAGAAGTGTAGCACGAGTTAGAGTAGAGGCACTAAGCAGTTAGTGCAGAAGCACTAAGGAGATAGTGCACGTAGCACGAGATAGTGCAAAGGCACTTAGAGAGAGTTGTAGCACATAGAGTTGATGTATCTTCTTCATTGAAGTTTTGGTGAGTAGATTTTTTTGGAAATAAATTTGTTTGTTATTTAAACCTTTTGAGTCTTTACAATTTTTTTCTCTTGAGCAACGCAAATTAAGATTTGATTATAATTAGACATTTGACAAACATTTTTTTTAATCTTACTCATTAACGCTCGCTTGTATTTTGAACCTTAATTTAACTTATTCTATTTTTTGGCAATTTGTCAATTATTGCCTGGTGCCTGTCTCAACTATCCGGAGCATAAAACTAATTGGATCAGGAAAAAGGTCCAACTTTAAAGTATTTTGCATTTCTTTTGGAGCATTACAGTTGCTTCAGCATAGAGTAATGTTAACAAACAAATCAGCAATACCACATAACATTTCTAAGAAAAAGGCAATCAGATGGCTTTAACAAATTATTCATATCACAGCTTAATAGAAAATGCATCAAATGAAAAACATAAAATATTAGTTCAAGCTAGAATTACATATTTTAATAAGATATAAGTAAATTTTCAAATGACAATTTCTATTTATTTTTATGTTGTACTAAAAACATTTCAGATTTTTTCGACATCTATATCCATCTTTATCCATGGACTGTATTAACCCCAGAATGGTTAATGCAGTCAATAAAATATCACAACTGAATGAAGTCAGGATTTAAGTGCATTTCATCAGGTTCTTATTCAAAGAGTACTATATATTTTTCTCTAGGTTTTCTTCTGATGAGAGATTTACCTGGGAATGGTCACACATTCATCTTTCAGTCTAACAACATGCA
This sequence comes from Ryuthela nishihirai, assembly GCA_038380435.1. NCBI lineage: Eukaryota > Metazoa > Arthropoda > Arachnida > Araneae > Heptathelidae > Ryuthela > Ryuthela nishihirai. Next base: position 87,764,689 of record JAWZYU010000003.1, on the reverse strand, counting down.
TTTTGGATTGCAACAAATGAATTCTTTGGTATCTGCATATATTGATTAATCTAGCTGACCTCACATGTTAACACTACATACCTTAAAAAAATTTACAATCGGCAGCACTTCATTGTATAAGAAAAAGGCATACTTGTTATTTTAGATCTTAATATGTCTATTGAAATTTTGCTTTACTTTACCTGTTTATCTATCTGATTTTTACTTTATCTGCTCCATCCATATATATATATGCAGAAGAACATTCAAAGTAATTTTGATTAATTAGGAATGCAACAGACATATCAGGCAACATGTTTTATTACATGTTTAGACATATCATGCAACATATGCAAAATGTTTGCAAATGCAAACATTTTGAAATATTAAGAAAAAGGTAACTTTCATAACTTTTCTTTTTTAACTTTCACTGAAATATAATGAATATATTACGCTTTTTACTGGAATATATTTTATTATTATTGTTTTAATGAAATATAGAACATTAAGCTGCAAGAGATAAAATTTTCTTTTGATGTTTTATGCATTATTTCATAAATTAAAGTGTAGAATTAATAAAAATGAAAGAGGTCCAAACTGACTCTTCAGAACAGAACATTTTAGAGAACATAACTTTCAGTCAGTGTGATAGCAAAAAGAATGTATGCCTACTTAAGGTAGCCAAAATAGATACACATCCCATTGATTGATGGGGTTGTCCCATCAACTTCAAAACCTAAGACACTCTACTGGTAAATGAAAAGAGCATTCCCCCACCACCATCAGGGTAAATTTTAATTTTCAAGACTGAAAAACTGGTTTACATATAGAGGCCAAACTATTTTCTCCCTGTGCTCAGACATAAAAAAATTAAATTTAGAACTTTTCTGACAAATAACTAATAAAAGGAATTATGACATGTTATATGCCAAATTAATCAGCATTTAATTCTGAATTTTTTTAAATAAAATATTTAATAAAAAAAAGATTGTGCTGAGCCAGATGAACAGTTCAACTTTAGAATTTAAAAAAAAATCAATCAACAGAAATAGGTCATGTTATATACCAAATTAAACAGAATTTAACTTCAAATTTTATGGAAATAAAAAACTGAACAAATTTCCAAGCACATTAATTTTAATAAAACGTTTTCATGGTGATATAATGAAAAAAATTGATCACACTATGCAATTAAGGCTTAATGTTGGAAAATGTAATTAGTAAAAAGTTAAATTATGCAGGGTAATCAAAAGGTCTCTGTGCACCTTACGAGGAATACCTGTACCATTACAATAAACATTGAAATTCTGTCTAGTGTGTCTCGAGACATTTAGAGACACATGATGGCGTTAGTGTGACATTAGTGGGAGAGTTGTGGTCACCTGCCTGCCAAGCAGTCAGTGAGCCACATTGAGCCAAGCAGTCAGGCACTGTAGACGTGCGTTGTGGAAATGGTGTTATCTCTTGAGGAGCATACATTCCTCGTGGAACATGTCTTTCAGTGTGGCAGAGAATACCCATAAAACATTCAACAATGATTCCAGGCACAGTTTCCGGAAACCAAGGTGCCCCATCGTAATGCAGTGCAGCAGTTGATTCAGAAATTCTGAGAAACCGGTTCCATGTGTTGTCATGGATTGATGGCCCTGTCAGTATTGATGGCCCAGACCTGGTATGCCATCAATACTGACAGAGGAGAAAGTGTTGGATATCGCAGACCAAAAAAGCACATCAGGAGATTGTCACAGCAGGTTGGTGTTTCATATGGCACGGCCCATACAGCTGTAAAAAAAGCCTAGGTCTACACCCATACAAAATCATATCCATGCATGAATTAAAACCTGCTGACAGTGGTAAGCGGATTGCATATGGCAGGTGATTTGTAGACTTTCTTCACCTTGAAGGAGAGGACATTTTGGAAGTCACATTCTTCACAGATGAGGTTACTTCCATTTGTCAGGGTACTTAAACAGTCAAAACTCACACCTCTGGTCCTCACACAATCCCCATAAGTCACCACTGCATGATCAGAAGATTGGTGTTTGGGTTGGAAATTCACGTAGGCACAAAGTTGAACCCATTTTTTTCTCTCTGAGACTGTCAACTCCCAACAATACTGTGTCAATATTCTTTATCCTTTCTTTGTGCAATTGTCAGAAGAGGAAATTAATAAGGCCTACTTTCAGCAGGCTGGTGCCACAGCCCACACATCGCATATGTCTATGGCATTCTTGCACAATGTGTTTGGGGACAGAATCATTTTGAAAAACATTTGGCCTCCAATATCCCCAGATCTCTCCCCACCCAATTTTTATTTCTGGGGTGCAACGAAAAATTTTGTGTATTCGGACAATCCCCACACAACTGATGATTTGAAGATGACCATCGCAGAGTACATTTGGAATGTGGACTGTACTATGCTGAACGCTGTCTTCAAGAACACAGTTCGGCGTGTCACTAAATGTCTGGAGAGGCACGGAACACACTTTCAACATTTATTGTAATTGTACAGGTACAAATCTCTCATTCCTTATCAGGTGCACAGCGACTTTTTGATCACCCTGTATACTAATTGAAAGGAAATTTCTTCTCTAATAATATTTTCCTGAAATATGATTTTTATTCCTTTTAACAATTCTTTTCAGTGCGGTATATTTTAAAACATGGGCCAATGTATAAGGTGACTTGGATTGCTCACATTAATGGGATGTTCTGTCCTGTTTTTGAAATGTAGGAATACTTTCTTGGCTGCTTCTTTTTTTTACTAAACATTATGAATTTTTTTCTTTGGGTGTTGAATTTTGGGGATTTTGGCTAAGTGCTGAAAAGTTAGTGCATCAAAGCAAAAAAAAAGGTCTGTATCATCAGAGTGGCCCACCCAAGACACTGAGGTAAATGCTTTTAAAGCCATTCAATATAAACTTAAAAACTTGTAATTTAAAAAAAATTATATTTTCAAAGGGGTGGGGGGACTAAAACATCCTCAGTGAATGTAGCAGGGGGCAGAGAACCTTTACCGAAATTGCCCTCCCACACAAGGACTTATTTCCATGCCAAGAAAGTCCTTTTTGCTTTCATATCCAAGGCTTCATTAATTTTCATTAATTGATATAAGAACAATTTTTTACTGGAAAATGAAGGAAGAATGAAAGAAAAAATAATATATAACCTATTGTGATGTTAAATAAAATATCCACAGTAACAAGTTGTAAGTCAGACATCAAAAATAGCATAACACCAAAAAATTGCTAATAATCCACTGATCATAAGATTGATAATTTAAGGAAACAAAGTAAATTTACAGAAAGGAAAACTAAGATTTAATTATAAAAAAAAGGAAATAAAACACTTTACAAAGGGAGCTTATATCTTATATCGTTTCTTGGGAAGAAGCATTTGGACTTAAATCATGCACGTAAACTTGCAATGCAGTCACTTAATAGATAGCTCTCCCCACTCTCTTCACAGCTCTCCTCATGTGTGAGCAAGAATTAGAACATCTGCAACTTCCTCCTCTGCCTTTGTGTTGCAGTCAGTCTTCAAGAAGCTTTGGTTATGAAAACCTTTTTTTTTTCAGTTTCGATTTGAAGAGCAGGAAAGATACATAGAACACTGGGATAAATAATAAAAATAATTCTAGGAATAGTGAAATAGGTTTAAGGCAAAAGAGGGTGTAAAACAGGGAAAAGAGTACAGGTACATACTTTATAATCACTTCCAAAATCTTCTGTTTTTAAACAGCAATTTTTTGTTAATTTTCAGATTTTTGAAACTTTAATGAAAAATTTGTTGATAATAGTTGAAATCAAACTTGTGAGCTGAAATCGGGGATTGCTTCAATAAAGAGATATGTTAATAAAAAAAATTGGCAATACCATATACCACTTCTAAGAAATGGCAATCAGATGGCTTAAACTATTTAATTTGTAATTTATTAAAATATGCATCAAATGAAAAAAGAAAATATTATTTTTTAAGTTTGTATTATGTATTTTTATAAGATACATCTAAGAAAGTTTCAAATAGCAATTTTCATTTTTTTTAAATAGAATTTTCTTTGTTGTAATAAAAATGGATACAGACATCTTTGGTTGTATCCATTTTTATTACAACATCATTATCAAAACCATAAAAGTTTCACTGTATATTCAAAATATCCAAACTTGTATATCATTAAAACATAATCAGAAACTCTGCCAGTTTTTCACACTTGCTTAAGAATTACAACTGATATTACATATGACTGAGTATCAGTTGTAACATTTTTTGTTCCATTTTATAGTTCTGTGCTATTCTTCATATTTGAAATGAAATCAATAATGTTAAAATAATTATGTGCTAATGTCAATCAGCCAATGGTGTATAGTTTTTTTTATGCAAAGGAATATTCTGTATGATTGTTTTTTTAAAAATATTTTACCAGTTTGACACAAAATAACATCTTAAATAGGAATTTTATTCAAAAACATTGTTAATATTCCAACTTACTTGTTGAACTCACAAGGGTATGCAAATTCTGATACTGATCGTAAAGTTTCCTGAAAATAAAAATTATACATACTTAATAATTTTAAATTCAAATTTAAGATTCTCAGTAAAATACCTGACAAAATACATTTAAAAAGTTAAGAAAGAATCATGAGAAATTAAAAGTCTATGCAACAACTGAAACTACACTAGTAGTTTCCAAACTTTATATAATAGCATCCCCTCAGCTTAGCAAATATTTTATCACAACCCCTTCTGTATAATTGCTTGCATCAAAATGTATGTACAATGACAAAGAATGTCAATTGCTAAGATGTGGTGGGCAAACAAAACACCTAAAAATACACATAACTATGTGTCCCATATCAAGGACCAACATCTACTGTTTGTGACATTAGACTTCAAACTGTGCAAGAGATGAAATGAATGAAGAGTATAATTGAATGGAGATATAGCTGTAGGGATCAATGTCTAAAACAAAATGCATAAAAATAAACAATCTCTGATATTTTGAAAATTATTTCAATTCAATTTCAACATAAAAATTCCTACAAAATACTGTAAAATAACCGTTAAGCATCTAGTCACACTCTTTACTTTGGAAACCACTAAGCACATTTATGATAAGTGGATCATTTAATTCGTAGACTGCTGTTGCCAACAATTAGCAGCATTTTGTCTGAGTCAATACTTGATATGTGGTAACACATCAACTCTTCAAGGGTATAGAGCAGTGTGTGCAAGTCAAAATACATAGTGACCATCACAAGCAAAAGCATAACAAGAGGCAGACAGTGTCTGCCATTTTCTCATTTTGGAAAGGTATTCGTTTTTGTGTGTGTATGTGTGATTTTTTTTGTATAATACAGCTAATCTGGATATGAGTTGCAGTATGTGTTATGTTACTATGTTCAGCAAAGCTTAAGTGGTGCACAGACAGTAACAGAAATGATTAAATATGGAGAACAATGCTTTAAATGAAGGGAGATTTTCAATTGGTACAAATGCTTCCCAGTTGGGTGCTAACCACTTAAGCCTCACTGAACTTAGTAACGTATCACATACCACTGCTCAGTTTCCAGATCCGCCACATCTCACACAAAATTATTTTTCACATACAAAAACTTATCCAAAGGGAAAAAATGACAGAGACTGACTGCACACTGTTCTGCTGTTACTTGTGACCATATTGCATTAGTAATACATCATAATCATGAATTAAACATACTTTTTAAACAACTTTAGAATTTAAAAAAATAACCAATCATGCTACATACCAAATTAAACATAATTTAACTCTAAATCTTATGAAAATATATTTTTTTTAAAGTTGCAAGCAAATTAATTTTAATAAGACATTTTTACATTGATATAGTGAAAAAAAAACTGATTGGCATATGCAATTAAGGCTTAACGTTGGAAATGTGATGAATAAGCAGCTAAATTACATATTAATTGAATGTAAATTTCTTCCCAAATAATAATTATTACTTGAAACATAATATTTACATCTTTTAATGATTCTTTGCAGTGTGGTATATTTAAAACATGGGATAGTATTATACAAGGTGACTTGGATTGCTCGCATTAATGGGATTTTGTGCCCTATTTATGAAATAGAAATAAACACTTTCTTGACTCCTCTTATTTTACTAAACATTATTCACTTTTTTCTTTGGATGTTGAAGTTCAGCAATCTTAGCTGAGTGCAGAAAGATTTGTGTCCCAAGGGTAAGAAACAAACATCTATATCATAAAGGTGACACAGCCAATTTAATGATATTGGGGAGGGGGGGGGGGGGGGTAAATTACTTTAAAACTGTTGAATATAAACTTAAAAACTAAATATAACTTAAATTTTTATTAAAAATAATAAAATTTTTCCAAGGGGGGGGGGGGCATTTTGCAGATTTGTGAATGGGTCAAAACTTCATGGAATGCTGTGAAACATGAGACAGTTGTAAAGTCATTTAAGAAATGTGGTATTAGTAACTCACTTGATGGCACAGAGGATGATTTGTTATACAAAGACTCAGTTTCTGAAAAAGAGGCTTCAAGTGGTTTTTCATTTAGTTCTGGAGATGAATTTCTGGGTTTTGAGGATGAACATTAAAAGGTACCTAACTACAATGTTCCCTAGTTACATTTTTTGTATACATAAATAACTATAAAATGAGTACAGTAAATCTTTATGGAAATTCATGAAACAATGTGGAAATTTTTTTCCCCCTTAAAAATGTGTCTAAAAAAGGGGGTGCGTCTTATATGTCGGTGCGTCATATACGCCGGCAAATACGGTACTTTCAAAATCTGCCGTTTTTAAAAAATAGCAATTTTTTGCTAATTTTTATGAGATTTTTAAAATTTTTACCTCTTATCTTTTATTGGAAATGAATGAGGTCTTGGATACAAAAGCAAAACAAACCTCCTTAGCACAGAAATCAGTCCTTGTGTGGGAGGGCAATTTTGGCAAAGGTTTTTTCTCCTCCCTCTCCCAAGGAAGAATTTTATTATTTTTTAATTATAAGTTTTTTTAAGTTTATATTCAATGGTTTTAAAGACTCCCAATATATTGGTTATGCCACTCTGAAGATATAGATGTTTGTTTTTTACCCTTAGTACATAAATCTTTCTGCATTCAGCCAAGATCGGCAAACTTCAGCAAATTCATACTGTATAGTAAAAAAGGCAGCCAAGAAAGTTTTTCCATTTCATAAACAGGGCAGAAAATCCCATTAATGTGAGTAATCCAAGTCACCTTGTATAACACTAACCCGTTTTAAATATACCACACTGCAAAGAATCATTAAAAGAAATAAATATTATGTTTCAAGTAATAAATATTATATTATTTGGGAAGAAATTTAATAAATAATAATATAAATAAATACCTTCTCAAGCAGCTGCTTGCCACAGAGGTCTGATAGGAGTCTGTCAGTTTATATGTCACAATAGAAGGGCTGTGAGGATGACAGGACCTCAGCAGAAAAATGACACATACATCCATGCCTTATCCGGGGCTCAAACCCAGGTCCCTTAAATTAGTAGCCAAGCGTGCTAACCACTTGGCCATGGACTATCAATTAATATATAATTTAACTGTTTTTATTCATCACATTTTCTAACATTATGCCTTAATTTGCATAGGCCAATTTGTTTTTTCACAACATCAATATAAAGATGTCTTATAAAATTAATGTGCCTGTAACTTTTATTTAACTTCTTATTTTCATAAGATTTGTAGTTAAATTCTGTTTAATTGGTATATAACATGATTGTTTATTTTTTTTTTAAATTCCAAAGTTGACTTGTTTATTTGACTCAGCAAAATTGGCTAAAAGCCCTGGACTTTTCTTAAAGTATGGTACCGAGAAAAAAAATTACAAAATAGCTTTTCTATTCATGTGCATTATAACCATTTCCATCTCTTAGTTTCTTTTTTATTTTTTTTTGTTGTTGCCATATATATTTTTTTACTGTGAGTCTAAAAAGGTCCTATTAAAATAAAACTAGTTTTTTTTGTTAAATATTTTAATTTCAGAAAATCCAGAATAAAATGCTGATTAATTTGGCATATAACATGCAATAATTCCTTTCATTAGTTATTTGGGAAAAAAGTTATAAAGTTAATTATTTTTGCCTGATCAGAGTGAAAAAATAGCTGGACTTTTATAATATATTTATTTCATTACAAATTTATTATTAACATAATTATTTGAAAACCAGAAGTTATGTGAATGAAAAGCCAAATTCAAAACTTTTTAATTTCTAAATCATCTTTAAAAGGAAAAAGTGTATTGAAGTTGAACTTCTAAACCAAATCACTCTAAATCTTGATTTTCAAAAATATGGTTTTGATATTCATAGAATTTATGGAAAGTCAATAAGTTATATGATAGAATACTTAGCATAATTGTTACTTTTAAGAATTTAGCTCAAAAGTTAAACCATAATACACACTGATCAGCCAATACATTAAAACCACCTCTGCGTTATGCAAAGAAGCGCGCATGCAGCCACAATCAGTGTCACATGCCAAGGTCACAAATGATATATATATAATACCAGGGTCGGAGCTCTCGCACACAGTATTTCATTTTGTCTCAACATGGAAAAAGCAAAGGATTTATCTGATTTTGATAAAGGCCAGATTGTTATGGCAAAACAACTTGGAAAGAGCATCTCCGAAACAGTGATGCTGGTAGGCTGCTTACACTATGCAGTAGTTAGTACCTATTAAAGATGGTCCAAAACAGGTGACTCTTCGAGCCATCAACAAGGTGTGGGTCAGCCATGCCTTATTGATGCCAGAGGTCAGCACAGGCTATCTCATTTTGTCTGCAGTAACAGGAGGGCTACTGTGGTTGACACCCATAATTTCAATTACGGTAAAGGGCACAATGTGTCCAAACACACAGGTTCATCGTAAGCTCTTGGATATGGGTCTCCGCAGCTGCAGACCCATTCGTGTGCCTATGCTCATAGTCGTTCACCATTGTCAACACTTGTAGTGGGCACATAATCATCGACATTGGATCATAGAAGACTGGAAGAGGGTCGCATAGTCAGACAAATCCTGTTTTCTGTTACACCATGTGGACGTATGAGTTCATTGTGACATTTACCCACAGAAGCCTTCTCACCTGGATGCACTGTGGGACGGATCAAGGCAGCTGGAGGGAGTGTACTGGTCTGGAGAATATTTCCTTGGGGAACACTTAGACCAATTATCCCCGTAGAGCAAACTCTGACAGCTGTCACCTATCTGAACATCATGGTTGACCAAGTACACTCCTTTTTAGCAGCTGTATTCCCTGGCAAAGATGGCATCTTTCAACAAGACAATGCCCCCATGTCACACTGCGAAGAAGGTTCAAGAATGGACCCTAGAACATGATGAGAAATTCCATTTATTGCCATGGCCCCAAAATTCGCTGCACATGAATCCTATCGAGCATTTGTGGTTTGAGTTGGAGAAATGGGCACGAGCAGCATCACCACAATCAAGTAATTTACGGGAACTGCAGGATCTTCTGTTGCAGTCATAGTACCAAATATCAAGCGACATCTACCAACATCTCGTTGAATCTATGCCTCATAGGGTGAGAGCTCTTTTGGCAGTAAGAGGAGTACCTACATCATATTAGGTAGGTGGTTTTAATGTTTTGGCTGATCAGTGTATAACCGTTCACCACAACAAGGGTATCACAAAGTTTGTGTGGTGCATTATGGACTAAGTTGCTGATGTGACATAAAACCCCAAAAACAAGCCAAACTAAAAATTTGTCCAATGATAACTCAACAAATAACGTTTTTCTGTTTCTTCAAGATGTATATGATTCTTGGTCATTTTATGTTGATGACAAAAATAATCTTAAAATTTCTCTATAAAGACAACAATTTATGACTAACTATACAAGGGTTTAAGAGTCAACTGAACTACGAGATGATTCATATATTTGATTTAGATTTTTAATTTATCTTTCTTCTCAGTAATTACCATAAAACTTGTTTTAGATGTTACATATTTTCATTTATGCATTAATATAATACATGACTGTGTGAATAATTTTAGTAGGACAGATTATAAAATTTATGTGTCATATTTTTTAAATATTCAAAATTACTTAGCATGATTGGACAAATGTTACCCACCTCATCTTTATAATTGTCTGGATATTTCCAACTAATTCTTGGTGCTAGAATAGCAAAATGATGTTATTAATAAAAAATAATTAAAGTTAAATGAATTAAGCAATAAACAGATGGTATGCATCCAGAACATGTAAAGTAGACGTTACAAAAATTGTTTCAAAATTATTTAATTTGAACTTTATTATAAATAAAAAAATTAATAAATAGTAACAAGAACTTAAATCAGCAGTAAAATTTTAAAGATTTATTCTAACAACTTTTTGTCCACAAATAAAATCTTATTGGTTAATACTCAAAAGCTTTCAGAATAAAAATGGTGCACTGTCATAAGTGAGCAGAAATGAAGATAGGAAGGGCAAGAGTGAATTATATACTTGAAATAATTAGTTGAAAAAAAATTGATTGTCCTGACTGGGATTCCAACCCAGGTCTTCCCAGAAGCATGCCAAGCATCATACTTTATTATTGTATTAGTGAATTATATAAAATTCCTTTCGACAGAGTTGGGAGGATATTTCATACATCATTGATGGAATTTCTGATAATAACCTGGAGAATGTACTTTCAGCATTAACTAAATGCCTAAGATCAAATGATGGTAAAATAAAACTGTATGCACTAAATGTCCTGAAGGCCAAAAAGGATTATGTTCAGGCTGTGCTTGCTACTGTTGGGTTGGTTGGCCCTTTTGTGCAGACAATGAGCTAGTCAGATTGCAAGGATTCCAAGAGCTCAGAGATATTTTCATTTGAGGCCTAGCTTGTTTCATCTAAGTAAGCTTTTATGAATTGTGCAATGAATACTCCATACGATCCTGCTTTTTTACAATGGCAATGTCTCTATCCTAGGAGGTCTCTCTAGGAGGTCTGTATCCTAGGTTAGGAGAGGAGGATGCACTAGACAGTTGTTAGGAGATAGATGGTAGTCTACCATCAAGGGAATCCAGTGTATTTTTTAAATACATACAGGGAATGGTCCTTGTACACAGAGCCATAGCTTAACATCCCATCTGATAGAAGGTAGACTTTCCAAGCCCATCAATGTCCTCTTTCTGTGGGAGTTAGTGGAGATAAATCTCAGCATTGGCACAAGCAGAATTCGAACCTGGGAACTGCAGATAACAAGCCTAGCATACTACTCACTGTGCCACCCTCACCCCATTGCACTTCTTTTTTGAGTGAGAGCTGAGCTTATCATTTCTAATAAAAACAATTTGTGTTTCATTTATTTTTCCCTTTCTTGTTTCTATATATATTTCATATCATTTCAGCACTAGTTTGAAAACATACATTTATATGTGAATTACTATGCTACCTACTACACTGTTTGATAGCACAGAATTACTAAACTACCTACTAGACAGTTGGATAGCATAGAATTACTACATATCTATTACACTGGTGGTATCTATGCACTATTGCAGCACATTGGTGGTGTGACAATGTCATTATACGACCAATCTGCTCTTACCTATACAGCAAAGTATCAATAGCATCTTTGTATCCGAGTCAGCCAACTCCAAATATCAACTACAGCACAACCTTTTATACTGTAACGTTCATAATAGGAGTATTTTCCTAAGAACTATTTCAAGGCTAACATTGTCAGTGATATCTTCCACTTGGACTAATTTCATTGTTTTGCAATTCCTAACCTAATGCTTTTAGAACTTTTAAACCTAATACAACTAAGCTGTAGGCCATTTCATGCCTTCATTGCTTTGTGTAAAACATCTGACATCACTCAGCAAACTAATGCAAAGGCTCCTTCAACAGCACTATAAAGGATAAATCGTTTACATGCTAGTCAATCCTAATAACGAAATCAATAAATATTTTGCGGAAATTTTTTTTGCCAACATACGGGATGTGAACCCTCATCTCTCCAGAAACATGCCAGAGTATTCTCCCAGTTGAACTAATGCCATCTCGTCTTTTATACTCTGGCATGTTTCTGAAGAGATGCAAGTTCAAATCCCGTATGTCAGCGAATATTTTTTCTGCAAAATATTTATTGATTTATCAATGCCAAAAGAGCAGGTAATGCTGTAATTATCATCTATGTTTATAATAATGAAATTGTTGATTAAATTCATATCTAAATTTTTCCTTGACTACTGCAGGAGAGTTAGAAGTACTTTTGATGGTAACCTGTTCTTGGATAGCTATTTCTCATGTGTTGGTTAGAAATGATCCAGGGTATTCTTATTTTTCCTGATCTTGTCTTAGCATTATTGGATATCTTTTTTTCCTAGTTATGCTTGTTATCACTGTTGGAGACTGTTCTTTGAGATTTCCTTATATTTTCATTTGTGGCCTAGCTTTGTTTCATCTAAGTAAGCTTTTAGGAATTGTGCAATGAACATTCCATACAGTCCTGCTTTTTTACAATGACAATGTCTCTATCCTACATATTTTTTTTAATACTGACACTAGACAAAATAACAAGGGATATCTATTTTGTTTCTATATCTTAGAAGAAAACTGTATGATAATCTGAACAGTGGCACCTAAAGCTGGATTTTGCTTTGTAAGGGAAGGGGAGGAGTAGAAGGCAAGTTATAGTTTTTTAGATTATTTCCAAGAGATGTTTTTCATATTAACTCTTTTTGTATTGTCATTTAAACAAAAAAAAAAATAATAACTCAAGAAAGTTTCTAACGAAAATTACTTGAAGGTGTGTAAGATTTTTGTTTAATTTCTTTTCTTTTCACTTTATATTTCAGTTATAAACTGGTTTTAAATTTGGTTGAACAAAATTTTCAAACATTAAAAATAACAGAAAATAACTTTTCATTTAGAAGATTTTAACATTTTATTTCTCATTATTTATATCAGTCAAAATATTTTAATATTCTGAATCTAAATTTGACTATCATTTGTGGTAAAAATTCAGCAATAAATTATTTAATTCTGGGGGTTATTTCATGTCTTCTGTTTTTGATAAATGTTAAAACTATAAATTCTACAAGTAACACAAATCATATACTGCACAAATAATGATGTTTTACTTACCTTTGGTACAATTTAAAGGAATAGCAACTTCACCAAAAAACTCATATATGTGACTTGGATTTTCCCTGTAAAAAGGAAACCCAAGCTGTTTATTTACAGTAATTTTAGTATTACACTAATCAACTAAATGATTTCTGCTACAAAAGAGTGCTGAATCAAAAAGAAAACGCTGTTTGTGAATTAATATTTGACAGTAAACAAAATTTGGTTAATAGAACACAAGATATTTAATGCACTATTAACTAGTAACAAGTTAATTCTCAAGCAAAACTATGGCTAGAATTTTATTTTTCTTCAAATCCACCACAAAATATCCCATACACAACAGCTCCCAGTGCAATTCTGTTTAAAAAATTGCGGTTCAAAGACTTCAACACAATTACTACCACTATGCTAACATTAATACCATAGAACACATTATGCTCTGTAATATAACAGCATAGCTTTGTTGATTTCAAAAAGGCTTTCGACTCTGTTGATCATCATAATTTGTGGTTGATTGTGAAATCATGGTATATCAGACAAGTTAGTTAACATAATGAAAGCTCTCTTTAATAACACTGAGTCGTGTGTGAGAGTTGGTAAGGCTTGTAGCAATTGGTAGCAATTGGTAGCAATTACTTCTGGTGTTCGACAAGGGTGCATTTTGTCTCCTTTTCTCTTTAGCTTGGTTATTGATTATGTTATGCGAAATTCACTTCAAGGGAAAGATTTTGGCCTTCAATAGGCTGGAGATATGAAAATTTCTGATTTAGATTATGCTGATGATTTAGCCCTTTTGGCAAATGATGTTGATGAGATGAACTCTTTCATTCGAGCTGTTGATGAGACTGGTAGTAGAGTAGGTTTGGTTATAAACAGAGAGAAAATTAAAGTGATGAAAATTGGTCTGGCAGGCTGTGATTCAGTTAATCTGAATGGTTGCAGTCTTGAGCAGGTGTCACAGTTTAATTATCTTAGGAGCTATGTAACAGATAATGGTGATGTGCAGCATGAGATTAACAGACGAATAGGGATTGCTGCCGGGACTTTTAAGAATCTATGGAGAGTGTGGAGAAATAGGCGTATACACCTAAAGACTAAAATTAGGCTGTATAATAGTTTGGTTCTTTCTAGGGTTAGTTATGGTAGTGAAACTTGGACACTTTTGTAAACAAGATAACAGGAAACTAGATGCTTTTGATTCCAGATGCTTACGCAGTATCTTGGGCATTAGGTGGTTCAACTTTGTAAGTAATGATGAGGTTAGGCAAAGGAGTTTGCAACCTCCTTTAAGCATCATATTGTGCAGAGAGAAACTGCGTTGGTTTGGCCATGTTGCCCGTATGAATAATTATAGATTGGCGAATAGGGTTATGAACAGTGTGCCTAAAGGCCTCAGAAAGAAGGGGAGACCAAGGATGCGGTGGGCAGACAATGTCAAACAGGACCTTGTTAGAATTGGTGTGCAGTGGCCAGATGCAGTAGATGTAGCTCAGGATAGACTTGCTTGGAGAACTAAATTTCACAGTCTGGTTGGACCTCCGTAGCCCATGGCTGCTTGAGGATGATGATGATGATGAACATTGTACTATTGAATCAAAGAGCAGGGATGGGCAACCTTTTCTCATCAGCAGGCCTGATGAAGATTTTACAGAGTGTCGTGGGCCAGAACTCTGCTTATTGCATTTAAACACCCTAAACTTACCCCACCACCACCATATATTCATATTCCCTGAGCATACAATATGCATAAACAATTAAATTTTCTCATAACCTATTTATTTCAAAAAAGAACATGTACTTTTGTATAATTTTATGAAAACACTATTATTTTTGGTTAAAATTAGGATGAAATATACAAGAAATTGAAAGTAAACAGCATGATTAGATACAAATGAAATGCATTTTAAAAGAAATTAACAATGATTCCACATACAAATACCACTAATTAAGCTGTGCTAGAAGCATCAACATGTTCATCAAGAGCCAAAAAAAAATATTAAAATTTCGATTCTCTGTAAAGCTATTTTTTATATTGGGAGCAAGTTCATCAATACACCTGATTACAATTCTGTGGGCTAAACTTATGTTATCTTTTTTGCTTTCTGGACAAAACATCCCAAAAATCGTTTGCAGGCATTCCTTTATAAATTTGCCATCAGAATATTTTTTGTAATATTTCACAATTTTCTCACTAATAACAAAATGTGCACGCACAATAGCATAGGAGTCTCGAGATTTCAGGAAACTTTTTTTGCATTTTAATGTAGCCATAAGTTTTTTAAATGTTTCTTTTCTGTGTTAACCCTGATAACTTTCATAATTAGAATGTTTAGTGATGTAGTGTCTATTTTAATAAGAGCTGAGCTTTTTAATAGGGAGCTGAATAATACATTCAAAAAACCCAATCTACCACTATGCTCAGAGTCTGTCGTGTGGGTCGATGTTGTAAATTAAATTTAGGCTACTAAACAATTTCATTAATAGTGTAAAGGTAAATTAGGAAAGACAGAAAAAATGGTATCTCACAAAGTACTTTAAGAATAAGAGATAAAAAAATTTCATTATTTGCACAGCGATATTCATGGGCCAAGGATTGCCCATGGCTTATTTACACAGTAGCTCCCAGTACAATTCTGTTTAAAAAAAATTGTGGTTCAAAGATTTTGACACAATTACTACCACTGTGCTATCATTATAATATCATGAAACATATGCTCTTTCTACACTGGAACAGGATGCGAACTGTAATATAATAGCAGTAACACTGTAAGATTCAATTATGTAATAAAGTAACCATCTTTTTTTGTCATCAATAATGAATAGCATTTTTACTATAATGACCAACCATATAGAATCCTAGAAATACCAGCAAAATCAACCAACCAACTATGATAGACAACAATACAGAGTATATAGTTCATACACATCTTTAATATTAATAAACATTCTTTTTTCGAAACATAACCATACCACAGGAGAACTCACCTATGGACTAGTAAACTAAAAGCTTAAACAATATATTAGTTAAACAATAACATGAAATGCATAGTAATTGTGAAATAATGGCAAATTAAAAAGCAAAATAAATAATAAATGGCAACTTTCCCTTTGTAATGTATTTCAATATCTTCAAAATATTTATAAATGTTATTGAATATTAGTAAACATTTTAGAAGTAATTATTCATAAAGCAGTATTGATGCCACCATTTTTGTTTCCCCCCCAAAAAAGTAGTTGCTCAAAGTACTGCAATATTTTCCATACCTATGAAAACAAAATTCAATCCCGACTGTCACATAAAAAACATTAATATCCCCCCCCCCCCACTGAAAACATACAAAACACCATAAAATTAAAATAAATACAAAAACACAAACAATGTGAAAAATGCCTAAAACTGTTCCTCACTTGAAAAAAGTCAAAGAGTTAAATAACAAAATGGATCAAAACAAACATACCCAAAATCATAAACAACGAACTGCTGTTCCGCATTCAAAAAAAGCCTCAGGGGTAATAACCCATTGGGAAAAAACACCAAAATCATAAATGAGCTGTCGTTTCACACTCAAAAATTAGGCTCCAGGGGTTAAATAACCCAATGGACTAAGCAAGTAAAAAACACCCAAAATCATAAACAATGAACTGTCAGTTGACACTTAGAAGCCACAGGGATTAAATAACCCAATGGGCTAAATGCACAAAAAACCAAAATTGTGAACCACCATACCGAACTCAAAAAAGCCCCATGAATTAAATAACCCAATGGGCTAAAACAAGTACAAAAATGCTCAGAATTGCAAACAACAAAACACCATTTCTCACTCGAAAAAATCCCCGTAGTTAAATAATAAAAAAAATACCCCCTCAAGCAGCTGCTTGCCACAGAGGTCTGACAGGAGCCTGTCAGTTTATATGCCACAGTAGAAGATCTGAGAGGATGGCAGGACCTGAGCAGAAAACAATACGAACATCCATGCCTTACCCAGGGCTCGAACCCAGGTCCCTTAGATCAGTAGTCAAGTGTGCTAACCACTCGGCCACGGGATGGCTGTAGTTAAATAACCAGTGCACAAAAAAAAGCACCAAAGATCATATATATAACTTAAAAAAAACCCCACAAAATCCAACACTATCCATGCCCAAACCTCGTTTTTTTTGTTTTGTTTTTTTGCTGAACGCACACCATTATCCCCAATTAATATTCATAATCCACTCAACATTAACATCTAGTACAACAAAATTTTCAAAATTACCAATATTCTCTCCATTACCACAGCAACAACCATCACACTAAAACAAAAAACTGCGAAAAATTCAATTAAGTGTCAAATTTCCCACCTTTTGAAATAATAAAATTCCAGCAAGTCTGAACTACACTTATTCGTAACATTAACACACCCACTCACTCCAATCTACCACCAAATTCTCGAATTCTATTCATATACCACAATAAGATGTTCGTAATAAGATGTCATATCCCTATACCTCTACTGACTCACTCTACTCACAACTTCATAGACTTAACATTACTACAACAGTTATTATCCCACGATAAAAGTATCACTTACAAAAATGCTTCTTATTCCATATCTAATTTTTATTTCGAATGGGCGATTTCTAATCTAAGTTTATATATCTGAAATACACCAATTTACCATAATTTCAAACCCCCAAACCCTCTCAATTACCTCAGTGCCATATATTCAATATATATCAGATAACTAAAATCGTGCATATGGTTAATAATAATAACTAATAATAAGATAACTAATAATCGTGCATACAAAAGTGAATAAAGATATTTTATTCAGGAAAGTAAGCACCAGCATAATCTATAACCTTTTCCCAACAAGCTACAAGTTTGCAAATGCCATTCCAGTAGAACTCCAGATGTTTAGAAGCAGCCAACTCCATTTCCATAGCATCTCGGTTTTGAAATTGTCGGTTGTGCATATGATTGTCCAGAGACAGGAAAAGATGGTAGTCAAATGGTGCAATATCTGGGGAATATGGAGGGTTGGGTATAATTTCCCAATCATGACTGTGTGAGGGCGAGCATTGTCTGAAGGACCACAATGCCTTTGTGATAAACAAGTGCAGGCTGTTTTTGGAGCAGTGCATCTGCAACCTGTTGTAGCTGTGCAGAGTAGACCAGTGGCAAGAAGCTCATAATGGAGGACACCAGCTGTAGTCCATCAGACACACAACAAAATTTTCAATTGGTGGATCCTGGGCATTGGTGTGTGCAGTACATGTTCACTGGACGACAACCAATAAAACAAACTTTGCTGTTCCTACAGACAATCTGTCTTTCAATGCACATGAACAACTTGTCCAAAAAGTAGCTCATTCTTGTGGCATGAAAGCAGCAATGAGCAGATCAGAAGCCACTGGAGTTTGTTGTCAGCAATCAGCTTATGTGGAACATATTTGCTCAATTTCCAGACTTTTCCTATGTGATGGAAATGCAAACAAATGGTTTCGTCACTTACATGAAACCTTTCTGCAAGCTCTTGGCACATTTGATTTGAATCCAACACAATGATGGTCTTCAGTTCATTGTCATCAATGACGGTCTGTCTTCCCTCACAGGGTACATCATCAAGTGTCTCATCACCTGTCACAAATGTTCTGAACCACTTCTGGGCTGTCCATTCATTCACTGTATTCTCTCAAAATGCTGTACATATCTTGCAGGCTGCTTGCACCGCTTTAGTTCCCAGTTTAAACTCATAAAGTAAGCACGTTCAAATAACTGTATTGGACGTAGATATGTTTCGTCACCCTTCTCAATTTCACCGTACTGCTTTTCATGCTTGCTACACATTAACTGACTCAGCGTAACACGTGCTTTTAATTGTGCATTGGAACATGCGCACCAATTGCAATTGTGCTTACATACTTTTTGTTGAAATGATAACATTGAAAAACCGCTCTTATTTGGTTACCTGATACCAACACATTTTTTCACTTTTAAATGTAACAGCATTATGTTGAAAAGTAATGCCATATAAATATATTACTTTTTCAAGTATAAGCCCTTGCTCCAAAAAGCTTCCAAGTTTTCTCCTAAAAACTTTCAACATGCAAACAGTTTGAAGGATAAACTTTAAAATTTTATTGCTCAATGACAAAGAATTTTAAGTTATTTTTAATTAATTTCTGAGCAAGAAGGTCCTTTTAATTGTGTACTTAATATTCATATATGCCCTGTCTTGAATTATAATTTTTGCTCAAAAATATTTGCTCACACCATTTTGTAATAACTGCCCACCAACTTATCGAAATTCTCCAGCATTTATCACTAAGTCCAAACACACTATACAAATTGGTTCATTAAACATGTCTATCCTGAGCTAATGCTGTTGGATTTTAGCCACTGCAATTCTTAAACACTCTTGTTTGACATTGGCTATCATTATATTATTATATATCCTATCCTGAGACATTGACACTATCTCCCTCATTTTCTAGGACCTTTAAGCACACTGTCCAAAATTCTACTCACTAATTTATATAGCTGCCTGCAGGCAACATGGCAAAACCAATGTAATCTCTACACATGATGATCCTGAAAAGTGTTTGATCACTGCTTAGTCAAACCTCATCATTGCTTATATAGTCAAACTATTTAATACCCAAATACTACATAAGCATTTAGAATCAAAAATATCAAGGTGATGATCCTGAAAAGTGTTTGATCACTGCTTAATCAAACCTCATCATTGCTTATATAAATAATAAAAATAAATAAATACCCCCTCAAGCAGCTGCTTGCCACAGAGGTCTGACAGGAGCCTGTCAGTTTATATGCCACAGTAGGAGATCTGAGAGGATGGCAGGACCTCAGCAGAAAAACGACACACACATCCAAGCCTAATCCGGGGCTCGAACCCAGGTCCCTTATATAGTCAAACTATTTAATACCCAAACACTACATAAGCATCTAGAATCAAAAATATCAAGGTTTCCTGTTACCTTTCTTAGAAAGGATCCCAGTTGTTTTTTTTAACAACTATTAGACAGCCTATTATAATCCTTAGATATGTATATCAATATTTTCAAAATCTTCAAATGTTCTTAAAAGTCTCAGCAACAATGCTTGTTCCTGTGTTTATTCCATGTCACACATTACCACACACACTAATTATCCCAGGGGTTGAGTTACAGTTTGTCACTCAACCCCTGAGATAATTAGAGAAGGGGTTGGTTCAGTTGGTACAAGGCTTGCAAATCTGTAGTTCCCAAGTTTAAGTCCCACCTGTGCCAATGTTGAGATTTATCTCTGCTAACACCCACAATGCCATCAGTCAGAAAGATGTCACTGATGGGCTTGGAAAGGCCACAGTTCATCAGATGGGATGTAAAGCCATGGCCCTGTGTGTAAGTCAAAACCTGTGCACATTAAAGAAACATTGGATGACCTTGTGGGCGGCATCATCTGTCAAGCAGGTTCCCTTCCCTTGACCTTTTCTAAGCCCTTGGGGTCCTTATGACCTGGCCATTTAGCCCATAGTGTGCAAAAAAGTACCATTCAGCAGTAAAATAAAAACCCGATTGAACTTGAGATCACTGAACTGAAACACCTGCTCAAGAGTGTAGCTATTCAAAGGAACTGAAGCATCACCTGCCAGACTAATTTTCATCACTTTAGTTCTCTCTCTGTTAATCACTAACTTACACTATTACCATTTCATGAACAGCTCTGTCATCAACTTAATTTGAAAAAGGGCAAAACTGTAAGCATAATCTAAAATATTTTTGTATCTTTAGTCTGCACATGCAATATTAAGACTAAATTTCAGCTCCCACTACATAAAACGATGTTAACAAAAGTAGTCCACTGGTTATTAATATATAATCAATCCCATTCTTATGCAACCCAAATGGAACCTATGTATATTCACAAATATTACAGCATTTCCAATTTTTTAGCTTTCAAGCAGCTGCATGCCACAGAAGTTTGAAAGGGACCAGTCAGTTTCATATGCCTTAGAGAAGTTATATTAAAAAGAAAAGATGTTTCATCATCATCACCATCCTCAAGCAGCCATGGGCTACAGAGGTCCAACCAGACTGTGCAATTTAGTTCTCCAAGCAAGTCTGTCCCGAGCTACATCTGACCACTGCACACCAATTCTAATAAGGTCCTGTTTGACATTGTCTGCCCACCACATCCTAGGTCTCCCCCTCTTTCTGAGACCTCTAGGCACACTGTTCATAACCCTATTCGCCAATCTATAATTATTCATACGGGCAACATGGCCAAACCAAAGGAGTCTCTCTCTGCACAATATTCTGCTTAAAGGAGGTTGCAAACTCCTTTGCCTAACCTCATCATTAGTTACAAAGTTGAATCACCTAATGCCCAAGATACTGCGTAAGCATTTGGAATCAAAAGCATCTAGTTTCCTGTTATCCTGTTTACAAAGTGTCCAAGTTTCACTACCATAACTAACCCTAGAAAGAACCAAACTATTACACAGTCTAATTTTAGTTTTTAGGTGTTTACTCCTATTTCTCAACACTCTCCATAGATTCTTAAAAGTCCCGGCAGCAATCCCTCTTCGTCTGTTAATCTCATGCTGCACAACACCATTATCTGTTACATAGCTCCCAAGATAATTAAACTGTGACACCTGCTCAAGATTGCAATCATTCAGATTAACTGAATCACAGCCTGCCTGACCAATTTTCATCACTTTAGTTTTCTCTCTGTTTATAACCAAACCTACTCTAGTACCAGTTTCATCAACAGCTCGAATGAAAGAGTTCATCTCATCAACATCATTTGCCAAAAGGGCTAAATCATCAGCATAATCTAAATCAGAAATTTTCGTTATCTCCAACCCATTTAAGGCCAAAATCTTTCCCTTGAAGTGAATTTCGCATAACATAATAAATAAATCAATAACCATAACATAATTCTCTTTAGTTTGGTTATTGATTAGGTTATTGAAAAGACATTTAGCTATTTTCATATCATTAATTTCATTTATCTGTAGAAGTTCCTCATTGCTATTGCAACTACAAAATGCCAAAAGGATCTATCATCTTCTTATTTCTCAGAAGTCATACAAACTTTTTCACTGAAGTCACCCAGCACAAAAGCAATACCTCCTTTTCTGACAGAATTCAAAATATCTTGAAGCTGTCCATAAAAAATTTCTCCTTCTCATCCCAGTCTCAGTAGGGGCATAATAACAAATAACATTCAGGCCTTAAATCCATTTTAAATTAAGCATAAAAAAATCTTTCATTCATACAACAAAAGACCATCACTGATATTCCAGCTGAAAAGCATTGCTACACCATGTAGAGGTTTACTATGTCCTAAAAATATATAATATTTGAGATTTTTAACTACCTGTCCATTTGGTCACATGAAACCCATATGCCCAAGTTATAATGCCAAAATTCCTGTGCGAGGAGATACAGAGAACAGTTTCCATTAGGAGTCTTCATATTATAAAAAAATATTTACTTTCACTTGAAATAATTAGTTGAAAAAAATTGGTGTCTCCTGAGTGGGATTCGAACCCATGTCTCCTAGAAGCTTCCAGGAGATGTCTGTTATAAGTAATATCTGTTTTAAGCATAAAAAAAAATATTGAGAGTTCATGAACACCCCCACATGGTCATTTACGTTATGTAAATCCATATGGATTCCGCCTGGTTAAAATGAAAATAGCTATATATTTTATATGGATTTCTCCGGATGATATGATAAATCGCTTAAAAAGATAATGTTCATATCTATTGAGAAGACAGAGTGCAAAATTTTGAAAGAGGAGAGGGTGGGGTATTTAGCAAATGTAGCTGCATATAAAGTCAGCAGTCACATGTTGCTATATGTATAGCTTCAATATTAGAAAATGGAAGAAAAAATACTACAGTTAAGGATTATACAAAGAAATAAAAATAAAATAATACCCCCTCAAGCAGCTGCTTGCCACAGCGGTCTGACAGGAGCCTGTCAGTTTATATGCCAAAGTAGATCTGAGAGGATGGCAGGGCCTCAGCAGAAAAATGGCACATACATCCATGCCTTACCTGGGGCTTGAACCCAGGTCCCTTAGATCAGTAGTCAAGCATGTTAACCACTCGGCCACGGGACGACTTATACAATGAATAATTGTCATTAACCCTTCTCAGGTCAAGGACTTCTATAGATGTTTTTGTACAACACATAAAACTTTGATTTTTTTTTTAAAAACTTCAGCTGAAAATTTTCTTACATATATCTTTTTAAAATATTTAATTCACACTTGAAAAATAATATTTTATTTTTTCATTTGATGCATATTTTATTTAATTACAATATAAATAATTTGATAAAGCCATCTGATTGCCATATTTCAGAAGCATTATATGATATTGCTGATTCGTTTGCTCACAAGTTTGATTTGAACTATCAACATACTTTTCCTTAAATTTTTGAAAATCTCCTACAAATTAACAAACAAACTGCTATTTTTAAAAACAGAAGATTTTGAAAGTAATTATGAAATATGTACTTTTTTTTGGTATATCACTGTAAAAATTGTTACTAAAATTGGTCGGTTTTTGTTCACGGTCCTCTGCCAACAGATGGTACTGTTCAAGAAGCGTATGATGTCAAGGTGTAAAGTATGAGGTAGAAACATAACCATTGGTTGATGGTGGCCTATGGTTCTTTGATTTGTTTCTTTTGGGTGGGTAACGTGAAGTTGTGTGTGATTTGATGGGAATGTGAAGTTACATCTGATTTTTTTCACCAATTTTGCTTGATAACTCCTTGGGACAACATCTTTTGCGGCTAGAGGTAAGTGCATATGTATAATATATTTAATGAAGGATTTTTAATGATAGCCAGAATAGGAATAATTAATATGTTCCTTTCGTTTTTTCGAAATTTTGTTAAGATATGATAAATAATGAATTATTTAAGATATTTTGGAATTCAAATTATTTAATATTAGTAATGTTGTTGGTGAATTTGTTAGTGAACTGTTTTGTAATGTTGTGGTTATGTAGTTTGGAAGTGGGAGTTCGGTTGCTTTTTATGGCTGTGTGTAGGGGGAATGTTTTTGTAAGTTGTTTGGAGTAAGGGGCATTTGAAGGGGAAGGGAGAGGAGTGGTTAACCAGGCAGAATGTGTTTTGTTGTGAATGGAAGAAAATGGCTAAAGTTTATAATGTGGGGAATTAAGTTTCAAAAATGAGTTTTTATAGGGTGTTAGGGTTTTAGGAGATAGTTTTTGGTGAAACATATAAAGTGAGTTTTCAGAGGATTCTAATGTAGTCGGGGGGGGGGGGGGGGGGGGGGGGGGGGGGGGGGGGAGAAAATGTTGGAAGTTTTTTTTTGTGTGGAAACAAACATGGCAGTAGTAATGAACACGTGCATTTTATTATAGTAGTTCGGGATGATGTGAGTGATTTTTAGTAGTTATGTGTGGTATGGTAATTATTACTGTATTATAGTGATTTATTATTTTTGCTATATATTTAGGAGTCTTTTAAAGTTACTTATATGATTTTTGTTAATATGTGGAAGTGTTTGGCAACTTTTTGATGTAGAAATTATGTATATTGTAGAATTGTCGGTGTGGAAAAAAACAGCAGTTTTTGATGGAGTCAGGAAGGTTAATAATTTAGGGGAGGGTTATTTGAGCTATAAGGTGGTTTCCTTTTTGTTGTCTGTGATGAGATTATTTGGTTTTGGGGGCTTTTTTATAATTCAGTCCATGGTGCACTATTTCCAATTTTTATGCTTTTTGGTATGTGTTATCACTGATGAGATTATTTAGCTTTGAGAGCTTTTTTATAATGCAAGTTGGCAATGCACTGTTCATGATATTCTTGGTTTTGAGATTGGTGCTCAATTTCATTAATGCTGGTGATTTATTTAGGTTAATTATTGTATGTGTGACTGGATTTATTAGTTTAGTTTGTGGTTATATAAGTTATTTGTGGAGTATTTTTAACTATTGGGAAAAGAGGGGGAGGGGCTATTTCAGGAATTTTTAGCATATAGGAAGGCAAATGTGTTGCGTAGTTTCTTCGTTTATGTGTTTTTTTTTTTCTTTTTGATAATTTTAAGTTTTTTAGTAATCCGTGGTTGTGAGGGATGTTTTTTAGTGAAATCATAGTGTTTTTGTTATGTTGCATTTGTTTACAATGCAAATTACCATTACCATGATAATGGTACTTTGCGTTTGGCGTAAACTCAAGTTATCATTACCATGGTAACAAAAAAAAACTTTTTTCTAGTAACCCCTGTGTGGGTTAGAGTCTGGGAGGTTGTGGGAATCAACTAAAATGACCGTTTTGTTAGGCTGCATCAAAAAAAATGGCGGCCGAGGACCGTGATGTACACTACTGTCTTAAAATTAATATGTTACTACAATGTTCATATTTCTTACTTCAGGAAAATTCAGAATTAAATGCTCTTTAATTTGGTATATATAACACGACCTATTTCTGTTGATTAGTTACATATTAAAAATATTCTAAAGGTGACTTGTTTATTGGACTTTTCTCAAACCATGGTAAGGAGAAAAAAATTACAAAACGGAAAAAACATTTAAAAATGTTTTTGTTTTTGTTATTCAGAAATAAATAGTCTTTCTATTCATATGCATTTTAATCTTTTCTATTAGTGTTTCTTAAACAAATTTTTATTTGTGTTGCCAGATGCATTTTTTTACTACATGACTCTAAAAAAGTCCTATTAAAATAAAATTAATCATATTTTTTGTTAAATTTTATTTTCAGAAAATCCAAAATTAAATGCTGATTAATTTGGCAAAAAAAGTCTTAAATTTATTCTTTTTTTTTGCCTGATCAGTGAAAAAAATAGCTGGACCTGGGAAGGGTAAAAAAAGGCTTGTACCATGAAATGTAAAATATCTCAGCAGATAACTTATTTATATCTTAAATACACAAGTGAGCTAAATGCTTCAAAACTGCTTTGGTTACCACCTGATAATTTTGATCTTGAGATTTCATCCATTTTTTTTATAGCAATGGTCAAAGCAACATCTTGAACTATGAAACCCAATGTTTATTTAATTTTTTCAATTGGATCTGTAGTTTCAATGATATTATTAATATAAGTAATAATAATTTATTTTAAAGTTTTTTTTATGATTTTAACTGTACACTTTATTTATGAAATATATTTGTGAAATTCTACTTTAAAATACAGGCATTTTTCTCTCACTTTAGAGAAATATTTTGATCATAACCCATTTTTGTAAGCTTATTTTTTTTTGGCATGGGATTGTGTAAGTTAAAAATATAATACAATGCTGGTTACTACTATTCACATTAATTTCCGATATTACTCTGACCAATATTTTCTTTTATAATATGGTCTCACGAAACATCTATATTTATGGGTAAAAAAAACAGTTATATTACCGTATGCAAGTCAAAAACGTACACAAATAATAACCTTGACACTCAACACCTTTTACTATAGCAACACAAATACTATCGCAATTTCTCGGCTTCATATTTGGCACAGCGGTATAACCATTAAACCGATTTTCATCAAAATTAAATCATAAAAACAAAAGAATGAAAATTTCTCCTACCTTATTCTGGATCCCATTCTCTATATTTCCCTTTTCTATTTATTGGTAATTTTCAGCATAAAAATATAACATCTAACCTGGTAGCCATGCATCAATAAAAGTACATTCATGTTCCATAAATAATGACTAAAGAAATGGCACAAGAGCAGAATAAAAATTGACAAATCATCAACATTTACAGCACTTTATTCTCCTAATAATAAAAATTATTAATATTTCACTACAAAAAGTATCATTATATCAAGAGCAAAGAGCTCAATTGCCAGATCTACAGATGTGTAAAGAAACAAACATAAAAATTTGTTTGCTTCGTTTTCCTGATTGACCGTTCGGCAAATGGGTGTAAGCATACTCTCCGCGAGGTATTTAATGAGCAATAATATTTCATAAAATAGCATTTGGCTCATAGATATAGTAAAGGGAGCATTTAGCTCACCATACCATAGAGTAAACAAACAAAAGTGCTTGGACCAAAATATTTATAACCTTCTGCGCCACCAAAATGGTGGTATATCAGGAACACCGATTAGTGTCACAGTTCAGGGTGAAGGTGTTCAGTGGCTCTGGTACAGCAGTTTTGCCGGCTACTTCTTTCCCTCAAGTGCAGGGTTGGAAGGCACCTAAGCCACTACCTCCATGACCTAAGCCGATAATGACAGGGAGTGGTGTCTCTGCAACGAGCAGAGAGGGAGTGTGGGTCGAAGCTGAGAAGAGACTAAGTTCACACTAATTGCTTTTTCCCGTGTCAGTTGCTTATTCGACTACAACATTTTTCCCCCCTTTTTATCTGTATTAATTTATCGTTTTAGAAATAGCGAAACATAGAAATTTCTGATCGATGATGAAATCCTAAGACAGTTGTTTCAAAGGGATGAAATATTTGTTGATTCCGATTCTGATTGCGAATATGACGAAATTTTACAGTTGAATGTGTTACTATATTTCTAAAATCTAATTATTTTAGTTACAAATGTCACTCTTTATTATTTTATAAATATTGCAATCAGTCAAACTATTAAAGTTTAAAATTTGCTTTCGATAATAAATATTATGAACACGGCTATTTTAGTAAAATTATTAAAAACATTATTCTAAACTATATTTTTTCACACACGCACAAACACAAAGGGGCGCTACACTACACACACCCTCACAAAAGGGGCGGGAGATATGGAGGCCATGCCTCCCCGCCTACTTTGTGAGTAAGTTTAATGGAGGCTGTCCCATGGCCGAGTGGTTAGCGCGCTTGGCTACTGATCTAAGGGTACTGGGTTAGAGACTCGGGTAAGGCATGGATGTATGTGTCGTTTTTCTGCTGGGGTCCTGCCATCCTCTCAGACCTTCTACTACGGCATACAAACTGACAGGCTCCTGTCAGACCTCTGTGGCAAGCAGCTCCTTGAGGGGGTATTTATTTTTTTTTATTTAATAATTATAAAATTTTAGCCAAGGTTGTCTCAGCAGTGTACTTTCGACCTTGATTGGACCATTATAAAAATGCTCTGCAAATAGGGGAAAAATATCTGAAATTGAAGTGTTATGCATGATCCAATTGACTACATAAACTTAAAATGTAGGAAATGTTGTCTGCTATCAGTAGACCAAAATAAGCCTTTGCCAGAGTGTCACATCCCTTCATGTGGCAAATGTCAAAGACCCATAACTTTGGAGAAAACTTTATAAGTTTGATTAAATGTATGTGTTTTTATTTATTTATTGGTTTTATAATAATATTGGGGGCATCTCATAATACTTTCTCATAATTCTTTCATCTTTATAATACTTTTCCATCTCATAATACTGTTTCCAAGGGAGTTAGACAGGGATACCCCTTTTCAACTTCGCATTTCATTCTTACTCCCGCCTTCTCGTGGTGCGGACCGTTAGTAACTTTCAAAAGAGATACTCTCTTGTGGAAGTGAACGGAAGGGGAGGGCTGCCAGATTAGTGTGGCCTACTGATCTGGACAACTATGGCTACTTTTCTTTTTTTTCTACCCTGCTGAGGAGTGGTCAACCACAAAGGGTCCTGGTGCTGACCATATAAACCTACTGGACTGGACAGATATATGGCTCTGAGCTTGATTATGGATCCTGATTTTGCTGCACTGGTGGGCTTCTGTGGAGGGAAAATCTTCCGCTGTGTTTTCTGTTTGTTTGTGGGTTGACAGCCCCAAGTGAATAGATTCACAGGATATGTTTATCAGCTGGTGGATAATCCTGAGCAGAAGTCATCGCAGGCACCTGAACTCTTTGCTTCTATTGGCATCGTCAAATTCTACATTGGAGGAAGTCTTCCAGTGTAGATGGCTTCAGCCTTTAGTAGTGGGGGAACGGGTCTTTGCCCCATGTCTGCGATTAGGGGGCTGTTTGATATTGTCGGCATTCCCTCTCTCAATAAACATAGTTTCTTTAAACATCCCACTAACCATTTTCTCTCCATAGGTAGTTGGAATGTGAGGACTCTGCACAGAGCTTTTTCTCTTGATGTCCTCACACAAGAATTCCACCGTTATAATTTAGATATTCTCGGCTTGCAAGAGACCAGATGGACAGATAAAGGTCAGATTCTTAAAAATAATCTTAAATTTCTCTTTTCAGGGAGGGACGACAATAAGCATCAGCAAGGCGTGGGTCTGCTTCTCAGCAGACACGCTAGCGATGCTTTTCTAGGATATGAGTGCATTAATGAAAGGTTTCTTACGGCAAAATTTCAGACAAGTGTTAAAGACTTGAATGTTATCTGCTGTTATGCCCCCACTGAGGTTGCCGATGAGGATGAAAAGGATAGGTTTTATAAACAACTTCAGGATATTTTGAATTCTGTTAAGAAAGGAGATATTACCCTTGTTCTTGGTGACTTCAATACCAAAGTTGGTACTGACTCTGACCTTTGGGGAGGAGTAATAGGCTCTTTTGTTATTGGTAGCTGCAATGGCAATGGGCAACGTCTCCTACAGGTAAGTAAACTCAGTGGATTCAGAATAACTAACACTTATTACAAACACCGCGACATACATAAGTACACATGGGTTTCACCTGATGGGCTGCATAAGAATATGATTGATTACATATTAATTAACAGGAAATGGGCTAGTTCTGTTAGGAATACCAGGGCATACAGGGGAGCTGAAATTGGATCTGACCATTACCTTGTTAAAAGTGTGTTGCAACTTAAACTTAAAAAGTGTTGTGTTAGGGTTAAAAAATTTACTTTTAATACTGAAGCTCTGAAAGATCCAGTTATAGCCAAAGCTTACCATGATAGGTTACTTAGTCATTATGACAGTCATGGTTTGCTTACTACTGAAGTTGAGGAAGAATGGGATCATTTTAAACAGGCTTTTTTGGACACTAACAGTACTCTTTTAGGAAAAAAGGAGCAAAAGAGGCAAAATTATCTGAGTGATAAGGCACTTGAGTTTATTTCGGAAAGAAAGAACTGCAGGAATTGCCCTTAATCAATACCCTACTAGTCCTAATCGAAAGCATTACAGAGACCTTAATAAACTGTAAAGGATCAATTAGCTGCTGAGAAGAATCTTTGGCTTGATGGTTTGGCTGACAAAGCTGAGGAAGCAGTTAGACAGCACAACAGCAGAGAGCTGTACCAGATAGTTAATGTTTTGTGTGGTAGAAAACGGACAGGCATACAAGGATTGAAGGATAAACAAGGTAAGGTTATAGAAGGGGAGGATTCTGTCATGGCTAGGTGGGCTGAGCATTTCAGTGATGTTCTAAACAATGTAGTTAGTTCTACTCCCATTGTTTGCAATGATGATAGATGCATTGGTGGCTTTAATGTTGGCCCTATAACACAATCTGAAGTTATTTTGGCTGTTTCTAAACTTAAACTTCGTAAATCCCCAGGGTAGATGAAATTACTACAGAAATGCTTAGAGCTGGGAATGTTTCGGTTACCACTTGGATGATTGAAATTCTGAATATCTTTTATGATAAAGGCATGGTTCCTAAGGATTTTACCAGAGCTATTGTTATCCCTATTTTCAAAAAAGGTGATCGCAGTTCTTGTGATAACTATAGGGGTATCAGCCTACTCTCTGTTCCAGGTAAAGTTCTTTCCATGATTGTGCTTAATAGAATTAAGAATATGGTTGACAGTCAATTGCGTGATGAGCAATGTGGATTCAGAAGTGGTAGGGGATGTGTGGATCAGATATTTTCACTTAGGCAGATTCTTGAGAAATGTTTAGAGTTTCAGAAACCTTTGGTTGCTAGCTTTGTTGATTACAAAAAGGCTTTCTACTCTGTTGATCGTCATAATTTGTGGTTGATTGTGAAATCATATGGTATACCAGACAAGTTAGTTAACATTATGAAAGCTCTCTATAATAACACTGATTTGTGTGTGAGAGTTGGTAAGGCTTGTAGCAATTGGTTTAGCATTACTTCTGGTGTTCGACAAGGGTGCATTTTGTCTCCTTTTCTCTTTAGCTTGGTTATTGATTATGTTATGCGAAATTAACTTCAAGGGAACGATTTTGGCATTAAATGGGCTGGAGATACGAAAATTTCTGATTTAGATTATGCTGATGATTTAGCCCTTTTGGCAAATGATGTTGATGAGATGCACTCTTTCATTCGAGCTGTTGATGAGACTGGTAGTAGAGTAGGTTTGGTTATAAACAGAGAGAAAACTAAAGTGATGAAAATTGGTCAGGCAGGCTGTGATTCAGTTAATCTGAATGGTTGCAGTCTTGAGCAGGTATCGCAGTTTAATTATCTTGGCAGCTATGTAACAGATAATGATGATGTGATGCATGAGATTAACAGACGAATAGGGATTGCTGCCGGGACTTTTAAGACTCTATGGAGAGTG
The DNA here is from genome assembly GCA_038380435.1 of Ryuthela nishihirai. Taxonomy (NCBI): domain Eukaryota; kingdom Metazoa; phylum Arthropoda; class Arachnida; order Araneae; family Heptathelidae; genus Ryuthela; species Ryuthela nishihirai. The sequence continues at coordinate 87,733,151 of JAWZYU010000003.1, read as the reverse complement.
TGGTGAAATAGGCGTATACACCTAAAGACTAAAATTAGACTGTATAATAGTTTGGTTCTTTCTAGGGTTAGTTATGGTAGTGAAACTTGGACACTTTGTAAACAAGATAACAGGAAACTAGATGCTTTTGATTCCAGATGCTTACACAGTATCTTGGGCATTAGGTGGTTCAACTTTGTAACTAATGATGTGATTAGGCAAAGGAGTTTGCAACCTCCTTTAAGCAGCATATTGTACAGAGAGAGACTCCGTTGGTTTGGCCATGCTGCCCGTATGAATAATTATAGATTGGCGAATAGGGTTATGAACAGTGTGCCTAAAGGCCTCAGAAAGAAGGGGAGACCTGGGATGCGGTGGGCTGACAATGTCAAACAGGACCTTGTTAGAATTGGTGTGCAGTGGCCAGATGCAGTAGATGTAGCTCAGGATAGACTTGCTTGGAGAACTAAATTGCACAGTCTGGTTGGACCTCTGTAGCCCATGGCTGCTTGAGGATGATGGAGCTGGAGCTGGATTGAGACTAATCAGGAAAATTAATGCTGACAAAGCAATTTCAAAGAATATATATCCCAAAAAAAGCACGTCAGCAACATAAATATGGTGCATATGCAAACGACATAAATATCTTTTTCGCGAATGAATGATCTCTGGATAGTTTTTTCAATGTTTTCAAAAATTATGGAAAAGCGACTGATTCCAAGCTTAACATAGATAAGACAAAAGTAATCACGTGAGGAAATTGGACAGTTTACTACCATGATCTTTTTGTGCCAATCAATAAACCTTTTAAAATATTAGGTGTGCATTTTAATGGGAAATGGAGCCACAGCAAAACTTGGAAAATTGCACTCGAAAGTGTCCAGAAAGTACAAATTAGCTGGAAATATATAGCAATCTCTATCTACAATAGAGCAAAATTAGCTAATACTCTCATGATCTCAAAATTTACTTATTTTGGAACGATTTTTAGACCAACAGCAAACTCTCTGTCAGAACTTACTAAATATAGTTTTCTTTCGGTATGGAATGATGAACATCTACAGTTAAATAGAAATCTGTTATATACACCCCATGGGTAAGGAGATCTGGAAATCAAACACTCAGGATCTTGGCTCAAAGTAGTTTCCTTGCAAGCAGCAACAGAAAATATCAAAAGGTTAATCATCCAAGTTCAGCTTTCGTGTAGTACTTGGGCTGGAAATTGTGCCAGCAAGCAAGCTTGCAGGCAGAGTATATAGTCCCAAAAGCTGTCCAATTGTTCCGCAGGTATAAAGAACTGGGAAAGTTATATATTTTTTTCTGGAGGTACAGTAATGGGCGTGCAGTCATGACATGCCCATGAAAGATTTGTTGGAATGTATACTGCTACCTTGGATTTCCCCCATAGCCATTAAGTACCCAAATCTTAATTGGCATCAGGCATGAGACAATATCTATAGTTGTGTTACTGATAGTGAAATAAGAAACATTGCCTTCTTTGCAGCCTACAGTGTCTTACACGCAAAAATGCATATGAAATCATACATGCCAAACGGCTCCCTTCTCTGCAATGTGTGCAGTCTTTCTCAGAATTATTGATGTTATGCCACTGAAGTGTGGAGAGGCATATGTCGATCGATCCAAATCCAGAACCTCAACTCAGAAAATTTTCTCTTCCAAGTTAATTTAGTTCAATCTAGAAATGAACTGATGTAATTAATTTAATTTTATGCTTTACTAAATTCTTCATATGGAAAACCAGATCACACCAATTCTACCATTTTGTAAATACCTGGGTAGACAGTGGTGAAATGCTTCATCAAGTGACGATAAGTTGTCGACAAAAAGTTAAATTCCAAACCTTCCTTCTGGAAGAGCTGGGAGGACTGGACTTACCTTTTGCCTATGTAGTGTAGTTCAGAGTTTCCACATTGTTTTTCACAAAGGACATACCATTAGATTGTTTTTCCCTGTTCCTGCGGTCTTTTACAGACTATTTTTATCCCTTTTTCCTGTTTTTATATGATTTGTGTATGACTTGTAATTTTCTCTATGCTCAGCCCTAGCACTCAAGCAAAGGGCTGTGTTCTTTCTCCTACAGAGTAGTAGCATAGATGAGAGTTCTGGCAGAGTAAAAGAGGGTCGAGTTGGGTTGGGTTGTTTTACCTTTGAGCGGCACTTTTTTGCACACCATGGGCTAAATGGCCAGGTCACATGGACCCCGAAGGCTCAGAGAAGGTTGGGGGAGGGGACCCACTGAAACAGCTGTTGGGATACAGATGGTAGTCTCCCGTCAAGGCCATCCAGCGTGTTCTTTAACGTGCACAGGGTATGGCTCTCCCACACACGGGACCACGGCTTAACGTCCCATCCGACGGACGGCGGCCTTTACAAGCCCATCGGTGTCCCCTACTGACCGTGGGCAGGGTGGGGAATTTTGCGAAGATAAATCTCAACGCTGACCCAGCTGGGACTCGAACCTGGGAACTACAGATTATGAGCCTGGCACACTACCGACTGAGCCACCCCCACCCCAGAGGGTTGAGAATTCTATGAAAATCCATGGGAAAAGTTATGGGAAGTGAGGGAAAAAGTATGCTTCTTGTGGTTTACTGTGAATATATGTGTGAAAATTAGAAAAAACGGGGGTGTTTTTTAGTATGTGAAAAATTAATTTAAGTTTTTCCTTCAAAGTTGAGGTTTAAACAATATTTGATAATTTCAGCATTACCTGTAGATGTTTAAACCTCTAGAAATCAATAAATGTTTTTATGTGAAAAAAGCCGGCTTTAGTTCAACAGATTAGAATGTTCTGGCACATTTCTGGACAGCTGCGGGTTCGAATCCCGTATGTCGGAGAATTTTTTTTCCACATAAATATTAATATTTACCTTTTTCGAATCCCCATCAGCTGCAATTTCCAGTGTTAGAGAGTGCTAAAGGCGGTAAATAAAAACTCGAAAGGCGACCTCTAGCGGCGGAAGAAGCTGGAAAATATCAAAACTTTAAATAAATATTGCAAACGATCTATTTTTGCTAGAAACTTAAGTTTTGGTCATAGAGTGTAATGATCAAGTGGTTTACTCTAATAGTAATGATTTGTCCCATTGGTAAAACTTTTCTGCTTTAAGAGATAAATGAAAAACTTTTTTGCACATTACAGATACTAATAAAATATTAATAGTTTATATTCTCAATTATACAGTAGTACGAATTTCCACTGTCAGAGGGTACTGAAAATGTAAAATAAGTAGAAGAATGCATATTGCCTCTGGCGCATATGGGAATCTTATTTTCAAAGAGAATGAAGTTCTTTCTTTGCCTACTTTTTCACTCCTTAAAAGTTTTAATTATGGATGTTCGTGTTGTTTTTCTGCTGAGGTCCCGCCATCCTCATGGATCTTCTACTATGGCGTATGAACTGACAGGTTCCTGTCAGACCTCTGTACAAGCAGCTGCTTGAGGGGTTATTTATTTTTTTTTAATATATGATGGGGGAAATGCACATATTAATATTTTATTAGTCATTATAAAACATAAGAAGTATTATTGTTTTAGTTCTTAAATTTAGAAAGTTGCTTTTCTCTCATTCCTCTGAAAATAGTGGGTAGATCATTGCTGTCAGTGGAATTTCTACCATAACAGAACTCTACTGCCGAAATTTCTACCATAAAGAGATCACTTGAAACATTCGTTAAAAGTTTTGCAGTTTCGATATTTAGTGACCTGTAATGATATAAATTAAAACTACCTTTGGAAATGCGAATTACATTTCATTAGTAACCAAGAAAAAAAGATATTTCCAATTTTCTCTTAAAACAAAACCATTCCGTTTCTTACCTACGTTGGGCTTAGGGTTTTCGAGACTGTCACATTCCACGACTAAAATTTCAGAATTGTAGCATAACTACATCGTTTTAAATATTCGTTTTAAATTTTTGGTATTCTTCGATTTTTTCCACCATTAGAGGGCGCAGTTTTAGCTTTTGCGAAACTCGCAAAATTCAAATTGTAATATTTCATCACTACTTGACCAACCCAAAAAGAATTTTTAATTTATCTTTAAAAATATACACTTTTTTGTTAAAACAATAAAAGTGTCATTCACCTCCCCCTGGGTCTAAAGGGTCAAGTGATTGTTGCCAATGGTAAGATCGTAACTTTCACATTTCAACACCAAAATTTTAAACTTCTATCCTAACTACATCGTTTTGGAATATTCGTTACATATTTTGGAATTTTCAAAATTTTCCACTGTTAGAGGGTGCAGTTATAACTTTTGGAAGATTCGAAAAATGCAAATCGTAATATATCATTAATTGTTATCTAACACAAAAAGAATTTTTTATTTTTCTATATAAACAAAAATGTTCGATGTCTGCAGACATACAAGACAACAAAACGAAATTATATCTTTCTTTTAAAAAAAACTAGCTGTAAAATTTACTTTTCCTTTTTTTAGCCGTTTTCTAAAGTGCTTCCAATCACGAACACTAAAATCTGTATCAAACATTACCCTACCCTTTTCCAGAATCCATAAGTATTCGTGCAATACCATTCAGCTATGCAAGCTAAACAATCCGAGCGATGACAAAACATGGCGTCCAATTTTGAGATGGCCAACTTCTACCTATATAGGTAGAGGTTGGCCGTCTACTACTAGCAACCTTCGTGTTAAAGGAAGGTTGTCAGATTACTAATTTCTAAAAAATCGTAGCGAGATATTTTTTCTAAATTCTGTAATCAACCATAGTGTTCAGATACTTTTTTGAGCGACTGTACTAATGTAAATAAAAATCGAAGAATATTTCTTTACTGGAAGGATCCGCTTGCTTTGAATTTAATGTAGTATCCTTTATTTCCATTCATATTATTCATGATACAATCATCACTTGGTAGAGCTCGATTACTAGCACAAGAAAAAGACTGAGACTGATAGAACTCGATTACTAGCAGAAGAAAAAGACTGAGACTGATAGAACTCGATTACTAGCAGAAGAAAAAGTCTGAGACTGATAGAACTCGATTACTAGCAGAAGAAAAAGACTAAGACTGATAGAACTCGATTACTAGCAGAAGAAAAAGACTGAGACTGATAGAACTCGATTACTAGCAGAAGAAAAAGACAAGAAGACAATGCTCAGTTGTAAAAGAATTAAAGTGTAAGAGAAATCGATAACTACTGAAAAATTATTGACCAGTACGCTGTACCGGTCAATAATAATTACTTTGCCTGTACGGCGTACCTGCCTACCTTAACCACTTCCTAATATCCATGTGTCTGCCTTACTAAACAGGCTGCAAATGTGATCAATTGTTATTTACACTGCTACCTTTTAACACGACGCTTCGTGTCATATGCACAACATTCCTTCTGGGTGAACAATTTTTTTTTATGAGGATTGTATATAAGCAAATTTTATAACATCAGAAACATCAGACATACTGAAAATTTCACCAATTCGTTAAATTTGAAGGTTTTGTAGACGATAACTCTTACATAAATCGGAACCTGTCTGTTAAATGCTCTTCACAAAAGGAACCTAACCCTACGCTTCCCACAACCTTTCGTTTTCACGGGATATCGTGAACATCATCACGGTAACTCCCAGGATCCACGAGGGCCTACTATATATTGTTAGTATCTTCCCAAAAGAAAGGTTATTTTTCGTTTAGCTATTTAAAGGGAACTGGGTTCGAGAATAATTTGAAATAATAATTTAAATAATTAAGATGTTAATTAATAAATAAATTGATACTAATTTGAATATTTATGAATAGGCAAATGATAAAGTGAAAACTAGAATTCCTTTTTCCTTTTTTTCCCCTTTGAAATCTGGCTAAGCAGACAAATATTTGACTGTTTTAGAAAGAAACAAATTTTCAGTCGATCACAATGCTCACCAACAAACGTAATAATGGTAGGTTCTTATTGTTGAAGCTAACAATGCAAACAGTTGAACAATTGTAAGAGGATTCTAATTCGTATCATTCGATTGATTCGTTTTTGGAGAAACTTGAGTGCTTGTTGCTCTGTGTGAATAAGTGAGTTGTTTCCTGGTGAAGTGGTAAGTGAATTAGCATAAGATTGCACGTGTAAAATATTGATAGAAGTTTAGAAGAGTAGAGAAAGGAATTGGTGACAAAAGGATAAAATGGGGGATGAACCAGATACTTCAGTAGAGAGAGTAGGAGATACGGGCGATGAGCGTTGTGCTGAAGATAAAAATATGTACATAGATGAACTTTTCCAGTTTTTATTTGATTATTATCCTGATTCTAGTTCTAATCTGGCCACAGACTTATATCCTAAATCAGATGAAGTTGAAGATACAGATATGTACATAGATAGACTTTTCCAGTTTTTATATGATTATCCTCATTGTTGCTCTCATCTGGCCACAGAATTCTCTTTAAAATACAAACAGCAGACATTCCATAAATCAGATGCAGAAGAGAGTTTAGAAAGCGATAGAGAAAAGAATTTCAAAGGTTGTGGAGATATTTGGATTGAAGGTAAATACAAACCATCCCCAAAGATAAAGAAGCGCAGGAGCTATGGAGTGCATGGAAGGCTCCAGAAGATGCGGAAGATGATTCGATCCTTCTTCTGCTGTTTTTGCTAGTGGTGGTATTCGTGTGGAGCGGTGGCTTATAAGGAAATTAAGATCAACTGATTTACAATTGCTGCTGCCACCGTTCCTTTGGTTCGTCCTTTTTTAATCTCGAAGTGCAGCAAAAATGACATCATGTTTGTTTTCGGAAACAAAGAAGTTTTGTTAGTGTGTGATTGCCACTTCATCCAAAGTGCAAAGGAAGGAGCATTTCTTCAGCCGACAAAAAAAGGCCCTTTTAAGGGCCCCTAAATTCGATAAAGGAGTATCTAATCATACTTTATGTTGTGTTGTCCTCTTTCAATACCTCTTTGTCTTACAACTGGATTTAGTTAAGCTTTCTTCCGTGTTTCTAGTACTTAACGTTTTGACTCAGAAGTCCCATTCTTTAAAATTTAAACTTTTCTACTCCTCACAGAAAATAAATATGAAATTTATTGCTATAAAACCATAATAGGAAAGGGAAAACAAAAATTTCCTTTTTTGAATCATGGGAAATATTTAGATATATAACTTATAATAGTAACAACCAAAGAAATGAATACGGAATTCTTAACTCCCAAGGCTTTTAAACTTGAAGAAAGGTTTTAGTAATTAGTAATTGTTCTTAGCTTTTATATTGAATAGACAAAATTTGATCATTTCCATGTTATGACAGTGGGAAGCCAAAATCGATGCTCAGTATCTTAAAAATAATGATTTTTATGAGAAATATTGTGATGCATGACTGGAGATCAATTAAATAACTTAATCAAATGCGAATCTTTATTTTAAAATATATTCATGCGTTTTTATAAATTCAAAAGAATCTAGCTTATAAGTTAAAAAAAAAAGAGCTTCAATTTATGTGTTATTTCAAATAATTTAATCTCTGTTCTCGTAGCAAAATAACTGCATTTTTTTAGAAATTTACGTAAATAATTCACCAGTTTGTAATAAGTTGCTTCTAATTGTCATTTCCTCTGTTAACTACCCCAGAGTTCATAATTTTCTAATTAGTGACTTATTAATTTTGAAACTCAGAATTTAGATAGATTTGATGTACATTTAAAATTTTCCTTCAGCGACATTTTTCTTTAAAGAGTTTGCTTTAAAAGTCGGATAATCAAATTGGCATAATACCAAAATTCGTATAATATTTTGCTTAAGCAATGTGTAGTAATATATTCATGCTACTGTCACATCCTCCTCAATCATTCATCGGCCCACTAATGTACAGTCGCTCAAAAAAGTATCCGAACCCTATGGTTGATTGCAGAATTCAGAAAAAATATCTGGCAACTATTTTTTTAGAAATTAGTGATCTTTCAACTGGAGGTCGGCTGGCAATATCGGTGATTCACTGCCATTGGTGATTGAGTCACGTGGTTTATGGACGCCATATTTTGTCGTACCATGAGAGGAAAGCCTATGAGGTAGTGTATGTACCAAGTTGAAACTTCTCAGTTGTTGTAGTTTTATATATTTCTACCACTTTTTTTGTCTGTAAAAGCTGTCATATTTTATGAATGCCTCACATTTATGAACACCTCAAATTTCATTCAAAGAAATAAACTAATGAATATTTTTTTCCGAGAAACTCCATCAGAAGACGGCAAACGGTTGCAAAAGTGAAAATGAGCTAACTGAAAACAAACAAATAATTTCTTTTAAGGTTCGTTTGAAAAACGAACGAATATTTTCATTTTGTCGTCTGCCTATGCCAGTATTTGTTCGTCTGTCTGTCCGTCTCTCTGTTAACTGTTGTCTGTCCGTCTGCCTTTCCACCTGTCTATCCGTCTGTAGACAATCGATTTTTTTTACTTTTAGAGCGAAATGAAAAATTCTTTTCGGGTTGGATAGGTGCCGAACAGATATTGCGATTAGTAATTATGAAAAATTTCAATACTTTTAATAGCGCCCTCTAGCTATGGAAAAGATGGAAAATGCTAAACATTCAAACTAATATTACAAGCAAACTATTTACACTGGAAATATGAAATTTTGGTTTTGCCATCTTAGCCAAAAGTGGTGGGTGGGTGCGAAAATGTAACTTTTTTTCAGAGATAAACGAAACAATTTTTTTTGTTTTACAGACTAACAAAATATTAATGATTTAAACTGGATTAAATCTTCACTGAGTTCCCTATCAATGCATCCACCTTCTTTAATGCACGGACGGAATTTTTCAGAAATTGTATTATTTCTCTTTTTTTCTCGCATTATGTTCTTTCCCTCTGTTTATAAACAAATGTGGACCCACACATTTAGCCCTCCCACCAGGTACCGGACTGGATGATTAATTACGCGTTTTCAGATTTTAAAATGTCTGATAAGGATTATTTCATATTAGTTTTACTCAGATGAGTAATGATCATTCTCTACAAACTCTGTGGCCTCCTTTCCGTCTTGAGAAAGATGTTTCCTGATATTACCCGATGGTCGCTGATGTAGGCATTGTGACTGTTTCCATCAGCGATTTCAAAGTTATGACAGTATGGCATATAATATTTGTTGATATAAATCCTGTCCAGCCTATGAGAAGTCTGACCAATTTAAATCGGTTGATTGTCACAAATGCCCATAGGATGAAGGATCGTGACCTCTCCAAACGTCGATGAGGGCAAAGGACTCCATCATGTCAGCTGAAGCCCCCACCCTGTGTTTAGAGAGTCATTATTGACACAGTTAATATCGTCTAATATGATATGACAATCAGTAGCTCCTTGAAGAAAATGACATATTTTGGGAAAGAAAATCTTTCTTTCTGTCGTTGCAGTTTGAATACAAATATTTAAAACATTGATTATACATTTATATATTTAAATTACTACTCTAATTATTTTTCCCTCATGGTCATCCTCGTGTTTTATTACTTGGCAGAATTGATTTTAACATTAAAAAATAATTGCCACTCCATTGCTTTGATTTTTTCCAAATGAGTAGGTGCCTTGATGCTTGTAGGTACTTAACCATTTTTTGCGAAATTTCGGGTTATTTAAAAAAAGTTTCTTGTACACATAAAAAAATCGAGATCATTTTGGATAGTGATGCCTATTATCAATTCTTGTTTCTCGAAGGAATAAAACTCTGCTGCTGGTGAACAATCACATAATAATTTCATAAGCAATTTTTAAAAATAAAAGTGAGATTAGTTCTATGGAAAACTTGTCAAAATCGTGAAATGTTCTACTATATAATTATATTTATCGCTTAAAAATGGAATCAGAGGTTTCCTAAAGGCGAAGACACTGTATCTTAGGTTGTCATACATTTATATACATGCATTAAGATTCGCCAATTGGCTTAAGAGTTCCACTACTCTCAGTAGGTAACACTTACTGATTTCTCCTATAAATTATTCCTGTATTATATAGATCTTGGCACATATTTTATCCCGAAATTCCTATTGGCTGGCTAAATCTCATGTTCAGTTCCAGCCAGCCAAAATTTCGCGATTAAATATAAAATACCGAAGCAATATTCAGAAGTATATATTATAGAACGCTGTACGCCTAATGAACGTTCTCGGTCGAATTCTTTCAACCCACTTTTTTTAAATTTAATTGGATCAGCCTGGAATTTAAACGCTGTGCAAATGTTCCTATAGCTGTTTAGACAATTCGCAGCTGAATATCTTACGATAATAATTGTTTTTTTTATATACTAATGATTCGAAAAACTGTGGCGCACTCTACGGCTCCATTGATTTTAACATTAGCGCTCCAAGCGACGCTTCCTATTGACGCTTCCCTTTGCTGTCCTTCAAGCCAGCACAGCGAAGCTACACAGGGCGCCCTCTATCGGGCTGACCCGGTTTTTGTATTTGAGCTGTTTAGAGGTGAATGTTAATCTTGCGAATGCGTTACGTTTTCGTTTCTTGTTGTTTGTTCTAAATAAGTGTGAGAATGTATGTAGGATGCTTTCCTTTCGCTTTCCTATCACTTCTTTTTTCCTTTTTCAATCTCTCTTTCGTCTAAATTGAGATGATTGAGTTTTCTTCCGTAATGCTTGGTGTATGAAATAATAAATAAATAATAAATACCCCCTCAAGCAGCTGCTTGCCACAGAGGTCTGACAGGAGCCTGTCAGTTTATATGCCATAGTAACCTCAATGGAAATAACCGTCGGAAGGGCTTACGCTCCATGCGTTAGCTTCAGAAAACGGTTGAAGTTTGAGTATGCATAGTAATGTCTAGCTGAACGATTTGGTGAGCCCTCTCCAACAAAATCGAGAAGTAATTTGTACATTTCTTATGGAAATACTGGAATAGTGCTGTCTTTTATAGACTGTATTATTTCAGATTTTTAATTTCCAAACAGATATTAGATTTAAACACTGAACACCGATTATTAGCACTTCTAAAGAATTACTAACTGGTACAGTTTTCAAAATGATTCACTAGTACTTAATTTTTTTTACATTTGTTTTCAGTTCAATGTTTTGTAAATAGTATCGCCTTCTTTAAAATACATATCTGAGGTTCGATATATCTAAAAGCATACGTTTCAATCCCATTGACATGTCGTTTTCTGTGTTCTTGGGATAGAGCAATTTTTTTTATTTGGTATACGTGATATCATGTTGCTCAGATCGAAATTCTGTTTGTTGGGTATATAGGATTTTTTCATCAAATAGACATTGTCGATAATCGTCGTGACTAAATTCATTTTTAATTCCGTTAGAGCGTTTTTTAGAAATTGGAGCGATTATAGAATATAATTTTGGTCTTAACGCAACAACCTCTTTGATTGGAAGACCTTTTAATTCGTCTTTAAATTTTCCTGGAACCATTTTATTTGATTCACTGTATAATGCATGGTTTGGGGGGTAATTTGAGAAATTAAAGTCTGAATTAAATTTCTGATATATGTCATCTGTCTGGATGTCGACGTAGAAGGAATCAGTATTTGTAAATAACAATTCTGCATTGAATTTTGGCTTCAGAAAATTGTAGAAATAATTATACATGTGAAATTTACTCAACTCCAAAATCGTTACACCAATGTAATATGGTTTATCTAATATAATATTTTTTTTCATATGGAGAATTACGAAATTTTCTGCAAGTTGAACACAAGAAATGTATCTAGGATTTGAAATTAATTTTTTAAGCTTTTCTTCTGTTTTCACAATATGGCACTTTATTCTCTTTCGTTTATTTTCTAAACATTTGCCATATATAGCATTGTTCATTGTCTTTGTATATAGTTTGAAAAAGTCTTTTTCAGATTATTTATGGCATTAATTCGTTTAGTTGTATTACAATCTATGTAAGGTTTCAGCCATGGTATTTGATCAAATTATAAGATTCTATGCACCTGTTCCACATAGAGTTTAAGTAATCTATAGGGAACGACATAATTTTGTTTGTCGAACAGATTTGGAATCAAGAATGACACATTACTATTAGAAAGTTTCAATTTTTCAGAAGCCAAGGGGAAATCATTGTGTAAATCATGTAGATGTGCCGGATATTCTAGATCAACTTCGAAGAAATAACCCTTTTTGCTGTCGTTTGGAATATTAAGCAAGTCAATATCATTTACCCATTTGAAAATACCAGTTGGAAGAGGTTGAGACATTTTCCAGCCATATAAATTGTTTGCATCAAAGTACATGATATAGTTTTGTGGTTTACTTCTCTCATATGGATCTCCTAAAGGATTGTTGGCCTGTGCAAAACTCTTAGACCACTAAAGATATTCCTCCTCGCAGAGCTCTTTCTATGAAAAAATACATGTCACCTTTTATAAGTTCCAGCTCAATTTCTGTCATTTTTAAACAGGCAGCATAGGATAAGCCAGGAGAGCTAAAATAATGACAAGGATCGAGTTGGTAGTTATTCATACACGAAATTCTTTAGTTTTCAAATATATCTCCTAGCAGTAAATACATCAGTGATCATGTACAGATCGTGATATTCCCCGAAGGTAGCAATAGAAAAGGCTTTCCACAAAATTTGAGCTCTTTCGTATTGTTCATTATCTTGGAAATTCTCTTTGGATGGAAGTGACGTTTGCAAAAACTGAGCACTGTGTTGCAAGTAATCATATGGAAAACTTCTTTTACTTTTCAAAAGTTCTTTCTGTGATTCATTCAGATTATGTTGTCTACAGTATTGACTTAGGATGCAGAAATTTTCCACATTTTTCGACAGTGAATCCAGTGAAGAGCTGAGGAACATGAATAAATCAATAAATTTAATTCGACCGAATTTAATGCATATATATTTTACTGTAGTTTGTGGAATACAAGAAATTTTCTTCTTATCTTTAAATTTCCACAAATCTTTTACTATAAAGTGGCCATCAAATCCTTTGAGATTATGAAACAACACTGGTATTTCAAGTGTGAATTTGTATTGAAGATTACATTAGTTGTGAACAGCACCTCTGTATTTCCAGTTAAGTGATCGTGGTCCCTTACTCTATCAGTTCCTAGAATTTTCCCCCAAATATTACAATATTTTGCTCTAGTTAAATTTTGCCAATCAAAATCTGTCATCTTAATATTTCTTTTCTTCAAATCGTTGATCAAATTTTCGGCTTCGATCATTTCATTCAAAAATTGTTTTGCTACATTTTTCCCTCTGTACATTCTGGTTTTTATCAGTTTCACCTCCGGTCCAACTATGATATATGCAAATCTTGACGGTACTAAATACTTAGTTCGCACCCTACAAGGATTATTCTCAATTCTTCTATATTTCGAAAAGCATTCGAAGTCTGCATAAATCACATATGGGTGTTTCATACCGTTTTTTAATTGTATGGAATTTCATACTATTTGCTTCGTGAAACTTGATAATTTGTAAAATGTTTGATTTGCAATTATCTACGTGATTCTTTAATAAAACGTCGCGAGTGAAATTATGAAGACAGTATGGGCAGAAATAAGATTTACCATTATGTCTTGAAAGGTATGCTGTAACCCTACTAATATTTTTAATCCAACAATAATGAGAATTACTGCCGTAATTTAAAAGTAAAACTTGTATGGGTTTTTTAACAGGATTCTGTGAAATATATAATGTATGCAAACCATCTTTCTTAGAATTTAAAACATTTATAGAAAGATTATTTAAAACCTCGACCTTCGGGATTTGATCGAGGGTTACCAGAAAAGTCAATGAAGATGTGTCTAAGATGTTTCAATTTTTTTACATTTTTCCACACGTTGTGGATTGTCTTTAGCAGGATGTAAAGCTCATAATACTGACCACAAGAAATATTTATTGTCGTAGTTTTTAACTTTCACTATTCCTTTTGTAGATTTCAAATGTTGTGGGAAATTTACAAAAGCAGATGCTCCACCTGCATTATACTGAGACATTTGAATTTTCATAGAAATTATTTTGTCAAACACCCATCCACTTCCCCTTTGTATAAAATTTTCAAAGTCGCTATCAATTTTCTCATAAGCATTTTTTAGTAATTCATTGAATTAGGTAGGAAAACTGATTATTTCGTTACACGTCGAAAAATGTGCATATATTTCTTTCTGTCGTTCAGGATCCGTTTGCTTTTTAAATTTTATTTGTAATATGAATCTAACTTTTAGAGGCTGACTGGGTTTCTTGTGAATTTTATGTTTAAATTTATTGTTATTTATCTCCAGGAAACTTTTTATGTCTTCTCTGACATTTATGTTATCAATTTTATATGTGCGAAACGTTTTCCAAAAAGCACTGCTTTTATTTATATGATATTGATTCAGATGATGATTGTAATTGTCTTTTCTGTTAAAGGTGGAATTGCAAAATTTGCGTTTTTCAAATTTGCGAGAAGTGCATGCAGTTTTCTAATGACGGTTCATATTGGATTTGCGAATAGATTTCCCACAGTTGGTACATTGAATAGTTGCGCTCATCTTTGAGTTAGCAGTTATACCCTCTTTATTATATATAGTAGCTAAAAATCATGGTCCGTTTTTGCAAAAAATCGGAATTTTTTTTCTTTGCATAATCGGAAATTGAAATAGACATGAATGTAATATGTGTCCAAGAGTAAATTTCTAAACAATTCCGATGTTATTGAACATAATCTTATGTTCCTTTTTCTCAATAATATCGTTTTTTAACAAAATATCTAAAATTTCGACAATTTCATTTACTACTTCTGTACTGGTGTTTCCAGCTCGTTTACTGGCAACCAAGATTGATAATTTTTCGCATATGTCCTCCAAACTCTTGTATAGTCCAGAACCAAACTGTTGACTTTCTATTAGTGTGAGCATCATTTTAATCGACTTTAAATATTTTCTAAGTGCCTCAATGTGATTATCGATAATTCGATATTTCTCAGTAGTTCTATCATTGCGTTTGGTTCCCAGTTTCTGAAGATGCCCGATTGTTTGTTAAATCATTTCTTTCAGCTCAGGAATGGGGTTTCTCGCCTGTAAGATATCACTCGGAAGTTTTAGTTTATATTGGTTTAATATTTCATCTTGCAAGTTGGAATCTGAATTATAAACGAACTTTTTTTCTGGCATCTCAGTGGGCTGTTCTGGCTCTAAAGTTTTCACTACATCTTGTACGTTTTTCATGGTTTCTTCACGCACAGTTTCCAGACCCTTTTAACCGTTAGACCATTGGATTGCGAAATTCTTCGAGAGTTTCCTTAACTCGTTCCTCTCCCAAAATAGTGTCTTCAATTTTCGATTTTGTAGTAGTTCGCGATTTCAAGATTACATCTATAATACTGTGTAATTGCTTAAGATCTTTCATCTTTATTCGTATACAATAAAGACATATACCCAGTGATGAAAGTCTGAAACAAGACCTCCAGGTACTTTTCTTCTTTCTTTTGGATCTGGGTAGTGTGTAGCAAGTGAAACACTAGTCTTGCTGCCCCTGTCAAATTTCTTATTTACTGGAAAAACAGAAAAAAACTGCTGAAGTTGTGGTCTTATTACTTCAATGAATTTTTGATCGTCCAAGTTGATATTATAATTTACACTAAAAGAGGGATTTGTTGTGCAGCAGATTACCTTGCTTATATATCCATTAGAAATGCATAGATGGTAATTATCTTTGAAAATAGGTGGCGTTAGTTGGTCGAATTTTGTGTTTATCTGTATAATTGGATGAGACTGCAATATGCCTTTTTTCACTTCTTTATCACCATAGGTAAGTCGAATTACAGTATTTTTTATCAACGTATAGTTTCGTAGCAGCATCATTGTTTAGAATTGGGTGCCAAAATTCGTAATTCGTTTTCCATTTGCATCGCCAATGAAACTGCTCCCGCTTGATGCAAAAAGTCCATTTCATTTCTCAATAGAGCATTGGATGGGTTAGGATCTAACTTTGTCAAGCCATCAACGTAACTTTTTGTTGTCGCATTTCTGTTATGCCTCGGTTCCCCGAGATTTCCTATTCTTTTATTGTTCGCATTAAAGACAGCCTCTCCAGTTAATGCAATTTTTTCCAAATATTCCTTAGTTACAACAGCAGAATCAGACTCGGGATCGGCAATATCAAGGATTTGTTTTTTTTTTCTGTAATAGATTTAATTCTTTTACCAAACAGAATGTCTACATTCGAGACATAAACCCGTCTGGTTTGGAATTTTTTAAAAATGGGTTTGTGTAACTTGTACACATCTTGTTGTTGGAGAAATCTTTTTACTTCTTTTTCCGTCAATCCAGTTTTGCGCATTAGATCTTTTATACCTGAAAATCCCTTTAATGGGTCATAGTAAACGGAAGAAAGCATCTTATTCCTTGTGTCCTCAACTGAACCGTTTCTTTGTTTTAATCATTGGTTTGATTATCGTTCTTGAAATTCTTTCTCCTAAAGTTGGGTTCTGAATTTCATCCAAATCATTTAATAATTCTTGGTTCGGCTTCGTGCCTCTTTTTAGTTTCTGTAGATTTGTTATAAGAAATGTGCTTTTTGCAGGCTTTGTCCACACGGTTAATACCAGGATCTGCTCGCATTAACCTTTTCTCCAGTTTCGTAAAAGACCAACAATACTGCTATCCTGGAATGTGCATTTCGGGTGGATTAAACTTTTCTTGAATCCAGCTTACTATATCTCCACCTTTTACAATTTTCCTTTCTGTTTCTCAAATTTATATTTTGTTTTTCCTCACGTTCGACATCTACCTCTCATCATTACTCTTTTATTCTTTAATGTGATATATTCGACGTTATCCGTTAAAGTTTTCGTTTTACACTTTACACAATACATGCGTAATTTTTATATATAAAATTTAAGTGCGTGATACTTATAAAATAAAGTATAATGTATCACATTTATCTGACTAGTTTAACGCCTGGACAAAAGCAAAAATTGAAGACTGCATTTGTAAATAATAATCCTATAACTTTAAGTATTGATCCACAGAAGAAAGGTAAAAATACTTTGAAACTGACAAAGAGACAAATCATTAAACTGAAAAAATCTACAACGCCAGTTCGTCTTCGTTTCAGTAAAACACAACTAGGTGGATTTCTGCCGTTCTTAATACCTGCACTCATAGCATTGGGAAAAGCAGCTGCAGTTGGAGCTACGGGATATGCTGGTACTAAGCTTGCACAAAAAGTTCTAGGAAAAGGGTTATACATTCCTGGAAAGCAAAGAGCAACTGGCTTATCTAAAAATAAAAGAAAGGGAAAACGTTTGTACATTCCAGGAAAACAAATAGCTCAGGGATTAAAAAAAAGAGCCATTAAGTAACTTAGATATCGAAAAATATAATGGAAAACGAAAAAGGATTCCGTGGTGTATACTCTAACGATTTTTTGCCAACAAAAATATTCAAGAACGAAAATGGTATAGTGAACTTTGACGTTTTCCGTCGTTCAGGAACTCATTGGGTAGCTTATTTCAATGATGTGAAGTTACCTTATGTCGAGTACTTTGATCCATTCGGTTTATCGCCACCAGAAGAAATAAAACACTATTTACTTACATCTTCAAAGCCGATTGTGTATAACTCTTCGCAAATTCATGCAAATTATTCTGTAAAATGCGGTTACTATTGCATCTATTACATTAAACGAAGGAATAATAACAGAAGCCCATATGATGTATTGTATCAGTTTGAACAAACTCCTAACGATAGGAATGAATTGTTGGTAACGACCAGCATATAAGTACTATATAGTACTACACTATATTAATAAAGATGGTACTATCAATTCCTCTAATATTACGGCATACAACCCCGAAGATTTGGAAATTAATTATGCAACCCTGATCGCACTCAATGGTGAATACGAGATAGCACTGATCGGTAACAATATGTGGTATTCCAGGTACAACATCAGTGATAAATAAAACAATAACACTCTGAAAAACTTCAATGGAAGACAATGGAATAAAATAACTTTCCCGAATAGAATGTACGATATAGACGGATTTAATGATGTTTTGAAAAATGTATACTTGCCCTATAACACTAGAAAGCAACCTCCCCACATTAAGATTTGTTATTCGTTTGGCAAGAAGATATAAAATAGATTTTTCGGAAGGAAAGTTGCGAGAAATACTAGGGTTCGAATCGAAAATTATCGATGCAGGAAAAAACGAAGAAAAGTTCCCACCCAACCTAACGAGAGAAGTAGATCGAGAGAAGTAGATCGCATTCTGATTCACTGTTCTATTGTCGAATCTTCCTATCTCAATACCCAGAAGAGCGATGT
Organism: Ryuthela nishihirai; assembly: GCA_038380435.1. Classification (NCBI taxonomy): domain Eukaryota; kingdom Metazoa; phylum Arthropoda; class Arachnida; order Araneae; family Heptathelidae; genus Ryuthela; species Ryuthela nishihirai. The sequence continues at coordinate 87,714,925 of JAWZYU010000003.1, read as the reverse complement.
GTTGTACAGTTTCGTGCCTCAAACACAGCCTGGCAGTTTAATCGACACACATCCATTCTTCCCTATATATTTACCGTTGAATAAAACTGTACATTTACAATGTTAGAATGAAAGTAACCGATCAGAACAATAAAGTAATTGACTTGAACAAGGAAAACGTGACTTATATTTTCCGCATAAGACCCAAATAAAGATGAAGATACTGAAAAAGCGAATTAAAATATTTTATACAAATCCGTCGCCTATAGTTCGAAAAAACGAGAAAATATCCCCTAAGAGCAGAAATATTCTTAATCAGTTAATTTACGGAAATGGCCTAAAAATCATAAAGTCATAAAGTAAGTATAGGATGAACGTTGAAGCTACTTACTGGAATTTGTTCGAAGACTAAATAGACGATAATTCCACGACAAAATACGAATACTTCGAATATCGAGAAACCAATGTGAATGTTAAAAATCTAGAAAAATACGAAATATTTGTCAAAGATGTGGACGTTTTTCTACATCCGCACAACAGTTATATGCACGTCAGAGGCAAAATACTGAAATCAGATGGGTCTGATATCGACGGCAATGATGTAGTTGGTAACGACCAGCATATAAGTACTATATAGTACTACACTATATTAATAAAGATGGTACTATCAATTCCTCTAATATTATGATGTAGTTACGATGGTCAATAACGGGTACAACATTTTTAAGAGAGCTCAATATTATATAGAAAACAGAGATATTGAATTTCCAGGAATAACGACCACGATTCACAATTTAATTGATTTTACCGAAAACTTTTCACACAGTGCTGCCACAAGTATGATGTGGTTCAAAGATACCGCAGACAGTTCGAAAATGAATAAGTATTTGTACGACGGAGGCGAAGATAAACTGGACATGAATAATAAGATAAAGGATTTTGCACAAGCGTTGAAGAAAAATTCTGAATTCAATCAAGGATTCTCGGACAGATATGAAATTACAAAAAATAGTCAAAATGTAAGTTTATTCTTACCACTGAATCGGCTATTTGGATTGTGCCGAGACGTGGATAAAGTGTTTTGCGATGTAAAACATACCATAAAACTAGAAAAAAGTGACGACAAAGACATTATTAAGAGAGTTGGGGGCTACGTTGTATAAATTTGAAATATCTCACGTATCTTGGTTTATTCCAAAAGTGGAACAATCACTACAAGTACTTGAAAAACTAGATTTTCAGTTAGCAAGCGGCAATCCACATGAAATCTTTTGGAAATCGTGCAAACTGTAAAAATCTGATACTCGAATTGACTCTCATGTTAGTTGGCGGGTTACTACAACTCAAAACAAACCTGTCCATCTTTATGTCGTCTTAAAAAATTCTAACTGATTAAATAATCAAACCAGAAACAATATGGTGTTTGATCACATATTACTAGAACGGATTCAGATCAGAGTGAATAGCAAACAGTTTCCCGAACAAGAATTCGAGTGCAACTTTAAACCCAACAGTTTAGATTATGCGCGAGTTTACAACAGCTTACTAGCGACAAAAAATATGTATATCGACTCAGGTACACAAGTCAGTTACCAAGATTTTATGAAACTGTATCCGATATTCCACTTCGAACTCAGCAAATACGAATCACGTCTATATGAATTATCAGCAACTTCTGACATTGAAACACGATTCAAATGAAATAGACTGCCAAATGAATTATATCACGTATATCGCGTAATTGTCTCAGAGCATAAAGGAACCTCGCAACCACAAGATTGAAAACTTTTAGTTCTTGGTTAATAACGTATTTTAAATACAATCAGAAACTACATTTATTTGCAAGTTTAAAAAATGAATCTTCCCATTTCAGCTTGCCATTAGCAGCGATCTGCAGTGGTGGCTGTCTGTTTACTTGCCTCGTGTTGACCTTTGTGTTGACCTGATAACCTCTTTCTTTGATAGCCAGCTTCCTATCATTTCGAAATAAATACGTGATTCTAGACGTGGTAACATACGATCATCTCTTCATGCGGCAAGCAATTAAATCTATCTAAATAAAAAAGTACTTTACCTTTCAGAAGAGAAACACAAACTGATTTTTCTTCCAGCTGAGAGCGTTTAAATACTCAACCGAACTCAAACTTAAAACCAAAACTGAATAAATTTCTTATCATAGAAGAAATATTCAGCTTTGGTTTTGATTAACAAATAAAACTTTTGGTAATAACGTTTTATCTACGATCTTTTCGAAAAAGGAGTATTTCTTCTTCTATGAAAAGAGAAATATTCAGGCAAAATTGTATTACTTTATTTTTGGATAAAAGTTTTATTTCCTAATCAAAACTAAAGCTGAATATTTCTTCTATGATAAGAAATTTATTCAGTTTTGGTTTTAAGTTTGGTTCGGTTGAGTATTTAAACGCTCTCAGCTGGAAGAAAAATCAGTTTCTCTTTCTGTCCTGAAGGTAAGATTTCTCTCCTGAAAGGTAAGTATGTTTGTTACACAGTTATGATAGATTTCAATTGTAAAGCGAAAACGATACCGAACTTTTTATCTACAATCTTTTGGAGAAGGAAATATTTGTTCTTCTATGATAAGAGAAATATTCAGACAAAAAGAAGAGAGAAGGGTAAGTACGTTTTTATTTAGATAGATTTAATTGTAAAGCTGGAACGGAAAGATAAAATTTTCAGTTTTGGTTTTCGTTAGCAATTAAAATTAAAAGTTTTGGTTTTAAGTTTCTGTTTTGTTGAGTATTTAAAGGTTTTCATGCTTTAATGTTGCTTTATTTTTTTTAGCATTATCTCTAATATTTCGCAGAGTGCTCTCTCCTAAATTAAGAGCACTTCATATCATTGCCATCCAGTGGGTCTCCTCCCCCAACCTTCTCTCAGCCTTCTGGGATCTTATGACCTGGTCATTTAGCCCAAGATGTGCAAAAACGTGCAGCTCAGAGGTAAAACAACCTAACCCTATCTTCGTTTGAAGTGAATACCAACTCAGTGACCGACTGCACCATCGATATGATTCAGGTTTATTTTCTACTCTTTAGGGCTCTATAGGGAGACAGATTTTTTAAATATTTTTATTTGGAATTCTATTCTCTCCAGTTCAATTCAACCTTTCAGTTTGGTATTAGACGTTAACCTGCGAGGCATCAACAGCAATATCAATAGTGTCGCCCAGTCGTCTGTTGACGACCATTACTCGTTGTTTCCCGCCGAATTTCCCATTTCCAGGATGGATCTTTCTGCGCCCGACTGCACGTACTCAGCATCGCTCTGTCTGTCATCAAGCTAAAAACCTGATTTGCCTGCCTCTCGTACTAATAACTCAGAATCTGGCACTTCGGTAGGATCGGCAGTGGTTGGCTGTGACGTCACGTATCGGACCAGATCCCGCCATTTTACATCTGTACTGCAGAGTTCATGCTCGCGGCGGGTAAACCACACAGCGGGTAAACATCATCACCGACTCGGCACTGTCTTTGATCTCGTGAGGAATCCTCCTCATTTTGTTCTCTCCAAGATCTGCCAAAATCTCATTCATAAGAAGTCAGTAGGAGACACTGATGAGCTTGGTTAAACCGTGGCCCCGTGTTCGGGAGAGTCATACCCTGTACCCGTTAAAGAACATACTGGATGGCATTGACGGAAGGCTACAATCTGTCTCCTAACAGCTTTCCAGTGGGTTCCCTCTCCCAACCCTCTCTCTCTCTCTCTGGGGGTCTTCATGATCTGGCCTTTTTCCCATGGTGAGAAAAAAGTGTCGCTTAAAGTAAAACAACCCTGACCAATGATGCAGAAAACTGTATTTTTTTTACGAACTTTTCAAGATTTCAACGAAAATGCACGTTGTAATGCTACTGCTTCTTTAAAAATTTACCGTGGTGTTGCCCTGGTACAACACCAATGGCATTGCCCCTGTTCATCTCTTTATTTCCGGATGGATACTTGGATTTCAAACAGTGTTTCACCATCTCACTTTGGATACAGTGGCAGAAATCGTGGAAGAGATTAACAGATAATTCTGGATCATGCCTCTTTGCCAAAAACATGAAACAATCTCCGAGTTTTGCGACACCATTTGAACCGTTCATATTAAGTGCTTATTTTGCTTTTGACGCAGAACGTTTATATTTTAGCCATTATTTACTATCCGAAATAAGGACCCCGAAGGTTCAGCGAAAGTTGGGGAAGGGAACCCACAGCTGTTAGGAGAAAGCTGTTAGGAGAAAGAGAAAGATGGTAGAGTTCTTTTAAGATCATCCAGCATATTTTTTAACGTGCACTCGGTATGGCTCTCCCACACACGGGGCCACGACTTTACGTCCCATCAGATGAACGGTGTGAAATAGCGTAGTTCTCTCCTCCCAACATTCTCTGAGCCCTTGGAGTCCTTGTGACCTGGCTATGTAGCTCAATGTGTGCAAAAAAAGTTCCGTTCAGAGGCAAAACAACCCAACCGAACTCCTTTCGAAGTCAGTCAGATCACCCTTTTTGCCCATGTTGCACTTCGCTTACCACCACTGCCTTTATGGCTTTTATGGGACTTTGCAGTGACACAGAATACTTCTGTCAGTAAGAAATGTTCCATTCATTTGGGATCTTTCGTAGCAGTATATGTTTTCTAGGCAGTGTATATGCAATGAGAGTTTGCGAATGCATAGAACCATTGGGAAGATAATAATATTCCCCTTCAAAGTAGAGGAAAGTCTGGTGAAAAGGTTTTGTGTGAATTTGTTATTAAACCCAAAATATAAATTTGAAACCTTTAAAGAACCATCTTTCTTCTTGTATTGTGAAACCTAAGTTGTTAAGGTGAAGCATATTGCCAATGATGAAATCAGTTGAGCAATTCATGTTCAGGAAAAATGTCTTTAAAAGTCGAGTTCTTTTGTTGGACGAAATACCTTATCAGCTCCCTAACTTTCTTTAAAATTAAAATAAATCGAATAAGTGATTCATTCATTGTGAATTTCATTTAATTTTTAGATCGTTTTCGCAGACGATTTATTATTATGATTTTATCGTCTGTTGATCGGTGTGTAGAGATTCGATTACAGTGGACAGCGCGCCACGCTCACAATCTGAAGTTCAGAGGTTAGAGTCAGTGATGAGATTTATTTCTGCCAAACTCCCTGTTCTGCCGTTGGTTAATAGGAGCCATCGATGAGGCTGGAAAGACCGCCGTCTATCGAATTGCACCTTAAGCTGTGCCTCCGTGTGCGGAAGATCCCTACCTGTACATCATAAAGAACACGCTGGATGGCTTTGACGCGAGGCTACCATCTGTGCCGTAATAACTGGCCAGTGAGTTCCCACTCCCCAACCTTCTCTGAGCCCTCGGTATCCTTCTGACCTGGCTATTTAGCCCATTGTCTGCAAAAAGGTTCCCCTCAGATGTAAAACAACCCAATCCAGTGAGCCAGGATTGAGATGTATTAAAACTCCCCTCCCTGTCCTCGGTCAGCAAGGGTAACACCGATGGGCTTGCAACGGAAACCTTCCGTCGTCATGGATGTAAAGCCATGGGCGGGCCATACCCTATGCACGTTAAGAAACAGGTTTGATGGCTTGACGGAAGTCTACATCTGTCTCCCAACAGCTGTATAGTGTGCTCCCCAACTTTCTCTGAGCCCTCGGGATCCTTGTGACCTAGCTATTTAGCCCACTGTGTGCAAAAAAAGTGCCTGTCAGAGATAAAACAACCCAACCTGCGAAATTTCCACTTCCAATATTTCTAATAATTTTCGCTCCAAATAGCATTAAACGTTTTAATTTTGTCATAAAATGAGTGCAATTATTTTAAAGTGTAAAATAAATATTTTGGCATCTCGGTTACCAAGTGGTTACCATGCTTGGCTATTGATCAAAGGGACCTGGTTCAAGTCCCGGGTAAGGCATGGATGTTTGTGTTGTTTTTCTGCTGAGGTCTCGCCTTCCTCACAGATCTTCTCTAGGGCAGGTAAGCTGACAGTCTCCTGTCAGACCTCTGGGCTAAACAGTTGCTTGAGGGAATGTTCATTTAATATTTATTTTATTGTTTGCAATAATAATAATAATCCTTCACATATGGGCTTTGTGATAAAAAAATATTGTTTTTGACAAAGACAGATGGAAAATTTAGCCAAAGTATTTTTTTTTTGCTTAAAAGATGACATTTCAATTATGGAATGCATATAAAAAGTAGCAATTACGTCTGTCTAAAACGAAATGTTAAATTTCCGAAATTAATTCGCCTTTCCTCCCAGACACCCCACGAGAGAGGGCGAAATTTCTCCTGTCTATTTAAACATCTCTTTTGCCATACTCTATCTCAAAAAAAAAAAAATATCCCTGTTAATAAATTAAAAAAAAAACAATATTGATTTAAAGGTTTGTCATATTACGATTCAAGCATCCTTGTAACTTCCGAAATTCAAACTTCTGGAAATTCGAAAAATGGGAAGATTTATTTTTTGTTAGAACTTATCTAAAGAAAAAAAAAATACCTCTTTTATTAATTTTGTTTTTATTTAAAAGAAAATTGTATTTGTCAGGCACATAAACGACGATGCGAGAAAAAAAAACACATAAATGTTGCTTTATTTTAGTAGCATTAGTAAGAAACCGGCTTTTAAAATGCGCATTTAACATTTTTTTTTGTACTGAATAAATTTCCTTGACGTGACATGAGATTTTAAATTTAAATTTCTGATATGATGAAACGAAACAATGCAATGGCAACAATGAATCGGTTGAAGAGATGAAAATGGACGCAACAATGATATTAAGAATGAAGTAGTTTTTCATGCAACAGGATATTACATATTTTGGCATTGAAAGCATTGTTAACCAGAAACGAAATTTATTTCAGTTGGAGGCCGGATCTGACAGTAGAAAGTATTCCCCGCCCCCCTTCCCGTTGTCTTCAATCGTTTTCACATGATCCCGAGGATGCTGATGGTTGATGCTGATGAGGGAAGATCATCATTTTCCGTGGAGTTGTTGATCTTCAACGCCCCCCATGATCTGTTTCCCCTTCAAGGATTCCTCTAGGATCTTCTTCCGTGTTCTGTCTTCAATGCAACGACATTGGAAAGGTCAGATCAATTTATCTCTTATCCATTTAGAAATCTTTGCACTTACTGTAATAATTTATAATTTTTCTTTAGTGTTTAAATAATTAATTGAATTTCCTTAATGTCTAGTAATGCTCAAACTGTTTTCTGTTTGATCACATTGTTATGCTTACTGAGTTCAGTAAGGATTTCAGAAAGAAAAGAAACATTTAGAGCAAAAAGACGCAACATGACCTCCGAGTGCGATCAAGATAAGTTTAACCAAATTTCGTAATAAAAAATTATTATTTTTCACATTTAGAGAACTTATTTTGAGTTGGGTTGTTTTACCTCTGAGCGACACTTTTTTTGCACACCATGGGCAAAATGGCCAGGTCACAAGAACCCTGAAAGCTCAGAGGAGGTTGGGGGAGAGGACCCACTAGAACAGCTGTTAGGAGACAGATGGTAGCCTCCAGTCAACGCCATGCAGCGTGTTCTTCAACGTGCAAAGGGTATGGCTCTCCGCTCACGGTTTAACGTCCCATCCGATGAACGGCGGCCTTTCCAAGCCCATCGGTGTCCCCTACTGACCGTGGGCAGGGCGGGGAATTTTGCGGAGATAAATCTCAACGCTGACCCAGCTGGGACTCGAACCTGGGAACTACAGATTACGAGCCTGGCGCGCGAACCATTTGAGCCACCCCCGACCCGAATTTGTTTTGAAATTGTTATTTTGTTAATTGATTTCATCATGCACGATTAGCAGAGGGAAATAATTCACTGCATTACCACCTGATAGTTTTGTTACAGAATGGTTACTAAGTGCGATACTGATACATTCGTGTCTTAATGAAGTAGAAATCATGGACGTTCTCAAGAAGATGGCAGAGTGGGGAGGACAAAACAGTAATTTCTGACTTCCAACCGGAAAAAAAGGAATTAATGCAAACCATAGACTGTAAATTTAAAATTCGAGCTTAACCCTGTGATAAAAATAATATTTTCCAATTGCTGTCACATCCTCCACCTACAAAAATCTTTCGGACGTCCATTCAGATGCAAGGTATTTTTATGTGATCCTGAAACTGTATAGTCACCACAGCTAGTGCTTGCAAAAACTAATTAATTTTCATGTGTACAGTGAATTACTGTACAGAGAGTTGCAATGAATAAATAAATAAAGTTTGTGTTATGTATTGTAGTGTGATTGTGCAACTTTTGTACAGATTAAATGCATGAATGAACATCAGGAAGTTCACTTCGAAAGTTACTAGTTTAGAAAATGTAAAATTGTGTTATATATTTATTCTTAATATTCTTTTCATTCTTCGCAATGCCGCTGTTGCCAGTTATATGAGAAGAAATTAAGCGTGAATGGCAGTAAAAAGTTAACGGTTAGTTAACTGAAAAATCATAATGCAGTGTTCACGATACTAACAAATATATATTTTGAGGTACCTAATGGGCGCCAGATACTCGGAAACTTGAGTGTTGCAATTAAATATATTACAAGTGTAGAAAGCGCAAAACAGTCTAAAGTAAATCACAAACAAGTTTAAGATAAAATAGCTATTAAAAGTAAAATGTAAAAGTACTAATCTAACTTTTAATTATATAAACATCTATAGCAAAAGAGTGCTCAAAAAATGCAGTTCTACATTCACAATAAGACGATGTCAATTGAAACAATCCAAGTTGAAATACAACTTACTGACAAGAGTTCTCTGAGTTTTTGAAAACATCTACTTCAGTGTCTCGCAAACTGTGTGCCGCGAGAGATTCCAAGTGTGCCGCAAGAGATTTTCAAAGTGATACTAGATATTCGAAAGATTTCATTTTGACTTGACTTGTGTTATCGACGTTCTTTAATATCGACTTGCTATCGACGTGCTTTAATAAAAATCTCTCAGATTTTATCAACTGGGATCTTGTAAGTATTTATCAAGCTTTTTCCAAATTTTGGTATTAATTTTTGATCATTTGAAGCCATAGAATGGACAAATATTTAAAACAAACACCGAGTTATGAATTAAAGAACGAGAGCAAATCTTCAAGTAATACCAGGCTGATGAATTCAACAGAGCACAAATATAATGACGATTATATAGAGTTTGCTTTAATTCTTTTTTAGGTGTGCCGCGGAAAAAAAAATTAGATTCAGTGTGCCGCAGAGTAAAAAAGTTTGCGAGACACTGATCTACTTGATGTCATTACGTCATTTACATACTTCCGTATGCTCTATTATTGACGCGTGACAAGTGTTGAGCTCTTACGTCAATCATTGCCTGCATCAATGGCAATAAAAAGTTAACGGTTAGTTAACTGAAAAATCATAATGAGGTTTTCATCATCATCATCATCATCATCATCATCATCATCAAGCAGCCATGGGCTACGGAGGTCCAACCAGACCGTGCAATTTAGTTCTCCAAGCAAGTCTATACTGAGCTACATCTACTGCAACTGGCCACTGAACACCAATTCTAACAAGGTCCTGTTTGACATTGTCTGCCCACCGCATCCTAGGTCTCCCCTTCTTTCTGAGGCCTTTAGGCACACTGTTCATAAACCTATTTGCCAATCTATAATTATTCATACGGGCAACATCGCCAAACCAACGGAGTCTCTCTATGCACAATATGCTGCTTAAAGGAGGTTGCAAACTCCTTTGCCTAACCTCATCATTAGTTACAAAGTTGAACCACCTAATGCCCAAGATACTGCGTAAGCATCTGGAATCAAAAGCATCTAGTGTCCTTTTATCTTGTTTACAAAGTATCCAAGTTTCACTACCATAACTAACCCTAGAAAGAACCAAACATTATACAGCCTAATTTTAGTCTTTAGGTGTATACGCCTATTTCTCCACACTCTCCATAGATTCTTAAAAGTCCCGGCAGCAATCCCTATTCGTCTGTTAATCTCATGCCGCACATCACCATTATCAGTTACATAGCTCCCAAGATAATTAAACTGTGACACCTGCTCAAGACTGCAACCATTCAGATTAACTGAATCACAGCCTGCCTGACCAATTTTCATCACTTTAGTTTTCTCTCTGTTTATAACCAAACCTACTCTACTACCAGTCACATCAACAGCTCGAATGAAAGAGTTCATCTCATCAACATCAGTTGCCAAAAGGGCTAAATCATCAGCATAATCTAAATCAGAAATTTTCGTATCTCCAGCCCATTTAAGGCCAAAATCTTTCCCTTGAAGTGAATTTCGCATAACATAATCAATAACCAAGCTAAAGAGAAAAGGAGACAATATGCACCCTTATCGAACACCAGAAGTAACGCTAAACCAATTGCTACAAGCCTACTCTCACACACGACTCAGTGTTATTATAGAGACTTTCATTACGTTAACTAATTTGTCTGGTATACCATATGATTTCACAATCAACCACAAATTATGACGATCAACAGAGTCGAAAGCCTTTTTGAAATCAACAAAGCTAGCAACCAAAGGTTTCTGAAACTCTAAACATTTCTCAAGAATCTACCTAAGCGAAAATATCTGATCCACACATCCCCTACCACTTCTGAATCCACATTGCTCATCACGCAATTGACTGTCAACCATATTCTTAATTCTATTAAGCACAATCATGGAAAGAACTTTACCTGGAATAGAGAGTAGGCTAATACCCCTATAGATATCACAAGAACTGCGATCACCTTTTTTGAAAATAGGGATAACAATAGCTCTGGTAAAATCCTTACGAACCATGCCTTTATCATAAAAGATATTCAGAATTTCAATCATCCAAGTGGTAATCGAAACATTCCCAGCTCTAAGCATTTCGGTAGTAATTTCATCTACCCCTGGGGATTTATGAAGTTTAAGTTTAGAAACACCAAAATAACTTCAGATTGTATTATAGGGCCAACATTGAAGCCACCAATGCATCTATCATTATTGCAAACAATGGGAATAGAACTAACTGCATTGTTTAGAATATCACTGAAATGCTCAGCCCACCTAGCCATGACAGAATCCTCACCTTCTATAACCTTACCTTGTTTATCCTTCAATCCCTGTATACCTGTCCGTTTTCTACCACACAAAACATTAACTATCTGGTACACCTCTCTGCTGTTGTGCTGTCTAACTGCTTCTTCGGCTTTGTCAGCCAAACCATCAAGCCAAAGATTCTTATCAGCAGCTAACTGATCTTTTAAAGGTTTATTAAGTACTCTGTAATGCTTTCTATTTCGACTAGTACGGTATTGATTAAGAACATTCCTGCAGTTCTTTCTTTCGGAAATAAGCTCAAGTGCCTTATCACTCAGATAATTTTGCCTCTTCTGCTCCTTTTTTCCTAAAAGAGTACTGTTAGTGTCCAAAAAAGCCTGTTTAAAATGATCCCATTCTTCCTCAACTTCAGTAGTAAGCATACCATGACTGTCATAATTACTAAGTAACCTATCATGGTAAGCTTTTGCTATAACCGGGTCTTTCAGAGCTTCAGTATTAAAAGCAAATTTTTTAACCCTAGCACAACACTTTTTAAGTTTAAGTTGCAAGACACTTTTAACAAGGTAATGGTCAGATCCAATTTCAGCTCCCCTATATGCCCTGGTATTTCTAACAGAACTAGCCCATTTGCTGTTAAGTAATATATAATCAATCATATTCCTATGCAGCCCATCAGGTGAAACCCATGTGTACTTATGTATGCCGCGGTGTTTGTAATATGTGTTAGTTATTCTGAATCCATTGAGTTTACTTACCTGTAGGAGACGTTGCCCATTGCCATTGCAGCTACCAATACCAAAAGGGCCTATTACTCCTCCCCAAAAGTCAGAGTCAGTACCAACTTTGGCATTGAAGTCACCAAGAACAAGGGTAATATCTCCTTTCTTGACAGAATTCAAAATATCCTGAAGTTGTTCATAAAACCTATCCATCTCATCCTCATTGGCATCCTCAGTGGGGGCATAACAGCAGATAACATTCAGGTCTTTAATGCTTGTCTGAAATTTTGCTGTAAGAAACCTTTCATTAATGCACTCATATCCTAGAAGAGCATCACTAGCGTGTCTGCTGAGAAGCAGACTCACGCCTTGGTGATTCTTATTGTCGTCCCTCCCTGAAAAGGGAAATTTAAGATTATTTTTAAGAATCTGACCTTTATCTGTCCATCTGGTCTCTTGCAAGCCGAGAATGTCTAAATTATAATGGTGGAATTCTTGTGTGAGGACATCAAGTGAAAAAGCTCTGTGCAGAGTCCTCACATTCCAACTCCCTATGGAGAGAAAATGGTTAGTAGGATGTTTAAATAAACTATGTTTATTGAGAGAGGGAATGCCGACAATATCAAACAGCCCCCTAATCGCAGATATGGGGCAAAGACCCGTTCCCCTATCACTAAAGGCTGAAGCCATCTACACTGGAAGACTTCCTCCAATGTAGAATTTGACGATGCCAATAGAAGCAAAGAGTTCAGTGCCTGCGATGACCTCTGTACAGGATTATCCACCAGCTGATAAACATATCCTGCGAATCCATTCACTTGGGGCTGTTAACCCACAAACAAACAGAAAACACAGCGGAAGATTTTCCCTCCACAGAAGCCCACCAGTGCAGCAAAATCAGGATCCATAATCAAGCTCAGAGCCATATATCTGTCCAGTCTGGTAGGTTTATATGGTCAGCACCAGGACCCTGTGTGGTTGACCACTCCTCAGCAGGGTAGAAAAAAAAGAAAAGTAGCCATAGTTGTCCAGATCGTAGGCCACACTAATCTGGCAGCCCTCCCCTTCCGTTCACTTCCACAAGAGAGTATCTCTTTTGAAAGGTACTAACGGTCTGCACCACGAGAAGGCGGGGTCGGACATTAGGTGCTAGGCCTGGCCGGTTCTATGTATCATCACAGGGGATTGGTGCATAGCTCTCCTTCCAGTGACTACCTAGCTACCATTTACAGACCTCACGATGCTAACAAATAAATGCATATAATTGAAGAAATAAATGTTAATTGATGATATAATGAATGTCAAAAATTATGAGGATTTGGAACACTATTTAATTTGAGTAATATTATTGCTAATTGAAGTGTAAAGATTTCTAAATTTATAAGTAGGGATAATTTCTGTGAGAATGTGTGGGTACGGTGATTTCATAGTTATAAATATTAGTCAGTTTGTGGAATCACAGTTAATAACCTAGGAATGAATAAATAACTAAAATTAAAGGAAACAAATAAATTATTATAGACAGTAAATTCAATGAACAGAAATAAATTAATAAATAAGTTGCGAACAAGATTTTGAGTTCTAGAACTATAATCCATGGAACAAAGGATTGCGAGAAGGCTGGTTTCTAAGGCAATGCAATTTTCTCGTTTTCACGAGGCAAGGCTACGTAAGACCAGGATTGTTGGGGGTTAAGTCCCTTATATTTTGGCTTCCCAATGAACTAAAGACAACTGCAGTAATTAATCCCTGCTTATAAGATGGAAAATGAATTGTTAAGAATTGTGTTTAAAGGCTATTAATTTTGTATTATTTGGAAAGCTAAACTTCGATTCAATGTCTACATTTTAAAAGTCTTTATTTTACCGTATATGAACCGAATTTGAAAAAAAAACTAACAGTTCTGTATTGTAAGTATTTTCGCAGTCAAATTCATGGTTACAAAAATATACTCTGAATAGAAAAGTGATCGTTATCGTTCTCGTGGTATTGGTATTATGAGTGGAGATTACAAATTGTTTTAATTTATAAGTGATATGAATGAGTCTTGAAAATACTCTTCAAATGTTACGAATACAAAAGTAATCGAAAGAAATAGTAGAGCTGAATACTATTGCTACGTAAAGGGTTAAGGCAATTGTAGTTGGGTCTGTAAGTTAAAGGAAAAAATTCAGGTATTACTTTTCACTATTTTAAGATGCTTAACCTGAATTTGTTTTTTATATAAATAGTGTACAAGTTCCACTGAATTCATAACTATTTATAAATTAATTAACGTTGATATGAATAACTAAATACATACATATATTGGTCAATATAAAATAATTTTGCAACATTTTTCTACATATCTTGTGAGAACGTTGATCTACGTCATATTTCTCGATATTTCATGGGTGGAAGTTAACTTAGTTTGATTAAAGGTGTCATGAGAAAGCTACTGATCCGATTTTCCGAAAAGATTCGGTAACTAAATAATGTCTTGGTAGTAACTGGCGACCATTTTTATACCTCGTTATTTTTTCGAACAATGGCGATTATTTTTACCGATTCACTTCCGCTGCGATCTTATATTTTTTGATGGCTTTTTTTTCACAATGTGGTTTGAACTATTTTACCTCCTAGCGACACTGTTTGCACACAATGTTCTAAATGGCCGGGTCACAATCAGCAGGAAGGCTCAGAGAATATTGGGGGAGGGGACACACTTGAGAGACACATGGTAGCCTCCGGTAAAATCCATCCAGCATGATCTTTAGCATGCACAAAGTATGGCTCTCCTGCACACGGTACCACGGCTTAACGTCCCATCCGAATAACAACAGCTGGGTTGGATTGTTTTACCTCTAAGTGGCACTTTTTTGTTCAACATGAGCTAAATGGGCAGGTCACGTGGCACCCGGAGGCTCAGAGAAGGTTCGGGGGAGGGGACTCACTTGAACAGCTGTTGGGAGATTGATGGTAGCCTCCTGTCAAGGGCATCCAGCGTGTTCTTTATCTTGCAAAAGGTATGGCTCTCCCGCATTGGGGCCACGGCTTAACGTCCCATCCGAAGGAAGACGACCTTTCCAAGTCCATCGGAGTCACCCTACTGACCGTGGCAGAGCAGGGAATTTTGCAGAGATAAATCACAAAAAAAGCTGACCCAACTGTCTTATCCACTTAGAAAGTATAGTTATATGTATAGTCATAATCCAAAAAAGGGGAAGGAAAGAATTTATGGTTTAAGACTTCGATCCAAAACGTGGATCAAGTGAAAGGTATATCAATTTCCTTAGAGGTAAAAGCAATAATATACCTTTTTGCCAAAGATTCATTATTACGTAGAGTACACACATGATTTAATAACTTTTCCATACATTTGAACGTGAAAACCCCTGGGGTGTTTCTCACATTCACATGTATTTTAAAAATTATATATGTCGTATCATTGAATTATTAACCGTTTAACTGAAACTAAAAACAAAAATTGTTTTCTCATACACAGGGTGTATATTTCAAATTGCACGACCAAGCAATTTTAGGTCAAATTGATTTTATAGAAATATTAGAAACATTGTAGAGGTTGATATATATAATCAATATCGACCTCTCAACACATGCATGTCTTTAAATCCAAATTTGAAACTCACTTTCAGAAAGCCTTCCTTAGTACCAAGTAACCGGTCCTCTTAAGAAGTATAGTTATATCTATAGTCATAATCGAAAAAAGGAGAACGTGGGGAATTATTCAGTAAAACTTCGATCCTAAACGTGGATCACCCAAAGGATACATGGATTACCTTAGTGGTAAGAGAAATAATGAAACATTTTGTCAAAGATCCATTATTATATAGAGTACACACATGATTTAATAACCTTTCCATACATTTGAACGTGAAAACCCCTGTGGTGTTTCTCACATTCACATGTATTTTTAAAAATATAAATGTCGTGTGATAGAATTATTAACAGTTTAACTGAAATTAAAAACAAAAATTGTTTTTTCACACACAGGGTGTATATCTCAAATTGCGCGTCCAAGCAATGTTAGGTCAAATTGATCTTATAGAAATATTAGAAACGCTGTAGAGGTTGATATATTTAATCAATATCTACCTCTCAACACACGCATGTCTTTAAATGCAAACTTGAAACCCACTTTCAGAAAGCCTTCCTTATTACCAAGTAACCGGTCCTCTTAAGAAGTATAGTTATATCTATAATCATAATGGAAAAAGGAGAACGTGGGGAATTATCCACTAAAACTTCCATCTTAAACGTGAATCGACCAAAAGATACATGGATCCCCTTAGAGGTAAAAGGAATAATTAACATTTTTGTCAAAGATCCATTATTATATAGAGTACACACATGATTTAATAACCTTTCCATACATTTGAACGTGAAACCCCTGGGGTGTTTCTCACATTCACATGTATTTTTAAAATTGTATATGTCGTGTGATGGAATTATTAACCATTTAACTGAAATTAAAAACAAAAATTGTTTTCTCATACACAGGGTGTATATTTCAAATTGCGCGTCCAAACAATTTTAGGTCAAATTGATCTTATAGAAATATTAGAAACGCTATAGGGGTTGATATATTTAATCAATATCTACCTGTCAACACACGCATGTCTTTAAATGCAAATTTGAAACTCACTTTCAGAAAGCCTTCCTTATTACCAAGTAACCGGTCCTCTTAAGAAGTATAGTTATATCTATAGTCATAATCGAAAAAAGGAGAACATGCGGATTTATCGATTAAGACTTCGATCCTAAACGTGGATCAACCAAAAGATACATGGATTCCCTTAGATATATATGCAATAATAAACCTTTTTTTCAAAGATCCGTTATTATGTAGAGTACACACATGATTTAATAACCTTTCCATACATTTGAACGTGAAAACCCCTGGGGTGTTTCTCACATTCACATGTATTTTTAAAATTGTATATGTCGTGTGATAGAATTATTAACCGTTTAACTAAAATTGAAAATAAAAATTGTTTTCTCATACACAGGGTTTATATTTCAAATTGCGCGTCCAAGCATTTTTAGGTCAAATTGATCTTACAGAATTATTAGAAACGTTGTAGAGGTTGATATATTTAATCAATGTCTAGCTCTCAACACGTGCATGTCTTTAAATGCAAACTTGAAACCAACTTTCAGAAAGCCTTCCCTATTACCAAGTAGCCAGTCCTCTTAAGAAGTATAGTTATATCTATAGTCATAATCGAAAAAAGGAGAACGTGCGGATTTACTGAATAAGACCTCGATCCTAAACGTGGATCAACCAAAAGATACATGGATTCCCTTAGGGGTAGATGCAATAATAAACCTTTTTTTCAAAGATCCATTATTATGTAGAGTACACACATGATTTAATAACCTTTCCATACATTTGAACGTGAAAACCCTGGGATGTTTCTCACATTCACATGTATTTTTAAAATTATATATGTCGTGTGGTAGAATTATTAACCGTTTAACTAAAATTGAAAACAAAAATTGTTTTCTCATACACAGGGTGTATATTTCAAATTGCGCGTCCAAGCAATTTTAGACCAAATTGATCTTATAGAATTATTAGAAACGCTGTAGAGGTTGATATATTTAATCAATATCTACCTCTCAACACACGCATGTCTTTAAATCCAAACTTGAAAACCACTTTCGGAAAGCCTTCCTTATTACCAAATAATCGTTCCTTTTAAGAAGTATAGTAATATTGAATTGAATTGAATTGAATAAGTTTATTTCACCCAAACATACATATATTGGTAGATAAAACACAGACAAGTTCACAGGTGAAAAAGGAGAACATAATAAGCCGTCGCTTTTGAATAAATGTTTCGAGAAATACACTTAAATTTAAAACATTACAGGTGACCTTAATTTATACATTTATACATTTATTTGAGCACATGAATTTTTGTGGTCTGACTCTATCATTGACTTCATAATAAGTGTAGTTTATATTTATATTTAAAAGTTCTATATTGTTCCATTGCAGCAGTATCCTCTGGTATCTCGTCATTCCAAATCTTAATGCCAATGTACCGTATTGATCTCTGGCCTATAGATTTCTTATAAAGGGGCAACATGATCTTGTTCTTAAGTCGAGTATCATGACTGAAAGTCTTCGTTCTTTCTAAGCAGCAGTAAAGTTCCGAGTACTCTCTCATTTTATTCTTCACTCTGTATACAAAATTCCCCATAACATACTTGTAAATATTATATATATTTAGTATTCCATTTTCTGCCATCAAGTGTTGTACCGGATTTCTGTAATTTAATCTTAGAATATATCTCATAATTCTCTTTTGCAGACAAAATAAACTATTCAAATTGGCTGAACTAGTATCTCCCCAAACACTAATTCCATATATTAAATGTGGGTACACTAATGCATAATATAAATTTATCAAAGTTTGTTGATTTACATATTTTTAAATCCTCCCAATCGACCCAATATTTTTGAAATAGTAGCTCTTAGCTGGTTAATATGATAATTCCAAGTTAAATTTGCATCTACCCAGAGTCCAAGAAATTTTATATATTCACATATTTCAATCTTTTGATCATTCATCAAAATATTTATTTCGTTAAAATTCAATTTTTTATTCTTGTTCTTAAACACCATACACTTTGTTTTAGAAATATTTATAGCTAGTTTATTATATGTGATCCATTTATGCATATTTCCAATTAGAGTATTTGTTTCTTCTACTAAGGTTCTTACATCAGTATGGAAAGAAATGACATTTATATCATCTGCATACATAACTAGATTAGCTTCTCCCTTTTGTGATTGAATATCGTTTATACACAAAAGGAATAATAAAGGTCCCAGCACAGAACCCTGTGGCACTCCCCTATTGAATTTGATTTGTTCAGATATAGTCCTATTGACTTGTACAAACGCTGGTCTTTGAAACAGGTAGCTTTTTAGCCAATTAATTATTTTCCATCGAAGCCCATAGTGTCTAATCTTTTCCAAGAGAATTTCATGATCTACACAATCGAATGCTTTAGACAAATCTAAATATACAGCCAAGCCAACTCGCTGATGTTCAAGATTATTAACAATATAATCATAGTATCTATAAAACACCTTGTGTAGATTTGCCATGTTGAAAACCATATTGTTCTGGTATAATTAGCTTTCTGTTTGATATAAATTTATATATACATTTATGCATTAATTTCTCGAAAATCTTGACGAAAACTGAGAGTAAAGAAATTGGTCTGTAATTCTTTATGTCTTTCAGGTTTTTACTCTTGTGAATAGGTATTATTTTTGCTAGTTTCATTTCATTTGGAAAAATTTCCTTCTGAAGTGACAAGTTGAAAATATATGTGAGGGGGATCTTAATTTCATTTTTAACATTTTTAATTACATTTATTGAGATATCATCAGGCCCACAAGAAGTTTTAGGTTTCATTGTACTTATAACATGGCATATATCATCTTCAGAAAAAGGTTCAATATATAAACGATCTGGAAGACTGTATCCATAATATTTATATTGCACTTGATTTTTTGTATTGAAATCAGCTGCTAGATCTTCTGCTATACTTTTAAAATACTGGTTGAAAGCTGTAACTTTTTGCGCATCGTCTGTTAGTACATTTTCAGCCATCTCAATGTCCCCAATTCTAAGATTTTTGTTTTTATTCCGAGACAATAGGTTATTTATCAGCCTCCATTTCTGTTTCAGTGAAGTATCACCATATACATTAAATTTAGTTTCATAGTATTTTTGTTTAGCTTCTCTTATTAAACCAGTGACATAATTTCTGCAAATTCTGTGCCTTTCCTTGTCCATTTCATCACTGGAATTCTTATATATTTCAGCAAGTCTGTTTCTTTTTCTAATCTGATTTTTTATATAATTATTTATCCAAGGAGCATAACCAGGGTGTTGTGATCTCTTCTTTGGAATTCTAGGAAAGCATACATTATATATATCCATAAAGAGTGTAAGAAAGTGATCATATGCCTGGTTCACATCCGTAATCTGTAGTAAATCCTGCCAATTAATAATGCTTATTTTTTCCTGAAAATGTAAAACACACTTATGTGTCATCTTCCTGTAAGTTATATCATTTTCTAAATGTTTCCTTGAATCTTCAATAAAGTAAATTACGGGGTAGTGGTCAGTTAAATCAGATTGTAATATTTTACTTTTCCAAGACATATTAGTAATTGCATAATCAAGCAGTGTGCCATTCACATTTGTTAATCTAGTTGGTTTGTCATTTGGCATAATCATGTAAAAATACGAATTAATTAAATCTCTAAAATCCAAAACATTCTTATCTGTACAATTGAGTAGATCTAAATTGTAGTCTCCTACAATTATGAAACTCGAATTCATTTTCTGTAATTTATGAAGATTTGTTTCCATAACTTGTAAAAACTATTCAAAATTGCCATCTGGTGGTCGGTATACTACTCCTATCACCATTGTATCAGTCTTGATACAAATCATTCCCATACTGTTGTGAAGTATCATCAGGGAGTCACATATGTCATAATTAATTCCATTCAATGAATGGATTGCTACGCCACCGCCTCTTCTGTTTATTCTTCCAAGATTGGCCGACTGATATCCTTCTATATGTAACAACTCACCATTTGCTAACCAAGTTTCTGAAAATGCCAGAAAATTGAACTGATCTCCCATGATTTCCAGTGTAGACAAAATTCCATCTGAGTTTGCCCTTAAGCTTCTAGAATTCATGTAAAATAAAGTTGAGGTTCCTCTACAGCAGGTCATCACTCTATTACAATCTTCCAAAGATATATACACATCATCCTCCATGTTGACAAGTAAAGTTACTCTTCACCAATTTATTTATTTATTTTTAAATCTTATCCAAGTCTGATTCGTTCCTAATCTGGATACATTGGTCGCCTTCATTTTTTCTTAAAAATATTCGTCCGTTTCTTGTCTAGATGAACCTATATCCTTTAGCAAATTTTAGTTTCCTTGCTTTATGAAACAAATCTCTATAAAATTGTGTAAGCTGTTCATTGATGTATATATCATGCTTTTCACTAACTATGCCAGCTTCATATGTATTTAGTTTTTTTCTAAGTTTCATTTTGTCTAATAGATCATTTCTATTTCTTTGATTACTGAAATTTACAACTATTGGGCGAGGTTTCTTATTCTGCCTGTCTTTATTATTACCCACTCTATAGTTAGAGCTGATGTCATCAGGGCAAATTTTGACTTCTAAAGCTGTAGCAATTCTATTTACCAGCATAGAAGTATCTTCCATTTGCAATTCTGGGACTCCTACAATCTCAACACTTCTTTTACAATTAAATTGTTCAAGATCGTTAATTCTAGTTGTTAGATTCTGAACTTCTAAATCCATTTCCCTGTTTTTGATTTTCAGGGTTTCATTTTCTTTTTTACAATCAGACAGCTCATTCAATATCAAATCCATTTTCGTAATGATCCCATCATATCTTTTGCTCAAAAAATCTACACTTTGTTCAATATCCTTTATTAAAGCTGGTCTTTTTTTATATCGGCTATACTACGCATAATTAAGTCAATATCCCTCATTACTTCAGGATTATCAGTTTTTTGCTCTACCTCCGCAGACGTACTCTCATTAGACTTAACGTATTCTTGCCGGTCTAAAGATTTTCGATTATTTGAGTTTTTATTTTTTACAGTTTGTATGCATTTAATGCATTTCCATTTACTGACTCTTTCGGAAGACATCTTTCGAAAATTCGTTTCCAGTATGCCAGCACAAGCGTAATGAAATTTCTTGCCACAATCAGCAATACATTTTATTTCATCAATAAGCACCACCCGATCAGCGCACTTTCCGCATGTGGCAGCCATCCCGCACTTCCGGATCTTAGCACGAGAATCTATTGTGCAGCTCCGGGAGGAACACTCCAAATTGCAGCGGGTGTCAATTGCTTTCTAGGGGTGGAGAGAGGTCGCAGTAGAGACAATGGTGGAGAATCTCAGGTTCAAGGTCGCGTGCAATGCTAAGCGTGGGTGATGTTGGATGCTGACTGCACGAAGGAAAACTAAATATTAAAAGTAACTGATCCAGCTGTAGATATCCGCCTTTAATTGATATAAAAAAAATCTTACCAACTGGGAGTCCAGATGTTCATCAATCTCTGTAGAAAATTCAAAGTCTGCACTCGAAATATATATTCAAAAACAAGGCAAAACTCAGGAGCTCAAAACTCTTCGTGTTTACTGATTAGTTGCCACTCACTAGAATCAACAAGAATCAATATGTATAGTCATAATATAAAAAAGCAGAACGTGGGGATTTATCGATTAAGACTTGAATCCTAAACGTGGAACATTCAAAAGATACATGCATTCCCTTAGAGATAAAAGCAATAATAAACCTTTTTGTTAAAGATCCATTATTATGTAAAGTACACTCATGATTTAAATAACCTTTCCATATATTTGAACGTGAAAACCGCTCGGGTGTTTCATACATTCACATGTATTTTTAAAATTTTATATGTCGTGTGATGGAATTATTACGAATTTAATTGAAATTGAAAACAAAAATTGTTTTCTTATACCCAGGTTGTATATTTCAAATTGCGCATCCAAGCACTCTTAAACGCTCTCAGCTGGAAGAAAAATCAGTTTGTGTTTTTCTCCTGAAGGGTAAGAATTCTCTCCTGAAAGGTAAGTATGTTTTATGATAGATTTTAATTGTAAAACGAGAAAGACAAAATATTCAGCGTTGTTTTTCATTAACAAATAAAAGTTTGACTTTTTATTCACGATCTGATTGAGATATATATTGTAAAATGTTCTTCTGTGATAAAAATTTATTCAGTTTTGGTTTTAAGTTTCGGTTTGATAACAGAGTTATTACTTGGACTTGGTTTCAGATAAAAGTTTTGGTTTGATAGCAAAAATTATTACTTGGATTTTGTTAGATAAAAGATTTAATATTATTGTTTGATAAGAAATTTATTAAGTTTTGGTTTCGGATAAAAGTTTTGATTTGATAGCAAAATTATTATTTAGACTTTGGTTAGATAAAAGTTTTAATATTCTTGTTTGATAGCAACTTATTACTTGGACTTTGGTTAGATAAAAGTTTTAATATTCTTCTATGATAAGAAATTTATTCAATTTTGGTTTTAGATAAAAAATTTTAATATTCTTCTATGCTAAATTTTAATATTCTTCTATGCTTAAATACACTTCACAAAGTTTCGGTTTAATAACAGAATTATTACTTTGGACTTTGATTAAATAAAAGTTTTAATATTATTGTTTAATAGCAAAATTATTTCTTGAACGTTGCTTAGATAAAAGTTTTAATATTCTTGTAGCAAAATAATTACTTTGGGCTTTGATTAAAAGTTTTAATATTTTTTTGTGATAAGAAATTTATTCACTTTTGGATAAAACTTTTAATATTCTTCTTTGATAACAGAATTAATACTTTGGACTTTGCTTAGATAAAAGTTTTGAATCTGGTGTATCCAGTGAAGTGTATGATAACTTAACAAAACACATCATTTTTATCTCATATACACACACCTCAATTCAACCTAATTCATTTAAACTAATTCACAAATTAGTTTAAACCTCATCTTTAAAAAAAAAAACTTAAATTAATTTTTCACATGTTAAAAAACACCCCTTTTTTATTTTTCATACATGTTTTCATAAAAAACTACAAGAAACATACTTTTTCCCTCACCCCCCCATAATTTTTCCCATGGATTTTCGAAGAATTCGCCACCCCCTTTTACTGTGCCAGAACTCTCATTTATGTTACTATCCTGTAAATCATCAGAAAGAAATGTGGCGCCGGATGTACGCAGATCGCCGATAGACCTGCCGACCTGCACAAGTGTGATTGGATGAAAACCATCGATGAAAACGAATCCCCGTGCTGCGACATAACAGTACACAAGGTGCTAGTTTTCACCCATCTCCTCAGCGATTTTCCGAATGAATGTAAGTTTTCAATTGTAATTTAAATACTAAGTAATTGCGAATTAAAGAATACATGAGAATATTCCATGAATATGGACTATAACACTTTATTTCAGACTCCCCTTTTTTAATCTCTACCCTAACCTTTTTTCTTACTTGAGATGAAAATGTGATTTTTGAATGAATGTCGTATCTTAATGAGTGTCGTCCAGAGGGGGGAAAACTTTATTTTTTCTTCCCTATGATACTTAATAACAATTTCTTAGGAATTCTCAGTGCTGAGTAAGGGTGGAAGAAGGCCCAATGAGAGGGGTTGGACCCTTGACAAATTCCCAGGACCCGTGCAGCCTGCAGGGCCCGGGTCTGGATTCTTTTTTTAACAAATCACTATCCAATTTTATTATTTGTGATTTTGTTGTATTATCTTTTTGACGGTAATCATAATACGTAGCAATACTTGTAATAGCAATGTAATAGTAGGTCCGAGCCCCAAATCTGATTTGACTGTACACTTTCTTTATGTATTTTAGTTGTTATCTATATTTTCAGCCCCTTTCTGGCTTTTCTGTCGGTAGCTTGCGCGTGGACAGTGGGCACATCATGTGGACATATCATGCTGCGCGCTGCATGCACATATTGCACAAACCACCTGTTACATTGAATTCGTGCGTGTTAGTTGAGTAAGTCACTCAACAAACAACTAAGGCAGTGCAATTTTGTTTTATTTTATGTCGGTGAACGCATGCCCTCGTCACTCTTGTCGTGAATGAAGTTGTTAAAAGTATACTTTCTTTTCTATTCGATTTTCATATTTTTGTCAAAAGTAAACTTAAAACATGCGATATTATAATTATTATTAGAATAATTTTCATGATGCATTTTAAACCTTAGGATGTGTTTGTTCTTGTTCAATCCTTCATTATGAATTGCCATCATAAATCCGGAGCACAAAAAAGAAGAGAACGAGATGTAAAAGCGAAAGAAGCTGTTCAAGGTCGAAGAATTCTTCAAAGCCTTGGAGTTACCATTTCTCCTTGTTTGCATGAAAAACAAGCTGGAAATATCGCAATTGAAGAAGGAAACAACAATAATAATGAAAGTGATTCTTTTGCATCAAGTAAATTTGAGTATCAATTTGAATAATCTGCTGAATCTGAATCATCAAGACCAAGCTCATCTGCAGCTGCAGGAGGAAGTAAATATGATGCAACTAAACTGTGTTCTGCTTCTTGCTTAACAGAAATAGCATCGCCGACGTCCGAAAATCAATAAAATAACGAGAAGCTATTAAATTTTGATATTGGTCTTCTAAAATAATATTTCACCACCAACGAAATAGAAGACGCTGTTCGACAAGGACCAGAACCATACCCAACAATTTTTCCTCCCGACCATGACGGAAATAAATATCCTCTGTACGTGCTGAATTGTCATTTAAGTAATAATGAAGTAGTTCCTCGAGACTGGCTAGTTTGGAGTATAGGCCCTATATAGGTAGAGGTTGGCCATCTCAAAATTGGACTCATGTTTTGTCTTCTCTCGGATTATTTAGCGTGCATAGCTGAATAGTATTCCACGGATGCTTATGGATTCCGGAAAAGGGCAGGGTAATATTTGATACAGATTTCAGTGTTCATGATTGGAAGCACTTTATGAAACGGCTAAAAAGGAAAAGTAAATTTTAGGGCTTTTTTTTTTTCTAAAAAAAAAAGAGATATAATTTCGCTTTGTTGTCTGTCTTGTCTGTAGACATCGAACTTTTTTGTATGCAGAAAAATAAAAAATTCTTTTTGTGTTAGATAGGTATTACTGATATATTACAATTGCATTTTTCGAATCTCCCAAAAATTATAACTGCGCCCTCTAACGGTGGAAAAAGTTGAAAATTCTACAATATTAAACGAATATTACAAACGATGTAGTTATGTTAGAAGTTTAAAAATTTGGTGCTGAAATGTGAAGGTTACGAAGTTACCATTGGCAACAATCACTTGACCCTTTAGACCCAGGGGGCAGAGATGAATGTAACTTTTTTTTTTGTTTTAACAGAAAAGTGTATGTTTCTAGAGATAAATTAAAAATTCTTTTTGGATTGGACAGGTGTTGATGAAATATTACAATTTGCATTTTGCGAATTTCCCAAAAGTTATAATTGCGCCCTCTAACAGTGTAAAAAAATCTCAAAATCTCAAAATTTTAAACGAATATTGTAAACGATGTTATTGCTAAAAATTTCAAATTTTGGTCGGGGAATGTGACAGTCTTGAAAATTTCATTGACAACAATGAGTTGACCCTAAGCCTAAGGTAGGTAAGAAATGGAATGGTTTTAAGAGATAATTGTAAATCTCTTTTTTTGTTGGTTACTAATAAAATGTAATTCGCATTTTCAAAGGTAGTTTTAATTTATATCATTATAGATCACTAAATATCAAAACTGCAAAACTTTTAATGAATGTTTGAAGTGATCTGTTTATGGTGGAAATTTCGGTGTTTAGAGTTGTTATGGTAGAAATTCCACTGGCAACAATGATCTGCCCACTATTTTCAGAGGAGCGAGAGAAAAGCATCATTTTAAATTTAAGAACTAAAAGACAAATACATTTTATGTTTTATAATTACTAATAAAATACTACTATGTGCATTTCCCCCCATCATACATTTAAAAATAAATAAAAACCCCTCAAGCAGCTGCTTGTACAGACGTCTGACAGGAGCCTGTCAATTTATACGCCATATTAGAAGGTCCATGAAAACGGCGGGACCTCAGCAGAAAAGCAGCACGAACATCCAAAATTAAAACTTTTATGGAGTGAAAAAGTTGGCAAAGGAAGAACTTCATTCTCTTTGAAAATGAGATTCCCATATGTGCCAGAGGCGATAAGCGTTCTTCTAGTTATTTTACATATTCAGTACCCTCTGACAGTGGAAATTCGAACTACTGCATAATTAGTAAAATAAACTATTAATATTTTATTAGTATTTGTACAACACAAAAAGTTTTTCATTAATCTGTTAAAGCAGAAAAGTTGCATTTTACCTTCACCCCCTTGCCATAACGGGGCAATTCATTACCCTTAGTGTAATCCACTTGATCATTACACTCTATGACCAAAAGTTTAACTTTCTATCATTAATAGATCGTTTGCAATATTCGTTTAAGCAACTTTTTGTACAATACAAAATTTGATAAAATTTTAACTACTCAGTAATATTTTTTTAGAGTGCAATAGTCGTCTTATAAGGCGAATACGTTTTCTTAGCATATTTATCATTGCTTGCCCTAAAGAAATTTGGGAACTATTGCCTTAGATCTGTACTGCAATGTTAATTAATCCTTAACTTTGAGATTCAGTTCAGCTGCTGTATTTACCTATCACATTATGCATATATTACAATAGGAGAGTGTAATTAATTTAAAATGGATTAGGATTTTATATTCTGGTAAAATTGTATTTTTATTCACAGAGTCACAAGGCGTAATGATACACATGATCAGCTATAAAATTCTAAATTGATTTAGCAATTAAATGGAATTTCTGAAGTAAAAGTTAACAACCATTATCATATATAACGAACCATTTTCATGTATTGATTGATTATCATGCTCAGCATAAATGGAGAATCCTTTTCTACAGCATTTAAATTTTAATTATGCAAATGATCTAAAATAGCTTTAAAGGTTTTATTAAAAGTTGAATTATTTTAATAATGTGTATAATACATGCATGAGATCCTTCTATTTAATCTGAATGGGAAATCCCACACAACCTGAAACGTTTTGTGTCACTGTGACACAAACGATGTCAGTAATTGACATCTCTGCCTTATCTTATTTTGACTGCTTATCCCTCATATAAATAAATAATAAAATAAATACCCCCTCAAGCAGCTGTTTGCCACAGAGATCGGACAGGATCCTGTCAGTTTATGTGCCATAGTATAAGGTCTGAGAGAATGGCAGGACCTCAGCAGAAAACCGACACATGCATCCATGCCTTACCCGGGGTTCGAAACCAGGTCCCTTTAGATCAGTAGCCAAGTACGCTAACCACTCGGCCACGTGACTGCATATCCCTTACATAAATTTAAGTTTTTACTGACATCAAATGAAGCTAAAAAAAACAACTATTCACAATATTTCAATCACATTTAATGGCATATATATTCTCACTCTATTTATTAATGAAATGCCAGCTTGAACGAAATCATTTTACATTCAAACCTGCAATGACATATCAGTTCAAACGTAACGACTATAAAGTCTAATTTTTTACCACTGAAATATCAGTGGTATGTGAATTCTAATGTAAATCAATTTAGCACTAAAATATTAGCGAATGTCATGAACTATAAACCAAATCATTTTATCAATTAAATATCACCGAAATATGAACTGTAAACCAAATAATTTTATCGCTAAGATATCAGGGTAATATAAACTGCAAAATCAAATCATTTATCACTTAAACATAGCGAAACGTGAACTACAAACCAAATTATTTTACCACTAAAATATTAGCGAAATATAAACTATAAACCGAGTCATTTTACCACTTAAATATCAGCTTAATTTCATCTATATATCGAATCATTTTAGCGATAAAATAATCGGTGAATGTCAAATGTAAATCAAATCATTTTACCACTAAAATATCAGCGAATGTCAAAACTCTAATAAAGTAAGACGAAAGACTCACGGGACTGCTGAACCTCTTCTTCGAAAGTCACAATCACATGACATCTGGCCTTCTCCGTTGAGAGGGTTTTGGTAGGGGACACCGACGGGCTTGGAAAGTATGCCGTCCGTTGCATGGGATATTAAGCCATGACACCTTGTGGGGAGAGCCATACCACTTGCACGTTTAAGAACACACTGGATGGCCTTGACGAGAGGCTACCATCTGTCTCCCAATAGCTGTCCTGTGGGTCCCCTCTCTCAAACCTTCTCTGAGCCCTCGGAGTCCTTGTGACCTGGTCATTATTGCATCCTAATCTCATTATGTGCAGAAAAGTGACGCTCAGAGGTGAAAAAAACCAGCCTAGCTACAGACATATCTACCTATATACAAACATATGTTATATACATACTTAATACATACAAACAAACATACATTACATAGAGGACAGGACAGAAGAATCGGCAGAGTTCCATGTTATCTTAATAGAAAATCACATTCAGAGCTCAATAATTTCTTCCATACGTTTTTTAATGAAAAATATGTTTAAAAGGTAAATTAAAGATCTCAATGAAATCTGTGTAAATCCAGATTTTAAATAATGTTTTTTCAGTATTTCAAGGATTATAAACTCTGGAATATTCAACGAACATCTACATCTTTTATCTCTTCTCTTCTTCACGATCTTCATACATCTCTTTCTTTAAAAAATGATATTGAAGAAATTATTGAACTCTGAATGAGATTTTCTAATGTGGTAACATGGCATTATTTCCGCTTTTCTGTCCACTACCTGTACATACAATGTATTACAAACATACATACACACAGACATACTTACTTACCTATCTACCAATCTGCATGTTTGTCCTGAGTTACAATTGCCGCATTTCGCCACTGAGTTGAGGCGTAACCATCGAGATTCAAGGCCTTTTCATTGGTGACGTCACACGTTCTGACGTCAGCATTCGTCGATCTAGCATCTTGACTGTGTTTGTTGGCGGGATTATTATCTTTAATTATTATCTGGTGTTCAACAAATGTATTTTTAAACAATTTTTGCAAGATAAAAAATGATTGTTTGTTAGGGAATTTAGGAAATAAGAAAAAATGTCTTAGTGCCAAAAAGAGAAAGTTGTCTACCCTCAATAAATAGTATCCACAGAATTAACTGTTGGATTTGATATTAATAGTTTTCTGACAAACAGTTTTTCTGGCATGTGGGATTTGAACCATATCTCTCCAGGAACATGCCACAGTGTTCTAAGGCCACTAAACTAATAAGTTATATTAGTGGAAAAAAGGTAGAGTCTGTTAGTTTAGTGGTCTTACACCACTGGCTTATATCTGGAAAGATGTATACCTAAATGATTTAATCTTTCTTTACCAGGCTGCATAGAATTATTTTTTCAACAATCGAAGATTGATTAGAGACTATTTTTCTTACATATGGGAGGTTAGTTGAGCGATTTATTGTCAAATCTTTAGTCATAGATTTAAAGGTAGCTTTGTAAACCAAAATATATATGTGTGTGTGCTTGCAGTAAATTGTAGTTTCCAAAGTTTAGATGCACTTTTCCTGTTAGTTTTTGAATATGTATCCCATCGGAAGGTATTATCCACGTCCAAATATTATTCAAATTTAATGAGAGTTCAGAAAAAAATACAGCTCAATATTCCTATTAATTCAGTCTAATCACTAAGAAAAAGTATTGAAATTAAATCATAACTAACTGAAATTGTTACAGCTAAAGCTATTACAGTATATCATTAATTTTCAGTTCACATTTGCAAATAAAATTATTCTGAATAATTTTTGCGTGTTTTTTTCTCTTTTTAATAAAACACACTAATTTTCCATAACAATTTATATGTCACGATTATATTATTAATGGTACAAACAACTGGATCATTTATTGACAGCATTTATCGCGAAAAATATGTGAAGGAAATGATTTTATTTTTGTTAATAGATAATCGAGTAATTATTTGCATTTAACTTTATTTTTAAACATATTGTGTCATTGTAATTATACGTGCAACCGATTATGACGCTCCTGGTAATTTATATGTCGTTCTACATGTTCAGAGAACGTTAAACGACAATTACATTTTGGGTCATCAATTTAGCACAATTACAAATCAAGATCTATTTCAACGTCTTCCTTATTTGAAGGTTTTTCATAGAAATATTACACTAATGTACATATATACAATATAATCATACTATGTCAATAAGTTTTGAGCACATCATCAAACAAAAAAGGCCTCCCGATCGTATAAAAAAAAGTAAATGCTCGATTTGCGACGGTAGTACTGCGTACGCAGGAAGTACTGTAGATCCACAGGATGTGACGTCACTTTAGACTTCAAAGGCCTTGAGTCTCGAAGGTCACGGTTGAGGTTCTGCTTGACATTGTCTGCCCACCTCATCCTAGATCTCCCACTATTTCTGAGGTCTTTAAACACACTGTTCACAACCCTATTTGACAAATCTATAGTAATCTATCGCACTTGGCTACTGATCTAAGGGACCTGGGTTCGAGCCTCAGATAAGACATGGGTGTATGTGTTGTCTCTCTGCTCAGATCCAGCCATCTTCACAGACCTACTACGCCGTATAAATGACAGGCTACTGTCAGACCTCTGTGGCAAGCAGCTGCTTGAGGGGTTATTTATTTTTATTATATTATTATAGTTATTCATACGGGCGACATAGTCAAAACCAACGCAGTCTCCCTTTGCATAATAAGCTGCTCAAAGGAGGTTGCCAGTTCTTTTGCCTAGCTTCTTCATTATTTACAATGTGAAACCACTTAATAACCAAGATACTTCGTAAGCATCTAGAACTAGTCATCACGTTTCCCATTTTCAAAGGTTCCATGTTTCACTACCATTACTAACCCTAGGAAGAACCAAATTATTATTGAGCCTAATTTCAACCTTTAGGTGTATATGCCTCATTTGCGCGCATTCTCCATGCATTCTTAAAAATTCCAGCAGCAATCTCTATTCTTCTGTTTGTGTCATGACGAATATCGCCAGGATCTGTTAAACAACTCCGGAGATAATTAAACTGTGATAATTGCTCAAGAGTGCAGCCATTCAATGCAACTGAAGTGACATTATACTGAGTAATTTTCATCACTTTAGATTTCTCTCTATTTATCACCAATACCATTCTATCACCAGTCTCATAAACAGCCCTAATGAAAGAGTTCATGTCATCAACATCACTAGCAAAAATGGCCAAATCAATTCCATAATCTCATAATAGTAATATATCTCGTAATTTCATAATAGTAATTTTGAAATGTCTAGACCATTTAAGACCAAAATCTTCCCGTTGAAGGGAATTCCTCATAACAGAATCAATAAGTAAACTAAACAAAAAAGGCCGCAAAATGCACCGTTGCTGACCACCAGTAGCAATGCTAAACCAACTGCCCCAATCATAACAAATGTCACATATGATTCAGTGCTATTGCAGTGAACCATCATAATATTAACTAATTTCTCAGGTATTGCAATACGATATCACAATCAACCACAAATTATGTCGATCAGCAGAGCCAAGCTCTAAACTTTCTTAAAATCTGTACAGTTAGTAACGACAAGTTTCTTAAACTCTAAACCTTCTCAAGCATCTGCCTAAATGGAAATATTTCATCTATACATCCCTTATCACCAATCCATACTGCTCAGCATGCAGTCGTTCATCAACCAAATTCTTAATTCTATTAAGCCCAATGATACCAAGAACTTTATCTGGGACAGGAAATTACCCTATGATTATCAGAAGAACTGAAGTTGCCTTTCGTAAATATAGGGATAATAATTGCTCGGTAGAATCCTTCGGAACAACATCTTTATCATAAAAATATTCAATATTTCATTCAGTCGTATGACAACATTCCAGCTCTATGCATTTCAGTGGTAATTGCGTCTACCCATGGGAATTTATGTAGTTTTAATTTAGAGATAGCCAAAGAGACTTCAGAATGTGATGTAGCGCCGATATTAAAGCCATTGATGCATCTCTTCTCATTACAAACAATGGGAGTAGAATTAATCACATTGTTTAGAACATCACAGAAATGCTCAGCCCACTTAGCCATGCCAGAATACACACCGCAATTACACACCCTCCAATTGCGGTGTGGCACACCGCAATACACTCACCTCCAATTGCGGTGTGCCAGTTTGTTTCTCCTCTCGCAAAATATTAACTACTAGTAACATCCACGCGAAACGTTTGGCGCTGTAACTTGTTAAATATAGCTTAATTATGAACGATAAAGGGAATGGAAACAAAAAAAAGACCATGTTAATAAGGTAAAACGAAAAATATGTTTTATAGAGAGAATTAATGCAGACAGCGAATTTTTCGGACCACAGGGCTCTCAATTGACAAAGAGAGTTGATATCATCTTAGCACTGTAAAGAGACTCCTAAAAGGAAGCTTAATATAAGACACTTATTTTGATCAAATGTTCTCATTTCATAAATCAGCGAAATCCGCTGTAAATATTCTGAATAATATTTACTCCATTACGAAAGCTCTTAAAACATTTTTAAGGTACATTAATCATCCATTTTTCAAGCAAACATGTTATTTAAGATTTTACTGAAAAAAGTTAACGCTAAAATTGGAAAATGTAGTGACCATAATCTACGTTTTATCATCTAATAAGTTTTCAACACAACTTGAGGGCGGGATGCTAGGAGGTGTAGCTATATCACTGAGGGCGGGATGCTAGGGGGTGTAGCTATATCACTGAGGGCAGGATGCTAGGAGGTGTAGCTATATCACTGAGGGCGGGATGCTAGGAGGAGTAGCTATATCACAGAGCGGGATGCTAGGAGGTGTAGCTATATCACTGAGGGCGGGATGCTAGGAGGTGTAGCTATATCGCTGAGGGCGGGATGCTAGGGGGTGTAGCTATATCACTGAGAGCGGGATGCTAGGAGGTGTAGCTATATCACAGAGCGGGATGCTAGGAGGTGTAGCTATATCACTGAGGGCGGGATGCTAGGAGGTGTAGCTATATCACTGAGGGCGGGATGCTAGGAGGTGTAGCTATATCACTGAGAGCGGGATGCTAGGAGGTGTAGCTATATCACTGAGAGCGGGATGCTAGGAGGTGTAGCTATATCACTGAGGGCGGGATGCTAGGAGGTGTAGCTATATCACTGAGGGCGGGATGCTAGGAGGTGTAGCTATATCACAGAGCGGGATGCTAGGAGGTGTAGCTATATCACTGAGGGCGGGATGCTAGGAGGTGTAGCTATATCGCTGAGGGCGGGATGCTAGGGGGTGTAGCTATATAACTGAGAGCGGGATGCTAGGAGGTGTAGCTATATCACTGAGAGCAGGATGCTAGGAGGTGTAGCTATATCACTGAGGGCGGGATGCTAGGAGGTGTAGCTATATCACTGAGGGCGGGATGCTAGGAGGTGTAGCTATATCACAGAGCGGGATGCTAGGAGGTGTAGCTATATCACTGAGAGCGGGATGCTAGGAGGTGTAGCTATATCACTGAGGGCGGGATGCTAGGAGGTGTAGCTATATCACTGAGGGCGGGATGCTAGGAGGTGTAGCTATATCACTGAGGGCGGGATGCTAGGAGGTGTAGCTATATCACTGAGAGCAGGATGCTAGGAGGTGTAGCTATATCACTGAGGGCGGGATGCTAGGGGGTGTAGCTATATCACTGAGGGCGGGATGCTAGGGGGTGTAGCTATATCACTGAGGGCGGGATGCTAGGGGGTGTAGCTATATCACTGAGGGCGGGATGCTAGGGGGTGTAGCTATATCACTGAGGGCGGGATGCTAGGGGGTGTAGCTATATCACTGAGGGCGGGATGCTAGGGGGTGTAGCTATATCACTGAGGGCGGGATGCTAGGGGGTGTAGCTATATCACTGAGGGCGGGATGCTAGGGGGTGTAGCTATATCACTGAGGGCGGGATGCTAGGGGGTGTAGCTATATCACTGAGGGCGGGATGCTAGGGGGTGTAGCTATATCACTGAGGGCGGGATGCTAGGGAGTGTAGCTATATCACTGAGGGTGGGATGCTAGGGGGTGTAGCTATATCACTGAGGGCGGGATGCTAGGAGGTGTAGCTATATCACTGAGGGCGGGATGCTAGGAGGTGTAGCTATATCACAGAGCGGGATGCTAGGAGGTGTAGCTATATCACTGAGGGCGGGATGCTAGGAGGTGTAGCTATATCACTGAGGGCGGGATGCTAGGAGGTGTAGCTATATCACAGAGCGGGATGCTAGGAGGTGTAGCTATATCACTGAGGGCGGGATGCTAGGAGGTGTAGCTATATCGCTGAGGGCGGGATGCTAGGGGGTGTAGCTATATCACTGAGAGCGGGATGCTAGGAGGTGTAGCTATATCACTGAGAGCAGGATGCTAGGAGGTGTAGCTATATCACTGAGGGCGGGATGCTAGGAGGTGTAGCTATATCACTGAGGGCGGGATGCTAGGAGGTGTAGCTATATCACAGAGCGGGATGCTAGGAGGTGTAGCTATATCACTGAGAGCGGGATGCTAGGAGGTGTAGCTATATCACTGAGGGCGGGATGCTAGGAGGTGTAGCTATATCACTGAGGGCGGGATGCTAGGAGGTGTAGCTATATCACTGAGGGCGGGATGCTAGGGGGTGTAGCTATATCACTGAGGGCGGGATGCTAGGGGGTGTAGCTATATCACTGAGGGCGGGATGCTAGGGGGTGTAGCTATATCACTGAGGGCGGGATGCTAGGGGGTGTAGCTATATCACTGAGGGCGGGATGCTAGGGGGTGTAGCTATATCACTGAGGGCGGGATGCTAGGGGGTGTAGCTATATCACTGAGGGCGGGATGCTAGGGGGTGTAGCTATATCACTGAGGGCGGGATGCTAGGGGGTGTAGCTATATCACTGAGGGCGGGATGCTAGGGGGTGTAGCTATATCACTGAGGGCGGGATGCTAGGGGGTGTAGCTATATCACTGAGGGCGGGATGCTAGGGAGTGTAGCTATATCACTGAGGGTGGGATGCTAGGGGGTGTAGCTATATCACTGAGGGCGGGATGCTAGGAGGTGTAGCTATATCACTGAGGGCGGGATGCTAGGAGGTGTAGCTATATCACAGAGCGGGATGCTAGGAGGTGTAGCTATATCACTGAGGGCGGGATGCTAGGAGGTGTAGCTATATCACTGAGGGCGGGATGCTAGGAGGTGTAGCTATATCACAGAGCGGGATGCTAGGAGGTGTAGCTATATCACTGAGGGCGGGATGCTAGGAGGTGTAGCTATATCGCTGAGGGCGGGATGCTAGGGGGTGTAGCTATATCACTGAGAGCGGGATGCTAGGAGGTGTAGCTATATCACTGAGAGCAGGATGCTAGGAGGTGTAGCTATATCACTGAGGGCGGGATGCTAGGAGGTGTAGCTATATCACTGAGGGCGGGA
The DNA here is from genome assembly GCA_038380435.1 of Ryuthela nishihirai. NCBI lineage: Eukaryota > Metazoa > Arthropoda > Arachnida > Araneae > Heptathelidae > Ryuthela > Ryuthela nishihirai. The sequence goes on along the minus strand of JAWZYU010000003.1, from coordinate 87,679,087 downwards.
TGCTAGGAGGTGTAGCTATATCACAGAGCGGGATGCTAGGAGGTGTAGCTATATCACTGAGAGCGGGATGCTAGGAGGTGTAGCTATATCACTGAGGGCGGGATGCTAGGAGGTGTAGCTATATCACTGAGGGCGGGATGCTAGGAGGTGTAGCTATATCACTGAGGGCGGGATGCTAGGGGGTGTAGCTATATCACTGAGGGCGGGATGCTAGGGGGTGTAGCTATATCACTGAGGGCGGGATGCTAGGGGGTGTAGCTATATCACTGAGGGCGGGATGCTAGGGGGTGTAGCTATATCACTGAGGGCGGGATGCTAGGGGGTGTAGCTATATCACTGAGGGCGGGATGCTAGGGGGTGTAGCTATATCACTGAGGGCGGGATGCTAGGGGGTGTAGCTATATCACTGAGGGCGGGATGCTAGGGGGTGTAGCTATATCACTGAGGGTGGGATGCTAGGGGGTGTAGCTATATCACTGAGGGCGGGATGCTAGGGGGTGTAGCTATATCACTGAGGGCGGGATGCTAGGGGGTGTAGCTATATCACTGAGGGCGGGATGCTAGGGGGTGTAGCTATATCACTGAGGGCGGGATGCTAGGGGGTGTAGCTATATCACTGAGGGCGGGATGCTAGGGGGTGTAGCTATATCACTGAGGGCGGGATGCTAGGGGGTGTAGCTATATCACTGAGGGCGGGATGCTAGGGGGTGTAGCTATATCACTGAGGGCGGGATGCTAGGGGGTGTAGCTATATCACTGAGGGCGGGATGCTAGGGGGTGTAGCTATATCACTGAGTGGTACCTGTACAAAATTTGACGGTCAACAGACTTTAACCAGTTAAACCAGTGTCTCGCAAACTTTTTTACTCTGCGGCACACTGAATCTATTTTTTTTTCCGCGGCACGCTGAATCTAATTTTTTTCCGGCGGCACACCTAAAAAAGAATTTTTGATGGTTACGTAAAAAGAGGAAAATTTAAGTTTCGTTAAATGCATTTTATTTAAAATAAATATAATAATAAATATAATTAATCATAACTCGGTGTTTGTTTTAAATATTTGTCCATTCTATGGCTTGAAATAGTCAAAAATTAATACCAAAATTTGGAAAAAGCTTGATAAATACTTACAAGATCCCAGTTGATAAAATCTGAAAGATTCTTATTAAAGCACGTCGATAGCACGTCGATATTAAAGCACGTCGATAACACAAGTCAAGTCAAAATGAAATCTTTGGAATATCTAGTGTCAATTTGAAAATCTCTCGCGGCACACTTGGAATCTCTCGCGGCACACTACTGTGCCGCGGCACACAGTTTGCGAGACACTGGGTTAAACCAATAATCGAATAAACGAAGATTACATTGTATATCAGCATCTTGCGGTACACTCTACGAAACGTTACTAGCCCTGGTGGCGACAACCCTATGCAGCATCACTTGTAGCTTCTAGTGTTAAAGGTGCTAGAGACAGTGTTATGATGTGGGGAGCATAATCTTGATACCGATTGGGTCCTCTGGTTTCGATGCAGGGTCGCATTACCCCCCGGAAGTACAGAAGCATCTTGGACTATCAGCCGATGATACATCGTTTTCACTCCAGTGGAAATGCTATATTTCAGAATATGCACACACACACATATATATACATGCAGATGGCACATTACAGGATAATGCACCGATTCATCGCTATCGAATTATAGAGGAGCGTGAAACGGACTTATATACCATTCCCTGACCTGTCCTATTGCCTGATCTTAATTCAACCAAAAGCATATGGGATAATTTGAAAGTCACTATGCGAATGCTCATACTTCTTCCATCTTCACTACAAAATGTTCAAACCATTTTGCAGGAAGAATAGATCAAACTCCTTCCTCTTGTATTTCGAAAGTATCTGAAAAGCATGCCACGTCGAGTCCGAAATGTTATCTCTGTCGGCTGAGGCCTGACGAAGTCTTAGGTTCGTAATAATTTGGCCAGGTGGAATAATTTTCCACTTTTTAATTTCTGTGCTATTGTGAGCATTTGTGGGGAGCAGACATAATACTCTTAGGCAGTGTGCTTTTAAAGAATGAATTTAATCACTTAGATGCTTCTGAAACTGGATTCATTAAATGATTATTAATTGGCCTCGTAAAATTAAATTGGAATATTTGGAAGAATTCTCAATATTTCCTTCACCTGGCATCACATGCATTTAAGAACGCAACAAAAGAATAACCCAATTGTTGAAATGCATAACAATGCAAGGAGAAAAAAACAATTAAAGGAGTAAATGCATTAAAGAGGAAATTGGCATTTTGAGAATTGCTTTATGCAAACCTGAGCGTCGAAACGTAAGCTATTGGTTGTGACCTAGTTACTGATTGTGTATCTTGTAGGTGACAGTTGTATATTTGGGAAGGTTGGCGTATAGAGAAACAAAGACGAAAATTCACGATGTATAAAAGGAGGATTTCCTGCGAGAAATGTTGGATTAAGCATCAGAGAAGAGAAGAAATAAGGAAAGTGAACGAGGAAAGTCTCTTCGTGAAGACATGGAGGTGGTGCAAACGCATTTGCTGCATTAAGATTGTTGAAGAAGAAAAAGAAGAATACTTCTTCCCATCCACCACCAATTACGGAAGCTACGAGAACATTTACGAACAACTGTTCTTAAAGATGTCGTCGAAAGCTGTCGAATCTCATCGACGGCATTCTGTTAACCTATCATCATCGACTAGTGAAGTGACTGAAGACTTAGTGGTCAACGCAGATAAGCACGTCACAAGCTCAGAGGACATTTACGAGCAACTGTTCTTAAAAATGTCGTCGAAAGCTGTCGAATCGCATCGACGGCATTCTGTTAACCTATCGTCATCGTCGAGTGAAGTCAACGAAGACTTGGTGGCCAACGTAGAAAAGCACGTCACAAGCTCAGAGGACGAAAGTGAAACGTTTGATCCACCCGTTGTGCTCTGTGACGAAAACCTCTCCTTCTTTTTGTTTTTAGTTGTATTTGCTCCTTCAGTGCTTTACACATTATTAATCATGGTTGAATGGATCTTGAATGTAGAAGGAGACTAAGATAGACTGTGCTACAAATCAACTGGTGGGAGGGAGGGCGCCTCTCTAAAATCCAACTTCGAACGTCCACGACGTGAGAGGTGGGCAACATCCATTGTCTTTCGGTTTCTGATTCACTTTTCCTTACAGAAATTGTCAGATAACGGATGGCAAATACGAAGCTCTGGTGCCCACTAAAAACTGATTCTAACACAATACCTTACCTTACGTAATATCATTTATTTTAACACATGATGCTATATGTAAGCAAGGGAAATCAAAAACATCAAACTTCCTGTTATCCATATCAGTGGTTCTCAAACTTTGCCATCCCCTCTTATCTTTTATGGACTTTCCGCTCCTTCCTCTTATCATTGATGGACTTTCCCTTTAACCCTCTTATCATTGATGAAATTTCTCCTCCCCCTTACCATTTATTGAATTCTTTTCAACCTTCTTTAAGTATTAAATGAATTGATCAGGCACAACCTTCCCATTGAAGGAACCACAGATTCCTTTATCATTGATGAAAATAACTCTAATTCTGGAAAAACATTCTCACAACAGAATGCTTCCGACAATAGCACTTTGTGCGGAATAATAGCAGACGGTGCAGCACTAGAAAACTTTGATGAACTGAGGGAAGTACGAAAAGGTTAGCGACAGTGATGGAGTGCTCTCGCAAGCCATAAGGCTTAGCGGGGTAATCTATGTATATAACCATACTAAGGCTTAATAAAGATATTATTATTATTAATGGTCCATAGGCAAGGAAGATGGAGGACAGCAACCCCCCCCCCCCCCCCCGCAACCCCTGAGGATCCGACCTTGACTAGGGCGTTAAATTCGTGACATCACGTTAGGGGGAGACATTTCAGCTTGCTCTGCAACATATCGGACTTTTGCAGGTTTTACCCATAACACAATTTTATTTCACATATTCCATTGAACGTTTATCTCACGCTTTTTTGTTTTATGTGTTATTCTGTTTAATTTTTTGTGCAAAAGAAAACCTTCACAGTTTTCCTTTCAATGATAAAGCTGTTATCGGAATTTCAGCTGAAAATTTGCGCAACGTGTTTATATTTTCGCAGTATAAATTAAAAACATTTGCATGTGAAGTCTCAACATTTTCCTCTCGTATTTATTTTACATTATTATCTGTTACGGTTAAATTAAAAACACTTGTTGTTTGTGGATCATGGTGTTCCTTTACGTTCCGTGATAAATGACCAAAATCTGAATGCACTTTTGTAAACAAAGTAAATGGTCATTATATAGAAAGGAAATGTTTGCAATGAAGTATTAAATTATGTCTTACCTCTGAATACATCACTTTTATAAATACAGAGGAAAAATTGTCATTTGCTGGCTGGGATCTGAACTCACGACCTCCTGATAACATGTCAGGTGCTCTGATCGCTGAGCTACCGGCCACTTTACTCTTGATGTGGGCTGGCCGCACTCACTCAGCAAAACACTTGCAGTCGTATTAAACGGTCTAATTATTACTCATTAAGTCAAAGTCTGCAAGTGTTTTACTGAGTGAGTAAGGAAAGAATTAAGAAATTAAGTAGGCAATTCAGTAGATTTATGTATGTGAGTAAGTAATTCAGCAAATTCATGTGTAAGTCAGTATATGTGTCAGTAAATAAATCATTAAGTGGGTGAGTAAGTAAATCTGTATATGTGACAGTAAGAGTGTGAGTAAATAGGTCAGTAAGTAAGTCAGCAAGTGTGTGTGTAAATAATTCAATAAGTGTGTGGTTTAGTGAGTAAGTAAGTAAGAAAGAAAGTGAATCAGCCAGTCAGGGTGTAAGTAAATAGGTAAGAGTTTGAGTAAGGAGGCAAGCAAATAAGAAAGAGTGCAATAAATAAATAAATGTGAAGGTCAGTAAGCAAGTATGTATATAAGAAAATGAGATAGTCAGTAAGTGATTTAGTTATTGAGTAAGAAAATGAGTCAAATCTGTCAGTCAGAGTGTAAGTAAATAGGTACGAGTGTGAGTAAGGTGGGAAGTGAGTAAGAAAGAGTGTAATCAATAAGTAAGTGTGAAAAACAGTAAGTAAGTGTGAAAAACAGTAAGCAAGTGTGTAAATAAGAGAGATAGTCATTAAGTGATTTAGTGAGTGAGTAAGGGTGTAATAAATAAGCAAGTGTGTAAATAAGAGTAGTAAGTGATTTAGTGAGTGAGTAAGGAAATGAATAAGAAAGTGAGTAAGACAGACAGTCAGTGATTTAGAATGTAGGTAAGTGAGTGAGACAGTCGATAAATACTTTACATAGTAAGTGAATGAATGAGTGAGATAGTCTGTTAATAAGTAAAAAGTATCCCATTTCAGGTGTGTATGACAAGAACATGTAAACGTTTTTAGTCCAAAGAATATTCTTATGGTGTTGAAAAAGAGCCAAACATGTGTTCGGCTTATAGATTTACTAGTGGAATAAATTATTTACACCATTTATTAGGTTTTTTTTTTTTAATTCAAGAAGTACGACTCGACTCGTAGTGTAAAGTAACGTTTACCAATATAAATCATTTATTTCTCCAGGCCTGTAGCCCAATAAGGTTTGATAAGCACAGAAGAACGAAAAGGCAGTGAAGAAAAAACAATGTCGACACATTTGCGAAACAAGCGACTTTAAGAATTAATCATTAAAATCAGTCGAATGAATTAAGACCGTGTTTTATTCCAGCGTAACGAAGGAAAAAAGGTGTTTAGTATTAAGAGTCGTTTTATTAAGATACTCAGAGAGGAAAACGAAACTTCTAGGGTTGTATACTACCTTTAAGAATCAAAGTCCAATATCACCCTTAACGTAACTGCTAAACGCATTGACTCATCAACGTGTGAATCATCCTCTCCGCAAATCTAGGACGCTTTGATCTCTATCTTTAAGGATTCATTATCACCCTTCGTGTCACGCGAAACTTAAGAATTGAAAAAAATTATATATGAAAGAATTGTAAAATAGTTTAGTGGTCCAAATAATATTAAAACGCAAAATTGAAATAAAAGATATATAGTAGAAAATTTCTGAAAGGGGAAAAGCGAAGTGTAAAAATTTAAAAGTTTTTAAGTTTTAAAAATGTTTAAAATGAAGTAAAAGTTTTCAAACGTACGTAAAGTTTAAAAATGTATAAAATTGAAAAAATTATTTTGTACTCCAAAATTCTTTGACGAATGCAAAATATTGTAAAACAGAGAAAACGATTATATAATACAAAATATTTCAAAATAAAAGAAAAAATTTTAAAACGTTAAATTAAAAAAAAATCATATAGTAGAAAATTTTTAAAAGCGAAAAAATGAAAACATAAAATTAAAAGACTTATTATTTAGTAAAAAATATTTTAAAAATGGTTAAAACAAAAAAACGTAAAAATTTTCAAACTTACAAGTGAAAAAAAATATTATGTAGTATAAGATTTTTAAACTGGAAATTTCCTTTCGATAAATATATAACTTAATTATTTTTAATCATCAAGTTTTCCAAACTGAAGCCTTAATTGTATAGTGCGAGCTTTATTTTCGTCATATCACATTGAAAAATGTTTATTAAAATCAATATGCTTGAAATTTTTTATACTATTTATTTTTTAAATTTGTAATTAAATTCTGTTTAATTTGATGTATAACATGACCTATTTCTGTTGATTGGTTATTTTCAAAAAAAAATTCTATATTTGACTTGTTTATTTGACTCAGGACAATTGCTAACAGCTATTACTAACAGAAAAGAGGCCGAAAAACGAGAATATGCTAGGTATAGAATATAATGAGAAACTTTTATTCCACACCATAAAATGTTTTCTTCACTAGGAGTAATAGTATCTAGACATATTTTTTCTAACTGCACATCGTAGCCACTACTTGTTTCAACAGCCTATTATCACTAACAAACAAACATTTATTCCGTAATTAAAAAACAAACTTGCAAAAATACATATTTTAAACGTCTGTTTCACAGGACTTTTCATATTGTAAATTCTTTTCTCGTCCGTTAACAAATCATGGTCCACAGTAGGGTGAGTTGACGTACTTATAAATTTATTTCTAAGTGCCATTTACAAGGAATAAAAAAATTAATTTCGAAGTTAAATGTGGTTTACAAGGAATAAAAAATTAATTCCGAAATTAAATGTGGTTTACAAGGAATAATAAAATTAATTCCCAATGTGGTTTATAAGAAATAAAATTAATTCCCAATGTGGTTTACAAGAAACAAAAAAGATTCATTCATAAACAAAAAACAAATTCCTAATTTACGAGAAATAAAAATATAATTTATAAGGAATAAAAGAAATAATGATCGGTTATTCCTTTTTCACTGAGATCATCTACCTTTAAGCACTCTCCTCATATAATATCCTTGGCATAATAAATAAACGCGTTGAGAAACGTGAGGGTTCGACATTAGCTGTAGAAAACAAGTTTTTTTTTTTTATAAAAAATATAGTACGTGTTTTAAACACTAGATGGCACTGCAGTTGATTTCGCCGGACTTAGAATATTTCGGGATTTTTCTCTATGGGTGAGGACGTCAGAATCCAAGATGGCGGACTACTAGTATTGATGAAATATTTTTATTTCATCAATACAATTATGGATCGAATATTTCGGGATATTCCCCTATGGGTGACGACGTAAGAATCTAAGATGGCGACCTTCGGAATTAGAATTATTTGGGGCCTTCTGATGGGTGATAACGTTTAGAATCCAAGATGGTGAATGCATGACAAAATTTCAGGAGTTTATGCGGTGATGTGAGAATTCAAAATGGCAGAGGAACTCCAAAATCGGAGGACTTTTTGAAAAGGTGGCGTGGCGATTCAAAGTAACACTTTCTGCGGCTCAGGAGTCAAAGGTCGTTTGCCCCAAAAGTGCGGAGACTACTAATTGTATTGATGAAATATTTTTATTTAGGCATATTATTGAGAAATGTTTAGAGTTTCAGAAACCTGTGATTGCTAACTTTATAGAGTTCAAAAGGCTTTTGACTCTGTTGATCGGCATAATTTGTGGTTGATTGTTAGTTCATATGGAATACCTGATAAGTTAGTTAGTGTAATGAGAGCTCTCTATAATAACACTGAGTCGTGTGTGAGAGTTGGTACGTCTTTCAGCGATTGGTTTAGCATTGCTAGTGGAATTAGACAAGGGTGCATTTTGTCTCCTTTTCGGTTTTGTTTCGTTATTGATTATGTCACGTGAAATTCTTTGCAAGGGAAAGATTTTGGCTTTAAATGCTCTAGAGATTTTAAAATGTCTGATTTAGATTATGGAGATGATTCGCGCCTTTTGACTACTGATGTTGATGAGATGAATTCTTTCATTAGGGCTATTCATGAGAATGGTAATTGAGTAAGTTTGGGGATAAGCAAAGGAAAAACTAAAGTGATGAAAATTGGTCAGGCAGATGGTGATTCAGGTTGCTTTGAATGGCTGTACTATTGAGCAAGTGTCTCAGTTTAATTATGTTGGAAGCTATGTAACAGACACTAGTGATGTGCGGCATGAGATAAATAGAAGAGTAGGGATTGCCATTGGGACTTTTAAGAATCTATGGAGAGTGTGGAAAAATAGGCGTATACACCTAAAGACTGAAATGAGGCTGTACAAGAGTTTGGTTCTTTCTAAGGGTAGTTATGGTAGCATAACATGAACCCTTTGTAAGCAAGATAACAAGAAACTTTATGCCTTTGATTCTAGATGCTTACGATGTATCTTGAACATTAGGTGGTTTGACTTTGTAAGTAATGATGAGATTAGAAGAAGGAGTCATCAACCTCCTCTGAGCAGCATATTGTGCAGAGAGATATTGCGTTGGTTTGTCCATGTTTCTCGTATGCATAGTTGCAGATTGGCAAACAGGATTATGAACAGTGGGCCTAAGGGTTTCAGAAAAATGGGAGACCTAGGAAGCGATGGGCAGGCAATGTCAAACAGGACCTTGCTAGAATTGGCCTAGAGTGGCCAAATGAAGCAGCAGTAGCTCCTGATTGGACCTCCGTAGCCCATGGCGGCATGAGGATTTTCTACGTATGTATATATATGTGTATTTTTTGACAGTCAACTAACAAGGGAAAGTCATATAAATTACATTATAAAGAAGCCGAAATTAGCGATAAAAAGATTTTACATATTAAGAGATGTGTTACTTTTCATGTTACAGTCTTACTTCAATTATGCCCTTCCAATATGGGGAGGTACAAGTAAAATGCAACTGAGGAGATCGGAAGCATTACAGAAATATATTATAAGAGTGAAGTTAAAAAAATCAAAATTTATTTATTCTGCCCCTTTATTTCAAGAATTTTTAGCCAATATTTTTTTTTTATTTTAACATCTCTCGGATTTAAAATTGGGACTAAGCGGCCCACAAAAAAAAATTAAAAAAAATTAGCCCCTTGGACAATACTTCAACATTAGCCTGTTATGCTTAAATTTGCAATTTTTATCCTGTTTGTTTCACGATTTCACCATAATTTCATTACTTGCAATATTTTTCGAAATTGGCTTCATCCAATCATTTAGAGCAAATAAAATCCATCCATTCACAGGTATCACTTCAAAGTCTATCTTTCCATCATATTTGTCTCTCCCAGCCCCCGAAAACGTCCTTTTACCTGTTGATTTTGAATTACCATATTTTTGAAACTAATTTCCCAAAATTGTCTGGCTTTGTTGACTTCTTCGATTTACCTGGCTTTTACAACCCAACAGCCCAATAATCCAGTGAAGTGTATGATAACTACAACATTTTCTCAACAAAGCCCATCATTTTATCTCTTTCACACGCACCACTATCTGAAAATTCGTTTAACACCTCATCCCCCAAAATCTCCCCCCTAGGTTAACATGGGTTTCCCTATACTTTAACATTGTGCCAGAACTCTCATTCTTCTCCCTACTTGCATTTAAATTCGTTCTGCTTCGATGTGACCATTTGGTCCTCTCCCAAAACCCAAAACAAATATTCATGTATTCACTAGATCTAGGCCATTAGAAAAGGCATACTCTGAATAATCATTGCAGTCTGTAATTGCTCGATATTAGCGTGACATTGACGTAACATGACCGACTCATGTTATGTCAAATGGACGCTGACTTCGAAGCTCTATAACTTCTAAAATCAGTTTTCATGATTTGTGAGAAAATGTGGCGGAAGATAATTGAAAGGTGTGATATAGATCTAGATTTTTAGCATTATTCTCATAGCATTTAAACAGGTATTGAAGTTTAAACCTTTAAAAGAAGCAATCAGTTGTTCTAAGAAATTTATCAAAAGAAAAGAAAAGTTAAGGAATAATTTGCACACACTTTAAAATATGCAATTGCATATGAACTGGTTTGAAATAACATTTCCTATTTCAGTTTCAATTAACTTCGGATGTCTAGCACTGCTTTTATTAATTGTTCAAACATCCATAATTCTTTACATACTGAAGGAATATTATTGAAAATAGGTATTTAGATAGAAGTGATTTAAAACTTTAATTTACCCTTATCGCATTTTCACATAGAACGTTTATTTTAAAAGTTATAGGACATCGAAACTAGAGCCCCATGGGCAAAACATGGGGTAGGTAGTCATATTTTAATGATACTCAGCATATTGTTATGGTAGAAAAAATATCAAATAAAAACAGTCAAAAATTAAAAATAGAAAAAAAAACCTTAACCTTGTTTACCTCTCAACAGCCAAAAGTTGGTTCAGAGAAAGTTAAAAATACAAGCATTACACTCCATTCCGCCTAAAGCACTCAGAAGATACCGGATGCACCATCCCAACAAACAAAGCCCATCAACACCACTCCAGCATTCCAAAGAAAGCAGCTACCTAACCTACTATGTACTAATCCACAAGATACAAAGAACATCAGACTGTGCAGGCCATAGGCATACATGTATATTTTAAAACTTCAGACAGCGAGTATAATGAGATTATATTTATCCAGCTAAGAGCATTAGATGGTGTCTACTATAATCTCTTTTTATATTTCTCAAGAAAAAAAGAAGATAACTCTCATTATTGGGTAAGAGAAAAAAGTACCTCAACTTATATTGGGTAAGATTTAAATTGTCTTAAACAAGGAATTTCTGCTATTACCACATTTTTTTTTTTGGAAAATTTACGTTAATTAACGTTATTATCATCAAACACATATGGGCTACCGAGATCCTCCAGATTGCGCAACTTAGTACTCCAAACACATCCGTCCTAAGATACAGCTGCTGCATCTGGCCACTAAAACAATTCTAACAACGTCCTATTTGGCGTTGTTCTGCTCACCTCATCCTAGGTCTCCTCCTCTTTCTGAGGTATTTGGGAGCACTGTTCATAACTGCAATATTCGCAAATTGTAATTAGCAAATTTATAGTTATACATACGGGCAACATGGCCAAACCAACTTTAGTTTTATGATAAACATAAATTATTTCAACTTTACTTTCATGATAACCAACTTTAGTTTTGTGATTAACAACCACTAAACCTATTCTACTACCAGTCTCATCAACAGGTTTAATGAAAGAGTTAATCTCATTAACATCATTTGCCATCAGCATAATCTAAATCAGAAATTTTGGTATCTCCAGACCATTTAAGGCCAAAATCTTTCCCTTGCAGTAACTTTCGCATAACATGATCAATAACCAAACTAAAGAGTAAAGGAGACAAAATGCACCCTTCTCAAACACCGGAGGCAATGCTAAGCCAATTGCTACAAGTTTTACTAACTCTCACACATGACTCAGTATTATTATAGAGCGCTTTCATTATGTTAACTAACTAGTCTGGTATACCATATGATTTCACAATCAACCACAAATTATGACGATTAACAGAGTCGAAAGCCTTTTTGAAAACTCTAAACGTTTCGCAAGAATCTGCCTAAGTGAAAATATCTGATCCACACATCCCCTACCACTTCTGAATCCACATTGCTCATCACGCAATTGACTGTCAACCAGATTCTTAATTCTATTAAGCACAATCATGGAAAGAACTTTACCTGGAACAGAGAGTAGGCTGATACCCCTATAGTTAACACAACCACTGCGATCAGCTTTATTAATAATGGGTATAATAATAGCTCTGGTAAAGTCTTTAGGAACCATGTCTTCATCATAAAAGATATTCAAAAATTCAGTCAGCTATGTGGTAAGAGAAACATTTCCATCTCTAAGCATTTCAGTAGTAATTTCATCTACCCCTGTGGATTTATGTAGTTTAAGTTTAGAAATAGCCAAAATAACTTGAGACTGTGTTTTAGGGCCAACATTAAAGCCAGTAATGCAGCTGTCATCATTGCAAACAATGGGAGCAGAACTAATCGCATTCTTTAAAAACATCACTGAAATGCTTAGCCCATTTCACAATGACAGTCCTCACCTTCAATAATCTTACCTTGTTTATCCTTCAATCCCTGTATACCTGTCAGTTTCTTCACACATAAAACATTACGGAAGGCGATAAAAATGTACTTGACACGTATCTGAACAGTTGCACTCATTCCTCTGAAGTTAACGAGCTACGACTTGTTTGAAAGCTTGCCTAAATTTGTCATCGCGAGTTACAAACAAACGCAGTATCATTTCTCTCTGGCCGCGATTTATCACAAGTACATGGGGATGATGCCTGTTTATAGGACACAGTTGCAGGATAGATGCGCAAATTCAGAGAAGGACGGCAGAGCTTCGAAGGTATCTCTCGTGCAGGAAGACCGAAGGAGGACGTGAACGAGAGAACCCACGTTCGGAGAAGAAAAAGCGAAACATCACATTTCATACAATAAGTTTAGATGTCAGTGTACAGATTGGTAGTGTGCAAACAATTATTCATTAACATTGAAAGTTCCGAAAGATTTCTGCCAAATGTTTAAACCACAAACAAATAGAACAGCAAAAAATGGCTAGAGTCGACTCGTGCAAGGAGATGCTGGCAATGTCTGAACCTAGTGGCCCCAAACAATTAATAGACATTGTCACCGGTGATGAGACGTGGTTTTATTACTATGCAATTCCTCAAAAGATCGTCAGCTATGTTTTGGTTGCGGAAGATGAACTGTGTCCCCAAATCCTCCGACAAGACTTTCTCTCAAAGAAGAAGATGCTCGCATTTTTTTTTCATTCCCCAAAGAGTGGTAGCCGTGGACATCTTATCTGAAAAAAATGTCTATAAATGACCAATATTTCACTAACATTGTTTTACACAAATTGGTTAAAGTGATGAAGGAGTAGCGTCGTAAAACAGATGTGTCAAGAGTTCTCCTTCTTCATGACAATGACAGTGCTCACAAAACCCGTCAAGTTACGGCTTCACTGGAGCAGGAAAAAATTGAACTGGAAGTTGCTGGGAGTCTTTTTCAAAGGTGCAAGACCTTCCAAAATGCGTATATTCAGATTTGCGGCATCGAAACTTTTTTTACGGAGGAAGAGATAATATTTTGTTATCAATTTTAAGAAACGTTACTAACGGTAATAGAATGAGTGGGATTTTTAAATTACTACTAAGGGAAGAATAACATTCTAAATGAGTATATTCATAATTTGATACATGAGTATCACCAAACATTCCAGAATTGGCGTAGAGTATTTTTTCATAGATGCTGGAGGAGAGTACTTTGAAGGACAGTTAAAGTTTAGTTGAGGTAAATGTAATGGTTTTGTCCTGCAGACGCATGTCAAGAACATTTTCGACACCCCTTGTAACTATCTGGTACAGCTTTCTGCTGTTATGCTGTCTAGCTGCTTCCTCTGTTTTGTCAGCCAAGCTATGAAGCTAAAGATTCCTATCAGCTGTTAACAGATCCTTTACGCCTTTCTTAAGCTCTTTATAATGATTTCTGTTAGTACCAGTAGGTTATCGATTAAGGATATTTCCTTTCTTTCAAAAATAAGCACCAGTGCCTTATCATTTTTCTACAATGCAAAATATTTTTTTTTGATTTGCGACATATAGGACAGAGAAAAATCCTAGAAATACTCTAGCTTTTGCAGGCCTTATCATACAAGGACATGCTCTACTAAGGCCGAAGTCACTGCCTTAGTTAGAGCTAACACAGCACACAAAATTTTCCTTGTTGGAGCAGTGGCTAGTTCCCTAACCACTCTGCCAGTTAAGGCTTAATTCAATCCTTTTGGGTTCGAGATATTTTGTTTCATGTGGACCTATGAATTGAACCACACGAAGCTTGCAATTCGCTACCTACACCTTTTTCTAAGCATAGCTGGTAGTGGATACTTTTCTGATATATCGGTGAGATCTTTTTTCTCTTCTACTGATAACTGCTCTTTCTGGCTAAACAGGCTTTTGTTTTCTCCGTGTGTTTCCTTTTCTGCCTTTTTTCTCATATTCATTCCAAAATCGACTTCAAAAACTCCTTCCATATTTATCTGCGCTCAACTCCCTGCTGCAGTTGGTGTACATCGACCAAATTCCTTCATCGGGCAGTTCTACTCTACATCAGAACTAAGAAGTTTTCATTAAGATCCTAGCTGTGGGCTGTCCATCTAGAATAGAGATTTGTGTTTTTTTTCATCACTGACAGGGGCAATGGGTGTCAGCCTGTGACGTAGCTGAAATGAGACACCTAATGCTCATAAATAAGATAGGTGTTCCTTTCCTTTGGGTGCTCTGTCGAGACATGATGAAACATACCATCTTTCAACACTTTCATTAGATTCCTCATGTACGTTAATGGAAATTAAGCATGAGCCTTGAATGGCGTTGGAAAACCTCAAAGAATTCAGCTCTAAAATCGCCGGCTACCTGATCAGGCGAAATTATTTCTCAGATGCATGTTCTGGCAAAGGTTTACAGCAAAGCCTCACAGTTAGCCTCAAGCTATGAGCAACTTTAAGCAAATGGTCTCACGCAACTGAATATTATGGTCTATTATCAGCAAAAATATACCTGTGTCATCAATTGATGTTTATGTATTGCTGTGGGGGGAATCTCGTTAGAGATCGTTGGGTCCAACTAGATCCATAACAGCTACCTGAGATGGCAATGTGAGGACCTCATTATTCCGCATTCAGAGCAATGACAGCCTCACATCGCCTGCAATATCGATGACCTTCTTCATAGCCAGCCACTAAACTCTACAACCAATTGTGTTCAGAGTCCTTTTGATTCCCCAAATGTCATCTTCTCAGCCGCGAAAAACTCTTTTATGCACCAGATCTTTCTACTTGGCACCACTTGTCTTTACGTAACACCATAAACCAAATTCTGCTTCTTAAAACCCTTCTTATATGATGCAGCAATTTATTCCAAATTGCAGAGTCTGACTGCCTACTTCTAATAGTAATTTTGCTTCTATCAACGCGTTATCTCACGTATCAGGTACACATGGACAAAGTGAAATATGATAAATTCATCAATTATCTTTAGGATACGAACAGAAAACAGTTAAAAACCATCTACCATCCTTAATCAGTACTAAATTTACTATCTGCTGCCAATAAAATTAGCGATCCTATACAAAACGAAAACCTACAGCTATATATCCTTTCCTAAGCAAGTTAAATTGTTTCGTCCTGTTACAACTACTGGCAAATTCGCAATGAAGATCTGTTGTTGGATTCGGTTAAGAAGTGTACGACTTTTGGTTATGTAGAGTCCCAACTTATTAAAAGAATGACCGATGGTCAATTGAGTAATTACCAGAGCCCCGTATTAGCCATTCATCATCTACATTTTCTTCTAAAATTCTCACATTGATACTTGAGTTAAAGAGAGAGCAATCCCTGGGAGAAATCGGCAGATAACGAATGCTTTCCGCCTCTCACGACGTGGACGTTCGGGGTTGGATTTTCGAGAGGCATCCCCCCTCCCCCTCTCAAATTCTAGTCCGCGTCTTTATATCGCGTCCCATGAAGTCTAAATAATTATCTCTTATTCTTCGCATTACCAATAGAATTAATTTAAAAGCTCAATTGCATTTCCCCTCTACTGCGAAATGAGCTTCGTTCATTTCTATTAAGAATTGATGAGCAAAATTTCGAACGGATTATTCTTCATCGAAAGTATGAAGAATCATCCAAATATTGGATGTCAGTCTTAAAAACAAAAATAAAAGTCAATCTTAAAAACAATATAAAATATTAGTCTTGAAAACAAATATATTAGCCTAATTTTAAAAATAAATCCCAAAATCGCAATCTTAAACAAATGATAAAATGACAGTTTTAAAAACAAATTTTCAAACGACAATATTAAAAACGAATCATAGAAAAAATTTAAAATTTCAATTTTAAAATGCAATTTTACAAACAAACATATAAATATCAATCTTAAAATCAAATAATAAAATAGCAATATTAAAAACGAATAATACAATAGCAATATTAAAAACGAATCATAAAATGGTAATATTAAAAACAAATTTTAAAATTTCAATCTTAAAAACAAATCTTCAAATTTTAATCTTAAAAACAAATTATAAAATCGATTCTTACAGCAAATATTAAAATGACAGTCTTAAAAACAAATCATAAAATGGTAATATTAAAAACGAATAATAAATTTGCAATTTTAAAAACAAATAAAAAAACAGCCGTGTTAAAATCTTCACTTTTAAAAGTATTTTCAAAATGCCACTGTAAAGGAACTAATTCAGATGAACGTAGTACCAGACTTAACAACAAAAGAAAAGGCGAAAATAAAAAAAAAAAAACAACTGAAACAAAATGTACAGTAAATCTGAAAAAAAAATAAACAAATGAAAAATTAATACCGATCTGAAAAAAAAAAAATATTACTTAGACAGTTACTACCAGACCCGTTTCCTCTTCTTGTCACCAGCATCTTTTCGGGGTCGTTTCCTGACTCTCAGATGGTCTTCTTCTGTCTTTCTCTTCCGGCTGCTAGGAGGAGGCAGAGCACCGGAAATGCGAAGATTTCTAAAGGCAAAGAGGAAGAGAAAAGTGGCAAAACTGTGGCCATCATCTTCGCCAGAAATCTTTAGCATTTCAATGCGATGCATCAGCTTCACAATGGTGTCTTCTTCACGTTCACGGATGCTGTCTTCCATTGGATAAGTTCGCCATTCTTCCAGGGTCTTCTTCTTCCTGATCTTCCACTTCTCAAAGGCTGCCTTAATAGAGGACAATTCTGAAGTCATATCTTGAAGAGGAGTATCCTTATCCTGCATCATCTTCTTTAAATTTCGCCTCCTTATCTGGAGTCTGAAAAGAAAGAGAGAAAAATCATGAAATATTTTTGTTTTAATAACTTCTTCCAGTAAAACAATAAAGCTAATTGAGATAACAAAAATAAATGAAGGAATTCCATGATTTCTCCTGCAAACAAATTAAAAAACCATCTGCATGCACGCTTGACATCATGCAAGAAAAACCAAGTGTTATTATTAAAATAGATAAATAAGTTTAAAGCATTCAAAAAACTACACATTCAGTAAGATATCTAAACTATTCGTGACATGTGGCATCATAAAATGGCCAAGAATCTTGACACGCGAGTTGCCATGGCTCATGGTTAATGCTTAAGAGCGAGACAACTCGGTTCGAGGCCGGAACATCCGAAGGGCACTAAACTCAGAAAAGAAATGTCAAAATACTCACCTAATCCACTCGATCTGTAGTTCCTCGAAATCTGCTGCGTTGTCTCTTAAAGACATTTTATTCAACTTTTATTTAAGAAAACTTATACGCACTATAATAACACTTTCTTCTCTTAAATTCTTCGTAAGAAATTATAAACAAATGACATTCCAAACGTCATCGATGACGAAACGCCAGCTGATTGGCTGAGATTATAACTCATTGTTAATAGCTTCATCCGTTTCAAACTGAGCGTAACAATGAATCTAAACATCCCGATCATCATCATATTCGAAACAATAAAAAGAAATCAACGAAATGTTGCCACTCAATTTAAGGAGTTTCTAATTTATTTTATCCAAAATTGAAATTACGGTTGTCCGATCCTTTTCGGTTCCGATCTCGGATATTGAATAGGTTTCTCGCGTTGTCCTTTTGCTGAAGTCCCGTCTTTCTCACAGATCTTCCGTCTGGCGTATTATGATGAGAGACTCCTGTCAAATCTGTGCGTTAAACAGCTGCTTGAGAGGTGATTTATTAATTGCCCAAGTTGCCGAACGCTAAGCATACTTGGCTGTTATTGATCAAATAGAAGTGGGTTCGAGTCCCCGAATGGATGTTTAATAATATTTTTGCCTCTCTTCTGACGCGTCGCCTTCCGTTTACAGATCTTCTTATTGGCAGCGTTATTGTAACCGTTTCCTGTTCCGTCTCTGTGACAAAGCATTTGCTTGAGGAGTCAATTGTTTTTAAATATATAGTAACTATTAGGAAAAAATGAAATTCTTCAAGTTTTAATACACTATTAATACAATGGACATGTAGACTAGGTCTGCCAAGTATGTAATTAGCATATCTGACTACTAAACCAGCAGGCTTGTTCCTGTGTATGGGTTTTTATGTTGTATGAGAAACCAGGACAACCTCACTAGAACTTTTAGGTTATTGCTGTTTTTGTGTAGGGGAGCTCTTGGCGTTTTAAAAAATTTTGAAAGAGAAAGATATATTGACTGTGATATGTCTCGGGAGTCGAATCTCCCATAGAGCAAAGGTCCACCCAGTGATGGGGTCCCTGTGCCAAAGGGGCTCTCTGCTTCACATACAATTGAGTATATGAGTTGCGCATGCGTGATGGCTCCCTTGTGCTAAACTGCACGTGGATCTTTATAAACCTCTATACGGCACTGATTTACTTAAAACAGGAATCTGAATTCTACAGCAGTTTCCATTTATTATGAAATTTATTCTGCCTGAGTGGTATAGAATTGGTTCGTAGTGACACTGCAGTATCGGGTTCCGGGTTCGAGTCCCATGATAGCATGGTTGATTATGGATATTTTGTTAACTCTAACTGAGGCAGTGGTCAGCAGTTACTTAGGTTTTAGTGGGGCATTGTCGTTGTATATTCCTGTACCAACTAGGAGTAGTTTCTAGATGTTTTAATTTACTTTTTTTCGTCCAATAAGGTGCAAATCAAACCAAAAGTAAAGACTTGAATTGTTCGTTTTGATTTTTGTTGATAAGAAAGCGATCTCCTTGAGAAATGGCCGAGTCTCTACGAAATTTTATGTTTCGTATTATTTGTTTCGTTTTCTTGAGTTTAAAATCGGGATTTCGGTTGAAATGATGAGATATTGATACTTTCCACAATGATATTTTTGAATAAATTTGTCGAAATATCCTAATGAAGATTGCTTGCTTTGTCAATCTGTTGTGTTGATGGGTTAATTTCAAAGTGCACACATATTCTGTGTGTATTTGTGATGGAACACCCATTCACTTTTACTTTGCCTTAACCAGTTTCATTGACGTTATATTTATCATTTTGGGGCTTTGATTTTCAGTTGGCATGATTACTTTTCTTCACCCAAGCCCGGTAAAGAAGTTGCGCATGCGCAACTCCGACTTTTTATTGACAGTCGCTAATGCGCACGGAAAAACACGCTTCGCTCTTGTGTCATACGCGAGCGCGACTCCCCCTAGCGCGATCCATTATCGTAGGTTTGAGTCACAGGAGGTATCGTAGGTTCGAGTCCCAGGAGGTATCGTAGGTTCGAGTCCCCCGATAGCGGGTCGCCCTAGCGCGATCCGCTATCGTAGGTTTATGCAATTTTTTTTCCCAGAGTCAGTTGCACGCGGCATGTATAATAAGTGGCATTAGGTCACGGAAGTGAGTTGAGAAAAGTTTTTGAAATGTTGTTTAAGTGGGCTTTAGTTGCTCAGAATATTTTGTATAGATTACTTGGCGAGTCTTGATTTTTTTTGCAAATAAACTTTATTTTCCTCACGAAATAGTTTTTGAGGATAATTGATTTTGATTAGATTTAATCTTTAATAATTTGACAGGTGCAATTGCAAGGTGAATTCTTTTCATATTAACTAAGTAACGCATAATATATTTAGCGAACCTTATTTAACTATATTTGGCAATGAAGGAAATGTTGTGGGCAATAAAACTATACCTCCTTAAAAAAGGAAAAAAAGGGGAAGGTCGTTCTTCTACTCTATCTTCAAAATGGGATTGCTTACAGTTCGAGTTGGGTTGTTTTACCTCTGAGTGGCATTCTATTTTTGCACAATGGGATAAATGGTCAGGCCAGAAGGACCCCGATGGCTCAGAGGAGGTTTGCTGGAGGGGACACCCTGGACAGCTGTTGGGGGATAGATGGCAGCCTGTCATCAAGGATATCCAGCGTGTTCTTTAACGTGCACAGGTTACGGCTACGGCTTAACATCCCATCGGATGGATAGCGGATTTTCCAAGCCCATTGCATCTGCTAATGGCTGAGGGTAAGGCGGGAAATTTTTCAGAGATAAATCTCAATGTTGCCCTAACTGGGACTCGAACCTGGGATCTGTAGATTACGAGCCTGATGAGCTATCGACTGAGCCACCCCCGCCCTCGAAAATTTGGAAGCAATGAGCCAGATTCAATATATAGGAATATCTCACGAGTTAGGGGTCAAATGAAAGTTGATATGAGGACTGTCGTAGTAGACTTCTTCGAATTATGCCCCCCCCCCCCCCAATTCATTCTTCTTTCCCACGAAAAGGTGATGGAAACTAAAGGTGGGTCGAAGTTACATCAAACACTACTACAAGTAAAGGGGAAGGAAAAATATGGTTGATGTATATTAGTCGTACATCAAATGAAAGTTCCTGTAGGTAGGTGATTTTAGTGACAAAGAAGAAAATTTGAAATAAAAAATAATTCTCTCTCTATATTCACATTCACCCTAAAGGTAGAAATAAAACGTAAAATATATCGATAGCGCAACTAATGACTGAGTTCGTATTCACTTCAAAGGAAAGATGGGGAGCTGGCAGCCTAGTTGAGTAGATAAATCGGAGTCCTACCTTCTTTTGAGTGAATACGAATTCAGTGATTGATTGCACTATAGATAAGCTTTAGGATTTATTTTCGTACTTTTTAGGGTACAGATAGGAAGGTAGGTATTTCTTTTATTTTTTTTTTATTTATTTATATATTTATAACCGGTTAACGCAGTTATTGTAATAACTATTGGAGTACCAGCCTACTTTTTGTTCCAGGTAAAGGTGCTAGATGCATTGCTCAAGTATTTTCCCCTAAACAGATTCTTGAGAAATATTTAGTTTCAGAAACCTCTGGATACTAAATTTGTAGATTTCAGAAATACACATATATTGAGACGTAAAATCTCTTATATAATGCGCATGCTTGATTTAGTCCGAAAGTTTCTGTTAAAATGTAAATTCGTATATAATACGCACCCATAACTTTTCAAGATTTTATCTCAAAGAAGGTTTTTCTCCAGAAGCTTTTTTTTTGTGGTCGTCTGGAAGATGCTCAGCGCGATGATAGTTCTTCTACGAATTGAAAGAATATGTCGCTTCTTCAAACGAACTGCCCATCCATATGACGCTTTAAATTCTGTTGTACCCATAAGAGATTTTTTAAGTTCCAGAGCTTTAAGTCTGATTTCAATGCATGAAACACCGATGCCCTGCTGCCTCCGATCTACTCCCCACTCCATTAGTTTTGTCTAGGTCTGGAAAACTTGGTGGTAACCCACGATTCTCTTTTTCTTACTAGGCAACACTTGCAGCGCATCTTTACCCCCCCCCCCCCCCTCCACATAATCAGTTACTCGTTAATGGGAAAATGACATGATGCGCGTTTGACGTCAAATTCTGCATATTTTACTCCTAACAGCTTTTCTGCTGCAGTATAACATTTCCTCGTATTCATTTATAGGGCTGCCCACTACTCAAAAGGACAATGTCTCACAGCTGTACATGCGACTGTTCAATATTGAAAATGATGTATTTTTTTGCACGCTAGTATAATATTTACCCCCGTTTTAGCGGGCTAAAATGAGTAAAAATTGCAAATATTATACTCGAGATTTTACGGTAACTATACACAGAAAATTATGCGGCTGCATTTAGTGTATAAGGAATATTTGATCAGATGTTTGAAATCTGGTATTCATTGCAATAAATAAATTTATTATTAATTACTAGTTTATTAGCAGATTCACACATGCACACAATAGTGTACATAAAAGATGCCGTTGACTGTCCTGCTTGCAGATTTCTCCCGATGGATGCTGTTGAATGTCCTGCTGCTTATTTCCTCCCAATCCGAATCCAAACTTGGAGACTGATGTCAATTTATGTGGTTATTTCTATTTCTAAATGCTCCTTAGAGATCCCAACATTTTATATTGATGAGGGTGAAGATAGCGTTAGTCGTGGTCAATTATTAATTATTTTCATACATATTTGTGCCTTTACTAGATTACTTTATCTTTTATGATGAAGGCAATATTGCACGGATTTTCCTATTTTTAATAAAGGTACGACGATCTGTAATTCGCATTTCTCCAACAAATCGAGCACTTCACTGTTGGTAATATTTACAGAGTTTTTATTACCTATTTACAATTATTATTTACAAATACTTCATAACTGCCTATAGCTATGACTACTGCATCGCTATACCTTAGGCTGTGCAAAGAGAGATCGATCCTCATAATATATGTGTATTAGGATTTCTAACATTACATTTTTAATTTTTGGCATATTGTAATCAACTTCTAACAAATTGCAATTCTGCATATATAAATAATCATCCACATCTATTTGTATCTCTACATTTAAAACACACATATTCTTCAAATTTGTCAATTTCTACCTGGAGAATCCAAATCTCAATAAGAAAAATAGCATCAATGATCACTTTTAAACTTTTCAAAATAATCTGTAACGTATCAAAACGTTTTCTACTTCTTCTTATGTTCATATATAAGCAGTTTATTTCATTACTATACCTTTCGAAGTAGTATCCTCTCAACTGTTTAATACCTATCCATCCATTGATTGATTAATTCAAATAATTTATTCATTCCCAATATTAGAGAACTATTTTACGATTAATTAATAACTAAACAGAAAAATATAAGAAGACGCATTTTTTAGCTTGTTCGAATAAAGGCGACGAAATAAATGTTATTTGCCTGACAAAACTTACAAAGCATATTCCTGCATCACACTACGGTTATCACCATTGTCTTCCCATATATTTTAATTCCCGTATGAGAAATCTGTAAATGGTAGCTAGGTATGCACTGGACGGACAGAATTCCCCTGTGATTATGCATAGAAACTGCCAGACCTTGACCTGAAGTCTGACCTCGCCTTTACTTGGTACCTTTCAAAAGGCATACTCTATTGTGGAACGGAAAGGAAGGTAAGCCAGATCGGTGTGGCCTACATTTCTGGACTTTTTTTCCACCCTGCTGAGATCAACCAAACAATGTCCTGGTGCTGACCATATATATACTAACTTAAATCGAATACTGGCTCTGAGCTTGAATATGGATCCCAAATTTGTTGTACTGGTGGCCTTCTATTGAAATAAGCTACCAATGTGTTTTCTATTTGACTTTTTATTTTTTTAATTTTACAGCATTAAGTGAATTTTTTTCAGATGGTAGATAGTCCTGATCATAGTCAACGGAAGTACCCAAACCCTTGCTTCTACGGGCATCGTCAAGCCTACATTGAAGGAAGTCCTACCAGTGTAGATAGCTTCAGCCTTTAGTAGTGGAGAGAACAAGTTTTTGCCTCCATGCCTACGATTAAGAGGCTATTTGAAAGCCCATCCTTCTCATCCTCGTCGGCATGATTTCGCCATTCCTTCTTTCAATAAACGTAATTCCTTTAAACATCACACTAACCATTTTCTCTCCATAGGTAGTTGGAATGTGAGGACTCTGCACAAAGCTTATTCTTTTGATGTCTTCACACAAGATTTCTACCGTTATAATATAGATATTTTCGGCTTGCAAGAGACCAGATGGACAGATAAAGGTCAGATTCTTAAATATAATCTTAAATTTCTCTTTTCAGGGAGGGAAGACAATAAACATCACCAAAGCGTGGGTCTACTTCTCAGCAGACACGCTAGTGATGTTCTTCTAGGATATGAATGCATTAATGAAAGGTTTCTTACAGCAAAATTTCATGCAAGCATTAAAGACTTCAATGTTATCTGCTGTTATGCCCCTTCTAAGTATGCCGATGAGAATGAGAAGGATAGATTTTACGGACAACTTCAGAATATTTTGAGTTCTGTTAAGAAAGGAGATATTACCCTTTTTCTAAATGACTTAAATGCCGAAGTTGGTACTGACTCTAACCTTTGGGAAGGGGTGATAGGCTCTTTTAGTATTGTAGCTGCAATGGGCAACGTCTCCTGCAGGTAAGTAAACTTAATGTTTTGAGAATAACTAATACTTTTTAAAACACCGCGACATACATAAGTACACATGGGTTTCACCAGATGGGTTCATAAGAATATGATTGATTATACATTAATTGACCGCAAATGGGCAAGTTCTGTTAGAAATAGCAGGTCATATTGGGGAGCTGAAATTAGATCGGACTATTACCTTATTAAAAGAGTCTTGCAATTTAAACTTAAGAATTTTTTGTGCCAAGTTCGAATAGGTACTTTTAACACCTCACTTATTAAATTTAATTATTAAATAATAATAATAATAATAATAACAATAACAATAATAATAATAAAAAATACCCCCTAAAGCAGCTGCTTGCCACAGGGGTCTGACAGGAGCCTGTCAGTTTCTATGCCAAAGTAGAAGATCAGAGAGGATGGCAGGACCTCAGCAGAAAAACGACACATATATCCATGCTTTACCCGGGGCTCGAACCCAGGTCCCTTAAATTTACCTTGGTGGAACAGTCGATAGCTCCCTTATCATTATGTCAGTTAAGGCCGTATATAGTTCCCTCCCCAAACTTTCTCTCAGCCCTCGGGTCTTTATGACCTGGTCATGCCCATTGTCAGCAAAAACGTGTCGCTCATAGATAAAACAACCTAACCCTTAAATGTTTAAATATAAATACCTGGTTAAATACTGAACAAATTTTGTTGTAAATCGAGGTTTTTATAATATGCAGAGAATTATTAGAAGATGGACACGGAATGTTCTGAATCTCTTCCCCGGTAAACCACAGTAGAATATAGTCAGGTTCAGAGGCTGACTGTAACAGATCACTCTGCCCCGTCTATGGCCTTAGCTCAACAGGGGAGGTCAATAACACATCTTCCAATGTCGGCAGTAACAGTTCGATGCCGTTTATTATTACAAATTTTCTTATTCGATTAAGGAGTATTATTCGATGCCGTAATTGTTACAGATTTCTAGTGTTTTGCTCCGCGACTTTATATTCCAACCTGTAAAGTTCCTAAGATGCTGGCACAGATGGCTAAGGATTATTATAAGTATGATAAAGACGGATAATGGATGGGTTTCATGCTGCAATTGAGAGTTTTTAACAAAGAGTGGGTGATAGTTTGTTTAAATTTTCTAACTTGGAAATGTAGATATTTCCTGGTAGGGAGAAAATGTCCTGGCATGCATAAGGAGCATATATTTTCAGTTCATTGAGTCTGAAGAACGTTACCATTGAAGTTCTTGTTATCCAGACTTCGGCAATGGGAGAATGAACTGATCTGTAGTTTCACATTGGCCACAGTTGAGACAATTAGTGTTATCGGCTAGGTGGCATCTGTGGAGGAATGCTAGGAGTGGTTCCATGTCCAGACGTAAGTGAGTTATTGAGTTTTCATACTTCTTGAATTGTATACTTTGGTTGGTTTCAGAGGGAATCGATTTAGATGTGAGAACATCTTTGGCAGAGAACATTGCCGTTCCATCATCAGGTCGTTATATAATTCCTTACGAAACAATGATGATATCATCTGCATACAATGATGATTCAGGGTGCAAATTTGGAAGAGTTGATGCTCTTTTTGCGACGGAGTCGGCTGACTCATTGATCTCAAAATTACAAGGTCCGGGAACACAAAGCAAAATAATCGAAGAAGCGCTGAGCGTTGCTTGTTGAAGAGAATAATGAAGATAAAGAATAGACGTCTGTGATATTGTCGAAATGTTATTAAGTGAACCGATTTGGAATCAGCTAATAAGAGAAAATGATTAGTTTCTTGAATAATAGAGGTGAAGATCCTGATCATTGCTGTGTCTTCAGCTGAGAATGCGGATCTTCCTGTTGAGTTTTCCACATAAGATTGTGCGTAAAAGGCAGCTAATGCCAATTCCAGTTTATATTTTAAATACCGAAGCATCAGTTCCGATCCAGACATCTTCTGGCCATTTTTTGTTTTAATTCAGAGTAAAAATGTGATCTAATAATTGCAGTAGGCTCTGAAGACAACTGCTGAAAGCTGAGAGAGCCAGTAAGAATTTTATAAGGTGGACAAATCCATGGCTGGAGAGCAGGCGGTTGCCTGATTGAAAGAGTGTGATTAATGTGTAATGATTGCAATCGAACATGTGTTAATAGAGGGGAAGATCCCCCCCCCCCCCGATTCCAGCGATGGAAATGTAAAAATTGTGGCTGACGTCAGATTTTTCCTAGATCCGAAGGTAACGGTGATGTGAATTCTTTTATTGTAATCCTGTTAGACATAAGGCGAACCAGTGAAGGGAGGGGTAGTGCTCCCGTATCAGCATAAAGAAGTGGTAAAGGTGTAGTTTTGGTTAGCCAGTAGCTGATCGTAGAGCCGCCTGATAAACAGGAAAAAGAAAGACCAGTATGAGGTAGGATCTGAGGTAAGAAGTGAAGCACTGTATGTTGTGGCTGATCTATTGGCTGCTGTTATTAATAGCATTAAAATGCGTCTATTAAGACCAATTCTTGGAAAGGTTAAGCTTCTGATGATGTTAAGTAGGCGAAGGTTTTTGTTTTTAACGTTAATGAAATGTTGCTTCAATGTTCCATTGACTTGGAAAGTAAATCCTAAAATCTTCAGCGTAGACAGCCATGGAATGGATCTCTACGCTGAAAGCATTCTACCTAAAGCATATCGATGGTGCAATCAGTCACTGCGTTCGTGTTCACTTTAAAGGAAGATAGGGAAGTCGATTTACCTACTCCACAAGATTGCCGACACCCTATCTATCCTCCCATACAGAGATATAATATTAAGGTAAGAGAAATATTTCCTTTTAAAGATATAACACAAGCAGCAGTAAGCGCTCCCTAAATCAATCATCAAGTGCTGAAAAGAGTTCCGAAAAGAATTCTCGGCTACAGCTCCGAGTAAGGCCCATGCCTTAACCGGAGCTCCAGCCGAGATCCCTTTGATCAGCATTGTCATTTATTGGCACAATTAGTTTATTTAGTTTAGCTCCTATAATTTTAGAGTCAATCATTTTGGAATTCACGTGTATTCAATGATTATTGGATATATTTGTATTTCGTTTATATTTATATAGTTATTTTAATTATATTAAGTTCTTTATTTTCTTCGATCATGTGATCACCAGGTCATTTTCTCCTGAAGAGGTTTTTGTCTTAAATAAATTGAAAGTTTTCACGATCATTTACGTGGAATAAAGAAAAAGATAAATGTCTAATTGGTGTGCTTTTATGGAATGATCATTTGCTGTTCCCCAAATATATTTTAATATATTCAAAATGGCCACCATTAAAATTAAATGGATAAACTTAAAAAAGTAAAAATTATTTTCATTGTTATATGTATCTGGCATTAGAAACATTTAGTAAACAAGGGGAAATAATAATTTGTGGAGATTTCAATACACACAATAAATTATGGTTTTCATATAAAAATGACTCTAAGAGCATACACTTAATTAAACAAATTGAAAACTTTAATCTAATTATATTAAATGAAAAAATTGCTACAAGACAGAACTTGAAAGATAAATGTTCAATAATAGATCTCACAATTTGTTCTGCGGATTTCGCAAAAAGGCTAAAATGGAACATAACGTTCGATACTTATAGAAGTGATAATTGGCCAATTGAAGTAAAATTTCAAGGTGGCTTAAGAATAAAAAACTCAATTACATTAACAAACTGGAAATTATTTAGGGACAATATTAACTTAAAACATTCATTAGAAAATAAAATAGAGTACAATGAAGCAGTTAAAACTTTAAATACACAAGTGAAAGAATGTATACAACTTTTAAGAAAAAATTACCTGCAAATACCATAGAAACAATTTTTATAAATAAATTAATTGCTATTAGAAAAAGAGCAGAAAGATGCAAGAGAAGAAATAATACGTTTAAAGATTGTGAAAACTTTCAAAGACTAGATACAACCATAAAAAAACAAAATCAAAAATATACAAAAAATAAACTGGAACAAAATTGCTGAAAAGATTTCACCTAACACTTCCACCTCAAATTTATGGAGAATATACAAAAAATTACACAATGAAACAGAAGTAAAGAACCCTATAGAAATTTAGGCTCTAAAAAATAATCTATTAATACAGGAGACAACAAATAAATTTGCGGAAAATTACATAAATATACAATTTAATCCAAATAATAATTTAGAAAAAAAATTTAAAAAATCTAATATTTTTCATAAAAACCTTTCATTGTAAAATGACAGAAACACTAAATATACCTTTTTCCCTTTTTGAAATCAATAAATCAATTAAAAATCTTAAAAAGAATACAGCTCCTGGGCCGGATTGCATTCATCATCATCATCAAGCAGGCATGGGCTACGGAGGTCCAACCAGACCGTGCAATTTATTTCTCCAAGCAAGTCTATCCTGAGCTACATCTACTGCATCAGGCAACTGAACAAAAATTCTAACAAGGTCCTGTTTGACATTGTCTGCCCACCGCATCCTAAGTTTCCCCTTCTTTCTGAGGCCTTTAGGCACACTGTTAATAACCCTATTCACCAATCTATAATTATTCATACGGGCAACATGGCTAAACCGACGGAGTCTCTCTCTGCACAATATGCTGCTTAAAGGAGGTTGCAAACTCCTTTGTCTAACCTCATCATTAGTTACAAAGTTGAACCACCTAATGCCCAAGATACTGCGTAAGCATCTGGAATCAAAAGCATCAAGTTTCCTGTTATCTCGTTTACAAAATGTCCAGGTTTCACTACCATAACTAACCCTAGAAAGAACCAAACTATTATACAGTCTAATTTTAGTCTTTAGGTGTATACGCCTATTTCTCCACACTCTCCATAGATTCTTAAAAGTCCCGGCAGCAATCCCTATTCGTCTGTTAATCTCATGCCGCACATCACCATTATCTGTTACATAGCTCCCAAGATAATTAAACTGTGACACCTGCTCAAAACTGCAACCATTCAGATTAATTGAATCACAGCCTGCCTGACCAATTTTCATCACTTTAGTTTTCTCTCTGTTTATAACTACACCTACTCTACTACCAGTCTCATCAACAGCTCGAATGAAAGAGTACATCTCATCAACATCATTTGCCAAAAGGGCTAAATCATCAGCATAATCTAAATCAGAAATTTTCGTATCTCCAGCCCATTTATGGCCAAAATCTTTCCCTTCAGGTGAATTTCGCATAACATAATCAATAACCAAACTAAAGAGAAAAAGAGACAAAATGCACCCTTGTCGAACACCAGAAGTAATGCTAAACCAATTGCTACAACCCTTACCAACTCTCACACACGACTCAGTGTTATTATAGAGAGCTTTCATTATGTTAACTAACTTGTCTGGTATGCCATATGATTTCACAATCAACCACAAATTATGACGATCAACAGAGTCGAAAGCCTTTTTGAAATCAACAAAGCTAGCAACCAAAGGTTTCTGAAACTCTAAACATTTCTCAAGAATCTGCCTAAGTGAAAATATCTGATCCACACATCTCCTACCACTTCTGAATCCACATTACTCATCACGCAATTGACTGTCAACCAGATCCTTAATTCTATTAAGTACAATCATGGAAAGAACTTTACCTGGAACAGAGAGTAGGCTAATACCCCAGTAGTGTAGTCCCATTATACGGTTCCCCCTTTGCACAGTGCTTTCCCCCTATGACGTCACAAGCCACGCCCACTTCCGGCCACGCCCCTATGACGTCACAAGCCACGTCCACTTCCGGTCACGCCCCTATGGCGTAACATGACGTAATCATTACATACTCATTACGTAACATGCCACGCCCCTTTATTAATAATTCCTCCCCCTTTATTAAACCCCCCTTCCCCCTCAGTGGCGCCATCTGTTGACAGTGAGAAGTACTATTTTCCCAAAAACCCTTTATTTTCACTCTAATTTCTCGTTTTCGGACCTCCCGCTCGACCTACCTATATTTCAAGCTCTCCCCCTTATTAAAAACCCTCCTGGCGCCATCTGTTGACAGTGAGACGTACTATTTTCCCAAAAAACCCTTTATTTTAAGTCTAATTTCTCGTTTTTGGACCCCACGGTCGACCTACCTATATTTTAAGCCCTCCCCCTTATGAAAAACCCGCTGGTTGACCATTTAAACACCATACCTATATTTTAAGGCCCCCCTCCTTCACTCGGCTGATGCAAGTCTCAGAATAATTGCATGGAACGATTGGCTGGTCTCAGAATAATTGTATGGAACGATTGGCTGGTCTCAGAATAATTGTACAGAAAAGGATGATACAAAATTCCCTAGTAATTAAACACTCGTCAAAATATTCCTCACCTTTATTAAAATCATTAAACGGTCGAAATAAAAATCAGTTTTCTGTAGAGGCGTTTCACCGGAAAAAAAAAAAATTCTTCCCTCGCTGGGTGGATTCCGCAGGACTATGCCGTGTACTTGTTGTGGCTTAGATGCGTGTCGAACGGGTCAGACATTAACCTAGCAGTCTTTATAACTATCTTTTTCTATGTATTTCTTACACCAAAACCCGATAGTCCTTTCACATTAATATATGTATTTTAAGTCCGTTTCAGTCACATTTATTTCTTTTAACTCCACGACTGTCGCTTACTAGATCTATCCACAGTAACTGTTTTTTAAAGGACTGTCCCGCAGAAAATGCCGATGGGTAAAAAATCTGATTTTATTCGTCGTGATGAAAAATATTGAGGAGTGATAGGATCGACCTAATAGGCTCCGTGTTCGGATCCTCACCCCGGACAGCGTTTCACTGACGGATGGTTAAGTCCTACGAAAATAAAAAATTCCAAACGGGGGATCAAATTGACGAATGAATCCGTGCTGCTCCAAGCATTAGGCGCGCTGTCTTACATCGTGAAAACTCACTGGCACTCTTTATCGTGGATTTCGGACTCGATATTTTCCCCAAGTCCGGAGACGGTTCTCTGCACAACCCTTTATGATAGGTTTCAACGCACCCCATGTAGACTTTTGAAATGACACGTCCTAAACCTTCAAGAGTTGTGCGTATTAGTCTCCATCGGGTTGGTGCCGTCAGATATCTGTGTTTCCACGTAGTAACGCAACACCGAAGAAAAATCGTCTCTCCCATCGTTTGCGTGCGAGCGTATGTCTCATCACGCTGATGAAATCGGGTAAAAAATAACTTTTTTGTACGAGGTAGAATGTTATAGAAAGTAAGAATGCTAAAAAACTTTCATCATGAATGCATATTAACGGAGTAGGGGAACATTAGTTTAAAACTTCGACTATAAAAATAATACATTGCTTCACGCACCTCCACTAATCCACTGAAATTATATTTGCAACGGGACTGATAGCCAAAATTTAGCAAACGAAACCGCTTAACTGACATAT
The DNA here is from genome assembly GCA_038380435.1 of Ryuthela nishihirai. Taxonomy (NCBI): domain Eukaryota; kingdom Metazoa; phylum Arthropoda; class Arachnida; order Araneae; family Heptathelidae; genus Ryuthela; species Ryuthela nishihirai. The sequence goes on along the minus strand of JAWZYU010000003.1, from coordinate 87,647,351 downwards.
ATGCTCTGATCGCGCCTACTGCTTACAAGAGAGACGACCTTCTAACCCGTTTCGATATCTTGTACACTCATCCCCATGTGATCTGACAAGACACAACAAGCGTGTGGTATGCAAAGGTCACGGGGACCAACGTGGAATGCGGCGTCTTTGAGAAGAGTGGCGGGTCCGTCCGAAAACCTAATGGGAAAGTTAAATAATTACTGTTTCCTCTCGAAATACAGAAGGAATTCTTCTGCTGATAGACGCACTTAAAAATAGGAATTTATGAAATTCAAAGGGAGATTGTTGTTTTTACATATTATCGGGATTACAATTAATACCGATTCCCTGCCCTTTAGGTTATGAAATATAACTGGAACCTTATTAGATCACTTAAAATTGAGTTGACACACCTTATGACCGACTCCTCGGAGAAGTGCTAAATCTATGTGGCGGAATACTAAAAATAGAATTCATACGTTTCCGTAAAAAACTTTAGTTCCAATATGAGTTAAAAGGTTATGGTTCGACTCAGGAAAAATAGGATTCGACCTCGGACATTAGAAAAGATGTGCGCCGTATAATTCCGTGGAAAAATACGAAAATCTTTAGCAATATCTCAGGCGTCCTTTGTTAGGCGATAGTATTAACATCCTTATACGTTCTCACTTCAAGCTTGCTTTCTTTATCATAACCCTCGATGCTTGCGAAAATTATCAAAGATGAATAGAGGTCTGAATGTACAATCTTCGGAGTTCATTTTACTGTAGATGTCTAATTCTGGCAGGATCCCTCTCCACTTTTAAAATTTAGATCTTACGCCAAAACCCGATAGTCCTTTCATATACGTATTTTTATAACCCACGTATTTTAAGTCCGTTTTAATCAATACTTATTTCTTTCAACTCACTCCCTCGTGACTATTACTAGAAGAAGGGCTACCTCACAGTAGCAGCAAATAAAAAATCTGATTTTATTCGTCGTGATGAAAAATATTGAAGGTAATAGGGTCGACCTAAAAGATCCGTGTTCGGATCCTCACCCCGGATGGCTTTTAACAAAAGTCCTACGAAATAAAAAAAAAACTCCCCCGTTACGGGACGTTGTTTAAAAAAACTTATTATGGCTGTGTCCTCAGTACATGATGCAAACTCTTTCCCAGGAAGTAACGCTATTCGATGTATCCCCGGGTTACATGCTTTTACAGGGTAAAGCCTGTGTGGCAGAATGTTAAAAGTAGAGTTCATACGTTTCCGTAAAGCTTAAGTTCCAACATGCGTTAAAGGAGTATGGTTCGACTCACTTTGAGAGGAGCAGTCGCTCGGACCAAAAGCCTGATGGGTCTCCCATTACATCGACAAACTACCTGTCCATAGGCTGAGTAAGCATTTAGAATGAAAGATTGAGTCTGCTTCACGACACAGATTCGTAAAACGCTCATTAATTATTTTGTGAGAGAAAGCATGCATAAAGTTCAAACACTAATACATCTTCCCTTTCTAATAAACCATACGATCAAAGTAGATAAATTGCAAGCATCATCGGATCTGATTCCGTATATCTGCTTACGACGAAAATCTCACAATAGCCTATTCAGTACTTTAACCTCCCGATACAGTATGTGACTAGGTCGTTTAACTAAATTACGTGCATAAACGAAAATGTAAAGGGATATCTGTAAATTCGCACAAAGGGATAGGTGAATATTTTCACAATTCTTTTGAAGGCAGAATAACTGTGACGAGAGAGAAAGTATAAAAATGCAGTGGGATGGCTGTAAAAACAACAGATTACAGCGCAAATACTGTAAGGTAGAAAAAACGACTATTAACAAGTGTCATATAAGGAGCGACCGATAAAAGTCACACCGTAGCGGAAGGAGTAATACAGGAAAAATCATAAAATATTAACCCCCCTCCCCCATGCTGGTAAATCACGGTCCATTGCGTACACACGGATGAATATCACAAAAATACTTTGCATATAGTAAAGAACCACCGAAGTTTGGAAATTTAAAATCTGAAAACTCACTGTTTATAGTATTTCCGTGAAAAGTCACCCCCCAGAATCGAGATCTAGCTCTGTCGCCAGTTATTCCAGCGTACTATCTCTTTTCAGCACGTTTGAATAAGTGCATGTGAAGGTGGCTAGCTGCATACACAAGCTTTTCGACAAAGATAGGATGTTTCACTACAGTCTAACACGGAGATGTCTATTAAGTTATTTTTTCCTCCTATTTTTACACTAGTGTCGAAGTCTTAGAACAAGTGGTTCGGGTTAGCACACATTTTTGATATTATCTTGTTTGGCAATCTGAAAGAACACTGTCTGTGGAACATTACCCCCCTGCAAGCTAGTACTAATTACTTTACGATTCTGAGGGACGAAGGTTGTAATCGTTGGCAGATATTTTTCAGAAATGTGTAATCAACCATAGTGTTCGGATATTTGATCCATAGTAAGACATGAACGATGTTTACCGGCCATCAGCGACCCCTTCTACGGATCGTATGAGAGGTAATTGTTACGACAATTAGCTACGTGAAGTCGTGTTTATTTTTAAAAGCAAAGACACACTAATTACCGACTAGCTAGAGAACGATATATTAACCTGCTAAAGTTTGATTTTAACGATCAGATAGTGTATATATCATCACTTTTTTAGTTCATAATAATATTCCAACTTTTAAAGGAAATATTGTCTCGTTATAAACGATTACATACAAAGAGATACACACTCTATACTTTAAATCTATAGAGACAACGATCACTATCCCAGGAACACATCTATGAAATATCACCACATTTTTGTTTTTAACGTACGGTTGAATCGTTCTACGAACCTAGCTTTGGTTTCCCATCCCTTTCTTTTACACCCACCCGATATAAAACATTCGACCCAACATAGCTTGTTAGCTGTGCGAGGTCTTGATACAGAGAACAATATTAACACTTCTAAGGCTGACCTTAAAATCCCCGTTAACTATACAAAAGAAATCACATTGACAAAAATATCAGAGACATTCATATTTATTTACATTAAGGTCACATTAATATTTAGTTCGTACATACCAGTTCACCGTGCACCTCTTTTAGTACTGTTGCAAAGTTCAATTTAGACATAAACGCGACATTAGCAGGACGATTTAGTTCGATACATGATTCTTCCACAAAACTTACGGCAATATCAGTTAGATTAACGTTTCTTACCACTTCGGGGAAATAATCGTAAGCTGATTCAGCGTTTATGGTGAGGCACGAATGGCGAAGTTGACTCGGATGATCCACTTCACACCCGAAACTGTTCTTACGTAGCAGCGTAAACAGTTCTTTTCGGAGATCTGTTTTCAAAGTCCGCTTTAAACAGTCCATAAGCTTTACGAAATCACTGCTGTCTTGTTCAAGGGGTCGATCGTTAGATGGTGGGCTTCGAGGAAGATTTGCCGCTAATTCTACCTTCCGCACTGCATTCCAAAATTTACCGTTTTCAAACTTCAGAGCCATCAAACTGTAGGTGATTGGATCGCATAAATCTGTCAACCGCTGCCACTGTTCGACGCTGAGCCGAACCGATGACGAAAATACAAGTCCTCCGTCACGGGGGATGCTTTTTTTAATGACCACGCCGTGTCCACCTTTGAGCACGACGAGGCAAACCATAGCGTCCAGTTCATACTCGCCGTATTCGACATCTTCGAACGCTTCGACGATTGTAGACGCATACGAAACCAGTCCATGCCACTGCTCTTCAGACAGCATCACACCGTCCTTTGTAGGATATAGTTTTAACGAGTCATCACTCTGGAACACACGTATGTGCACTTTAGGATATGACCGATATTCACAAACGCTCGCAAATAAATCCGATCCGAGTTGAAACATATGGCTGTCATCATCTCTAACAGCAAGTCGCTTCGCAGGAAGATCACCATCGGTCAGGGAACGTTTAGCACAAGCCATAGCAAGTCGATACTGGAAAAAATAATGCCTTACAGCCCGTCGAAGGGTAATACTTATACCTTAAACCTGTGACGTGTCCCTGTAACTCCATCCCATTGGTCGAGATCTGGTAGATTTGCCATCTCTTAGTAAACATGATGACGTCTACAAATATTTACGAGCCTGTATAGACGTGCTTTCGAAATATGCATGTGGTGCTCCTTTAAAACGGAAATCGTGGGAGCTTTTGATCACAAAAACCTTTCAGAATATCTCTGAAATTACAAACAGATAAGGGGGGTTGAATTCATTAACAGAGTATTTCAAAAGGATCTTAAAAACACACTCATAATGAAACCAAAGCTAGCATCGTAGAACGATTCAACCGTACGTTAAAAACAAAAACGTGGTGATATTTCACAGGTGTGTTCCATGGAGGCGCCACTCAGGGGGAAAGGGGGGTGTTTTAATAAGGGGAGTGGCCTGTTACGTATTCATTACGTAATCATTACGTAACAGGCCACTCCCCTTATTAAAACACCCCCCTTTCCCCCTGAGTGGCGCCTCCATGGAACACACCTGTGAAATATCACCACGTTTTTGTTTTTAACGTACGGTTGAATCGTTCTACGATGCTAGCTTTGGTTTCATTATGAGTGTGTTTTTAAGATCCTTTTGAAATACTCTGTTAATGAATTCAACCCCCCTTATCTGTTTGTAATTTCAGAGATATTCTGAAAGGTTTTTGTGATCAAAAGCTCCCACGATTTCCGTTTTAAAGGAGCACCACATGCATATTTCGAAAGCACGTCTATACAGGCTCGTAAATATTTGTAGACGTCATCATGTTTACTAAGAGATGGCAAATCTACCAGATCTCGACCAATGGGATGGAGTTACAGGGACACGTCACAGGTTTAAGGTATAAGTATTACCCTTCGACGGGCTGTAAGGCATTATTTTTTCCAGTATCGACTTGCTATGGCTTGTGCTAAACGTTCCCTGACCGATGGTGATCTTCCTGCGAAGCGACTTGCTGTTAGAGATGATGACAGCCATATGTTTCAACTCGGATCGGATTTATTTGCGAGCGTTTGTGAATATCGGTCATATCCTAAAGTGCACATACGTGTGTTCCAGAGTGATGACTCGTTAAAACTATATCCTACAAAGGACGGTGTGATGCTGTCTGAAGAGCAGTGGCATGGACTGGTTTCGTATGCGTCTACAATCGTCGAAGCGTTCGAAGATGTCGAATACGGCGAGTATGAACTGGACGCTATGGTTTGCCTCGTCGTGCTCAAAGGTGGACACGGCGTGGTCATTAAAAAAAGCATCCCCCGTGACGGAGGACTTGTATTTTCGTCATCGGTTCGGCTCAGCGTCGAACAGTGGCAGCGGTTGACAGATTTATGCGCTCCAATCACCTACAGTTTGATGGCTCTGAAGTTTGAAAACGGTAAATTTTGGAATGCAGTGCGGAAGGTAGAATTAGCGGCAAATCTTCCTCGAAGCCCACCATCTAACGATCGACCCCTTGAACAAGACAGCAGTGATTTCGTAAAGCTTATGGACTGTTTAAAGCGGACTTTGAAAACAGATCTCCGAAAAGAACTGTTTACGCTGCTACGTAAGAACAGTTTCGGGTGTGAAGTGGATCATCCGAGTCAACTTCGCCATTCGTGCCTCACCATAAACGCTGAATCAGCTTACGATTATTTCCCCGAAGTGGTAAGAAACGTTAATCTAACTGATATTGCCGTAAGTTTTGTGGAAGAATCATGTATCGAACTAAATCGTCCTGCTAATGTCGCGTTTATGTCTAAATTGAACTTTGCAACAGTACTAAAAGAGGTGCACGGTGAACTGGTATGTACGAACTAAATATTAATGTGACCTTAATGTAAATAAATATGAATGTCTCTGATATTTTTGTCAATGTGATTTCTTTTGTATAGTTAACGGGGATTTTAAGGTCAGCCTTAGAAGTGTTAATATTGTTCTCTGTATCAAGACCTCGCACAGCTAGCAAGCTATGTTGGGTCGAATGTTTTATATCGGGTGGGTGTAAAAGAAAGGGATGGGAAACCAAAGCTAGCATCGTAGAACGATTCAACCGTACGTTAAAAACAAAAATGTGGTGATATTTCACAGATGTGTTCCTGGGATAGTGATCGTTGTCTCTATAGATTTAAAGTATAGAGTGTGTATCTCTTTGTATGTAATCGCTTATAACGAGACAATATTTCCTTTAAAAGTTGGAATATTATTATGAACTAAAAAAGTGATGATATATACACTATCTGATCGTTAAAATCAAACTTTAGCAGGTTAATATATCGTTCTCTAGCTAGTCGGTAATTAGTGTGTCTTTGCTTTTAAAAATAAACACGACTTCACGTAGCTAATTGTCGTAACAATTACCTCTCATACGATCCGTAGAAGGGGTCGCTGATGGCCGGTAAACATCGTTCATGTCTTACTATGGATCAAATATCCGAACACTATGGTTGATTACACATTTCTGAAAAATATCTGCCAACGATTACAACCTTCGTCCCTCAGAATCGTAAAGTAATTAGTACTAGCTTGCAGGGGGGTAATGTTCCACAGACAGTGTTCTTTCAGATTGCCAAACAAGATAATATCAAAAATGTGTGCTAACCCGAACCACTTGTTCTAAGACTTCGACACTAGTGTAGAAATAGGAGGAAAAAATAACTTAATAGACATCTCCGTGTTAGATTGTAGTGAAACATCCTATCTTTGTCGAAAAGCTTGTGTATGCAGCTAGCCACCTTCACATGCACTTATTCAAACGTGCTGAAAAGAGATAGTACGCTGGAATAACTGGCGACAGAGCTAGATCTCGATTCTGGGGGGTGACTTTTCACGGAAATACTATAAACAGTGAGTTTTCAGATTTTAAATTTCCAAACTTCGGTGGTTCTTTACTATATGCAAAGTATTTTTGTGATATTCATCCGTGTGTACGCAATGGACCGTGATTTACCAGCATGGGGGAGGGGGGTTAATATTTTATGATTTTTCCTGTATTACTCCTTCCGCTACGGTGTGACTTTTATCGGTCGCTCCTTATATGACACTTGTTAATAGTCGTTTTTTCTACCTTACAGTATTTGCGCTGTAATCTGTTGTTTTTACAGCCATCCCACTGCATTTTTATACTTTCTCTCTCGTCACAGTTATTCTGCCTTCAAAAGAATTGTGAAAATATTCACCTATCCCTTTGTGCGAATTTACAGATATCCCTTTACATTTTCGTTTATGCACGTAATTTAGTTAAACGACCTAGTCACATACTGTATCGGGAGGTTAAAGTACTGAATAGGCTATTGTGAGATTTTCGTCGTAAGCAGATATACGGAATCAGATCCGATGATGCTTGCAATTTATCTACTTTGATCGTATGGTTTATTAGAAAGGGAAGATGTATTAGTGTTTGAACTTTATGCATGCTTTCTCTCACAAAATAATTAATGAGCGTTTTACGAATCTGTGTCGTGAAGCAGACTCAATCTTTCATTCTAAATGCTTACTCAGCCTATGGACAGGTAGTTTGTCGATGTAATGGGAGACCCATCAGGCTTTTGGTCCGAGCGACTGCTCCTCTCAAAGTGAGTCGAACCATACTCCTTTAACGCATGTTGGAACTTAAGCTTTACGGAAACGTATGAACTCTACTTTTAACATTCTGCCACACAGGCTTTACCCTGTAAAAGCATGTAACCCGGGGATACATCGAATAGCGTTACTTCCTGGGAAAGAGTTTGCATCATGTACTGAGGACACAGCCATAATAAGTTTTTTTAAACAACGTCCCGTAACGGGGGAGTTTTTTTTTTATTTCGTAGGACTTTTGTTAAAAGCCATCCGGGGTGAGGATCCGAACACGGATCTTTTAGGTCGACCCTATTACCTTCAATATTTTTCATCACGACGAATAAAATCAGATTTTTTATTTGCTGCTACTGTGAGGTAGCCCTTCTTCTAGTAATAGTCACGAGGGAGTGAGTTGAAAGAAATAAGTATTGATTAAAACGGACTTAAAATACGTGGGTTATAAAAATACGTATATGAAAGGACTATCGGGTTTTGGCGTAAGATCTAAATTTTAAAAGTGGAGAGGGATCCTGCCAGAATTAGACATCTACAGTAAAATGAACTCCGAAGATTGTACATTCAGACCTCTATTCATCTTTGATAATTTTCGCAAGCATCGAGGGTTATGATAAAGAAAGCAAGCTTGAAGTGAGAACGTATAAGGATGTTAATACTATCGCCTAACAAAGGACGCCTGAGATATTGCTAAAGATTTTCGTATTTTTCCACGGAATTATACGGCGCACATCTTTTCTAATGTCCGAGGTCGAATCCTATTTTTCCTGAGTCGAACCATAACCTTTTAACTCATATTGGAACTAAAGTTTTTTACGGAAACGTATGAATTCTATTTTTAGTATTCCGCCACATAGATTTAGCACTTCTCCGAGGAGTCGGTCATAAGGTGTGTCAACTCAATTTTAAGTGATCTAATAAGGTTCCAGTTATATTTCATAACCTAAAGGGCAGGGAATCGGTATTAATTGTAATCCCGATAATATGTAAAAACAACAATCTCCCTTTGAATTTCATAAATTCCTATTTTTAAGTGCGTCTATCAGCAGAAGAATTCCTTCTGTATTTCGAGAGGAAACAGTAATTATTTAACTTTCCCATTAGGTTTTCGGACGGACCCGCCACTCTTCTCAAAGACGCCGCATTCCACGTTGGTCCCCGTGACCTTTGCATACCACACGCTTGTTGTGTCTTGTCAGATCACATGGGGATGAGTGTACAAGATATCGAAACGGGTTAGAAGGTCGTCTCTCTTGTAAGCAGTAGGCGCGATCAGAGCATATATGTCAGTTAAGCGGTTTCGTTTGCTAAATTTTGGCTATCAGTCCCGTTGCAAATATAATTTCAGTGGATTAGTGGAGGTGCGTGAAGCAATGTATTATTTTTATAGTCGAAGTTTTAAACTAATGTTCCCCTACTCCGTTAATATGCATTCATGATGAAAGTTTTTTAGCATTCTTACTTTCTATAACATTCTACCTCGTACAAAAAAGTTATTTTTTACCCGATTTCATCAGCGTGATGAGACATACGCTCGCACGCAAACGATGGGAGAGACGATTTTTCTTCGGTGTTGCGTTACTACGTGGAAACACAGATATCTGACGGCACCAACCCGATGGAGACTAATACGCACAACTCTTGAAGGTTTAGGACGTGTCATTTCAAAAGTCTACATGGGGTGCGTTGAAACCTATCATAAAGGGTTGTGCAGAGAACCGTCTCCGGACTTGGGGAAAATATCGAGTCCGAAATCCACGATAAAGAGTGCCAGTGAGTTTTCACGATGTAAGACAGCGCGCCTAATGCTTGGAGCAGCACGGATTCATTCGTCAATTTGATCCCCCGTTTGGAATTTTTTATTTTCGTAGGACTTAACCATCCGTCAGTGAAACGCTGTCCGGGGTGAGGATCCGAACACGGAGCCTATTAGGTCGATCCTATCACTCCTCAATATTTTTCATCACGACGAATAAAATCAGATTTTTTACCCATCGGCATTTTCTGCGGGACAGTCCTTTAAAAAACAGTTACTGTGGATAGATCTAGTAAGCGACAGTCGTGGAGTTAAAAGAAATAAATGTGACTGAAACGGACTTAAAATACATATATTAATGTGAAAGGACTATCGGGTTTTGGTGTAAGAAATACATAGAAAAAGATAGTTATAAAGACTGCTAGGTTAATGTCTGACCCGTTCGACACGCATCTAAGCCACAACAAGTACACGGCATAGTCCTGCGGAATCCACCCAGCGAGGGAAGAATTTTTTTTTTTTCCGGTGAAACGCCTCTACAGAAAACTGATTTTTATTTCGACCGTTTAATGATTTTAATAAAGGTGAGGAATATTTTGACGAGTGTTTAATTACTAGGGAATTTTGTATCATCCTTTTCTGTACAATTATTCTGAGACCAGCCAATCGTTCCATACAATTATTCTGAGACCAGCCAATCGTTCCATGCAATTATTCTGAGACTTGCATCAGCCGAGTGAAGGAGGGGGGCCTTAAAATATAGGTATGGTGTTTAAATGGTCAACCAGCGGGTTTTTCATAAGGGGGAGGGCTTAAAATATAGGTAGGTCGACCGTGGGGTCCAAAAACGAGAAATTAGACTTAAAATAAAGGGTTTTTTGGGAAAATAGTACGTCTCACTGTCAACAGATGGCGCCAGGAGGGTTTTTAATAAGGGGGAGAGCTTGAAATATAGGTAGGTCGAGCGGGAGGTCCGAAAACGAGAAATTAGAGTGAAAATAAAGGGTTTTTGGGAAAATAGTACTTCTCACTGTCAACAGATGGCGCCACTGAGGGGGAAGGGGGGTTTAATAAAGGGGGAGGAATTATTAATAAAGGGGCGTGGCATGTTACGTAATGAGTATGTGATGATTACGTCATGTTACGCCATAGGGGCGTGACCGGAAGTGGACGTGGCTTGTGACGTCATAGGGGCGTGGCCGGAAGTGGGCGTGGCTTGTGACGTCATAGGGGGAAAGCACTGTGCAAAGGGGGAACCGTATAATGGGACTACACTACTTACCCCTATAGTTATCACAAGAACTGCGATCACCTTTTTTGAAACTAGGGGTAACAATAGCTCTGGTAAAATCCTTAGGAACCATGCCTTTATCATAAAAGATATTCAGAATTTCAGTCATCCAAGTGGTAACCGAAACATTCCCAGCTCTAAGCATTTCCGTAGTAATTTCATCTACCCCTGGGGATTTATGCAGATTAAGTTTAGAAACAGCCAAAATAACTTCAGATTGTGTTATAGGGCCAACATTAAAGCCATCAATGCATCTATCATCATTGCAAACAATGGGAGTAGAACTAACCACATTGTTTAGAACATCACTGAAATTCTCAGCCCACCTAGCCCTGACAGAATCCTCACCTTCTATAACTTTACCTTGTTTATCCTTCAATCCCTGTATACCTGTCCGTTTTCTACCACACAAAACATTATCTATCTGGTACAGCTCTCTGCTGTTGTGCTGTCTAACTGCTTCCTCGGCTTTGTCAGCCAAGCCATCAAGCCAAAGATTCTTATCAGCAGCTAACTGATCCTTTACATATTTATTAAGCTCTCTGTAATGCTTTCTATTAGGACTAATAGGGTATTGATTAAAGACATTCCTGCAGTTCTTTCTTTCCGAAATAAGCTCAAGTGCCTTATCACTCAGATAATTCTGTCTCCTCTGCTCCTTTTTTCGTAAAAGAGTTCTGTTATTGTCCAAAAAAGCCTGTTTAAAATGATCCCATTCTTCCTCAACTTCAGTAGTAAGCAAACCATGATTGTCATAATGACTAAGTAACCTATCGTGGTAAGCTTTGGCTCTAACTGGGTCTTTCAGAGCTTCAGTATTAAAAGCAAATTTTTTAACCCTAGCACAACATTTTTTAAGTTTAAGTTGCAAGACACTTTTAACAAGGTAATGGTCAGATCCAATTTCAGCTCCCTTATATGACCTAGTTTTCCTAACAGAACTAGCCCATTTGCTGTTAATTAATATATCATCAATCCTATTCTTATGCAGTCCAATGGGTGAAACCCATGTGTACTTATGTATGTTGCGGTGTTTGTAATAATTGTTAGTTATTCTGAATCCATTGAGTTTACTTACCTGTAGGAGACGTTGCCCATTGCTATTGCAGCTATCAATACCAAAAGGGCCTATTACTCCTCCCCAAAGTTCAGAGTCAGTACCAACTTTGGCATTGAAGTCACCAAGAATAAGGGTAATATCTCCTTTCATGACAGAATTCAAAATATCCTGAAGTTGTTCATAAAACCTATCCTTCTCATCCTCATCGGCATCCTCAGTGGGGGCATAACAGCAGATAACATTCAAGTATTTAACGCTTGTCTGAAATTTTGCTGTAAGAAACCTTTCATTAATGCACTCATATCCTAGAAGAGCATCACTAGCATGTCTGCTGAGAAGGAGACCCACGCCTTGGTAATGCTTATTGTCGTCCCTCCCTGAAAAGAGAAATTTGAAATTATTTTTAAGAATCTGACCTTTATCTGTCCATCTGGTCTCTTGCAAGCCGAGGATATCTAAATTATAATGGTGGAATTCTTGTGTGAGGACATCAAGAAAAAAAGCTCTGTGCAGAGTCCTCACATTCCAACTACCTATGGAGAGCATTACTAATAATTTATTAAAGAACTTACCTCCTAACTGGATTAAATCAATATTAGATATATTTAATGAAATTTGGTTAAACATAAATTATCCAATAGAAAGGCTAGAAAATCATATGATATTTATTAAAAAAGAAAATAAATCAGCAGAAGATATAAATGCATATAGGCCTATACGTTTAAATTCTAATATACTTAAACTCTTTGAAAAGATTATAATGAATAGAGTAACATGGTTTCTAGAAAAACATAATATATTCCATAAATTCTGCTATGGTTTCAGATTTGGAAGGGCAAGCTACAGTAATAGACTTACAAAAAGCTTTTGATTCAATATCATTTCATGCTTTATTAGCAAAAATTAGGAAATTAAAAATATGTGGAAATTTATATCATTTCTTATTTTACATCATACAAAATAAATACTTCAAAGTAAAAATAGGCAATACTTACTCTAAAAAATATAACTTTTTAAATGGAATTATCCAAGGCGATATCTTATCTCCTACAATGTTCAATATATATCTAAATGATATAGTTCATATTTTTGAAAATAATATTAGATTCGGAACATATGCTGATGATTTAGTTTTTTGGACTATTCATCATGACACTGAAATTATTAGAAAAAGAATACGAAATACTTTATGTAAATTATATCAATATTGTAATTTTTGGAATTTAAAAATAAATATAGAAAAAAACTAATATAATTTACTTTCATAAATATAAGAAACTCCCAAATGATTTTAAAATTAAAATAAATAAAGAGAATATTAAAATAGTTGATAACTTAAAATTTTTAGGGGTAATTTTGGATTCTAAATTATTATGGAATAAATATTTACAGGCAGCACAAGATAAAGCAAATAAATTATATAACTATATTAGATATTTAGGTAATGCAAAATGGGGTGTATAAATAAAAATTTAATACTATTATATAAATCTATAATTCAACCGAAATTCACATATGGATATGAACTAATCAATAACATGTCATTCACAAAAACGAAAACAATGGAAAAAACGCAAGCAAAGAAATTAAAATTCTGTCTTGGAATGCTAGAATTCACACAAAATGTTAATATCTATGCTGAAATTGCCATTGCACCCTTAGTAATAAATAAACAATATCAAATATCTAATTTAATAACTAGAATAATTACAAAAAATGTTAATCATGCTATTATTGATAAGATTATGATTGACTTTAGAGATTTTACATTACCTAACTTACCAGAAAAAAACAAATTTAAAGAAATAATTTATAAGAAAATTAGTGGTGAATATATCGGACAAGAACCATATTGGACAACTGCTGTTCCAATAATGCATTATAATATTCCAGGAATATATAAGTAAAAGGATATGGACAGAAATAACTTAAAATACTTAACAAATAGTTACATTGAAGAAAATTTTCAGGGATTTAAAAAATTATATACTGATGGGTCATTCAACATGGATAAAGATATTGCATCAGGTGCTTTTTATTGTGAATCTGAAAATCACCATTTCCAATTTAAATTTGACAAGCCTAATCCGATAGCAGTTGCAGAAGTAACTGCAATTCTCTACGCTATTGATTGGGCAAAAAAATTTCACAATGAAAAAATAGTAATATTAACTGATAGTAAAACAGCACTAGATATATTTTATAATAATCCTTCAAAAAGCAACTTTCCCATATATCAATAACATACTACTTCTAACAAGACAACACATACAAAAAAATAATCTACTATACATTCAATGGATACCATCCCATATAAACATAAAAAACAATGAAATTGTAGATACACTTGCGAAACAAGCACAAGAATTAAACACGACAATAACTGCACCATACTTTTTAACACTACATAAAAATCAAAATAAAAAATTATTATGGGAAGTACTACAGAACTGTTATATAATGCATGCTAGAAATACACATAGATTTCAAATCTCTCAAAACATAACAAATTTCAAAGACTTTGGATTAAATAAAAATGAAATTAACCTCATTATGAGAATTAAAGTAAACTGTGCAATGACAAATACAACTTTATATATGATAAAAAAAAAATTAGAATCGCCAAATTGTAAGGACTGTAATTTGAGACAGGATATTGAATATATCATTTTCAAATGCAAAAAATATAATCTGGAAAGGGAAAAATATTTTGAAAAACTATTTAAGTTGGGAGTTACCCACTTTAACTTCCAAGACATTTTAGAACCTCAAAAAAATTCAAGGAGAGTTAAATATTATAAATTACTGATTTCCTTCTTTAAGGAGATTAGATTATTTGAGAAAATGTAAAAAAAAATCTCTAAAAAAGGTTTAACTAAATATATATATAATAATATTAAAAAATAAAACTAAAAAAAACTAAAAAATAATAACAATAAATAAGAAATAAATAAATAAACCATAAAAAATACAAACAAAGAAAAAAAAATAAAAAATAAAAATAGAAAAAAATATATATAATTTCAAATTTCTCTTGTAACAGGTTTCTCCTTTATTATGACTGGATGAGTCTATGTATGTTGGATTATACGTAGGAATTTCCAAGATGTTGAGCGAAGTAAATCATCATCATCATAAATATTCTTTCGGGATCACAAACCTATTTTCATTTTAACCTCAGGAAAAGGTTGGAATGGAGAAATAAGCGAACTGATTTCAAAGAAAAATCAAGCACATTTAACAGTGCTAAATGATAATACATCTGACAATGAAATTGAGTATAAACGCATAAGAGCAATCTTAAGAAGAGAGACAAGGAAGATAATAAGAAACGATTGGGATAAATATGTTTGTAGATTAGAAAACGACATGAATGGATCACAATTAAATGGATATAAAGTGATAAAAAATTAACACAAGGCACTAAAATAATATCAGCATAATAGCACCAAAACGAGACGACTGGGTTCAACATTATACATCCAATTCTGTTTTTAAACGGTAGATAGGTTACCGAAAAAACCGTGCAAAAAAATACCATGCAAAAAAAAATACTGTTAATATAAAAAAATAGAAGATTGGCTCCAGACGTGGAAACCCAGTAGAAATAATAAGTTGTTTTCAAACAAATCATATCAAAATCTTTAATTAATTCTTTATTTGATTTTTATTCATTTCGACACATTTTCTTATTTTTTAAACTTATAAAGATAATTATATGTACATATAAAAAGTAAATTATCCTTGGTAAAGAAAATAATATATAACTAATTCAAGAATACAAAAGTGCAAAAAAATATGACTAACATATGCTTATTAACTAGATTTTATTCGTTGTCACTTTCTGAAAATAGACGCATTTGTTTGCGTAAGACCGGAATTAAATCACTTTCATCGCTTGAAACATTTTGGCCGTCGTGTTCATACTCCAACGGTGAAATGCTCTCTGTGGCATGGGGAACCAAATTATCACTTGTTTCCAATGATTCTGAAGTTTGATTAGTTTTCACAACGAACCCTGTAATCAATCCTTCAGATTCTGATTTGACTAGATCTCTGTAGAATTCTTGATAACGCGTCATATATGACTTCAGTTCACGTTTAAACTGCTCAGCTCGTTCGACAATGGGATCATGTGTAAGAAAATAACTTTCCAATTTACTAGCCATTTGAAGCCCTCCTTTAATTAAACCTGCAGGGAGTGGAACTTCTTCATCACGATCACTTTTTTCTTTTTCATCAGGAGTCTCAAGGACAACTTCTATTATTTCATCTTCGCTAAGAGCTTTGTCAACCAGCAATTCATCAATATCTGCAAACGATAAATTATCGAATCCTAAAGTGATGATATTAGGATATTAAGTCGTATTTGGAGGTACAGGATCTTTGCTTTTATACACATTCTATTCTATCCAAATAGCTTTCGAGCATGCGTTCAATGTTGATGGTTTTAATTCTGATAACGTCAATCCAGCATGTCTGATACAATCTAAAATAGAAAATTTCTTCCACACATCAATAACTGTTATTGCTTTATCCTTATCTAGTTTATCCAAAATGTATTGGAATGTTCGTCTTACGTAATAAATTTTAAATGTGGCAATTATACCCTGGTCTAGTGGTTGTATTAAGGATGTCTCATTAAGCGGCAGAAAACGAATTGCATATTTGTTTGTTCCGAAACAGGATGGCCAGGCGCATTGCATATAATCAATAGAACTTTAAATTCGAGATTTTTTCCCTTCAAATAGCGTTTAACATCTGGAACAAAACCTTTATGGAACCATTCATTAAAAATTTCTTTTGTAGCCCACGCCTTTTTGTTTGCCATCCAATATACTGGCAATTTATTCAAATCTACACTTTTCATTGACCGTGGTCTTAGTGATCGATTGATGAGCAGCGGTTTTAACATACGATCTCTGGAAGCGTTGCTGCAAAATAGATCACATGATCCTTAGCTGCTTTAAAGCCACCAACATTTTTTGTAATTTTGCTACGTAGGTTCTACTCGGCATTTTTTTTTTTAAATACCAGTTTCATCTGCATTCCAAACTTGATCAGGAGTGTATCCATCATCTTCAATGATTTGGGCCAATTTTGAACAAAATTCTTTAGCTGCCGGCTCATCTGCAGATGCAATTCACCTTTTATCTTTACACTATGAAACGCCTGTCTTTGAGGAAATCCTGCAAGCCAACCTGTACTTGCAGAAAATTCATAATTTTTGTTTAACAGAGCTGATGTGGTTGGTTCCATTTCTTGTATGTGCTTATATATTCGTAATGCCATCTGTTTGATGGTGTTTCCGTCTGGAGGTATTATTTTTCGCGAGTTATCTTCTATCCACAGTACTAGTGCCTTTTCCATCTTCACTCTTAAAATATATCTCATGTACGATGACGACTTAGCGCTCAATTTTGTTCCAGAAAGCACAGATTTTCTAATAGTATCTTGATTTTTCTTGATGGTTCTTACAGTAGCTTCGTTCAAACCAAAATATTTACCTATGGATGTTGAAACTTCTCCAGTTGAAGATGATCTAAAATTGGGATCTATTATCCAAAGAGATAACTTTCCTTTTCAGCTTTTGTATAGTTGAATTATCCGATGTCGTGGTAAGGCTTACGAAAAATATTTGAATTGTAGTTAATAAATCAGATGATGAAAACATTTTGTAAATTACCTATCAGCAAAATTTAATTAATTTATGTTACGCACACAAAACTTCAAGAAACAAACAAAAATGTTTTTCGATTTCTTCGATTAAACAACTAAACCCTTTTAACTTTAAACACGAAATGAGAGACCAAGACTAACGTATCTATTACAGATAAAAATTGAGGGGAATTCCCGGAACTCAATGTTGCCGCTTTATTCCGAATGAAGTAGGTCTTGCACAATTTTTCGATTAAATTGAGGATAAAATAGCGAAAACTTGTTGTGTAGTTATGTTAATATAGTTTTTATTTTGGTGATTTTAGTCACCAAACAGGTCCTTAAAATATTTCCTGAAAAATCATGCCATATATATAAATATTGTTACGACAGAAGGAATCTGGCAACCGAAAGCAAAAAGTTTCAGCCAACGAATAAGAACGTTGGGAGAATTTGGAGAAGAAGAGTGGAGTGTTAACGGTCGTTGTGTTGTAACGGTCGTTGTGTTGTAACGGTCGGTGAGTTCGAAAATGGACGGTGAGCTGTTCTGAGACAGTGCGCGTTAAGTATCAAGAAGTAACTTGATGTGTTGTGTATACGCGGAAGGATAAAAGTGGGATCTTTTATCGTTAAGTATCAAGAAGTAACTTGATGTGTTGTGTATACGCGGAAGTATAAAAGTGGGAACTTTTATGGCTAACTTCGAATGTCTACACGGACTGTCTTTTTGTTCGGCTATTGTGTGAAAAGTTATTAGCACAGGACGAGAATTGGTTTACGAGTGAAGATCTTCGGGTGACCTGGTAAATCAAGTAAAAGGTAGTATTTAGTAAAATACACAGAGCTGATATTGTGTGCTCTACGCAGGAAGATTGATGACTTGTGCATGTTAATAGTTGATTTGTTGATAAGATACTTCATCCATATTTCCTTTGTAACAATTTACCTTGTATTGAATTTGGTTTTGAAATATAGCTTTTAATACTCACGCTCAGTGACTATCCATTTTTGTGATCCGCAACATTTGGTGTCAGAAGCGGGATAATTTATTGAATGCCGTTAACTAGAAGTATGGATGAATTAGTAAAGTTGTTAAATGACTTGAAAGCCGATATGAAAGCCGATATTAAAAGTGATCTAGCTGCCCAAAGCGATAAAATAGGTGACCAGATGACCGATATGACTACGCTGATGACTGATATGAAAGCCGATATGGCTGCGCTGATGACTGATAGGAAAGCCATTATGGCTACGCTGATGACTGATAGGAAAGCCGTTATTGCTACGCTGATGACTGATAGGAAAGCCGTTATTGCTACGCTGGTGACTGATATGAAAGCCGATATGGCTACGCAGATGACTGATATTAAAAGTGATCTAGCTGCCCAAAGCGATAAAATAGGTGACTTGAAAGCCGAAATGGCCGCACAAAATGCTGAGATGAGAGATGAAGTGGCTCCTCAAGTTGGTAAGATTATTGATCAGTTCAAGGATAGTAAAACCGAACTCAATAGACAATGCAATAGTTTAAATGTTGAATTTGTCAGTGAAAAAGGTGATCTTGATAGTGTTAAGTTAGATTGTAAACATGGAAAAGAGAAAGGCAACGCATATAAAAATGTGGATCTGCTACTGGAAATCAAGAATCGTAGATATAGCGCAGATAATGCCTTTGACCACGCAACTACTGGTGATGCATGGCAGAGTGTCTATGTCGCTGGTGACATGTCTAGGAACTGTGAAGAACAATCACACAGATCAGAGAGCTGTGAGACTATACAGTACGCTTTGCACTTCAAAATACCTAGGTATACAAGTCTGGCACGATCTGAAGAGAGATCCACACGAAAGGTATTCTATTCCTCGCCGTCAGCAAAATGTGTCATGGACAATTATCGCAAAGGCAGAGTAACGAGTGGTAATGAGGGGGAACGAAACAGAGTTTACGTTTCGCAGAGTGGTCCGAGTAAAGAAGAGGTGTCCATTCATCATAGATACAAAGTGCCATTCGACGTTACTGGGGAAGTCGGAGAGATTTTTCCGAAGCATATAGCCACACTTGAATCGTTTATAGAAAGTGGGGATTTAAGGAAGAGGAATTCCGAAGAATGGCTTAGAAGCATAACAGGTGATGCTAGTAAAAGAGCTTCAGGCAGAGACAGTACTTCAAAGACTAACTTTCTGGATGAAACTAAGCCTCAGAGTTACGATCAGAGAGAAGTGAATCCCTCAGATAATTTCAACGTAGCCACGGTGAATTTCTTTTCTGAACAGTCAATGTGCAGATTTGGACATTATAACCATTTAGATTATAAGGATATAGAAAAGTTTTATCACGACTACAAGAGCTCTAAAGTGGACAATATCATGTTACAAAACTCGTCGCTGATCTCCAGAATGAACAATTTGGCAATCATGACTGATATTTCCCTGGCTAATTACAATGAGAGCTCCAAGAAAGTGAATTCCGAAGAAACAGCAACTATGACCTCCTCGGGTCATGTGTTTTGCTGGAGACCCGAGTGGCGCCATCGGATGGTAGATGAAAACAGCACAGGAGGTGTCGGCAACAAAGTGAGTCTTGTCTTGGCTCCTGCACTTGCTGCTTTAGGTCTCAAGGTCCCTATGATCTCCGGTCGTGCTCTCCAATTGACGGGAGATACTCTGTACAAATTGGAATCCATCCCTGGCTTCACAGTCGACTGCACTAAAGATAAAATCGAGCAGATGATGGAAGACGTCGGATGCTGCATCGTAGGACAGACAGAGGAGCTGGTGCCAACAGATAAGGAGATTTACCGCTACAAGGATCTGATGGCTACCATAGATAGCGTTCCTCTAATGATATGCTCAATTGTGTCCAAAAAGCTGGCTGAAGGAGTGTGTGCTTTGGTTTATGATGTTGAATTCGGAAAAGGAGCTATTGATCTCATCAGTACAGAAGATGTTGCTGTTGATTTAGTTAAGAAAGTGGTTGCAGCATCACAAGCTCGTGGAATGAAGAGTTTGAGTTGTTCAGCTGTTATCAGCAACATGGATTCACCTCTTGAAAACTCTGTTGACAACTCTCTGGAAGTGATGGAAGCTGTTCAGTGTTTCCTTGGTAACGGATCCTTAGAACTGCAAGAGCTCGTCGAAGAGTTAGGAGAACTTCTGCGTTTTGTGAACATTGTGGATAATAGGGTAGATGAAGCATCACGTGTCCGTAAGGTTCTGCATAACGGCAATGCTTTGAACAAGTTTCGTAACATGTTTCATCGAAGAACTGAAGAAGCTTTGGAATCCAGAATTGTTCGGGACGAACAAGACCTAGGAAGGGGGCAGTGTTACGACAGAAGGAATCTGGCAACCGAAAGCAAAAAGTTTCAGCCAACGAATAAGAACGTTGGGAGAATTTGGAGAAGAAGAGTGGAGTGTTAACGGTCGTTGTGTTGTAACGGTCGTTGTGTTGTAACGGTCGGTGAGTTCGAAAATGGACGGTGAGCTGTTCTGAGACAGTGCGCGTTAAGTATCAAGAAGTAACTTGATGTGTTGTGTATACGCGGAAGGATAAAAGTGGGATCTTTTATCGTTAAGTATCAAGAAGTAACTTGATGTGTTGTGTATACGCGGAAGTATAAAAGTGGGAACTTTTATGGCTAACTTCGAATGTCTACACGGACTGTCTTTTTGTTCGGCTATTGTGTGAAAAGTTATTAGCACAGGACGAGAATTGGTTTACGAGTGAAGATCTTCGGGTGACCTGGTAAATCAAGTAAAAGGTAGTATTTAGTAAAATACACAGAGCTGATATTGTGTGCTCTACGCAGGAAGATTGATGACTTGTGCATGTTAATAGTTGATTTGTTGATAAGATACTTCATCCATATTTCCTTTGTAACAATTTACCTTGTATTGAATTTGGTTTTGAAATATAGCTTTTAATACTCACGCTCAGTGGCTATCCATTTTTGTGATCCGCAACAATATTAATATGTTTTTGGCTTCTATTATCCTAACTAGCATTCTGAATGTTTGTAATTGCCCCCTCCCCCTAGATCCGGCTCTGTACACTCGCTCAAAAAAATATCCGAACACTACAGTTGATTACAGAATTCAGAAAAATATCTGGCAATATTTTTTTTAGAAATGAGTGATCTCTCATTCTTCGTGTCACGTGACACGAAGGTTGCCAGATCACATTTCTAAAAAAAATTGTTGCCCGATATTTTTTCTGAATTCTGTAATCAACTATAGTGTTTGGATATTTTTTGAGCATCTGTACCAAATACGTAAGAATTCAAATGTAATAGAAAAGTTACTTTTTTCATTCATTTATTTACACCCCTCTTACTTATTACCCCACAGCAAACACATTTATTTCTATTTGGCTCGTGCAAAAAATGTTTGTGCACCCCTGGTTTATGATTAATTGAGTAGGGGCATTAATTTTGCAAAACAAATGCATTTCTGGGAATTGCTTCGAAGTTATAATTCTAAAGCTTTACCATTTACATTCAAAAGTTTTTTTAAGCATTGGACTACGACAAAAGGGATTATTTAAAACCTGGATGTACAACTCATACATTTCAAAAGAGAATATTTAATCTAACAATTCGTATTCTTTCATATGGGTATGGTCTTCGTTCCCCTAAAACTAACTAAGATTTAACAACTTTAATATTATAAAGGACAAATTTAATATCTAATCACATTAAGCATGGCGGCATTTCGATATTTCAGTTGTAATTATTTTTACTCTCATAGTTACATACTTTCATATCAAGTAGGATGATCACAATTTCTTTTCTAAGAAAAACAAAAGGCAGGTGCGGTGGATGGTTAATTAATAATCAAATAAGATATAAAAAGGATAAGATATAACACTCTCCCAATTATTTCATTTCGCCGAATAAATTTTCGGTATCGTAGGATTATTTCTTCAATAACAATAGCCTGCAGTAAGAAGTTGTGTTCTAATCTTATTCCAAGTTGTCAGATCATTTGATTTTCGACATTCCCATCATTCTGTGTTTCCCGTAATGGTTTAATATCTAACGAATGAGAGCGAACTGGTCAATTAGACATAGTAATAATTATAAAACGAGCAGAGTAATATAAATATATGGAATGATGGGAAAATAAGGATCAGATAGTTGAATCTCTTCGTTTGCGTAATGAATAAGCATTCATTCGAAAGACTTTGGATAATTCTTCGATCAGTTTTAACGACGTAGCACCATATACTCTGAACACTGGAATCTCCCACTTGCGTTGATTCTTTCGAAAATACAAAATTGTTTGAAACGAATCTACAGTAACGTAGGATTATTACTTTAATAATAATGAACTGCATCAAGACGTGCTGTTGTACTCTTATTATTACAAATTATGGCATCATTTTATATTCGATCCTCCTACCATGATATCTTCTCGTGCTTGTTTAATATTCATTGAACTATTGAATTCACAATACATAGAACGAAAGTGGGGAATCTTTATTATTAAGTTCTAAAATGAGACTAAGAAATTCATGATTCGGATTGTTTCAATCATCGCATGCATTTATAAATTCATCTTTCCTTCAGTGTCTACTGTCAGTGTGTGTAATGATTTCCCAAATAATTAAAGACATATCAGGTAATAATAAAGGGTAATATCAGTGCCGAGATGTAGAGATCACTCCCAAGCCATCTGTGCTATGGTAGATCACTCAAGTGAGATGTCAAAACCAATGGATGGGTCCATTTCTAGTCTAATTAACCCCCTTTCCTTCCAACCATATATTTCCAGGGATGGAGATAAATTATGGTATCAAAGTATCTGGGATAATTAAAGGAACACTGCCGATATATAGAGCCCTCCCCCATGCCACCGTGTTGTGTAGTGACATAGCACATAGAAAAGATATTAATAGCACTACTCGGAGTACTTTGCGTTTGACGTAAACTCGGGTTTTTCGTTACTATGGTAACGAAAAAAACAAACTTTTTTCTAGAAACCCCTGTTTGGGTTAGGGCCTCGGAGGTTGTGGGAATCAACTAAAAGGGCCGTTTTGTTACGTTGGTTCAAAAACAAAATGGCGGCGGAGGCCCGTGATCTGTACTACTGCCCCCACTTTGAAAGTCGAATAACTTTTTAACAAATGCGGTACAATCCGATACAAACGTAGTACAAACGAATGGCATCGGAAAAATTTCGAAATCGCTTGGTGGGGGGGGCTGTCTTTCTCACCCCCCGCACTTTGAAAGTCGAATAATTTTTTAACAAATGCGCTACAAATGAAAATTTTTGCTGTACAATCCGGTGCAAACATAGTACAAACGAATGGCATTGGAAAAATTTCGAAGTGGAGGGCTGTCGTTTCTCCAGCCCCCCAATTTGAAAGTCGAATAACTTTTTAACAAATGCGGTACAAACGAAAATTTTTACGGTACAATCCGATACAAATGTAGTACAAACGAATGGCATCGGAAAATTTTCGAAATCGCTTGGTGGTGGTGGTGGTGGTGGTGGTGGGGGGGGGGGCTGGTGAAATGCATCTCCATCCGACGGACGGCGGCCTTTCCAAGGCAATGGGTATCCCCTTTCTCGCAGAGTAAAGGTTGGAGGTTAGTGGATATTAATCTCAACGCTAGACCAGGTGGGACTCGAACCTAGGAACTGCAGATTACTAGCATGAACCAACCCCGCTTTGACGGCAAGTCCATTGGCATCCCATTTCCCACCGAGGACAGGCGGGTTGGGTTGGTTTACCTCTGGACGGCACATTTTTTGCACGCAGTCGGCTAAAGGCCAGATCACAAGATTCCAAGCGCTTGGACGGGGGTGACTCAGTTGGTAATGCGCCAGACTCGTAATCTTCAGTTCCCAGGTTCGACTCCCAGCTGGGTCGGGGTTGAGATTTATCTACGCAAAACTCCCTATCCACGATCAGTAGGGGACAACGATAGGCTTGGAAAGGCCGCCGTCCGTCGGATGGGACGTTAAGCCGTGGCCGCTGTGCAGGAGAGCCATACCCTGTGCATGTTAAAGAACAGACTGGATGGCGTTGACGGGAGGCTACCATCTGTCTCCCGTTGACGGGAGGCTACAGCTGTTCCAGTGGGTTCTCTCTCCCAACCCTCTCTAAGTCTTCTGGGTCCTTGTGACATGACCATTTAGCCCATTGTGTGCAAAAAAAGTGCCTCTCAGATATAAAACAACTCACACCAAAGGCTCAAAAAGATGATGGGATGGATAGGAGGAAGCCAGCTTGTTTTTTAATGTGTACAGGGTATGGCTCACCTGCACACAGCCATGGTTTAACGTCCCATCCGAAGGACAGCAGCCTTTCCAAGCTCATCCGTGTCCTCACTACCTGACAGAGGACAGGGCGAGGAGTTTTAGGAGATATTTTTTTCCCCTTCACTTTGGATGCTGGGTCTTATAACTAATGTTTTGCGTTTTGTCTCGATGTTAGAACACAGATTTTTTTGTTATTGATAAGCAGATAAGTAATCAATTTTCAGTTAAATAAGGTAAAAGCACATCATGTATGACAGGACAAACGACCATGCCATACCTGGGACTCGAACTGTCGCGAGCCAACTCGACACCACGAGATCCAACGAGGCTGCGATAAATGTTGCTGATAGCTGATAGCTGAAACATAACATTCAATGTGCCAGGATCAAATGACCCCATAACCATTTTCATCTGATAATCGCCGATAAGGCCATGAGTCAAAGACAGTACAAAATGTAGTTCACCAAGCTATCGTGAAATCCCTAAGGGCTATGAAAAGAACACGTAGGAACAGGAGCAGAAAGCAAGAACTAAACCAAAAAGGTATCCATATCGAAGATCAGGGGTCTTGCTCTTTGGACCTGCTCTGAGGATCGAACAAATAATGCAAAAGAGAAGAAATCAAATCATGTGGGTTAGAGTCAACACCATCAAAGAAAACCTTCGAGGTGTTCTTAATAAAGTTATATATGTATGCAACTCCAAGATCGTGATGAATTCGTCTGTTGGTGACGAACCAGGGAGTATTCGTCTTAGCACTTTGTTTTGATATCGTGGTAAACAACGGATATTTGTCTTGGTCGTATTCGCCCAGACAGAGGCAGCATAAGTTAATACTGGACGTAACACAGAAAAGTACAGAAGTAATTTGTGGTCAATAGAAAGGATCGAATTTCGACCCAACAACGGTCCAAGTTGTCATCGGATGATGTTAGCTTTATGAATGATGTATTTAATATGGTCGTTCCACTTCAATTTATGATGCAAAATCAGCCCTAAATACTTTGTAGTCTTTTGCCAAGTAATAGGGTTATTAAATATACATAAACTGCTGTCACAAGAAACTTTCTTCAAAGAAAATAGTAGCGCTGAACTTTTGTCAGCGTTTATTTTGATCTTCCATTTATCGTACCATTTTTCAGCCAGGTCTAGACCTTTCTGCAGCCTGTCTATAGCTATCGAAGACCTCAGAGATGGAGAAAGTATAGCTCTGTCGTCCGCGTACATAGCATAAAACAAACGTTCATGCAAGGGGAAATCATGCATGTAGATAGAGAACAGAACAGGGCCAAGAAGGGAACCCTGTGGGATCCCTGCCTGTATACTCTGGACTGCAGATAGACTCTCATTGACACATACTTGAAAAGTACGGCGATGTAAATAGGATTCGATAAAAAGAATCATCCCTGATTGGGCCTTTGCCCTGATGAGCTTAGAAATCAGCCCATCAACCCAAACCTTGTCGAAGGCCTTTGCCACATCGAGGAAGGCAGCAGCTACGAATTCCTTATTATTTAAGGATTCCTTTAGTTTACCAACGACTCGTAAAAGCTGGTGATCCGTTGACATCTTTTTCCGGAAAGCAAATGTATATCCAGAATCACCAGATGTTGAGAGACGAATGTTTGCATTCGATTCAACATTATTCGTTCCAACAGCTTACTGAGACAAGACAACAGGCTAATCGGACGGTAGCTACTTGGAAACTTGTGACTTTTCCCTGGCTTAGGATCATCTTGATCTTTGCTCTCTTCCTTACCTCAGGAAAAACTCCATGTCGTATAAGGACATTAAATATAGAACACAAAAAGACTATTGCATTGACGGGTAAATTCCTGATCATGACATTTGTAACCAGATCCAAACCAGGAGCCTTGTTTCGCCTTAAATTCCCGATTGCTGCCTTAATCTCGTTAGGGGTAGTGAAAAGTGTCCGACTTGTGGAACGCAGATAGAAATGATGTATTTCATCTTTCACCTCTCGTTGAGTAATTTCATCTGACAAGTCAGAATTTTCCTGGAACTGGGTGACCAATGTTGAGGCAAATGCTTCAGCTTTCTCAGCATCACTATATACCACCCCCTTTTCACCTTGTATAGGCTGAAGGTTATTTTTAGGATTTTTTAGCCTCTTTGTAAAGTTCCAAATAGAATTATGAACAGAGAGGTTTTCGATCTTATTTTTCCAAGCGGTTGCTCTGAATTCTGCGATATCTGCTCGAACTCTGTTCTTGAGGGCATAGTGCATATTTTTATCTGCAGGATACCGAAACCTTTGCCACCGATGTCTAGCTTGGTTTTTGGCCTTGACAAGTTCAAGTAAGTGGGAAGGTAACTCAAAATAAACAGGAACCTTTTTCCTCGTATAACTAGCCTTCCTCTTACATGTATGAGAATAGCAGTAAAATTTTCAATGTCAGCCTCAATATTGTGTAAATGCGGAGAACTGCATTTTCCTTTGAAAGAAGCGTGAACAAGTTCTTTATAAACATCCCAATTTGTTGAAACGGAAACAGGAGGCGTTGCCACATTCGATATGGAGAGCTGAAGAGAGATTGGTATGTGATCCGAGTTTAGCGATTGTATAGTATCAAGACTGTAGGTCGGAAAAAAGTGTCCCAACAGGACTATATCAAGCACATCTGGCATGTATTTCGGGTTGTACGGAAAATAAGTGGGACTGGAAGGCGCATCCACAATGATCCCCTTACTAGTAGAATATTCAAGCAGGGTGCGACCATTTAAGTTACACCTTCGAGAATTGCAAGCAGTATGTTTGGAGTGTAGATCACCAGCAAGAATTCCAGCAAGAGGTTGTTTGGAGTCAAGATCACCAGCAAGAATCCGAAAACGAGAAATTAGAGTGAAAATAAAAGGTTTTAGGGAAAATAGTACTTCTCACTGTCAACAGATGGCGCCACTGAGGGGGAAAGGGGGTGAAAGGGGGTTTAATAAAGGGGGATTATTAATTATTAATAAGGGGGCGTGGCATGTTACGTAATGATTGTGTAATGATTACGTCATGTTACATCATAGGGGGCGTGGCATGTGACGTCATAGGGGGAAAGCACTGTGCAAAGGGAATCGGTGGGGTGTGACGATACTACTTGCCTAGCATTTCTCACACTGTAAAGGAGCTACCTAACGAAATTATCGTTGAAAATGTCAATTATAAAATATAAAAAACAATTCGGTACTTTTATCACATGCCTTCCCGGTGGCAGAGTGGTTAGTGTGCTTGGCTACTGCTACAAAAGGGACCTAGGTTCGAGCCCTGGGTAAGGCATGGATGTTTGAGTTTATCTTTCTGCTGAGGTGCCGACATCCTCAGACTTAAAATGGAGAATTAAACTGGCAGGCTCTTATCAGACCTCTAGGGCAAGCAGCTGATTGATTGGGTATTTATTTTTATACTTTTACCACAGTTAATTCTGAAGAAGAGAGTATTCAACCTTCAAGTTTCTCTTCTTTATATTTAAATTTTGGAATCTTAGAGGACGGAATAATTGCCCTTGGACAGTGAAGATCCACAAAGGGGAGAAATTTCAGTTTAGACGGTGGGGAAAAACAATCCTCTCGAAATTGAAGAGGAAATTTCAACTAAACTGAAGTATCGTCCTGTGGACGAGAGGTTAGCACGCTTGGCGACTACTCAAAAAGGGATCTGCGTTCAAGCTCCAGGAAATGCATTGATGTTTTTATCTTTCTGCTGAAGTCTCGCCATCCTCACAGACCTACTATGGGGAATTCAACAGACAGGCTCCTATCACACCTCTGTGGCAAGCAGCTGTTTGCGGTGGTATTTATTATTACAAAATTGAAGAGAAAAAAAGTGAACGAAGACTTTAACTACGAAACGTAACTCGAGCGTCAATTGCAGAAAAATGGACAGTCGTAGCGAAATGGGGGAAAAACTCCATTTCGTTGGTCTCTAAATCTCCAAAGTTTGGCACGCAATGGACTTTACCTCACGATTCAAGTAAACTTAGCAGTTTACTTCTTTGAGCAAATATTCCTCCAAAAGGTTATTCTCCTCCCCACCCATATAATGGACTAAATAATCAGGCTACAATGAACCTAAGGGCTAAAAGATAGTTGGGAAAGGGTTCACTGGACAGCTGTTAGGAAAGAGACGGCAGACTTCCGTCAAGGCTACTAAACTTACTCTTTAATGTACACAGGTTATGGCTGTCCCCACACTTCTAACGTCCCATCCGTAGGACGGCAGTCTTCCCAAGTCAGTTGGTGTCCCTTACTGACCGTGGGTAGGGCGGAGAGTTTTGGGAAGATAAATCTAAACGCTGGCAAAGGTAGGACTCGAACCTAGGACCTGCAAATTATGAATCTAGTACATTACCAAATGAGTCACCCTCGTCTCAATGTTCATCCAAATTAACAGCAAAATAATAAACAGAACTACTTGAACTAACTATAGAAATAACGATAAAAAAATTTAATCACCAATAAAAATAACTTACTTTTCACCACTTACCAGAAAAGCAGAATCCATTGTCAGAAGTGCCATTATATATTCACTGTAACGTAATCAGAAGTCTCACAGCGAAATCCCTGATCATCGGCCATAAAGGATGAAAAAAAATTACTAATTCTTTTTCTGGCTGAAATCAGCGGAGATTTCATTACTTTTAGTTAATAAAAATATTTTTCCCATGAATTATGCAAGAATTTTCCATTTCGTTAGATTTAATATTAACTAAATGATGTCAAGAATTTAGAGTACCCGTCTTCCCGAAACGAAATATGCAAATTATCTGTCTACACTTGAAGAGAATTGGAAGCGTCAACATTTATCGGGGGAGCTAAGAAGGACTGCTGAGTTCCTGTCATTCTTGGATTGTGTGAAGAGACTGGCGAGAATCCTGCTATCACTGCGTTAACGAGTTGGATTGTGTGAAGACTGGCGAGAATCTTGCTATCACTGCGTTAAAGAGTTGGATTGTGTGAAGAGACTGGCGAGAATCTTGCTATCACTGCGTTAAAGAGTTGGATTGTGTCGACCGCTGCTCTTGTGCACACGTTCCTTGACTTTACTAGGATAGGAGTGGATTTCGCGAAGGACTGTTTCGCCGGATTCCATAGGGAGTGTGCGTTGTGCTATTTGTCGCGGTTGTAGGGAATATTTAATTTTTTTTTTCTCTCGCCCACAGCTTGGGCTTCGTTCTTCTGCACTTCAGGTCAGTGCTTATTTTTTTTTTCTTTTGTCTCAGAATTCGATGATCTATCGAGGATTCAAATATGGATGCGGTGGCGGACCCTAGGGAGATTTTGATGACGGATTCTGCTGGGCCGGCACTGCATTGGATATCGGACGACGATGCCTGGCAAATCTGTAGTCCTTCTGTTATTGAAGGGCATTTACCCTGCAAAGAGGTATCTCCTCCGCAGTTGTTGGATGGCATATCCCCGGCCCCAGGGGAAAACTTTGATCATTGTGTCGAAACTGTAGATAACTCTCATCCGCCTCAACGAGAGGCCAAAACGGATGCTGTTTCAACATGTCAATGTTTGACGCACAAACTTGATAAATTGGAGGAGGTAAACTCCATTTTACATCGTATGCCAAATATGACTCAGATTCATGGTCTTAACCCTGAAACTTATGCCACCTTTAAGACGGCCATCTTACAAAAGTATTATATTGAAAAGGAAATTATGGAACATAATTGTGAATTCAAATTCACAACGTCAAACCAGCAAGTTGCTACCACTTCTAAAAGTACCGGAAATTTTGTTCTGTTGTTACAACTGCTAATACAGTGGATAGTATGGACACAACAAAGTTTAAACCTGTTAAGAAAGGACATAAACGCACCCTTTCTCCTACCCATGATACTATCTCACTTAAAAATAAATTCTCGGTTTTAGCCCTGAACTCTGACCAAGTTGATGGATCAACGGATGTTATGGCTGCCTCTACCTCTGATAGGTCTTGCCGGTTTGATACGTCCTCAGTGACTGTGGCTAAACGGGAACAGATTCCCCCAATTATTTTGAAGAGTCACTGCGAAATCAAATGGAGACTCCATTCGTGTACAAACGAAGTGCACTCAGGATTTTCGCGCCTTCGTGAGATTGTTTGAAGGGTCTCACCTTGAATTTCATACATATCAGCTTAAAGCTGAAAAAAATCTAAAAGTTGTTCTTAAAAATTTACCACTGAATGTTACCAGCGACGAGCTTAGGACTGAGCTACTTGGCATGGGTTTTGAACCCCCTTAAAATTTCACAACTCAAACACGGTGCAGATAGAAAACCAATTCCCGTTTTTCTTGTAGAACTTTCGAAGAATGCTGCAAATAAGAACATTTTCAACGTTACTAGTCTTTTTCACCTACGAATCAAGGTTGAAAATTATACAAAACGACCTGCACCCACTCAATGTCACCGCTGCCAATCATTTGGTCATGCGCAGAGTGGATACCATAATAGGCCACGTTGCGTGAAATGCGCCGGGGATCATTTCACAACCACTTGTTCCAGAAACAAGACTGATGCCCCCCCCCCCCTTGCGCTAATTGTGGGCAGGCACATACAGCAAATTATAAGGGATGTGCTTTCCATCCTAAACTTGGTTCTATCAAAACTATGCCTCCATCTCATAGATAACCAAAGTCTGTACCTCTGGGAGAGGGAAAGTTGACTCCCCCGTTTGTTGCCAAAACATCGACTTCTCTTTCGTATGCTGCTGCAGTTGCTTCATCATCAACATCTAGGATTGGACAATCTACTGCTGTTCCTTCACCAGCTTCATATCAACGTACTTCTACTCCTGTTCAGCAGAAACCTAAAGTACAAACATACTCTAAGAGGGATAAAAAAGATTTAGACTCAATTCTGATTAATGATATCAAAGACGTTTTTTCCTTTGGCAAACAGTTAAATCTTGCTGCTATTCTGACCACCATTAAAAATTTATTTACAGAGTATCAAAGTGCTAAAGGCCTGATGGCCAAAATTGCTGTCGGGTCCGAGCTTTTGATCTTCTACTCAACGCTCTAAACTCCGATGGGTGATTCACCTTATTATCATGACCAGCTTCAGATTATTGCGTGGAATTGCAACGGCCTTAAAAGATACCTTTTCGAGTTTCTGAACTTTCTTCTGCAGTTTAATGTGGATGTGGCTTTACTAAGCGAGACACACTTAAGGTCTAGTGATACGCTAAATGTCGCAAATTACAAAGTTTATCGAACTGACAGAATACATAATGGAGGTGGTGGGACAGCCATTTTCGTTAAGAGCTCTATTCCACACTTCCATTATCTGCTTCCTGAAGTGGCTTCCATTGAAGTAACTGCCATCTCTATTCCCCGGACTAGTATTGGAAAACTAAACATCATTTCTGGTTATAAGCCTCCAAATATTATTTTGCGTTCTGTGGATCTGGATTGGATCTTTGAAACCGATTGTCCCACAATTCTTGCTGGTGATCTAAACTACAAACATACTGCTTGCAATTCTCGAAGGTGTAACTTAAATGGTCGCACCCTGCTTGAATATTCTACTAGTAAGGGGATCATTGTGGATGCGCCTTCCAGTCAAACTTATTTTCCGTACAACCCGAAATACATGCCAGATGTGCTTGATATAGTCCTGTTGGGACACTTTTTTCCGACCTACAGTCTTGATACTATACAATCGCTAAACTCGGATCACATACCAATCTCTCTTCAGCTCTCCATATCGAATGTGGCAACGCCTCCTGTTTCCGTTTCAACAAATTGGGATGTTTATAAAGAACTTGTTCACGCTTCTTTCAAAGGAAAATGCAGTTCTCCGCATTTCCACAATATTGAGGCTGACATTGAAAATTTTACTGCTATTCTCATACATGTAAGAGGAAGGCTAGTTATACGAGGAAAAAGGTTCCTGTTTATTTTGAGTTACCTTCCCACTTACTTGAACTTGTCAAGGCCAAAAACCAAGCTAGACATCGGTGGCAAAGGTTTCGGTATCCTGCAGATAAAAATATGCACTATGCCCTCAAGAACAGAGTTCGAGCAGATATCGCAGAATTCAGAGCAACCGCTTGGAAAAATAAGATCGAAAACCTCTCTGTTCATAATTCTATTTGGAACTTTACAAAGAGGCTAAAAAATCCTAAAAATAACCTTCAGCCTATACAAGGTGAAAAGGGGGTGGTATATAGTGATGCTGAGAAAGCTGAAGCATTTGCCTCAACATTGGTCACCCAGTTCCAGGAAAATTCTGACTTGTCAGATGAAATTACTCAACGAGAGGTGAAAGATGAAATACATCATTTCTATCTGCGTTCCACAAGTCAGACACTTTTCACTACCCCTAAGGAGATTAAGGCAGCAATCGGGAAGCTAAGGCGAAATAAGGCTCCTGGTTTGGATCTGGTTACAATGCCATGATCAGGAATTTACCCGTCAATGCAATAGTCTTTTTGTGTTCTATATTTAATGTCCTTATACGACATGGAGTTTTTCCTGAGGTAAGGAAGCGAGCAAAGATCAAGATGATCCCTAAGCCAGGGAAAAGTCACAAGTTTCCAAGTAGCTACCGTCCGATTAGCCTGTTGTCTCAGTAAGCTGTTGGAACGAATAATGTTGAATCGAATGCAAACATTCGTCTCTCAACATCTGGTGATTCCGGATATACAATTTGCTTTCCGGAAAAAGATGTCAACGGATCACCAGCTTTTACGAGTCGTTGGTAAACTAAAGGAATCCTTAAATAATAAGGAATTCGTAGCTGCTGCCTTCCTCGATGTGGCAAAGGCCTTCGACAAGGTTTGGGTTGATGGGCTGATTTCTAAGCTCATCAGGGCAAAGGCCCAATCAGGGATGATTCTTTTTATCGAATCCTATTTACATCGCCGTACTTTTCAAGTATGTGTCAATGAGAGTCTATCTGCAGTCCAGAGTATACAGGCAGGGGTCCCACAGGGTTCCCTTCTTGGCCCTGTTCTGTTCTCTATCTACATGCATGATTTCCCCTTGCATGAACGTTTGTTTTATGCTATGTACGCGGACGACAGAGCTATGCTCTGTCGTCCGCGTACATAGCATAAAATATCTCATATCTCTGAGTCTCATAGCTCATATCTCTGAGGTCTTCGATAGCTATAGACAGGCTGCAGAAAGGTCTAGACCTGGCTG
Source organism: Ryuthela nishihirai (assembly GCA_038380435.1). Classification (NCBI taxonomy): domain Eukaryota; kingdom Metazoa; phylum Arthropoda; class Arachnida; order Araneae; family Heptathelidae; genus Ryuthela; species Ryuthela nishihirai. The sequence goes on along the minus strand of JAWZYU010000003.1, from coordinate 87,613,617 downwards.
AAAAATGGTACGATAAATGGAAGATCAAAATAAACGCTGACAAAAGTTCAGCGCTACTATTTTCTTTGAAGAAAGTTTCTTGTGACAGCAGTTTATGTATATTTAATAACCCTATTACTTGGCAAAAGACTACCAAGTATTTAGGGCTGATTTTGCATCATAAATTGAAGTGGAACGACCATATTAAATACATCATTCATAAAGCTAACATCATCCGATGACAACTTGGACCGTTGTTGGGTCGAAATTCGATCCTTTCTATTGACCACAAATTACTTCTGTACTTTTCTGTGCTACGTCCAGTATTAACTTATGCTGCCTCTGTCTGGGCGAATACGACCAAGACAAATATCCGTTGTTTACCACGATATCAAAACAAAGTGCTAAGACGAATACTCCCTGGTTCGTCACCAACTGACGAATTCATCACGATCTTGGAGTTGCACACATATATAACTTTATTAAGAACACCTCGAAGGTTTTCTTTGATGGTGTTGACTCTAACCCACATGATTTGATTTCTTCTCTTTTGCATTATTTGTTCGATCCTCAGAGCAGGTCCAAAGAGCAAGACCCCTGATCTTCGATATGGATACCTTTTTGGTTTAGTTCTTGCTTTCTGCTCCTGTTCCTACGTGTTCTTTTCATAGCCCTTAGGGATTTCACGATAGCTTGGTGAACTACATTTTGTACTGTCTTTGACTCATGGCCTTATCGGCGATTATCAGATGAAAATGGTTATGGGGTCATTTGATCCTGGCACATTGAATGTTATGTTTCAGCTATCAGCTATCAGCAACATTTATCGCAGCCTCGTTGGATCTCGTGGTGTCGAGTTGGCTCGCGACAGTTCGAGTCCCAGGTATGGCATGGTCGTTTGTCCTGTCATACATGATGTGCTTTTACCTTATTTAACTGAAAATTGATTTCTTATCTGCTTATCAATAACAAAAAAATCTGTGTTCTAACATCGAGACAAAACGCAAAACATTAGTTATAAGACCCAGCATCCAAAGTGAAGGGGAAAAAAATATCTCCTAAAACTCCTCGCCCTGTCCTCTGTCAGGTAGTGAGGACACGGATGAGCTTGGAAAGGCTGCTGTCCTTCGGATGGGACGTTAAACCATGGCTGTGTGCAGGTGAGCCATACCCTGTACACATTAAAAAACAAGCTGGCTTCCTCCTATCCATCCCATCATCTTTTTGAGCCTTTGGTGTGAGTTGTTTTATATCTGAGAGGCACTTTTTTTGCACACAATGGGCTAAATGGTCATGTCACAAGGACCCAGAAGACGAGAGGGTTGGGAGAGAGAACCCACTGGAACAGCTGTAGCCTCCCGTCAACGAGAGACAGATGGTAGCCTCCCGTCAACGCCATCTAGCCTGTTCTTTAACATGCACAGGGTATAGCTCTCCTGCACAGCGGCCACGGCTTAACGTCCCATCCGACGGACGGCGGCCTTTCCAAGCCTATCGGTGTCCCCTACTGATCGTGGATAGGGAGTTTTGCGTAGATAAATCTCAACCCCGACCCAGCTGGGAGTCGAACCTGGGAACTGAAGATTACGAGTCTGGCGCATTACCGACTGAGCCACCCCCGTCCAAGCGCTTGGAATCTTGTGATCTGGCCTTTAGCTGACTGCGTGTAAAAAATGTGCCATCCAGAGTAAACCAACCCAACCCGCCTGTCCTCGGTGGGAAAGGGGATGCCAATGGACTTGGCGTCAAGACGGGGTTGGTTCACGCTAGCAATCCGCAGTTCCTAGGTTCGAGTCCCACCTGGTCCAGCGTTGAGATTTATATCCACTAACCTCCAACCTTCACTCTGCGAGAAAGGGGACACCCATTGCATTGGAAAGGCCGCCGTCCGTCGGATGGAGGTGCAATTCACCAGCCCCCCCCCCCACCACCACCACCACCACCAAGCGATTTCGAAATTTTTCCGATGCCATTCGTTTGTACTACATTTGTATCGGATTGTACCGTAAAAATTTTCGTTTGCACCGCATTTGTTAAAAAGTTATTCGACTTTCAAATTGGGGGGCTGGAGAAACGACAGCCCTCCACTTCGAAATTTTTCCATTGCCATTCGTTTGTACTATGTTTGCACCGGATTGTACAGCAAAAATTTTCATTTGTAGCGCATTTGTTAAAAAATTATTCGACTTTCAAAGTGCGGGGGGTGAGAAAGACAGCCCCCCCCACCAAGCGATTTCGAAATTTTTCCAATGACATTCGTTTGTACTACGTTTGTACCGGATTGTACCGCATTTGTTAAAAAGTTATTCGACTTTCAAAGTGGGGGCAGTAGTACAGATCATGGGCGTCCGCCGCCATTTTGTTTTTGACCCAACGTAACAAAACGGCCATTTCAGTTGATTCCCACAACCTCAGAGACCCTAACCCAAACAGGGGTTTCTAGAAAAAAGTTTGTTTTTTTCGTTACCATAGTAACGAAAAACCCGAGTTTACGTCAAACGCAAAGTACTCCGAGTACTGCTATTAATATCTTTTCTACGTGCTATGTCACTACACAACACGGTGGCATGGGGGAGGGCTCTATATATCGGCAGTGTTCCTTTAATTATCCCAGATACTTTGATACCATAATTTATCTCCATCCCTGGAAATATATGGTTGGAAGGAGGGGGGAGGGGATAATTAGACTAGAAATGGACCCATCCATTGGTTTTGACATCTCACTTGAGTGATCTACCATAGCACAGCTGGCTTGGGAGAGATCTCTACATCTCGGCACTGATATTACCCTTTATTATTACCTGATATGTCTTTAATTATTTGGGAAATCATTACACACACTGACAGTAGACACTGAAGGAAAGATGAATTTATAAATGCATGCGATGATTGAAACAATCCGAATCATGAATTTCTTAGTCTCATTTTAAAACTTAATAATAAAGATTCCCCACTTTCGTTCTATGCATTGTGAATTCAATAGTTCAATGAATATTAAACAAGCACGAGAAGATATCATGGTAGGAGGATCGAATATAAAATGATGCCATAATTTGTAATAATAAGAGTACAACAGCACGTCTTGATGCAGTTCATTATTATTAAAGTAATAATCCTACGTTACTGTAGATTCGTTTCAAACAATTTTGTATTTTCGAAAGAATCAACGCAAGTGGGAGATTCCAGTGTTCAGAGTATATGGTGCTACGTCGTTAAAACTGATCGAAGAATTATCCAAAGTCTTTCGAATGAATGCTTATTCATTACGCAAACGAAGAGATTCAACTATCTGATCCTTATTTTCCCATCATTTCATATATTTATATTACTTTCCTCCTTTTATGATTATTACTATGTCTAATTGACCAGTTCGCTCTCATTCGTTAGATATTAAACCATTACGGGAAACACAGAATGATGGGAATGTCGAAAATCAAATGATCTGACAACTTGGAATAAGATTAGAACACAACTTCTTACTGCAGGCTATTGTTATTGAAGAAATAATCCTACGATACCGAAAATTTATTCGGCGAAATGAAATAATTGGGAGAGTGTATCTTATCCTTTTATCTTATCCTTTTTATATCTTATTTGATTATTAATTAACCATCCACCGCACCTGCCTTTTGTTTTTCTTAGAAAAGAAATTGTGATCATCCTACTTGATATGAAAGTATGTAACTATGAGAGTAAAAATAATTACAACTGAAATATCGAAATGCCGCCATGCTTAATGTGATTAGATATTAAATTTGTCCTTTATAATATTAAAGTTGTTAAATCTTAGTTAGTTTTAGGGGAACGAAGACCATACCCATATGAAAGAATACGAATTGTTAGATTAAATATTCTCTTTTGAAATGTATGAGTTGTACATCCAGGTTTTAAATAATCCCTTTTGTCGTAGTCCAATGCTTAAAAAAACTTTTGAATGTAAATGGTAAAGCTTTAGAATTATAACTTCGAAGCAATTCCCAGAAATGCATTTGTTTTGCGAAATTAATTTAATGACCCTACTCAATTAATCATAAACCAGGGGTGCACAAACATTTTTTGCTCGAGCCAAATAGAAATAAATGTGTTTGCTGTGGGGTAATAAGTAAGAGGGGTGTAAATAAATGAATGAAAAAAGTAACTTTTCTATTACATTTGAATTCTTACGTATTTGGTACAGATGCTCAAAAAATATCCAAACACTATAGTTGATTACAGAATTCAGAAAAAATATCAGGCAACAATTTTTTTTAGAAATTTTATCTGGCAACCTTCGTGTCACGTGACACGAAGAATGAGAGATCACTCATTTCTAAAAAAAATATTGCCAGATATTTTTCTGAATTCTGTAATCAACTGTAGTGTTCGGATATTTTTTTGAGCGACTGTACAGAGCCGGATCTAGGGGGAGGGGGCAATTACAAACATTCAGAATGCTAGTTAGGATAATAGAAGCCAAAAACATATTAATATTTATATATATGGCATGATTTTTCAGGAAATATTTTAAGGACCTGTTTGGTGACTAAAATCACCAAAATAAAAACTATATTAACATAACTACACAACAAGTTTTCGCTATTTTATCCTCAATTTAATCGAAAAATTGTGCAAGACCTACTTCATTCGGAATAAAGCGGCAACATTGAGTTCCGGGAATTCCCCTCAATTTTTATCTGTAATAGATACGTTAGTCTTGGTCTCTCATTTCGTGTTTAAAGTTAAAAGGGTTTAGTTGTTTAATCGAAGAAATCGAAAAACATTTTTGTTTGTTTCTTGAAGTTTTGTGTGCGTAACATAAATTAATTAAATTTTGCTGATAGGTAATTTACAAAATGTTTTCATCATCTGATTTATTAACTACAATTCAAATATTTTTCGTAAGCCTTACCACGACATCGGATAATTCAACTATACAAAAGCTGAAAAGGAAAGTTATCTCTTTGGATAATAGATCCCAATTTTAGATCATCTTCAACTGGAGAAGTTTCAACATCCATAGGTAAATATTTTGGTTTGAACGAAGCTACTGTAAGAACCATCAAGAAAAATCAAGATACTATTAGAAAATCTGTGCTTTCTGGAACAAAATTGAGCGCTAAGTCGTCATCGTACATGAGATATATTTTAAGAGTGAAGATGGAAAAGGCACTAGTACTGTGGATAGAAGATAACTCGCGAAAAAGAATACCTCCAGACGGAAACACCATCAAACAGATGGCATTACGAATATATAAGCACATACAAGAAATGGAACCAACCACATCAGCTCTGTTAAACAAAAATTATGAATTTTCTGCAAGTACAGGTTGGCTTGCAGGATTTCCTCAAAGACAGGCGTTTCATAGTGTAAAGATAAAAGTTGAATTGCATCTGCAGATGAGCCGGCAGCTAAAGAATTTTGTTCAAAATTGGCCCAAATCATTGAAGATGATGGATACACTCCTGATCAAGTTTGGAATGCAGATGAAACTGGTATTTAAAAAAAAAAATGCCGAGTAGAACCTACGTAGCAAAATTACAAAAAATGTTGGTGGCTTTAAAGCAGCTAAGGATCATGTGATCTATTTTGCAGCAACGCTTCCAGAGATCGTATGTTAAAACCGCTGCTCATCAATCGATCACTAAGACCACGGTCAATGAAAAGTGTAGATTTGAATAAATTGCCAGTATATTGGATGGCAAACAAAAAGGCGTGGGCTACAAAAGAAATTTTTAATGAATGGTTCCATAAAGGTTTTGTTCCAGATGTTAAACGCTATTTGAAGGGAAAAAATCTCGAATTTAAAGTTCTATTGATTATAGGCAATGCGCCTGGTCATCCTGTTTCGGAACACCCAAATATGCAATTCGTTTTCTGCCGCCTAATGAGACATCCTTAATACAACCACTAGACCAGGGTATAATTGCCACATTTAAAACTTATTACGTAAGACGAACATTCCAATACATTTTGGATAAACTAGATAAGGATAAAGCAATAACAGTTATTGGTGTGTGGAAGAAATTTTCTATTTTAGATTGTATCAGACATGCTGGATTGACGTTATCAGAATTAAAACCATCAACATTGACCGCATGCTGGAAAGCTATTTGGATAGAATGTGCATAAAAGCAAAGATCCTGTACCTCCAAATACGACTTAATATCCTAATTTCATCACTTTAGGATTCGATAATTTATCGTTTGCAGATATTGATGAATTGCTGGTTGACAAAGCTCTTAGCGAAGATGAAATAATAGAAGTTGTCCTTGAGACTCCTGATGAAAAAGAAAAAAGTGATCGTGATGAAGAAGTTCCACTCCCTGCAGGTTTAATTAAAGGAGGGCTTCAAATGGCTAGTAAATTGGAAAGTTATTTTCTTACACATGATCCCATTGTCGAACGAGCTGAGCAGTTTAAACGTGAACTGAAGTCATATATGACGCGTTATCAAGAATTCTACAGAGATCTAGTCAAATCAGAATCTCAAGGATTGATTACAGGGTTCGTTGTGAAAACTAATCAAACTTCAGAATCATTGGAAACAAGTGATAATTTGGTTCCCCATGCCACAGAGAGCATTTCACCGTTGGAGTATGAACACGACGGCCAAAATGTTTCAAGCGATGAAAGTGATTTAATTCCGGTCTTACGCAAACAAATGCGTCTATTTTCAGAAAGTGACAACGAATAAAATCTAGTTAATAAGCATATGTTAGTCATATTTTTTTGCACTTTTGTATTCTTGAATTAGTTATATATTATTTTCTTTACCAAGGATAATTTACTTTTTATATGTACATATAATTATCTTTATAAGTTTAAAAAATAAGAAAATGTGTCGAAATGAATAAAAATCAAATAAAGAATTAATTAAAGATTTTGATATGATTTGTTTGAAAAAAACTTATTATTTCTACTGGGTTTCCACGTCTGGAGCCAATCTTCTATTTTTTCATATCAACAGTATTTTTTTTTTGCATGGTATTTTTTTGTACGGTTTTTTCGGTAACCTATCTACCGTTTAAAAACAGAATTGGATGTATAATGTTGAACCCAGTCGTCTCGTTTTGGTGCTATTATGCTGATATTATTTTAGTGCCTTGTGTTAATTTTTTATCACTTTATATCCATTTAATTGTGATCCATTCATGTCGTTTTCTAATCTAGAAACATATTTATCCCAATCATTTCTTATCTTCCTTGTCTCTCTTCTTAAGATTGCTCTTATGCGTTTATACTCAATTTCATTGTCAGATGTATTATCATTTAGCACTGTTAAATGTGCTTGATTTTTCTTTGAAATCAGTTCGCTTATTTCTCCATTCCAACCTTTTCCTGAGGTTAAAATGAAAATAGGTTTGTGATCCCGAAAGAATATTTATGATGATGATGATTTACTTCGCTCAACATCTTGGAAATTCCTACGTATAATCCAACATACATAGACTCATCCAGTCATAATAAAGGAGAAACCTGTTACAAGAGAAATTTGAAATTATATATTTTTTTTCTATTTTTATTTTTTATTTTTTTTTCTTTGTATTTTTTATGGTTTATTTATTTATTTCTTATTTATTGTTATTATTTTTTAGTTTTTTTTAGTATTATTTTTTAATATTATTATATATATATTTAGTTAAACCTTTTTTAGAGATTTTTTTTTACATTTTCTCAAATAATCTAATCTCCTTAAAGAAGGAAATCAGTAATTTATAATATTTAACTGTCCTGGAATTTTTTGGTTCTAAAATGTCTTGGAAGTTAAAGTGGGTAACTCCCAACTTAAATAGTTTTTCAAAATATTTTTCCCTTTCCAGATTATATTTTTTGCATTTGAAAATGATATATTCAATATCCTGTCTCAAATTACAGTCCTTACAATTTGGCGATTCTAATTTTTTTTTTATCATATATAGAGTTGTATTTGTCATTGCACAGTTTACTTTAATTCTCATAATGAGGTTAATTTCATTTTTATTTAATCCAAAGTCTTTGAAATTTGTTATGTTTTGAGAGATTTGAAATCTATGTGTATTTCTAGCATGCATTATATAACAGTTCTGTAGTACTTCCCATAATAATTTTTTATTTTGATTTTTATGTAGTGTTAAAAAGTATGGTGCAGTTATTGTCGTGTTTAATTCTTGTGCTTGTTTCGCAAGTGTATCTACAATTTCATTGTTTTTTATGTTTATATGAGATGGTATCCATTGAATGTATAATAGATTATTTTTTTGTATGTGTTGTCTTGTTAGAAGTAGTATGTTATTGATATATGGGAAAGTTGCTTTTTGAAGGATTATTATAAAATATATCTAGTGCTGTTTTACTATCAGTTAATATTACTATTTTTTCATTGTGAAATTTTTTTGCCCAATCAATAGCGTAGAGAATTGCAGTTACTTCTGCAACTGCTATCGGATTAGGCTTGTCAAATTTAAATTGGAAATGGTGATTTTCAGATTCACAATAAAAAGCACCTGATGCAATATCTTTATCCATGTTGAATGACCCATCAGTATATATTTTTTTAAATCCCTGAAAATTTTCTTCAATGTAACTATTTGTTAAATATTTTAAGTTATTTCTATCCATATCCTTTTACCTATATATTCCTGGAATATTATAATGCATTATTGGAACAGCAGTTGTCCAATATATTCACCACTAATTTTCTTATAAATTATTTCTTTAAATTTGTTTTTTTTTCTGGTAAGTTAGGTAATGTAAAATCTCTAAAGTCAATCATAATCTTATCAATAATAGGATGATTAACATTTTTTATAATTATTCTAGTTATTAAATTACATATTTGATATTGTTTATTTATTACTAAGGGTGCAATTGCAATTTCAGCATATATATTAACATTTTGTGTGAATTGTAGCATTCCAAGACAGAATTTTAATTTCTTTGCTTGCATTTTTTCCATTGTTTTCATTTTTGTGGATGACATGTTATTGATTAGTTGATATCCATAAGTGAATTTGGGTTGAATTATAGATTTATATAATAGTATTAAATTTTTATTTATACACCCCCATTTTGCATTACCTAAATATCTAATGTAGTTATATAATTTATTTGCTTTATCTTGTGCTGCCTGTAAATATTTATTCCATAATAATTTAGAATCCAAAATTACCCCTAAAAATTTTAAGTTATCAACTATTTTAATATTCTCTTTATTTATTTTAATTTTCAAATCATTTGGGAGTTTCTTATATTTATGAAAGTAAATTATATTAGTTTTTTTCTATATTTATTTTTAAATTCCAAAAATTACAATATTGATATAATTTATATAAAGTATTTTGTATTCTTTTTCTAATAATTTCAGTGTCATGATGAATAATCCAAAAAACTAAATCATCATCATATGTTCCGAATCTAATATTATTTTCAAAAATATGAACTATATCATTTAGATATATATTGAACATTGTAGGAGATAAGATGACGCCTTGGATAATTCCATTTAAAAAGTTATATTTTTTAGAGTAAGTATTGCCAATTTTTCCTTTTAAGTATTTATTTTGTAGGACGTAAAATAAGAAATGATATAAATTTCCACATATTTTTAATTTCCTAATTTTTGCTAATAAAGCACGAAATGATATTGAATCAAAAGCTTTTTGTAAGTCTATTACTGTAGCTACCATAAAATTTTTATTTAAAATGGCATTTTCTGCGTCTGTGACAATGTCCAACAATAAATCCTAAGTTGCCCTTCCAAATCTGAAACCATAACAGAATTTATGGAATATATTATGTTTTTCTAGAAACCATGTTACTCAATTCATTATAATCTTTTCAAAGAGTTTAAGTATATTAGAATTTAAACATATAGGCCTATATGCATTTATATCTTCTGCTGATTTATTTTCTTTTTTAATAAATATCATATGATTTTCTAGCCATTCTATTGGATAATTTCTGTTTAACCAAATTTCATTAAATATATCTAATATTGATTTAATCCAGTTAGGAGGTAAGTTCTTTAATAAATTATTAGTAATGCTCTCCATAGATAGTTGGAATGTGACGACTCTGCACAGAGCTTTTTTTTTGATGTCCCCACACAAGAATTCCACCATTATAATTTAGATATTCTCTGCTTGCAAGAGACCAGATGGACAGATAAAGGTCAGATTCTTAAAAATAATCTTAAATTTCTCTTTTCAGGGAGGGAAGACAATAAACATCACCAAGGTGTCGGGTTCTCAGCAGACATGCTAATAATGCTCTTCTAGGATATGAGTACATTAATGAAAGGTTTCTTACAGCAAAATTTCAGACAAGTAGTAAAGGCTTGAATGTTATCTGTTGTTATGCCCAAACTGAGGATACCGATGAGGATGAGAAGGAGAGGTTTTATTGGCAACTTCAGGATATTTTGAATTCTGTCAAAAAAGGAGTTATTAACCTTGTTCTTGGTGACTTCAATGCCAAAGTTGGTACTGACTCTGACCTTTGGGGAGGAGTAATAGGCCTTATACCTTTTGGTATTGGTAGCTGCAATGGGCAACGTCTCCTACAGGTAAGTAAACTCAATGGTTTCAGAATAACTACCACTTATTACAAACACCGCAACATACATAAGTACACATGGGTTTCACCCATTGGACTGCATAAGAATATGATTGATTATATATTAATTAACAGCAAATGGGCTAGTTCTGTTAGGAAAACTAGGTCATATAGGGGAGCTGAAATTGGATCTGACCTTTGTCTTGTTAAAAGTGTCTTGCAACTTAAACTTAAAAAGTGTTGTGCTAGGGTTAAAAAATTTGCTTTTAATACTGAAGCTCTGAAAGACCTAGTTTAGCCAAAGCTTACCAAGATAGGTTACTTAATCATTATGACAGTCATGGTATGCTTACTACTGAAGTTGAGGAAGAATGGGATCATTTTAAACAGGCTTTTTTGGACACTAAGAGTACGCTATTAGGAAAAAAGGAGCAGAAGAGACAGAATTATCTGAGTGATAAGGCACTTGAGCTTATTTCGGAAAGAAAGAACTGCAGGAATGTCCTTAAACAATACCCTACTAGTCCTAATAGAAAGCATTACAGAGAACTTAATAAACGTGTAAAAGATCAGTTAGCTGCTGATAAGAATCTTTGGCTTGATGGTTTGGCTGACAAAGCCGAGGAAGCAGTTAGACAGCACAACAGCAGAGAGCTGTACCAGATAGATAATGTTTTGTGTGGTAGAAAACAGACAGGTGTATAGGGATTGAAGGATAAACAAGGTAAAGTTATAGAAGGTGAGGATTCTGTCATGGCTAGGTGGGCTGAGAATTTCAGTGATGTTCTAAACAATGTGGTTAGTTCTACTCCCATTGTTTGCAATGATGACAGATGCATTGATGGCTTTAGTGTTGGCCCTATAACACAATCTGAGGTTATTTTGGCAGTTTCTAAACTTAAACTTCATAAATCCCCAGGGGTATATGAAATTACTACGGAAATGCTTAGAGCTGGGAATGTTTCGGTTTACCACTTGGATGACTGAAATTTTGAATTCCTAAGGATTTTACCAGAGCTATTATTGTCCCTATTTTCAAAAAAGGTGATCGCAGTTCTTGTGATAACTATAGGGGTATCAGCCTACTCTCTGTTCCAGGTAAAGTTCTTTCCATGATTGTGCTTAATAGAATTTAGAATCTGGTTGACAGGCAATTGCGTGATGAGCAATGTGGATTCAGAAGTGGTAGGGGATGTGTCGATCAGATATTTTCACTTAGGCAGATTCTTGAGAAATGTTTCGAGTTTCAGAAACCTTTGGTTGCTAGCTTTGTTGATTTCAAAAGGCTTTCGACTCTGTTGATCGTCAAAATTTGTGGTCGATTGTGAGATCATATGGTATACCAGACAAGTTAGTTAACATAATGAAAGTTCTCTATAATAACATTGAGTCATGTGTGAGAGTTGGTAAGGCTTGTAGCAATTGGTTTAGCGTTACTTCTGGTGTTCGACAAGGGTGCATTTTGTCTCCTTTTCTCTTTAGTTTGGTTATTGATTATGTTATGCGAAATTCACTTCAAGGGAAAGATTTTGGCCTTAAATGGGCTGAAGATACGAAAATTTCTGATTTAGATTATGCTGATGATTTAGCACTTTTGGCAAATGATGTTGATGAGATGAACTCTTTCATTCGAGCTGTTAATGAGACTGGTAGTAGAGTAGGTTTGGTTATAAGCAGAGAGAAAACTAAAGTGATGAAAATTGGTCAGGCAGGCTGTGATTCAGTTAATCTGAATGGTTGCAGTCTTGAGCAGGTGTCACAGTTTAATTATCTTGGGAGGTATGTAACAGATAATGGTGATGTGCGGCATGAGATTAACAGACGAATAGGGATTGATGCCGGGACTTTTAATATTCTATGGAGAGTGTGGTGAAATAGGCGTATACACCTAAAGACTAAAATTAGACTGTATAATAGTTTGGTTCTTTCTAGAGTTAGTTATGGTAGGGAAACTTTGACACTTTGTAAACAAGATAACAGGAAACTTGATGCTTTTGATTCCAGATGCTTACGCAGTATCTTGGGCATTAGGTGGTTCAACTTTGTAACTAATGATGAGATTAGGCAAAGGAGTTTGCAACCTTCTTTAAGCAGCATATTGTGCAGAGAGAGACTCCGTCGGTTTGGCCATGTTGCCCGTATGAATAATTATAGATTGGCGAATAGGGTTATTAACAGTGTGCCTAAAGGCCTCAGAAAGAAGGGGAGACCTAGGATGCGGTGGGTAGACAATGTCAAACAGGACCTTGTTAGAATTTGTGTTCAGTGGCCTGATGCAGTAGATGTAGCTCAGGATAGACTTGCTTGGAGAACTAAATTGCACGGTCTGGTTGGACCTCCGTAGCCCATGCCTGCTTGATGATGATGATGATGAATGCCATCCGACCCAGGAGCTGTATTCTTTTTAAGATTTTTAACTGATTTATTGATTTCAAAAAGGGAAAAAGGTATATTTAGTGTTTCTGTCATTTTACAATGAAAGGTTTTATGAAAAATATTAGATTTTTTAAATTTTTTTTCTAAAATATTATTTGGATTAAATTGTATATTTATGTAATTTTCCGCAAATTTATTTGTTGTCTCCTGTATTAATAGATTATTTTTTAGAGCTTAAATTTCTATAGGGTTCTTTACTTCTGTTTCAATGTGTAATTTTTTGTATATTCTCCATAAATTTGAGGTGGAAGTGTTAGGTGAAATCTTTTCAGCAAATTTGTTCCAGTTTTTTTTTTGTATATTTTTGATTTTTTTTTATGGCTGTATCTAGTCTTGGAAAGTTTTCATAATCTTGAAACGTATTATTTCTTCTCTTGCATCTTTCTGCTCTTTTTCTAGTAGCAATTAATTTATTTATAAAAATTGTTTCTATGGTATTTGCAGGTAATTTTTTCTTAAGAGTTGTATACATTCTTTCACTTGTGCATTTAAAGTTTTAACTGCTTCATTGTACTCTATTTTATTTTCTAATGAATGTGTTAAGTTAATATTGTCCCTAAATAATTTCCAGTTTGTTAATGTAATTGAGTTTTTTATTCTTAAGCCACCTTGAAATTTTACTTCAATTGGCCAATTATCACTTCTATAAGTATCGAACGTTATGTTCCATTTTAGCCTTTTTGCGAAATCCGCAGAACAAATTGTGAGATCTATTATTGAACATTTATCTTTCAAGTTCTGTCTTGTAGCAATTTTTTCATTTAATATAATTAGATTAAAGTTTTCAATTTGTTTAATTAAGTGTATGCTCTTAGAGTCATTTTTATATGAAAACCATAATTTATTGTGTGTATTGAAATCTCCACAAATTATTATTTCCCCTTGTTTACTAAATGTTTCTAATGCCAGATACATATAACAATGAAAATAATTTTTACTTTTTTAAGTTTATCCATTTAATTTAATGGTAGCCATTTTGAATATATTAAAATATATTTGGGGAACAGCAAATGATCATTCCTTAAAAGCACACCAATTAGACATTTATCTTTTTCCTTATTCCACGTAAATGATCGTGAAAACTTTTAATTTATTTAAGACAAAAACCTCTTCAGGAGAAAATGACCTGGTGATCACATGATCGAAGAAAATAAAGAACTTAATATAATTAAAATAACGATATAAATATAAACGAAATACAAATATATGCAATAATCATTGAATACACGTGCATTCCAAAATGATTGACTCTAAAATTATAGTAGCTAAACTAAATAAACTAATTGTGCCAATAAATGCTGATCAAAGGGACCTCGGCTGGAGCTACGGTTAAGGCATGGGCCTTACTCGGAGCTGTAGCCGAGAACTCTTTTCGGAACTCTTTTCAGCACTTGATGATTGATTTAGGGAGCACTTACTGCTGCTTGTGTTATATCTTTAAAAGGAAATATTTCTCTTACATTAATATTATATCTCTATATGGGATGATAGATAGGGTGTCGGCAATCTTGTGGAGTGACTGATTGCACCATCGATATGCTTTAGGTAGAATGCTTTCAGCGTAGAGATCCATTCCATGGCTGTCTACGCTGAAGATTTTAGGATTTACTTTCCAAGTCAATGAAACATTGAAGCAACATTTCATTAACGTTAAAAACAAAAGCCTTCGCCTACTTAACATCATCAGAAGCTTGACCTTTCCAAGAATTGGTCTTAATAGTCGCATTTTAATGCTATTAATAACAGAAGCCAATAGATCAGCCACAACATACAGTGCTCCACTTCTCACCTCAGATCCTACCTCATACTGGTCTTCCTTTATGCTGTATATCAGGCGGCTCTACGATCAGCTACTGGCTAACCAAAACCACACCTTTACCACTTCTTTATGCTGATACGGGAGCACTACCTCTCCCTTCACTGGTTCGCCTTATGTCTAATAGGATTACAATAAAAGAATTCACATCACCGTTACCTTCGGATCTAGGAAAAATCTGACGTCAGCCACAATTTTGACATTTCCATCGCTGGAATCGGGGGGGGGATCTTCCCCTCTATTAACACATGTTCGATTGCAATCATTACACATTAATCACACTCCTTCAATCAGACAACCGCCTGCTCTCCCGCCATGGATTTGTCCACCTTATAAAATTCTTACTGACTCTCTCAGCTTTCAGCAGTTGTCTTCAGAGCCTACTGCAATTATTAGATCACAGTTTTGCTCTGAATTAAAACAAAAAATGGCCAGAAGATGTCTGGATCGGAACTGATGCTTCGGTATTTAAAATATAAACTGGAATTGGCATTAGCTGCCTTTTACGCACAATCTTCTTATGTGGAAAACTCAACAGGAAGATCCGCATTCTCAGCTGAAGACACAGCAATGATCAGGATCTTCACCTCTATTATTCAAGAAACTAATCATTTTCTCTTATTAGCTGATTCCAAATCGGTTCACTTAATAACATTTCGACAACATCACATACGTCTATTCTTTATCTTCATTATTCTCTTCAACAAGCAACGCTCAGCGCTTCTTCAATGATTTTGCTTTGTGTTCCCGGACCTTGTAATTTTGAGATCAATGAGTCAGCCGACTCCGTCGCAAAAAGAGCAACAACTCTTCCAAATTTGCACCCTGAATCATCATTGTATGCAGATGATATCATCATTATGTTTCGTAAGGAATTATATAACGACCTGATGATGGAACGGGAATGTTCTCTGCCAAAGATGTTCTCACATCTAAATCGATTCCCTCTGAAACCAACCAAAGTATACAATTCAAGAAGTATGGAAACCTCAATAACTCGCTTACGTCTGGACATGGAACCACTCCTAGCATTCCTCCACAGATGCCATCTAGCCGATAACACTAATTGTCTCAACTGTGGCCAATGTGAAACTACAGATCAGTTCATTCTCCCATTGCCGAAGTCTGGATAACAAGAACTTCATGGTAACGTTCTTCAGACTCAATGAACTGAAAATATATGCTCCTTATGCATGCCAGCACATTTTCTCCCTACCAGAAAATATCTACATTCCCAAGTTAGAAAATTTAAACAAACTATCACCTAATCTTTGTTAAAAACTCTCAATTGCAGCATGAAACCCATCCATTACCGTCTTTATCATACTTATAATAATCCTTAGCCATCTGTGCCAGCCTCTTAGGAACTTTACAGGTTGGAATATAAAGTCGCGGAGCTAAACACTAGAAATTTGTAACAATAACGGCATCGAATAATACTCCTTAATCGAATAAGAAAATTTGTAATAATAAACGGCATCGAACTGTTACTGCCGACATTGGAAGATGTGTTATTCACCTCCCCTGTTGAGCTAAGGCCATAGACGGGGCAGAGTGATCTGTTACAGTCAGCCTCTGAACCTATGTTCTACTGTGGTTTACCGTGGAAGAGATTCAGAACGTTCCGTGTCCATCTTCTAATAATTCTCTGCATATTATAAAAACCTCGATTTACAACAAAATTTGTTCAGTATTTAACCAGGTATTTATATTTAAACATTTAAGGGTTAGGTTGTTTTATCTATGAGCGACTCGTTTTTGCTCACAATGGGCATGGCCAGGTCATAAAGACCCGAGGGCTGAGAGAAGGTTTGGGGAGGGAACTATATACGGCCTTAACTGACATAATGATAAGGGAGCTATCGACTGTTCCACCAAGGTAAATTTAAGGGACCTGGGTTCGAGCCCCGGGTAAAGCATGGATATATGTGTCGTTTTTCTGCTGAGGTCCTGCCATCCTCTCAGATCTTCTACTTTGGCATAGAAACTGACAGGCTCCTGTCAGACCTCTGTGGCAAGCAGCTGCTTTAGGGGGTATTTATTATTATTATTATTATTATTATTATTATTATTATTATTATTATTATTATTATTATTTAATAATTAAATTTAATAAGTGAGGTGTTAAAAGTACCTATTCGAACTTGGCACAAAAAATTCTTAAGTTTAAATTGCAAGACTCTTTTAATAAGGTAATAGTCCGATCTAATTTCAGCTCCCCAATATGACCTGCTATTTCTAACAGAACTAGCCCATTTGCGGTCAATTAATGTATAATCAATCACATTCTTATGAACCCATCTGGTGAAACCCATGTGAACTTATGTATGTCGCGGTGTTTTAAAAAGTATTAGTTATTCTCAAAACATTAAGTTTACTTACCTGTAGCAGACGTTGCCCATTGCAGCTACAATATTAAAAGAGCCTATCACCCCTTCCCAAAGGTCAGAGTCAGTACCAACTTCGGCATTTAAGTCATTTAGAAAAAGGGTAATATCTCCTTTCTTAACAGAACTCAAAATATTCTGAAGTTGTCCGTAAAATCTATCCTTCTCATTCTCATCGGCATACTTAGAAGGGGCATAACAGCAGATAACATTGAAGTCTTTAATGCTTGCATGAAATTTTGCTGTAAGAAACCTTTCATTAATCCATTCATATCCTAGAAGAACATCACTAGCGTGTCTGCTGAGAAGAAGACCCACGCTTTGGTGATGTTTATTGTCTTCCCTCCCTGAAAAGAGAAATTTAAGATTATATTTAAGAATCTGACCTTTATCTGTCCATCTGGTCTCTTGCAAGCCGAAAATATCTATATTATAACGGTAGAAATCTTGTGTGAAGACATCAAAAGAATAAGCTCTGTGCAGAGTCCTCACATTCCAACTACCTATGGAGAGAAAATGGTTAGTGTGATGTTTAAAGGAACTACGTTTATTGAAAGAAGGAATGGCGAAATCATGCCGACGAGGATGAGAAGGATGGGCTTTCAAATAGCCTCTTAATCGTAGGCATGGAGTCAAAAGCTTGTTCTCTCCACTACTAAAGGCTGAAGCTATCTACACTGGTAGGACTTCCTTCAATGTAGGCTTGACGATGCCCGTAGAAGCAAGGGTTTGGGTACTTCCGATGACTATGATCAGGACTATCTACCATCTGAAAAAATTCACTTAATGCTGTAAAATTAAAAAAATAAAAAGTCAAATAGAAAGCACATTTGAAGCTTATTTCAATAGAAGGCCACCAGTACAACAAATTTGGGATCCATATTCAAGCTCAGAGCAAGTATTCGATTTAAGTTAGTATATATATGGTCAGCACCAGGACATTGTTTGGTTGATCTCAGCAGGGTGGAAAAAAAGTCCAGAAATGTAGGCCACACCGATCTGGCTGGCCTTCCTTTCCGTTCCACAATAGAGTATGCCTTTTGAAAGGTACCAAAGGAAGGCGAGGTCAGACTTCAGGTCTAGGTCTGGCAGTTTCTATGCATAATCACAGGGGAATTCTGTCCGTCCAGTGAATAGCTAGCTACCATTTACAGATTTCTCATACGGGAATTAAAATATATGGGAAGACAATGGTGATAACCGTAATGTGATGTAGGAATATGCTTTGTAAGTTTTGTCAGAAAAATAACATTTATTTCGTCGCCTTTATTCAAACAAGCTAAAAGAGGCGTCTTCTTATATTTTTCTGTTTACTTATTAATTAATCGTAAAATAGTTCTCTAATATTGGGAATGAATAAATTGTTTGAATTAATCAATCAATGGATGGATAGGTATTAAGCAGTGGAGAGGATACTACTTCGAAAGGTATAGTAATGAAATAAACTGCTTATATATGAACATAAGAAGAAGTAGAAAACGTTTTGATACGTTACAGATTATTTTGAAAAGTTTAAAAGTGATCATTGATGCTATTTTTCTTATTGAGATTTGGATTCTCCAGGTAGAAATTGACAAATTTGAAGAATATGTGTGTTTTAAATGTAGAGATACAAATAGATGTGGATGATTATTTATATATGCAGAATTGCAATTTGTTAGAAGTTGATTACAATATGCCAAAAATTAAAAATGTAATGTTAGAAATCCTAATACACATATATTTTGAGGATCGATCTCTCCTTGCACAGCCTAAGGTATAGCGATGCAGTAGTCATAGCTATAGGCAGTTATGAAGTATTTGTAAATAATAATTGTAAATAGGTAATAAAAATTCTGTAAATGTTACCAACAGTGAAGTGCTCGATTTGTTGGAGAAATGCGAATTACAGATCGTCGTACCTTTATTAAAAATGGGGAAATCCGTGCAATATTAAATAAAAATAAATAAATACCCCCTCAAGCAGCTGCTTGCCACAGAGGTCTGACAGGAGCCTATCAGTTTATATGCCATAGTAGAAGATCTGAGAGGATGGCAGGACCTCAGCAGAAAAACAACACACACATCCATGCCTTATCCGGGGCTCGAACCCAGGTCCCATAGATCAGTAGCCAAGCGCGCTAACCACTCGGCCACGGGACGGCATATTTTGCCTTCATCATAAAAGATAAAGTAATCTAGTAAAGGCACAAATATGTATGAAAATAATTAATAATTGACCACGACTAACGCTATCTTCACCCTCATCAATATAAAATATTGGGATCTCTAAGGAGCATTTAGAAATAGAAATAACCACATAAATTGACATCAGTCTCCAAGTTTGGATTCGGATTGGGAGGAAATAAGCAGCAGGACATTCAACAGCATCCATCGGGAGAAATCTGCAAGCAGGACAGTCAACGGCATCTTTTATGTACACTATTGTGTGCATGTGTGAATCTGCTAATAAACTAGTATTTAATAATAAATTTATTTATTGCAATGAATACCAGATTTCAAACATCTAATCAAATATTCATTATACACTAAATGCAGCCGCATAATTTTCTGTGTATAGTTACCGTAAAATCTCGAGTATAATATTTACAATTTTTACTCATTTTAGCCCGCTAAAACGGGGGCATATATTATACTAGCGTGCAAAAAAATACATCATTTTCGATATTGAACAGTCGCATGTACAGCTGTGAGACATTGTCCTTTTGAGTAGTGGGGAGCCCTATAAATGAATACGAGCAAATGTTATACTGCAGCAAAAAAGCTGTTAGGAGTAAAATATGCAGAATTTGACGTCAATCGGGCATCATGTCGTCATTTTCCCATTAACGAGTCAAACATCTGATTATGTATGGGGGAGGGGGGGTAAAATGCGCTGCAAGTGTTGCCTAGTAAGAAAAAGAGAATCGTGGGTTACCACCAAGTTTTCCAGACCTAGACAAAACTAATGGAGTGGGGAGTAGATCGGAGGCAGCAGGGCATCAGTGTTTCATGCATTGAAATCAGACTTAAAGCTCTGGAACTTAAAAAATCTCTTATGGGTACAACAGAATTTAAAGCGTCATATGGATGGGCAGTTCGTTTGAAGAAGCGACATATTCTTTCAATTCGTAGAAGAACTATCATCGCGCTGAGCATCTTCCAGACGACCACAAAAAAAAGCTTCTGGAGAAAAACCTTCTTTGAGATAAAATCTTGAAAAGCTATGGGTGCGTATTATATACGAATTTACATTTTAACAGAAACTTTCGGACTAAATCAAGCATGCGCATTATATAAGAGATTTTACGGTACGTCAATATATGTGTATTTCTGAAATCTACAGATTTAGTATCCAGAGGTTTCTGAAACTAAATATTTCTCAAGAATCTGTTTAGGGGAAAATACTTGAGCAATGCATCTAGCACCTTTACCTGGAACAAAAAGTAGGCTGGTACTCCAATAGTTATTACAATAACTGCGTTAACCGGTTATAAATATATAAATAAATAAAAGAAAATAAAAGAAATACCTACCTTCCTATCTGTACCCTAAAAAGTACGAAAATAAATCCTAAAGCTTATCTATAGTGCAATCAATCACTGAATTCGTATTCACTCAAAAGAAGGTATGACGCCGATTTATTTACTCAACTAGGGCGCTGGCAGCCTAGTTATCTTTCTTTTGAAGTGAATACGAACTCAGTCATTAGTTGCGCTATTGATATATTTTACGTTTTATTTCTACCTTTAGGGTGAATGTGAATGTAGAGAGAGAATTATTTTTTATTTCAAATTTTCTTCTTTGTCACTAAAATCACCTACCTACAGGAACTTTCATTTGATGTACGACTAATAAACATCAACCATATTTTTCCTTCCCCTTTACTTGTAGTAGTGTTTGATGTAACTTCGACCCACCTTTAGTTTCCATCACCTTTTCGTGGGAAAGAAGAATGAATGGGGGGGGGGGGATTAATTCGAAGAAGTTTACTACGACAGTCCTCATATCAACTTTCATTTGACCCCTAACTCGTGAGATATTCCTATATATTGAATCTGGCTCATTGCTTCCAAATTTTCGAGGGCGGGGGTGGCTCAGTCGATATCTCATCAGGCTCGTAATCTACAGATCCCAGGTTCGAGTCCCAGTTAGGGCAACATTGAGATTTATCTTTGAAAAATTTCCCGCCTTACCCTCAGTCATTAGCAGATGCAATAGGCTTGGGAAATCCGCTATCCATCCGATGGGATGTTAAGCCGTAGCCGTAACCTGTGCACGTTAAAGAACACGCTGGATATCCTTGATGAGAGGCTGCCATCTATCCCCCAACAGCTGTCCAGGGTGTCCCTCCAGCAAACCTCCTCTGAGCCATCGGGGTCCTTCTGGCCTGACCATTTATCCCATTGTGCAAAAATAGAATGCCACTCAGAGGTAAAACAACCCAACTCGAACTGTAAGCAATCCCATTTTGAAGATAGAGTAGAAGAACGACCTTCCCCTTTTTTTCCTTTTTTAAGGAGGTATAGTTTTATTGCCCACAACATTTCCTTCGTTGCCAAATATAGTTAAATAAGGTTCGCTAAATATATTATGCATTACTTAGTTAATATGAAAAGAATTCACCTTGCAATTGCACCTGTCAAATTATTAAAGATTAAATCTAATCAAAATCAATTATCCTCAAAAAATATTTCGTAAGGAAAATAAAGTTCATTCGCAAAAAAAATCAAGACTCGCCAAGTAATCTATACAAATATTCTGAGCAACTAAAGCCCACTTAAACAACATTTCAAAAACTTTTCTCAACTCACTTCCGTGACCTAATGCCACTTATTATACATGCCGCGTGCAACTGACTCTGGGAGAAAAAATTGCATAAATCTACGATAGCGGATCGCGCTAGGGCGACCCGCTATCGGGGGACTCGAACCTACGATACCTCCTGGGACTCAAACCTACGATAGCGGATCGTGCTAGGGGGAGTCGCGCTCGCGTATGACGCATAAGCGAAGCGTGTTCTTCAGTGCGCATTAGCGACTGTCAATAAAAAGTCGGAGTTGCGCATGCGCAACTTCTTTACCGGGCTTGGGTGAAGAAAAGTAATCATGCCAACTGAAAATTAAAGCCCCAAAATGATAAATATAACGTCATTAAAACTGGTTAAGGCAAAGTAAAAGTGAATGGGTGTTCCATCACAAATACACACAGAATATGTGTGCACTTTGAAATTAACCCATCAACACAACAGATTGACAAAGCAAGCAATCTTCATTAGGATATTTCGACAAATTTATTCAAAAATATCATTGTGGAAAGTATCAATATCTCATCATTTCAACCGAAATCCCGATTTTAAACTCAAGCAAACGAAACAAATAATACGAAACATAAAATTTCGTAGAGACTCGGCTATTTCTCAAGGAGATCGCTTTCTTATCAACAAAAATCAAAACGAACAATTCAAGTCTTTACTTTTGGTTTGATTTGCACCTTATTCGACGGAAAAAAGTAAATTAAAACATCTAGAAACTACTCCTAGTTGGTACAGGAATATACAACGACAATGCCCCACTAAAACTTAAGTAACTGCTGACCACTGCCTCAGTTAGAGTTAACAAAATATCCATAATCAACCATGCTATCATGGGACTCGAACCCGGAACCCGATACTGCAGTGTCACTACGAACCAATTCTATACCACTCAGGCAGATTAAATTTCATAATAAATGGAAACTGCTGTAGAATTCAGATTCCTATTTTAAGTAAATCAGTGCCGTATAGAGGTTTATAAAGATCCACGTGCAGTTTAGCACAAGGGAACCATTACGCAAGCGCAACTCATATACTCATTTGTATGTGAAGCAGAGAGCCCCTTTGGCACAGGGACCCCATCACTGGTGGCCCTTTGCTCTATGGGAGATTCGACTCCCAAGACCTATCACAGTCAATATATCTTTCTCTTTCAAAATTTTTTAAAATGCCAGGAGCTCCCCTACACAAAAACAGCAATAACCTAAAAGTTCTAGTGAGGTTGTCCTTGTTTCTCATACAACATAAAAACCCATACACAGGAACAAGAGTAGTTTCATCACATTATACGGATCCCCCTTTGCACAGTGCTTTCCCCCCCCCTATGTCGCAATCGTCCACGTTGCCTTCTTGACTTGGACCCCCTATGTCGCAATCGACCGGAAATTGACCTGTGCTGGGCCACGCTGCCTTCTGAACTTTGACCCCTATGTTGCAATCAACAGGAAATTGACCTGGCGTAGCAACTGTCGTGGCGCTCCTTATTAATAATTCATAATTAAAAATTCCTCCCCCTTTTAACCCCTTGTGCTATCTAGTTTTTAACTCTAATTTTAAGCTCCCCTTCTCGAATAGTCTCGATTTTTCTTTATTTCAGACTCACCTATATTTTAAACCCTCGATTTTGCAAACCCCCTGGTTGACCTATATTTTAAGCCCTACCTATATTTTAACCCCCCTTCTCGAATAGTCTCGATTTTTCTTTATTTCAGACTCGCCTTTTATTTTAAAACCTCGATTTTGCAAACCCCCTGGTTGAGCTATATTTTAAGCTCCCCTTCTCGAATAGTCTCGATTTTCTTGATTAGACC
The DNA here is from genome assembly GCA_038380435.1 of Ryuthela nishihirai. Classification (NCBI taxonomy): domain Eukaryota; kingdom Metazoa; phylum Arthropoda; class Arachnida; order Araneae; family Heptathelidae; genus Ryuthela; species Ryuthela nishihirai. Next base: position 87,589,883 of record JAWZYU010000003.1, on the reverse strand, counting down.
CCTACACATATTTTAAGCCCTCTTCATAGACCCCCTGGTTGACCAATATTTTAAGCTCTACCTATATTTTAAGGCCCCTCCTTCCCTCGGACCGGCTGATGCACGCCTCAGAATAATTGCACAGAAAAGGATGATACAAGTCTCAATTGTAAAATCAACTCCCAAAGTTGTATTCTTATTAAACCTCCCTCCCCTTAAAAAACTAATCGGTGGTGTCCAATACGTATTTTAGTACATCTCCTGTATTTAAAAACTCTCTAGGTATTCATCTGAAATTTTACAAGACCACTCAACTCTTTCTGAATGACAACGGTCAGAATGCCTAATGCAGCTCTCTAAATAAAACTTTCTTTAACAGAAAATCAGCTCTCAAAGTTGTATTCTTATTAATTAAACACTCACCAAAACCACACATCCCTTCTATTAAAAGTTACCTCTATTAAAACTTCACAAACTCACGTCCTTTTACAAGTTCTCTAAACATGTTGTATATTCTCTGTATTTATTCCTTATAATTAAACACTCATCAAAAATTCTCTCACCTTTATTAAAAAATCACTCCACGGTCGTAATAAAAAAGTTTTCTGTAGATGGGTTTCATCCAAAAAAAAAAAAATCCTCCACCTGCAGTGAGATTCGAACCGACTATCTTGGGCTCGATAGCCGGACGCACTCGACTATGGTTTGTACTTAATGTGGCCTAGAAAGGTGTCGAACGGATCAGACATTTCAAATATTAACCTAATACGTTTTTTACAACCTTCGTATTCTTTATAACTAGTTTTTTCTACGTATTTCTTATAATGAACCCGATAGTCCTTTCACATTAACATATGTATTTTTTATAACTCACGTATTTTAAGTCCGTTTCAGTAACACTTATTTCTTTTAACTCCGTGACTGTTGGCTGTCGCTTACTAGGACTATCCACAGTAACTATTTTTAAAAGACTGGCCCGCAGAAAATGCCGATGGGTTAAAAATTAATAAAAACTGATTATACTCGTCATGATGAAAAATATTGAGGGGTAGTAGGGCCGACCTAAAAGACTCAGTGTTCGGATCCTCACCCTGGACTACGTTTCACTGACGGATGGTTAAGTCCTGTGAAATTATTCCAAACGGGGAATCACAAGGGTTTTATTAACGAATGAATCTTGGATCTGTGCTGCTTCCGTGTCAGGAGCACTACCCTACATCGTGAAAACCCACTAGCACTCTTTATCGTGGTTTTCGGACTCGATATTTTTCCAAGTCCCGAGACGGTTCTCCCAATTCTATCCTTTACGATACAAGGGCGTTTCAATGTACCCAATGTAGACAAACCCTTTTGAAATGACGCGTCCTAAACCTCCAAGTGCTGGGCTTATTAAAATTAGTCTCCATCGGGTTGGTCCCGTCAGATATCCGTGTTTCCACGTAGTAATGCTACACTGAAGAAAAGTCGGCTAAAAAACCGTCTTTAACATCGTTTGCGTGCGAACGTATGCAGCATCACGCTGTTGAAATCGGGTAAAAAAATAACTTTTTTTTTTGTACGCAGTAGAATGTTCAAAGTACGTTGCAGTTACTGTTGCGTAAAAACTTTAGTTCCATCACGAATGCACGTTAACGGTGTAGGGGAACATTAGTTTTAGCAAATACTTCAACTATAAAAAAAAAATAATACAATGTCTCACGCACCCTTTCAACTTACCTGCACTAATCCACTGATATTTTATTTGCAGCTGGACTGATAGTCAAAATTTAGCAAATATTACAAAGAATCTCTCAATTGTAAAAATCAACTCTCAAAGTTGTATTCTTATTAATTAAAACCCTTTCTATTAAAAGTTACCTCTATTAAAAATCTTTTGCTATTCATTTTGCCAGGACTGCTAAACGATTCCCTTTTATTAAATTTCAATTCTTTGGGATTCATTTTTTCCAACCCCGTTAATCGATCCCCTAGTAAATAAAAACTCTCACTCACCTTTATTAAAATCATCCAGCGCTCGTAATAAATCAGTTTAATCGGGGAAAAAAAAAAAAAAAAATCATTCCCTCGCTAGCGTACCTCAACGTTAATTTCGGGAAAAAGTCTCATCGGATCCAAGGTCCACGTATTTTACTAGAAGAATGACACAGTAACTGTTCCACAGAAAAATTAATAAAATTTGGTTTAAATTATTCGTAGGACTTGTATATAAGATCTAGCTTTAGACGCTCACCAGCCTAAAAGTTTACAAAGACTGTTATCAGTGTATCGGAAATCGTACGTTTCCTGTTGACATCCTTCAGATCGTTTATTAGGGGGTAGCAACAGCACTTTCGCCACATCACACGATATGGTGCAATCCTTTTTCAGCTGGAAGGTCAAATGTCCAGCGCTTCACTGTGTCTGCATTTGACACTGATAAGGTTTAAAAATAGATATTTCCTAGAATCCACATTGCCTTCTCAGATTGGACTTTGAACCCTATGTCGCAACCGACCATATTTTAAGTCCTCTTCATAGAACCCCTGGTTGACTTATATTTTAAGTCCTCTTCTCGAATTTTCTTGTTTTTCCCCTGTTTAACCCATATTTTAAGCCCTCCCCTCTTCATAGATCCACCTATATTTTAAGCCCTCCCCTCTTTAAACCAAATCAGTTTTTGCGCATTTAATCGGTGTCATCCAACGTCCATACTATTTTTAGTATGTCTCCTGTATTTAAAAAAAAAAAATATATTGGCTTTCGTCGCCGTATTTGAACGCGCTACCTCAGTACCGATAGCTGAAGTGTCATCGCCAGGGCGCGGATTTTTGCGGAGATAAATCTCAACTCTGGCCCTGCTATCCGCTCGACAATATTTGCTACTGATAAAACGATTTCCTTCATTAAAAATAAAAACTAATTAAATAATGGGGTATCACTGAGAAAATACTGGGAAGAACACAAACTGATTTCGTGCTAAAACATCTCCAGATTTCAGCTTACTTGAAAAACTATTGTTAGAAATGAACCAGTGACTTGAATCACTCAACTTCCATAAGAATACACAATTATGGTACAGTGTCGGGAAGAAATATGTTTCAACGAAATTCAATTGCATGTATTACGATCAGAAAAATAATTTAGTGGACAAAGTTTAAAATAGTTATTAAATGGTACCTTACAGGGCAAGTGCGCTTCAGGCGAAAAGCCTCCCCTTCGAACACTGCACCCCGTTTTTCCGAAGTAACTGTGTCACAAGTCTTCCTACATCATCCCTAAACAGAGAATCGGATTCAATGTGCAAGAAGATCAAGACCTCATTTGAAGGAGCACATAGTGGATACTGTACTCCATAGTGAAATGAACATTGGCCTCTTGCGGGACCTAGTTATATCCCTACTCCAAGAGAATTACTAATGAAAACATGCTATTGTTAATGTATGTAATTCCGACAAAAAATGTTTTGTCTGTTTTAGCCACTTTGTATCCTGCAATAGGAAACACTGAACACTTTAACAACTATATACATTTAGAAGAAAACACATCAGGTCTAATTTTCCCTTTAACAATAAATTCGAAAAAATTAACATTTCTGTCTGGATACGAGAAAGAGATGTTCCCACTCTACATCACACCATTCAGATTTAAAGCGCACGCAAATCTCCTACTGTTATCAGACGATGAAAAGCAGCATTATTGTTCCATTAAGAATTTGTTTCTATGAAATTCAAAGGGAGAATGCTGTTTTCCATATTATAGGGAATGCAATTAATAATTCCTTGCAGAAGGTTGTCCTTTAGGTTATGAAATAATCTTATTAGAATGCTTAAAATTGAGATGACACACATTAGCTCCTCGGAGAAGCGCTAGCGGGTAGAAGACTATACCCGTGTAATGAAAATATTCATTCGACATAAAAAAAACCTACGCCAATATCGCGTACACTGACGTGCTCCTCTTAGCTGATGTGTTTGGTGGCAGATACTGACCCCTGCTATGTTTACACAACTCCTGCCTTCATACCTGAAGATGACAAATACTAGAGTTGATAACCTACAATGTATCTTTTTGGAAGGCATACGAGGAGGAATTTCGGTGATATGCAGACAACAAGCATTTAGAATGAAAAACTGATTGCAAGTTTGCTTTACTGTCATACAAACCTGAAAAGAGATGAAATGGGTAGTACTTTACCCATGATATACCATGTGACTAGGTCGTTAAATCAAATTACATGCATAAACGAAAATTAGAAAAACAACGAAATGCTTGGTAAATTCAATGAGAATCACTAAAATGTAAAGAGTGTTGGAATATCTGTAAATGCACACACATTTCAGTGGATAGGTGAATATTTTCACAATTCTTTAGAAGTGGAAGGCACAATAACTGTAAAACATACTGTGACGAGAGAGAAAGTATAAAAATGTAGTGGGATGGTTGTAAAAAATCGCTTCAAAACAGAAAATTACAACGCAAATACTGAAAGATAGAAAAAAAAAACGACTATTCGACGGTTATTCCAAACTGCTATCTCACGCTCTTTTCAGATTTCCTGGTTCTATAGTTCCCTGGTACGTAGCGCATAAGTGTGGGTGTAGTTGGCTATTTTTCGTTGCAAACACAAGTTGTTTTTACTATTAGTTATTTTTCCTGCATGAGAATACACATTTCTATACTACATTGCGTACACACGGATGGACGAATATCACAAAATACTTTGCATATAGAAAACATCAGCAAAGAACCACAGAAGTTTGGAAATTTAAAATCTGAAAACTCAGTGTTTATAAGAAAACAACAATATTTTCAGTACTTCCATGAAAAGTTGAGTCCCAGAATCGATCCGCTAGACATGACTTTGCATTCTCTGACTTCAACCACCAATAAAACGTAATGTAAGCTCTCTCGTCAGTTATCCCAAGCCGCTATCTCTTTTCAGAGTTTCTGCCCCCCTCGGTACGTTTGAATAAGCGCATAAGTGTGGGTGAAAATGGCTATTTTTCGCTGCAAACACAAGTTTTTCGACAAAGATAGGGTGTTTCACTACAATCTAACACGGGATTTCATGTGTGTTTAGTTATTTTTCCTGCATGAGAATATTTCTAAGCCTTCTCATAGACAGCAGGTTAGTTACTTCGGATCTAACAAAGCCAAGGTTTGAGATCCATAGTAAGACATGAACGTTTGTGTTGTTTTCCTACCAAGATCCCGACATCCTCTCACCCCCTTCTACTGGGTCGTATGAAAAAATCCAGTAACTGTTACGACAATTAGCTGCGTGAAGGCGTATTTATTTTTAAAGCAAAGACACACTAATTTCGGACTCGCTAGCTAGAGAATGATATATTAACTTGCTAAAGTTTGATTTTAATGATCAGATAGTGTATACATCACCACTTTTTTAGTTCATACTAATATCTTCTAACTTTCAAAGGAAATATTGTCTCATTATAAGCGATTTCATACAAAGAGATGCGCACTCTATGCTTCATCTATAGAGATAACGATCACTGCCCATGGAACACATCTGTGAAAAACACGCTATGATAGGGTTTGAGGAAGATTTTTAGTCCATGGGGGTGCTGTACTGCAGGAAAGCACATTATCTTTGAGATCAGAACCTACATGAAAATTATACTGTTTGGGTTTGAGAAAGATTCTTTAGTTCACGGGACACCGCATGAATAAGTGCATAAGTGTGGGTGAAGACGGCTATTTTTCGCTGCAAACACAAGTTTTTCGACAAAGATAGGGTGTTTCACTACAGTCTAACACGGGATTTCATGTGTGTTTAGTTATTTTTCCTGCATGAGAATATTTCTAATCTATCTCATAGACAGCAGGTTAGTTACTTCGGATCTAACAAAGCCAAGGTCTGAGATCCATAGTAAGACACGAACGTTTGTGTTGTTTTCCTACCAAGGTCCCGACATCCTCTCACATGAAATATTACTGTACTAGGATCTAGAAAAATCACTATCCATTACATTAAGTTTTTTATTACATTCATGTATTTCACCCCATTTTCTTGTCAAGAGCTAAAATTATTTGATGAATGAACGACAAAATATCTTCAAATGCAGTGGACGCATGACAGAATAACTTCAAAATAAGTTCCAATAGCTGAAAAAAACAACTGTAAAAAATTAGATAAATACAGGGATAGGGAAAGACAGAATTGCTTTCAAAACATTAAAATACCTTAAATGTGTGGTTGAATCACCACCAAATATCTCCAGCACACTTTTAAAGGAAATATTTTCTCATTATAAGCGATTTCATACAAAGAGATACGCACTCTATGCTTCACATTTAAATCTATAGAGATAACGATCACTGCCCATGGAACACATCTGTGAAAAAACACGCTACGATTGGGTTTGAGAAAGATTTTTAGCCCATGGGGGTGCTGCACTGCAAGAAGGCACATTATCTTTGATATCAGAACGTGCGTGAAAGTTATACTGTTTGGGTTTGAGAAAGATTCTTTAGTTCACAGGGCACCGCATTACACTAAAGCACACTGTCTTGTACGTATGTCTGTCTGTATGTTTGTTTCTCTCTCTCTGTGTGTGTGTGTGTGTTTGTGTCTATGTGTAAATATGTATGTTACTACGAAATGTGTGTATGTGTAGATGTGTGCATATATGTCAAGATGTAACTGTGTCTGCATGTTTGTTTCTCTCTAGGTGTGTGTGTGTGTGTGTGTTTCAGTGAATCGTGTATGTGTGCGTATGTGAGTGTGTGTATGTTCATGTATGTTAATATGTTTCTTTATATGTATATGTTTTCGTGCGTATGTGTTAAGATGTCTGTGTGCACATAGTCGTTTCTTTGTATGTGTATACGTCTTCATGTTTGTCTCTGTGTGTGTGTGTGTTAAAGTGTCTGTATGTGTTTCATCTTTATGTGCATATGTTATCGTGTGTGTGTGTGTGTGTTCACATGCAAGAATAAACATATTGTCTTACGGACACTTGCTTGCTACAGAACAAGCTAACAATTTAAAACGAGACTTGTGGTTATGCAAAATATTTCATGTGTGCGTATGTGAGTGTGTGTATGTTGATGCATGTTAATATGTTTCTTTATATGTATATGTTTTCGTGCGTATGTGTTAAGATGTCTGTGTGCACATATTCGTTTCTCTGTATGTCTATACGTCTTCATGTTTGTTTCTCTCTCTGTGCGTGTGTTAAAGTGTCTGTATGTGTTTCATCTTTATGTGCATATGTTATCGTATGTGTGTGTTCACATGCAAGAATAAACATATTGTCTTACGGACACTTGCTTGCTACAGAAGAAGCTAACAATTTAAAACGAGCCTTGTGGCTATGCAAAATATTTCATCACAGATCTTAACTTGAATACTCATATTTCAGGAGATGTAAGGATTTTTCTTCAGCACGTTCGAATATTTTTTGAACACGACTGTCTTATGTTACGTTTCCTGTCAGATGTCTCGTAACGAACAAAGCGTGTGTGTGTGTGTGTTCTGCTAATACAGAAGAGGACATTCAACCGAGAATATTTCAAACTTAGAATAATACGACATCCTGATGCGTTAAGAACGAAGTGGAGGGATACTAACAGCTGAAACACGACCTGAAGCGATCGAAATCCTGTTGTTTCGCGCAAGGCCTCTTTTTTGAAACAAGGATTTTTTACGTTTTATCACCCTTCGTCCCCTTGCGCGAAACAACAGGATTTCGATCGCTTCAGGTCGTGTTTCAGCTGTTAGTATCCCTCCACTTCGTTCTTAACGCATCAGGATGTCGTATTATTCTAAGTTTGAAATATTCTCGGTTGAATGTCCTCTTCTGTATTAGCAGAACACACACACACACACGCTTTGTTCGTTACGAGACATCTGACAGGAAACGTAACATAAGACAGTCGTGTTCAAAAAATATTCGAACGTGCTGAAGAAAAATCCTTACATCTCCTGAAATATGAGTATTCAAGTTAAGATCTGTGATGAAATATTTGGCATAGCCACAACTCTCGTTTTAAATTGTTAGCTTCTTCTATAACAAGCAAGTGTCCGTAAGATAATATGTTTATTCTTGCATGTGAACAAACACACACACACACACACGATAACATATGCACATAAAGATGAAACACATACAGACACTTTAACACACGCACAGAGAGAGAGACAAACATGAAGACGTATACACATACAGAGAAACGACTATGTGCACACAGACATCTTAACACATACGCACGAAAACATATACATATAAAGAAACATATTAACATACATGAACATACACACACTCACATACGCACACATGAAATATTTTGCATAACCACAAGTCTCGTTTTAAATTGTTAGCTTGTTCTGTAGCAAGCAAGTGTCCGTAAGACAATATGTTTATTCTTGCATGTGAACACACACACACACACATACGATAACATATGCACATAAAGATGAAACACATACAGACACTTTAACACACACACACACACAGAGACAAACATGAAGACGTATACACATACAAAGAAACGACTATGTGCACACAGACATCTTAACACATACGCACGAAAACATATACATATAAAGAAACATATTAACATACATGAACATACACACACTCACATACGCACACATACACGATTCACTGAAACACACACACACACACACACCTAGAGAGAAACAAACATGCAGACACAGTTACATCTTGACATATATGCACACATCTACACATACACACATTTCGTAGTAACATACATATTTACACATAGACACAAACACACACACACACACACAGAGAGAGAGAAACAAACATACAGACAGACATACGTACAAGACAGTGTGCTTTAGTGTAATGCGGTGCCCTGTGAACTAAAGAATCTTTCTCAAACCCAAACAGTATAACTTTCACGCACGTTCTGATATCAAAGATAATGTGCCTTCTTGCAGTGCAGCACCCCCATGGGCTAAAAATCTTTCTCAAACCCAATCGTAGCGTGTTTTTTCACAGATGTGTTCCATGGGCAGTGATCGTTATCTCTATAGATTTAAATGTGAAGCATAGAGTGCGTATCTCTTTGTATGAAATCGCTTATAATGAGAAAATATTTCCTTTAAAAGTGTGCTGGAGATATTTGGTGGTGATTCAACCACACATTTAAGGTATTTTAATGTTTTGAAAGCAATTCTGTCTTTCCCTATCCCTGTATTTATCTAATTTTTTACAGTTGTTTTTTTCAGCTATTGGAACTTATTTTGAAGTTATTCTGTCATGCGTCCACTGCATTTGAAGATATTTTGTCGTTCATTCATCAAATAATTTTAGCTCTTGACAAGAAAATGGGGTGAAATACATGAATGTAATAAAAAACTTAATGTAATGGATAGTGATTTTTCTAGATCCTAGTACAGTAATATTTCATGTGAGAGGATGTCGGGACCTTGGTAGGAAAACAACACAAACGTTCGTGTCTTACTATGGATCTCAGACTTTGGCTTTGTTAGATCCGAAGTAACTAACCTGCTGTCTATGAGATAGATTAGAAATATTCTCATGCAGGAAAAATAACTAAACACACATGAAATCCCGTGTTAGACTGTAGTGAAACACCCTATCTTTGTCGAAAAACTTGTGTTTGCAGCGAAAAATAGCCGTCTTCACCCACACTTATGCACTTATTCATGCGGTGTCCCGTGAACTAAAGAATCTTTCTCAAACCCAAACAGTATAATTTTCATGTAGGTTCTGATCTCAAAGATAATGTGCTTTCCTGCAGTACAGCACCCCCATGGACTAAAAATCTTCCTCAAACCCTATCATAGCGTGTTTTTCACAGATGTGTTCCATGGGCAGTGATCGTTATCTCTATAGATGAAGCATAGAGTGCGCATCTCTTTGTATGAAATCGCTTATAATGAGACAATATTTCCTTTGAAAGTTAGAAGATATTAGTATGAACTAAAAAAGTGGTGATGTATACACTATCTGATCATTAAAATCAAACTTTAGCAAGTTAATATATCATTCTCTAGCTAGCGAGTCCGAAATTAGTGTGTCTTTGCTTTAAAAATAAATACGCCTTCACGCAGCTAATTGTCGTAACAGTTACTGGATTTTTTCATACGACCCAGTAGAAGGGGGTGAGAGGATGTCGGGATCTTGGTAGGAAAACAACACAAACGTTCATGTCTTACTATGGATCTCAAACCTTGGCTTTGTTAGATCCGAAGTAACTAACCTGCTGTCTATGAGAAAGCTTAGAAATATTCTCATGCAGGAAAAATAACTAAACACACATGAAATCCCGTGTTAGATTGTAGTGAAACACCCTATCTTTGTCGAAAAACTTGTGTTTGCAGCGAAAAATAGCCATTTTCACCCACACTTATGCGCTTATTCAAACGTACCGAGGGGGGCAGAAACTCTGAAAAGAGATAGCGGCTTGGGATAACTGACGAGAGAGCTTACATTACGTTTTATTGGTGGTTGAAGTCAGAGAATGCAAAGTCATGTCTAGCGGATCGATTCTGGGACTCAACTTTTCATGGAAGTACTGAAAATATTGTTGTTTTCTTATAAACACTGAGTTTTCAGATTTTAAATTTCCAAACTTCTGTGGTTCTTTGCTGATGTTTTCTATATGCAAAGTATTTTGTGATATTCGTCCATCCGTGTGTACGCAATGTAGTATAGAAATGTGTATTCTCATGCAGGAAAAATAACTAATAGTAAAAACAACTTGTGTTTGCAACGAAAAATAGCCAACTACACCCACACTTATGCGCTACGTACCAGGGAACTATAGAACCAGGAAATCTGAAAAGAGCGTGAGATAGCAGTTTGGAATAACCGTCGAATAGTCGTTTTTTTTTTCTATCTTTCAGTATTTGCGTTGTAATTTTCTGTTTTGAAGCGATTTTTTACAACCATCCCACTACATTTTTATACTTTCTCTCTCGTCACAGTATGTTTTACAGTTATTGTGCCTTCCACTTCTAAAGAATTGTGAAAATATTCACCTATCCACTGAAATGTGTGTGCATTTACAGATATTCCAACACTCTTTACATTTTAGTGATTCTCATTGAATTTACCAAGCATTTCGTTGTTTTTCTAATTTTCGTTTATGCATGTAATTTGATTTAACGACCTAGTCACATGGTATATCATGGGTAAAGTACTACCCATTTCATCTCTTTTCAGGTTTGTATGACAGTAAAGCAAACTTGCAATCAGTTTTTCATTCTAAATGCTTGTTGTCTGCATATCACCGAAATTCCTCCTCGTATGCCTTCCAAAAAGATACATTGTAGGTTATCAACTCTAGTATTTGTCATCTTCAGGTATGAAGGCAGGAGTTGTGTAAACATAGCAGGGGTCAGTATCTGCCACCAAACACATCAGCTAAGAGGAGCACGTCAGTGTACGCGATATTGGCGTAGGTTTTTTTTATGTCGAATGAATATTTTCATTACACGGGTATAGTCTTCTACCCGCTAGCGCTTCTCCGAGGAGCTAATGTGTGTCATCTCAATTTTAAGCATTCTAATAAGATTATTTCATAACCTAAAGGACAACCTTCTGCAAGGAATTATTAATTGCATTCCCTATAATATGGAAAACAGCATTCTCCCTTTGAATTTCATAGAAACAAATTCTTAATGGAACAATAATGCTGCTTTTCATCGTCTGATAACAGTAGGAGATTTGCGTGCGCTTTAAATCTGAATGGTGTGATGTAGAGTGGGAACATCTCTTTCTCGTATCCAGACAGAAATGTTAATTTTTTCGAATTTATTGTTAAAGGGAAAATTAGACCTGATGTGTTTTCTTCTAAATGTATATAGTTGTTAAAGTGTTCAGTGTTTCCTATTGCAGGATACAAAGTGGCTAAAACAGACAAAACATTTTTTGTCGGAATTACATACATTAACAATAGCATGTTTTCATTAGTAATTCTCTTGGAGTAGGGATATAACTAGGTCCCGCAAGAGGCCAATGTTCATTTCACTATGGAGTACAGTATCCACTATGTGCTCCTTCAAATGAGGTCTTGATCTTCTTGCACATTGAATCCGATTCTCTGTTTAGGGATGATGTAGGAAGACTTGTGACACAGTTACTTCGGAAAAACGGGGTGCAGTGTTCGAAGGGGAGGCTTTTCGCCTGAAGCGCACTTGCACTGTAAGGTACCATTTAATAACTATTTTAAACTTTGTCCACTAAATTATTTTTCTGATCGTAATACATGCAATTGAATTTCGTTGAAACATATTTCTTCCCGACACTGTACCATAATTGTGTATTCTTATGGAAGTTGAGTGATTCAAGTCACTGGTTCATTTCTAACAATAGTTTTTCAAGTAAGCTGAAATCTGGAGATGTTTTAGCACGAAATCAGTTTGTGTTCTTCCCAGTATTTTCTCAGTGATACCCCATTATTTAATTAGTTTTTATTTTTAATGAAGGAAATCGTTTTATCAGTAGCAAATATTGTCGAGCGGATAGCAGGGCCAGAGTTGAGATTTATCTCCGCAAAAATCCGCGCCCTGGCGATGACACTTCAGCTATCGGTACTGAGGTAGCGCGTTCAAATACGGCGACGAAAGCCAATATATTTTTTTTTTTTAAATACAGGAGACATACTAAAAATAGTATGGACGTTGGATGACACCGATTAAATGCGCAAAAACTGATTTGGTTTAAAGAGGGGAGGGCTTAAAATATAGGTGGATCTATGAAGAGGGGAGGGCTTAAAATATGGGTTAAACAGGGGAAAAACAAGAAAATTCGAGAAGAGGACTTAAAATATAAGTCAACCAGGGGTTCTATGAAGAGGACTTAAAATATGGTCGGTTGCGACATAGGGTTCAAAGTCCAATCTGAGAAGGCAATGTGGATTCTAGGAAATATCTATTTTTAAACCTTATCAGTGTCAAATGCAGACACAGTGAAGCGCTGGACATTTGACCTTCCAGCTGAAAAAGGATTGCACCATATCGTGTGATGTGGCGAAAGTGCTGTTGCTACCCCCTAATAAACGATCTGAAGGATGTCAACAGGAAACGTACGATTTCCGATACACTGATAACAGTCTTTGTAAACTTTTAGGCTGGTGAGCGTCTAAAGCTAGATCTTATATACAAGTCCTACGAATAATTTAAACCAAATTTTATTAATTTTTCTGTGGAACAGTTACTGTGTCATTCTTCTAGTAAAATACGTGGACCTTGGATCCGATGAGACTTTTTCCCGAAATTAACGTTGAGGTACGCTAGCGAGGGAATGATTTTTTTTTTTTTTTTTTCCCCGATTAAACTGATTTATTACGAGCGCTGGATGATTTTAATAAAGGTGAGTGAGAGTTTTTATTTACTAGGGGATCGATTAACGGGGTTGGAAAAAATGAATCCCAAAGAATTGAAATTTAATAAAAGGGAATCGTTTAGCAGTCCTGGCAAAATGAATAGCAAAAGATTTTTAATAGAGGTAACTTTTAATAGAAAGGGTTTTAATTAATAAGAATACAACTTTGAGAGTTGATTTTTACAATTGAGAGATTCTTTGTAATATTTGCTAAATTTTGACTATCAGTCCAGCTGCAAATAAAATATCAGTGGATTAGTGCAGGTAAGTTGAAAGGGTGCGTGAGACATTGTATTATTTTTTTTTTATAGTTGAAGTATTTGCTAAAACTAATGTTCCCCTACACCGTTAACGTGCATTCGTGATGGAACTAAAGTTTTTACGCAACAGTAACTGCAACGTACTTTGAACATTCTACTGCGTACAAAAAAAAAAAGTTATTTTTTTACCCGATTTCAACAGCGTGATGCTGCATACGTTCGCACGCAAACGATGTTAAAGACGGTTTTTTAGCCGACTTTTCTTCAGTGTAGCATTACTACGTGGAAACACGGATATCTGACGGGACCAACCCGATGGAGACTAATTTTAATAAGCCCAGCACTTGGAGGTTTAGGACGCGTCATTTCAAAAGGGTTTGTCTACATTGGGTACATTGAAACGCCCTTGTATCGTAAAGGATAGAATTGGGAGAACCGTCTCGGGACTTGGAAAAATATCGAGTCCGAAAACCACGATAAAGAGTGCTAGTGGGTTTTCACGATGTAGGGTAGTGCTCCTGACACGGAAGCAGCACAGATCCAAGATTCATTCGTTAATAAAACCCTTGTGTTCCCCGTTTGGAATAATTTCACAGGACTTAACCATCCGTCAGTGAAACGTAGTCCAGGGTGAGGATCCGAACACTGAGTCTTTTAGGTCGGCCCTACTACCCCTCAATATTTTTCATCATGACGAGTATAATCAGTTTTTATTAATTTTTAACCCATCGGCATTTTCTGCGGGCCAGTCTTTTAAAAATAGTTACTGTGGATAGTCCTAGTAAGCGACAGCCAACAGTCACGGAGTTAAAAGAAATAAGTGTTACTGAAACGGACTTAAAATACGTGAGTTATAAAAAATACATATGTTAATGTGAAAGGACTATCGGGTTCATTATAAGAAATACGTAGAAAAAACTAGTTATAAAGAATACGAAGGTTGTAAAAAACGTATTAGGTTAATATTTGAAATGTCTGATCCGTTCGACACCTTTCTAGGCCACATTAAGTACAAACCATAGTCGAGTGCGTCCGGCTATCGAGCCCAAGATAGTCGGTTCGAATCTCACTGCAGGTGGAGGATTTTTTTTTTTTTGGATGAAACCCATCTACAGAAAACTTTTTTATTACGACCGTGGAGTGATTTTTTAATAAAGGTGAGAGAATTTTTGATGAGTGTTTAATTATAAGGAATAAATACAGAGAATATACAACATGTTTAGAGAACTTGTAAAAGGACGTGAGTTTGTGAAGTTTTAATAGAGGTAACTTTTAATAGAAGGGATGTGTGGTTTTGGTGAGTGTTTAATTAATAAGAATACAACTTTGAGAGCTGATTTTCTGTTAAAGAAAGTTTTATTTAGAGAGCTGCATTAGGCATTCTGACCGTTGTCATTCAGAAAGAGTTGAGTGGTCTTGTAAAATTTCAGATGAATACCTAGAGAGTTTTTAAATACAGGAGATGTACTAAAATACGTATTGGACACCACCGATTAGTTTTTTAAGGGGAGGGAGGTTTAATAAGAATACAACTTTGGGAGTTGATTTTACAATTGAGACTTGTATCATCCTTTTCTGTGCAATTATTCTGAGGCGTGCATCAGCCGGTCCGAGGGAAGGAGGGGCCTTAAAATATAGGTAGAGCTTAAAATATTGGTCAACCAGGGGGTCTATGAAGAGGGCTTAAAATATGTGTAGGGGTCTAATCAAGAAAATCGAGACTATTCGAGAAGGGGAGCTTAAAATATAGCTCAACCAGGGGGTTTGCAAAATCGAGGTTTTAAAATAAAAGGCGAGTCTGAAATAAAGAAAAATCGAGACTATTCGAGAAGGGGGGTTAAAATATAGGTAGGGCTTAAAATATAGGTCAACCAGGGGGTTTGCAAAATCGAGGGTTTAAAATATAGGTGAGTCTGAAATAAAGAAAAATCGAGACTATTCGAGAAGGGGAGCTTAAAATTAGAGTTAAAAACTAGATAGCACAAGGGGTTAAAAGGGGGAGGAATTTTTAATTATGAATTATTAATAAGGAGCGCCACGACAGTTGCTACGCCAGGTCAATTTCCTGTTGATTGCAACATAGGGGTCAAAGTTCAGAAGGCAGCGTGGCCCAGCACAGGTCAATTTCCGGTCGATTGCGACATAGGGGGTCCAAGTCAAGAAGGCAACGTGGACGATTGCGACATAGGGGGGGGGAAAGCACTGTGCAAAGGGGGATCCGTATAATGTGATGAAACTACTAACAAGCCTGCTGGTTTAGTAGTCAGATATACTAATTACATATTTGGCAGGCCTAGTCTACATGTCCATTGTATTAATAGTGTATTAAAACTTGAAGAATTTCATTTTTTCCTAATAGTTACTATATATTTAAAAAAAATTGACTCCTCAAGCAAATGCTTTGTCACAGAGACGGAACAATAAACGGTTACAATAACGCTGCCAATAAGAAGATCTGTAAACGGAAGGCGACGCGTCAGAAGAGAGGCAAAAATATTATTAAACATCCATTCGGGGACTCGAACCCACTTCTATTTGATCAATAACAGCCAAGTATGCTTAGCTTTCGGCAACTTGGACAATTAATAAATCACCTCTCAAGCAGCTGTTTAACGCACAGATTTGACAGGAGTCTCTCATCATAATACGCCAGACGGAAGATCTGTGAGAAAGACGGGACTTCAGCAAAAGGACAACGCGAGAAACCTATTCAATATCCGAGATCGGAACCGAAAAGGATCGGACAACCGTAATTTCAATTTCGGATAAAATAAATTAGAAACTCCTTAAATTGAGTGTCAACATTTCGTTGATTTCTTTTTATTGTTTCGAATATGATGATGATCCGGATGTTTAGATTCATTGTTACGTTCAGTTTGAAACGGATGAAGCTATTAACAATGAGTTATAATCTCAGCCAATCAGCTGGCGTTTCGTCATCGATGACGTTTGGAATGTCATTTGTTTATAATTTCTTACGAAGAATCTAAGAGAAGAAAGTGTTATTATAGTGCGTATAAGTTTTCTTAAATAAAAGTTGAATAAAATGTCTTTAAGAGACAACGCAGCAGATTTCGAAGAACTACAGATCGAGTGGATTAGGTGAGTATTTTGACATTTCTTTTCTGAGTTTAGTGCCCTTCTGATGCTCCGGCCTCGAGCCGAGTTGTCTCGCTCTTAAGCATTAACCATGAGCCATGGCAACTCGCGTGTCAAGATTCTTGGCCATTTTATGATGCCCACATGTCACGAATAGTTTAGATATCTTACTGAATGTGTAGTTTTTTGAATGCTTTAAACTTATTTATCTATTTTAATAATAATACTTGGTGTTTCTTGCATGATGTCAAGCGCCCATGCAGATGGCTTTTTAATTTGTTTGCAGGAGAAATCATGGAATTCCTTCATTTATTTTTGTTATCTCAATTAGCTTTATTGTTTTACTGGAAGAAGTTATTAAAACAAAAATATTTCATGATTTTTCTCTCTTTCTTTTCAGACTCCAGATAAGGAGGCGAAATTTAAAGAAGATGATGCAGGATAAGGATACTCCTCTTCAAGATATGACTTCAGAATTGTCCTCTATTAAGGCAGCCTTTGAGAAGTGGAAGATCAGGAAGAAGAAGACCCTGGAAGAATGGCGAACTTATCCAATGGAAGACAGCATCCGTGAACGTGAAGAAGATACCATTGTGAAGCTGATGCATCGCATTGAAATGCTAAAGATTTCTGGCGAAGATGATGGCCACAGTTTTGCCACTTTTCCTCTTTGTCTTTAGAAATCTTCGCATTTCCGGTGCTCTGCCTCCTCCTAGCAGCCGGAAGAGAAAGACAGAAGAAGACCATCTGAGAGTCAGGAAACGACCCCGAAAAGATGCTGGTGACAAGAAGAGGAAACGGGTCTGGTGGTAACTGTCTAAGTAATATTTTTTTTTTTCAGATCGGTATTAATTTTTCATTTGTTTATTTTTTTTTCAGATTTGCTGTACATTTTGTTTCAGTTGTTTTTTTTTATTTTCGCCTTTTGTTGTTAAGTCTGGTACTACGTTCATCTGAATTAGTTCCTTTACAGTGGCATTTTGAAAATACTTTTAAAAGTGAAGATTTTAACACGGCTGTTTTTTTATTTGTTTTTAAAATTGCAAATTTATTATTCGTTTTTAATATTACCATTTTATGATTTGTTTTTAAGACTGTCATTTTAATATTTGCTGTAAGATTCGATTTTATAATTTGTTTTTAAGATTGAAATTTGAAGATTTGTTTTTAAGATTGAAATTTGAAAATTTGTTTTTAATATTACCATTTTATGATTCGTTTTTGATATTGCTATTGTATTATTCGTTTTTAATATTGCTATTTTATTATTTGATTTTAAGATTGATATTTATATGTTTGTTTGTAAAATTGCATTTTAAAATTGCAATTCTATGATTCGTTTTTAATATTGTCGTTTGAAAATTTGCTTTTAAAACTGTCATTTTATCATTTGTTTAAGATTGCGATTTTGTGATTTATTTTTAAAATTAGGCTAATATATTGTTTTTAAGACTAATATTTTATATTGTTCTTAAGACTGAATTTTATTTTTGTTTTTAAGACTGACATCCAATATTTGAATGATTCTTCATACTTTCGATGAAGAATAATCCGTTCGAAATTTTGCTCATCAATTCTTAATAGAAAAGAACCAAGCTCATTTCGCAGTAGAGGGGAAATGCAATTGAGCTTTTAAATAAATTCTATTGGTAATGCGAAGAATAAGAGATAATTATTTAGACTTCATGGGACGCGATATAAAGACGCGGACTAGAATTTGAGAGGGGGAGGGGGATGCCTCTCGAAAATCCAACCCCGAACGTCCACGTCGTGAGAGGCGGAAAGCATACATTATCTGCCGATTTTTCCCAGGGATTGCTCTCTCTTTAACTCAAGTATCAATGTGAGAATTTTAGAAGAAAATGTAGATGATGAATGGCTAATACGGGGCTCTGGTAATTACTCAATTGACCATCGGTCATTCTTTTAATAAGTTGGGACTCTACATAACCAAAAGTCGTACACTTCTTTACCGAATCCAACAACAGATCTTCATTGCGAATTTGCCCAGTAGTTGTAACAGGACGAAACAATTTAACTTGCTTAGGAAAGGATATTCGGCTGTAGGTTTTCGTTTTGTATAGGATCGCTAATTTTATTGGCAGCAGATAGTAAATTTAGTACTGATTAAGGATGGTAGATGGTTTTTAACTGTTTTCTGTTCGTATCCTAAAGATAATTGATAAATTTATCATATTTCACTTTGTCCATGTGTACCTGATACGTGAGATAACGCGTTGATAGAAGCAAAATTACTATTAGAAGTAGGCAGTCAGACTCTGCAATTTGGAATAAATTGCTGCATCATATAAGAAGGGTTTTAAGAAGCAGAATTTGGTTTATGGTGTTACGTAAAGACAAGTGGTGCCAAGTAGAAAGATCTGGTGCATAAAAGAGTTTTTCGCGGCTGAGAAGATGACATTTGGGGAATCAAAAGGACTCTGAACACAATTGGTTGTAGAGTTTAGTGGCTGGCTATGAAGAAGGTCATCGATATTGCAGGCGACGTGAGGCTGTCATTGCTCTGAATGCGGAATAATGAGGTCCTCACATTGCCATCTCAGGTAGCTGTTATGGATCTAGTTGGACCCAACGATCTCTAATGAGATTCCCCCCACAGCAATACACAAACATCAATTGATGACACAGGTATATTTTTGCTAATAATAGACCATAATATTCAGTTGCGTGAGACCATTTGCTTAAAGTTGCTCATAGCTTGAGGCTAACTGTGAGGCTTTGCTGTAAACCTTTGCCAGAACATGCATCTGAGAAATAATTTCGCCTGATCAAGTAGCCGGCGATTTTAGAGCTGAATTCTTTGAGGTTTTCCAACGCCATTCAAGGCTCATGCTTAATTTCCATTAACGTACATGAGGAATCTAATGAAAGTGTTGAAAGATGGTATGTTTCATCATGTCTCGACAGAGCACCCAAAGGAAGGAACACCTATCTTATTTATGAGCATTAGGTGTCTCATTTCAGCTACGTCACAGGCTGACACCCATTGCCCCTGTCAGCGATGAAAAAAAACACAAATCTCTATTCTAGATGGACAGCCCACAGCTAGGATCTTAATGAAAACTTCTTAGTTCTGATGTAGAGTAGAACTGCCCGATGAAGGAATTTGGTCGATGTACACCAACTGCAGCAGGGAGTTGAGCGCAGATAAATATGGAAGGAGTTTTTGAAGTCGATTTTGGAATGAATATGAGAAAAAAGGCAGAAAAGGAAACACACGGAGAAAACAAAAGCCTGCTTAGCCAGAAAGAGCAGTTATCAGTAAGTAGTGACGTGCCACCCCAGCCCCCCCCACGCACAGTGCTTTTCCCCCTATGACGTCACAAGCCACGCCCACTTCCGGTCACGCCCCTATGACGTCACAAGCCACACCCACTTCCGGTTACGCCCTATGACGTAACAGCCCACGCCCCCTATGACGTAACATTACGTGATCATTACATAATCATTACGTAACATGCCACGCCCCTTTATTAATAATTCCTCCCCTTTTATTAAACCCCTTTTCCCCCTCAGTGGCGCCATCTGTTGACAGGGAGAAGTACTATTTTCCCAAAAACCCTTTATTTTCACTCTAATTTCTCGTTTTCGGACCCCCCGGTCGATCTACCTATATTTTAAGCCCACCTCCTTCCCGGGGATCGGCTGATGGAAGACTCAGAATAATTGCATAGAAAGGGATGATGCAATCCTCAATCACAAAGTCCAACCATCTCCTATTGGCTTATTATATTTCCTGATAAAACTATGGGTCCTGATTGGTTGTCCTAGGTGGCTGCTCTCTCTAGTTAAATAGGGGCCAACCCTCAGGTGCGTCATTGTTCACGATGCAGACTAGCAATCCAGATGTGTGGTGTCTCGGTGAAGATGTTTACATCGTGCCTTCGCTGTTCAAAAATAAGTTTTCTGTGCACGTACGCCGCTACAAGAAATATGAAAATGGCGAACTCATCTACCCTACACCAGTGGGAGTTACCCTCTCCATACCTGAATGGGAGGCTTTGTGTGCTGCTGTCCCCCACATAGAGGACCAAGTGAAAATCGGTCCCGATCAGCAGACGTGGCACCTGATGCCCGGTGTACGTGTGTTCATGTTCCGCAACGAAGGTGGCGAACGCTGTATCGAGTTCATCAAAGAATCGGCCGACCAAAGAACTTTACAGTTTCGCGTTCTGAGTCGCAGTATAACTCTGAATGCGTCGCAGTGGTTTACACTGGCTATCCATGTAGACGAAGTGATGAGGGTCGTGCGAAACGTGTGTGGAACTCCCAAAGATCACCATCTCCGCAGTGCCATTATAGAACATTGCGAAGAAGTTCGACCTTTCCTGTTGGGACCTGTTTTCGGGGGTCCCGAGTGTGTACATCAGCTGTTGGTGTATATTTTCCAACAAGAACTTATGCGTGTGATACCGTTAGATGGACTGCAACCCGAAGAAAAAATACCGACCATCGTAGGGTGGTCTGGTGACTTGGACATTAATGGTCTAGCACAGGTATTTGTGGATACGGCCTGGAAGCGAGGTCTATTGAATTTTGTAGATTCTGGTTTTGTTTGCAATCTAAAATATAATGCTATTGTCGACGAGGCAAAAAATGAAATGTATAAATTAAATAAATAATTGTAACCTTATATAATGTGTCTGTCTTTTCATCCTGTGTCATTTTAGTCTTGGTATGGATAGGAGAAAGAAGGTGTTAGCTAGTGTGGGTAGTGTCATCGTGACATTGTTAACGATAGCCGTACTTGTATTAGAACTTGTAGCTCCTAGTAAAAATATTCAGTGTGGGGAGTCAAAAGCCTTAGACGGCGAATACAAAATTCGTGTGTGTAACTTAACAGTGGATATCAGACAGTTTATAGGTGACGTTCCTACAGTGACAGGTGTTACACTTTCACTACATCAATGGCAAAACCTGGTGGGGTACGACGTCTGGGTGCGTCAGAAAACAAAACTTTGGAGTCCCATTATTTCGACCCCGAAAGAGGATTCGGTAGTGTAAAAAAGTTAGCACAGAATACGGGACTGCCACTCAAACTCGTCCGAGAATGGTTAGAAAAGCAGCCTGCCTACACGTTACATAAACCTGTTCGCAGAAAGTTCTCTCGTAACAAAGTTTACGTCACATGGTTAGACGAACAGTGGCAAGCCGATCTCATGGTCGTGAAAAATCTAACTCGCTTCAATGACGGGTATCGCTACATATTAACAGTCATCGATGTGTTCTCGAGATACGGGTGGGCGCTGGCCATGAAGGCTAAAACGGGGAAAGAAATGGTGTCGGCTTTCAAAAAAATCCTTTCCAAGGGTCGATCCCCAATGAATTTAAATATTGATCAGGGTACGGAATTTACCAACAGAGTGTTCCAGAAATTCCTGAAAAAGAAAGGTATTCGGTTCTTTGCTACATACTCCGACAAAAAAGCAGCTTTGGTGGAGAGATGGAATCGTACCCTACGCGAGAGACTAGGGAGATATTATACACGCAACAATACCTACCGCTACCTGGACGTGCTGCAGCGTGTTGTAAGGGGATACAATGCCACCGTTCACAGTGCACACGATATGGCCCCCAAGGACGTGACCTTACGCAACGAAGACGTTGTGTGGGTTCGACTCTATCGCAATCCGAGTGTAGTAAAAGAAAAACCGGCATTTAAAGTAGGGGATACGGTTCGACTAGCCAGTGTAAAAGTACCCTTCAAGAAGGCAGGTACGCATTTGTGGACAGAAGAAATATTTATAGTCGACAAGGTGTTACAACGTCAGCCCCCTGTGTATGTCGTAAGGGATTCTGAGGGAGAAGTGTTGAAGGGCACGTTCTATAAATCGGAGCTTCAAAAAGTGACAGAACCCGAACTTTACACGGTTGAGAAAATAATCGAGAGAAAAGGTCAAAAGGCACTGGTCAAATTTCGCGGTTATCCCAAACCTTCCTGGATCCTTAAAAAATGGATAGTTTCTACCTGACCCTACCCTCCACGGCTAGTCAGAATATTTACCCAAACAATTCGCAGACCGATTTCACGGTTCGGCTGGCACAACCCCTAAGACTGAGAGGAAAATGGAAAGTGGGACTAGCAGAAGTTCACTTACCTGTAAGCTGGTACAATGTGGACGGATCTAATGACACGTATGAATATTACGCTCCTGCTCCCCCTGAAGAATACAGGAAAATCAAACTTAAACCGGGCAAAATAACTCGAATGGAGATGTTGTCTCTCCTCTCCACTCAGCTCCCCAAAGAAATAATAGTTTCCTATAACGGTGGTTACTGGGTATTCAAACCCAGTGAGGGGTACGGACTGATGTTTCCTAAAACGAATTTCGGTAAACTTCTATGTATCGGCGAGGGAGAAGTTGACAAACACTTCCACCAACGATTTGCCAGCAAACTTTGCAATACACCAACATTCGACATAGATGACGAGTGTTATTTCTACGTGATCCCGCCAGGTAGTTTCCAAGAACGAAAGGTACCCCACGGACGATACGAAACTGCCGAATCATTATTCGATGCAATGAATCAGATGCTACCCTACAGGCTGAGAAAAGCTTACCGTTTCAAGCAGCAGGCAGATCACACCGTATTGATGGATACAGACAAGTCACATTACATTAAATTTCCTCGATCGAACCCCGGATTAGGTGACATGCTAGGGATTGCTAAATTAGATATACCGCTGAATAAAGTCCTGGGTGACTATCCCATCGATATGAACAGAGGAATGTATGGTATTTATTTGTATTCAGATCTGATTGCTCCTCAGTTGTTAGGTGATACTCACGGTGAACTGTTGCGTGTCGTGAATCCTGCCGTCAGAACCAGTAATAACGAAGCCATTGTTGCAGTATATCAACAGCCCGATTACTACCCCCTTGCGAGGAACAGTTTCGAGAGTGTGAGAATCTTCCTTCGTACCGATACAGGAGAACCTCTGCATTTTAAATTCGGTAAAGTTTTAGTCAAGTTACATTTCCGTCATGAGGGTTAAATTCGTTCCCCCTTCCGCAGACGCCTACGTGAGCTACTACAAGAGCCAAACAGGGAAGGGTGTGTTTCGTGGTCCTCGTTATCAGAGAGGCGATGGGCTAGGAAGCATCTTTGCTAGGATCGGACGTTTCATCAGCCCTCTCGTACGACCTGCGCTGTCTACCCTGCGTAAGGGTGGGCTACGGTTCGTTTCAGAGATGTCCCAGGGGCAAAACTTCAAATCTGCAGCCAAAGCGGGACTCCGTGAAGCAGGCGCCGACCTCTTGCAGCGTGCCAGTTCCAAGCTGCAGGGAGGGAAAGGAATAAAACGCAGCTGTCAGCATCCCAAGGTTCATAAAGTGAAGAGACACTGTACTGTGCAGGACGTGTTTTCATCATGAGCATTCAGAAAATTCACGCTGATTCTGGCGACTGTGCCAATTCAGAACTGGACTTGTTTCTGGTCCCACCCACTGTTTCACAATTAGAAAGAGGCTGCTATGTCAATTATTTACCTGTGGCTTCCCTGGAAGGTAATGCACCACTCGAATTCATCGTGAAGGGGACGGACGATTACATTGATCTATCTCGATGTCACCTACGTCTCGTCTTGAAAATTGTAAAATCCGATGGTACAGCACCGTCGGAAGTGATTGCTCCCTGCAATCATTTTTTCCATGCCCTCTTCAGCCAGGTAGACGTCTTCCTCAACGATCATCTCGTGAGTGCTTCTCACACCCTGTACCCCTACAGGGCTTATCTAGAGACTCTATTGAATTACGGGACCGATGCCACACGAAGTCAGCTAGGCACCTCGCTCTGGTACCTCGACACCCCCGGTAAAATGGAACTGACCAGCAGAGAGAACGAGGGATGGCATCAACGCAAGGGGTATGTCAAGTCAACAGGTATCGAACTCATCTCGTGGATCCACGCCGACCTGTTTAATCAAGATCGTTACCTACTCAATCAAGTCGACCTGAGACTGCGTTTGCTGAGATCCAAACCCGAATTCTGCCTAATGACAGGTGAAGCGGACCCCTCTTACAAAGTACAGATACACGAAGCTGAATTTTTCGTGCGTAAAGTCAAACCCACTTCGGGTGTCATCCTTGCACACGCTCGCCTGCTGGGTTCGGAGAGTGCCAAGTACCCTCTGCGAAGAACGGATTTACGTATGTTTTCCATTGCTTCGGGACTGACGAGTGTGAACCGTGACAATTTATTTCTCGGCCAGCTCCCTGTACGGCTTGTACTGGGTATGCTGGAAAGTACCAGCCTGAATGGATCGTACGAAAAAAATCCCTTCAACTTCCAACATTTCGACTTAAACTACATCAGTCTTCACATTGACAGTGATCATCAGTCCTACACCCCCGACTTTGCGAATGGGCGCTATCTCCGCTGTTACCAAGGATTATTGGAAGCTGTGGATGCCTGGAAATCCGATAGCGGTATTAACTTATCGCGAAAAGCCTATGGAGAAGGTTTTACATTGTTTGGATTCCAATTGACCCCCGAGCAACGTGAATGCAATCAAGTATTTTCTTTAATAAAGAGTGGGAGTGTGAGAGTTGAATTAAAGTTTGTCAAGCCCCTACCCACATCAGTCACTGTGATCCTATATGCAGAATACCAGAATCTGCTGGAAATCCCACTGGATCGTAAAATCCTGTTTGACTATAGCTCATGAATACCTATCAGTTAGAATCCATCCTCTCGATGTTACCTGCAAGTCTAGGTGTGTTTCCACGTGACAGACTACCACGCAGAATCACCCAATCAGAAGCCTTGTTTATCTACAATACCGATCCGTCCTCCATGCCTGGAACCCACTGGATAGCAGTTTACAAGAAAGGAATGCACGTGGATCACTTTGACCCTCTGGGGACGAGTCCTGATGTCTCCATGCAAGAATACTACAGTCGACTAGGCATACGTCACGTCTTACATCCTTCGATACCTCTGCAGGACCCCCTGGGGGACACTTGCGGGGCTCACTGTCTGTATTTCCTGTTTAAAAGAGCGTGTGGTTCGACTCTTCCCACAGTACTGCATCGTGATTACACGTGTCGAGTAGACTTTAACGACTGCATGGTGGTACGATGGCTCTCCGCACTCCTTCAAATATTATAATTGCTGCTCCTTCACAGTGTGGAAAGACGACTTTCACTCTGAAACTCATCAAAGAAGCCGCTCAAGTATTCGAACCCCCACCCCAACGTGTCGTTTACTGCTACGGTGAGTGGCAACCTGCCTTTGAACCCTTCAAGAAAACGGTGGAATTTTATGAAGGACTACCTACGGATCTGGAATTTGATCCCCTCAGACCTACGCTTCTGGTGCTGGATGACTTGATGGAACAGTCTGTAGCCAGCGAACGCATATCTCAATTGTTTATTCGTGGAGGTCATCATAAAAATATCACGATTGTCCTGATCTTGCAAAATCTGTTTTTAAAGGGAAGACATTCGAGGACTATATCACTCAATGCTCACTATATGTTTTTATTTCGCAACTGTCGGGATGCTTCACAAATAACGCACCTGGCAAGACAAGTATTTCCACATCAATCCAAACTCCTGACCGATGCTTATAGACTAGCTACACAGCCTCCCTGTGGGTATTTGTGCGTGGACCTCCATCCTAGAACGTTAGATACTGAAAGGCTCCGTGCCAAGATTCTTCCATCTGAAGAACCCGAAATACTTTACGTTCCAAATGAAAGTTAAATCTCAAGGTCCGTTCCTTCAGTGTTTACCTAAACTTGGGGGAAAGCAACGTACAGTGCTGTTGAAACATATCTCCGATCCCCAGATGTATGCTCTATGTGAAGTGTGTTCCAATTTCTTAAAAGGAAATATACCTGTTTCCCACAGAGTATTAAACAATTTACGCCCGCACAAGACGGTCATAAGGAGTCTAGCGTCCAAACGTACATCTGTTCGTCACAAGAAACGTCTCCTACAGCGTGGTTCAGGGTTCATTATACCCCTGCTGACTGCTGCCCTACCCCTGCTGGTC
The DNA here is from genome assembly GCA_038380435.1 of Ryuthela nishihirai. Classification (NCBI taxonomy): domain Eukaryota; kingdom Metazoa; phylum Arthropoda; class Arachnida; order Araneae; family Heptathelidae; genus Ryuthela; species Ryuthela nishihirai. The sequence continues at coordinate 87,563,197 of JAWZYU010000003.1, read as the reverse complement.
TCGTTATTTAGAAAAAAATGATTTCTGTGAAAGCAGTGCAGAGGAAAAACATAAGAAAAAAAGTGTGTGATTTAGACACGGAGATGAAGAAAATATTGGAGTCTGACGATGCTGATAAAACTGAAAAGTACCTGGCTGTATTGAAAAATTACCTGTTATTTAATCGACAATTGGAAACCCCCCACGAAGTAAAGGTTACCATCCCCCACGAAGTAAAGCTAAACATTCCCAGACAAGCCATAGCAGAGACTTTTGCTCCCCCTCCAATGAGCGACTTTGTTCCCGTCCGACGTAAGAAAAGGAAGTTATTTGAATGGACTTCATATTGAAGATATCTGAAGACTTCTGTAAAATACTTTCCAAGACTTGTGTACCTGAAGACTTGTGTTAAAATTTGCATTAAAATTCTGTATTAGTATTAAAAATGTAAAACAATGTATTAAAAGATATCCAATAAAAGAAATTAAAACTGATATACTCCTTTTGTAGATTTTATAAATGTTATCCATAGAAACATCATCTTGCTGACCCATCTTTTTTTTTTACTCACAAATATAGTGTTGAAGATTGGAAAATAAAGAGACTGGTTTTTAAAAAAAAAACATTTATTAAGCTAAATAGCACAGTATATTTCATTGCAGACAATAGTTTGGTAATTATACTGGAAGCTTCAATAAAACAGTACTGATATTTACAAACGTTTCACAATATTAATAATTCTACAGCAAATGAGCCATGAGATAGATGGCTCCAGTGCAGAGAGCTCCTCCGACTTCCGCTAATGCAGACGCGCGCGCCGACAGCATAGCTGGCTCGCGCAGCCGGCTCAAAAACCGGAAGTGCGATAGGGGGCGCTAGTGTAGGCAGAGAGCGCACAGAGTGGTGAGCCAATGAAAATTGAGCTGCGATAGCTTCGCATACCTGGCTGCGGGTTAAATTGACAGCGCTACATATTTTTCTGCAATATGCTATTAACATTTTAAAGACACATTTTAAATACTTTTTCTGTAATATGCCACTAACATTTTAAAGATACCTTTTATAATACCTTTTCTGCAGTATGCACTTTTTTCTGAAGTATGCTAAATACACACACCAATAAAAATACTTTTTCTGCAATATGCCATTAACATTTTAAAGACACATTTTATAATACTGTTGCGGATTTCAAAAATGGATAGCCACTGAGCGTGAGTATTAAAAGCTATATTTCAAAACCAAATTCAATACAAGGTAAATTGTTACAAAAGAAATATGGATGAAGTATCTTATTAACAAATCAACTATTAACATGCACAAGTCATCAATCTTCCTGCATGAGCACACATCAGCTCTGTGTATTTTACTAAATACTACCTTTTACTTGATTTACCAGGTCACCCGAAGATCTTCACTCGTAAACCAATTCTCGTCCTGTGCTAATAACTTTTCACACACTAGCCGAACAAAAAGACAGTCCGTGTAGACATTCGAAGTTAGCCATAAAAGTTCCCACTTTTATACTTCCGCGTATACACAACACATCAAGTTACTTCTTGATACTTAACGATAAAAGATCCCACTTTTATCCTTCCGCGTATACGCAACACATCAAGTTACTTCTTGATACTTAACGCGCACTGTCTCAGAACAGCCCACCGGCCATTTTCGAACTCTCCGACCGTTACAACACAACGACCGTTACAATACAACGACCGTTACAATACAAAACGACCGTTAACGCTCCACTCTTCTTCTCCAAATTCTCCCAAAGTTCTTATTCGTTGGCTGAAACTTTTTGCTTTCGGTTGCCAGATTCCTTCTGTCGTAACACTGCCCCCTCCCTAGGTCTTGTTCGTCCCGAACAATTCTGGATTCCATAGTTTCTTCAGTTCTTCGATGAAACGGGGCCAAACGATCCACGTGAACCACCTTGCACTTTGTAGCTGGACGTCGACGAATGCGATATACCACGTCATTAATCCTGTTAACTATTGTATATGGGCCTTCCCAAGGTTTCTGAAGTTTTGGAGATAGTCCTTTCTTTCTATGTGGACTGTATAGCCAGACAAGATCTCCTTGATTGAAAATAGTTCCATTTATTTTACTGTCATATCTTGTTTTGGTTCTGTCACTTGTTATGTCGATGTTATGTCTAACGGAGTGATGGATTTCTTCTAGTCGTTGTTGCAATTCTTGTACGTATTGTGGAGTGGACACAGGCATTGCTTCGGGCCGACCATATAAAAGGTCACAGGGAAGACGTAACTCTCTTCCAAAAAGCATCATGGAAGGTGTCTGTCCAGTTGTCTCATGCACTGCCGTCCTATATGCCAGCAAAAGGAGTGGTACATGGCGATCCCAGTCACGTTGGTGGTCGTTCACAAATAATGCTAAATGCTGAGCAATTGTTCTATTGAATCTTTCAACCATACCATCCGACTGAGGGTGTAAGGGAGTTGTTCTGGTTTTCTGAATGCCTAATAGTTGACAGATGCCTTTAAACACATTGGATTCAAAATTCCGTCCTTGATCAGAGTGGAGTTGTAAAGGTACTCCATACCTACTAATGAAGTTATTAACTATCATCTCAGCCACTGTTGTTGCTTCCTGGTCTTGAATGGGATATACCTCAGGCCACTTTGTGAAATAATCCATTACCACTAATAAATATCGATTTCCATCATCAGTTCTAGGAAACGGACCCATTACATCAATGGCTATTCTTTCAAAAGGGGCACCAACGTTATACGTCTGCAGCTTACCCCGACTCCTAGTCTTAGGGCCTTTCTTTGCTGCACAGGCTTCACATTGCCTACACCATCTCTCAACGTCTGCCCTACTTTTCAACCAATGAAATCGTTCCCTGGCTTTGGCTAATGTCTTATTAACACCGAAGTGTCCTCCAGTGGCACTATCATGTACATCTTTCATCACAAGTTCCACTCGGGATCGAGGAAGGATTATCTGCCAACGGATCAGCCGTCCAGTGGGATTCTCCCATCTTCTGTATAATACTCCGTCTTCCATTTTTAAGGAGTCCCACTGTGCCCAGTAACTTTTAGTAGTTGGACTATACCTCGAGATTTGCTCCCAATTAGGTCTTACAACAGATTTTTCAATCAATTCTAATATTGGTTTTATGTCTTCATCATCTAGTTGAGCCTTCCTGATTTCAATTGGATTCCAGATGTTAGGGGTGTCATTGTTTGTTTGTGTCGATACTATTTGTCTTATGGGCATTATCTCTTTAGTTCCAAATTTCAGTTCTGCATTATAGCAATGTTTACAGTTGTCAATACATGGGCGCCTGGAAAGAGCATCTGCATTCTTATGCATTTTACCACTTCGATGTTCGATGGAGAAATCGTATTCTTGTAACCGTTGTATCCACCTAGCGATTTGTCCTTCAGGGTTTTTGAAGTTTAATAACCATCTAAGTGCAGCATGATCAGTACGTATAAGGAATTTCTGGCCATAGAGATAATGATGAAAATGTTCTATTGCTTTTACTATTGCTAACAGTTCTTTGCGTGTTACACAGTAATTCCGCTCTGGTTTGGATAAAGTTTTACTAAAGTATGCAATAACTCTCTCTTGTCCGTCTTGTTCCTGTGAAAGCACAGCACCAACTCCTGTGTTACTTGCGTCAGTATCTATTACGAATTGTTTTCCAGTTTGTGGGTACGCTAGCACTGGTGCTGTGGAAAGAGTTTTCTTTAGCTGTTGAAAGGCTACATCGCATTCGGTGGTCCACATAAATCGTTGGCCCTCTTCTGTCAGACGATGTAATGGCCTTGCGATGTTGGAGAAACCTTTGACAAATCTTCTATAGTAGGTGCAAAGTCCAATAAAACTACGAAGTTGATGAACATCTTGTGGTGGAGGCCAGTCTCTTACAGCTTCTATCTTACTAGGATCAGTCTTAATCCCTGCTGTAGTGATCACATGACCAAGGTAATGAACTTCTTGCTGGAACAGTTTACACTTTGTCGGTCCCAATTTTAACTTGGCTGCCTTAAGTTTTTCAAATACTTGACGAAGATTGCTCAAATGTTCTTCAAAAGTTCTTCCAAGAACTATGATGTCGTCCAAGTAAACCAGGCAGACCTCCAAAGACAAACCTTTGAGCACTGACTCCATTAGTCGCTCAAATGTGGCAGGTGCATTACAAAGTCCAAATGGCATCACCTTAAACTGCCAAAGTCCATTCCCTGTACTGAAAGCTGTTTTCTCACGGTCTTCAGGACGTATACCAACTTGCCAATAGCCGCTCTTTAAATCTAATGTTGAGAACCATTCTGACCCAGATAAAGTGTCTAGTGTATCGTCAATCCTGGGTAAAGGAAAGGAATCTTTCTTTGTTACGTCATTTAATCTGCGATAATCTACACAAAATCGTGTAGATCCATCCTTTTTCTTGACAAGAACTACTGGTGATGTCCAGGGACTCTGTGATGGTTCTATAATGCCCTGAGCTTCCATGTCCTTTACGAGTTGTTCCGTCTCCTCTCTTTTTGCCAATGGAAGCCTTCTTGCCGGCAGATGGACTGGAGGAGAATCACCAGTGTTGATTTTATGTTCTGTCAGGTTAGTACGGCCATAATCATTTGATGTGGCAGAAAAAATGTCAGAAAATTCTTTTAATAGGTTCTCGGCCTTAACAGCTTGGTTTTCAGTTAATATTTGTCTTGTTTCTCTCCATAATTCAGTAAGATGAGATGGGATGTCTGTATGATTTTGATGTGAATCGGTAACTTCTATTTTATTTATACTTGTTACACAGGTAACAGCTTCACATATTGCTAATTCCTCACCTTTTTTTAACATTCTACTGGATTTGTTACAGTTCATCACTCTGATAGGGATCTGTTCTTTATCTATTCTGACTAAAGTCCTTGCAACCAGGATATTATGAGCCAAAGCTCCTTTACCAGAGGCATCAGTAACTGCCAATCGGAAGGCCCCAGAAGTATCCGCCCGATGTCCACGGACTATAACTTCACTTTGTGCTGGGATCTCTGTGTCTTCCGTCACTAATATTGGAGTTACGCTTGATAAAGAATCAGACGTCCGGCTAAGCAGAGGAATCTCTTCTGTCTCATAGATGAGTAGGTTATCACTGGGTCTAATGTTGAATCCATGTTTCTTAAGAAAATCAAGGCCTAATATGCATTCGTCGTAGATGTCAGCGATGTAAACAGGATGGCGAACCAGACAGCTACCAACTCGAATATTAAGTTCTATTTTTCCATGAACCTTTGCACGATCTCCAGTGGCCGTTTGTAGGCTTATTCTAGACTGTGTAGTATTCAAGTTTGGGTGAGGTATTATTTTCTTTATTATATCCGTTCTGAGTAAAGTTACATTTGCACCAGTGTCGACTATCATACGGCAAGGTATTCCATTTATAGCTCCATCAGCTACTAATCCATTATTATCGCCATGTAATGTTGAAACGTGGGCGACTTCCCCTGGGGCCAACCAATCAACTGCCTTCCTTTGCCCCGCAAGACTGACTAATTTTCTGTTTCCCTGATCCTGTTGTCTAGTTGATGGACTTGGACTCATCATTCGTTTCCTAGTGCAGTTGGTACGAATGTGTCCGGTCTTGCCACAATTCCAACACTGAAGGTCTGTTGTAGGTTTTGAAGAAGAACCTTTTATATCTTTCAAAACGGATAGTATGGCTTTGGTTAGTTCTTTCATTTCATTATCCTTTTCTACAGTTTCTTCTGCACTCACAAATCTCACTGCACGTTTGTTCGCTCGGGAGGAAAGCCTGGAGCACTCGTATTTCATAGCATGTACCACAGCTGACTTTAAGGATTCACCTTCCAACATCCTCAGAGATTGCTGAGTGTCAGGGTCAGCAATAGCATCAATAAATTGTAATTGAGCTAAATTATCTTGAATTTCTGGTGGACAGTTACTATAAGCCAATCTAGCTAGACGCTCAATATCACTAGCAAGCTCTTGCAAAGTTTCACCATTTTTCTGCATGCGATGTTTAAATTGAGTCACGTAATATTGTTTTAAATAACTATCACCAAACCTTAGTTCTAATGCAGCAACTAAACTTTGATAATCAAGTCGTTTTTCTTCTGGAACAGACTGCAAAACTTCCGCAGCAGAATTTCTTAAGGAAGCTGCAAGAAAACTGGCCTTTTGGAATTCATTCCACTCATTGGCTGTAGCTATAACTTCGAATTGTGTTTTAAATACTGTCCAAGACGATTGACCATCATATGTAGAAGGTTTAGTTGTATTTTTAGCGATATGTTTAATAACATTATTTCCACTAGAATTATTATCATCACAAGTAGAAGGTAACATTTCATTTCTCAAAATCTGAAACTGGCGTTCACAATCAGTTTTTACAATTTCAATTTCATGTTTATAATCTAACTTAACACTATCAAGATCATCTTTTACACTATTTAGTTCGGTCATAATGTCCTTACACTTATCAGAAATCTTATCAATTTGAGAAGCCACTTCAGCTCTCATCTCAGTATTTTGTGCGGCCATTTCGGCTTTCAAATCATCTTTTTGAGAAACTATCTCAGTTCTCAACTCATTATTTTGCGTTCTCAACTCATTATTTTGACTTTTAATGTCATTCATCTGTGTAGCCATATCGGCTTTCATATCTTTCATATCAGTCATCTGCGTAGCCATATCGGCTTTCATATCTTTCATCAACTTTACTAATTCGTCCATAATTCTAGTTAACGGCATTCAATAAATTATCCCACTTCTGACACCAAATGTTGCGGATTTCAAAAATGGATAGCCACTGAGCGTGAGTATTAAAAGCTATATTTCAAAACCAAATTCAATACAAGGTAAATTGTTACAAAAGAAATATGGATGAAGTATCTTATTAACAAATCAACTATTAACATGCACAAGTCATCAATCTTCCTGCATGAGCACACATCAGCTCTGTGTATTTTACTAAATACTACCTTTTACTTGATTTACCAGGTCACCCGAAGATCTTCACTCGTAAACCAATTCTCGTCCTGTGCTAATAACTTTTCACACACTAGCCGAACAAAAAGACAGTCCGTGTAGACATTCGAAGTTAGCCATAAAAGTTCCCACTTTTATACTTCCGCGTATACACAACACATCAAGTTACTTCTTGATACTTAACGATAAAAGATCCCACTTTTATCCTTCCGCGTATACGCAACACATCAAGTTACTTCTTGATACTTAACGCGCACTGTCTCAGAACAGCCCACCGGCCATTTTCGAACTCTCCGACCGTTACAACACAACGACCGTTACAATACAACGACCGTTACAATACAAAACGACCGTTAACGCTCCACTCTTCTTCTCCAAATTCTCCCAAAGTTCTTATTCGTTGGCTGAAACTTTTTGCTTTCGGTTGCCAGATTCCTTCTGTCGTAACAATACCCTTTCTGCAATATGCTATTAACATTTTATACACACATTTTTATAATACCTTTTTTTTTTTTGCAATATGCTATTAACATTTTAAAGACACATTTTAAATACTTTTTCTGTAATATGCCACTAACATTTTAAAGATACCTTTTATAATACCTTTTCTGCAGTATGCACTTTTTTCTGAAGTATGCTAAATACACACACACCAATAAAAATACCTTTTCTGCAATATGCTATTAACATTTTTAAAGACACATTTTAAATACCCTTTCTGCAATATGCTATTAACATTTTATACACACATTTTTATAATACCTTTTCTACAATATGCTATTAACATTTTTATAATACTTTTTTTTTTCTGCAATATGCTAGATTTTTACCTTTTTTTTTTTGAAAACACACATTTAAAAATACTTTTATAAAATTGATATCTACAATAAAAAAATTTAACTTACAATAAATCTAGCAAGATGTCAAGTTGTGTATCCATATAACCGTAAGGAACCGAAACAGTTTCGCCAGGTGGGAGATAGCGTTTGTCTAAGTTCACCTGGAATTTCTTGATCATAGGCCTGTTAATGACTGTCGCATCCACTTTGTTTCTCACTACGTTAAAGGGTACTGTGAAGCACTCACTGACCGGAGACTGTTCTAGAACCATGGCTTTCAGGAGTTGAAAATTATATTTCTCCCGGTTTTTCTGAGTGAGACTCAGCCCTTTCGCACGAAGAATCTCGTCTCCATTGCTAAGTCTCAGCGCATAGCTCTTAGCGGCCGCTCCCACGTAATCAGTGATTCTCACACTGGCACCATATTTCGCTCTGATTTCAGACACCCACGAACCCAGAAACTGTCCTTCTGGAGGAATGAAGGTGTCGGATGGGCTTGTGCTGAAGATGACAGAGTCCGTATCGGAATAGAGTGCACGCCGGCCTAGTTTGGAGAGCAGGGCATATAATTCCAGCCATGCATGGCTTGTCACCATGGCGGCCAAAATAAGGCTACCTTTCAAATTCGCCGGAGTTGCCTCCTCGATGGGTCGATGAGTCACCAGAACGGCATCTGCGTTGATCGGTGCTATGTCCGTAATGACTTTGGATGCGTCTGATAAGAGCTCCATATATTGGACCGGGCAGCTCACTATGGTGGTGTTGGTCCGGGTGAGATTCTCTGCATTCTTGCCCCAAGCGGAGTTAAGAAAAATCTTGGAGACTTGCCTCGAGATGGGATTGTTCTTCACTTCAGACGGAAGGATTCGTACCCCTTCCGCCTGAAAAAAAGCCTCGCAGAATGCCTCTTTTTCGGCGTCTGTTTTGACGTCTGGAGGGAAACCGGTGTACTTCTGTTTAACACCCAGGAAGGTATCTATATAACCAGCATAGATACCCCCTTTTTTGCTCACAGGATCGTATTGCACTACAGTGTCGAAATGCCAGACATCGTGTATCTTCTGAAGTTTATACCCTGCTCTCACAGCAGTGTATATTTCGAAGGGGCACCACGATCCGGTCAACACACGCTGATTCACGGTATGGGTACACGGTGGCGCCAGTTGTCCTTCAGCGCAGGCCCTACATAGTGGAAAAAGTAGCTTCCCGTTGGCCTTGAACGGGAGCACAGGGATGAAGAGATCTCCAGGTGGAAGGACGGTGGCATGCATCACCCCGAAATAAAAGTCCACGTCATAGATGAAGTCCTGCGTGATCCTTCGGGGGTGTCCTTTTCCGTAGGGTGATTTTTTGCAGACGGCAGGATATAAACTATTCACGTCGTAATAGTCGAGGGCCACGCCCTGGTCCTCGGAAGCGTAGCACGTGAAACACTCAGTCCTGCCGCCGAACAGAAAATCCCTAGCGCCGATCCTTCTGATGGGCTCAATATTTTTATAGACGATTGCCATTGCAGGATCCGTACGGAGTAAACGATCAAATTCGTGCTCCCACATGACCTTGATGTTATACTGGGGCATCAAGAGTTTTATAGCTCCAAGACGATCCAGAGTTCGATTGTAAAGAGCTGAAAAGGGTTTCTTCTCTGCAGACTGGATGGCCTCGGGGCGAAAACACTGGACGCATCCGTGATGCCAGCAACCCATCGCTTCGTAGATGGTACGGGTGTCATGGCAAATACCATCTAATTTAAATTTGGAGATTTTAAATTCACCCTGAGGCGAACGAGCCGTTTGAATCTGAAGGTTATTTTTCTCTGCTTCGTACTGCAGCCAGGCCAGTGCTTTCAGCGACTGTCGGGTCGTTGCTGGCTGAGTAGCCTCGTGGGGGACACACACCCATCACATTCTTCTGTAAAAATTTTCCTCGAAATACCCTTTGACAGGCGCCGGCACTGGTGAGGTCTTGGGCGAATGGGTCGACTTCGGTAAGGGCTATGAAATCGAGCCGAAATTTTTCACAGCTCTTTTGCAGTAACACTGTATCGGCTTCGCAATAAAAGAGAAGTTCGCGCTGAAAGTCCCATTCTTTGAGGGAAGCAGAAGCATACCAAGCATCAAATTCGGCCCTTATAGTAACATTCATATCCTCAGGGCGAAAGTAACTGACATCCGGAATTGACCCCGCATACTGCAAATTTTCTTCCCTGACGAAGTCGAACGGGAAAAAACCTTTCACGGTTTCTACGTCAAAGGTTTTGGAAAATGTCCTCAACGGTGCCTGGATAAATGAAAAACTGTCGATGAAACGTATTTTCAGTCCGTTGAGAAAAATTCCTAAAATCTTGGAACCTTGAAACACAAGGTCGGGTTTCAGTAGATGCCGATAAAGATAATCGACGACAAACATTCCGTCAAAGCCACGGAAATTGTGAGCTATGACGGTCGTGTTAGAAAAGCGTTGTTTGCCTGGTTTTATTTCACTGAGAAGCCAGTCCATAAATTCATTCACATCGGGAAACGATATTACACGCCACTCGTCTTCTGCTTTGTAAGTGGCCACACATAGGATAGGTTTTAAGACGCCGTCCGTCAGTTGAACCGTTTCCACATCGAAATAAATGTAATTTTGTTCCACTGGCTTTAATTTCAAGGGTTCCACATACTGAGGCTTGTTTTCACGGCAGATATGTTTCTTCTTTGGATCGTAAATGTCCAGGCACTTTGTGCAGCGATGACGTTGCTGGCAGGATAACTGTAGATGCGCTTGAAAGCAATCAGGGCCTCTCAAATACATGCTACAGTTAGGGCACAGAAGGGGGTCTCCACTATGCACGACGTTCGGTGTCAGACACCGGTTGCAGGTGCCTTGACAAACGTGACCTTCACGGTTGTATGCCTTTAAACATGTAGTGCAGAATTTATGCGTACCGAAAAGTCCTACAGGAGTAGCGATCACGTCGAAATGATGATTACGGTAAAGCAGAAAGAGACTCTGGGGAGCCTCAGGGCCTACAAACACAGGCAGGAAACAGTCTTCAGCCGAATAAACCACAATGCGGAGAGCCGGTGACAAATGCTGTTGGAACAGCCTGACTTCCGGTATCCCACACGGACCGAGAGGAACACCTGCCTCTCGATGTAACTGAAGGGCTTCGATGGTTTGTAGTTTATGATGGCTTCTTCTCACACCTTCATATTTGTTAGGCAAGTCACGTTTTTTCAAATTTAATTCTCTAGCCACCACTAGAGCTCGTGCCAAACAAGTATCGTCGTTGTTCTGGATCGTTACGATAGACTGTTTATTTTTTAAAAAGCTATCCATATCAACGAGATTACGGTTTTCAGGTGCACGACGTTTACCTCCGCGACCGACACGCTCCAAATCGGCGCACACAAAATCAAATTCCAATTGACTATGGGGGCCGATTCCTTCATTAGATTGAATTACACGGTCCAGCGCAGCCATGAATCGCTCAGCAGTTAATTCATTACGGCGGATCAAACTTAAATTCACAGCATTTTTTAAATCTGGCGATCTGAAGCACAGACGCACGTGACTATAATCGCCTTCAGGAACCACATCACTTAGCATTTTCTCCTGCAGGGAGTGTAGCACCGGAAGGAAATCGTGTGCTTCAATGTTTTCCATTCCATCGAGTCGGACGCTCTTTGAAATGAATTGCGTCTTGAACTTCTTTGAATTAAAACACCTCACGTTATTGATGGTGTAGTGAGGCACTGGTGAACTCACACTTGGAACAGAGAATGCAGATGTGACATCACGAACGCTTGAAGAACCCGGAAGTGATCCATCTAACGGGCTTGCAGGAACGTAGGGACGAGCCTGCCCAGCGGTGGATGAAGCACGGCGGCGTGCGGTTAATGAGAGTTTCGTAGTGCGACGACGTTTCGATGTTTGAGTCTCAGGTGACGAAGGACGTTTGGACGCACCGTCCAATTCACGTACCACGGCAGGAAGATCTTCAAACTCACGGATTGTAGACATGTTGCAAAAACTGAGCAAACTAGGAGCAAAAACGTATGACAGCTTTCTAACCAGCAAGCACTGAATGACGAAGAAAGCAGGGTGCGAGCTTATATACAGGGACATGTTATCTCATAAACGACCTTGATACATCTCTCGACACGATCAAGGCCAACCTTCATCCGATAAGCTCCCTTCGTGAGATACGTTCTGGGGGTAAACACGTGAGGTAAAGCGTCATCCGAAATATTTTCGTTTATCATTAGCAAATGTAAACAGATAGCATACCATCGGCATTCACTCTTTGACGGTGTAGCGATAAGTGCCGTCACTCACTCAGGCGTGAATAAAGCTTGTAGATATTAATCCGATCTTATCAGGAACAGATGCAAATACGGTGCTGCAGACAGCGTGTGGTGACATTCCTCTTGACCTTTCATCTCCGATAAGAAGAGACCTGACACATACGTTGACTTGCTTGTTGCTACACGCATGACTCGATAAAGGACGAATTCCAAAAATGCATCACCCATTCCGAGTGTTGCCATTCCAAAGTTTACTCGACTTGGCAAATTTCAGATGAACGTGGACACTGAGGTATTGCGTTCGCGGGGGGAAGGATTTTTTTTTTTCGCTTTACAGAAAACTGCTTTTTATTACGACCGTGATTTTTAATAAAGGTGAGCGAGTTTTGATGAGTTTTTAATTATAAGGAATAAATACAGCGAATATACAACATGTTTAGGGAACTTGTAAAAGGACGTGAGTTTGTGAAGTTTTAATAGAGGTAACTTTTAATAGAAGGGGTGTGATTAAACTAAGTGATTAATAGAAGGGGGTAATTAATAAGAATACAACTTTGAGAGTTGATTTTCTGTTAACTAAAGTTTTATTTAGAGAACTGCATTCTGACAGTCGTCATTCAAAAAGAGTTGAGTGGCCTTGTAAAATTTCAGATGAATACCTAGCGAGTTTTTAAATACAAGAGATGTACTAAAATACGCAATGGCCATCGTCGATTAAATTTTTAAGGGGAGGTTTAATAAGAATACAGCTTTGATTTTATGTGAGGTGTTTTTACAATTGTATCATTCCTTTCTGTGCAATTATTCTGAGATCTGCAACAACCGATCGTTGCTACCCCTTGCCATTATTCTGAGACTTGCATCATCCCTTTCTATGCAATTATTCTGAGTCTTCCATCAGCCGAGTGAAGGAGGTGGGCTTAAAATATAGGTAGGGCCTAAAAGGTCAACCGGGGGGTCTGCAGGAGGGCTTAAAATATAGGACAACCATGGGGAAATAAAGAGAAATCGGGGAATTAGAGTAAAAATAAGGGGTTTTTCCGAAATTAGTACGTCTCACTGTCAACAGATGGCCCCAGGGCTTTTTTCATAAGGGGGGAGGAATTTTTAATAGGGGGAGTAATTTTTAATAGGAGGGGAAATCAAAGAATTAAAATAAGGGTTTTTGGGGGATTAGTGTTCCTCACAGGCACCAGATGACGCCAAGGGGTTTTTTAATAAGGGGGAGGGCTTAAAATATAGGTAGGTCGACCGGGGGGTCCGAAAACGAGAAATTAGAGTGAAAATAAGGGTTTTTTGGGAAAATAGTACTTCTCACTGTCAACAGATGGCGCCACTAAGGGGGAAAAGGGGGTGAAAGGGGGTTTAATAAAAGGGGAGGAATTATTAATAAAGGGGCGTGGCATGTTACGTAATGATTATGTAATGATCACGTAATGTTACGTCATAGGGGGCGTGGGCTGTTACGTCATAGGACGTGACCGGAAGTGGGCGTGGCTTGTGACGTCATAGGGGCGTGACCGGAAGTGGGCGTGGCTTGTGACGTCATAGGGGGAAAGCACTGTGCGTGGGGGGGGGGCTGGGGTGGCACGTCACTACTTCAGTAGAAGAGAAAAAAGATCTCACCGAGATATCAGAAAAGTATCCACTACCAGCTATGCTTAGAAAAAGGTGTAGGTAGCGAATTGCAAGCTTCGTGTGGTTCAATTCATAGGTCCACATGAAACAAAATATCTCGAACCCAAAGGATTGAATTAAGCCTTAACTGGCAGAGTGGTTAGGGAACTAGCCACTGCTCCAACAAGGAAAATTTTGTGTGCTGTGTTAGCTCTAACTAAGGCAGTGACTTCGGCCTTAGTAGAGCATGTCCTTGTATGATAAGGCCTGCAAAAGCTAGAGTATTTCTAGGATTTTTCTCTGTCCTATATGTCGCAAATCAAAAAAAAATATTTTGCATTGTAGAAAAATGATAAGGCACTGGTGCTTATTTTTGAAAGAAAGGAAATATCCTTAATCGATAACCTACTGGTACTAACAGAAATCATTATAAAGAGCTTAAGAAAGGTGTAAAGGATCTGTTAACAGCTGATAGGAATCTTTAGCTTCATAGCTTGGCTGATAAAACAGAGGAAGCAGCTAGACAGCATAATAGCAGAAAGCTGTACCAGATAGTTACAAGGGGTGTCGAAAATGTTCTTGACATGCGTCTGCAGGACAAAACCATTACATTTACCTCAACTAAACTTTAACTGTCCTTCAAAGTACTCTCCTCCAGCATCTATGAAAAAATACTCTACGCCAATTCTGGAATGTTTGGTGATACTCATGTATCAAATTATGAATATACTAATTTGGAATGTTATTCTTCCCTTAGTAGCAATTTAAAAATCCCACTCATTCTATTACCGTTAGTAACGGTAAATAATACACATATGTATACATACATACAAAATCCTCATGCAGCCATGGGCTACGGAGGTCCACTCAGGAGCTACTGCTGCTTCATTTGGCCACTCTAGGCCAATTCTAGCAAGGTCCTGTTTGACATTGCCTGCCCATCGCTTCCTAGGTCTCCCATTTTTCTGAAACCCTTAGGCCCACTGTTCATAATCCTGTTTGCCAATCTGCAACTATGCATACGAGAAACATGGACAAACCAACGCAATATCTCTCTGCACAATATGCTGCTCAGAGGAGGTTGATGACTCCTTCTTCTAATCTCATCATTACTTACAAAGTCAAACCACCTAATGCTCAAGATACATCGTAAGCATCTAGAATCAAAGGCATAAAGTTTCTTGTTATCTTGCTTACAAAGGGTTCATGTTATGCTACCATAACTACCCTTAGAAAGAACCAAACTCTTATACAGCCTAATTTTAGTCTTTAGGTATATACGCCTATTTTTCCACACTCTCCATAGATTCTTAAAAGTCCCAATGGCAATCCCTACTCTTCTATTTATCTCATGCCGCACATCACTAGTGTCTGTTACATAGCTTCCAACATAATTAAACTGAGACACTTGCTCAATAGTACAGCCATTCAAAGCAACCTGAATCACCATCTGCCTGACCAATTTTCATCACTTTAGTTTTTCCTTTGCTTATCACCAAACTTACTCTATTACCATTCTCATGAATAGCCCTAATGAAAGAATTCATCTCATCAACATCAGTAGTCAAAAGGCGCGAATCATCTCCATAATCTAAATCAGAAATTTTAAAATCTCTAGAGCATTTAAAGCCAAAATCTTTCCCTTGCAAAGAATTTCACATGACATAATCAATAACCAAACAAAACCGAAAAGGAGACAAAATGCACCCTTGTCTAATTCCACTAGCAATGCTAAACCAATCGCTGAAAGACGTACCAACTCTCACACACGACTCAGTGTTATTATAGAGAGCTCTCATTACACTAACTTATCAGGTATTCCATATGAACTAACAATCAACCACAAATTATGCCGATCAACAGAGTCAAAAGCCTTTTGAACTCTATAAAGTTAGCAATCACAGGTTTCTGAAACTCTAAACATTTCTCAATAATATGCCTAAATAAAAATATTTCATTAATACAATTAGTAGTCTCCGCACTTTTGGGGCAAACGACCTTTGACTCCTGAGCCGCAGAAAGTGTACCCTTGAGTCGCAACGCCACCTTTTCAAAAAGTCGTCCAATTTTGGAGTTCCTCCGCCATTTTGAATTCTGACATCACCGCACAAACTCCTGAAATTTTGTCATGCATTCACCATCTTGGATTCTAAACGTTATCACCCATCTGAAGGCCCCAAATAATTCTAATTAAGAAGGTCGCCATCTTAGATTCTTACGTCGTCACCCATAGGGGAATATCCCGAAATATTCGATCCATAATTGTATTGATGAAAAAAAAATATTTCATCAATACAAGTAGTCCGCCATCTTGGATTCTGACGTCCTCACCCATAGGGAAAAATCCCGAAATATTCTAAGTCAGGCTAAATCAACTGCAGTGCCATCTAGTGTTTAAAACACGTACTATATTTTTTTATAAAAAAAAACTTGTTTTCTACAGCTAATCTCGAACTCTCACGTTTCTCAACGCGTTTATTTATTATGCCAAGGATATTATATGAGGAGAGTGCTTAAAGGTAGATGATCTCAGTGAAAAAGGAATAACCGATCATTATTTCTTTTATTCCTTATAAATTATATTTTTATTTCTCGTAAATTAGGAATTTGTTTTTTGTTTATGAATGAATCTTTTTTATTTCTTGTAAACCACATTGGGAATTAATTTTATTTCTTGTAAACCACATTGGGAATTAATCTTATTATTCCTTGTAAACCGCATTTAATTTCGGAATTAATGTTTTTATTCCTTGTAAACCACATTTAACTTCGAAATTATTTTTTTTATTCCTTGTAAATGGCACTTAGAAATAAATTTATAAGTACGTCAACTCACCCTACTGTGGACCATGATTTATTAACGGACGAGAAAAGAATTTACAATATGAAAAGTCCTGTGAAACAGACTTTTAAAATATGTATTTTTGCAAGTTGGTTTTTTAATTACGGAATAAATGTTTGCTTGTTAGTGATAATAGGCTGGCTGCACTGGTCTGTTGAGGGAGAGTCTGCCGCTGTGTTTTCTGTTTGCTTCTGGGTTGCCAGCTCTAAGTGAACAGAGGCATGGGATACCTTATATCAGCTGGTGGATAATCCTAATCAGAGGCCATCGCAGGTACCTGAACCTGACTTAGCTAGTTGGGCATCGTCAAGCCTAAACTGGAGTAATGTGTCTCAGGCAGGCCATATGGTTCTTGAAAAAGTCCACTTGAAAAGGTGGTGCCTGAAGTTCCTACCAGCATCGGTGACTTCAGCCTTTAGCGGAGGAGGAACAGGTCTTTGCCCCATGCCTGCGATCAGGGGGCTGTTTGATATTGTTGGCCCTACCAATCTCAATAAACCTAATTTCTTTAAAAATCCTACTAATCATTTTCTCTCTGCAGGAACGTGGAACGTGAGGACATTACATAGAGATTATTCTCTTGATGTCCTCATGCAGGAATTCCAGCGCTATAACCTAGATATTCTAGGCTTGCAAGAGACCAGATGGACAGGTAAAGGTGAGATACTTAAAAATAACTTTAAATTTCTCTTTACAGGGAGGGAAGATGGAAAGCATCACCAAGGCGTTGGTCTGCTGCTCAGCAGACATGCTAGTGATGCTCTTCTAGGATATGAGTGCATCAATGAAAGGTTTCTTACAGCAAAATTTCAGACAAGCATTAAAGACTTGAATGTTATCTGCTGTTATGCCCCCACTGAGGATTCTGATGAGGATGAGAAGGATAGGTTTTACAGACAACTTCAGAATATTTTGAATTCTGTCAAGAAAGGAGATATTACCCTTGTTCTTGGTGACTTCAATGCCAAAGTTGGTACCGACTCTGACTTTTGGGGAGGAGTAATAGGCCCTTTTGGTATTGGTAGCTGAAATGGCAATGGGCAACGTCTCTTACAGGTAAGTAAACTCAATGGATTCAGAATAACTAACACATATTACAAACACCGCGACATACATAAATACACATGGGTTTCACCTGATGGGCTGCATAAGAATATGATTGATTATATATTAATTAACAGCAATGGGCTAGTTCTGTTAGAAATACCAGGGCATATAGGGGAGCTGAAATTGGATCTGACCATTACCTTGTTAAAAGTGTCTTGCAACTTAAACTTAAAAAGTGTTGTGCTAGGGTTAAAAAATTTACCTTTAATACTGAAGCTCTGAAAGATCCAGTTATAGCTAAAGCTTACCATGATAGGTTACTTAGTCATTATGACAGTCATGGTTTGCTTAATACTGAAGTTGAGGTAGAATGGGGCCATTTTAAACAGGCTTTTTTGGAAACTAACAGTACTCTTTTAGGGAAAAAGGAACAGAGGAGGCAGAATTATTTAAGTGATAAGGCACTTGAGCTTATTTCAGAAAGAAGGAACTGCAGGAATGTCCTTAATCAATACCCTACTAGTCCTAATAGAAAGCATTACAGAGAGCTTAATAAACGTGTAAAGGATCAGTTAGCTACTGATGTGGATCTTTGGCTTGATGGCCTTGCTGACAAAGCTGAGGAAGCAGTTAGACAGCACAACAGCAGAGAGCTGTACCAGATAGTTAATGTTTTGTGTGGTAGAAAACGAACAGGTATACAGGGATTGAAGGATAAACAAGGCAAGGTTATAGAAGGTGAGGATTCTGTTATGGCTAGGTGGGCTGAGCATTTCAGTGATGTTCTAAACAATGTAGTTAGTTCTACTCCCATTGTTTGCAATGATGATAGATGCATTGGTGGCTTTAATGTTGGCCCTATAACACAATCTGAAGTTAGTTTGGCTATTTCTAAACTTAAACTTCATAAATCCCCAGGGGTGGATGAAATTACTACGGAAATGCTTAGAGCTGGGAATGTTTCAGTTACCACATGGATGACTGAAATTTTGAATAACTTTTATGATAAAGGCATGGTTCCTAAAGATTTTACCAGAGCTATTATTATCCCTATTTTCAAAAAAGGTGATCGCAGTTCTTGTGATAACTATAGGGGTATCAGACTACTCTCTGTTCCAGGTAAAGTTCTTTGCATGATTGTGCTTAATAGAATTGAGAATTTGTTTGACAGGCAATTGTGTGATGAGTAATGTGGATTCAGAAGTCGTAGCAGATGAGTAGATCAGATATTTTCACTTAGGCAGATTCTTGAGAAATGTTTAGAGTTTCAGAAACCTTTGGTTGCTAGCTTTGTTGATTTCAAAAAGACTTTTGACTCTGTTGATTGTCATAATTTGTTTTTATTGTGAGATCGTATGGCATAACAGACAAGTTAGTTAACATAATGAAAGCTCTCTATCATAACACTTAGTCATGTGTGAAAGTTGGTAAGGCTTGTAGCAACTGGTTTAGCATTACTTCTGGTGTTCGACAAGGGTGCATTTTGTCTCCTTTTCTCTTTAGTTTGGTTGTTGATTATGTTATGCGAAATTCACTTCAAGGGAAAGCTTTTGGCCTTAAATGGGCTGGAGATACGAAAATTTCTGATTTAGATTATGCTGATGATTTAGCCCTTTTGGCAAATGATGTTGATGAGATGAACTCTTTCATTCGAACTGTTGATGAGACTGGTAGTAGAGTAGGTTTGGTTATAAACAGAGAGAAAACTAAAGTGATGAAAATTGGTCAGGCAGGTTGTGATTCAGTTAATCTGAATGGTTGCAGTCTTGAGCAGGTGTCACAGTTTAATTACCTTGGGAGCTGCGTAACTGATACTGGTGATGTGCAGCATGAGATTAGCAGACGAATAGGTATTGCTGCCGGGACTTTTAAGAATCTATGGAGATTGTGGAGAAATAGACGTATACACCTAAAGACTAAAATTAGACTGTATAATAGTTTGGTTCTTTCTAGGGTTAGTTATGGTAGTGAAACTTGGACGCTGTGTAAGCAAGATAACAAGAAACTAGATGCTTTTGATTCTAGATGTTTACGCAGTATCTTAGGTATTAGGTGGTTTAACTTTGTAACTAATGATGAGGTTAGGCAAAGGAGTCTGCAACCTCCTTTAAGCAGCATATTGTGCAGAGAGAGACTCCGTTGGTTTGGCCATGTTGCCCGTATGGATAATTATAGATTGGCGAATAGGGTTTTGAACAGTGTGCCTAGAGGCCTCAGAAGGAGGGGGAGACCTAGGATGCGGTGGGCAGACAATGTCAAACAGAACCTTGTTAGAATTGGTGTACAGTGGCCGGATGCAGCAGATGTAGCTCAGGACAGATATGCTTGGAGAATTAAACTGCGCGGTCTGGTTGGACCTCCGTAGCCCATGGCTGCTTGAGGATGATGATGATGATGATGATGATGATGATGATGATGATGATGATGATGATGATGATGATGATGATGATGATGATGATGATGATGATGATGATGATGATGATGAATAAAAGTTTCTCATTATATTCTATACCTAGCATATTCTCGTTTTTCGGCCTCTTTTCTGTTAGTAATAGCTGTTAGCAATTGTCCTGAGTCAAATAAACAAGTCAAATATAGAATTTTTTCAAAAAATAACCAATCAACAGAAATAGGTCATGTTATACATCAAATTAAACAGAATTTAATTACGAATTTATAAAAATGAATAATATAAAAAATTTCAAGCATATTGATTTTAATAAACCTTTTTTAATGTGATATGACGAAAAAAAAAGCTCGCACTATACAATTAAGGCTTCAGTTTGGAAAACTTGATGATTAAAAATAATTAAATTATATATTTATCGAAAGGAAATTTCCAGTTTAAAAATCTTATACTACATAATATTCTTTTTCACTTGTAAGTTTGAAAATTTTTACGTTTTTTTGTTTTAACCATTTTTAAAATATTTTTTACTAAATAATAAGTCTTTTAATTTTATGTTTTCATTTTTCCGCTTTTAAAAATTTTCTACTACATGATTTTTTTTAATTTAACGTTTTAAAATTGTTTCTTTTATTTTGAAATATTTTGTATTATATAATCGTTTTCTCTGTTTTACAATATTTTGCATTCGTCAAAGAATTTTGTAGTACAAAATAATTTTTTCATTTTTATACATTTTTAAACTTTACGTACGTTTGAAAACTTTTACTTCGTTTTAAACATTTTTAAAACTTAAAAACTTTTAAATTTTTACACTTCGCTTTTCCCCTTTCAGAAATTTTCTACTATATATCTTTTATTTCAATTTTGCGTTTTAATATTTTGGTCCATTAAACTATTTTTCAATTCTTTCATATATAATTTTTTTCAATTCTTAAGTTTCGCGTGACACGAAGGGTGATATTGAATCCTTAAAGATAGAGATCAAAGCGTCCTAGATTTGCGGAGAGGATGATTCACACGTTGATGAGTCAATGCGTTTAGCAGTTACGTTAAGGGTGATATTGGGCTTTGATTCTTAAAGAGAGTATACAATCCTAGAAGTTTCGTTTTCCTCTCTGAGTATTTTAATAAAACGACTCTTATTACTAAACACCTTTTCTCCTTCGATACGCTGGAATAAAACACGGTCTTAATTCATTCGACTGATTTTAATGATTAATTCTTAAAGTCGCTAGTGTTTCGCAAATGTCTGGACATTGTTTTTTCTTCACTGCCTTTTCGTTCTTCTGTGCTTATCAAACCTTATTGGGCTACAGCCCTGGAGAAATAAATGATTTATATTGGTAAACGTTACTTTACACTACGAGTCGTACTTCTTGAATTAAAAAAAAAAACCTAATAAATGATGCAAATACTTTATTCCACCAGTAAATCTATAAGCCGAACACATTTTTGGCTCTTTTTCAACACCATAAGAATATTCTTTGGACTAAAAACGTTTACATGTTCTTGTCATACACACCGAAAATGGGATACGTTTTACTTATTAACAGACTACCTCACTCATTCATTCACTTACTATGTAAAGTATTTATCGACTGTCTCACTCACTTACCTACATTCTAAATCACTGACTGTCTGTCTTACTCACTTTCTTATTCATTTCCTTACTCACTCACTAAATCACTTACTACTCTTATTTACACACTTGCTTATTTATTACACCCTTACTCACTCACTAAATCACTTACTGACTATCTCTCTTATTTACACGCTTGCTTACTGATTTTCACACTTATTTATTTTTTACACTCTTACTCACTTCCCACCTTACTCACACTCGTACCTATTTACTTACACTCTGACTGACAGATTTGACTCATTTTCTTACTCACTCACTAAATCACTTACTATCTTATTTTCTTATATACATACTTGCTTACTGACTTTCACATTTATTTATTTATTGCACTCTTTCTTATTTGCTTGCCTCCTTACTCAACTCTTACCTATTTACTTACACCCTGACTGGCTGACTCACTTTCTTTCTTACTTACTTACACCCTGACTGGCTGACTCTCTTTCTTACTTACTTACTTACTCACTAAACCACACACTTATTGAATTATTTACACACACACTTGCTGACTTACTTACTGATCTATTTACTCACACTCTTACTGACACATATACTGATTTACTTACTCACCCACTTAATGATTTATTTACTGACACATATACTGACTTACACATGAATTTGCTGAATTACTTACTCACATACATAAACCTACTGAATTGCCTACTTCATTTCTTAATTCTTTCCTTACTCACTCAGTAAAACACTTGCAGTCTTTGATTTAATGAGTAATAATTAGACCGTTTAATAAGACTGCAAGTGTTTTGCTGAGTGAGTGAGGCCAGCCCACATCAAGAGTAAAGTGGCCGGTAGCTCAGCGATCAGAGCACCTGACATGTTATCAGGAGGTCGTGAGTTCAGATCCCACCCAGCAAATGACAATTTTTCTTCTGTATTTATAAAAGTGATGTATTCAGAGGTAAGACATAATTTAATATTTCCTTGCAAACATTTCCTTTCTATATAATGACCATTTACTTTGTTTACAAAAGTGCATTCAGATTTTGGTCATTTATCACGGAACGTAAAGGAACACCATGATCCACAAACAACAAGTGTTTTTAATTAACCGTAACAGATAATAATGTAAAATAAATACGAGAGGAAAATGTTGAGACTTCACATGCAAATGTTTTTAATTTATACTGCGAAAATAAAAACACGTTGCGCAAATTTTCAGCTGAAATTCCGATAAGAGCTTTATCATTGAAAGGAAAACTGTGAAGGTTTTCTTTTGCACAAAAAATTAAACAGAATAACACATAAAACAAAAAAGCGTGAGATAAACATTCAATGGAATATGTGAAATAAAATTGTGTTATGGGTAAAACCTGCAAATGTCCGATATGTTGCAGAGCAAGCTAAAATGTCTCCCCCTAACGTGATGTCACGAATTTAACGCCCTAGTCAAGGTCGGATCTTCAGGGGTTGGGGGGGGGGGGGTTGCTGTCCTCCATCTTCCTTGCCTATGGACCATTAATAATAATAATAATAATAATAATATCTTTATTAAGCCTTAGTATGGTTATATACATAGATTACCCCGCTAAGCCTTATGGCTTGCGAGAGCATTCCATCACTGTCGCTAACCTTTTCGTACTTCCCTCAGTTCATCAAAATTTTCTAGTGCTGCACCGTCTGCTATTATTCTGCACAAAGTGCTATTGTCGGAATGTTTTTCCAGAATTAGAGTTATTTTCATCAATGATAACGGAATCTGTGGTTCCTTCAATGGGAAGGTTGTGCCTGATCAATTCATTTAATACTTAAAGAAGGCTGAAAAGAATTCAATAAATGGTAAGGGGGAGGAGAAATTTCATCAATGATAAGAGGGTTAAAGGGAAAGTCCATCAATGATAAGAGGAAGGAGCGGAAAGTCCATAAAAGATAAGATGGGACAGCAAAGTTTGAGAACCACTGATATGGATAACAGGAAGTTTGATGTTTTTGATTTCCCTTGCTTACATATAGCATCATGTGTTAAAAAAATGATATTACATAAGGTAAGGTATTGTGTTAGAATCAGTTTTTAGTGGGCACCAGAGCTTCGTATTTGCCATCCGTTATCTGACAATTTCTGTAAGGAAAAGTGAATCAGAAACCGAAAGACAATGGATGTTGCCCACCTCTCACGTCGTGGACGTTCGAAGTTGGATTTTAGAGAGGCGCCCTCCCTCCCACCAGTTGATTTGTAGCACAGTCTATCTTAGTCTCCTTCTACATTCAAGATCCATTCAACCATGATTAATAATGTGTAAAGCACTGAAGGAGCAAATACAACTAAAAACAAAAAGAAGGAGAGGTTTTCGTCACAGAGCACAACGGGTGGATCAAACGTTTCACTTTCGTCCTCTGAGCTTGTGACGTGCTTTTCTACGTTGGCCACCAAGTCTTCGTTGACTTCACTCGACGATGATCATAGGTTAACAGAATTCCGTCGATGCGATTCGACAGCTTTCGACGACAGCTTTCGACGACAGCTTTAAGAACAGTTGTTCGTAAATGTTCTCGTAGCTTCCGTAATTGGTGGTGGATGGGAAGAAGTATTCTTCTTTTTCTTCTTCAACAGTCTTAATGCAGCAAATGCGTTTGCACCACCTCCATGTCTTCACGAAGAGACTTTCCTCGTTCACTTTCCTTATTTCTTCTCTGATGCGTAATCCAACATCTCTCGCAGGAAATCCTCCTTTTATGCATCGTGAATTTTCGTCTTTGTTTCTCTATACGCCAACCTTCCCAAATATACAACTATCACCTACAAGATACACAATCAGTAACTAAGTCACAACCAATAGCATACGTTTCGACGCTCAAGTTTGCATAAAGCAATTCTCAAAATGCCAATTTCCTCTTTAATGCATTTACCCCTTTAATTGTTTTTTTCTCCTTGCATTGTTATGCATTTCAACAATTGGGTTCGTCTTTTGTTACGTTCTTAAATGCATGTGATGCCAGGTGAAGGAAATATTGAGAATTCTTCCAAATATTCAAATTTAATTTTACGAGTCCTATTAATAATCATTTAATGAATCCAGTTTCAGAAGCATCTAAGTGATTAAATTCATTCTTTAAAAGCACACTGCCTAAGAGTATTATGTCTGCTCCCCACAAATGCTCACAATAGCACAGAAATTAAAAAGTGGAAAATTATTCCACCTGGCCAAATTATTACGAACCTAAGACTTCGTCAGACCTCAGCCGACAGAGATAACATTTCGGACTCGACGTGGCATGCTTTCCAGATACTTTCGAAATACAGCAGGAAGGAGTTTGATCTATTCTTCCTGCAAAATGGTTTGAACATTTTGTAGTGAAGATGGAAGAAGTCTGAGCATTCGTATAGTGACTTTCAAATTATCCCATATGCTTTTGGTTCAATTAAGATCAAGCAATAGGACAGGTCAGGGAATGATATATAAGTCCGTTTCATGCTCCTCTATAATTCGATAGCGATGAATCGGTGGATTATCCTGTAGTGTGCCATCTGCATGTATATATATATATGTGTGTGTGCATATTCTGAAATATAGCATTTCCACTGGAGTGAAAACGATGTATTATCGGCTGATAGTCCAAGATGCTTCTGTACTTCCGGGGGGTAATGCGACCCTGCATCGAAACCAGAGGACCCAATCGGTATCAAGATTATGCTCCCCACATCATAACACAGTCTCTAGCACCTTTAACACTAGAAGCTACAAGTGATGCTGCATAGGGTTGTCGCCACCAGGGCTAGTAACGTTTCGTAGAGTGTCAGCAAGATGCTGATATACAGTGTAATCTTCGTTTATTCGATTATTGGTTTAACCGGTTAAAGTCTGTTGACCGTCAAATTTTGTACAGGTACCACTCAGTGATATAGCTACACCCCCTAGCATCCCGCTCTCAGTGATATAGCTACACCTCCTAGCATCCCGCCCTCAGTGATATAGCTACACCTCCTAGCATCCCGCTCTCAGTGATATAGCTACACCCCCTAGCATCCCGCCCTCAGTGATATAGTTACACTTCCTAGCATCCCGCTCTCAGTGATATAGCTACACCTCCTAGCATCCCGCCCTCAGTGATATAGCTACACCCCCTAGCATCCCGCCCTCAGTGATATAGCTACACCTCCTAGCATCCCGCCCTCAAGTTGTGTTGAAAACTTATTAGACGATAAAACGTAGATTACGGTCACTACATTTTCCAATTTTAGCGTTAACTTTTTTCAGTAAAATCTTAAATAACATGTTTGCTTGAAAAATGGATGATTAATGTACCTTAAAAATGTTTTAAGAGCTTTCGTAATGGAGTAAATATTATTCAGAATATTTACAGCGGATTTCGCTGATTTATGAAATGAGAACATTTGATCAAAATAAGTGTCTTATATTAAGCTTCCTTTTTGGAGTCTCTTTACAGTGCTAAGATGATATCAACTCTCTTTGACAATTGAGAGCCCTGTGGTCCGAAAAATTCGCTGTCTGCATTAATTCTCTCTATAAAACATATTTTTCGTTTTACCTTATTAACATGGTCTTTTTTTTGTTTCCATTCCCTTTATCGTTCATAATTAAGCTATATTTAACAAGTTACAGCGCCAAACGTTTCGCGTGGATATTACTAGTAGTTAATATTTTGCGAGGGGAGAAACAAACTGGCACACCGCAATTGGAGGTGAGTGTATTGCGGTGTGCCACACCGCAATTGGAGGGTGTGTAATTGCGGTGTGTATTCTGGCATGGCTAAGTGGGCTGAGCATTTCTGTGATGTTCTAAACAATGTGATTAATTCTACTCCCATTGTTTGTAATGAGAAGAGATGCATCAATGGCTTTAATATCGGCGCTACATCACATTCTGAAGTCTCTTTGGCTATCTCTAAATTAAAACTACATAAATTCCCAGGGGTAGACACAATTACCACTGAAATGCATAGAGCTGGAATGTTGTCATACGACTGAATGAAATATTGAATATTTTTATGATAAAGATGTTGTTCCGAAGGATTCTACCGAGCAATTATTATCCCTATATTTACGAAAGGCAACTTCAGTTCTTCTGATAATCATAGGGTAATTTCCTGTCCCAGATAAAGTTCTTTGTATCATTGGGCTTAATAGAATTAAGAATTTGGTTGATGAACGACTGCATGCTGAGCAGTATGGATTGGTGATAAGGGATGCATAGATAAAATATTTCCATTTAGGCAGATGCTTGAGAAGGTTTAGAGTTTAAGAAACTTGTCGTTACTAACTGTACAGATTTTAAGAAAGTTTAGAGCTTGGCTCTGCTGATCGACATAATTTGTGGTTGATTGTGATATCGTATTG
Organism: Ryuthela nishihirai; assembly: GCA_038380435.1. Taxonomy (NCBI): domain Eukaryota; kingdom Metazoa; phylum Arthropoda; class Arachnida; order Araneae; family Heptathelidae; genus Ryuthela; species Ryuthela nishihirai. The sequence goes on along the minus strand of JAWZYU010000003.1, from coordinate 87,536,243 downwards.
CAATACCTGAGAAATTAGTTAATATTATGATGGTTCACTGCAATAGCACTGAATCATATGTGACATTTGTTATGATTGGGGCAGTTGGTTTAGCATTGCTACTGGTGTTCAGCAACAGTGCATTTTGTGGCCTTTTTTGTTTAGTTTGCTTATTGATTCTGTTATGAGCAATTCCCTTCAACGGGAAGATTTTGTCTTAAATGGTCTAGACATTTCAAAATTCTATTATGAAATTACGAGATATATTACTATTATGTTATTATGGGATTGATTTGGCCATTTTTGCTAGTGATGTTGATGACATGAACTCTTTCATTAGGGCTGTTTCTGAGACTGGTGATGGAATGGTATTGGTGATAAATAGAGAGAAATCTAAAGTGATGAAAATTACTCAGTATAATGTCACTTCAGTTGCATTGAATGGCTGCACTCTTGAGCAATTAATCATCATCATCATCATCATCATCCTCAAGCGGCCATGGGCTACGGAGGTCCAACCAGACCGTGCAATTTAGTTCTCCAAGCAAATCTATCCTGAGCTACATCTACTGCATCTGGCCACTGCACACCAATTCTAACAAGGTCCTGTTTGACATTGTCTGCCCACCGCATCCTAGGTCTCCCCCTCCTTCTGAGGCCTTTAGGCACACTGTTCATAACCCTATTCGCCAATCTATAATTATTCATACGGGCAACCTGGCCAAACCAACGGAGTCTCTCTCTGCACAATATGCTGCTTAAAGGAGGTTGCAAACTCCGTTGCCTAATCTCATCATTAGTTACAAAGCTGAACCACCTAATGCCCAAGATACTGCGTAAGCATCTGGAATCAAAAGCATCTAGTTTCCTGTTATCTTGTTTACAAAGTGTCCAAGTTTCACTACCATAACTAACCCTAGAAAGAACCAAACTATTATACAGTCTAATTTTAGTCTTTAGGTGTATACGCCTATTTCTCCACACTCTCCATAGGTTCTTAAAATTCCCGGCAGCAATCCCTATTCGTCTGTTAATCTCATGCTGCACAACACCATTATCTGTTACATAGCTCCCAAGATAATTAAACTGTGACACCTGCTCAAGACTGCAACCATTCAGATTAACTGAATCACAGCCTGGTTGACCAATTTTCATCACTTTAGTTTTCTCTCTGTTTATAACCAAACCTACTCTACTACCAGTCTCATCAACAGCTGGAATGAAAGAGTTCATCTCATCAACATCATTTGCCAAAAGGGCTAAATCATCAGCATAATCTAAGTCAGAAATTTTCGTATCTCCAGCCCATTTAAGGCCAAAATCTTTCCCTTGAAGTGAATTTCGCATAACATAATCAATAACCAAGCTAAAGAGAAAAGGAGACAAAATGCACCCTTGTCGAACACCAGAAGTAATGCTAAACGAATTGCTACAAGCCTTACCAACTCTCACACACGACTCAGTGTTATTATAGAGAGCTTTCATAATGTTAACTAACTTGTCTGGTATACCATATGATCTCACAATCAACCACAAATTATGACGATCAACAGAGTCGAAAGCCTTTTTGACATCAACAAAGCTAGCAACCAAAGGTTTCTGAAACTCTAAACATTTCTCAAGAATCTGCCTAAGTGAAAATATCTGATCCACACATCCCCTACCACTTCTGAATCCACATTGCTCATCACGCAATTGACTGTCAACCAGATTCTTAATTCTATTAAGCACATCATGGAAAGAACTTTACCTGGAACAGAGAGTAGGCTGATACCCCTATAGTTATCACAAGAACTGCGATCACCTTTTTTGAAAATAGGGATAACAATAGCTCTGGTAAAATCCTTAGGAACCATGCCTTTATCATAAAAGATATTCAGAATTTCAGTCATCCAAGTGGTAACCGAAACATTCCCAGCTCTAAGCATTTCCGTAGTAATTTCATCTACCCCTGGGGATTTATGAAGTTTAAGTTTAGAAACAGCCAAAATAACTTCAGATTGTGTTAGAGGGCCAACATTAAAGCCACCAATGCATCTGTCATCATTGCAATCAATGGGAGTAGAACTAACTACATTGTTTAGAACATCACTGAAATGCTCAGCCCACCTAGCCATGACAGAATCCTCCCCTTCTATAACCTTACCTTGTTTATCCTTCAATCCTTGTATGCCTGTCCGTTTTCTACCACACAAAACATTAACTATCTGGTACAGCTCTCTGCTGTTGTGCTGTCTAACTGCTTCCTCGGCTTTGTCAGCCAAACCATCAAGCCAAAGATTCTTATCAGCAGCTAACTGATCCTTTACAAGTTTATTAAGGTCTCTGTAATGCTTTCTATTAGGACTAGTAGGGTATTGATTAAGTTCATTCCTGAAGTTCTTTCTTTCCGAAATAAGCTCAAGTGCCTATCACTCAGATAATTCTGACTCTTCTGCTCCTTTTTTCCTAAAAGAGTACTGTTAGTGTTCAAAAAAGCCTGTTTAAAATGATCCCATTCTTCCTCAACTTCAGTAGTAAGCAAACCATGACTGTCATAATGACTAAGTAACCTATCATGGTAAACTTTGGCTATAACTGGATCTTTCAGAGCTTCAGTATTAAAAGTAAATTTTTTAACCCTAGCACAACACTTTTTAAGTTTAAGTTGCAACACACTTTTAACAAGGTAATGGTCAGATCCAATTTCAGCTCCCCTATATGCCCTGGTATTCCTCACAGAACTAGCCCATTTGCTGTTAATTAATATGTAATCAATCATATTCTTATGCAGCCCATCAGGTGAAACCCATGTGTACTTATGTATGTCGCGGTGTTTGTAATAAGTGTTAGTTATTCTGAATCCATTGAGTTTACTTACCTGTAGGAGACGTTGCCCATTGACATTGCAGCTACCAATACCAAAAGGGCCTATTACTCATCCCCAAAGGTCAGAGTCGGTACCAACTTTGGCATTGAAGTCACCAAGAACAAGGGTAATATCTGCTTTCTTGACAGAATTCAAAATATCCTGAAGTTGTTCATAAAACCTATCCTTCTCATCCTCATCAGCATCCTCAGTGGGGGCATAACAGCAGATAACATTCAAGTCTTTAACGCTTGTCTGAAATTTTGCTGTAAGAAACCTTTCATTAATGCACTCATATCCTAGAAGAGCATCGCTAGCGTGTCTGCTGAGAAGCAGACCCACGCCTTGGTGATGCTTATTGTCGTCCCGCCCTGAAAAGAGAAATTTAAGATTATTTTTAAGAATCTGACCTTTATCTGTCCATCTGGTCTCTTGCAAGCCGAGAATATCTAAATTATAACGGTGGAATTCTTGTGTGAGGACATCAAGAGAAAAAGCTCTGTGCAGAGTCCTCACATTCCAACTACCTATGGAGAGAAAATGGTTAGTGGGATGTTTAAAGAAACTATGTTTATTGAGAGAGGGAATGCCGACAATATCAAACAGCCCCCTAATCGTAGACATGGGGCAAAGACCCGTTCCCCCACTACTAAAGGCTGAAGCCATCTACACTGGAAGACTTCCTCCAATGTAGAATTTGACGATGCCAATAGAAGCAAAGAGTTCAGGTGCCTGCGATGACTTCTGCTCAGGATTATCCACCAGCTGATAAACATATCCTGTGAATCTATTCACTTGGGGCTGTCAACCCACAAACAAACAGAAAACATAGCGGAAGATTTTCCCTCCACAGAAGCCCACCAGTGCAGCAAAATCAGGATCCATAATCAAGCTCAGAGCCATATATCTGTCCAGTCCAGTAGGTTTATATGGTCAGCACCAGGACCCTGTGTGGTTGACCACTCCTCAGCAGGGTAGAAAAAAAAGAAAAGTAGCCATAGTTGTCCAGATCAGTAGGCCACACTAATCTGGCAGCCCTCCCCTTCCGTTCACTTCCACAAGAGAGTATATCTTTTGAAAGTTACTAACGGTCCGCACCACGAGAAGGCGGGGTCGGACATTAGGTGCTAGGCCTGGCCGGTTCTATTCATCATCGCAGGGATTGGTGCATAGCTCTCCTTCCAGTGACTACCTAGCTACCATATCTCAGTTTAATTATCTCCGGAGTTTTTTAACAGATCCTGGCGATATTCGTCATGACACAAACAGAAGAATAGAGATTGCTGCTGGAATTTTTAAGAATGCATGGAGAATGCGCGCAAATGAAGGCTGAAATTAGGCTCAATAATAATTTGGTTCTTCCTAGGGTTAGTAATGGTAGTGAAACGTGGAACCTTTGAAAATGGGAAACGTGATGACTAGTTCTAGATGTTTACGAAGTATCTTGGTTATTAAGTGGTTTCACATTGTAAATAATGAAGAAGCTAGGCAAAAGAACTGGCATCCTCCTTTGAGCAGCTTATTATGCAAAGGGAGACTGCGTTGATTTTCGCTATGTTGCCCGTATGAATAACTATAATAATATAATAAAAATAAATAACCCCTCAAGCAGCTGCTTGCCACAGAGGTCTGAGAGTAGCCTGTCATTTATACGGCGTAGTAGGTCTGTGAAGATGGCTGGATCTGAGCAGAGAGACAACACATACATCCATGCCTTATCTGAGGCTCGAACCCAGGTCCCTTAGATCAGTAGCCAAGTGCGCTAGATTACTATAGATTTGTCAAATAGGGTTGTGAACAGTGTGCTTAAAGGCCTCAGAAAGAGTGGGAGATCTAGGATGAGGTGGGCAGACAATGTCAAGCAGGACCTCAACCGTGACCTTCGAGCCTTTGAAGTCTAAAGTGACGTCACATCCTGTGGATCTACAGTACTTCCTGCGTACGTAGTACTGCCGTCGCAAATCCAGCATTTACTTTTTTTTATACGATCGGGAGGGCTTTTTTGTTTGTTAATGTGCTCAAAACTTATTGACATAGTATGATTATATTGTATATATGTACATTAGTGTAATATTTCTATGAAAAACCTTCAAATAAGGAAGACGTTGAAATAGATCTTGATTTGTAATTGTGCTAAATTGATGACCCAAAATGTAATTGTCGTTTAACGTTCTCTGAACATGTAGAACGACATATAAATTACCAGGAGCGTCATAATCGGTTGCACGTATAATTACAATGACACAATATGTTTAAAAATAAAGTTAAATGCAAATAATTACTCGGTTATACATTAACAAAAATAAAATCATTTCCTTCACATATTTTTCGCGATAAATGCTGTCAATAAATTATCCAGTTGTTTGTACCATTAATAATATAATCGTGACATATAAATTGTTATTGAAAATTAGTGTGTTTTATTAAAAAGAAAAAAAAAACACACAATAATTATTCAGAATAATTTTATTTGCAAATGTGAACTAAAAATAATAGCTTTAGCTGTAACAATTTCAGTTAGTTATGATTTAATTTCAATACTTTTTCTTAGTGATTAGACTGAATTAATAGGAATATTGAGCTGTATTTTTTTCTGAACTCTCATTAAATTTGAATAATATGTGGACGTGGATAATACCTTCCGATGGGATACATATTCAAAAACCAACAGGAAAAGTGCATCTAAACTTTGGAAACTACAATTTACTGGAAGCACACACACATATATATTTTGGTTTAGAAAGCTACCTTTAAATCTATGACTAAAGATTTGACAATAAATCGCTCAACTAACGTCCCATATGTAAGGAAAATAGTCTAATCAATCTTCGATTGTTGAAAAAATAATTCTATGCACCCTGGTAAAGAAAGATTAAATCATTTAGGCATACATCTTTCCAGATATAAGCCAGTGGTGTAAGACCACTAAACTAACAGACTCTGCCTTTTTTCCACTAATATAACTTATTAGTTTAGTGGCCTTAGAACACTGTGGCATGTACCTGGAGAGATATGGTTCAAATCCCACATGCCAGAAAAACTGTTTGTCACAAAACTATTAATATCAAATCCAACAGTTAATTCTGTGGATACTATTTATGAGGGTAGACAACTTTCTCTCTTTGGCACTAAGACATCTTTTCTTATTTCCTAAATTCCCTAACAAACAATCATTTTTTATCTTGCAAAAATTGTTTAAAAATACATTTGTTGAACACCAGATAATAATTAAAGATAATAATCCCGCCAACAAACACACAAGCAGCTACGGGGTGTCAAGATGCTGGATCGACGAATGTTGACGTCAGAACGTGTGACGTCACCAATGAAAAGGCCTTGAGTCTCGATGGTTACGCCTCAACTCAGTGGCGAAATGCGGCAATTGTAACTCAGGACAAACATGCAGATTGGTAGATAGGTAAGTAAGTATGTATGTGTGTATATATGTTTTAGTAAGTATGTATGTGTGTATGTATGTTTTAGTAAGTATGTATGTGTGTGGTCTGTAAATGGTAGCTAGGTAGTCACTGGAAGGAGAGCTATGCACCAATCCCCTGTGATGATGCATAGAACCGGCCAGACCTAGCACCTAATGTCCAACCCCGCCTTCTCGTGGTGCGGACCGTTAGTAACTTTCAAAAGAGATACTCTCTTGTGGAAGTGAACGGAAGGGGAGGGCTGCCAGATTAGTGTGGCCTACTGATCTGGACAACTATGGCTACTTTTCTTTTTTTTCTACCCTGCTGAGGAGTGGTCAACCACACAGGGTCCTGGTGCTGACCATATAAACCTACTGGACTGGACAGATATATGGCTCTGAGCTTGATTATGGATCCTGATTTTGCTGCACTGGTGGGCTTCTGTGGAGGGAAAATCTTCCGCTGTGTTTTCTTTTTGTTTGTGGGTTGACAGCCCCAAGTGAATAGATCCACAGGATATGTTTATCAGCTGGTGGATAATCCTGAGCAGAAGTCATCGCAGGCACCTGAACTCTTTGCTTCTATTGGCATCGTCAAATTCTACATTGGAGGAAGTCTTCCAGTGTAGATGGCTTCAGCCTTTAGTAGTGGGGGAACGGGTCTTTGCCCCATGTCTGCGATTAGGGGGCTGTTTGATATTGTCGGCATTCCCTCTCTCAATAAACATAGTTTCTTTAAACATCCCACTAACCATTTTCTCTCCATAGGTAGTTGGAATGTGAGGACTCTGCACAGAGCTTTTTCTCTTGATGTCCTCACACAAGAATTCCACCGTTATAATTTAGATATTCTCGGCTTGCAAGAGACCAGATGGACAGATAAAGGTCAGATTCTTAAAAATAATCTTAAATTTCTCTTTTCAGGGAGGGACGACAAAAAGCATCACCAAGGCGTGGGTCTGCTTCTCAGCAGACACGCTAGCGATGCTCTTCTAGGATATGAGTGCATTAATGAAAGGTTTCTCACAGCAAAATTTCAGACAAGCGTTAAAGACTTGAATGTTATCTGCTGTTATGCCCCCACTGAGGATGCCGATGAGGATGAGAAGGATAGGTTTTATGAACAACTTCAGGATATTTTGAATTCTGTCAAGAAAGGAGATATTACCCTTGTTCTTGGTGACTTTAATGCCAAAGTTGGTACTGACTCTGACCTTTGGGGAGGAGTAATAGGCCCTTTTGGTATTGGTAGCTGCAATAGCAATGGGCAACGTCTCCTACAGGTAACTAAACTCAATGGATTCAGAATAACTAACACGTATTACAAACACCGCGACATACATAAGTACACATGGGTTTCACCTGATGGGCTGCATAAGAATATGATTGATTATATATTAATTAACAGCAAATGGGCTAGTTCTGTTAGGAAAACTAGGTCATATAGGGGAGCTGAAATTGGATCTGACCTTTGTCTTGTTAAAAGTGTGTTGCAACTTAAACTTAAAAAGTGTTGTGCTAGGGTTAAAAAATTTACTTTTAATACTGAAGCTCTGAAAGATCCAGTTATAGCCAAAGCTTACCATGATAGGTTACTTAGTCATTATGACAGTCATGGTTTGCTTACTACTGAAGTTGAGGAAGAATGGGATCATTTTAAACAGGCTTTTTTGGACACTAACAGTACTCTTTTAGAAAAAAGGAGCAGAAGAGGCAAAATTATCTGAGTGATAAGGCACTTGAGCTTATTTCGGAAAGAAAGAACTGCAGGGATGCCCTTAATCAATACCCTACTAGTCCTAATAGAAAGCATTACAGAGACCTTAATAAACTTGTAAAGGATCAGTTAGCTGCTGATAAGAATCTTTGGCTTGATGGTTTGGCTGACAAAGCCGAGGAAGCAGTTAGACAGCACAACAGCAGAGAGCTGTACCAGATAGTTAATGTTTTGTGTGGTAGAAAACGGACAGGCATACAAGGATTGAAGGATAAACAAGGTAAGGTTATAGAAGGGGAGGATTCTGTCATGGCTAGGTGGGCTGAGCATTTCAGTGATGTTCTAAACAATGTAGTTAGTTCTATTCCCATTGTTTGCAATGATGATAGATGCATTGGTGGCTTTAATGTTGGCCCTATAACAACAATCTGAAGTTAGTTTGGCTGTTTCTATACTTAAACTTCATAAATCCCCAGGGGTAGATGAAATTACTACGGAAATGCTTAGAGCTGGGAATGTTTCGGTTACCACTTGGATGACTGAAATTCTGAATCTCTTTTATGATAAAGGCATGGTTCCTAAGGATTTTACCAGAGCTATTGTTATCCCTATTTTCAAAAAAGGTGCTCGCAGTTCTTGTGATAACTATAGGGGTATCAGCCTACTCTCTGTTCCAGGTAAAGTTCTTTCCATGATTGTGCTTAATAGAATTAAGAATCTGGTTGACAGGCAATTGCGTGATGAGCAATGTGGATTCAGAAGTGGTAGGGGATGTGTAGATCAGATATTTTCACTTAGGCAGATTCTTGAGAAATGTTTAGAGTTTTAGAAACCTTTGGTTGCTAGCTTTGTTGATTTCAAAAAGGCTTTCGACTCTGTTGATCGTCATAATTTGTGGTTGATTGTGAGATCATATGGTATACCAGACAAGTTAGTTAACATTATGAAAGCTCTCTATAATAACACTGAGTCGTGTGTGAGAGTTGGTAAGGCTTGTAGCAATTGGTTTAGCATTACTTCTGGTGTTCGACAAGGGTGCATTTTGTCTCCTTTTCTCTTTAGCTTGGTTATTGATTATGTTATGCGAAATTCACTTCAAGGGAAAGATTTTGGCCTTAAATGGGCTGGAGATAGGAAAATTTCTGATTTAGATTATGCTGATGATTTAGCCCTTCTGGCAAATGATGTTGATGAGATGAACTCTTTCATTCGAGCCGTTGATGAGACTGGTAGTAGAGTAGGTTTGGTTATAAACAGAGAGAAAACTAAAGTGATGAAAATTGGTCAGGCAGGCTGTGATTCAGTTAATCTGAATGGTTGCAGTCTTGAGCAGGTGTCACAGTTTAATTATCTTGGGAGCTATGTAACAGATAATGGTGATGTGCGGCATGAGATTAACAGACGAATAGGGATTGCTGCTGGGACTTTTAAGAATCTATGGAGAGTGTGGAGAAATAGGCGTATACACCTAAAGACTAAAATTAGACTGTATAATAGTTTGGTTCTTTCTAGGGTTAGTTATGGTAGTGAAACTTGGACACTTTGTAAACAAGATAACAGGAAACTAGATGCTTTTGATTCCAGATGCTTACGCAGTATCTTGGGCATTAGGTGGTTCAACTTTGTAACTAATGATGAGATTAGGAAAAGGAGTTTGCAACCTCCTTTAAGCAGCATATTGTGCAGAGAGAGACTCCGTTGGTTTGGCCATGTTGCCCGTATGAATAATTATAGATTGGCGAATAGGGTTATGAACAGTGTGCCTAAAGGCCTCAGAAAGAAGGGGAGACCTAGGATGCGGTGGGCAGACAATGTCAAACAGGACCTTGTTAGAATTGGTGTGCAGTGGCCAGATGCAGTAGATGTAGCTCAGGATAGACTTGCTTGGAGAACTAAATTGCACGGTCTGGTTGGACCTCCGTAGCCCATGGCTGCTTGAGGATGATGATGATGATGATGATGTATGTGTGTATGTATGTTTAAGCAAATATGTATGTGTGTATGTGTGTATGTATTTGTTTGTAATGCATTGTATGTTTGTAATGCATTGTTTGTAATGCATTGTATGTACAGGTAGTGGACAGAAAAGCGGAAATAATGCCATGTTACATCATTAGAAAATCTCATTCAGAGTTCAATAATTTCTTCAATATCATTTTTTAAAGAAAGAGATGTATGAAGATCGTGAAGAAGAGAAGAGATAAAAGATGTAGATGTTCGTTGAATATTCCAGAGTATAATCCTCGAAATACTGAAAAAACATTATTTAAAATCTGGATGTACACAGATTTGATTGAGATCTTTAATTTACCTTTTAAACCTATTTTTCATTAAAATACGTATAGAAGAAATTATTGAGCTCTGAATGTGATTTTCTATTAAGATAACATGGAATTCTGCCCATTTTTCTGTCCTGTCCTCTATGTAATGTATGTTTGTTTGTATGTATTAAGTATGTATATAACATATGTTTGTATATAGGTAGCTATGTCTGTAGCTAGGCTGGTTTTTTTCACCTCTGAGCGTCACTTTTCTGCACATAATTAGATTAGGATGCAATAATGACCAGGTCACAAGGACCCCGAGGGCTCAGAGAAGGTTTGGGGGAGGGGACCCACAGTACAGCTGTTGGGAGACAGATGGTAGCCTCTCGTCAAGGCCATCCAGCGTGTTCTTAAACGTGCAAGGGGTATGGCTGTCCCCCACAAGGTGCCATGGCTTAATGTCACATGCAACGGACGACATACTTTCCAAGCCCGTCGATGTCCCCTACCAAAACCCTCTCAACGGAGAAGGCCAGATGTCATGTGATTGTGACTTTCGAAGAAGAGGTTCAGCAGTCCCGGAGTCTTTCGTCTCACTTTATTAGAGTTTTGACATTCGTTGATATTTTAGCGGTAAAATGATTTGATTTAAATTTGACAGTCGCCGATTATTTCATCGCTAAAATGATTCGATTTGTAGATGAAATTAAGCTGATATTTAAGTGGTAAAATGGCTCGGTTTATAGTTTATATTTCGCTAATATTTTAGTGGTAAATTAATTTGGTTTGTAGTTCTCATTTTACTATGTTTAAGTGATAAATGATTTGATTTTGCAGTTTATATTACCCTGATATCTTGGTGATAAAATTATTTGGTTTACAGTTCATATTTCGGTGATATTTAATTGATAAAATGATTTGGTTTATAGTTCATGACATTCGCTGATATTTTAGTGCTAAATTGATTTACATTAAAATTCACATGCCACTGATATTTCAGTGGTAAAAAATTAGACTTTATAGTCGTTACGTTTGAACTGATATGTCATTGCAAGTTTGAAGGTGAAATGATTTCATTCAAGCTGGCATTTCATTAATAAATAGAGTGAGAATGTATATGCCATTAAATGTGATTGAAATATTGTGAAGTTGTTTTTTTAGCTTCATTTGATGTCAGTAAAACCTTAAATTTATGTAGGGATATGCAGTCACGTGGCCGAGTGGTTAGCGTACTTGGCTACTGATCTAAAGGGACCTGCTATCGAAACCCGGGTAAGGCATGGATGCATGTGTCGGTTTTCTGCTGAGGTCTTGCCATTCTCTCAGACCTTATACTATGGCACATAAACTGACAGGATCCTGTCAGATCTCTGTGGCATACAGCTGCTTAAGGGAGTATTTATTTTATTATTTATTTATATGAGGGATAAGCAGTCAAAATATGATGAAGCAGAGATGTCAATTACTGACATCGTTTGTGTCACAGTGACACAAAACGTTTCAGGTTGTGTGGGATTTCCCATTCAGATTAAATAGAAGGATCTCATGCATGTATTATACACATTATTAAAATAATTCAACTTTTAATAAAACCTTTAAAGCTATTTTAGATCATTTGCATAATAAAAATTTAAATGCTGTAGAAAAGGATTCTCCATTTATGCTGAGCATGATAATCAATCAATACATGAAAATGGTTTGTTATATATGATAATGGTTGTTAACGTTTACTTCAGAAATTCCATTTAATTGCTAAATCAATTTAGAATTTTATAGCTGATCATGTGTATCATTACGCCTTGTGACTCTGTGAATAAAAATACAATTTTACCAGAATATAAAATCCTAATCCATTTTAAATTAATTACACTCTCCTATTGTAATATATGCATAATGTGATAGGTAAATACAGCAGCTGAACTGAATCTCAAAGTTAAGGATTAATTAACATTGCAGTACAGATCTAAGGCAATAGTTCTCAAATTTCTTTAGGGCAAGCAATGATAAATATGCTAAGAAAACATATTCGCCTAATAAGACGACTATTGTACTCTAAAAAAAATATTACTGATGTAGTTAAAATTTTATCAAATTTTGTATTGTACAAAAAGTTGCTTAAACATGAAATTTCAATTATGCCATTTGTGTGTGTGTGTGTGTAACTTGGATTACCTTCTGCCTTAGCTTAAATAAAAGTTTACAGCATTTGTTTCTTCATTGCATGAAATTTCAATCATGTCATTTGTATGTATGGGTTGGATCTCCTTCTGCCTCAGATGAAGTGAGAGAAAGTGTAAATTTTTTACATACATATAACAGGAAATTTCAATTATGGTGTGTGTGTCACTTAGAGATCCTTCTGCCTCAGCTAACATAAAAGTTCACAATATTAATTTCTTCATAAAGTGAAATTTCAAACATGTCATTATTTGTTTATATGTGTGTGTTGGGGGTGGGGGGGTGGATTTCCTTCTGCATCAGGTGAAATAAATAATAAGTTTAATTTTTTTTTTCATTGCATATTATTTCAGTTATGTGTAATTGTGGGTGATGGGGAAGGACTATGATTTTCTTTTCCCTCAGACAAAATAATAAGCTTACAATATTTGGACTTTTTAATAGCATGAAATTAAATTATGTCATTGTGTGTGGGGGGGGGGGGATTTCCTTCCTCAGGAATTAAAAAAATAAGTTTAAGTTTTTTGGTTATTTTTTATTTTACAGCGTGAAAGTTCACTTATAGAATTGTGTTGTAAATTGTCCTAATGAACTACTAAAGCAGTTTGTTTTTAATCCCATTTTTATACATTTCTCCAACTTTCCCTTCAGATAAGACATAGTAATAATAATATAAATAGTATATAAATTCATATTATTTTAATATTAATAAAAATTAATATTTTTAATAAAAGTAGAAAATAGATTTGAGTTTTCATGTTTTTAATGTGCAGTTTTGCACAATTAAGATAAATAAATATAGCGGACTTTTTAAGCTAAAAAATGATCATGTATTAGATTTCAATACATATTTACCATTGTCCCTATTTTAAACGGATTCAAAGTAAAGTCTACTGCGTTTGCAGTCAATTTAGTTCAGCATTACCAACATAATTAAGAGAATATCGAATTTTTTCTAAATTTTCGATGCAAAACCTTAATTTGAAAGAGACTCAGTTTCTAATGTCTTCGCTTTTCACTCGATATAAATCGATAAGTATGCATTAATTATTTCTACTTTGTTGTTTCAATTACTACATTGTAATAACCTCAATAAAGTAAAAAACAGCAAAGTTCTGCTTCATTTCAATCATTTGGTACGTATTTGCTTAATATCATTCATCGGCGTTTACTTGGCTTTCCCAAAGGCATCGGTATACTTGCCTCCTTAAGCAGTCTACAGTCTGTCTGTAGTATCACTACCTTAATGTTTCTGCTACCAAGGATTGAAATGTAAAATTTCCTAGAAATTTATTATTGCCTACACTTGGAATTTCTAGATTTTTAATATTATATTAGTTTAGTCTTATTTTAAGATTTTTTTTTATTAAAATGGAGACACATTTTATTGACATAAAATAGGAAACAGTTATTTCCTAAATGTTGCATTTTTGTTTTGATATTTCAGTTCCATTATTGTATAATATGCATTTGCTTTGTACAATTCATCGACATTTTATGCACAAAATATTTTGAGAAATTTATTGGTCAGATAAAAAACTACTTAACGAAATATGTAATCATTTCCTATGTTATTTTCAATTCATCCAAATTTATCTATTTTTTTTAAATAATTTTCACTTTTTCTGAGATATAAAATTAATCTTTATACAGCACATAAGTATAAGTGAGCAAACCATTCGAAAAGTAGGCTTGCTTGCGGTAGTAGATGTTTTGTTTTGGAACAAGGAACTCAGTAAACCCTTCAGTGGGCACATCACTGTTTGAGATAGGGGTTTTAATTTATCAATGTCTTTCAAAGCCAATAATAAATGTTCAGTCGATCTATAAAAAATTGAATGTCTGTAATGGAAGAAAAGAAAGCAGTGCTCTTTTTGTTTGTGAAAACGAGATAAAAATATTTAATTACTAGTTGATGTTAATGATTTATGATTGAATGTTCAGAAAGTTAAAGAGGTTAAAAGTTTATTAGCAAAGATGAGCTGCTCCTTATTGTATTCTGCTCGTAGTTTAGTCTACCACTCAAAGAATATGTAAGGAGAAGAATGAAAGGTGTTTCTTACATCCGTATCTCAGTCGCTACTAATGCCACTCAGCTCTAGATACAAGCTCTGCTGTCAAATGTGCGTACAGAGTCAACGCAGCAAACTGGTTGTTGGTAGTCTAGAATTAAATGGTCTCTGTGCATACACAATCTGTGGTTTTTTGAGCACGCTGCTTTTGAATGATAGTGGATATGATCTCGGATTTCAGGTACGTTGAATGTTTTTTTTTTCTTCTTCAGTGATTCATTTATCATTTCATTCGATTCTTCCTTTAATATATTTTCTACTCAAAAAATGTTAGTAAAAGCTGGATTTGTAGCAATAAAGATGTAGTTTTCTAAATACAATCCTCCTTACCATATGCAAGCCGTACCATGGCCGAGTGGTTAGCACGCTTGGCTACTGATCTAAGGGACCTGGGTTCGAGCCCCGGGTAAGGCATGGATGTGTGTGTTGTTTTTCTGCTGAGGTCCTGCCATCCTCACAGACCTTCTACTATGGCATATAAACTGATAGGCTCCTGTCAGACCTCTGTGGCAAGCAGCTGCTTGAGGGGGTATTTTTTTTTTTTTTTTTTTTACCATATGCACATGGTTTACCTTAGGTTTTGCCTTAGACCGTGCCTGCCGCCATGTTCGCAGTTATGGGAGGCAGTGACTTGTAACGTGTCAAGCAGTACTTGTTGCTATTTTCTCTATAATTGTTGGGTTAAACCCAGAAGTATATCTAGCATTAATAAGTGACTGATGCTTATAGACTGATTGTCAGTTTTTCATAATTATCGATTAAGTGAACTTACGTTATTATAAAATTACGTTCATACTCTTGTCCAGCTCCTGCTGCAGAGGCGCGGGGTTGGCTCAGTCGGTAGCGCGCAAGGCTCGTAATCTGTAGTTCACAGGTTTGTGTCCCAGCTGTGTCAGCGTTGAGATTTATCTCCGCAAAATTCCCCCTCTGCCCACGGTCAGTAGGGGACACCGATGGGCTTGGAAAGGCCGCCGTCCGTCGGATGGGACGTTAAGCCGTGACCCCGTGTGTGGGAGAGCCATACCGTGTGCGTTAAAGAACACGCTGGATGGCCTTGACGGGAGGCTACCATCTGTCTCCCAACAGCTGTTCCAGTGGGTCCCCTCCCCCAACCTTCTCTGAGCCTTCGGGGTCCATGTGACCTGGCCATTTAGCCCATGGTGTGCAAAAAAGTGCCGCTCAGAGGTAAAACAACCCAACCTGCTGCAGAAGAGTGCTAGCTGTACGGCATAGTAAGCACTGGTATGCTGTGATTCCAAGGAGTCTTCCTCCCCACATCGCAAAGCAGCCATAATTATGGATTTATATTTTAAGCATATTCGAAATTCACATGAAAAATGCATGATTTCACTATCTGATCATTTCTTTATAACTGCAAAATTTGAAAGAGGTTAATATTTTGCAAACGTTGCAAATAAAATTTATACCCATTGGCATAATCTGTGGTGCCAACTTCTCATGCTGTGACCTGGGTTGAAATTAATATATGGTATTAAATAAAATTTCTGTGTTCTTTTTATTTTAATTACATTCATTACATATGTAAACAATTTATAAAAACTTGGTTATCTTAAAATTCTATGAAGGAAAAATACACAGACATTTTAATGTTCAGTTGTTACATGAAATGAAGATTTACTAAATAAATATAAAACAAATTCGGGAAGAATTGTGTGAGAAAAAAAATTAAATAATATTCATGTCAAAAAATCTTTTTTCAGATAAATTTGTTGAACACAGCATAAAAATTGGAATGTGGAAGCTGGAGGAATTAGTAAGGAATGCAGTGGATTTCAAAACTATATCTTTATTCTTAGACAGCTATAATGATATTCTTAGACAGTTATTCTCTATAAACGTGCTACAATGGACCATGATGTGATATATCATCTTGATGCTTGCGTGAACTACAGCGTGAGAATTATGTCACCAACTACTTTGAACGAACTAAAAGAACTTAAAAGAAAAGTAAGGAATAAGTGTTGTATTAAGAGGAATTGGAGTGTGAAGAAAAATGTAGTTTGTTTTAGTCTGTATACTATAATATAAAGAAGAAGTAATTTTATGTGGTGTGTTCGCAGAAAGTTAATTAAGTTGATTATTGTTGATTCTGTCAGTGGACAGGCAAAAAAGAAGAAGAATGTATAAGACACTTTAAAAAGTAGTTGAGGAAGTTGTAAGCAGTTGAACAAGCAGAACTGATTGCAACTTTTCTGTAGGAAGTAGCAGTAGTAGTAAAATATTATCTTCCTTCTTTTGGACCACTTTGTAAGAAGGACCTAGGCCCCTCTATCATCTGGTCCATAAGCAAATTCAATTTTGGGTACAGAATTCTACCAATGGTTGGGACCATCACAGTGAAATGCCAGCGAACCTACATGATTGCGAGCAGGCATGTGGCCGCAAGCCGTCTGGTGAATGAAGCAGTTCAAAAAACAAACAAACAAACAAACAAAAAAAACAATGCAGATGTGTCAGTGCCATGTCGTAGGTGTAGGAAAGAAGTTGGGAGAGAGTGTATTAGCTTAGAAGTTCTTCTGGGACACGTGTTTGAGTTTTGCAGTGATTTATGGCCTGTGTTGGCTGGTTGGTGGCAAAGCTGTTAGCGTTTGCTAAGGTCAACAGTTAAGTTCATTATTTGATGCAAAGCTACATATATTTAGTTTGTTTAGGAATTTGTAAAGTTATACTTTCTTGATTGCAGGTTTTTTTAAGAAATATGATTGTGCGACTTATCGATTGATGTAAAAGCCTTATTTTATGGTTTTAGTAGAAATAATAAGAATTATAGAAGAAACGTCTTTTTGTATGAATAGAATGAGGTGCTAAGTTTTTCTGAAGATTCATTTTCATACTGATATAGATTTGTGCTGGTTGACTTTAGTTTATATAAATGTTTTCATTCATACTTTTGTAATGAATTGCATTATTTCAGAATTATAATTTCTAAATACTATTTTTTGAACATGCTCAGTTTTCATCTGTTTAAATTCATAACAATATTATTAAAAATTGTATCAATGAAGATTTTACTAATATTATTTCCTTTCAGGAACTTGCATAAAAGTGCTAAAGGAGAAAAATAAAAAAGAAAAAAAAAATTCATGCGATTAGAAAACATTCCTAAATGCTTATAATATATATTAAAAACAAAACAAACTTATAAAAGTTATGACACTAACATCAACAGCTTCCGAATCTAAAAATTTTCACGGAAACTAATATGCAAGTACCTTAGCCTGTGGGGGCGGGGGTGGCTAACTCGATAGCGCGCGAGGCTCGTATTCTGCAGTTCCCAGGTTCGAGTCCCAGCTGGGTCAGTGCTGAGAATTATCTCTGCAAAACTCCCTACTCTTCCCATGGTCAGTAGGGGATACCGATGGGCTTGGAAAGGCCACCGTCCGTCAGATGGGACGTTAAGCCGTGAACCCGTATTCGGGATAGTCATACCCTGTGCACGTTAAAGAACACGCTGGATGGCCTTAACGGGAGGCTGCCCTTTGTCTCCCAACAACTGTTCCAGTGGGTCTCCTCCCCCAACCTTCTCTGAGCCTTTGGGGTCCATTTGACCTGGCCATTTAGTCCACGATGTGGAAAAAAGTGACGCTCAGAGGTAAAACAACCCAACCTTAGCTCCTGAGATCACGAATAGCAGCTTCCCTGCAGCACAGCACGTCTATCTGCATCCTTGTGGCACTGCAGTCAAAAGTGTTTGACATTGTGCCTATGTAAGCTTTTATTTGCATTAGTGATGGCGTCAGAAATGAGTGGTAATACCTTCCTTCTGGGTGGGTTTGGTAATATTAACATAAAATTGTCACTGCTATTAATAGCAGCGCCCAAAAGTATGCCTTTCAAAATGGCAAAATTGAAAATTTCAAAAGCAATTGTGCGATTATAGTTCCGATTCAAAGAAATATTAACAAATTTTAATTTTAGTCTTCAGGAAATGGGATTGGTTTATGATTTTTTTTTATATATATTGGTGTGTATATGTATCCTCGAAAATCTACCAAATTTCCCATCGTATGCTTCGAGAAATCCAATTAAAACAACTATTGCTGAGTTTTCTAGCAATTGTACTCAAAATCGTTTGTTCCATGGCTGAAAAGTATATGTAGTAACCATTTGGCCGAACCTAGCACTCTTGTCGTTTCAATTAAAGATATTGATTTTATTAAATTTCAGTAAAGAGTCTGGCATCTCTAAAGAACGTCAACATATACGAGTGGAAATGGGGTTTCATGGTGGGTGGGTTCAAACCGATTTCCGTTTGGTAAAAATATTCAAGGGATTTGTTTTCCGTGTCTGCCAAACAGGTACTTTTTCTGCTTCTTACTAATGACTATTACAGTATATTTGTGTATATTATAATTTGACCCATACTCTCCGAAAAACTCACTGGCTGGCCGATCCTATTTTTTTGGCCTTTTTTTTTTAAAAAGAATTTGACAATTGCGGTTGTCGAAAGGGTAATTAGAGGAATTAAAGAGCGTAGACATATTTTTCCCGTATCAAACTTCAAGAGTAAATTATTTTAAGAGAAGAAGAAACCTGAAGTATGAATTTGTGCGATAATCACCATATCAATGTCCAGAATGAATGCGCACTTTGAATGTTGTTTGGAAATCTCCGTAATTAATACGTTTTGCCATTGACTAACAGCTGGTGAATGACAATAATATTTCTATTCAAAGTTTTAGAGTATAAATTATATATTAACTGCCATGGTTGTAGTCACTGCAGTATTTCGTTATATGAGAATTTAACTAAAATAGCAACTCTTCTGGTGACTAGGGAACACTGTTTTTCAAGGAGAAAAAATATTCATTTTCCGACCTTTAATACCCTCTAATGGTGGAAATTCGAATTATTAAGTGATTCATAGAATGCAAATCGTAATATTTCATTATGCTGTCTTAAGTGGTAAATTTTTTTAATGTGCTAAAGCAATAAAGGTGCATTTACTGCACCCCTCAGGGGCTATGAGCCAAGTCACTGATGTCAGTATTAAACTACTTAACTACCACATTCTTAAATTAAATTTTTTTTTTAATTTTGGAAAATAAATTTTTCCAAAATTAAAAATGTTTAGCATGAATAGATTGTTTAGCTTTAAATTTTTACAATTCTCCAAATTATTTCTCTGTTAGAGGACATTTATTAAATATATTGAGAGATTTGGAAAATGCAGATCTTAATTTTACATTGGTAATTATTGAACCAAAAAGGAATTTTCCATTTTTCTCTGGAAAAACAGTTGAATGTTTGTGTATAGTAGCGGTGGAATGGTACTTTTTTCCAGGAACGCAGATGTAGCAGGGGGACATGAGCTTCGTTAAAATATTCAGTTTCTTTTTCAAGATTTCAATACTTATTCTTTTGAGAGTTTGTACGAGAAACTTAAAATTAGTTTTCTCTAATTCTTTGGAATAACAAGTATTATTTTAAAAAAAATCCTGCTGTTATGTGGTCCCAAGGGCTTGAGACACCAAGGGCCTGGGATGCTGCAGCACTCAGCGCCCCTTACTAGTATATGACTAGTCTACCGACAAATGGATTAGTGACAGTGAAAATAATAGCTCATTTTTTAAATGAGTTAAAAATCGCAGTCTGTAAATAATATGAAATTGTTTCTTTAGTGAATGAAATCATAAAATTAATGGTTGTTTAGCCTTTTTGAGAATTTTACTGTAAAAACAAAAATGATTTGGTTGGCAATCATCAACATTGAAGTGCTATTTGGATTATTAAATATTGTACCATTAAAGTGTATGTAAGACCTGACTTCTGAAAGTGCCTCAGAAATATCAGTCATCAGTAGCATTAAGTAGCAAAAACTGGTGTTTATTAAATTGTTTCTAATAATTTCACTAAGTTTTACACAGAAATGCTTTCTTTCTTTTTAAAGAATAATATTCATATTTTGTAAAAAAAATAAGAATTATTAGAAGAATACATTTGTATTTCTCAGATATGCTGTTCTTGTTTTCAAAGAGACTGAAGTTTGTCATTTTGTGACTCTTGAACTATCTAATTGTGAAAATTTGAAAAATATAAATAGTAATATTTCTTTAGTACCTATTCAACTGAAAGAGAATTTTCCATTATCTCTTAAAACAATAAAAGTTTGTTTACTTCCTCCTTAAGAGGTAATGGGTGAAACCAAAGAGTTGGCTCATATTTTTGTGGGGCCAAGTGGATTTTGTCATTGTGAAACAGGGGCTGTTTGTCACTGCAGGGCCTCCTTGCCATGGCAAAGCCTAAAAGATTAGAAATTGAATCAATAATCTATAATATTTTTTATTTAAAGATAGAGGTTTTTTTTAAATGGGAAAAAATAATATCAATAATGATATACAGGCTGTCTCACATAAAAACTCGCACCTGAAATACCTTAATTTCTTGATGTTGAGTTTCTAATGTTTTTATCAGTATTCTAGATACAAAGAAATTCAATGGAATTATGGCAATTTTGGTAAAAAAATCTTCAGCACTTTGTTGTCTATGTGGTAAAGTAGTGCCTGTGTAGTTTGACAGTTCTCCTTCAAGTGGGTTTAGTGTGGTGCACAAATCACTGAGAACAATTTCAACATTAAACTTAAAGCTAAATAAAGAAGCAGGTTTGTTGGTGGTATACAAACTCACAACCTCCTGATAACATATTAGGCCCTCTGACCACTGAGCTATCAAACAGTGATCAAGGTTTCCTCTAGTAATGATATTAACCTCATGTGTTCATATCCCAATCAGTTAAGACAGTTTTTCTGCTTAGAGTTTAATGTTCGAGATTGTTCTAATTGAATTTCATATTTATCTTTTATTAATATTGTTGTGCCAATATTTTCCAAAATATGCAATCAACATGGCCTCAAACTCATCCTTGTTCATCATTTTTTTACATCCATCCCTTTTTCTGTTTTGTCCTTTGCCTTTCCTCTTTTGCACTTGTGCCTACTGAGCATGTTCCTCCAGGCTATGTTTCTTCCTGAACAATCTTGAATTCCTGAACTTCAACAGTTTTTCAGAAAGGCTACAGAGACTTGGTTGATGCAACCTAGCTGGCTGCTGAGAAAAGCAATGTAGCCAATGACAAACATCCAGACCTGTGCTCTGATTCCCCAGATTATGCTCACAGCAAGTATGCCTCTGCACATATGGATAGACATTGTGACTTCTCATTTTCTTTCTTTGCCCTACTGCTGTCAGCTGAGGATTTGGTGCATGGAGTGTGAAAGGCACAAGCTGTACTACGATCCTTTCCCTTGTGGTCTAGGAGAAAGAGCTACACACTCTTCCAGATTTGGTCCCCTTCCCCTATTATTTTTACTTGAATGGGAGCATTCTGCAACAGTTGGCCTAAGCTGCACTTGCATTAAAATTTGTCATTGCATCTCACCCATGCCAGCCATAATAGTGTAAAATTGGTTGTAGAAATAAAAAGAATAGTATCCAGAAATATTTTACGTATGTGATCTTTTGTCTCAGATCTGAAACTATTTTGAATCACCATTGACATGGAAGGATTGAACTTGCAATCAAATTTTATTATGGCAATGGCTTGACCTCAGTGAGATGCTGACCACAGACTTGTGGATTACATGATGCCATTTATCTCCCCTTTGTCCTCCATTTTTATTTGCTCCCAGAGTTTGCTCTCTCAATGACTTTGTTGGAATTGGATGCAATAATGTTTCAGGCATTTTCATTTTTGTACTATTGACAAATTTTTGAAAGCAGTTGAAAAATAAAATATTGCAGTGGGCCAGAATGGCTTTTCCCCTATGGGTAAAGCATGGAAATAAGAGAAGAATGTTACAAAAAGAATTTTTACTTCTCTTTGCAAATGAAACAATCCAGGAAATCAATGGATATATTTTTTCAAATTTGATATAAATTTTTCAAATTTTCAAAATTTTTTTCAAATTTTTTTCAATTTTTCAAAATTCTATGCTGAATGCAGTAGTAGTAACTTATTTCTGTTTTCAACAAGATTGAATACGATGAATTATATATTTTGTTTCTATGACAGTTTCAGACAATTTCTCACAGAGGTATCTATTAATAGTATGTATGCATGGAATTTACCTCACTAAGAGAATATTGAAGTTCTTTACAAGTTATTTAACCACTATTATCCTATTGGAGTATGATGATGTCAATTGGTTACGGAGGAAAAATTGTCTCCAGACATGTTAGGTGCTCTGTCTGCTGAGCTACTGGCTGCTGATCAATCTCTCATCTGTTATAGATGTTGAACTTAAGTCGTCAGTCACACATAGCTGTCGTAACTGCTGTTGCAAACTCTATATAGCTCTCACTTTCATATGCGTAAGACCAGCCACACCACTACAACTGTGGCTTTTATTTTTCATTTTGAGATCTTACTTATAATATCACAGCCCTGTTGATATGAATTATTAGTAACCTTCAGATACATTTTTAATCTATAGCACTGTTGAATTACAAGGTATTTACTATTATGCTGTTCAAGTATGATGATGTCAATTGGGTACAGAGGAAATATTTTCTTGAGCCAAGTGGGATCTGAACCCACGACCTCTGATGATATCTCAGGTAATAGTGGTTAAATATTTTGTAATTAAACAGTGCTGTGGATTAAAAATGTGTCTGAAGGTTGCTTATAATTCATATGAACAAGTCTGCGTGTTGGTAAGTGAGATCTTCTCAAAATGGAAAAGGCCAATTGAAGTTGTGGTGATGTGGCTGGTCTTATGCATGTGCACTTGAGAACTCTGTGAATGGAGTCTGCAACAGCAGTTAAGACAGCAATGTGTGACTGACCTATGCTTGGGCTCAACATCTATAACAGAGGAGAGATAGGTCAGCAGACAGAGAATCTGACATATCAATGGGAGGTTGTTCCCACTCACTGAAGACAGTTTTTCCTTTGTACCCAATTGACATCATCATTATTTCAACAGCATAATAGTGGTTAAAAACCTTGTAATTAAACAATGCCATGGATTAAAATGTGCATTGAAATTCACTTGTAAGTTAATTAAATGTAAGCTATTTCTGAAATGAAAGTAAGAATTCATTTCTCTGTTCAGCATAGAGAAATGAACGTTTGAAATGATGGCTAGATTTCAATAATAACTGGAGGTACAAATTAAATAATAGTGAAAAGCATTATAGAAAAGAGTTATTCTTTTCCCAAAAAGGTCACTTTGTTTTCCTTGATTTAAATTTTTTTTTTTGAAAGATCACAAATTCTTCATTTTTTGGTAAACAGGATTCTGGATTTTCCAATGGAAATACCTGGATCCAAGAATACAAAAACCACTTATTATTTCATGAGTTTCATGTCTACAGGATACATCCTGTGATTCTTTACTACTGATTTAGTAACACTGCATTGAAAATACCTGAAAAGAATGGAAAGTTGAATCCTCATTTATGATGGTTTTAAAGACATATGGAAAATAAAATTGATAAATGGCATATCTTAACCCTTCCAGTGTCCAGCCTAAAAAACAGGTTTCCATTCAGAGGCCAAGCTATTTTCTCCCTATGCTCAGCCAAAAAAAAAACTAACTTTACAACTATTTTGCCAAATAACTAATGAAAGGAATTAATCAGCATTTAATTCTGGATTTTCTGAAAATAAGGTATTTAAGAAAAAACACGATATGTTTTATTTTAATAGGACTTTTTCAGTCATGTAGTAAAAAAATGCATCTGGCAACACAAAAATTTATTAAAAGAAACTAATAGACAGAAATGATTATAATTAACATGAATAGAATGACTATATATTTATGAATACCAAAAAAATATAAAAAATTATTTTTTTACAATACTGAATAACAAAAAAATTATTTTTTTTTGGTTTTAAGTAAATATTTTTCTCATTTTGTAATTTTTTTCTTGGTACCATACTTAGAGAAAATTCCAGGCTTTTAAGCCAATTGTGCTGTCACATAAACAAGTCAACTTTAGAATTAAAAAAAAGATATGGTGAAATGGTGAGAAAAAGATCACACTATAGAGTTAAGGCTTCATTTTGGAAAACTTGGTGAATAAAAACAGTTAAATTATATATTTATCGAAAGGAAATTTTCTCCAGAGTAATATACTATTAAACCTGAAATATGATTTTTATTTCTTTTAATGATGCTTTTCAGTATCGTATATTTTAAACATGGCCAGTGTCATACAACGTGACTTGAACTTCTCACATTCACGGGATTTTCTGAACTGGTTATGAAATAGGAAAAAAACTTCCTTGGCTGCTTTTCTTGCTAAACATTATGAAATTTTTCTTTAGGTGTTGAAGTTTGGCAATCTTGGCTAAGTGCAGAAAGGTTGGTGCACCAAAGCAAAAAAAAACAAACTGTTATATCATCTGTGTGACACAGCCAAGGTACTGAGGGAGTAGGGTAGGTGAAACTTTCTACATGAGTTTAGTGGAGGGGACGCTTTCCCAAAATTGCCCTCCTACATGATGGCTGATTTCCATAGCAGTGAAGTCTATTTTGCTTCCGTATCCAAGACATTCATTTTCAGAAAATGGTAGAAGCTCAAAATTTGTTTACTAAAAAAATAAGAAATAATAAAAGAAAAATTACATATCACCTAATGGGATGTTAAATAAAACATCCGCAACAACTTTTAAGCCGGCCTCTGATCTAGCATAACTCGGAAAGATTGATAAATCAGGTGAGCAAAAGATCGCTAACTAACAGAAGTAAATCTACAGAAATTAATTTGCTTACATTTCCAAGATCTCGTTTATTTTCAGAAAATGATACTAGATAAAATTTTTACTGGAAAAGTAATAAATAATAAAATAAAAGTTAACACATAGCCTTATGCAATGCTAAAATATCCTTACCAACAAGTTGTAGGCCAGCCATACGATGTAGCATAACTGAAAAACTCAATACTTATTGATCGGCCTAAAGATTGCTAATTTCTGAAAATAAACTACTGAAATGAAAACTAAGGTTTAAATATAAAAAAAGTAAATACTAACTTTACAAAGGGTATCCAATATGCTGGACCAAAACTGTAATCAACACTTATTGCATGTGTCAGCCATCTGCGTCTTGTTTGCCTCAGTGAAGCATAACTAATTAAATGCAGCTCAACCAGAATTTCTAAGAAGGATGTGTTTACTTCCAGTTTTGATTTTAAGGTGGGAAAGATTCATAGAATGCTGGGAAAAATGATAAAAATAACTTGGGAATACTGAAATAAGTTTATGACGGAAAAGAGTGTGAAAAGGCAAAAAAAATGGTGGTGTGTATTTTGTAATTACTTCCAAAATGTATCATTTTTAAAAATAGCAGTTCTTTTGTTAATTTTTAGGAGTTTTTCGAAAATTTGTTGATAATAGTTCAAATCAAATGTGAGCTTAAATCAGAAGGTTGCTTCAGCAAATAGGAACATTAACAGACATATCGGCAATACCGTTTAGTGCTTCTAAAAATGACAATCAGATGGCTTTATAAAATTATTTATATTGTAGTTTAATGAAATATGCATCAAATTAAAAAAAAATATATTTTTGAAGCCTGAATTATATATTTTTATAAGATATATATAAATTATGACAGCAATTTTTATTTTTAAAAAATCTATATTTTTTTAAACATAGATGATAATCACAGCATTACCTACTGCTCTTTTGGTGTTGAGAAATCAATAAATATTTTGCAGAAAAATTTTTTGCCAACATACGGGAATACCCATATGTTGGCGAAAATTTTTTCCTCAAAATTTTTTTGTTGCACTAAAAATGGATACTACGTCTTTGGCTTCTCAATTCAGATTCTCTGAACGTATACAGATCACATGGACACTGGAAGGGTTAATGGTAATATTAAGATATGTTTTATGTAAAGAATAATTTATCTTTGAGGATAACATGAGAAAATAAAAATGATGGGAATTTAAATCGAAGAATAGTTTTCAATTTGATTACAATGCAACTATAAAATAGTTCTCAATGAATAGGTTCATAATTTTTATTCCCTGGTTTGTGGACCAGGTTGGGGTTTAGTAGAGATAATGCTGGTGTTGGGATTTATCTCCACTAAATCACTCGAAAATGGGATACTGATTGGCTTGTGAAAGTCTGCCTTCCATTGGATAGGTCACGAAGCCATGATTGCCCTGTGCATGCTAAAGAACATGTTGTATAGCCTTGATGGGAGACATCTGTCTCCTAACAGCTGTCCAGTGGGTTCCCTTTCTCCAACCAGTTACAGTATTGACCAACTAAAAGATGCACAATTCTGCTTTATAAATTTGTTACATTAGGAGCAAAGGTTTTTACATAAATTTTGTGTCAGCCATCCTAATGCTCGCCGTGACATATTTAATTTATAAGAACTATGCAAATGTAGTTGAAGGCCAATTATTATAAGCAAAGAGTTAGATACAAAGAGTGGAATCAACTCAATGTGTTTCATATCTATGTATGTTAAAAAAAAATAGTGAAAAAAGGCTGTTTTAGAGACCTGGTTAACAAAATTAAAACAGATCACTTCCTGTAATTCATTTTCAAATATTTTAATATGTATTTACATAACTTTCCAAATACAAATTTTCTGAGTTTTTGTATGATTCTCTTATACTTTCAAAAATTTTGAATGCATCTAATTACATATATTTGAAAGTAGTGCAATACAGTAAGTACTCGCTTAACATTGTTAATTTTTTTTCTTTAAAATGCGAAGTTAAGCAAAAAATATTTAATTTATTGAAAGGTATAATCTTGATATGAGTGAAATGTATCTCAAGATATATTTTTCACAGTATACTGACTGAACATAGCCTCAGCAGATTGTAGTATTAGTACTTAAAAGTTACTTTCTCCACAAAATATTTTAATAATTTTTATTTTCTCTTATACCTACAGCAGTAATAAAATTATCTGTAATTATTAAGGTAATGAGAACAGGAAAACATGTCAAGAATTTATAAACCACTTCAGCAAATGTGCATCAGAGGAATTAGGCTGACAGGTATTGGAATGCAGAAGGGCATTGTGAACTTACATTTGCAGGATGTTTGCAGGAGAGCAATACTACATAAGAAATACATATATAATTTGAAATGTGAATGCCAGACATAGGACAATAAAGGAAAAATGAGGATTTTACTTCATTTAAAAAAAATTGAAGCAATTGTATTTACTCTTGATGAACTCCTGCTGATTGCTGAGCCATCGGTGCCATTGTCAATGGTAGTGGCCTGTAGTGATTAGTGAGTAGGATGTGAAATATGAGGTGTGCAGCAAAGTGATTGGCAAAGTGCTTCCAATGAGATAAATTTCTGCTGATTGAATATGGAAAATATAACTTTCACTGTATAATATGATTACCAGTGCAGCAGCAATGAAGTGAGGTTTCAATACACTCCTAGCTCGACTAGCCTGGCAAATTGATACTTTTATTTATTATACAGTGTAATATAATGGAAAAATTCCAAAGAATGTTATATAAACTGGTACTATGTTACTTTTTTTGTAAAGTTATAAATGTAAACTTTATGTGGAAATAAACTTATTAAAGTTATGAAAATACTTTTATGTCAAAATGTTTAAATATATTTAATTTATATTCCTCATTTATTAATTAGAAATTTAAGGGAACCATTGCTTTCCTTGCTTCCATGAATGCTTTGCTATTGTATTAAAATGATCATAGTGAACAAAATGTTACTGAAAGTAAAATGAAAGACTACATTAAAATTATACATTTATTATAACTACATAATTTGCGTAAAACCTCTAATTTCCTTTGAATTTCTATTATTTTATTGCTTAGAGTAAATAATCTTTCTTTGACATATATCTATTTCTGTTTGTTGTTAATTGCAGGAAACTTTAGTTCTAAAGTAAATTTTTTCATACATCTGAAACATTCAGAATTGTAATTTATATATTGATTGAAATCCAAAGTGAATGCACAGTATTCCCTGTTAAGAAACAATAATTAATAGATTCTGAAAAAAATTCATCGCCGCCACGGCGGGAATCGAACCCGCATCTCTCGATTCATGCCAGAGCGCGCTACCATTGCACCACGCGTCGGACAACAAATATTTTCAGAATATGACCTTTTAAGTTCTTCTTCTTGAGACGTGACTAAGACAGCGCCATCTATACTCAAGGAGATGCAACGTTTTACAGTCGTTGCATTTGATTATCAGATGTTAATGAGAAGGTCGCTAACACTACCGCGTTAAATATATAATTGAAATCCAAAGTGAATGCACAGTATTCCCTGTTAAGAAACAATAATTAATAGATTCTGAAAAAAATTCATCGCCGCCACGCCAATTATATATTACCAATTATATATTTACGCCCAATTATATATTTAACGTGGTAGCGTTAGCGACCTTCTCATTAACATCTGATAATCAAATGCAACGACTGTAAAACGTTGCATCTCCTTGAGTATAGATGGCGCTGTCTTAGTCACGTCTCAAGAAGAAAAACTTAAAAGGTCATATTCTGAAAATATTCGTTGTCCGACGCGAGGTGCAATGGTAGCGCGCTCTGGCATGAATCTGGAGAGATGCGGGTTCGATTCCCGCCGTGGCGGTGATGAATTTTTTTCAGAATCTATTAATTATTGTTTCTTAACAGGGAATACTGTGCATTCACTTTGGATTTCAATTATATATTTAACGCGGTAGCGTTAGCGACCTTCTCATTAACATCTGATAATCAAATGCAACGACTGTAAAATGTTGCATCTCCTTGAGTATAGATGGCGCTGTCTTAGTCACGTCTCAAGAAGAAAAACTTAAAAGGTCATATTCTGAAAATATTCGTTGTCCGACGCGTGGTGCAATGGTAGCGCGCTCTGGCATGAATCTGGAGAGATGCGGGTTCGATTCCCGCCGTGGCGGTGATGAATTTTTTTCAGAATCTATTAATTATTGTTTCTTAACAGGGAATACTGTGCATTCACTTTGGATTTCAATTATATATTTAACGCGGTAGCGTTAGCAACCTTCTCATTAACATCTGATAATCAAATGCAACGACTGTAAAACGTTGCATCTCCTTGAGTATAGATGGCGCTGTCTTAGTCACGTCTCAAGAAGAAAAACTTAAAAGGTCATATTCTGAAAATATTCGTTGTCCGACGCGTGGTGCAATGGTAGCGCGCTCTGGCATGAATCTGGAGAGATGCGGGTTCGATTCATGCCGTGGCGGCGATGAATTTTTTTCAGAATCTATTAATTATATATTGATATTCTAGTAAACATTTTATTGATATATTTTCTATGTTTTTGTGATACAGAAATCAACAGTAAACATTTATTTCCAAATTCAATTTGTAAATTTTTAATATTATTTAATTGAAAATTTACAAGTAAAATATTTTTGCAAAAGTTGTAACTGATTTGCAACCACAGTGCAAAGTTAAACTGTAATTTAATACTCTGTGGTACACTAGGTGAGAATAAAATACTCCTCAGAACATTCTATGGTTTAAGATTTCAAATAGTGATAGAACAACTTCAAACTTTTAGGACTGTTTTAAAATTTTCTCCCCAACTACTTGTATCTGCCAAACTGGTATGTATTGTACTCTGTATGCATCTGTCAACATTTTGCCTATCAGCAATTGCAATTTTAAACATCAAAGTATACTGAAGAGTGTTATACCATCATCTGCAGTGCCACAGAGTATTGAACTCTAAGAAAAATGATTTCTCTCAAGAAAATTTTTTTAAAAAATTGCAGAGAGGTGTCCAAGGATCAGTCTCTCTGCAAGATCTTAGAGAGACTGGTCCTTGGACACCTAGAATGGTACCTAGAGTCCAAGGGCCTCCTCCCTGACAGCCTCTCGGGTTTCCGCAAAGGGAGGTACATGTCTGATAATCTTATCAGCTTCATCTCTGCTACTAATCAGGCACTGTCCGAGGGACAGACTACAGTCGCTGTCTTCTTCGACATTCAGAAGGCATTCGACTCCCTGTTCCACTCGGATATTCTCTGCAGGCTCCATGATCTTAGCCTCAGAGGCAATATCATCCACTGGATCTTGGCCTACCTCTCCCACAGGACAGTTCATGTGAAGTTGGGCAACACACTCAGTGCCTCCTACACTATCAATCATGGAGTACATCAAGGGGGTGTCCTCAGCCCGATGTTACTGAACATCTTGCTGTCAGGCCTACCCTCTTGACTCGAGAATAGAGTGGGTATTTCCATCTACACAGATGACATATGCATCTGGTTCCCTAGCCAGGATCCTCTCCTGTGCTCAGCTCAAGATGAAACGAACTATGTCCACAGTCTCAAGTTCATTGACAACCTAAGCCTCACTCTTTCCTCCAATAAGACTGTGGCCATGACTGTGGTCTGATGAGATGCTTTCCTCCCAACTTCCCTGGCCTCATGCTTGGGTCAGACCACATCAAGGTCGTCATACTGCATAAGTTCCTTGGTGTGGTCGTGGACAACAGGCTGACCTGGGGACCTCACATCCAGCACCTTAAGACAGTTGCCACAGTGCAGAGAAATATACTATCTTTCCTTGCTAGTATCCACTGGGGAAGTTCCTCAAAGACCCTCCTGGTCTTGTACCGGCACTTGACACTCTCCTGTGTCAATGACAGCGGTCACCTTCTGAGCAATGCCTCTGCTTCGCTGCTGAGTAAGTTGGCCACTATACACACCAAATGCATCTGTCATTGCAGAGGCTGATTGAGATGCCTTTCTGCCTGCACCAGAAGAGAGATATACTGTGTCATCTCTCAAGGCTCCATTCCCTCCACTTTAACCATGAGCTTCTCAGGAAGTTGCAAGACAGGCCAGACTCTGCCATTGCCACGTCTGCCACTGACTTTTATGACCGAGTCCCTGCCAGCTCCACTGCTGGCAATACACTCTTCCCTTACCCTTCCACCCTGGTGAAACAGTGATCTTATGATCAATGTTACTGCCCCTTCTCAAAGTCGAAAGAGCTATTCAGATCCAGTGGCCGTCAGACTTCTTTCCACCTCCTATGTCCTATATGACGATATGAGAGATGTTCTGAGGTCTACACTGACGGACCTGTGGACTGGGAGAGGCTATGTGCTGCCTCTGCTTTTGCCATTCCTGATATGGACATCCCTGATATGGCAGATATATTGCAAGAGGTTTCCATCTCCCGCATCTCGTTTCCTCCACCTGTGCAGAACTTCATGCTATCCTTGAAGCTGTACTCTTCATCCTCAGCCTTGAGAGTAGCAGCTTTCAAGGCTGAGACTTGAAGTCAGCCTTGGAAGCTCTTCAGAAGCGAGACAGCAAGAGCTGCAACCCTTTCCTCATCCAGAAGATCATGGAGACTTGCTCCAAGGTCACTTCTGTCAGAATCATGGTTCATTTCCAGTGGATTTCGTCCCATGTAGGAATAGCTGGCAATTAGCTTGCTGATTACACCATGAAGGAGGCACTGGAGAGTCGGAGGTGTGTAACTAATTACCCTCTCTCTCTTAGCGACTGTAAGAGTTCTGTCTCACAACCAATGATCCAGTATCATCTTGGCCTGTGGCAGAAGGACAACAGCTGTTCCTCATTCAGGTACCTGGTTGACCCTTCTCTCACTGCTCCTGACCTCAGTAATCTCTGCAGATCTGAGGAGACCCTCCTTCATTGTCTCCGATGTGGTGTCATCTACAGCAATGCTACACTTCACACTCTTGGCAGAGCTTATAGTCCAAAGTGTGCCACTTGCAGCACACCTGAGACTGTATCCCATGTTCTGCTCAACTGTTCCTGCTACAATGCCGAAAGAGAAGCTTTGTTCCGGGAGCTTCATGCTATCAGAAGCACCGACTATTCCATCATCTCCCTTCTTGGTAATCACTACAATGTGAAGCTGCAGCGAATGCATTTCTGTCTGGTCACTGATTTCTTTCAGAACATTGGCCTCTTCTGCAAGGTCTAATGTTTTCTTTTTTTCTTTCTCCTGATTAGAGGCAGTTTCTTCTGCATCTGCTATCTCACCCTTCTGTTGTGACTGGTGTAGGCAGCCCTTTGTTGGAGGCTAATTTCACCAAAACTTACACCTTGAACTATAAGAAAAATGATTTCTCTCAAGAAAAAAATTTAGAAAAGTAACATTGTTCCAGTATTTGTGTATCCACCATCCAGCCTATGGCTATTTTAACAAAAATGAAGCTTTCAGCATATTAATGTTAAAAGTGATAGATTAATTAATGTGTTTGGAAACTGAATATAAAAAAAATTATTCTTGAAACAGCTCACTTGCCAAGGAGGTCTTGCAGGAGCTTATTAGTATAACACACATCATACAGGAGATATGTGAGAAAGTCAAGACCTCAGCAAGTAGATAACATATATCAGAAAACAAAAAAAATCATACTTTTTTGGACTTGAATACAGACACCATTACTCCACAGCTAAGTCCATTAGCAATGAAGTCATAAAGTTACCTAAAATATTTGATTAATTATTATCTTCAATTCCTGCTGAATATTGATGATATTTGTAACAATACATAGTGAAGTACCACAGATAACAAAGCATTAAATTTCAAATTAAAACAAAAACTTTTGTAGCTATTATGTGCCAAATATGTTAGAATTTTTTTTTCTTTTTGTAAGATGCATCTGATAAACAATAAAAATAATTTAGAAACATAAAAATAGTTTTAAATGGTAAAATATACCTAAATGGAAAAAAAAACACTGCACCAAAAGCATCCAATAAAAACATTTTAACTTGTCACATTTATAAATGCATAATTTAAAACATAAAAGGGAAAATATGATGTAAACAAGTCAGTTAACTCACTAGAGTTGACAGCTATTTTTAGTGCACTCTTTCACTAGCTAGGACATTAGCTATGGGAATGCTGTAATTTGGACACTGTTAATGGCAGTTTGAAGAAGCACAAAGGTTTACTAGTTTCTGAAGCATCAAGTTCAGGAATAAATTAAAAATATTAGCATTACTTGGGAGCTCTGAAATGTTTTTTTTTAATATACACTGCATGACATTGAAATTGCCCCACCCAGAAGGAGTGAGGGTGTTGTACTGCAATAGGTGTTTGTACTGCCATGAACGGCAATACAGACAACAATATGGTGTGGCATGAAGTCACAGTTGACAGATATGGTCCTGATGAAGTGTGCACCAAGCAGCATTGACTTACTCCTGTAATTCACCGAGATTCCGCACCTGCCAGTGAGAGGATTGCACACATTGTCCAATGTGGTTCCGCAGATTTTCTATTGGGGATAAATCTTGTGTGAACATGTTACATATGTTGTCTGGAGACCCTAGCAATGTGTACATGGGCATTGTCATGGTGGAAAATGGGCTGCTGCATGCCTCACAGGAACGTAGCCAAACGGGCTGCAGTACTGCGCTAATGTATCATGCATCTGTCAGTGTTTCCATGACACGGACAAGAGGTGATATGCTGTCATATCCAATAGCACCCCATACCATTATGCCTGGCTGATGGGCAGTGTGCCTGTCATGAACAAAAGCTGGACCTGTCCTCTTGCCAGTTTTCTCCATGCACAGACCTGTTGATCGTCAGAACCCAGACAGAAATGGGATTCATCACTTAACACAACAGTGTTCCATTCATGATCCCAGTTTGCACAACTTCAGCACCAAGCCAGATGAGCGCTGTGATGGTTTGCAGTCAATGGCAATTGTTTTAACAGTTGCCTAGAACATAGGTGTACCTCATGCAACCTTTGGTTTACCATTTGGGTCATTATGGGGATGTCCATGGCTACTGGCACAGCCCATCGAATATCGCCTGCAGTGCTCTGTGGTGACAAACAAGCATGTTGAACAGTGCACCTATCAAGCCATGCTGATGTCTGTGATGCACTCCCTCTGTGATGCATGCTAGAACCTACATTTCGCCACTGTTGCCAACAGTTCATGCATCCCGATGAACATGGGATGAACATGGGCAGTGACATGACGTGTAGTCCATCCAGCTTCACATAGGCCTACAATTTTTCCTCTCTCAAAAGCATCCAAATGGCAGTAAACCTGCCGACAGCATTTACCAGTTATTTTCGGCCTTCACTGAACAATTTCCAAGCGGAACCACCTAATCTCAACCATTTGCATGACTTCCACCTGCATAAATACAATACCATCCCTGTTTCTTCTTGCATCTTTTATCTCTTGAGCCACACACGTCATTGGCTCTGGATTAACATCATTTGCATATCTCAACTGTGTACACCCACCCTTCTGTTTACATGTTTGTATGACATGTCCTTCTGGGTGGGGCACTTCCATTGTCGAGCAGTGTATTATAAATATTAAAGCTCAAATTTTTTTGTTGTACTAAGTATGCAGTTCATGGCTATATATATACAAGCTTTGCGAAACACATATTTGCAGTCATGGCACTGTAAGATTTAAAGGATCTCTTACAATGGGCCAATGGGTATATAGAGGCTGGCTGAGACAGATACCTGCCATCCTGGGGTACAATGAGGTCTGAAGGCAGAGATGATGCTGTGGCTGTGTTGTTTTGTTGAGACAGCAGTCCAATATAGCAGTCATCTTGGGTAACTAGAATGCTCTTAAGCAGGCCTTCTGATTTAGGTTGTTTGGAATTGCTGCCATAACATTGAGATATCAGAATGGTGGACACCAAAGAATATGGCTACCTCATTGATTGTTTTGATCACCTCCCAATCTCTCAATGACTCTTCATTATTTTGAGATGTTATTAAATAAACAGCTGTTTCACACTGATAATGTGGCATTTCAATTTGAAATGACTGAGCATCCATAAAATTACTCCATTTGTAGGGTATCTCTTATATTCTGTGACATGTGGGATTCCCATGTTAATTTTTCAAACTACTCATTTAATTGCTTAGATATATATTGAATTTTTTTATTTATTTGTATTGATTATTTTTTTTTTACATTTTGGTGATTTGTGTTTAATATTTGACCAACAAATATATTCCAAAGTTGACAATAAGTATTATGAACCATATTTTTGGTACACTCACATGATCTTTTATCTGGCTTATTTGCTGACATTGAAGCAAAAGCTTTTAATAACAGAATATTAAACTAATAAATCAGCACTTTGAAGTCAATTCAAATTTTAGAGGAAAAATTGTCTTTAGCCGGGTGGGATACAAACCCACTATCTGGTTTGTATCCCACCTTGCTCAAAACAATTTTTCCTCTAAAATTTAAATTGACTTCAAAGTGCTGATTTATTAGTAGATATTGAAAGGTTGAGTTTATTCCATTGTTTATCAGAATATTAAAACCTGTTATCCTGAACAAGTAAATTGATGACTTTACAGTATGGAATATTATAATGAGGTATTAACCAGCTTAATAAATCAGCTAAATATGATAAATCTACTTATAAAATTGCTGAATAAAGTAGAAAATGAAAGAATGATTTCATTTTTTGGATGTCTGTATTTTAAGAACAAAAGATAAACTTCATACAACTGTTTGCAGAAAGCTTACTTGTATAGGTAAACTTATTCCATTCAGTTCATTTAACCCAAAATCACTTACAATCATTATAAAAACTTGAATTTACAAAGCTTTTAGATGGTACACATTGTTTAAAAAGAAATCAATAAAACTTATAAATTATATGAAGATGCTGTGTATTTTATTAAATTAATTTAATCTTCATTTTTAATGATGAAAAAAAGACACATTAATATAACCAACATCAAGATCAATTATATGAATGAAGGAAACATATTGCATCTTTTTTTTTTAGTTATAAGTTTACAATACTATAAAGCAATGCAATGAAAGTCTATAATTGTTTTGTTGCAGTGGAAGCTGATTAAAAATATTTTTTAGCTAATCAAAATCATATTGATTTTCCAAACTCAGATAAATAGCCATGAGATTTAAACATCCTATTTGTAAAACTATATTAACTGCTATATCATCTACTTCAGTAATAATAGTTAACCAAGTTGTTTCAAAATTTAATGAAGTTTTCATTGTTTTATCTCCCAGCAATCTGTCAAAGCTATTAAATACTGATTCTATCATAATTTTTATTAATTCAGAATTGCAATACTGACATTAATCTTTCTCATGCTCCATGGAAAGTTATATTCAAACAGTTTAGGAATAAAAAAAATTATATTGGAAAGATATTCAAAAAAAAGACAAAAATTTCATCACCTCAAATGACATCTTTCGACAATAATTAATTCAGCATTAATTTAAGACCTAGAGATATAATCTGTATGAATTGTACCTGATGGCAGTTTAAACGCTAAATCAAAATCATTATGTTGTGATACCAAGATTAATTTTTCTCATGCTCTGTGGAAATTTTTTTATAACAATTTAATATTAACGAGTTTGCAAATGAAATATTTATATTGGGAAATCACTGAAGATGGAGTGCTTCCTTGCTCCAAATAGCTTCCGAGTTTTCTCCTAAAAGCTTTTAACATGCAAATAGTGTGAAGGATTAAAAATTTTATTGCTCAATGACAGAATTTTAGATTATTTTAAATATTTAAACAAAGGAAAATGTAGTCAATGTTAAATGATATCTTTCAGCAATCTCACATACATGTTTTAAATCATGAAAATACACAAGAATGCAATGCACAGCATCATATGTCTGCAATAATTAGTGTTCTTCATTTTATACTTCAAATCCTAAGATATTTATGGGTTTTTACCTGATGATACCATAAAAGTTAAACTGAAATAAGATTAATATATATTTAATTATTAACTTTGTGCAGTTTTGTTTTGCTATGTATTATCAGATGGTGAGATAAACACTTTCATTTTTAAGCAGTGTTTCTTGTAATATTGCAAGTGAATATCATTTCTTCAAAAATGTGTTCTCCAGTATGGGTGAGCATTATGAAGTAAGTGAGGTAAATGCATTGGGGTGTCAGTACTCAAAGGTTGCAAAAATCTTAAGGGCACTCTCCTGATTTTCAGTAGAGTGCCCTTAAACTTTTTCTTTTTGCTTAGTCACTGTTTGTGGCTAGACTGTTATTTTCATGACCAGTTATTTTTGTTACTAGAACTGCACTGGCAGCAGAAGCTTTTTGGTGGGTGTGAGGCCAGGACCTCACTTCTCCCATTTTAATTATGTAAATAATATGTTTGTATCATATGCAATTTATCTGTATGAGTTTATGTAGGGTTCCCACTGTCCAGTCGCTGTTGCAACTCGGTTCACCATCCTTCATCCTTGAAACCTTGAAGGGGTTGAGATGGAAAGGGAGAATATTGTAGGAAGAATGCGAGAGGAGTGGCAGTGGTGGTTTGGCTGTTAGACAAGACGAGTATGTGATAGGATTTTGACAAATGTGAAAAAAGGATAAAGCTTCTGCCAGACCTAGGCAAAAAGACGATGAACAGGAGATTGCCTTGAGATTAATTAAGTTAAACTCTCAGATTGATTTCTCCTTTGGAATTCAAACTGTTATGAGACTGCTCAGCAGTAAGAGACCTCAGGTAGAGTGAAGCAGCAGACTTAATTATAGCTAGTTGAGCTATGTGTAAATATGTAATAAAAATTGTAAATATCTCCAAGAGCAAAGTGCTTTATTGTTTTTGTGAAAGATTAACTCTGTCATCTCCAGACTTTTAAGGAACTAAAGTGGAGGAAAATAATACCAACCTCAACATACACA
Organism: Ryuthela nishihirai; assembly: GCA_038380435.1. NCBI lineage: Eukaryota > Metazoa > Arthropoda > Arachnida > Araneae > Heptathelidae > Ryuthela > Ryuthela nishihirai. Next base: position 87,498,112 of record JAWZYU010000003.1, on the reverse strand, counting down.
ATATTCACCCTCTACAATATGTCATGTGTGAATCTCCAAGGCACATGCCGAAACTAGAAATTCCTACAGTGGGAAAGGACACTTTTTGAGATTTTCTTTGTTCTCTGGCTTCTTGGGACTTGTGGGGTTGTTTCCTTGCACTTTCCTATAATGTATTTTGGGGATTTAAATGATTTTCCAATAGCATGAATTATTTAATAATAAATGAATTTCTAATAACATATTGAGTTTTTATATCATATTCAATATGTTGTTGGAAATTATATGGCTATAGAAACTTGAAAAAATATAATGGAATTTAAATATCCTATTTTATTTATGCAAGATAGGTAAATGTGTTAGAAACGAAAACACATTTTTTTCTATTGGGGTTGGTGGGTTCACTTCTCTTGGTTTATGTATTAGGGTAATTCCATTATACTTTGGATAGAGGCACTTGCCAGTGGATTTTGCATAGGGATACCATCATACCTGGCACCCCATAGTATCTTGTGTATTCTAACATTGAAGATAAATTTGTTCATATATTTATTTCTTTTATAACAGCTCTATTTATTCATACATTGAAATTGTTGCTTCATACAACATCTAAAAGATTATTTGTTTACTTGGGCGTCATTCAAGGAATACTTTTATATGTGTACATTTCCAGCTGAGTGCAATTGTTCTACTTGACCTTTATCACCAAAATGAAAAGTGACATTTATAGATATTGATAGTGTGTATTTTTTTGTAATACATTTATTTAGGGATATCATTATAACAAAGTTTTTTAAGGTTGGAACTATTATTGTACTACCAGCTGATATCAGCATGAAAAGAGTTGTTTACATTTCGTAGGATTTTTTTTTCAAAAGGTTCTTCTTGGTATTTTGTATTTCTGAACAAAAGAAAAAAATTGAGGGTATTAAATTTGTTTTATCAAGTGAGTAAAGAGGTTTGTGCTTTTTATGTCCTTCTCAAAAGTTTTTTTAAAACTTTTTCAGTGAATTGAAGTGAAAGGAATGAAACAGAGGAAACTGATCATGGGTACTCGAATGGATGTCATGGATCTTGCTCGTCACCTTAGACAAGAGTCTCTCTTTGTTTCTTCTGAAAGGCAAAATCTTCAAAATTTAAATGAAAAGGTAATTAATATTTCAATAATAGTCCTTTTGTTGTTTGAGCATATATTTAATATATGCAGATTTTGTCATGCTGTAACAACTCTTTTTTTTTGTCATTCTTAGGAGTACTTCATTTAATTCTGGCTTTCCTTTGCCACTTATTCTGTATGATACTGGAAGTTTTCTGTCTAGTTATGAAATCCTCAGTAATTTGAAATATGTGATCAAGTAATGATTACCGCTACTACAAATGCAGTGATTTGCTAATACTATGTATCTTATACCTGGAGGATGAAACAATTGTCCACTCGATGACAATTATTCAGTGACAATTCTGAAATCAACAATTTCACTGTTTTAAATTAACATTTACTAGTAACCCAAAAAATGTATTTACCATTCACATGACATGGAATACGTTTAAGAAAGATGAATAAATTATTCCTCAAGCAGCTGCTTGCCACAGAGGTCTAACAGGAGCCTGTCAGTTTATATGCTATACAGATCTGTGAGGAACTTCAACAAGAAGACAACACAAACATCCAAATTGTAGTGAGTTATGTGAGAGTTTTGTTGCTTATATAATAGATATGCATTGACAACAGCTATATTTACAAGGTGGAAAAATATTTTTTTTCCACCTTGTAAATATAGCTGTTATCAATGCATATCTATTATATAAGCAACAAAACTCTCACATAACTCACTACATAAATGTATTTGCAATACTATCCATTAAAAATATTTAATGGATAGTATTGCAAATATGATCAGAACAATCAACAGCTCCCATTTCACTGTTGTATTTGATAACACATTTTAGTTTCAAATTGGTCTCACTTCTAATTACATGTTTTTGCCTAACATCTGCCATTTCATCATTGTGAAAGGAGCCGAGCATCAAAACATCTCTCTTGTTATGCGATTTTGAAACCAAAGTGGGTCCTTTTCTAAATGAAATTATGTCTCCTTCAAGCTCTTTTTTATATTCGCTTTAGGAAAACCATTTCTGTGTGACATTAAGTATCTGTTACAGTAGTTTTCATTGCATATAATGCCTGTATAAGATGAGAAGAATACCAGCTGTCCATAAACACATGGAAATCTTGGTTGAGTAAACTGCCCATCAGTTTTAGGACAACAGTAGGTGCATGTCCAATGCTACTGCATTGTGGTTGAACAGTACTTCTTCCAGTATACACAATAGCAAATACACTGGTTTCCATAAATTAAGGAAAATCCCTATGTTAAGTCAATAGGAAGCTAATGTCAAAGCTCTATAACTTCTAAAATAAGTTTTTTTGTTTTGAATAATTCAATATCTCGATTTTCAACAATATTTTCAGTATTTAATGAGTTATGGAAGTTTGAATATTTAGCGATAACAATGCCAGCCACAAAAATTGACTTCAGAAATTAATTAAAACTTAGTAATGAGTATTGTATCAAAGTGTTTAATAAAATAAGTTTGTATTTTACAACTTTCTGTAAAGAATTCTTTCACTGTTCTTCAGTTTTGTATAAGTTTCTTAAGACTGACATGGCTGTTGTTAAATATTAAACTTCCATAACTCATTAAATACTGACTGAATATTGTTGAAAATTGAGATATTGATTTATTTGATTGAGATCTTTATCTGCAATCACATTTTTCAAAACGAAACAAAACAGACTTATTTTAGAAGTTATAGAGCTTTGACGTTAGCTTCCCATTGATTTAACATAGGGATTTTCCATAATTTATGGAAACCAATGTATGTATCAATATATATTTCTTTATTTGGAATATAAGCTTCTTTGAAGCAATGTATAATATCAGGAAGGAAATTACTGAGTTTGGCTAAAGGATTATAGCCAGGTTCACCTCTCTTTGGCCTCACAATGCTGTTATCACAGAGATACAGACATTGGAGTAATACAGCAAATCTATTGCATGACATGATGCTTGGAAAGAATGGAGTGTGGATGAGAAAATTAGTTGACCAGTATTCCGCTATAGACTGTTTTCTAAATAAGGTCCATATTAAGTACTAGAGCTAAAAAACGTTTTCAGCAGCTGTTGTGAGTTTTCTACTGAATCTGATTACCCTTGCCAAGGGACTTCCAGAATCAGTTTCATGCTGGTGAAAATGAAAATAACCATAAATATTAGTTTCTCTGCCATTTCTTCAAATGTTACATCAGCTGAAACTATTTTGAAAAAAATCTAAGGGGATTTTAGTTTCTCTAATATTAGGACAAGTTTGAGCAGTAAATTCATCATGTACTGGAAAAAGTGAACATTCTTCTTTAGAAAATTTTTTCAAGCATCCTAATGGAGTAGGTCCACAACATCTTTGCTCAAGCCCTCTGATCCAGAATCATCAGAGAAACCAAAAAACTTCATCACCATCAGAATCTTGAAAAAAATTATTCTCTGTGATATTCTGAAGAACTTTTGAAGGTCCTGCATTAATTTCCAACATAACAGATAAATTTTCACCTTCTTTTGGAGAAAAAATGAGAATTCAGTCCTGATTTTCTGGAGTAACTTTTATGAGCAGTTGGCATTAATGAAAGGTTTCTTACAGCAAAATTTCAGACAAGCGTTAAAGACTTGAATGTTATCTGCTGTTATGCCCCCACTGAAGATGCCGATGAGGATGAGAAGGATAGGTTTTATGAACAACTTCAGGATATTTTGAATTCAGCCAATAAAGGAGATATTACCCTTGTTCTTGGTGACTTCAATGCCAAAGTTGGTACTGACTCCGACCTTTGGGCAGGAGTAATAAGCCCTTTTGGTATTGGTAGCTGCAATGGCAATGGGCAGCGTCTCCTACAGGTAAGTAAACTCAATGGATTCAGAATAACTAACACTTATTAGAAACACCATGACATACCTAAGTACACATGTGTTTCACCTGATGGGCTGCATAAGAATATGATTGATTACATATTAATTAACAGCAAATGGGCTAGTTCTGTTAGGAATACCAGGGCATATAGGGGAGCTGAAATTGGACCTGACCATTACCTTGTTAAAAGTGTGTTGCAACTTAAACTTAAAAAGTGTTGTGCTAGAGTTAAAAAATTTACTTTTAATACTGAAGCTCTGAAAGATCCAGTTATAGCCAAAGCTTATATGATAGGTTACTTAGTCATTATGACAGTGATGGTTTGCTTACTACTGAAGTTGAGGAAGAATTGGATGATTTTAAACAGGCTTTTTTGGACACTAACAGTACTCTTTTAGGAAAAAAGGAGCAGAAGAGGCAGAATTATCTGAGTGATAAGGCACTTGAGCTTATTTCGGAAAGAAAGAACTGCAGGAATGTCCTTAATCAATACCCTACTAGTCCTAATAGAAAGCATTACAGAAAACTTAATAAACATGTAAAAGATCAGTTAGCTGCTGATAAGAATCTTTGGCTTGATGGTTTAGCTGACAAAGCTGAGGAAGCAGTTAGACAGCACAACAGCAGAGAGCTGTACCAGATAGTTAATGTTTTGTGTGGTAGAAAATGGACAGGTATACAAGGATTGAAGGATAAACAAGGTAAGGTTATAGAAGGGGAGGATTCTGTCATGGCTAGGTGGGCTGCACATTTCAGTGATGTTCTAAACAATGTAGTTAGTTCTTCTCCCATTGTTTGCAATGATGATAGATGCATTGGTGGCTTTAATGTTGGCCCTATAACACAATCTGAAGTTATTTTGGCTGTTTCTAAACTTAAACTTCATAAATCCCCAGGGGTAGATGAAATTACTACCGAAATGCTTAGAGCTGGGAATGTTTCGGTTACCACTTGGATGACTGAAATTCTGAATATCTTTTATGATAAAGGCATGGTTCCTAAGGATTTTACCAGAGCTATTGTTATCCCTATTTTCAAAAGAGGTGATCGCAGTTCTTGTGATAACTATAGGGGTATCAGCCTACTCTCCGTTCCAGGTAAAGTTCTTTCCATGATTGTGCTTAATAGAATTAAGAATCTGGTTGACAGGCAATTGCGTGATGAGCAATGTGGATTCAGAAGTGGTAGGGGATGTGTGGATCAGATATTTTCACTTAGGCAGATTCTTGAGAAATGTTTAGAGTTTCAGAAACCTTTTGTTGCTAGCTTTGTTGATTTCAAAAAGGCTTTTGACTCTGTTGATCGTCATAATTTGTGGTTGATTGTGAGATCATATGGTATACCTGACAAGTTAGTTAACATAATGAAAGCTCTCTATAATAACACTGAGTCATGTGTGAGAGTTGGTAAGGCTTGAAGCAATTGGTTTAGCATTACTTCTGGTGTTAGACAAGGGTGCATTTTTTCTCCTTTTCTCTTCAGTTTGGTTATTGATTATGTTATGCAAAATTCACTTCAAGGGAAAGATTTTGGCCTTAAATGGATTGGAGATACGAAAATTTCTGATTTATATTATGCTGATGATTTAGCACTTTTGGCAAATGATGTTGATGAGATGAACTCTTTCATTCGAGCTGTTGATGAGACTGGTAGTAGAGTGGGTTTGGTTATAAACAGAGAGAAAACTAAAGTGATGAAAATTGGTCAACCAGGCTGTGATTCAGTTAATCTGAATGGTTGCAGTCTTGAGCAGGTGTCACAGTTTAATTATCTTGGGAGCTATGTAACAGATAATGGTGATGTGCAGCATGAGATTAACAGACGAATAGGGATTGCTGCCGGGACTTTTAAGAATCTATGGAGAGTGTGGAGAAATAGGAGTAAACACCTAAAGACTAAAATTAGACTGTATAATAGTTTGGTTCTTTCTAGGGTTAGTTATGGTAGTGAAACTTGGACACTTTGTAAACAGGATAACAGGAAACTAGATGCTTTTGATTCCAGATGCTTACACAGTATCTTGGGCATTAGGTGGTTCAACTTTGTAACTAATGATGAGGTTAGGCAAAGGAGTTTGCAACCTCCTTTAAGCAGCATATTGTGCAGAGAGAGACTCCGTTGGTTTGGCCATGTTGCCAGTATGAATAATTATAGATTGGCGAATAGGGTTATGAACAGTGTGCCTAAAGGCCTCAGAAAGGAGGGGAGACCTAAGATGCGGTGGGCAGACAATGTCAAACAGGACCTTGTTAGAATTGGTGTGCAGTGGCCACATGCAGTAGATGTAGCTCAGGATAGACTTGCTTGGAAAACTAAATTGCACGGTCTGGTTGGACCTCCGTAGCCCATGGCTGCTTGAGGATGATGATGATGATGATGAAAGGTTTTTACATTTTCATTTTGTGAAACTTATGCACTTCCAATAAACAAAAGAGAAATATTGTAAAAATAATTTTTTGTCATTTTCAAGGAGAAAATATTATAAGCTGTTGGAAAAATGTATTTGCAAATCTTTAGGAATGAGGCCATCCTATATCACTTCCTTCTTCAGGCCAGCAAAAAAATTGTTGCCAGATCTTTGATTATTGTTTAAAGATTCCTTCTGAACTTTTATCAATTTAATTTTTTTAGTTGTTTATTAAGATATTGCAGTTTTGAACATTTAGAAAAATACCGTAGTTCTAGAAATTTATTCTTTCATCCTAAATTTTATTTCTAACAACATTTTGGGAAGTCCCCAAAAATGTGGACTCGAGCAATTACATGGTGTTCCTATATGAAAATCTGCCTCTCTATATGTAATTTTGAGCAATATGAGCTTATTTGCTCCTTATACCATACCAAGCTTTTATATTATTGAAATCAAATACAGATGCTCCCCTACTTGTGAACGTTCAACTTACGAATTTTCAGACTTACAAACAATTTGACTGTATGTCTAAAATTTAAATTTTGTGTGGATTCGTGGCATTGAAGTTGATAGCGTGGTATAATTTTCCTTTTTTGTTATTTACAAGACATATTATATTATTTATGTACAAACATATGCATTAACAGTATAAGTTGTTTTATTTATAATATCGACTTTGTTACCATATACCACAGCAGATTTTTACCACATTTGAAACACCTGCTAGTAAGCATTAGCGAGCGGGTAAACGAGTGTAATGCATTCTAGTAAGTATTGAAGGATCAAACACTAAAAATAAGTGGTTATTCTGTATACAAATGCACATTTGAATTTAGTTTTCGACTTACGACAAAACCTCGGGAACTTAACCTGTTTGTAAGTCGGGGAGCACCTGTATTTTTATGATGCAAATTACCTCAGGAGGAAGCATCCTATAAACTCTTACCAACAGAATGTCTATTTATCTATACAGATTTGTACTTATCCATTAAAACTTTTATGTTTATTGTGCTTTGTACTAATACTTTTTCTTGGGGAAGTTGGGAGCAGGCCTGGTAGGCCTGTAACTGCATATGTCATGTTTGTCTATCTGATTGATAACAAGTTGTGGAAAATATTTCTTTCCACCCATCTAACATTATACATTGGTTTCCATAAATTGAGGAACAACCTGAAAACTTGTTGGATTTGCTACATGTGAATCAGAAGATAGGTGTATACTATGCATAAGAAAATGGAATAATACTTTTAATTTAAAAAGTTCTGTATTAAAACAAACACATGGTGAAGGTCAACTGAGATAGGTCAAGTGGTTCAATATAGAGTGTGGTCACCTTTTACTGTTATGCAAGTCTTGTAGCAATGTCTCATGCTGTTGATAAGACTCCAGCAGTTCCGTGGTAGTTGAGGTCCTGCCATCCTCTCAGACCTTCTACTATGGCATATAAACTGGCAGGCTCCTGTCAGACCTCTGTGGCAAGCAGCTGCTTGAGGGGGTATTTATTTATTTATTTTTATTATAATCTCCATTACTCCTATAAAGCACACTGAAGGTCCAGGAGGCTTGCAGGAGTGGGGTTTGTAATAGCAGCCCGTCTGAGAGCATTTCATGTATTTCTATTGAAATTAGGTTGGGAGATAAGGCTAGTCACACCATATGATTAATGGTATTATTCAGATAGCCATCGATAAGGTGACACTGGTGCATGTTATCATCCTGTAGGACAAAGGTATCACCTTGCACCTGCATATGGTTACATGAAACTGTCCAAGAATTCATCCCCGTACCTGCAGTCAGTGACAGCCTGTTGGAAGCATACATATCCGTGTAGCAGCCCAAAGATATCCCTCCCCAAACCATGACACTACCACCACCACCATAGATGTCTTGTTCTTGGATATTTGTGGCATGTAATGTGTTCATGGTTTCCTCTATATCAACTGATGCTGTGGAGGAAAACAACCCTAACGAAATCTTGATTCATCTGTGAAGAGCACAGGCTGCCATTGCTTCTGGGTCCAGTTGTCATGAAATTTGCACCAGTTTAGATGGTCCCTCCTTTGGTAAATCACCTTAGATAGTCCCTCCTATGGTGTCAGGGGCACATGCACATACCACTGGCTGTCTAACATACAGGCACACCTCATGAAGTCTTTGGTGTATGGTGATAGTGGATTTTAATGTTCCACTCACTGCTGTGAGGTCTGATTGCAGCTGATGTGTTGACATCTTGCTCCTCTGAATATATAAAACCAGATAGTGGTCTTCTCATGTCCTATCGTAATTCCTATCGTTGTCTACTACTGAGTCATCAAAAGACATTCTGTCCTTGTTGGAATCTCTACCAAAGTCTACACACCACTGAACAACTCACATTAAGCAATCTGCCAACATCTGCTTGACCTTAGCTGACCTATAGCTCACCACCGCATTTTTTCTGATAAACGATGTTTGATAGACATACCCAACAAATCTGCTATTTCAAAAACTCCACCTCTCAATTCACAGGAGAATAGGATCAAAGTGCCCACTTTTAAAGTTCGACACATTTGCATATACAGCTCCCGATGCCATTCATTTGTATACCATACCTCAATTGTGCATCATATTTAATATACTATATATGACTTTTGTGTGATTCTATTGTCAGAGTTTTACGATGTATTTTTTTTTCATTTTTTTTTAATTTATGGAAACCAGTGTATATAAATAATGGGAATTTAACTGAAGGAAATGACTGATCATTGTCACAAATTCAGTTAATTGTGACCTGATTTCGTTCCCTCATAGCATGTATTCTAAACCATTAAAATTATTGAAAAGTAACAAAGTGACCTAATTTATTATTGTGTATCTTACTTTTACATGTTGGTACTTACATTAGACTGGTGAAATATACTCTAATAAAGTAGGTTCATCCTATTTCAACCAATCAATGTACCCAATGTTGAAATTTACCAATTCATCATTCAATGTGATTTTGTCTCTAAACACCTTTTCACTGTGGTTGTGCCATTGAGTGGTTAATATCTGCAAAGTGAAACATCTGGGTTTGATTCACAGTTAAGGCATTGATGTTTCTTTCCTTGTGTTGTCATTCTGCTGAGGTCTCATCTTCTACACAAAACTTCTCTATAATATTTAATATTTGCATATTCCTGTAAGACCTATGTGGCCTTAGAGATAATTTTTTTTTAATTTTAAGGCTGAGTGGTTAGGGCACTTGGCTATTGATCTAAGGGACCTGGGTTTGATCCCCGGATAAGGCATGGATGTTCATGCCATTTTTCTGCTGAGGTCCTGCCATCCTCTCAGACTTTCTACTGTGTCATATAAACTGACAGGCTCCTGTCAGACCTCTGTGGCAAGCAGCTGCTTGAAGGGGGTATTTATATTATATTTTTTTATTATATATAAAAATCAGTTGTCAGAAGCCTTTTAGTCTAGTATTGTTGGATGATGTTGACCTTAGTTCTTTGAGTTGATGTTTATCATATTTTATATGTAAAAGTTTGATATCAATGAGTCTTTTAGAAATGAATGACTTCAGTAGCTTAGAATTATTTAATAACTAATTCTTAGAATGTAATTTATTGGATTTTATCTATTTATCACCAACATATAATGTAGGTTTTTATTTACTCTTTTCTACCTATGTAAGAAGCTGTTTCATAGTCAATCCAGTAAATGCTTTGGAACTTCCATATATTTGTATGCAGATTCCAATTTTTAAACTAATCTTATAGTGTAAATTTTGTTTAAATTTATTTCTTTGTGTTTTTGATGTTTATTTTGCTGTTCAATGTATCAATCATGCTCTACATTTTTTCAGTTGACTTTTTTATGCTATGTTTCATAGTTATATCCATTTTGACACTTGTTTAAAAATAACCATCCCCTCTGAAACCTTCACTGTAAAATTGTTTAATATGAGTTTGATGTGCTAACAATAAATGTAATCCATCACTATCTGTTCCAAAATATATGCATGAATATCAACTCTAGTTTCCACTATGTATGTAAGTAGAACTTGTTTATAACATTACTGAACAGAACAGCAGTGTTTCATCACTCTAGCTGATTTTATTATACAAATACACAATGCAGTTAAAATAATGTCTGTATGATTAGGTTTCATTTCAGTTTAAACTGGCCATCTATATATGAATTCTACAAGTTAAAAAAATTAAGTAATTTAAAGTTGAACTGATTTCTTAGCTTTCATTTCATTTTCTTCTGTCTATAATATACACAATATTTTATTAGCAGAATTGATCATTCCACTAATAGCAATCGAAACCATAAACTATACATGGATACAGTGCAGCATTATTAGGAATGTTAGACAAAGACATGATTACTTAGCTTCTTTGTTGAGAAAAGATCATTGTATAGTTTGTATTTTGGCATATGCCAGCTTTAGTTATTCTATTTTCAGCCTCTTGTTCTTTCCATACTGATTAGTACACTTATGATGCTGTTCTGAGCATTTTGAAACTAGTACTGATAATACAAAACTTACAACTTTCAACACAACCCTTGGGCTGAAGGCCATAACAAGATTTTTATCACCTGATAACAAGCTAAATTCTGTGTTCTATGGTTAAAATTACCTCATAAGTGCACTACACTATAACTTTGAAGTGTTAATCTCTGTTGAATGTCATTTCACTGGTAACCAACACTTTAATGGAAGGATTAATTTAAGCCTCCTCAATCCTATCATTGGAAAATTTTCAGACTGGTAAAATAACAAGGTTTTTACTTTAGAATGTCAAATTTAGTGTCTTCAGAAAAATCCATAGTATTGATAGGAAAAATATTAATGATATATATGATCCAAAAGTATATGTAACAAGTGAAGTTAGTTATATGTTATTAAACATTGGTTGGTCAGGGCAGTGGCAATGTCGATGTAATAACTGAGGTCATTTTAGCTAAATTCTGTTTAAAATACAGGGTAACATACATATAAATATAATATACATGTATAATTATAACACATGTAAATATACAGTGTAGAAACTAAAGGAGATTATAACTTGTTTCAGTTTTTTTTATAAACATCAACAGTGAAAGATGTTTTATGAATGAAAATTTTCCTTAGTGATAATAAAATATATTGAAGTAACAAACTTTTTTTTACTTCTAGGTTGTGAAGACTGTTGAGCGTTTATACCACTTGTCTTGGGTTGCAAGGCAACAAAGAGTTAATCTTGACAATCTCATACTTTCTCATACTGATTCTTATCCTGCTGCTTGTTGTCAACGAGCTAATGTTCTTGAAACAGTAAACTTTTTAGATTCATATAAACAGCTTGGAATTAATGATTGTGTTTATGCAGAGTTATTGCAACAATTTAGAGAAAATCCTAAGCTAGTAGCAATGTGTTTGACCTCTGGGGAAAAAGCTAGTATTGTTGCCATGCATAATGTTGTGAGCATTATTATGTCTGCAATATATGGAAACTGTATTTTGCCAGAGGATGAAATCTATGTTTTGAAGTTACTAAAAGAGCTTATGGCACTTCAACTTGCAGTTAGTGACAATCCTAGAAGGCTTCTACGGCATGGATCGTGTGCTTTTAGTCGTGTATATAAAACTTTTCATGAAGGTCTCTTCAGTGCGAAACTTTTCCTCACTGCAGCTCTCCATGACCCAATAATGCACCTGTTAATGGAAGATGACTTGTTTCTTGACATTGATCCAAGCAAAGCAGCAGTTAGATTTCCTCCTCAAGAGCGACTGCGTCATTTTGGGAAAGAAGGTACTCAGGAATATATTGCAAATCTGCAGAGGCATCGTAACTGGATTATCAATAAATTAGTTAATATAGCCATTCGATTTATTGAGGGCATACGGAATAATTTGTACTGCTTTCCTCAAAGCTTGTCATGGCTAGCAAGACAAATGTACAATTTAGTTATGAAAGCTAAGAGAGTTGAAGTTCGAGAAGTTGGAGCTATGTGTGCAGATCTAGTGTTCGCATTTTTCATTTGTCCAGCTATAGTTAATCCTGAACTTTATGGAATCACAGACATTCCTATAGGTTACATTGCCCGTTTTAATCTAATGCAAGTTGCTCAGATACTTCAGGTTTTAGCTATGTCAAAGTGGGAAGAAATTGATCCAAAGTTAATGGATTTATATGGAAAATTTGAAAAGGTATGATTCAACCTATATTAATATTTTTTATAAGATATAATGTTTGCTACATTTGCATTTAGTTTTTTAAACCACAATTAGAATATATTTACTATCCAACTGTTCTTATTGTGTAAGATAATAGAATAAATACAGTTGGATAGTAAATATATATATAGTGTAACTGTAGTAGCTCTGTTTAAAAAAGTATAACACTCAATTTTAATGCATAGTTCTTACAAGTGTTATGTTTTTAAAATTTCTGATAATCACTGAGGTATTTCATAAATCAATTAATGCATGTCGTCTGTTGTAGTCACACTTCAAAATGTATATTTATATATAGCATAGAGCAAAAAAGAGAGCGAAAGAGGCATTAAAAGGTAAAAGTAATCAAAAATATCTGAATAACACAGTGACAAAATTGAAGCTGAATAATTGGTTAATAATAATTAGTTGTTCATCGTTACATGGTTTCAATATTTTCAGCTTATTTCATTTCTGAAAAGCATTTTTGAACATTTTAACCCTTTGCACTCGAGAGGCAACCCTCAGTCGCCACTTGATTTGATGCAGCAACTCGAATGGCGACCGAGAGGCGACAATAACTGGTTTGTAAACAGAGATCCTTTGCACTTGAGAGGCAACAATTACTGGTTTATAAACAGGTAATTGTTTTAAATATAGATGTTTTCCTCTTTACATTTTAGATGTGTAAAATTTATTTTTAAATCTATTGCATATGTGCACTTCATGGTACAACATTGTGTTTAATTAAAATTATTATTTTAAACTTATCTGTTTTTAGTGGTTATAAAAATGGAACTGAATGATGAAATTAGTAGCAGTGAAGATGAGTTTATTTTACATGGTTTATGCATGATGTATTTTTATGTTAGTTGTAAAAACTTTCATCAACTTTTTAGCAAATGTTATTTTCCTATAGTGAAAAACCTTTGAGTGCAAAGGGTTAAACGTTTTTTCTTCAGTTCTTATTGTAACTGCAATGTGTTGAATTTTTTTAGTGCCAAATATATATAATGTCTTTGACACACTAATACCCTAGTTGGTATCATTTTGCTATTTCACTATTGACAAAAGGAACATATTCTCAGTTATATTCATCAGATTTGATACTGCACTGCCCCTGTATCCTAGTAGTCTCCTACTTCAACTCAGTAAAATCAAGACACCCATCATGTAAATGTGTGTGTAGCATTTAGCATGTAGATTTAAAATTCATTATAGTTGTATTATATTTTCCTGTTGTACTGTGTATTGTAATTATTATCTAAACAGTTAGATATGGAGTATAGAACTTAGGTATTTGTTTTTTCCAATGGGAATAAGAAATCAGTTTGTCTGACTTTGCATCTTGTTTCTCAAGGATGTAATCCCAGTGCAAACTGGGTATGCTATTTTTTTAACTATCGTATATTAAATGAAACACTTATCCAGAAGCTAATCATGTCGTGTAAATATTATTCATTAGAGAACTAAGGAAAAAGCAGCATGGAGAGGAATTTCTAGTAGAAAAAAAACAAAGCTGGTTATTCACTATCAGTCTTTATTCATTCAAAGTTATAGAAAAAACAAGTCTGGATCATTCTTTTAAATAGTTGCATATCAAATATTCCCATAAATTTTGTTAAAAATGTTTTGCAAAGCCTGCCCCTTCCTGTAAGCTCGGTTTTTTTTAGATGTATTACATCTCTGGCCATTAGGAAAAATAACTATATTCTTATAGAATTGCAGAAAAAATTATCTTCTTAAAAATGAAAACATACATTTCTAATGAATAATGAATTGCAAAAAAACTGTATTTTTAAGGAGTAAAGAAAATATCTTGATTAAAAAAATCTCCCTCTGAGAAATGGGGCAGATTGTTGCTGTTACTGGAATCTCTCTTGACTCTTGAATTATCTCTTGACACTCTACTACCAAAATTTCTACCATAACAGATCACTTACAACATTTTTTTAAAAGTTTCACCTTTCTCATATTTAATTAAAACTACCTAATGAATTGAAAACTGTGAATATTTCATTAGTACCAATTCAAATGAAAAGAATTTTCCAATTTCTTAAATTTGTTGCATTTCCCACCCCATGGGTGAAAGGGCCAACTTATTGTTGCAAATGCAAAACTACATAACCTTCACATTCTACCATTAAAATTTTAAATTTCTACCATAAATATGTTGTTTGCAATATCTGTTTAAAAGTTTCAAGTATTTTCACTGTTAGAGGGTGACTTGAATTTTTTGAGAATTGTAACATATCTTCAATACTTATCCAACTCAAAAAAGAATTTTCAGTTCATCTCTAAAAAAAAATTATTTCTGGAAGCAAAAAAAATTGCCTTCCCCCCTCCCAGAGTGAGCGATTAACTCATTGTTTCCTATGAAATATTGCCTCATGTCCTTCACATTCTACTGCCAAAATTTCGAATTTCTAGCATAAGTACATTATTTGCAATATTTGTCTAAAATTTTTCAAATTTCAACTTTTTTCACCATTAGGGGGTGCAGTTTGAAATTTTTGGAGAATTGTAAAGTGTGAATCTTAAAATTTAATCAATACCTGTTCAAAAAAATTTTTTTTTTCATTTTTCTCGAAAAGCAAAAATGTTGAATATCTACAGATGGGTGGAGAAATAGACAGACAACAAAGTGAAAACATTATCTTGCTTTTTTTAAAATGAGATAAAAAGTCTTTTTAGTTGCCACTTTCATTTAAATGATTGAATTTAAAGCCATTACAATTTCACTGCTAAACCTCTCCATTGGAGCAAATAATGCCTTTCTTCCCAATGATTGAATGGCTCTCACTTCGCTACTGATAAAAGGAACTCCGGCAACTGGATTGTTTTAAAGTTTTATAAAGGATAATATTATGTCAAATATTCTGGTGGGAAATGTAGAAAAAAGATTTTTAGACTCCAATTTCGGTAAAATGGATTAAATTAAAAAAAAAAAAATATTATTTTTGCTTTGCTGCAGTTGTTGTAAATATAGTTTTTAGCTTGTTTCAGATTTAAGCAATTTAATGCATTCTATAAACTGATTTTGCATTCTATTTAAATGCAGTGTAAAACCATATTTCTGAGTGAATCATGTGAAGCAAACATATCACATGAAAT
Organism: Ryuthela nishihirai; assembly: GCA_038380435.1. Taxonomy (NCBI): domain Eukaryota; kingdom Metazoa; phylum Arthropoda; class Arachnida; order Araneae; family Heptathelidae; genus Ryuthela; species Ryuthela nishihirai. Next base: position 87,482,472 of record JAWZYU010000003.1, on the reverse strand, counting down.
AGAACGATGAAAGCTTAAGTGAGAAAATCATGACAATTCAACCCTTTCCAAGGGATTTTGGTTTTATACTCACTTAGATTTTTTTCTGCAATTTAAAATTGTTTAACTCGAAAACAAGACAAACTCAGAAGAGGAGTTTTGATCCAGTATATTTCAAAATATTTGGTCATTGGACTTTTTGGCTATTCAGGATTTTCAGTTTATATAATGCAAGAAGGGTTCTTTATAAAGCAAAAAATGTGTATATATTTCCAAGGTTGATCTATGTAAGACTTATGGAAAAGAATCGAGACAGTTTAAAATGACTTGGAGTTTATCAAAAAATTTATGAAATCTCAGTAAATGAAGTAATGTAAAAAAAAAAAATCCAGTCTTCAATAGATGTAGTTCTTTATATAGAATTTTTTTGCATGGATATTGTTATAAAAAATATAATGATAACCATAAATAAAGGATGAAAAATATTTCATGTTCTAGCATTAAATTCTGATCAGAGTTTTGCAAAAAACATTCATCCTGTTTTTGCAAAGCCAAAAGAGCACAAATATAAATCCATTGAAAGATATCAGAAAAGTCCAAGTAGTTATCTTTATGTTGCTTTGTAGTTCTAGTTGTCTGGTTCCAGGATGATTTCACCTATATAATGTTGGCTGGCTGTTGGTTCACGATATGGGTATAAAAAACAGCTTCCTCAATTGAGAGACTTTTATCCTATTTCACGTGACGTAAGTATCAATGACCTCCCCCCCCCAAACCATTTCCTTCACCACTCCCAACTCACCCCATAGCCTCTCATGTTCATAAATAATTATTCATTGAAAGTCATCATCATTATATATATCCTCTGCTATCTGTTGAGCAAATACCCCCCATGAAAGAAAGAATTTTGAAGTCTGCCACTTATTGAAATCACTTTGCTATTCAAGATTAAAGGTAACTGCTATTGACAACTAAGAGAGTAAGTTTGCTTGGACACCTTCTGGCGATGATCAGTGTTCTTCAGAGAACATCATGGTTGCATCCTGTCATAAAACAATCTTCAGTCCATTCTCCATGTATCTAGGGGGCGGGGGTGGCTCAGTCGGTAGCGCGCCAGGCTCGTAATCTGTAGTTCCCAGGTTCGAGTCCTAGCTGGGTCAGCATTGAGATTTATCTCCGCAAACTTCCCCGCCCTGCCCACGGTCAGTAGGGGACACCGATGGGCTTGGAAAGGCCGCCGTCTGTTGGATGGGACGTTAAGCCGTGGCCCCGTGTGCGGGAGAGCCATACCCTGTGCACGTTAAAGAACACGCTGGATGGCCTTGACGGGAGGCTACCATCTGTCTCCCAACAGCTGTTCCAGTGGGTCCCCTCCCCCAACCTTCTCTGAGCCTTCGGGGTCCATGTGACCTGGCCATTTAGCCCATGGTGTGCAAAAAAGTGCCGCTCAGAGGTAAAACAACCCAACCCATATATCTAGCCCATCTTTGCATGTTTAAATGGTTTCTGAGGGGTAATTGTAAAACATCAGGGATTTTAAATCCATGAAAGATAACTGCTCTGTTTCCTCGTTTTCAGCCTATTTAGGCTGCCATATTTGTTCTGTAGTGTTTACATGACACCTCTGATTATATTTGTTTTTCTTCCTTCACAGCTGCTTTATGACCATCATGTCTCCATATCCTCGAACTTTAATTACTAAGAGTTCTGAAATGCTACTTAGAAGCAAGCTCATGGCTGTATTGCTTGTTGTTGAAAGAAAACTTAAAATATGCATGTTTTTTATGAAGATGAAAATAAAAGAGGAAATAGTGACATATTAATAAGCAAAACACTTAAGAGAAGTTCTTATAAGCCAGAAACTGTGTGCGTCAAATGGCCCAAATATGACTGGCCCACTGAGATATCACTATGCCCAATCCTATGTTTCTAGTAAGGGTAATGGAGGAGATAAAAAAAAATTTAAATTATGCATATTATTCACTCATTTTTAAGGTATGTTTTAAAAACATGAAAATTATACAGCAATGGAAATGCAAGTGTTGTATTTTTGCTAGAAATTTTAAATTTTGACAGAGGAATGTGTTGATTATGAGGTTTGTGTTGACAACAAAAAAATTGCTCTTTATATCCAGGGTGGTGGGAAATGCAACTGTTTTAATAAAAAACTGAAATTTTGTTTCAGTTGGATAATACTAATGAAATACTAAGATTTCCATTTTTTCAAATCCTTATCTAATTTTTAATTTACGTCATTAGAGGGCATTAGCCCTTTGTGTGTCCAAGCTGGGTATACCTTTTTCACTTTTCCAATTCATGAGACCCAGAGTCAGTCTACTATTCCCAAAATGAAAGATCGTAAATTAAAATTTTTTGAACAGAATTAGGCATTTAAACCTTAACAGGCTGCAGCTGGAGTGTACTGTTTTCGTTTTTCCGATTCTGGGAGCCACCAGTTGATTTTAGTGGATCATAAATTTTTTTTTTAAAAGAAATCATCATTTTTTTAACTGTTCCAAATTAGATCTTGAAAGTAACATTTCTCTATGATATATATATTTCCTGTTGATTCTGCTTGAAAAAATACGTCATTAGAGGGCATTAGCCCTTTGTGTGTCCAAGCTGGGTATACCTTTTTCACTTTTCCAATTCATGAGACCCAGAGTCAGTCTACTATTCCCAAAATGAAAGATCGTAAATTAAAATTTTTTGAACAGAATTAGGCATTTAAACCTTAACAGGCTGCAGCTGAGTGTTCTGTTTTCGTTTTTCCGATTCTGGGAGCCACCAGTTGATTTTAGTGGATCATAAATTTTTTTTTTAAAAGAAATCATCATTTTTTTAACTGTTCCAAATTAGATATTGAAAGTAACATTTCTCTATGATATATATATTTCCTGTTGATTCTGCTTGAAAAAATTATGATAAAGTAAAAAAAAAATCTATTTGAACTTGTTGAATCACAGTAAATAGCATCACATAGCAACAATATAGTTTATGCCTTTATTTTGCCTTACCATAGTAGATTATCGATCTTTTTTTTTTCATTTCTGGTATTTTGACCTACTTATAGCTCTAGCAGAGGATGCAATGCTTTCTAAACTTTTAAGTTATTGATTTTATTACTACCGGAAGTTGCATCATCCAGGAAATATGCACAATACTTTCAGTCAATATTTTAGGAAACTCTATTTTAAACAGCTTTTTTTTACTCTGGTGCTTCTGTAATTAATATTTGTTGCTTTTTTAGATATATACTGTGATCATAAAGAAAAATTAATTAGAACTGATCGATAGTGAAATCGCTAGTGATCTCTAATGGCAGATATTGGAAGAATCGTAGAATTACTAGATTAGTCTAAAAGCACGATTTTTAAAAAGTAGAAATTATTTTAGTCATACTTCTAAAGATATTTTAACCAAATACACTAATTAACATTAGAAAATTCTGATTTGTAACCAAAATTTGTGCTGCAATTTAAACAATAAATTTTTGTACCAATTATACTAAAACAATTCATTCTCAATTTCAAATCTTCAGTTAAACTTTTAAATGCTTTGAAATATTTTTAATTAAAATTTTTTATACATTTTTCCATTTATATTTAAATTACCTTTTTCTAACCAAAATGTATTTTTTATGACACTTTTCTTAGGTTTAGTTTGCCGATCACCAGAAATCTAATCATGTGTATTATGTGTTACTTGCATAAATGACTAAAACATTTAGAAAAAAACTAAATAAATGAAAGATTTAAGCATTAATGAAAATATTATGAACTATTTATATTAAAATAATAAAATAATTTGGGAAAAAATGGAAAAATATGCTTTTTTTTAATTTTTACTGAAGTGAAAATGGGAAAAAAAAACAGTAAAAATTTTCAATATTTTAAAAAATGTATAAAAACTTTTTATTTTTCTTCAAAATTTTTGCCATTTTATTAATCACAATTAAATGCCCTTTCTTTTGGTATATAGCATGAGTATTTCCCTTCATTAGTTTTTTCAGGATGAGGTTCTAAAGTTGTGCATCTTATTTTATGAAAACACTTCGAAATTAACTTGGCTACCAGAGTGAGACCAGTTTTAGAAACCTGACAGAATAATGCATACTTAATATTTGGCAATTGGCAAACTCTAAGCCTAAGGAGAGTGATGTCATAAAAAAATTCATTTCAATTTAGAAACAGATAATTTAAATAAGAACTAAGAAATATATCTAAAAAAATATAAAGAACTATGAAAAAATCGAATAAAAATATTTCAAAGCATTAAAGTTTCACTCAATACTGAAATTGAGAATAAATCGTTTACAATTAAAAAGACCTTCTTGCTCAAAAATTAATTTAAAATAATTTAAAATTCTCTGTCATTGAGCAATAAAATTTTAGAGTTTATCCTTCAAACTATTTGCATGTTGAAAGTTCTTAGAGAACTTTCAACATGCAAATAATTTGAAGAGAACTTTAAAATTTTATTGCTCAATGACAGAGAATTTTAAATTATTTTAAATGAATTGTTTTAATATAAAACTGCATAACTGCTATGAAAAGTGTATTTTTAAACTTTTGGTAAAAAATCACAATATCCTAATGTTAATTAGTGTATTTGGTTGAAATATCATCAAAATTATTGCTAAAAAATGAGTTTCTACTTTTTAAAAATCGTGCTTTTAGGCAAATCACATAATCCTATGATTCTTCCGATATCAGCCATTAGAAATCACTAGCACCATTAGAGATCACTTCATTTTCGATCATTTCAAATTATTGTTTATAATCGCAGTATACATTTGGAAAGCAATAAAAATAATTCTAGAAACACCAAAGTAAAAAAGTTCTTTGAAATCGGAAGTCTAAAATATTGATCGAAAGCTATGGGGTGATGCAACTTTCGGTAGTAATGAAATCAATAACTTACGTTAAAGTTTAGATAGCATTACAACTCTCCTACAGCCATAAATAGATCAACATACTGAAAATCAAAACTACTCAATAATCTACTACGGTAAGTCAGAATAAAAGCATAAACAAAATCATCGCTACTTTATTAAGGTGATTCAACATGTGCTTATGATCAACACAGGCTCAAGTAAGTTTATTTTTTTAAACTTTTTCATAATTTTTTCAAACAGAATCAACAGGAAAAAAGTATATAACATAGACTGAAATGTAATTTCAAGATTTGATTAAAAACAGTTAAAAAATGGCAATTTCTTGAAAAAAAAAATAAAATTTATGATCCACTAAAAAATAGTAGGCTTAACTGGTGGCTCCCAGAATCAGAAAAATGAAAATAGTACACCCAGCTGCAGCCTGTTAAGGGTTAAATGAAGGCAAAAGGAGTTAATATATATCATTGATAAAATATGGCCAATTCCTTGAGGAGCACCAAAACATCATGTTTCATTACTTACACATTTGTACATTTTATTTTCTATGATTTTTGCTGTATTTACAGTAAAGGGTTTTACTTGAGTAAGACCTAAATTGATATTACCGTTCACTTTGATGGTGATAGCTGGCTCAGACATTGCATTCTTGGCTCCAGGTAATGATCTTTTTTTCTTGCACAGGTATTGAAAATATTTTACAGGTTAGGAACAGCCCAATGTTATTGCTACTTCGTATACCAGTCTTTACTGCAAAGCTTGCTTGTGAAAGTAGATTGCATTATGATCACTTTTGTTTTATACACACAGTACTTGGTAGAATTTTGAAGCTGCATGGTTATCACTGCTTTTACTACTTAGAACGATGTGATGTTACAATATCAATGCAAAGTTGCTATTCAGGAGCAGTACTCAAGTTTCTTTTTTGATTTTAATAATTTTTAAACATTTAAACTTAAATATAAACTTTCTGTAAGTGAAATATTTACAAAGTTAAAATGCTTCCTTTGTTGCAACTAGTTTCACCCCATACCATCTTGGAACTTCTTCAGGCTACTGCTTCTGTGCCATTAATGATAAACGTTAATTCTTGAGCTATTTTTCTGAAATTATTTTTACTAAATTGTTTCCTTCTATTTATAGGGGTGTCCCTTATTGTAGTGTCACTTGCAAGGTCGCTCTGTTAGTGACTCATTCGTTGACATCATTACGCAATAGGAGATTCCATGCTGAGGCCAGGGGTCAAATCTCCATGTTGCAGAGATTCTCAATATTTAAATTAGCAATTGTTCTACGTATTGTAATTGAAACTTAATTGCTGGTACAGCCAGAGGTGTATGTTTTAGATGATTTATTTCAAGTTTTATTTTCTAAGGTGGTTTGTGTTAGGGCCGTGTTAGGTATATTGGTTTTTATATCACTGGAAGGAGAGCTATGCACCAATCCCCTGTGATGATGCATAGAACTGGCCAGGCCTAGCACCTATTGTCCGACCTCGCCTTCTCGTTGTGCAGTCTGTTAGTACCTTTCAAAAGAGATACTCTCTTGTGGAAGTGAACGGAAAGGGAGGGCTGCCAGATTAGTGTGGCCTACTGATCTGGACAACTATGGATACTTTTCTTTTTTTTCTACCCTGCTGAGGAGTGGTCAACCACATGGGGTCCTGGTGCTGACCATATAAACCCACTGGACTGGACAGATATATGGCTCTGAGCTTGGTTATGGATCCTGATTTTGCTGCACTGGTAGGCTTCTGTAGAGGGAAAATCTTCCGCTGTGTTTTCTGTTTGTGGGTTGACAGCCCCAAGTGAATAGATTCACAGGATATGTTTATCAGCTGGTGGACCTGCAGCAGAGATAAACATATCCTGTGAATCCTGAGCAGAGGTCATCACAGGCACCTGAACTCTTTGCTTCTATTGGCATCGTCAAATTCTACATTGGAGGAAGTCTTCCAGTGTAGATAGCTTCAGCCTTTAGTGGTGGGGGAACAGGTCTTTGCCCCATGTCTGCGATTAAGGGGTTGTTTGATATTGTTGGCATAGTTTCTTTAAACATCCCACTAACCATCTTCTCTCCGTAGGTAGTTGGAATGTGAGGACTCTGCACAGAGCTTTTTCTCTTGATGTCCTCATACAAGAATTCCACCATTATAATTTAGATATTCCCGGCTTGCAAGAGACCAGATGGACAGATAAAGGTCAAATTCTTAAAAATAATCTTAACTTTCTCTTTTCAGGGAGGGACGACAATAAGCATCACCAAGGCGTGGGTCTGCTTCTCAGCAGACACGCTAGTGATGTTCTTCTAGGATATGAGTGCATTAATGAAAGGTTTCTTACAGCAAAATTTCAGACCAGCATTAAAGACTTTAATGTTATCTGCTGTTATGCCCCCACTGAGGATGCCGATGAGGATGAGAAGGATGGGTTTTATGAACAACTTCAGGATATTTTGAATTCTGTCAAGAAAAAAAAAAGAAAGGAGATATTACCCTTGTTCTTGGTGACTTCAATGCCAAAGTTGGTACTTACTCTGACCTTTGAGGAGGAGTAATAGGACCTTTTGGTATTGGTAGCTGCAATGGCAATGGGCAGCGTCTCCTGCAGGTAAGTAAACTCAATGGATTCAGAATAACTAATACTTATTACAAGCACCGCGACATACATAAGTACACATGGGTTTCACCCGATGGGTTGCATAAGAATATGATTTATTATATATTAATTAACAGCAAATAGGCTAGTTCTGTTAGGAATACCAGGTCATATAGGGGAGCTGAAATTGGATCTGACCATTACCTTGTTAAAAGTGTCTTGCAACTTAAACTTAAAAAGTGTTGTGCTAAGGTTAAAAAGTTTACTTATAATACTCAAGCTCTGAAAGATCCAGTTCTAGCCAAAGCTTACCATGATAGGTTACTTAGTCATTATGACAGTCATGGTATGCTTACTCTGAAGTTGAGCAAGAATGGGATCAATTTAAACAGGCTTTTTTGGACACTAACAGTACTCTTTTAGGAAAAAAGGAGCAGAAGAGACAGAATTTTCTGAATGATAAGGCACTTGAGCTTATTTCGGAAAGAAAGAACTGCAGGAATGTCCTTAATCAATACCCTACTAGTCCCGATAGAAAGCATTACAGAGAACTTAATAAACGTGTAAAAGAACAGTTAGCTGCTGATAAGAATCTTTGGCCTGATGGTTTGGCTGACAAAGCCGAGGAAGCAGTTAGACAGCACAACAGCAGAGAGCTGTACCAGATAGTTAATGTTTTGTGTGGTAGAAAACAGACAGATATACAGGGATTGAAGGATAAACAAGGTAAGGTTATAGAAGGGGAGGATTCTGTCATGGCTAGGTGGGCTGAGCATTTCAGTGAAGTTCTAAACAATGTAGTTAGTTCTACTCCCATTGTTTGCAATGATGATAGATGCATTGGTGGCTTTAATGTTGGCCCTATAACACAATCTGAAGTTATTTTGGCTGTTTCTAAACTTAAACTTCATAAATCCCCAGGGGTAGATGAAATTACTACCGAAATGCTTAGAGCTGGGAATGTTTCGGTTACCACTTGGATGACTGAAATTCTGAATATCTTTTATGATAAAGGCATGGTTCCTAAGGATTTTACCAGAGCTATTGTTATCCCTATTTTCAAAAAAGGTGATCGCAGTTCTTGTGATAACTATAGGGGTATCAGCCTACTCTCTGTTCCAGGTAAAGTTCTTTCCATGATTGTGCTTAGTAGAATTAAGAATCTGGTTGACAGTAAATTGCGTGATGAGCAATGTGGATTCAGAAGTGGTAGGAGATGTGTGGATCAGATATTTTCACTTAGGCAGATTCTTGAGAAATGTTTAGAGTTTCAGAAACCTTTGGTTGCTAGCTTTGTTGATTTCAAAAAGGCTTTCGACTCTGTTGATCGCCATAATTTGTGGTTGATTGTGAGATCATATGGTATACCTGACAAGTTAGTTAACATAATGAAAGCTGTCTATAATAACACTGAGTCGTGTGTGAGAGTTGGCAAGGCTTGTAGCAATTGGTTTAGCATTACTTCTGGTGTTCGACAAGGGTGCATTTTGTCTCCTTTTCTCTTTAGCTTGGTTATTGATTATGTTATGCGAAATTCACTTCAAGGGAAAGATTTTGGCCTTAAATGGACTGGAGATATACGAAAATTTCTGATTTAGATTATGCTGATGATTTAGCCCTTTTGGCAAATGATGTTGATGAGATGAACTCTTTCATTCGAGCTGTTGATGAAACTGGTAGTAGAGTAGGTTTGGTTATAAACAGAGAGAAAATTAAAGTGATGAAAATTGGTCAACCAGGCTGTGATTCAGTTAATCTGAATGGTTGCAGTCTTGAGCAGGTGCCACAGTTTAATTATCTTGGGAGCTATGTAACAGATAATGGTGTTGTGCAGCATGAGATTAACAGACGAAGAGGGATTGCTGCCGGGACTTTTAAGAATCTATGGAGAGTGTTGAGAAATAAGAGTAAACACCTAAAGACTAAAATTAGACTGTGTAATAGTTTGGTTCTTTCTAGGGTTAGTTATGGTAGTGAAACTTGGACACTTTGTAAACAGGATAACAGGAAACTAGATGCTTTTGATTCCAAATGCTTACGCAGTATCTTGGGCATTAGGTGATTCAACTTTGTAACTAATGATGAGGTTAGGCAAAGGAGTTTGCAACCTCCTTTAAGCAGAATATTGTGCAGAGAGAGACTCCGTTGGTTTGGCCATGTTGCCCGTATGAATAATTATAGATTGGCGAATAGGGTTATGAACAGTGTGCCTAAAGGCCTCAGAAAGAAGGGGAGACCTAAGATGCGGTGGGCAGACAATGTCAAACAGGACCTTGTTAGAATTGGTGTACAGTGGCCAGATGCAGTAGATGTAGCTCAGGATAGACTTGCTTGGAGAACTAAATTGCATGGTCTGGTTGGACCTCCGTAGCCCATGGCTGCTTGAGGATGATGATGATGATTCATGTTCTTTAATATGCTGATCATATATATGGTATGGAAAGGCCGCCATCCGTCAGATGGGACGTTAAGCAGGAGAGCCATACCCTGTGCATGTTAAAGAATGCTGGATGGCCTTGACGGGAGGCTACCATCTATCTCCCAACAGCTGTTCCAGTGGGTCCCCTCCTCCAACCTTCTCTGAGCCTTTGGGGTGTATGTGACCTGGCCATTTAGCCCATGGTGTGCAAAAAAGTGCCGCTCAGAGGTAAAACAACCCAATCCATATGTATGGTATGTTTTTCTGATGTACCTGTTTTTTCCTTGTAATTTATTTTCAGGATCATCAATTTTAATGTCATACACACTACCTTTGGGGGGAAGTCTATCATGATTGTTGATTAATAAAGTTTCAATATCATTCTTTATGGTACATAGTACTTTATAGTCATATTTTTTCATAATGTTAGTTAAGGTTTTGGATAATCCTGTTTGATATGGGAAACTGTTTGTGTATTTGTAATTTTGTTCAGGTTTGATTGTAGGGGATTGTGAATCAAGTCTTCTTTCATATTTAATCAAGTCTACTTTCATATTTAATCAAGTCTACTTTCTTTATGTATTCTTGTAATTTAGATGGGTATCCTGCATATTTGACTATATTATATATAAACGTTAATTCTTTTTTCAATAACATTTTATTGGAAGAGTACCTATAAGCTCTGATGTATGGTGTTATTGCAGCCTTTTTATGTTTTAGGAGATGTGCAGAGTTATAGGGGATGATGTTGGAGTTGTACAGAGGTTTGCGATAAACATCTATATGACAATGGGGGGGGGGGGGGGGTTGATTTTGTAATTAAGATGTCGAAGTTTGGAAATTTATTCTGATTTTCTTTTTTGTGTGTGAATTTAATGGAAGGTAATTATTTGTTAAACGTAGTGATAAGTTCTTTAAATTTATGTGGGGTGTAATCCCCAAAAATTAAGATATTATTGATGTAACAAAGATATAATTTAAGTTGATATGTTAGTCTTTGCAGGGCTGTGGTTCAACATGCCTCATGACAACATTGGCCATGAGTACCCTAGAGAAGGGAGCTTATTCGCACACCCTCTCTCTGGACCCATGTCCGACCATTAACGATGAACCAATTTGAATTAGTGCCAGGTCAAGGCTTCATGTATGCTAAAGAACTCTTGGGTCATGGACCTGGCTGTTTGCAATCATTTGACCTTCAGCCACATTGCTGCATCCAGTATTTGAGTACTGGGATACAGTGACATAACATCAAGGGAATGAATCGTTGTAGACGGGGTTATCTGAGTTTGCTTAATAATGGAGGCCACATCATGACATGAGGTTAGGGTATAATTAGTGGGTGAAAAAAAAGGTGCAAAGAATTTGTAAAGTGCTCTTTTCAAATTGTATGTATGGTATTTACATTTGTTAACTAAATGTCTGAAGGGGGGATTTTCTTTATGCAATTTTATTTTAACAAATAATTGTGGAATGCCAGGGTACATAGGTGGGCGACATGCTTTGGCTATATTAGGTGGTAAGAATGGATTGTTTTTAATTCTTGTAATTAATTAAAGCTTTAGGAATTGGATTAAAGCTTTAATTCTTGTAATTAATTAAAGCTTTAGGAATTGGGTGTTAGGTAAATGTTCACATTTTTAACTTTCCAAAAGTTCAGTTACTTTTATATCATATTCAGTTTTATCAATTAATACTCTCTGATCAGTTTTATCAGTTAGGATTATTTTAATTTATGGATTTTTTTTTAGATTTTTTAATTTAATATCCTTATTTACATCTATGTTCTTCGTTTGTTGTTGATGTTTTATAGTCCGATGCATTTTAAATCTTCCTTTATCTTTATACTTTATAGGAATTTTGTTTATAGTTTGTTCAATTTGAGGGATCAGCTGTATCATATTTGATATATGTGTGCAGGGGTGGATTGGGAGCAAAAAATGGCCTGGGCAAATGCATGACAATCGGCCCATATGGCCAAGATCTATCTTAAAACAAATTTTACCCCAGGTGAGAAGCACACTGGAATTGTTCCTGAGAACTCCCCCCCCCCCCCCCCCCAGGATCACCTGCCATCCATTTTAGCCTCATTTACCAAAAGAAAAAGCGACAAAAACAGTGCTAATATTTTCATTTTCTTGTCTGTTTGTCTGTCCATCTGTAGAAAATCAATATTTGTTTTTTTATAAATAAGTTGAAAATTTCTTTAAAGCAGGATAGGCAGAGGCAGTGTTACCAAGTGTGCAACTGCACCGGGCGGCATTTATCATTACTATTTACTAAAAATAATATTAGTTAAAATTTAAATTTCAAACATTAAATTTACGTGTTTGCTAGTCAAAAATTGAGAAAAAGACTGCTTGAATTTTGTAAGTGTATGTTTTGCATATTGTTTCAATTATGCGGAATTTTTTTTCATTTTATGATCACATATGTAAAATTTATAATGAAAGCTAAAATACATAGTAGTAAATACATTGTCTTTATTCCATTTTCTTTACATATGGAAATATTTATATATAGATGTGTATTTTCTCTGTATTCGTTATACCATTTACGTAAAACAGAATATTTGAATTTAGAAATTTCATCATGAAACGTTGGAATTTTTAACAAACCAATCTCCCTTTGTGGCATCTTGAAATAATTTACGTGCCTGGGGTGTCTTAATATTAAATCCACCACTGCCTTCATCCTATAATCAACAAACATCATAACACCACACTATATTAGAGATGACACTACTATGGTCTCCAGCTGTTCAGCTCTTATAAATATCTCACCTTAGAAAAATAACAAAATTATGCTTTTTTTCCTCCACAATCTGAAGATGTTCTTAGAAAAAGTCTGAACTCATAATAATTTTAGTGTTTAATTGAGCTGTGATAATCCTACTTTATTATTTATATCTTCAAAGGGTTATTGCATAAAATATAACCAGATTTTGCTGTAGCACTATTATATATTTTTTTCATATTTTTATCTTACTGGGGGGAAAATAATCTACAAATTATGCAATGCTGTTACACCATTTCATTTTGTGTGACCTGTGAGCTCTATTGATGACATATAAATTAAATTTGTGAAACAGAACAAGAATATATAAGAGGACAAGAAATACAACTTCGAGGGAGGTGAATTCTCGTTAAAACAATTAAACTTTTCGTCAGTATCCGTAACTTTTTAACTATAGATAAATTTAATAATGAGACCACTCAAAAAACATTACAAAGCTCAAATTATTCTCTATCATTTGTGATGAGGCACATTAAGAAAAAAATTTCCAACTATTTGGAGTCGACGTTTATATTGTTACCAACAGGTTTTTATTTTTCCACTTTTGTTTAAAAATTTCATGGGAACGAAATAAATCCAAAGCTCTAAATCTTTTTTTGCAAACTTTTGTATTAATCAGTTTAGGTGGTTTAATTTCTCCTAGAAGAAAAACTGATCTAGAACATGGGAAAAAAAATTTTAAACCTTATTTTCAGTAAAATAGTTAAATTTTAAAATACAGAAACTTGTTTGCTCAACCTCCCTTCGTTCTAAGTATTTGGATCAATTCCATCCAATCTGAGCTAAATGAATAGCTACTAATAATGGTGTACAGGAAAATCTCAGGGCCTCCCTGCATGAAATATCCTCAAAGAAGGGGAAGGGGGGCGGCTTACAATTTACTATCAGTTATCAAAAATTTGGAAGGATTTCATATTATAATTTTTGTTTTAATATTTTCTGTAATTTTTAACAATTTAAATTTTTAGAACTTTCAGATATTTTACGTAAAAATCAAAATTACTACATTTTACTGTATAAAATACAAAGGCTTGTGTTTTAATTCAAAATATTTTCTTAATTTTATAAATAAATAAAAAATAAACACCTCTTCAAGCAGTTGCTAGCCATAAAGGTCTAACAAGGAGCATGTCAGGTTTAATATGCCATAGTAGAAGGTTCGTGAGGAAGGAGAGAGCTCAGCAGAAAGACAATACAACATTTACCTCCTAACTCACCTGGGGTTCAAACCCAGGTCCCTTTGATCAGTATACCTTACTATAAAATACTTTTAAAACAATAATATTTAACTTTTTTGCAGAGCCCCTCTCCCAGCATGGATTCTGAGAAGCATATCAGTACACCTATGGCCACTAGGGAAAATAGCTATATTCTTAAAAGGCAGCAGAAAAATAATTATTTTCTTAAAAGTGAAAACACAATTCAATGAATAATGAATTACAAAAAACAACAACAACTATATTTTAAAGGAATAAAGAAAATATCTCGATTAAAAAACAAAACTATACATATTTAATGAGTACTGTGAATTGGCAAAAGAGTTTAGTTATGCACTTAAAAATGTTTGTCAAAAAATGAGCCATATTCAGTATATTGATTATTTGTTTCATAAGCTGCAGGTTGTACAGACCTGGTATAGGTGTGTTTGCTCCTTTTAGAGTTATGAATTTCAAAGTTTAAAGTAGAAAGTAGTCACTTCTAGTGGATATGGGAATCTTGTTTTCAAAGAGAATGAAACTTTTCGTTTACTTACTTTTGCACTCTTTAAAAGATTTAGTTCAAACTAATGGATTATTGGAAAATTAAAAAAAATAGTATTTTGTTTAGTATTTATACAATGTAAAAGTGTATTTGTCATTTATTCCGTAAATTTGAAAGTTGTTAAAATCCGTCTGATGGGGCAGATTGTTGCTGTCAATGGAATCTCTCTTGACTTTTGTATTATCTCTTGACATTTTACCATAGAAATTTCTACCACAAACAGATCATTTGTAACATTCGTTAAAAATGTTGCTTTATTTCATATTTAGTTCCCTATAACGATGCAAATGAAAACTGAGTAGCGAATTTTAAAATGTGAATATTTCATTAATACTAAACCAACTGAAAAATAATTTTCCAATATTAAAACAATTGCGTTTCCCAAACCCCCAGTATGAAAGGGACCAACTTACTGCTGCAAATGAAAACTACACGACCTTCACATTCTACAATAAAAATTTCAAATTTCAAATTCAAGTATAAATGCATTGCTTGCAATATCTGTTTAAAAGATTGCAATTTTCAACTTTTTTCTCAAAACTTCTAGAGGGCGAACTTAATTTTTTGCAATTTGTAAAATGCAAATTGTAATATTTTATTTCAAAATCTATCCAATTCAAAAAATTTTAAATTCATCTCTAAAATCAAACAATTATTTCTTGAAACAAAAAAAAAGTTGCCTTTTAACCTCTGAGGGTAAATGATCAATGCATTGTTGCCTGTGCAAACCTCATAAGCTTCACATTCCACCAAGAAAATTTCGAATTTCTTTCATAGGTACTTCGTTTGCAGTATTCAGCTTTTTTTTCCGTCGTTAGGGAGTGCAATTTAAACATTTGAGAGATTTGAAAAATGTGAATCTTTAAATTGAATCAATACCTACATTAACCAAATTTTTTTTAATTCTAAAAGTAAAAATGTTGGATGTCTACAGATGGAATGGAAAAACAAGCAAACAGACAGGCAACAAAATAAAAACATTTTCTTGCATAGTGAAGAATCACAGAATGTGTAGACTAGGAATTCATAAAATAATAAGCTCAAAAATTTTCCAGGAGATGTGGGTTCGAATCCCAATCACGGCAAAACCAATTTTTTTCAACTTCTTATTTCACGAGTTACATTTTCTTGCCTTTTCTTTGAAAACAAGAAACGTAAAATTATCGAATTTAAAAAGCATTAGAATTTCATTGTGTATTATTTGTTATTTTCACAAATTTTGGAGTGAACCATGTGAACAAACAATGCAAGCTTAAAGAAAAAAATCACGAGAATTAAACCCATGAGAATTCAGGAAATTTTGTTTTTATACGTGTGTGTTTACATTTTTTCTGCAATTTAAAAATGTTTAATTCTGAAGCAAGATAAACTCAAAAATAAAGACAAAATTTATTCGTAAAGAAAAGATTTGATTTGGTTTATTTAAAACTTTATGGTCAGTGGTCTGCTTGGCTATTTTGGATTTTCGATTTACAGAGTGCAAGAAAAATTCTTTATAAAAAATATGTTAATATTTCCAAAGTTTGTGCTGTCCAAAACTGTTACAATAAAAAATTAACACAGTATAAAATGGCTTGGCATTCATCAAAAATCTCAAGAAATCTCAGTTAATGACCAAATATAAAAAATCCAGTCTTCTATAGGTTTTGGTTCTTCATATTGATATTTTTCTTAAATATCGTTTATACAGTAAAAAATACAGCAAGTTGCACAAAGGATTAAAAGTATTTCATATAAAAGCATAAATTCTGATCAGAGTTTTGAAAAAAGCAAACAAACATTCATTCTGTTTTTGCAAAGACAAACAACAAACAACAACAACAACAACAAAAATCTATTGAAAGAAATCGGAAAGTCGAATATTTACTTTTATTCTGCTTGTGTAGTTCTGATTGTCTGATTCCACCAGTATAATTACTATAAATAAAATAAATAAATACCCCCTCAAGCAGCTGCTTGCCACAGAGGTCTGACATGAGCCTGTCAGTTTATATGCCAGAGTAGAAGGTCTGAGAGGATGGCAGGACCTCAGCAGAAAAACAACACGAACATCCATGCCTTACCCAGGGCTTGAACCCAGGTCCCTTAGATCACTAGCCAAGCGCGGTAACCACTCGACCATGGGGACGGCTATAATAGAACATAATAATTATACAGATTCTCCTGTATAATGTTGACCGACTGTCAGTTCACTATGTGGGAAGAAAAAACACCCTAAACTAAAATTATCACGACCTCAAATTTATATCTAACTCTGCTGATACTGAATGAGTGTTTATTCACTGAGTGTTTATCATATTACTAATGTCTTAAGGGTTAATGACTCATCCCCATGCCATCTTCCATACCTCTCAGTCTCTTACCCCACAGTTTCTCATGCACCATAAATAATCATTCACTGAAAGTCATTGTCATTATGTCTGTCATCTGTTATCTGTTGAGCAAACATTCCCTATCAAGGAAACCAATTTCTGGAAACAAGGTTACCATTTAGTGAGATCACCTTGTCATTCAAGATGAAAGGTAACCGCTATCAACTATTGACAACTTCTGGCAACAATCAGTGTGCTTCAGAAAACAGCATGGTTACATCCTGTCATAAAACATCTACTAAGTTCATTCTCCATGTATTTATATCCATATATTCTCCCTTCTGCGCGTATTTAAATGATTTCCGAGGGGTAATTGAAAAATATTTCGGATTTGAAATTAGTGAAATTTAACACTCAGTTCGCTCATTTTCAACTTACTTCTGGTTGCCGTATTTGTTCCTCTGTAGTTTGCAGCTGTTTTATGGCCTTCACGTCTCCATATTCACCCCCCCCCCCCCCGAACTCTAATAATTAAGAGGTTTCTTCTGAATGCTTCTTGGAAGGAAATTCTGCACTGCATTGTTTGTTGTTGAATAGAAACTTAAGATACGTATATACGTATGTTTCATCAAGATACACACACAAAAAAAGAAATAGTGTCATATTAATAAGCAAAAAACTTACGAGAAGTTACATTACATCAAGCGGTCCAAATCTGATCGGCCATCGTATTTACTTTTAATCTGATTGCCCTGTGTCCCGGCGGCCCAATCTGCCCCTGCAGGTGTGTCATAGGCGAATTTTGTGCCTTGATGTAAAACTCTCTGTTGATTTTCATTCAATTGCTAATTTGATAAATTTAGGTATTTGATGTGATTAGGATTAGTATTACTTTCTACTTTATGCGTATTACTTCATTTCTCTAAGTTTTCTAATTTAATGATGTGTTTCTCAGCAATTTTTTTTAGATTCAGTTTCTATTTTGTAGTAAATTCTTCCCATTATTTGATTTAAATCTGTTGTATTTAGTTGAGTAAATATATAAAATAATTACCACCTCAAGCAGCTGCTTGCCATAGAGGTCTGACAGGAGCCTGCCAGTTTATATGCCATGGTAGAAGGTCTGTGAGGATGCAGGACCTCAGCAGAAAAACGACACACACATCCATGTCTTATCTGGGGCTCGAACCCAGGTCCCTTAGACCAGTAGCCAAGCGTGCTAACCACTCAGCCACGGAGATATTTTTGAGTATTCTTTATAAGTTAATTGTTCTGTAAATCTGATATCTGCTCTGATTTTCCTACTTTAGCTAACATTTTACTTTTCAGCTATTTCTAGGCTATTTATTAAATATGTATCAATTTTTTCCGACCACTACTTATACCCTAACCTCATGTCATGATGAGGCCTCCATTATTAAGCAAACTCAGATGACCGAGTCTACAATCATTCATTCTCTTGATGTCGTGTTACTGTATCCCAGTACTCCAAAACTGACTGCAGTGATGCTGCTCTAGGCCAAATGGTGGTTGTGAGCAGCCAGGCCTACGGCCCAAGAGTACTTTAGCATACACAAATCCTTGGACCTAGCCACTAATTCAAATTGGTTTGTCGTT
Source organism: Ryuthela nishihirai (assembly GCA_038380435.1). Classification (NCBI taxonomy): domain Eukaryota; kingdom Metazoa; phylum Arthropoda; class Arachnida; order Araneae; family Heptathelidae; genus Ryuthela; species Ryuthela nishihirai. The sequence continues at coordinate 87,464,097 of JAWZYU010000003.1, read as the reverse complement.
AACAGTTGGACATGGGTCCAGAGAAAGGGTGTGCCAATGGGCTCCCCTCTCTCCGGACTCATGGCCGACGTTGTCATGAGGCATGTTGAACACAGCCCTGCAAAGACTAACAAATCAACCTAAATTATATCTTTGTTATATTGATGATATATTAATTTTTTGGGATTACACCCTCACATGAATTTAAAGAACTTATCCCTATATTTAACAATGCATTATATTTATTTAACAATATATTATATTTCGTGTGTGAATTTAATGGAAGGTAATTTACATTACTTTCCATTAAATTCACACACGAAAAAGAAAATCAGAATAAATTACCATACTTGGACATCTTAATTACAAAATCAACCCCCCATTTTCATACAGCAATTTATCGCAAACCTGTACATCCCCAACATCATCCCCTATAACTCTGCACATCCTCTAAAAATAAAAAGGAAAAAATTAGAGTAGAGATACACAATGCGTTAATTAAAATTAAAGCTATTTAATTCTCTATGATGCTGTTAAATGTTTTTAAGCACTTCAACACATGGACTATGCTATCAATTATCAACAATTATTAAGGAGAGATTTACCTACCATGCCATAGAGGATGGGTAGTAACAGGAACCTCTGGGATGCTTTCGGTGACGAAATTAATAGTTAATCTCCACTGAGACATCACTTGCTGGCAAGAATGTCGATTATTAAATTTGTCACAGAAAGCATCCCGGAAGTTCCTGTTACTACCCATCCTCTATGGCATGATACGTAAATCTCTCCTTAATAATTGTTGATACTTGATAGCATTGTTGATGTGTTGAAGTGCTGAAAAACATTTAACAGTGTCATAGAAAATTAAATAGCTTTAATTTTAATAAAAAGATTTCAATAACAAAATACTTCATCAGAGCTTATAAGTACTCTTCAAATAAAATGTTATTGAGAAAAAAAATCAGCATTTATATATAATATAGCCAAACATGCAGGATACCCACTTAAATTAATTACAAGAATGCATAAGGAAACTAAATATGAAAGTAGACGTGATTCACAATCCCCTACAACCCAACTTGAACTAAATTATAAATACACACAGTTTCCCATGTCAAATCGAATTATTCAAAACCTTAACTAACATTATGAAAAAATGACTATAAAAAATGACCATGTTCCATGAAGAGTTTTCCCCATCACATGTACCATGTGATGACTTTTAAAATCTCATAAATAGGAAATAGGGTTTTTATAAATATTAACTATTTAAGGGTAAATAGGAAATATAGTTTCGTAAATAGGAAATAGGAAATGGGAAAATGACTTTTTTGCAAAGTCATGCGTGTAAGTCACAAAATTAAGAATTTCCTCTTCCAAGCCATGTTACTTAGCATGTACCCACTGGCAAACTCAGGGGGAGGTATGAGGTTATAATATTCAATGATGTAAGCTTGTTAACATGTATTTTCTAAGGTAGTCCCCAAAAATCAGGGACTCAAGTATACTACCCCATTAGAATTTTCTGGTTACTTGCCATTGTTTTTCTTCATTCCTCTAACTTTTTTTTTTCTTTCACTCTCCCCATCTTGAACTGGACAAATCTTGTGGATGTCCAGTTCAAGATGTTCAACACATTTTTTTCATGTTTAAAGATTCATATGGCATTTGTATTTTGGATTCAAATATTTGTCTTGTTAGTAATACTTAAGGAGATTAAATTCTTCCTATGTTTATCTTCTACAGGAGGTAACTAAAATAGCTTCACAGCATCTTAGAAATCCATCAACCCTAGAATGTATGGGTTAGGTCTGAATTCAAATGAGTTATCAAACCCGGAATATGAATATTCTCTCATCGGGGGGATATAACAGTCTGTCCATTACGATGAAGAATCCATATGTACTTAATCGTAATGATGCCTTTCTGTCTAGCTTCTTGGCATTGTAGATTGTCATCACTCTCAGCAGTGCTTGCTGACTTCACTCAGGATCTCAAGTTTGATCCCAGCTGTGGGAAACCTCTTCTTGGCATGATGCATTGTCTTCTCTGAGTGGAGCTGCATAAGTTTGATTTGGCTGATAAGCAATGCTTTCGAGGATTCGAAAAGATTTCTCTCATAAAGCGAGTATTAATTAGATAAAAATTATTGAGATGAATTCAGATGTTGGTTCTCTGCTCTGTGCCTAGATAGCAGCACGAATCAAGATGGCATTAAGAAGAACTCACTTGTAGGAATAGAAGGAAAGTCACAAACATGTGACCTGAATAACATTAGTATGGTTATGGTCTTCAGTTGGCTGCCTTCCACTTTACGATATAATCATGTGGCCTCGCTGGTGACGATGTTGAACCCCGAGATTTTTCTGGCCTGTAGAGGTCCTTTGAGATGATTATCCGGAGATTTGGAGGAATTTTTGTGGAGGATTTAAGGAGGATTTACAGGGGATTTAGAGTTTATTTGATGCAGTTTATATGAGGTTTATTTGAGAGATTTAAGGAAGCTGTCACATTTGTTTCCTCAATCATTGTAGAAGGTTTAAGTTGAGATTGTCACAACAGTAATAGGTCATGCTATATAAGAAGGCATGGATGTATGTGTTGTTTTTCTGCTGAGGTCCCGCCATCCTCACAGATCTTCTTCTATGGCATATTAAACTGACAGGCTCCTGTCCAACCTTTGTGGCAAGCAGCTGCTTGAGGGGGGTATTTATTATTATTTTATTATTATATATATGCAAAATTAAACAGCATTTCTAAATTTTGTGAAAGTTAAATTCATAACCAGAGTAAGAAATGTAATTAAAACTTTGCAGAATGATATAGTGAGAAAAGATCTTTCCAGACAATAAGGTTTATCTAAAACTTAATGAACAAAAATTGTTATATTACATATTTATAAAGAGAAACTTTCTCCTGAATAATTAAAAACTTTGAAAAACTAGGCTTTTTTATTGTAATTTTCTTTTTTGTGGTACAGCTTAAAATAAGGGCCAGTATTTCACAAGGGTACCTGCTCATATGTACTTCTTGGCCTAATTTTGTCAGATTTTGCTTAAATTTGCTTAATTTGTAAAATTTTCAATGCATACCACACAATTTTTGTTCGTTCGTTGCACTCTGGAGTTCATGACAAAGTGCATACAAGATAAGTGCAATAAGGCTAAAATATTTCTAATATCCTTAATCACCTAGCCAAAATATTTTGAGGGATAGGGTGGGTGGGGATTAAATGTGTTTTAACCATTCAATGTAAACTTGCAATCTAATACGTTTAAAACATAATTTTGCAGGGGAATGAAATTCTTGTTCAAATTGTGTTATCCCTCTCCCATTGTAAGAGGTGGATGGGAAGGTTGGGCTGATTTCTGAGTCAAGGAAATCCTTGTTTCCAAGTCTACAGTTTAATTTTAACAAATCAAAGATTATATTTTTTATTGGAATAACTAAGAAATAATAATAAAATTAAGAAATAACTTAAGTGAAAAGAAAAACTGCAGCAACAAGCTGTAAGACTTACTCATCAGAAAAAACAGCAACAAAGACAATAGTCATAGCTAGACCCATATTTAAAAAAAAATAAAGGGAAGGAGTGCAAGAGACTGAATTTCCATTACAGTGTAATATTTTGTCCTTTGTTTTAGAGGTTTTTTAAAAATTTATTCAAAAATACATGAAATTTACATAAGTGTAATAATTCTTATTTACATGGAGCCACATATGCTTTCAATTAGTTCAGCTGTGCAAGGTTCATCTGCCACTATATTGAACAGACTACATTTAAGGAGTGGTAATATCGTGTGCCTCATGATATGTAGTGTATTTCATTGCTCTAGTAAGTTTTTTGGATTTTTGATATTTTATCATTTTATCATTAGTTTTTCTTTTAGTCTTCAAAGCTTAAACATTACAAATTTCAAGTCTTGAATTAAAGAGCTTTCATTATTTAGTAAATTTCTTTGAAGTAGAAATTAATATAAAACTGAATGTATAGTAAATTTGTAACGGACATTTGAATGTGAAAATCTTTTGCTATTTCTGCTCTTTCATTACGTAATCTGAAGTGATATCACATGCATGCTGTTCGCTATTTATTGAAATATTGAGAGATCACTGTTTGAATTTATTGCAGTTATTACACATTTTTACCATTGCCTACTTTTAAAAGTGTGTGTTGGTTTCAGTATGAAGTGCTCTAGATGTTTTGAATCACTTATAGAAAAAGATTTTCTTACTTGCTGCTTATGTGGTAATAAGTTTCATTTTTACTGTAATGACATATTAAAAAAGAGTTATGAGAGATTTACTTGGGAGAAGAAAAATATTAGGAGATGAGATGTTTGAAGTGCAACGAGTTATCTGGTTCTAATACTATGTCATCTAATAAACTTTTGAAATCTAATGTTGAATTAAATAATGAAGCTGGAGAATCAGAAGATAACATTTCTAATCTGACTGTATCTTCTCTTCCGGGTATGATAAGGAAATGTATACAAGAAGGGTTAAAAGATTGTAATAAGGATATATTTAATGAATTGTCCCAGATAAAAAGTCTCTTAAATCAGAATATTTGCAACAGTTAATGAGCTCTAATGACAATATGAAAAACGAAATTCAACATCTTAAGAAAGAAAATCAGTCTATAAAGCTTAGTAACAGCAATTGTTACAAGAAGTAGAACTTCTTAAGGTTCAAATGAATGACATTGAACAATATTCCAGAAACTGGAACCTTGAGTTTGTTGGCATCCCAGAAGATAAAGAAGAAGATTTAACAGAAATAGTTGATAATATAAGCAAGCAACTAAACATTACAGACAAAATTGAACTATCTGCTATTCACAGAGTGCCGACAATGATTGGGAAAAAAATTAAACCTATTATAGCACAATTCAAATACCAGGACCAACAAAAAAAATTTCCGAAAGCTGCAAAAATAAAAAAAGTTGTGCACTTCTAATATAAATAAAAAATTCCAGCCAAGCAAATTCTTTGTTAAGGAACACTTTACTCAATAAACAAAAAAAAAAAAAAAAAAAAATTGAAGCTAAATAATTCAAGCTGAGGAATAGATACAAATATTTATGGACGAAATATGGAAAAAAATTTCTCAGGAAAGAGAAATTATCAAGGATACTAAGAATTAGGAATATAAAAGACATATTAGAGAAAATGTCTGCTTTTGTGGAATCTATTGCTGATTCTGATGGTAATTTTGTTTTTGACTAACCATTCCAATTATATTAATGATTCTGATGAGTTCTTCGATTTCTTTAATGATAGTTCAACTGTTACTCTGTTACATATAAATATACGTAGTTTACATTGTCATTACAATGAATTTTTAGTTATGATAGAATTTATAATATAAAACATAATCTTGATGTCATTATTCTAAATGAAATTGGATACAAGAAAATGAATTAAATTTATATAGATGGCTATGAAATGATGTGTAACTGTTGGAGTAGAAATAGATCAGGTGGTATTATAATGTATTATAAATTTAATACAATGAATTTACAATTCAAGCTATAACAATGGAAATTGCAGAATGTGTTTTATCCTATGATAATGAAAGTGACCTATATAGACTAACCATTTATAGAGATCACGTGTATTTCATAAGAGTTTGTGACTGAATTAAAATTAATAATATCAAATCTTAAATATAATCAGGTTATTTTAGTAGCTGACATAAATATTGATATTAGTTTAATAATGATGTAAATCAGTGGTTTTCAACCTTTTATGCTTCATGTACCCTTTGGAAATGAGTATGTAACTGGCATACCCTTTTATAGATAGATAGATAAAACTATAGTTATAGTATAACAATGGGAATAAAATAAAACAGACTTTGTTACTAGATCTAGCGACTTTTGAGCTCTCATGGCGACCTCAAAAAATTTTACTGTGTACCCCACCTTGAGAACCCCTAATGTAAATAATTATTTAAATTTGCTTGCTTCATTTCGATTTCTTTCGTACATTAATTTGTATACAAGATTGACAAATGTTTCTTACAGTTGTTTGGATCACATATTTATTCTGATAGTACTTTAAATTTCAATTTGGCCATTTACCAGAATGATATTATTGATCATTACCCCATTTTATTAAAATTTATTAAGAATACAGTTTACTTCAGAACAAAACATCAATAAAGAAATTTGCTATTCTTATATGAATTACGACATAGAAGATTTAATTAAATAATTGGATTTTGCATATGATGAGAATATTCAAATAAATACAATGTATGACATTTATGTAGATCAAATTAAGTCATTTATTCGACAAAGTACTACTAAGAAAAAATATTATCTAAAGGATTCCAGTTCAAAGAGTCGTAAGCCATAGATGAACTTGGAAATTTTGTCATTAATTAAGGAAAGAGAAATATCCTATGAACTGCATAGGAAATATCCTTTAATATTGATTTATAAAAACGAATATCAAAGAATGAGAAAATTACCCTTGCATCTATAAAAAGAACAAAAACTAAATTTTATGTAAATGAATTTAATAAATGTAATGAAATAGAATAAAACAGTGTCAAATTATTGATGGTATCTTAAATAATAAAATGTATAATAAAATTATATTGCTCAATATTAGTAATTTTGAGAAACTGGTAGGAAAATTTAACAAACATGTAAATAGTTCAAATTTATGTTCTAGTAACTCAGATTATATATATCCTACTGAATTCAACAAAACTCAATGTTTATGATAGAGATAATAGAAGAAATTAGTTGTATTATTGGTAGTCTTAAAAATAATAAATCAGCAGGATATGATGATATAAATTTAAAAATGCAAATAGTTGTAAAATATTATTTTAATTTTTGGTTGAGTTAATAAACAGCAGTTTTCAAAAAGGTATTTTTTCTCAGGCTTACAAATTGTTATTGTAAAATCTATTTACAAAAAAAGAGACAAAAATTGTTTTTATAATTATAGATCAATTTCTATTCTTCCCACCTTTTCTAAAGTTATTGAAACCATCATGAAAATAAGACTTAATAACTATTTAGAAAAAGTTTTCTTTTCATATAAGTTTCAGGAAAGGTTTAGGAAAGGTTTAGGTACTGAACATGCTATCTTACAGTTGACTACCAGTATTTATCAAGGAATAAATAATTCTGAAAAACCCTAGTCCTATTTCTTTATATATCTAAAGCTTTTAATACAGTTAGACATGATATTTTATTAAAGAAATTATATTTTTTAGGCTGAACACTACTAAATGGTTTGTTTTAATAATGTTGGAAATACTAAAATACTGATTAATAAAGGAGTTCCACAAGAATCTATTTTGGGACCTATTTTATTTTTAATTTATATAAACGATTTTTTTAATCAAAATTTAAAAGGAAAATCAATTACAGATGCTGATGATACAGTGCTTGTTTACAGAAAAGGAAATCAACATGATTTATTTCTTGATATTTCTACTGATTTAAATACTATTGCAAGCTGGTGTAACAAAAATGGATTAAAAATTAACTCTGATGAAACATGTTTTATGTATTTTTCATTCACCCTGACAACTTTTTTAAAAAATAAATTGCAATTTTGTAGTACACATTGTGTCAACAAAGTTTCTCATAATTGCTCAGAAATCAAACAAATTAAAACTACAAAATATTTGGGAGTTTTAATAGACAGCAATATGAAATGGAAATTACATGATAATATGATAATAAATAAAGTACAATTCTACCTAGTCAGATTGTACCATTTAAGAAAAATTATCTGTGGTAGATTTTTAATTACTCTTTATTTTATTTGGGTATAGTCTCTTTTAAAATATGGCTTGACTAGCTGGGTGAGGTGGTACTTATATGAATATTATTGAATGTGTTACTAAAGTACAACATAAATTCTTAAAAGTTATGATATTTCATAATAAAGTCTATATGACTAAAGTTATTTGTGATTATAAAATTATTAGTTTGAGATCACTATATATAGTGCAGCTGTTTTTTTTTAAATCCAACACTTTTACAGGTTAAATGTAAAGAATATGTTACTTGTTAATATGGTCTTTTATTTATAATTCCTAGAATAAAGAAATAGCTCATAAGCACTTTTTATTTTTAGATCCTAGAATATTTAATTTCTTACCTATTGAAATTAGAAATAAATGCTCATAGTGTTTTTTAAATTAAAAGTGAAAAATGTTATCATTACTGCTTCAAATATTGATTATAGTTGTACAATAATATTTTGTTTTTAACATAATGAAACACATATTTTACCACTAAAGACATCTATCTGAGTGTAATAATCCAATTTGGCATCTTAAATGAGCAAATTGCTCAATGGTCTGCTAAAATGTAAGTTTTTAGTTTTATTTATTTTGTTTATATCTTATTCTTTTTCTGACTTGCACTAATATTGTTTTCTGTTTGTATAGGCAAGTATTGTATTGCTATTTTGTTCTTATTAAATTCTATTCTGTTTCCAGAACTTAGTGGTTTTGGTTTCATTTTCTGAAGTTATGTGTTGAATGATACAATTAATTATAGAAATAATGAGATATTTTAAATAAGAAAAGATAATAAAGTGAAAAAAAATATTCAGTTTTTGGAAGATTTTCAAAGCGTAACAGAAAATGTATTAGCAATAGTACAATCAAATTCATAAATAGAACTTATAGGCTTAGTGGAACATGGAATAAGGTTAAAATAATTAGAAATAGTGATGCAGGAAGTGAGTATATAGTAATAACGATCACAACAGATAGCAAGGATGTTCTTTGAAGACCATTTGTGTCCATTTCTGGACTGTCACTTCAGAATTTACCAATGTCTGCAGAAATAGGATATCTTTTGTAAATGTATACACCGAAGAATAAAAACATTATGACCACATGCCTAATATGATATTGGTCCTCCACAAGCCACCAAAGCAGCTCTTACCCAGCGAGGCATGGATGCTATAAGATTTCTAAAGGTGTCTTATGGTATCTGGTATCAACATGTTACCAGCAGATCTTTTAACTCTTATATGTTATGTGGTTGAGCCCATGCAGATCGGATATGCTGTTCCAACACAAACCACAGATGCTTGATTGGATTGATGTCTGGGGAATATGGAGGCCAGGGTAATACCTGGAAGTCTTCCTCATGTTCCACAAATCATTCTTGAACAATCCCAGCAGTGTGGCATGGCACATTATCCTACTGAAAGAAGGCACTTAGAGGGGTATACCGTTGCCATGAAAATATGTACCTGGTCTGCAATGATGTTTAGGTAGGTTGTCTACATCAGAATTTCCTGCACATGAATGACTGGATCCAGGGTTTCCCAGCAGAACATTGCTTAAAGCATTACACTTCCTCTACTAGCTTTTTTTCGTCCCATGTTGCATCCCGGTGCCAACACTTCCCCAGGTAAACAACGCACACACATGCCCACATGGTGCAACAAGAAAAGAGATTCATCAGACCAGACAATCTTCTTCCAATCATTCAAAGTCCAGTTTTGATGCTCGTGTGTCCAATGTAGGCACTTTTGACAGTGAACCAAGATTAGCATAAGCACTCAGAGCAGCTTGCTGCTATGCAGTCCCATTTTCAGCGGGGTTCAATGTACTGTGTGTTGTGACACATTACTTCTGTCACCTGCATTCAAATTGCTGGCGAGTTGTGCCACAGTATCTCTTCTGTTGGCTTGTATCATATGGGATAGTCTTCGCTCACCTCTAGTATCGATGAGCAGTGGTCGGTCCACACCTTGCTAGTGGTTCCTGGTTTTTCCCTCCTTGGGCCATTTTTTGAAGGTACAAACCATGGCTGACTCTGAGCACCCTACAAACCCTGCCATCTCGGAAAAACTCTGACCCAGTTGTCTGGCCATTACAATTTGGCCTTTGTCAAACTCACTTGAGTCTGCTGCCTTTCCTATTTGAAGAACAAGAATAACACTGATTAACAGAGCTCAGTATCAGTTATTATTTATACCATTTCATGACCTTCACACATGCCATCGTTTACCTGCAGTTGCCTCAATTTGCACAAAGACATGCTGGTCGTAATGTTTTGGCTCTTTGGTGTATATTGTCTTAAATTATATTGCAAGGCTTGATCTAGGGAGGGGGCCATGCCCCCTCTCCCCTCTTTGAGAATACTAGCAACTGGAATGAAGGTAAAAAAAATATTAAATCTATATATAACCCATATTTTCAAGGAATTTATTAAAGACCACTTAAATAGAAAAAGTGTTTGCTGGAATGGTGTTCTGGTTAATTTTGAATCGATCTTGAACCCCTCCTTTCACTCAGATCACTTGTCCCCAATATTTTTCTAGATCCAGTTGCTTTGTGATGTTTTATGTGTTTGCCAATGCCAAGGTTTTAGTCATTCAGCATCATGTATCATTCATAGGTGAGAAATAACACTGTTAGAAATATATCTCTATATCAAGTATATTGTAATAACCCTTCTGAAAGGTGATTTTGTGAAATCTTTTTCTTTCAGGAATACATCCTTAGTGTGCAATGAAGTATTACTGTATTGTTAGTTTGTTAGTCTGTTAGTGCTAGTTTGTTAAATTTTTAACTTTTCTTTCAGGATTGCATGTCATCTTTACTAGATTTAATATTGGAAGGAAGTACCAATGATTCACCAAGTGATCTTGTTAACCAGGTTCAGGAATTAACAAGGTCTGCTGTGTTAATAACAGAATCGGATTTGATGTCACTGGTATGAAACTTAATGCCAATAATATAGCTAAGATTAAATGTTTTTACATTGCTTTTAATTTTACCTGAGTGTATTATCCAGATTTCCTATTGTCTTTATTACTCTAAAACAGGGTGATTCAAATCTGTCATCTTGATTCCATTTATTTATTGTGGGAATGCTATTCAATGTACATTTAAGCATTAAATATAATACAAATGATAAATTAAAATAATTGTTCTACAATTTTAAGGATATTCTACTTATGTATACAATCCCTGTAAGAGTAGAAGAAAAAAGTGCTAAATCTTACTAGCCTTAAAAGATGGCTCCACAATGGAAAAATTTATGTTTCATCATTTCATTGTACAAAATCAGGGATCAGAGTTCAGTGGCAATATTGAAATGAACTATGTATGGAAAAGATGCACTGAGTGATCATTCAATTAATGTATGGTATGAAATGTCTATGGATATGGGTTTGTGTGTTAAAGGAAACAAAAATCAGTGTTGTCAGTAATCTTAAGTATAGAGAAAAAATTCTCTTTAGTTAGGTAGCATATGAACCCATGACCATCTGAGAACTTATCAGTGTGTTCTACCATTGAACTACTCACTGGTGAGATCATCAGTGAGTAGATAATAGATCTCTATTATTTACCTGATCTCTATTACTCTTTTATTAATTACTATTATTATTAATAGAGAAGATCTCTATTACTCACTTGTGATTAGATTTTATACTATATTAGTAATAGTCACCACTGACTATTACATGGCCCAGCATCAAGAAGGACCAATCAGAACACACTCATATTTGGTGTTAAATGGATATTTATTGTAATAATAAATTATTACAACATGGAGGTAATTGAAGAGTTACATACTGAGTTGTTTAATAATGATTGTGTCCATCCCTTGCTTATATGACCTCATAGTGAGACATGGAGTCAAATGAATGTTTGATGTTGGATTGTAGAATAGTTATGTAAGCACTATGCACCTGTGCCGAAAGTTCGTCTACATTTGCCAGAATGTGCTGGTATTGTCTCAACCTCATTTTGACCATATTCCACACATTTTTGATGGGTGACAGATCAGGGGATCTAGCTGGCCATGGAATGATAGTACATTGTTTTGCCTCAGTATTCAACAGTGGCAGCTGCTGCATGGGGTCTTGCATTGTTTTGCTGAAATATGGCATGTTTGACAGTCTGCTGTAAAATGTTCGTGATGTAATGAGCACTGGTAATGGTGGTGTGGATCCGTAACTAGGGTAGATTTGTTTTCATAACTGATTGCACTCCACACCATAATCCCACATATTGGTGCTATATGCCTCATCCAAATACACTGCTCTCAGTGCCTCTTGCCAACCCTTCAATAGATGATAATTCTGCCATTTTATTTGAACAGATAGAAGCAGGATTCGCCAGTAAAGCTGAAGTTGTTGCACCACTGCCATCGCTTGATGCACCACTATAGTCTGACTACTTTGTGTTGGGATGCCAGAGGCAGTCTTAGCAATGGCCAGTGGGGTGTAGTCCAAAGTGATTAAATGGTCTCAAACTATTACTGCTGACATTGAAAGATTTTTTTTCCCTGATTACCACTGAAACCTGACTGTTGAGCAAGGCTGTATATGGGGCAGAGTGATCTGTTATAGCCAGCCTCTGAAGATGCCAATCTTCCTGTGGGGTTGTTTGTGGATGAGGTCCAGAACCTTCCTGATGTGTTTGTTGCCCATTTTTGAACCATTATCTGCATATTTAATGTACAACAGATACACTACATCCCACATGAGCCACAATTTCTTTATATGAAAGATTGCCTTCTCTCATGCCAACAATATGCTCTCTGTTGAACTTGTTCACCTGATGATGTGGAGCTTGCACCAGTCTGTGTGGCATATCTTAGCAACACCTGCACAAGAACTGATTAGCTGAACAAGACTATCACCCCTTTAAATACCCATGGGAAGGGTCCAGTCGCACCTTATCCAGAATGTTCTCATTAAGCCTGTAGCCAACACAATCACACTGATGATCTCGAAACTCTTATCACTCAGGAGCTCTGTTCCTTCCAAGTGTTCTGATTTTCATGAACAGCAGTGTAGTTTTGATGTAACGAGGGTTCTGATGATGAAAGAAGGGTTAGTTTATCAACCAGCTAAACATACTATCACTAGATATAGTATTTATACAGCCATCTGCACTTAATGAAGCATGTTGATGCAGTTCACTGACAACAAAAGTGCCAACCGTGCAATTTGTTGACAGCCAAAATTCTGTCAAAAAACTCCATCACGACATAATGGAGAAAACCAAAACGTCGTTGTAACATTACACTAGGAACAAAAATGCTGTCGCAACTTTGCGCTGAGAACAAAAATGCAGTCGCAACATTGCGCCAAGAACAAAAATGCAGTCGCAGCATTATGTTGAAAATGTCAAATGCCGATAATAAGACATGTTGCAAGAAAAGCATCAGTGAACTCTATTATCATCAGAATTTACTGATGCTATTAATTTAAATTAAAAATTTCCCTTTGTTGTTTATCTGTTCATCTGTATACATTCAACAGTTTTGTGTTTAGAGATATATGTTAAAACATTTTTTGGGTCAAATAGATATTGATGAAATATTATGATTCACACTTTCAGCATTCCCCAAAAGTTTAAATTGCGGCCTCAGAAAGAGGGCGAGACCTAGGATGCGGTGGATAGACAATGTCAAACAGAACCTTGTTAGAATTGCTGTGCAATGACCAGATGCAGCAGATGTAGCTCAGGACAGATATGCTTGTTAGAACTAAATTGCATGTCTCCATGCATGTTGCATGTCTCCATGGGCCTTGATTGCTTAAGGATGATGATGATGAATGTTGAAAAAAATTTAAAATTGCAAAATTTCAAACAAATATTGCAAAGTGATGTATTTATGCTAGAAATTTGAATTTTTAGTTTCTTGAAATTTTTGTTGGTGGATAATTGAAAAATACTTTTTTCATTGAATTAGTACTAAAATATTATAATTCGCATTTTTTAATTTTTTCAGAAGGTTTTTAATAATATAACAAGTGATCTATTTATCCTAGAAATTTGAAATTTTTATGGTAGAATGTAATGGTTAAGAGGCTACAAACTCATTGAAAACATTTGAATTGGGGAGCATAAGCTGGAAGTTATGTTTTGGCTTTTCTTGATAATGTCAAATAAATCTTAACATTCAATTAGTGGAGTTGTTTAACTTCTGAGTGGTACTTTGCCCACAATGGGCTAAATGGCCAGGTGACAAGGATCAGAAGACTGAGAAGGTTGGAGTAAAGGGACCCACTGGAAGCTGTTAGGAAACAAGAGATGGTAACCTCCCGTCAAGACCATGTAGCATGTTCTTTAACATGCACAGTGTATGGCTCTCCCACACACCGCACTACAGCTTTACTTTCCATCTGATTGGCAATGGCCTTTCCAAGCCAATAGGTGTCCCCTATTGACCGAGGTTTTTGCGGAGATAAATCTCGACTCTTGCCCAGGTGGGATTCGAACTTGAGAACTGCAGATTATGAGGAATCACCAGCAGCTACTATTGATCTTGAATGAACGAATGCAATTCAAGTTTATGGAAACGAGTTCTCTGCATTTCAACAAGGAAAGAAGATTATAAATGTTAAAATGATGTTAAATGAAATTGAAATTTGTAAAGAGATGAAACAAGAAAAGAATTTTTGAAATTAATAGGACATAGTTTCCTCTGATTAAAAAAATGATTCATAATAAAATACAGGATATAAATATGAAATATAGGAATCTCATTTTTGAAGTTTTTATTACTCCTTGAGAGTTTTAATTCGAACTAACAGATGATGGAAAAACGAAAATAGTTCTATTCTGTTAGTACTTATAAAACATAAAAAGTATTTGCCTATTATTCCTTGAAATTAAAACGTTGCTTTTCTTACATCCTGTCATAAAATGGAGTGGATTGTTCAGTCAATGTAATATCTTTTGATATTGATATTTTAAATTTCTATCCTGAATAGATTCACTTGAATTATTCGTTAAAAATTTCGTTGTTTTTTTCCATATTTAGTGACCTCTAATGATGTAAATTCAAACTATCAAAGGATTTGAAAAATGCCAATAATAATTTTTCATTGGTAAGTATTTCCATGGTCGAGTGGTTAGCATGCTTGGCTGCTGATCTAAGGGATCTGGGGTTGAGCCCCAAATAAGGCATGGATGTTTGCATTGTTTTTCTGCTGAGGTCCATCCATCCTCACAGACCTTCTACTCTTGCATATAAACTGACAGGCTCGTGTCAGACCTCTGTGGCAAGTAGCTGCTTGAGGGAATATATATTTATTTATTTATTATTTAAAAATCCAACTAAAAAGAATTTTTGAATTACTCTTAAAACAAAAAAATTTACATTTTCCCATCTGCTTTAGGATAACCTCAATTGCCTCATGACTTTCACATTCCGTCATCAAAATTTAAAATTTCTAGTAAATGTATCGTTTGCAATATTTGTTCAAAATTATGCAATTTCGAAAAATTTTCACCATTAGAGAGCACAATTTAAACTCTCAGGAGAATTGGAAGGTTTGCACCTTCCAAATCATAATATTTCATAATACCCATCTGACCCAAAAAGAATTTTTATCTCCTAAAATATTTTACTACATGTACAAAAGAGCGAAAAGCAATAGGATGATTAGTAGCAAGCAAGTAGAAGTATATTAAGTAGAAGGAAATTAATGAGCAGCATTTTTGTTCTTGGTGTTATGTACAGGCGGTGTTTGCATGTGGCATTTTTGTTCACAGTGATTTAGATTATGGCATTTTGTAAAGGCAGTGTTTTGGTTCATACTGTTTTGTAAAGGTGCCATTTTGTGTAGATGGCATTTTGTATGCTGTTTTTACTAGTGGCATTTTTGTATGCAGCGTTATGTAGAGTCAGCATTTTTATTGAATCATATTGCACATGCAGCATTTTTTCATTCTCTGTTTTGTCAGTGGTGTTTGTGTATTTTGCATTTTTTTGGTGCTGTTCTGTCATGGAACCCCCTTCAGTCATACCTGAATCAAGTCATGAAATCTGTTTTTAACTGTGAAGTCACACCCAACTGTAGTTGTGTTGCATAATTAGAAACCAGACTGAACAGATTAATGTATTCACAGGTGAGAGCCTAGGGACATGAATTATGAAATTATGAGGAGGTATGAATTTCATATTCATCAAGCTGAAGACTGTTTTCCCCCTTTTACTTTCATAGCCATACAGTTGCACTTTCAGTTTTGAAATCTACCTAATTCTCAGAAAAGACTGTGTGCTGCTATGTTTTTTGGGTCATAGAAACTTGTCAGTTAATCTCAGTAGAAAGCATCATTTAAAAATATCTAGAGGTGTTGTGTATCTAATGCAGTGGATGGGATCAAAGATGACAACTTGTTGGAATCAGTAGAAGTCTAAGAAAGTGAATCTCATAAAAGTAAGTTCTACCAATGACAAAGTTTTACATGAGGATGAATGATTAGCATACTGTGTTTAGAAACTTTTCTGTTTCTAGCAGTCAGGTAATTAGCATGCATGGCTACACAGCAAAGAGATCTGGGTTTGAACCTCTGATAAAGCATGGAAGTTTTTTCTTATTTCTGATATATGTTGTATTCTGAGCTAAACATAGATGACAATCACAGATTTACCTGGTGTACTTCTGGAGGCATCATCACAAGGAAAAAGTAGTGGACAAAGCCTACCTAAATATACAATCTGATCTCTGACCAGTTCCGTATGACAAAGGCCTTCCCATTCCCGAACCTCCAAAAGAATTTTCCATCGATTCAGATGATGGAAAACCGACCTCAGGTCTCTGCAGCCTTCGATGTCGAATGATGATCCATGTCTCCCATGGTGTGTCATCTGCACCACACATTCTCACCAAAGAAGAAATGAATGATCTTGTTCACGATCTGGAGTGCCAAGGCAGAGTTACTTGGATCAAGACTTAAACAATGGAATCTTCTCAAGGAAAATGTTCAAGTGACTTCGTTTCAAACTCGTCATGAACAGTTTGCACCTTACTTCAGAAAGGAAGATGACCTTGTGTTCTGCTCCAATGTAGATGGCCAGATGAAGATCTTAGGAATCAAACATGACCCTCAAGAATGGCGACCATTCATAGACTCCTCGAAATTGAGTCTCAAGGTGGTGTTGCTGCATAATGGAAATTGACTTCCATTTATTCTGGTCAGACATGCTATCTACATGAAAGAAACCTATGACAACCTAAAACAGCTGTTGAACTATCTTCAATACAGCAAGTATGACTGGCATCTGTGTTGCGACTTGAAGGTAGTGGCTCTGTTGATGGGTCTGCAGCTGGGATATATGTAGTACTCCTGTTTCTTATGTGAATGGGACAGCCGAGCAAAGACTTTGCACTATGTGAAGAGAAACTGGCCTCAGAGGAAATCTCTGAAGGTTGGAGAGAAGAATGTTGAATACCAGCACTGGTACAAATGCACAAAATCCTGCTACTGTCCCTATACATCAAACTCTGTGTGATGAAAAACTTCGTAAAAGCCATGGACCGGACTGCATCAGCTTTCAAGTACTTGGCTGACAAATTCCCTTGACTCAGCGAAGCAAAAATTAAAGAGGGAATTTTTGTGGGTCCTCAGATCTGCGAGCTGTTCAGAGACCAGATGTTCGACAGCCTGCTTCAGAATGATGAGAAAAAGGCTTGGGACGCATTTTGTCTGATGCCAACTAAATTTCTCAGGAATGTCAGAGCAGACAACTACAAGAAACTGGTTAAGGACATGTTGTCTCTGTATCACAAACTTTGCTGCAATATGTCCTTAAGGATCCACTTTCTCCATTCCCACTTAGATTTCTTCCCTGACAAATGTGGCATGGTTAGTGATGAGCATGGTGAATGTTTTCACCAGGACATTACAACATTGGAGAAACAATACCAAGGAAACTGGTCCACTTCAATGTTGGCTTACTACTGTTGGATGCTCACCACAGATGATCCTGAGCAGCTGTACAAGCGATGAGCAAAGTGACGTCTGAAGTAGAAGCAGAGTTTTACTGATATGTGTCATATGTACGTATTGCTCTATTACATAAGAAACTATTGCTGATTTCTCAGAAATTGTAGCCAATTTTGCATTTTTATTGTCATATTCGTGTTTATCACCTTGAAATCTTTAAGAAATGGCTACTTTTTATCTCAGAGGCATAACTTTTATGAAAATTTGTTGTCCAAGTGTTATTAATAAAACTTTCTCTGTATACATTGCAAAGGTAAATAAGAGGTCATCGCAGGCACCCGAACTCTTGCTTCTACTGGCATTGTCGAATTCTACATTGGAAGAAGGCTTCCAGTGTAGATGGCTTCAGCCTTTAGTGGTGAGGGAATGGTTTTTTCCCCCATGTCTGTGATTAGGGGGCTGTTTGATATTGTCGGCATTCCCTCTCTCAATAAACATAGTTTCTTGAAACATCCCACTAAACATTTTCTCTCCATAGGTAATTGGAATATGAGGATTCTGCACAGAGCTTATTCTTTTGATTTCCACACAAGAATTCCACTGTTATAATATAGATATTCTTGGCTTGCAAGAGATGAGATGGGGACAGGTGAAGGTCAGATTCTTAAAAATAATCTTAAATTTTTCTTTCCAGGGAGGGAAGATAATAAGCATCTCCAAGGCATAGGTCTACTTCTCAGCAGACACGCTAGTGATGCTCTTCTAAGATATGAGTGCATTAATGAAAGATTTCTTATAGCAAAATTTCAGACAAGCATTAAAGACTTGAATGCTATCTGCTGTTATGACCTCCCCCTTCTCTGGATGCTGATGAGAATGAGAAGGATAGTTTTATGGACAATATCAGGATATTTTAAATTCTGTCGCAAAAGGACCCTTGTTCTAGGTGACTTCAATGGCAAAGTTGGTACTGACTCTGACCTTTGGGGAGTGGTAATAGGCCCTTTTGGTATTGGTAGCTGCAATGGGCAACGTCTCCTACAGGTAAGCAAACTTAATGGTTTCAGAATAACTAATTTATTACAAACACTGTGATATACATAAGTACACATGGGTTTCACCTGATGGGTTGCATAAGAATACAATTAATTAAATATTAATTAACAGCAAATGGACTAATTCTGTTAGGAATACCAGGTAATATAGCGGAACTGAAATTGGATCTGACCATTACCTTGTTAAAAGTGTCTTGCATCTTAAACTTAAGAAATGTTGTGCTAAGATTAGGAAACTTACCTTTAATTCTGAAGCTGTGAAAGACCCAGTTATAGCTAAAGCTTATCATGATAGGTTACTTAGTTATTATGACAGTCATGGTTTGCTTACTACTAAAGTTGAGGAAGAATGGGACCATTTTAAACAGGCTTTTTTGGAAACTAATAGTACTCTTTTAGGGAAAAAAGGAGCGGAGGAGGCAAAATTATTTGAGTGATAAGACACTTGAGCTTATTTCAGAAAGAAAGAACTGCAGTAATGTCCTTAATCAATACCCTACTAATCTTGATAGAAAGCATTACAGAGAGCTTAATAAACATGTAAAGGATCAGTTAGCTGCTGATAAGAATCTCTGGCTTGGCTGACAAAACCAAGAAAGCAATTAGACAGCACAACAGCAGAGAGCTGTACCAGAGAGTTAATGTTTTGTGTGGTAGAAAATGGACAGGTATGCAGGGATTGAAGGATAAACAAGGTAAGGTTATAGAATGTGAGGATTCTGTCATGGCTAGGTGTGCTGAACATTTCAGTGATGTTCTAAACAATGTGGTTAGTTCTACTTCCATTGTAATGATGATAGATGCATTGGTGGCTTTAATGTTGGCCTTTTAACACAATCTGAAGTTATTTTGGCTATCTCTAAACTTAAACTGAAATTACTACAGAAATGCTTAGAGCTGGGAGTGTTTCGGTTACCACTTGGATGACTGAAATTTTGAATATCTTTAATGATAAAGCCATTTATCTTAAGGATTTTACCAGAGCTATTGTTATCCATATTTTTTTAAAAAAGATGATTGCAATTCTTGTTATAACTATAAGGGTATCAGCCTACTTTCTGTTCCAGGTAAAGTTCTCTGCATGATTATATTTAATGGTAGTAAGAATCTGGTTTACAGGCAATTGCATGATGAGCAATATGGATTCAGAAGTGGTGGGGATTGGTAGATCAGATATTTTCACTTAGGCAGATTCTTGAGAAATGTTTAGAGTTTCAGAAACCTGTAGTTACAAGCTTTGTTGATATTAAAATGGCTTTTGGCTCTGTTAATCATCATAATTTGTGGCTGATCGTGAGGTCGTATGGCATATCAGACAAGTTAGTTAACGTAATGAAAGCTCTCTATCATAACACTGAGTTGTGTGAGAGTTGGTAAGGCTTGTAGCAATTGGTTTAGCATTGTTTCTGGTGTTCAACAAGGGTGCATGTTGTCTCCTTTTCTCTTTAGTTTGGTTATTGATTATGTTATGCGAAATTCACTGCAAGGGAAAGATTTTGGCCTTAAATGGTCTGGAGATCTGAAAATTTCTGATTTAGATTATGCTGATGATTTAGCCCTTTTGGCAAATGATGTTGATGGGATCGAACTCTTTCAATTGAGCTGTTGATGAGACTGGTAGTAGAGTAGGTTTGGTTATAAACACAGAGGAAACTAAAGTGATGAAAATTGGTCAGTCAAGCTGTGATTCAGTTAATCTGAATGGTTGCAGTCTTGAGCAAGTGTCACAATTTAATTATCTTAAGAGCTATGTAACAGATACTGGTGATTTGTGGCATGAGATTAACGGACACATAGGAATTGCTGCTGGGACTTATAAGAGTCTATGGAGAGTGTGGAGAAATAGGTGTATACTCCTAAAAACTAAAATTAGACTGTATAATAGTTCAGTTCTTTCTAGGGTTAGTTATGGTAGTTGAAACATGGATGCTTTGTAAACAAGATAACAGGAAACTTGATGATTTTGTTTCTAGATGCTTATACAGTATCTTGGGCATTAAGTGGTTCAACGTTTTAAATGATGAGGTTTGGCAAAGGATTTGGCAACCTTCTTTAAGCATCATATTGTGCAGAGGGAAACTACATTGGTTTGGCCATGTTGCCCATATGGATAATTGTAGATTAGTGTGTAAGGTTATGAAGAGTATGCCTAAATGCCTTAGAAAGAGGGGGAGATGTAGGATGCAGTGGACAGACGATGTCAAACAGGACTTTGCTAGAATTGGTATGCAATGGCCAGATGCAGCAGATGCAGCAGATGTAGCTCAGGAGAGAGATTCTTGGAGAACTAAATTGCACTGCGTGGTTGGACCTCCATTGCCCTTGGCTGCTTGAGAATGAGGATGGATGGGTATGGACTGGAGTAGCATAATATAGAATCTAATGAAAACCCCAACTTCTTATTTTTTTTCAACCCTAAGTAATGTAGTGTTACATCCGTGGCCAAGTGGTTAGTGTACATGACTACTGATCAAGGGGACCTTGGTTCGAGCCCTGGATAAAGCATGGATGTTTGTGTTGTTTTTCTGCTGAGGTCCCACCATCCTCAGACCTTCTGCCATGGCATATATACTGACAGGCTCCTGTCAGACCTCTGTGGCAAGCAGCTGCTTGAGGTGATATTTATTTTATTACATGTTGACTTTAATGTCAAAAAAAATTTTTTTTTTGGAAAAAATTTCACTGACTTGCTGGATAAAGTGAAGTATATGGTGACGAACTGGGTTCTTTTACTTCTTAGTGGCTTTTTTTTGCACACAATGTGCTAAATGGCCAGGTTGCAAGGACCCTGAAGGCTGAGAAGGTTGGGGCAGGGGATCCACTGGATAGCTGTTAGGAGACAGATGGTCTAAATCAGAAATTTTGAAATCTCTAGACCATTTAAAGCCAAAATCTTTCCCTTGCAAAGAATTTTGCATAACATAATTAATAACCAATCAAAACAGAAAAGGAGACAAAATGCACCCTTGTCTAACTTCACTAGCAATGCTAAACCAATCACTGAAAGACGTACCAACTCTCACACACGACTCAGTGTTACTATAGAGAGCTTTCATTACACTTACTAACTTATCAGGTATTTCATATGATCTAACAACCAACCACAAATTATGTCGATCAACAGAGTCAAAAGTCTTTTTGAAATCTATAAAGCTAGTAACCACAGGTTTCTGAAGCTCGAAACGTTTCTCAAGAATCTGCCTAAGTGAAAATATTTTATCTATACATCCCTTACCACTTCTGAATCCACACTGTTCATCATGCAGTTGTCCATCAACCGAATTCTTAATTCTATTAAGTATAATCAAGTAAAGAACTTTAACTGGAACAGAAAGTAAATTAATTCCCCTATAATTATCAGAAGAACTGTGATTTACCTTCTTTAAAAATTGGGACAATGATAGCTCTAGTGATATCCTTAGGAACAACACCTGTATCATAAAAAATATTCAAAATTTCAGTCAGCCATGTGATAACACAAATGTTTCCTGCTCTAAGCATTTCAGTGGCGATTTCGTCCATCCCTAGGGATTTATGCAGTTTTAATTTATAGATAGGCAAAGTGATTTTGGAATGTGATATAGGGCCATCATTAAAGCCAGTAATTCATCTATCCTTGTTACAAACAATGGGAGTAGAAAAAATCACATTATTTGGAACTTCTCTGAAATGCTCAGCTCACCTAGACATCACAGAATCCTCACCTTCAACCACCTTGCCATGTTTATCCCTTAATCGCTGTGTACCTATCTGTTTCTTCCCACACAAAACATTAACAATCTGCCACAACCCCCTCCCTGCTGTTGTGTTAACTGCTTCCTATGCTTTGTCAGCTAAGCTATCAAGCCAAAGATTCTTATCTGTAGTTAACTGATCCTTTACACATTTATTAAACTCTTTGTAATGCTGTCCATTAGGACTAGTAGGGTGTTCATTCATATTCCTGTCTACCTTCTTTCAGAAATAAATTCCATAGCCTTATCACTCAAGTAATATGTTACCTTTGTTCCTCTTTACCCAAAAGCTACTGTTGGTTTCAATAAAAGCCTGTTTAAACTGATCATATTCTTTCTCAACATTAGCAGTAGGCAAACCACTATTGTCATAATGACTACCATGGTATGCTTGGGCTATATCAAGATCTTTCAGACCTTAGTATTAAAAGTAGTCAGGGGCATAGCCATGAGGGGGGATGGGGGGAGGCTCCCCTGCAAAGTAATTCAGAGTTGGCAAAATTCTAAGTGACTTCGTAAAATCTAAATGAGTTGTAAAAATTTGTAATCTTTTTTTTTTGCAAAATCAAGGGGAGTTTCAAAATCGAGGCAACTTGGCAAATCTAGGACAGTTTGGAAAATGGAGAGATGGCAAAATTTAGAGCAGTTGGCAAAATTCGAAGCCACTTAGTAAAATACAGGTGAGTTGGCAAAATTGGGACAACTTGGCAAAATCTTGGGGAGTTGGCAAAATTCAGTTGAGATGTAAAAATTGGGATTTTTTTCCGTAAAATTATGGCCAGTTGGCAAAACTTAGGGAGTTAGCAAAATCTAGGAACAGTTGGCAAAATTCGGAGTGACTTGGCAAAATCGTGGGGAGTTGGCAAAATTCAGGTAAGATGTAAAAATTTGGATTTTTTCTGTAAAATTATGGCAAGTTGTCAAAATCTAGGGGCAGTGACAAAATTCAGGTGAGATGTGAAAATTGCAATCTTTTTTCTTTAAAATTATGGTGTGTTAGCAAAATCGAGGCAACTTCGCAATATTTAGGAGAGTTGGCAAATCTTTGGGGAGCTGGCAAAATTGAGAGCAACTTTGCAAAAATCAGGTGAGATGTAAAAATTTGGATTTTTTTTCTGTAAAATTGTGGCGAGATGGCAAAATCGAGGAAACTTGGCAGAATCTAGAGCAGTTGACAAAATTCGAATCCACTTGGTAAAATACAGGCGAGTTGTGAAAATTGGGATTTTTTTGTGAGAATTGACAAAATCGAGAAAACTTGGCAAAATTTTGGGGAGTTTGAAAAATTTGAAGTGACTTGGCAAATTCAGGAGAGATGTAAAAATTGGGATTGTTTTGCGAAATTAAGGCGAGGTTGTAAAATCGAGGCATCTTGGCAAAATCTAAGGAAGTTGGCAAAACTGGAAACCACTTGGTAAAGTACAGGTGAGTTGTAAAAATTGGGATTGGTTTTGTGAAATTAAGGAGAGTTGGAAAAACCAAGAACTCTTGACAAAATTCGAATCCACTTAATAAAATATAGGTGATTTGTGAAAATTGGGATTTATTTTGTGAAATTAAGGAGTGTTGGACAAATCGAGGAAACTTAACAAAATGTAGGGCAGTTGGCAAAATTTGAAGCCACTTGGTAAAATACAGGGGGTTGTAAAAATTGTGCCTTGTGCAATTAAGGATAGTTGATAAAATTCGAAGTGACCTGGCAAATTCAGGGAAGATGTAAAAATTACGATTTTTTTCAGTAAAATTATGGCGAGTTGGCAAAATCTATGGTAGTTGGCAAAATTCAAATCCGCTTGGTTAAATATAGACTAGG
The DNA here is from genome assembly GCA_038380435.1 of Ryuthela nishihirai. Taxonomy (NCBI): domain Eukaryota; kingdom Metazoa; phylum Arthropoda; class Arachnida; order Araneae; family Heptathelidae; genus Ryuthela; species Ryuthela nishihirai. The sequence goes on along the minus strand of JAWZYU010000003.1, from coordinate 87,439,816 downwards.
TGTGATAACTGGAATAGGGTTTGTGAAATTAAGGATAGTTGACAAAATCGAGAAAACTTGGCACAATATTGGAGAGTTTAAAAATTTTAAAGTGACTTAACAAATAAGGAGAGATATAAAGATTGGATTGGGATCGGTTTTGTGAAATTAAGGAGAGTTGGTCAAATGAAGGAAACTCCACACTTACTTGCTACAATTCAGACAATATGTAAATATTAGGATAATTCTGTGAAATTATGGCTAGTTGGCAAAATTGAAAGTCAAAATGGCACGGCAAAATGCAATGCAAGAGAATTGTGACATGAGAATTGTCCATGGACACGGAGCAAAAATTTAGACATTATTTGTGCCCAGTTGGCAAAATTTGATATCCGAGCTCGAAAATATATGATTTCTCCCCCTCCAACCATAGTCCTTCGCCACACCCCTGAAAGTAGTTCTCTTAACCTTGGCACAACATTTCTTAAGCTTCAGTTGCAAGACACTTTTGACCAAGTAATGGTCAGACCCAATTTCTGCTCCCCTGTTTGATCTGGGATTACTAACCAAACTAGCCCATTTGTTGTTAATTTAAAATACAATCTATCATATTCCTGTGCAATCCGTCAGGTAAAACCTACATGTATTTATAAATATCCCATTGTTTGTGACCAACTTTAGCATTGAAGTCACCTAGCACAAGAGAAATATCTCCTTGACAGAATTCAAAATATCCTGAAGTTGTCTGTAAGACATCTCATTCTCATCAGAGTCCTCCATGGGGGCATAACAACAGATGAATGTTATCTGTTGTTATGCCCCCATGGACTTACAAATCATCCATTAATTTTTAAACCATTAACTTTTAAATTTAGCTGTAAGAAATCTTTCATTTAATGCAATCATATCTTAGAAGAGCATTACTTGCATGCCTGCTGAAAAGCAAACCTACATCTTGGATATGCTTTCCATCCTCCTTCCCTGAAAAGAGAAATTTAAAATTATTTTTTGAGAATCTGGCCATCTGGTCTTTTGCAACCTGGATTTCTGGTTGTTACTTGTCCATCTGGTCTTTTGCAAGCCTAGAATTTCTAGGTTATAATGCTGGAATTCCTTTGTGAGGATGTCAAGAGAATTATCTCTATGCAATGTCCTCATGTTCCATGTACCTGTGTAGAGAAAATGATATGTAGATATGTAGGATTAAAAAAAAAACTAGGTTGATAGAGAGAGATAGGGCCTAAAATATCAAACAGCCCCCTAATCACAGGGCATGACCCATTCCCCCACTGCTAAAGCTGAAGTTCACTTCAGGCACCACATTTTCAAGTACCAGAATCTTGGTAGAAACTGACCTGCCTGAGACATGTTACTCCAGTAAGGGTTTAGTGATGCCTAACTAGCTAATTGAGGGTTCTGATACCTACAATGATCTCTGATCAGGATTATCCACCAGCTGATATAAGGTATCCTGTGCCTTTGTTCACTTAGGGCTGGCAACCCACAGGCAAACAGAAAATGCAGGCAGATTTTCCCTCAACTGAGGTCCACTAGTGCAGCAAGTCCAAGATCCATAATCAAGCTCAAAGCCATGAACCATTCCATTCTAACAGGTATAAATGGTCAGCACCAGGACCTGTGAAGTTGACCACTCCTCAACAGGGCAGAAAAAAAGAAAGGAAAACGTAGCTCTGGAAATGTTAATCTTTGCCACCAACAGCAAATAGGCAAAATAAATTTTAAATTTTTGTACAATAAGTTGGGTTACTTTTTGAGTGTTTAGTCAGTTTTCATAAATTTTCCTTAGGAACTTTCATAATTTAATTAGGTTTTTGATCAAAGCAGTTGCTTAAACATACATGATCTTTTGGTGCCACTCACGTGTAGAAGTAGCTGGTACAAAATGAGGATTACTTCGATTAGTGTTTCACAATCTATGGTATGCATCCCTTTTGGTGTGTGCAAATTCTTATTAGGGAATATGTGAAAAAAATCTGCCAATGGTGGGTGATGCAGTTTTATTAAAAAACCCCCATCAAAATATCACTTAACATATGGCCATTTCTTGTTTATTTCACTTGGTGTAAAATATTCTATATTGACCCTAAAGGAGAAGTGGGGATTCATCTTAAGGACCACATAAAAGTATGAATTCCCTGAAATAATTATCATATTATTAAGTATAGATTTTGACAATAATTATTTTTCCACTTTATAAATTATTATTTTTTGTTATATTAATTATTTGTGTATTTATGTGACATGAGGGGTGAAGTACATGTTTTTTATATTAAAAAGCCAATATCAGCAGATATATTTAGCTTTTCATTGTTATTAGTTCCCATGAACCCTTCTGAAGTATGCTAACATTTAATATATTTTATGAGAGATCACATGACAGTGTCTATTGTCATGTGTGGTCTATTGCAGATTTGCACAGCTCATTTGTGCCACTTCTACTCATGCAGGGATAAATAGGAATACTGGTTGGATGTAGCAATGTGAAGCTATGCCCAAAAATCTGATGTCAAAGCTGAATCAAAATATATGTGAAATTGAATGTTTGAAGGTCTGTTTTTTTAGCTTCCCCACTGTGCCAATAATTAACGAACTCTTTTAAATGAATGTAAGATGCTTCAAAAGTATGAACAATTAGAATCCACAGATAATCTGAAGTCTTTTTTTTTCTGGAGACAGAAAAGCTTCTCTCTCTATAAGATGTCATAAACATTGAAAAAGCAGAAAGAAAAAAATAAGTTTCAATTTAATTATGTTATAAATATTATAAATTCACACTTTTGATTGTACACAAACTTTTGATTGTATACTTACTATATTATGAAACAAAGTGAATATGAAAGTATATTATATTATATTTTATTTCAGGTTTCATTTCTTCGATTAGTTGAAAGTGATAGTCAAGATGATAATTTAAAGAAAATGTTGAATTCTTTAGTGAGCAACCTTCCATCTCCCCATGTACCTATTCCATGTGGGACACAAAATGCCAATAGTCATCGTACAAGTACTCCAAGTGCAAATGCAGTAGATAATCTTGCATACACACCTTCTATGAAAAGGAGCCTTCTTGGTAAAGGTGTAGATATTATCTAATTTGTTTAAATATTATCAAATGAAATAAACAATTCTAGACATGTGTATGGACACTTTACACAGAGGTGTCATAATATAATTAAAAGATATGATGATATGTGAACTGAAAGCTATATTCTGAGATCTATAAATAAATTTTATAAAAAAAATAAGGCTCCAGTGAAATATAAATTGATTTTAATAATATTCACCCAATTTTTAATTATGAAAGCTGGAACATTTTAAGTTTATATTGAATCAAAAGTTACCAAAGCATAAACAATTACTGTTATGTTAAGCCATTTACTAGTTTGGTTTTTAGAAGTTATTGTTATCATTCTTTAAGTATTGATCAATTTTTTTAGAAAATTATATGAGTTGCAGCTTTAAATTTGACACTCATTGATATAATATTGTAAGTTGTCATTACCATATACACTTAATTGGCAGTTTATTAGGTACACCTACTTAGTAGCACGTTGCATCTACTTTGGCCACCAGAACAGTCTGAATTCCTTGGGTATAAACCTTACAAGATACTGGATGTTTTGTGTAGGAATGTTGTACCATGTGGAAATGATTGTGCCATGCAGTTGCTGCAAATTGGATGGTGGCAATGACACAATCTTGCTGCAAACAGTCTTACCACCTCATTCCAAAGATGCTTCATAGGGTTTAGATCTGGAGAATGTGCAGGCCAATGAAGGAAGGTTTCTCTCTATATAAAGGTTTCTCTTTTAAAAAACTCATCGGCATGTCTGGAACCATTTGGTGATAAGTGCCTTGTGAGTAGGTGAATTATCATGCTGAATGTGTCCATCTGAGTGAAGATAAGCTACCCATGAAGGGAGGAAGGGTTCAAAAACTGTGTGACATTCAGATGTTCTTTGATGAGTATTCATTGAAAGATGATTTTCTGTTGCACAATGGAACATAGACATTTACCTGAGAATGTGAGATGGATGGTGATTGGACTAATCGAAGGAGGAAAATCATAAGTATAGCTGCAAGATAGCTCATCGTCAGCCCTGCTACAGTCAACAGGCAGTGGTTTTCAGAGAGAAATAATGTTTCCAGAAGACCATTTACGTAAGAAGTTTGTTCCCTATGATTTATTCATAGGAGTCACTAAAGGGCAACAACAGTAAATGAAGATATTTTTCTTTGATTTACAGCTCAAAGACAAGATAGTGGGTGAACATGTAAATTAGAATGCAAATCTATTTACAACATGTAAATTAGAATGCAAATCTAATTTACATGTTCAGTAAATTATATAGTATCACAGAGTTACCTGTTGACTTTGAAGTCAATAAATCAATAAATAGTTTTGTGGAAAAAAGTTTTGTTGATATGCTCATGTCAGCAAAACTTTTTTCCAAAAAACTATTTATTAGAATGCAAATGCTTTGAGAGATCAGTTAAGGGTTATTATGGAGATTATTAAGGATTATTAAGGATTATTAATAAAGAGTATCAAACTTATTCATTTGTTGTTGATGAAATATAGATTCCAGAGATATTACCCAGTTGCAGTGTTTATCTGTAGTAGCAATGTGAATTTTGTTGTTATGGAAGAACATTTGAAACTTATTCCAATGCATGACACTATAACTGGTGCAGATATTTTCTGTTATAAAATTTGCTATAAAAATATCATTTTGCTATAAAAATATCAACTACCACTTAAAAACTTGTGTGTTTAGTGACTGATGGCTCTTGGAATGAGTGGTTTCAAGAATGGTGTTGGTGAGAGTCTAAATTCAAAACTGTGCTGTAAAATTCCCAATTTCCACTGCACAATTCATCAGGTAACATTGCATGGTAAAATAATTAATCCACATTTAAAAATTAGTAGGCTCCTGTCAGACCTCTGTGGCAAGCAGCTGCTTGAGGGGGTATAATAATAATAATAATAATAATAATAATAATAATAATAATAATAATAATAATAATAATAAAGTATCAATTATCAACGTTGTACATCCACAAGGATAAATCATAGGGAGTTTGTTCATCTCTGGTATGGAAACAGAGTATGATGATTTTCCATATTATACAGAAGTTAGCTGGTTGTCTTGTCATAGAGTGCTGGAAAGTTTTTATGATATGAGAAATGAAATTATTATATTCTTAGAAATGAAACAAGATGTTATCAAGATAAAAAGCATGAAATAGATTCAAGATCTGGCATTCTTAGTTGATATTATAATGCATTAAACATGTTAAGTGTACAACTTAAGGTAAAAAAACAACTAGTTACATCCATTCGTGAGAGCATAAAAACTTTTCGAATGAAATTTCAGCTATGGGAATTCAATTGAAGAATGCTAATTTTGATCTAGCAGTGATTGCTCTAGATGCAGTTCACTCAGACTGAAGGATTTGTAATTTCAAACAAATTTTTAAACTTGCAAATCTTTAAGTCTTAGTGAATCACACCTAGAATTCACTTCCTGTGTGCAAAATATTGGATTGTTAAATAGTGAATTTGAAATTAGATTTTCAATTTTAAGCTCTGTGAAGAAAAATTTGTCAGTTTACAACATCCTTTAATACAATGAGAAGGCAGAATAAAAGTTACAAATGGAGATTATTGAAATGCAGTATGACTCAAGTTTAAAAGCTCAGTAATCATTTAAGGAATAAAATGTTGGTGTGCCAGAGTTTTACATTTATGCATGCCAAATCTGTACAATATTTAGCAATTCGTATGTGTGTAAGCAACATTGTTTTGGCTATGAAATAAAAATAAGACTATTGACAGATTTCATATAACGGATACACACTTGTCATAGTAATGAATTGATATTAGCCCAGTAATTAAAGCTTGATATCTGCTATATATTAAAAATTAACTGCCTGAAAGACAGTGTCATGTTTCTGGGGGGGGGGGGGGGGGGGGGGAGGGACTGATTTACAATTTAAAAACAAGTAATTAAAGCTTTTTGCAATTATATTTGGAGTTTGTAGCAATATCAAAAATGTTTAAAATATAAATTTCAGTGTAATTTTTATTATCTCAAAATGGTTTTATAAATATTTTGAAGTCTGTATAATAATAAAATAAAAATAAATACCCCTCAAGCAGCTGCTTGCCACAGAGGTCTAACAGGAGCCTGTCAGTTTATATGCCATAATAGAAGTTCTGAGAGGATGGCAGGCCCTTAGCAGAAAAATGACACAAACTAGAACCCAGGTCCCTTAGATCAGCAGCCAAGCACGCTAACCACTTGGCCATGGGATGGCTGTATACCTAGCCCAAAAATAGTTTATTTTACTTAGACTCCAGATAAGATAAATTAAAGGGGAATCTTAAAACAAGCTATTTGCATCTTGCTTGAAATATTTGTTTCATTGTGGTGCTGATACTTTGATGAGTTGCAGCTTGCTTGAAATATAAACTGTCTCAATGTGACTCTGATGACTTTGACATGACTGCTCTAGGAAAGCTTGTTGGATCCCTTGATTTCTCTCATGATCTGCAAGTGATTCTTTTATGTGAATGTATCTTATACACTTTTAGATAACCTTATACACTTTTAGATAACCTTATACACAGTATGAGGCACTGTTGTGAGTCTTCTATTGCTATGAGAGGTGATTACATACCTTATTAGCTATTGATTTGTGTCCCAACTGGAATATCACTTTTGGCCCTTTTGATAACTTTGTGATATTTTCAGAGATAGGATGGTGGAACTTTTGTTACACATTCAGTATTAATTCAACACATCAACAGACACTTCCTCACTAACTTTCTTATAAATTGGTCAAGTGGTATTTGTTTCAGAACATTTTATCAACATATTCCCTTTGAATTGTAAGGCAGTGTTCTTCAGTGTTAGCTCAAAAGTGCTTTCCTTTTTTATAATTAATATATAATGTGCATCATAAGCAGTTCTAATTTTTAATTTAAATGCCTTTGTAATTTTAATGTGAGAAACAAATAGGCTTGACTTCTAATTTTATTTACAACTTTGGTTTTCAAATGTGCCTTCTGTGCAATGGATTGTTTGTGGACACAAAAAAGTACAATTTTGATAATATTTTTTAGCATACTGATCTTTCTGTGGTATTTTATGTTTATAAATGCATATGTTGATTTTCAAATGAAACTTTTACCATAATTTTGGTAAAAAGCTATATGTAATGTTAATGTAAACGTGACTAGAAGTGATTTTGATCAAAATTTGAATGCTTCATTAGACTTTGTGTGATGTAATCCAAACTTGGCTACAAGTGATGGGGGTGCTGGTGATGGTTGGCTCAGTCAGAGTATGCCAGGCTTGTAATCTGCAGTTCATATTTTTGAGTTGTACCTGGGCAGGTGTGGAGATATATTTCTGCTAAACCCCTAACATGCCCTCGGTCAGAAAGGGGGCACTAGTGGGCTTGGAAAGGCCGCTGTCCATCGGATATAATGTAAAGCCATGGGCTCCATGTACAGGAGAGACATACTTCCTGTGCATGTTAAAGAACACACTGGATGGTCTTGGCAGGAGATTATCATCTATCTCAGAACAATTATCCAGTGGGTCCCTTTCCCCAACCTTCTCTGAGTTCTTCTTTGATCTTTCTCTCTCTTGTGATCTGGCCATTTAGCCCATTGATTACAAAAAAGTACTGCTCAGAGGTAAAGCAACCCAATTCAGAGGTGATTTCGATTAAAACTTTAATGCTTTAATTAAACTTTATATGCTGTATAATATTGATATTGATTTAGTTGATTTTTAAGTTCATTTGTCTTATATATATATTTCCTAAAAAAAAGTTTGTTTTGAAGGCAAAATAAATCTTTTGCATTGTTAAGTTGTCAGGTTTACTCCAGTATATAAAATATATAAAATATAAATATATAAAAGTATGGTATAGAGACTATACCATAAGTTCATCATTTTTGAAAGGAATTGAGATAAAACTGAATGTGATTTAAGTAATAATTAAAATATAGATATATTGAAATAATAAAATGAAATAGGAAACAGCAGTAAATTTACAAAAAATTGCAGTAGAGTTTTGCAGTGATATAATTAAAATTAAATTAATATCTTTAAATATCAATTTAAGAGTAAAATTATTTTTAAACTATTTTTGTGGAAGTTAAAATAATTAAATAAAATATTGCAATTTTTTAAGAAAAATTCAAAAAACATTCTACTAATATTTATTTTTCTTTGAATTTTTACAATTTTATTATTTACCATCAGGCCTAGATCAAGGGGAGAGGGATCAAGAAAAATGCTAGTAATGGTAATAGAGGCAAAAAATTTATAAACTTGTGTATATTTCATGCATTTTTCAAGAACGATTTTAAAAACCTTAAAATGAGGGGAAATGTATAGACTGCAATGGAAATCCAGCCTCTTCCCTCCCCCTTCCTTTTTTTTTATTATATTCTGGCTTGATTGGTCTTTGGCTCCTCCTTTATTTATTTCTAGATCCAGGCCTGCTCATTATTAACCCTTTATGGTGCCTGATTATTTATCTTTTATGCTCAGTGTGAAAATTTAAAGAGTGGTAGAATTTTACTTGAAGTTAAGTAACTGATTGAACTTGATCATGTTATTGTACACTATGCAATTTATTAGTTTTCATGTTTAATTTTAAAGAACTTTTAAAAAGGAAATTTCTTTTAGCAAAAGTATAGAAAACTTGCAACAAAGTTACTGGGAACTATAGTGTCTTCTGGTACTCTAAGGATTAAATACTTTTTCTTCTGGTATATAATTTAGCCCATATCATGTCTATGGTTAACTTACCTGATTACTAAACCAGCAGGCATGTCCCTCTGTATGTATTTGTATGAGAAACCAGTACAAGCCCAGTAGAGCTTCTGGGTTATCTCTGTCCTTTGTGTAGGGGAATATATTCTTTCCTTTGTAAAGAGGGGGTGGGGGTGGCTCAGTTGGTAGTGTGCCAGGCTCGTAATCTGTAGTTCCCAGGTTTGAGTCCCATCTGGGTCAGCATTGAGGGACAGTAGGGGACACCGATGGGTTTGTAAAGGCTGCCATCCATCGGATGGGACATTAAGCCATGACCCCATGTGTGGGAGAACCATACTCTGTGCACATTAAAGAACACGTTGGATGGAACGTTAAATGTTGAAGAACTGTTAGGAGATAGATGGTAGCCTCTCTAGGCTACCATCTGTCTCCTAACAGCTGTTCCAGTGGGTTCCCTCCCCCAACTTTCTCTGAGCCTTCGGGGTTCTTATGACCTAGCCATTTAGCCCATTGTGTGCAAAAAATTGCTGCTCAGAGGTAAAACAACCCAACCCTTTGTAAAGAAATGTCCTATTTCTGTCAATTACTTCAGGATAAGATCTTAAAGCTATTTTGTTTCCTGAAAACACTTAAAATTAGTGTGGCCACTAGAATAGTGTCGGATTTAAAAATTTTTCACTTTAAAGGGTAACATCAACAGTTGTGTGCAAAGGGGTTACACTAAAATCAATATATAGCAGGCAATTTGAAAATGTAATGAAGAAATACAAATGATTTCCCAAACATCTCAATGTGAAATTAAGCTGCCAGCTATTTCTAATAAATTTTGACAAAATTTATATTTATAGGTGGCTTACATAATATTTTCTTATCTTATTTAACAATGATATTCTGTTTATTTCATGGTCAGTGAGCCGAAAAAGCTCAAAAATGATTACCAATTCCCTTTTGTTTCCTGACAATCAATATGATGAGACTAACAACCAAGAGGAGTCTGATTCCATTTATCCAGTTAAAGCTCAGTTAGAGGATGTACTGGTTGTTCCTCTTGCTGGTGTAGAATTTGAGTGTCCTGGAATGCTAAGTGAACAAAAGGTAGGTTCATAAATTCTGTTCAAGTTTTCTGACTTCATAGTGGTTGAAAAATAAATGTTTAAAAAGTATCGCACAAAACTTTTAATTTTTGTGTTAATTCGAAAATGAATTTATAACTTTTTTAAAGAACACTTTGGAAAACTAGACGAACACATATCACCTCTGGCGCATAAAGGAATTTCATTTTCAAAGAGAATGAAGTTTTTCCTTTACTTTTTCACTCCTTAAAAGTTTTAATTTGAGTTAATGGATGATGGAAAATTAAAATAGTGTTTTATTAGTAATTATACAACGTAAAAAAAGTATATGTCTTTTATTTCTTAAATTTAAAAAGTTGTATTCCCACACCTTCTGAGAAAAGTGGGTAGATTATTGCTGTCAAAGGAATATCTCTTGAAAAGCTACCACCAAAATTTAAAATTTCTACTATATACAGATCATCTGCAAAATTCGTTAACAGTTTTTCCATTTGCTTAGTTATTGATCTTTACTCATATAAATTAAAACTACCTAAATATTTGAATAATGTAAATTATAATATTTCATTAATACTAATCCAACTAAAAAAGGGTTTTGCAGTTATCACTTTAAAAAAAGTAATATTTCCTTCCCCTTTGTGGTAAGGGGCAAATCATTATTGTCAATGGAAACTTGGTAATCTACACATTCCACCACCATAATTTCAAATTTCTAGCATAAATGCATCATTTGCAAATTTGTTAAAAATTTTGTAATTTTTAAATTTTTTCACCTTTAGTTTTTTTGAGAGGGACCATAAAGTATTATAGAAACAATGGGAGGTCAAATTGACATTTAACTTTGCACTAAATGACCACTGCTTTCAACATACTGAACTCAACCCCCATCAAAAATCATCTTGAACAGTAGGCAGGGAACTTGGATATTAGCAGTTTGACAGTAGGGTACTCTATTCAACACTTTAGTGTTGGCGAAAAATTGGAAAACACAGTCTGAGAGGCATCAGGAAGGGCATCAGGAAAAGTGGCAGGAAAGGCATGAGTAGACTGTTAAGGACTGAGAAAAAAAAATTTAGTTAGATGAATTGCAATTTGCACTCTTTTGCATAGATGGCAGAGCTAGAGTGTGGTGCCAGCTACATGAAGTGATGATTTGTTATATGTCACATCCGTTTTACAAACTGCTTGAGGGGAAGTCATGGTGTGAAGAATGTTCACACTACCCAGATTAGTCCACTAATATATCTGAAAGGTACGCAAAATGCTGATGATCATGTACATCGTGATAGAGGCAGTTTCAGGTTGATAATGCAACAATCCATCATATAAAATTTGTTTGTAAGTGGTTTCAGGAACATGAAGAATTCGATTATCTTCCTGGACTACCCTAGCCACCTGATCTTCATTGAAAATTTTGTGGTATGTAGTGGAATGACACATGCAAACATACTCCACTACCCTTGACCCTGAAGGAACTACATACTGCATTGCAATAGGAATTTCTTTGTATCACACTTAGATACTTTCCAAAAGCTTTTTGAATTCATGCCATGTTAAATTCAAGTTGTTCTAAGGGCACATAGGAGTCTTACACAATATTGAGATAAGGATCTAATATTTTGGTTAATCAGCATATCAATATCTCATAAGAAATTATTGTTCAATAGGCTCATTTTAAAATGTACATGGATAGTTTTTTTGTTTTTTATCCATTTATAAAACAATCGAAACATTTCAAATGCACACACATACAGATTTTTACTTGGATCAAATAGGGTGCAATAAGCAGAATTTTATAGGTTCCAGGATTATGATGTGGTTCATTGAGAAGGGAGAAGAATTAAATACCAATTTAGGTTTGCATTCCAAGTAAAAAAAATATGCTTTGTTGTAGTTCAGTTTTCATTTGATTCTCTGATTATTTATGATGGCATAGGTACAAGCTGTTGAGAAATTTTTAGAATTTCTTTGCTTTGGGGGTTTCAAGAAGGCTTGTACATAATGAGTAGATTATTTACAGACTTATAGATTGCTTGAAAAGTTAGCTTACATTTTGATAATTTTTTCTACAGTTACCATGAATATTTTTGTGAGGGTTTTCTAAGTCTTCACTGAGTACACAATTAAAAGGACCTTCTTGCTCAGAAATGAATTAAAAATAACTTAAAATTCTCTGTCATTGAGCAATAAAATTTTAAAGTTTATCCTTCAAACCCAACGATAGAGAATTTTAAAGTCTTCACTGGTTGCCAAGACTACATTTTCTCATTGTTCTTGCGTAGTTTGGTGATTAAAAAAAGTTTTGAGATAGACTAGCATAATATAGTTTTAAGATTAAAAAATTTTTAATTTGACTATACTGATGATTTGGCTCTCCCAGCAAATATTAATCATGAATTATGTTGTTAATAATATTGAAGAGGCTGGTTCTGAAGAGAATTTGTGGAGAAAGTGGCAAACTATGCAAATGCACCTATAAATAAAACCTAAGCTTATCTTAGTTTTATCTTTTTCAAATCTCTGATGTTTGGTAAACTTCTGAGCATAAGAAGAAGGCATGATGTTTTTGACACCAGGTGCATATGCAATATTAGGAGGTTTAGTTTAGTAACTGTGATATTAAACAAATAAACTGTTAACCATTTTGATGAAATATCTTGCTTAGGAAGTTCTTACTCACTGGTTTGGTTATGTTATTCATATACAGGAGAGAAACAGTGTTATAAGTAGTAGTATAAAAACTTGAGGAAGAGGGTCAGTATAGAATGTGATGGACTGGTAATAACAAACATGAACTTCTAGAATTTCCTTTACAGGCTTAATGCAGAAGCTGTTGTTAGTTGGGCAAAATTTAAGAAAATTCCTCATTCTGATCCACCTAGCATCTTGTTGAAATTTGAGGATTTTTTAAGTACAGCTATGCGTCGCTTAATATCCATGATACTTTCTGTGAAATAGGACTTTGTGATTTGGATGTGTGCGAACACCATACTATATACTTAGCAAAGTTATATAGGATACTGTAGTGTACCTGTATTGACTAAATAACCAAGATACTGTACATGTACAGTACTGTATTTCAGTTAATGTACTGTATCTGACAAGGTAATACTGTACAGTATATGGGTTAAGTAGACAATAATGTAAAATACCGTATACTGTACGTAGGCTAATATGTAATCTGTATACCACCTTGCAGGGCTAACGTAGTGTTGGGTGAGTCTGGAGGCTATTGCTGGTACAGTTCTGTACTGTACAAGATACTGAACTTACACTAAATTACTTTATGTACACAAGAATACACTGTACAGCTGTATGTACAATAAATACTTTTCTTATTTTATTTCTATAAACTAACCTTAGACTACTTTGTAAACTATTTTTATTTTTAAACTTTTTAATTTTTTTTCACTTTTTAAACTTTTATGTTATATGCCTGGCATCGCAATCACTTTGTACTGTATACAAGAGATGAGATACATGTGTTGTGTGCGGGAAGCTGTTGCTTTTGCTATGTCCTGTTCTCTGATCATGATTTCTGAACTCTATTATAATCTTATGGGACCATGGGCATATATGTGGTCGGACGTTGTCCGAATGGACATATGCGGCACTTATATGTATATGTGTTTAGACTGCAATTACGTGGACATGGCTATTTTCTGGTGGGATGTGGAGAAACTGTATTTCAAAAAAAATTTTTTTTTCAAGTGTTCTACTTATAAATTTTAGGAAATTTGTAAGAGAAGAGTTCTGGAACTATTTAATCCCAAGAAAATGTTTTATCACAACTCTGAAAAAGATATGAATTAAAAAATTGTTAAGAATGTAAAGAAAAATCTCACAGCATGTAAGAATTATTTTTACTGTAATAAACACTAATGCATATGATCTGGCTTCATGCAGTAGTGGAAACTAGATCACTTAATTTTTGTTGCATTTGATGTTATAAATGTTATTTCTTTCATTTTTTCCTATTTGAAGAATTAGCAATAAATCTAAATTTAAAAACAGCTAATTTAGTTGTATGACACACATATGAAGAGTTGTTTTAAATGATGGTAACAACTTCAAAAGTTTATCACAGTGAAAATATATGTGCTAGATAAATATATCACATACACTTTGACGGGGGGGGGGGGGGGGGGGGGGGGATGATTAGCCCTCAAGCAACTGCTTGCCAAAGTGGTCTAATTGGAATCTGCCAGCATAGTATGCTCTAGATAAGGTTGTGAAAAAGACCTCAGTGGAAAGAGAATACAAGAAAAGGGACATCCATGTTTTATCTGTAGCTCAAAACTCCGATTTTTTTTTACAGACAATTCAATAATATTCAAATTTCTCTTGCAGTAATCTGATACTATTAAGTTTGTTGTTTAGATTTTCTCCATTAACTTCCATTCTTTCCTCAGTGAGAAAGAGGGCAGCAATGAGCTGGGAAAGGCTGCAGTTCATTAAGTTGGATACAAAGTGTGCAAGAGCTCAGTATCCCATATAGGGCTCCCTATGTCCAGAGATCTGTCACATTAAAGAAAACACTGGGATGGCCTTGATGTTTTGTGTCCTAACAAGCTGTGAATCCACTTCCTCTACTTAGTGCTGAACCCTTGAGGGCCTTGTGAGCTGGCCATTTAATTCATGTGTGAGAAAAAACAGTGCTGCTCAGTGATAAAATGAACAAATTTGGCAGTCAGTAATGTGGTACAAGTAATGAATGTAATTTTGTAATGCACAATTGTATTGCAACTTATAATATCAGCAAGTATGAAACATTCACTTGTCATTTCTTTTCTAAGAACAAAAGATATTTTTATGCTCACATCAAAGAGATGCCACTAGGTGCCTAAACATCTGCTGAGTAGCTGATGTAAATTTAATAATTTTAAACTGTTTTATTTCAGTGTAAAAAATTGTGAAAGTAAGATTAAAAAAAGTAATTTTTAATTTTAGGTTTTAAATATAGAATTGCAAAAGAAACAGAATCAACCAAGAAAAACAGTTGACAGCTTGACAGGAGAAGAAGGTGATTCTGTGAGTTGTGGACCAGAAATAGTGGAAAAGAGAACCAGATTTTCACTTTCACAAGACCAGGAGTCTGTTGGTAATATATTCGAACTTTTAATCCTTTATAATTGTTAAGTATAGTTCAAGTAAATGTTTGAAGCATTTTTGTTTGCAAATATTAAATAATGTTGAAATAAGCTTTATAACATGCCAACTTACTTTCAGTTACAAAGCAATATTGTGAAATAAGTTTGTGAAGTAGGTAACTAGACTTTCTTGTATATCCTCCATGAAATATTGTCATTTTTAAGATTGAAAATAAACTTACTTAGCTTTTCTATTTTCTTAATGATATAATGACTGAGAAAATGGTCGAAAATGGTGCGTTAACTTTAGTTTATATATGGAAATCGTCAATTTTAAAAGTTGAGCCAATTGAACCTGCTTCTAATTCTTAGTGCAACACATTAGATAGAGAAGGATTAGTTGTTTAGGTTGAGTTGTTTTACCTCTAAGTGGCACTTTTAGTTTATCTAAGTGGCACTTTTTTGTACACCGTGGGCTAAATGGCCAGGTCACATGGACCCCGAAGGCTCAGCTAAGATTGGGGGAGGGGACCCACTGAAACAGCTGTTGAGAGACAGATGGTAGTCTCCTGTCAAGGCCATCCAGTGTGTTCTTTAACGTGCACAGGGTATGGCTCTCCTGCACACGGGGCCATGGCTTAACATCCCATCAGACGGACAGCCTTTCCAAGCCCATTGGTGTCCCCTTCTGACTGTGGTATTTTGCAGAGATAAATCTCAACACTGACCCAGATGGGACTTGAACCTGGGAACTACAGATTACGAGCCTGGCATGCTACTGACTGTGCCCCCCCCCCCCCCCCCAGAAGAAGGACTAGTACTACTACATAGAAGAGGAAAGGAAACATCAATGATACATCCACTGCAAGTTACAGCCATATTTCAACAATAAAATCAACAAGGTGAGCAGGACAACAACAGCCATCAGGTGAATCATCCAATAACAGTGACTCTGCAAATGGTATGATCCTGTTTTCATTTTCATCTTAAATTAGAAGAACTCAGAAATGGCAAATATCACCATTGATGTGGTGTAATATCCTAATACTTCCATCTAACACTCAAGGACTTAAGAGTATATTTAAACTCTCTTATGAGTTTCTAGAATTGCCAAGGCTGCAATGGGTAATTAATTATATAAAGTGTTTTTGTTGCTGGCTCATAGGCAAAAACTTATATGACAGTAATATTATGATAAATTAAACTTATGTGACCAGTGTTGCCAACCCTAGGAGAATTTCAGTAGATTTGGGGATATTTAAACATAGTTAGATTTAATTACCTGTATAAAACAAAAAAAATATATATATAAATATAATAAGTTTTATAAGCTTTTTAAGCAAAAGCTGAAAAATATTATAAAAGTTAAAATCAGTTAAAAAAAGTTCAAAAATTTTTAAACCTTTTAGTTAAAACATTTAAGAAATATATCAGTACATGAGTTAAATGATAGAAAACAGAACGTTAAAGATTTATTAATTCTCTTGTTGAATCGAGAAGCTTCAAATTAGTACTACAGAATAAACACTTTAGTCTATATGCATCTCACTGTTCATACATTATGTCAAAACTTACACATGCTGAAGAAATTTCAAAACCAACACTTTTAAGTGCACTGAAAGGGCTATATGTTATACACACTCACCTAATAATGTGCAGATTCATCTCTCACCCTCACAACAGCAGTAGCACTTTGTGACATGGAAACTTCTGGGTGGTATTGCGGCCCATGATTCCAAGTCAACCATCTATATAAAGCACCTAGAGTTGCTGGTGGTGGGTTTCTGGCTCAAATTTCCACTTCATCTCACAGATGCTCAATAGAGTTCAAATCCAGACAGTGAGAATGCCATTCAAGGGTTGTGATCTATCTGGAATGCTCCTCCAACCAATCCTTTGCCAATTGGAACGATGAGATATCTTGTTGAAAGAAGGCATTCTGTTGTGAGAAATGGATAACCGTGAATGGGTGTAGGTGGTTGGCTAGTACATCAACATTGCCTTGTGTGGTGATGGTGATCTCAATAAGTGCAGAGGCTCCAAGGTGACCCACTTAACATTTCCAGAACATTACACTACTTTCACTGGCATGTAAAACTCCAACTTGACAGTTGGGATCCATGGCCTTGTGTGGTCTATACCACACATACTTCCTCATGTCAACATGTTGTAGTTAGAATATCGATTTGTTGTACCAATCTTCCATGATCTTACACTGTCCATTGGCAATGTCCCTTCATCCACTGCAGCCTCATTGCTTGGTGAAGTGCTGTTAGCAAGGGTATTCAATGTGGGTGTTGGCTGTCATTACCCAGTTATGCCATCATATGTCAAATGGTCTTTGCATAAACCTCCATAGCTACCCCATCATTGATTGCCCTATCGTCATCTGCACTGTGGCCCTCCATTCTGATATTACAATATGGGAGATGTGGTGTTCATCTTGAACATCAACAGCCTGATTACAGCCATATTTTTCCCAGTTTTACTGGCTTTGATGTAGTCATGGCACACATATGCGATGGTCACACATCGAAATCCCAGATTTTCTGTAGTTGTGGATATGGAGCATCCTCACACCAGCTATCTGCACATGATTGAACTCGCTCAGGTCACTATGTTTATCCATCATTACAATCACAGGCAAGCTATAGAGCATGTAAGTGTCTGAGCTATTTATAGCCCTCAAGGGCTGGCCTCGTTATTGTGGTGGAGTAGGGCAGGTTTGTGGATGGGTGCAGTGTCTATAATAAATTGTTCTTTCAATGTATGTGCACAAAGCAACATAATCCTCTTTTTGTGAAGAATTGTGACTATTTTTACCTATCTTCCTATTGCGCTTCATTTGCTGGTTTGTGAATTTGTCAAAACGGATGTTCCACCATATCTTTTGAACGTGACAAACAAAATTAGTGATTTATTTGTCAAATGAAAACTGCTTATGATGTGGGGAGTGTCATAGACTATAAAATAATTGATCCCCCATGCTTTCTTCCTCTCTAAAAAGGGGGAAATATAAAAATGATTATTCTACTATATCTTCAGAATGTGATGCCAAATGTAACAAGCTCTGCATCAAATGAATGCTTGTGACATGGGAAATGTAACAGGTTAAAAAATTTCCACCTACTTCTTTCCCACCCCAAAAAATGGAATTATGAAAACGATTGTTCCACTACTACTACTTCAGAACTCAAGGGCTGAAAGTAACAAGCTATGCTTCAAATAAAGACTTATGGCATAAGAATGGGTTTCAGGTTAAGAAAATTCCATCCCCTGTTTCTTCCTCTCTAAAAAGGGAATATATGAAATCAATTGTTCTGCTATATCTTCGGAACACGAGGGCCTACAATAAGAGCTAGATGCCAAATGAAAGCTCATATGAGAACCATTATTGACTTTCAAATTTTGCCTTCCCCCACCATCTCCCCCCCAAAAGGGGTGGATTTTTGTGGGGTCGATCTTAACATATTAGATCACAAATTAAAGCTTATGATGTCTCCAATATCATGGGATACCTCAAACATGACTCCAAAAACAAGGGGAGGAAATATGTGGTCGATGTTTATGAGTCATATATCAAATGAAAGTTTTTGCAGGTAGCTGTTAGTAGTGACAAAGAAAAGAAATAGGTATTTTTAAAAATTTTTAATTTACTTCCCATAATGGGCTCTAAAAAGTAGAAAATAAAACTAAAGCATGTCAATGGTGCAATCAGTCACTGAATTTGTATTCACTTCAATGGAAGATAGGGTGCCAGCAATTTTGTTGAGTAGGTAAATCAGCACCATATCTTCCTCTGAAATGAATACAAATTCAGTGACTGATTGCATCATCGATATGCATGCTTTAGTGCTCTCTATACCCACTTGTTGGCAACCCTGAATGATGCCATAAATCCTAATGGTAGATAATGTCTTATCCCTGCCAAGAATAAAATTCTATAGGAGTTTATGTAAAATGTATTACTGTGATGCATATCAGACTATTCTGTAGTTCTGCCATTGAAATATTTTTCTACAGAAGCTCTTTTGTATTATTGTATTTGATAAGTGAAAATTTCATTTGAATATGAATCATTTTATTTTTAAAGAAAACAGCTTCATAATGATTAGGACATTGGATGTAATTTTTTTTGTAGTTGGTTGTAATAATACTTCTTCGTTTTTTTAATCAGGAACAAGTGATAATCTAGAAGCCATATCTGAAGCAGCTTCAAATCATTCTGTAGCTTCCTCTTTGGACTTAGAAAATGAAAATGATGAAAATGAGAATGATAATCTTTCTGATATGGTGTCTGCTAATGTTAGGTATATATATATTTATATATAGTTTGCCTTTGCAATAAAATTAATTTTGGCATAAATTCTTCAAAACAGTTTTGTTGCATAGTTGTTATAAACATAAAAATACCTATAAAACTTATTCTTAGTTTGCAATTATCAGTTGAATATTGTCAGTAGCTTTCTGCACACTTGTTTTCACTGGGATTATGTTGATGACATGCTTTTAGCATGTCTGGCTCCAGTTATATTCACTAGATTCATTATTTTGATGACTTCTATGATGTCTATTGACTACACTATTTATTTAGTAAAAGTATTAAATATCCACTAGAAAATATTATGACCCTGTTGAACTTTGCACTAACCTGTTTGTTAAGTATGTTTCTTGGCCTCTTTAGGTACTATTCTAGATTATGTATGCATTGTGCTTTAGTAGGAACATCAGTTATCACTTATTAAGCATGATGTTACCAATTTATTTTGGATAGTTTGCATGTTGGTTGTACTTATATTTTGATATGTAGTGGGTTGATAGTTGGCTTGTAACAGTCACCATGTAAATAAATTTCTTCATTACATTATTTCTTCTTATTCAGGTATGTGACTAATTTGTTGGCTGTATCCAGTCAAAATGGGCTGCATATGTAATTGAATTATTGTTTAAGTGTAATTCATAATATTCTTTAACTGTTTTTAGCCAGAAAAGCTAGGGATTAGATTTTAGTGTGTATACAGGATAGGGTATAGGATTTGAGGTATAGGATTTGATAATTAGCTAGTAATAGATTTTATGAGATTTATTGGTGGGTGTACATTTCTTCATTGCAACATTTCTTTTTATTGAGATGTATATATGATTTGGATATATTCAGAGATGAAACTAAACAAATTCTGCAATTCCCTAACCTTTCACTTAACTGTAAAATTCACAATAGAGTAGAACCAAGATTCAAGATGTTGTAAGATCTTGGTGAAATTAGCTTCCAATGAGGGCTCCTCCCTACACCAGTTACAACAGGAAGATAAGATAGCAGAGGATAGGGTATAGGATTTGAGGTATAGGATTTGATAATTAGCTAGTAATAGATTTTATGAGATTTATTGGTGGGTGTACATTTCTTCATTGCAACATTTCTTTTTATTGAAATGTATATATGATTTGGATATATTCAGAGATGAAACTAAACAAATTCTGCAATTCCCTAACCTTTCACTTAACTGTAAAATTCACAATAGAGTAGAACCAAGATTCAAGATGTTGTAAGATCTTGGTGAAATTAGCTTCCAATGAGGGCTCCTCCCTACACCAGTTACAACAGGAAGATAAGATAGCAGAGGATAGGGTATAGGATTTGAGGTATAGGATTTGATAATTAGCTAGTAATAGATTTTATGAGATTTATTGGTGGGTGTACATTTCTTCATTGCAACATTTCTTTTTATTGAGATGTATATATGATTTGGATATATTCAGAGATGAAACTAAACAAATTCTGCAATTCCCTAACCTTTCACTTAACTGTAAAATTCACAATAGAGTAGAACCAAGATTCAAGATGTTGTAAGATCTTGGTGAAATTAGCTTCCAATGAGGGCTCCTCCCTACACCAGTTACAACAGGAAGATAAGATAGCAGAGGATAGGGTATAGGATTGAGGTATAGGATTTGATAATTAGCTAGTAATAGATTTTATGAGATTTATTGGTGGGTGTACATTTCTTCATTGCAACATTTCTTTTTATTGAAATGTAATATGATTTGGATATATTCAGAGATGAAACTAAACAAATTCTGCAATTCCCTAACCTTTCACTTAACTGTAAAATTCACAATAGAGTAGAACCAAGATTCAAGATGTTGTAAGATCTTGGTGAAATTAGCTTCCAATGAGGGCTCCTCCCTACACCAGTTACAACAGGAAGATAAGATAGCAGAGGCAGAAGAAACTACCTCTCTGCTATCTCTCTATTCTATAAACTATACTAATCTCGTTACCTAGTAGAAATAAAATAAGACATTAGACCTTGCAGAAGAGACCAATGTTCTGAAAGAAATCAGTAAGTAGCTGCGTGTGTGTTTGCTACTGCTTCTTGTTTTGGTGGGTATCAAGAAGGGAGGTAATGGAATAATCAGTTGTTCTGATAGCATGAAGCTCCCGAAACAAAGCTTCTCTCTCAGCATTGTAGGGGGAGCAGTTCATTAGTACATGAGATACAGTCTCAGGTGTGCTTCATGTGGCACAGTTAGGATGTAGGCTCTACTGAGAGTATGGAGTTGGAGTTGCTGCAGATGACACCAACTCGGAGATGGTGGTGGAGGGTCTCCTCAGATTTGCGGAGGTCTCCAAGGTTAGGAGCATTGAGAGAAGGATCTACCAGCTACTTAAAAGAGGAACAACTGGAGCCCCTCTGCCACTGGGCGAGACGATAATGGCTCATCTGTGAGATAAAAATCTTGCAGTTGTTGAGAGAGAGAGGGGGAAATTAGTAATGTACCTCTAACTCTCAAGTGCCTCTTTCATGGTCCAATCAGCAAACTCATTGCCAGGTATCCCTACATGGGACAGGATCCACTGAAAATGGATTGTGATACTGGAAGAAGTGAGTTTGGAGCATATCTTCATGATCTTCTGAATAAGGAAGGGGTTGCAGCTCTTGCTGTCTCTCTTCAGGAGAGCTTGCAGGGCTGACTTGGAGTCGCAAAGGATGACAAAATTCCACTCCCGAGGCTGTGGATGAAAATCCCTGCTTCAAGGATAGCATGGATCTCATCACAGATGGAGGAGAGATGCAGAAGATGGAAACCTCTGGTGATATCAGTATCAGGGATGACAAATGCAGAGGCAGTATGTAGTCTCTCCCGATCAGCAGATCCATCAGTGTAGACCCCAGTACACTTCTCATAGCAGTGACATCGGAGGTGGACAGAAGTCTGATGGCCACTGGTTCTGAGTTGATCTTTCGACCTATAGAAGGATTACTGACATTGATCATAAGATCACTGTTCCACCAGAGTGGAAGATCAGAAAAGAGTGTATTGTCAGCTGTGTAGCTAGCAGGAAGGATTCTATCACATAAGTCAGTGGCAAACATGGCGATGGCAGAGTCTGGCCTGTCTTGCAACTTCCTGAGAAGCTCATGATTAAAGTGAAGGGTGTGGAGCCTTGAAAGATGACACAAATGATTTCTCTTTTGATGCAGATGGAAAGGCATGTCATCAGCCTCTGTGATGACAGATGTGTTAGGGTGTTTGGACAGAGTCTGAGACAGAGGCACAGAGATACAGTGTAGACAGTGGCGACCTTGTTCAGTTGAGAAGCAGAAGCATTGCTCAGAAGGTGACCACTGTAGTTGATGCAGGAGAGGATCAAGTACTAGTAAAAGACCAGGAGGATCTTGCGGGAACTTCCCCAGTGGGTGCCAGCATGGAAAGACAGGATATTTCACTTGGCAGTCACAGAGAAGAGTCTGGGCAGATTTCACTGGGCCAGTCACTGTCTTATGATGCTGGATCTGAGTTCCACAGGTCAGCCTGTTGTCAAGGGTGACCTGTTGAACTTGTTCTGTTTGACGACCTTGATGTGGTCAGGTCCAAACAACTTATGCTGGGGAAGGTGGGAGGAAATGCATCTTTTAGTGAAAACCATGGCCACAGTCTTATCAGTGGGAAGAGTGAAGCTGAGGTTGTCGAAAAACTTGAGGACATTGGCCACATCTAGTTTCATCTTAAGCTTAGCATAGGAGGGGTCCTGGCTAGGGAACCAGATGCAGATGTCATCTGCATAGATGGAAATTTCCACTCTATTCTCAAGTCGAGGGTAGGCCTCACAGCAAGATGTTCAGGAGCGTTGGGCTGAGGACAGCCCCTTAAGGAACTCCATGATTAATGATGTGGGAGCACCAAGTGTGTTGCCTAGCTTGGCATGTACTGTCCTTTTGGAAAAGTTTGCCATGATTCAGGGTACGATCTGTGACCAAGAGCTTGTAATCTGCAGAGAATATCTGTATGGGACAGGGAGTCAAATGCCTTCTGAACGTCAAAGAAGACAGTGATGGTAGTCTGTCCTTTGGACAGTGCTTGGCAAGTGGCATAGGTGAAGTCAATCAGATTATCAAATGTGCACCTCCCTTTGCAGAAATCAGAGAGGCTGTCAGGGAGGCCTTGGACTCCAGGTACCATTCCAGGCATCCACAAGGACAAGTCTCTCTAGGATCTTGCAGAGGCAAGAAGATAGAGCAATGGGCCTGTAGGAAGAGAGGTCAGTAGTGGGTTTTCCTTGCTTCAAGATAGGTACTATGTGAGTAGCCTTCCAGGAATCAGGGACAGTGGAGGTGGCCCAAGAGAGATTGAAGGATTTAAGAAGCACAAGCAGAACCTCAGGTGACAGGTTAGTTAACACTGACACCATCAGGGCCTGGGGCCGAGGAACACTTCAAAGCTTCAATGGCAGAACTGAGTTCCTGCAAGGTGAAAGGATCATTATAGCTGGGCTCACTCTCAGAGCAGGGCTGCTGAGTTGTAGCCTGAACAGTTACAGGTGGGGCAGGTAGGTTGGAGGTGAAATTGCAAGAAGGCATTAGCAGTGGTGTCCAAGTCCTCCCCAAGGGACAAGGTGAGGTTGTGGAAAGGGAGGGAGGCTGCGGCTTCCCTGTCAGGTTTCTGATGTATTTTCAGACTTTCTCAGAAGGGGTGAAGACATTAATGCTGAGCAGAAGTATCTCTACCTGAATCTTGCACAGCAGTTCAGGTATCTTCTGATAGTCTTCTAACATGGAGAATGTCTAGGAAATTACCAGAGCAGCAGGCACGTCTTTCAGCTAGATGGCAAATGGTGCATAGCCTCTTGTAGTGTATATCAGGAGGGGGAAGATGCTCAGGTGTTGGGAACATAGTAGTGCAGCATCAGGGTCAGTGGTAAGGGCTTCTGACACTGCACAGAGATATGTAGCATCGATGGTAGCGAGTCCTTCAGAGGATATCTCAAGTATATGGAGAATATATCTCAAGTATATGGAGAATGACAATATTCTAAAAAAAAGTCTGCCAATTGTGGCAAATGTGGGAGGAAAAAGACAAGATACTTGTCCCTGTCTGATAGACTCTGACAGAGAGACAGTCATTTGTTGGTATCAAACCACACAGAAAAATAGAATTGCAATGATTCTTCTGCTGAGAGAGAGTACCTTTAGCAATACTTTAAAACCCATTTTAATGAGATATATGTGTAGCGAATTATAAACTTTGAGATTTGGGTTGTTTTACCTCTGAGTGGCACTTTTTTTGCACACTACAGGCTAAATTGCCAGGTCACAGGGACCCAGAAAGCTCAGAGATGGTTTGGGAAACTGTCAACTGTTAGGAGATATGATAGCCTCCCATCAAAGCCATCAGATGTGTTCTTTAACATGCACAGAATATGGCTCCTCCCACACACAGAATCATAATTTAATATCCCATGTAGCGAACAGAGGCCCTTCTACCCATCATTGCTCCCTGGGGGATATTGTGGGGGATATTGTGGAGGATATCCTATCCTGGGGGATATTGTGGAGATTTTTTTCCTTTTTTTTTTTTTCCAATATATGTCCTTTTTTTTTTCACTAATATGTATTATTTGCTATATCAAAGTTAATTGTATGACTTTCTTTTACTGGTGAAAATAAGCAATTATTATAAATCTCAGTTCTGGCCCTGGTGGGACTCAATTTGGAAACCTGGGAAACTGCAGATTTGAAACCTTTCAAACTTTGGAACTGCAGATTTTAAGCCAGACACACTACCGAGTCACTCCTGTCCCTGAAATTGGGAACTGTATAATAATAACAAAGCCTTTCATTTTCGAAAACAGCAGGATTCGAAGACTCTATTGATGCCACGGAGCAGTGAAACCTAGTCAGTGGAAGATTGGAAACTTTTCATATGATCAGATGAATCACATTATACACTGTTTTCAACAGATGACCAACATAAAATGTAACAACAACCTCATGAAGCAAAGGACCCATCATGTGTCACTCCTACTTTAAAGCTGCTGAAAGCCAGGTGATGGCGTGGGAAGTATTTTCTTGCCATGGATTGGGTCCTCTAGTTTTTCTGCAGGGTCATATCATTTCCCAGCAGTATAAAAACATCTTGGATTATCATGGACTGCCAATGATGTATCATTTTTGTCCCAGTGGAGAAGGAAAATTCCAGGTGATAATGCATTGATACAGGAGATGCTCAAAAAACATGAAATATACTTTTATCACCTTCCCTGGCATGCACAATCTCCTGATCTTAATCCAATCAAAAATATATGGGACAATTTAGAACATGCTCTTCGAATGCACAAACTTATCCTTCTTCAAGATGTTCAAGCTATTTTACAGGAAATATTATTAAAAATCCATTCTGCTGTATATGGAAAGAGGTAAAAAGCATGCCATATTGAATCAGGCCTAGCAAAGTAGTAGTAAAGTGTTTATAAGAATTTGGCAAGGCAGTGTATCACTGAGCTACTGGCCAGATGATAAGAAAGATAATTGCAAAATGTTAGTGCATGGGGGTTATTTTATGGATAGTCAATATTTTTATTTGGTATCCTGCCTTTGGTGAGAAATTAGATAGTGTCTGTTAGACAGGATACTTTGCATAAATGCCATATCTTATATGTAACAAAAAATATACTGGATGACCTTAATAGGAGACTCATTTGATCCTAACAGCTGTGCAGTGGATCTCTATCTTTAACCTGTATTTAATGAGGGGTGGGGGTGGCTCAGTCGGTAGAGCATCAGGTTTGTAATCTGTAGTTCCCAGGTTTGAGTCCCAGTTGTATCAGCATTGAGATTTATCTCCGCAAAATTCCTCGCCCTGCCCATGGTCAGTAGGGGACACTGATGGGTTTGGAAAGGCTGCTGTCCATCGGATGGGACATTAAGCCATGGACCCATGTGCTGGAGAGCCATCATACCCTGTGCATGTTAAAGAACATGCTGGATGGCCTTGACAGGAGGCTACCATCTGTCTTCCAACAGCTGTTCCAGTGGGTCCCCTCCCCCAGCCTTCTCCGAGCCTTCGGGGTCCATTTAGTCCGTGGTGTGCAAAAAAGTGCCCCTCAGATGTAAAACAACCCAACCCCAATGTATTTAATGATATAAAAATTCTTACTAATGGGACACAACTCAAATTCTGTGTCACCTGAAAAATATTGTAGGTGGTAATTATGGCTTGAGTATGCTAATAATCACAATCTAAATAACAATTCTCAAATGTTGTTTCAGTTGAATTACAAGAAGTCACTAGAACAAATTGATATCAGTTTTAGATGAGAAATTGCCTTGAACAAGATTATATAAAAACTCATGACTAGTTGTTTCATATCATACTGTGTTGATATCTTTCCATGGTTCATATCCTGTGTAGCTCAAGGTAATTTTTCCTATAAAATTAATATTGATAAATTAGAGTAATCTGTTATTTTTCAATTGGAAGAATTATTTTAATTATTAGTATACTCAAAGCTCACCTACCATCTATCTGTGTCATACAAATTGGAAATAGAGATGACTTTACCTTCCATGTGCCAAAGATTTTGAGTTGTGTCTAGGTAGGAAGATTCATATTATGAAATAGAGATCTTGCTTGGTAGCTGGTATCTCATTTGCTGTGGGCTCATATCTTAACATTGCTCAAGACATTTTTTTCCTCTAAAATTGACATTGATGTATTTAGAGAAACTTTATATTGCAACTGAAACAGTGAAACATTATTTATCTTAGTGCTACTCACCAAAAGGTATTTTGTGTGTATCAATCAAATTGCTACAAACCAGCACAGCACTCAACAGGAATAGGTGACTAAATTGCATCTGATAATAGACCTAGCACTCATATCACAAAGTAGTATACCTACATAATCTAGCAAAACACATGAAGATGACAAACATAATTTGCAAAAATATTAGTGCATGGAGTTATAATTTTATTTTGTATATAGTCAATATTTTTACATGGTGCCCTTCCTCTTGTGAGAGATTCAGTAATACATATAGTTCATATTTGTGATTACTTTGCCAAAAAAAAACATTCCTTGAGTTAAAAAGCTATCTTTGGTGGTTTAATCTTTTGATAGGTAATGGAATAGTGTATAAATTATATTGTTTCTATCTCTATTTGATTCATTTACAAACAATAAACACTAAAATTTTGATTTAATGAAATGCTAGTATCAGAAACTGATGTAAAATGGAATTGCTTTTATACATTTCTGTTAAGCATTCTAAGAATTTATTGCAAAAAATTGGGCATTGTTTTTATACCAGGAATTGAATCAAGTAAACCTACTAGACTGTACTATTTCTTCATTTTCTTTTAACAATCAGATCAATATTAGTTCATTCTCCCTTTTTGCTGATAATTATTAGGTATCATTAATTTATTTCCTTTTTGTACTGTTTTAATATTTGTTGATGCAGAATTTTTTTGCTAGATTATTAAGTTAGCTAAATATCTGTATCACTCTTTTTTGGACTAGAAAAGTTTTTGCAAGTAGAGAATGTTTTAATTGGAAGGAATCTAAGCACCATTAAGTTAAATTATGTTTATAGTCTCAGTTATATGGTACTTATGGAGTTGGGGGATGCTGGATAAGTGTGGTTTCTGTTTGCTTGTGGTTTACTTTTTGAAATACCCTATAAAGTATTCTAACTATTGTAGTCTGTGAATAAAATTTTCATGTTAGTGAAAGAAACTACAGCATACAAAATCAATAGAATTATGAATAAATATAAATATACACAATAAAAATCTGGGGAAAAATAATATTTGAACTGTACTTGTGTCACATGAAGATCTTCAGAGCCTGGGTTCCCTGATTATTTTTATTTCTTCTTGAAATTAAAAACCACTAATTATAAGAAGCTATTTAAGGATTGGATAGTATATGCTCTCTTTCTGTAAATAAAGTATGCCCATATTAGTGTGCAAGTGAGGGGAATAAATAAGTTTCTCAAGCAGTCAAGTGAATTATTAGTAATTTATAAAGTTTGATCCTGTTTAAAACATTTGTGGTGAGAAAATTTATAATTAAGATTAAGGTGAATGTTAAGTATTGATTTGATAAAAGTGTATTATTTACATGGGTATATCCATAAAATTTATAACTAAGTTTTAATTTACAACATAATTTTGGACAGTGTAAATTTGTGAATTATACACTGAATGGACAAATTATACTAGAGAACAAATTTAAACTTTTTTTTATAAAATTGGTCTTATAGTTGAAATCCAAAGTGAATGCACAGTATTCCCTGTTAAGAAACAATAATTAATAGATTCTGAAAAAAAATTCATCGCCGCCACGGCGGGAATCGAACCCGCATCTCTCCAGATTCATGCCAGAGCGCGCTACCATTGCACCACGCGTCGGACAACGAATATTTTCAGAATATGACCTTTTAAGTTTTTCTTCTTGAGACGTGACTGAGACAGCGCCATCTATACTCAAGGAGATGCAGAATCTATTAATTATTGTTTCTTAACAGGGAATACTGTGCATTCACTTTGGATTTCAATTATATATTTAACGCGGTAGCGTTAGCGACCTTCTCATTAACATCTGATAATCAAACGCAACGACTGTAAAACGTTGCATCTCCTTGAGTATAGATGGCGCTGTCTCAGTCACGTCTCAAGAAGAAAAACTTAAAAGGTCATATTCTGAAAATATTCGTTGTCCGACGCGTGGTGCAATGGTAGCGCGCTCTGGCATGAATCTGGAGAGATGCGGGTTCGATTCCCGCCGTGGCGGCGATGAATTTTTTCAGAATCTATTAATTATTGTTTCTTAACAGGGAATACTGTGCATTCACTTTGGATTTCAATTATATATTTAACGCGGTAGCGTTAGCGACCTTCTCATTAACATCTGATAATCAAACGCAACGACTGTAAAACGTTGCATCTCCTTGAGTATAGATGGCGCTGTCTCAGTCACGTCTCAAGAAGAAAAACTTAAAAGGTCATATTCTGAAAATATTCGTTGTCCGACGCGTGGTGCAATGGTAGCGCGCTCTGGCATGAATCTGGAGAGATGCGGGTTCGATTCCCGCCGTGGCGGCGATGAATTTTTCAGAATCTATTAATTATTGGTCTTATAGGATGTTTTTAACTAATTTTGGGGTGCTGAATTCAAATATGGCTGTGAAATAGTAGATAGTTAGTTACTGGAAGGAGAGCTATGCACCAATCCCCTGTGATGATGCGTAGAACTGGCCAGGCCTAGCACCTAATGTCCGACCCCACCTTCTCTTGGTGCAGACCATTAGTACCTTTCAAAAGAGATACTTTCTTGTGGAAGTGAACGGAAGGGGAGGGCTCCCAGATTATTGTGGCCTACTGATCTGGACAACTCTGGCTACTTTTTTTTTTCTACCCTGCTGAGGAGTGGTCAACTACACAGGGTCCTGGTGCTGACCATATAAACCTGGACTGAAATATGGCTCTGAGCTTGATTATGGATCCTGAATTTGCTACACTAGTGGGCTTCTGTGGAGGGAAAATCTACCACTGTGTTTTTTGTTTGTTTGTTAGTGGGTTGACAGCCCCAAGTGAATAGATTCACAGGATATGTTTATCAACTGGTGGATTATTCTGAGCAGAGGTCATTGCAGACACCTGAACTCTTTGCTTCTATTGGCATTGTCAAATTCTACATTGGAGGAAGTCTTCAGTGCAGATGGCTTCAGCCTTTAGAGGTGGGGGAATGGGTCTTTGCCCCATGCCTGCGATTAGGGGGCTGTTTGATATTGTTGGCATTCCCTCTCTCAATAAACGTAGTTCATTTAAACATCCCACTAACCAGTTTCTCTCCATAGGTAGTTGGAATGTGAGGACTCTGCACAGAGCTTATTCTCTTGATGTCCTCACACAAGAATTCCACCTTTATAATTTAGTTATTCTTGGCTTGCAAGAAACCAGATGGACAATAAAGGCCAGATTCATAAAAATAATCTTAAATTTCTCTTTTCAGGGAGGAATGATAATAAGCATCACCAAGACGTAGGTCTGCTTCTCAGTAGACACGCTAGTGATGCTCTTCTAGGATATGAATGCATTAATAAAAGGTTACTTACAGCAAAAATTTCAGACAAGTGTTAAAGACTAATCTGTATGAGGAGGATAGGTTTTATGGACAACTTCAGGATATTTTGAATTCTGTCAAGGAAGGAGATATTACCCTTGTTCTAGGTGACTTCAATCCCAAAGTTGGTACTCACTCTGCCCTTTGGGAGAAGTGATAGGCCCTTTTGGTATTGGTAGCTGCAATGGGCAACATCTCCTACAGGTAAGTAAACTCAATGGTTTCAGAATAACTAAAACTTATTACAAACACTGCGGCATACATAAGTACACATGGGTTTCACCTGATGGGCTGTATAAGAATGGTTGATTATATATTAATTAACAGCAAATGGGTCAGGCAGGCTGTGATTCTGTTAATCTGAATGGTTGGAGTCTTGAGCAGGTGTCACAGTTTAATTATCTTGGGAGCTGTGTAACAGATACTGGTGATGTGCGGCATTATGTGCGAGATGCATTGGTGATGTGCGGCATTATGTGCGGCATTATGTGATATTATGTGATATTGGTGATGTACGGCATTATGTGCGAGATTAACAGATGAATAGGGATTGCTGCCGGGACTTTTAAGAATCTATGTAGAGTGTGGAGAAATAGGCATATACACCTAAAGACTAAAATTAGACTGTATAATAGTTTGGTTCTTTCTAGGGTTAGTTATGGTAATGAAACTTGGACGCTTTGTAAACAAGATAACAGGAAACTAGATGCTTACGCAGTATCTCGGGCATTGAGTGGTTCAACTTTGTAACTAATGATGAGGTTAGGCAAAGGAGTTGGCAACCTCCTATAAGCAGCATATTGTGCAGAGAGAGACTCCATTGGTTTGGCCATGTTGCCTATATGGATAAATATAGATTGGCGAATAGGGTTATGAACAGTGTGCCTAAAGGCCTCAGAAAGAGGGGGAGACCTAGGATGTGGTGGGCAGACAATGTCAAACAGGACCTTATTAGAATTGGTGTGCAGCGTCCAGATGCATCAGATGTAGCTCAGGACAGATATGCTTGGAGAACTAAATTGCATGGTCTGGTTGGACCTCGTAGCCCATGGCTGCTTGAGGATAATGATGATGATGTGAAAAATCTGCAGCATGTAGTTTTTAAAAAAAAAATTACAGATTGATGTATTTCAAATTTTAATGAATATGCATATCTGGGAAATGAAAATAAATGTGACTATTTTATTAATTTGTAGGGCGGGGGGTGGCTCAGTCGGTAGCTCGCCAGGCTCGTAATCTGTAGTTCCCAGGGTTGAGTCCCAGCTGGGTCAGCATTGAGATTTATCTCCACAAAAATTCCCTGCCCTGCCCACGGTCAGTAGGGGACACCGATGGGCTTGGAAAGGCCGCCGTCCGTCGGATGGCATGTTAAGTCGTGGCCCCGTGTGCAGGAGAGCCATACCCTGTGCACATTAAAGAACACGCTAGATGGCCTTGACGGGAGGCTACCATCTGTCTCCCAACAGCTGTTCCAGTGGGTCCCCTCCCCCAACCTTCTCTGAGCCTTCAGGGTCCATGTGACCTGGCCATTTAGCCCATGGTGTGCAAAAAAGTGCCGCTCAGAGGTAAAACAACCCAACCCTTTATTAATTTGTAAATTAAAACTCATTAATTAATTACATGATTACAGTGAAAAAAAGTGCAAATGTCATAGTTATAGACCACTGAATATAAAGTAACAAATGAAATAATATTGAAATCCAAAATAAGAAAGCATGGGTAAGGATCTTTTATACTTACAAGAAGTTCATTTTTGTCTTTTATGGGCTTAAGTATCTTCCTTCTGCAAGAACCAGCAATAGTCACCCATCATTGCTGGGTTCCATCTGCTTTGGTATCTCTCCTCCATGGTTCTGATATCCTGGTGAAATATTTCCCCTTGCTCATCACTGACAGCTCCTAAGTTCCTGGGAAAGAAGTCGAGATGCAAATGCAAGAAATGGATCTTCAAAGACATTTGGCAGTCAAGATTTTCATAATTTTCAAGATCTTGAATGAGCTGATGGTAGTTTTCTTCTTTGTGATTCTGCAGAAAACCCTGGACCACATATGTGAAGGATTTCCATGCATTGCACTCTTTCATATTCAGTTTTTCTTCGAAGACAGTATCATTCACTAGCTTCCTGATCTGAGGACAAACAAAGATCCCTTCTTTGAGTTTGGCATCACCTAGTTTGGAAATTTTTCCTTCAAGTGCAAAAACCCTTTACCAGTTTTGTCCATAGCCTTTACAAAGTTTTTCATAAGCCTCAGTTTGATGTGTAGTGCTGGAAGCAGAACATCAGAAGGGTCAACTAGAGGCTTATACCTCACATTACTCTTTCCAGGAATAAAAACATCTCTTTTGGGCCAGTTTTATGTTTTGTAGTGTTCCTTTTTGCCATACTGTTCCACAAACACAGAAAACAGCAAATATTTGTGAAGCCTCCTTGAAGCCTGAGTAAGAGAGATATGACTTTTAGGTCACCACTTATTGTCAACTTAAACTGGTCATCTTTTATAGCAGTGAGTATTTTTTCCATGCTTTTATGAGTTTCCTTCATTCCCACAGTGTGCATCACTGGAATAGAAGTTTTTTGGGTTCCTTTATGCAAAAGGACAGCTTTTTAGCTGAATTTTGATGAATCTATAAATAAACACAATTCCTTATGGTCGTGAGCTGTTTCAATTTCTCCCATCAGCCCTGAAATATCTGTTCAGAAGCACAAATCATCTTGCATCTTGTAATAAGCAGAGAAAGCCAAATTTCTCTTTCTGAACAGAGAAACTCTGGTACCGTTGGCCAGAAGATCTACTCTTGAAGTCTTGGACATACAACCTCAGCTTGTTGTTTGGAAAGTCTTAGGTCTTGAACAAGACCATTTAGCTCATTTTGCTGAATCAGATGAGACTCACTTAACTTTTTAGAGGTATATGTAGGATCAGGATCTGTATGTGCCTCAGTCTTCTTCTGATGAATGTGAATCCATCTCCTTCCAGTTGGTTGGAGGTGTTGGTACAGGAAGATCTTCTCCATGAGGAATTGGCCTTATGGCTGAAGGCACATTTGGATATTGTATTGTGCTTTTGTTCTTTTTTGAAAAGCCCGACACTTTAGTTAGACAAAAGTAGCAAACATGCAAGTGACTAATTGGCTTACGCCAAACCATTGGAACTGCAAAGGGCAACTATTCACTCAGGCCAACGAAGCACAAAATGTAGCGCACATGTGGACCCCATGTTTTATCCTGAATCCTGATCTCCAACATGACATCCAAAATACAAGTTAATCTTTCTTCATATTCTTTGTAAAAGAAAATGACCCTGGGATTTTAAAATATAATTTCCACACACATAACAAAAGTTATCTGGCACATTAACACATCCGTGACCCTGCTTTTTTGCCATTTAAACACCAAAATTCACTTTTCAATGTACAACACATGTTACTCCTACAATGAAAACAATAAAAATGGCGGTGTGAGGTTAGGTTACTCTTACATGTTTTCTCCCACTTGGCAATCAGTGTTGCCAGCAACAAAAAGTAAAATATCTGGTATCCCCCGAGTTGCCTAGAGGTGTTAGTATAGGAATATCTTAATAGGAGTCAAAATGATCAATAACATAAAAATGTGACATGCTTGCCATTTTTTAAGGCCAGATCTGAAATCAGCACCTGAAAAATAGTTAAAGGCAGCTACAATTGTTCATGCTATAAAAATCTTCTAAACCAGTGTTGTTATATATACCCTGATAACAATATGCAAAGCAGAAGTACTGCGTCCAGTGACGTGCGATGATGAAACTGGCATTGCCTATAAATAGAGCAGGTTTCTACTTATTGGAAACCAGTCGCAGAGAAGTAATCATGGGTAAAGGCAGCTGTGTAAGTGAGTTTGACCATAGCCAGATAGTAGGTGTGAGTAAGGCTGGTTGTTCAATCACCACAGCTGCTAAACTGATGGGATTTCGACGTCAGGCTACCACACATGTATACCAAGAGTACTTGAAATATGGTAAAACTTCCAACTAGTAGGAGAAATGTGGACATAAACAAGCAATTGACTCTCAAGGTGAGCACTGACTGTCCCACATTGTTACAAAGAATCACACAGCTACCATGGAACAGATAATGTCGGAATTGAATGAGGGCACATTCACAAGCTTATGCACAAAGACTATCCATCATATCATTGGGGAAAAATAGGCTATGGCTGTTGACGTCCACATGCCCCATTGTTGACTGTAAGGCACTGAAAGATTAGGCTGTAGTTTGCAAAGGCCTATCACAACTGGAGTGCAGAGGACTGGAAACATGTCATCTAGTCTCATAGATTTCAACTCTATTATGCTGATGGGAGAGTGTGTGTCATAAACCACATGAAGCGATGAACCCAGCTTGCCAAGTTGGGGTCAACAGGCAGGTGGAGGTAGTGTAACAGTTTGGGGTGTGTTTACATGGGCTTTCTTGGGGCCGCTCGTTTACCAGCTCCATTACCAGCACTAGGTATGTGAACATCATTGCTGATTGCCTACACCCGTTCGTAATGATTCTCTTTACACACCATAACACCATCTTTCAAAGGACATTGCCACTGCATAGTTCCCAAGTGGTGACCAATTGGCTTCAGGAGCATTCAAGTGAGTTTACCACACTCAGCCTCCTCGATTGCCAGACCTCAACCCCATTGAGAATTTATGGGACGAATTGGAAAGATCTGTTCGAGCCCTTCAGCCTATGAAGCCACCTACTGTGTATGTTCTATGATAGGCGATCCTCTCTTCATGGGTGGCAATACCTCATTGAGTCCTTACCAAGACATCTGGTTGGCAAAAGATGGAGCAGCAGGTTATTAGGTAGGTGTATATAATAATTTGCCCATTCAGAATATATTGCTTGTCTCAATTCTCTTAGTACTTCTGGTGTTTGCAAATGTAAAATCTACCTGTTAATTATTATTGCTTAGTTTATGTAAAAAGCTTGTATATATGTTCATTCAACCTTTTGCTTGATAAATTTCCTAACAATAGTAATTTTTATGTTTGAGAGGAAATCTAGTTAGTCGTATGATGATCTTAAACACCAAAATATGTTTAAAATATTGTAAGATCTCAATTCCATTATAAGTAGAAAAACTAATTTTATAGTTGAGTACTGAAGCACTTCATGCTGCTGATGCTTTAAATCATGAAGTGTTTAGAAATGTGTTAATAGCGTGTCTTTTATTGATTTCCATATTCTGTAGTGGTCGGGGTACACCAAATGTAAGTGGTAGGGATACACCCTCATCCCAGCTGGAAGGAGAAGAAAGAGAACAAAGACCCTTGGATTTAATGGCAGCTGCTCGAAAACAGAATCAAGAAGACATTGAAGATAAATTTGGAAAATTTGAAATTCAGCCTTTAATGGAAGGTAAGTCATTAGATATATACTTAGGTGGATCATTCAATTTGGGGACTGCCATCATCAACAATTAGCAGCTTTTTGCATGACTTAATAAATTATATGTATCAACACAGTGACTCTTTGAGGAAACAGAGCACTGTGTGCAAGTTGAAATGTACTGTAATATGGTCAGAAGTATCAGCAGAACAGTATGCAATCAGTCTTTGTCATTTTCTTGCTTTAGGAAGGTGTTTTTTATGTGGGAATTATTGCAGGCTCTAGCTATCCTATGGCTGAGTGGTTAAGGTTCTTGGCTACTGATCAAAGGGATCTGGTTTTGAAGCCCAGTTAAGGCATGGGTATTTGTGTTGTTTTTCTGCTGAGGTCTTGTCTTCCGCACAGATCTACTTATGGCATATAAACTGACAGGCTCCTGTCAGACCACTGTGGCAAGCAGCTGCTTGAGGGGTAATTTTTTTAAAATTTATGGCTGATCTGGAAACTGAACAGTGATATGTAATATGTTACTATGTTCAGTAAGGATCAAATGGCACACAGTTTCAGAAATGACTCAAGTGTATGGAGAAAAGTGATTGAAATGAAGCATGATTTTCAAGTGGCACAAACACTTCACAAATGAGAGCAGCAAGATCTGGGCAACAAAGCACTGTTCTTGTCTCATTGTTCTTGAGCACTGTTCTTCATACACTTGAGTCATATTTGTGAGGGGGCGAGGGTGGCTCAGTCAGTAGCACCCAGGCTCATAATTTGCAGTTCCTAGATTGGAGTCCTACCTGGGCCAACATTGAGATTTATCTCCACAAAACTCCCCACCATGTTCTCAGTTAGTAGGGGACACCAATGGGCTTGAAAAGGCTGCTGTCCTATTGGATGAGTTGTTAAGCCATGTGTTGAGAGCTATACCCATGTACGGGAGAGCCATACGTATGTGAGAGAGCCTTACCCAGGTGCAGGAGAGCCACACATTGTGCATGTTGAAAAACATGATGGATGGTCTTGATGGGAGGCTACCATCTGTCTCCCAACAGTTGTCCAGTGGGTCCTCTCCTCCAACCTTCTCTGAGCTTTTGGGTTCCTTGTGACCTGGTCATTTAGACCATTGTGTGCAAAGGATGGGTTGTTTTACTTCTGAGCAGCACTATTTTTGCAGATAATGGGCTAAATGGCCAAGTCGCAAAGACTCTGAAGGCTTAGACAGGGTTGTGGGGAGGGGGCCACTGGAACAGCTGTTTGGATTCCTGAATTTCATCAGTGACAAACGGAAAGTCAAAATAGATTAAAAAGTATATGGGGTCGATAAATCATTGTATGCATAGTAATTTTTTTGTTTTGTTTTAAAGGATGCATACATAGGCAATCCTCAAATAGCCTATGGGTATGCAGATCCACCCAGAGTGTATATTTTAGTCCTCCAAATATATGTATCCTGATCTATAGCTATTGGTTTGACATTGTTTGCCCAGTGCATTCTAGGTCTCTCCCTGATTCTGAGGACTTTCGCCATACTGTTAATATACATAACTCTATTCAGTATCTATAGTTCTACATGTGAGCTATGTGGCAAACCAATGCAGTCTTTCTAGATTTTATAGAATGCTGCACTTAGGTGTTTGTTGATCTTTTGTCTAATCTCATTATTATTTACAAACTCAAACCATCTAATATATAAGATGCTTTGTAAGCATCTGTAATGAAAGGCATCGAGTTTCCTATTACCTTGCAAAGGTCTGAGTTACCCTATCATTGCAAAATTTAGAAAGGACTATTATTATGTTATCTCATTTTAATGTGTAGATGTGTATTTTTCAAATAATCATCACAAATTCTTAAAAGTCTGAGCAGCAGTGCTTATTCTTTTGTTAATATCATGCTGTACATTATGGGTTGGGTTGTTTTACCTCTGAGCAGCACTTTTTTGCACACCATGGGCTAAATGGCCAGGTCACATGAACCCCGAAGGCTCAGAGAAGGTTGGGGGAGGGGACCCACTGGAACAGCTGTTGGGAGACAGATGGTAGCCTCCTGTCAAGGCCATCCAGCGTGTTCTTTAACGTGCACAGGGTGTGATTCTCCCGCACACGGGGCCACGGCTTAACGTCCCATCCGACGGACGGCGGCCTTTCCAAGCCCATCGGTGTCCCCTACTGACCATGGGCAGGGTGGGGAGTTTTGCGGTTTTGCGGAGATAAATCTCAATGCTGATCCAGCTGGGACTCAAACCTGGGAATACAGATTACGAGCCTGGCGTGCTACTGACTGAGCCACCCCCACCCCTGCTGTACATTATGAAATCCCAAGCTATTAACCGAAGAAATTTCCTTGAGAGTGCAATTGTTCAAAAGAACTGAAGTTTTTTTTTTTGAATCATTTTAATTTAGTTTTCTCTCTACTTACCATCAAACTTACTCTATTACCAGTCTTCTCATCTGCCTAATAAAAGAGTCCATATCATCAATAGCTGTCCCGTGGCCGAGTGGTTAGCTCGCTTGGCTACTGATCTACGGGACCTGGGTTCGAGCCCCGGGTAAGGCATGGATGTTCGTGTTGTTTTCTGCTGAGGTCCTGCCATCCTCTCAGATCTTCTACTGTGACATATAAACTGACAGGCTCCTGTCAGACCTCTGTGGCAAGCAGCTGCTTGAGGGGGTATTTATTATTTTTTTTATTTATATCATCAATATCATTGCCAAAAAGGGGCAAATCATAAGCGTAATGTAATCTAAATCAGATACTTTGAAACCTTGAGGCCAGGGATGTGTAACTTATGGCCTACAAAGCACTTTTATTTGACTTGCTGAAGGAATATACATATAAATATATATAAAAAATATCCTAAAAAGCTATGGGGGGCCAATCAGACAGTGAAATTTAGTTTTCCAAACATATCTCTCATGAGCTACAGCTGCTGGATTTGGTCACAGTAGGTTAATTCTAACAAATCCCCCTATTTCATATTTTCTACCCTCCACATCCTATGTCTCTCCCTCTTTCTGATGCCTTTAGACACACTGTTCCTAACCCTGTTCACTAATGTATTGTTATGCATATGTTCAACATGACCAAACCATCACAGTCTCTCTTTGCACAGCACAAATTTAATAAAATTTTGTAATGTTATATGTGATATATAAATAAAACATAGCAGAAGTAAGGCAGTATAATCCAACAGTAATGGTAACAATTCTTTATGACAGATAATGATAAAATACAATGTTTGTAGGTAAAGATAAACACCTTGCAAGGCGAGTTGTTATGTATTTGATATTTTTACAGGTCAATAGTAAATTTCAAGTGCACAGAAAGTGCTAACAAAAAAGATTATTAGCTGTGATGTTATAAAGTGTGAGTCCATAGAACTGTTCTAAGTTGGTAGTTTACCTGATCAAATTACCTTACGTTATAAAGGTCTGGTTACCTTACTTTACCCAATTCCTGAATTGCATCAGCGGATTGCATGATTCACACTGAAATCATGCAAAACACTTTACCTGGAACAGAAAGTAAGCTGATACCCCTCTAATTATTATCAGGACTGCAATCACCATTGGGGTGGCTCAGTTGGTAGCACATGAGGCTCGTAATCTGCAGTTCCCAGTTCCCAGGTTCGGGTCCCAGCTGGGTCAGTGCTGAGACTTATCTCCGCAAAACTCCCCACCCTTCCCATGGTCAGTAGGGGATACCGATGGGCTTGGAAAGGCTGCCGTCTGTTGGATGGGATGTTAAGCTGTGCCCCCATGTGCGGGAGAGCCATATCCTGTGCACGTTAAAGAACACACTGGATGGCCTTGACAGGAGGCTACCATCTGTCTCCCAACAGCTGTCCCCTCCCCCAACCTTCTCTGAGCCTTAGGGGTCCTTGTGACATTCCCATTGAGCCCATGGTGTGCAAAAAAGTGCCACTCAGAGGTAAAACAACTCAACCAACCCAATCACTATTTTAAAAAATAGAGATAATAAGAGCTCTGATAAAATTCTTAGGTACACCTTATCATAAAAGATATTCAAAATTCCAGTCAGCCATGTGATAACAGAAATATTTACAGCTGTAAACATTTTAATAATAATTTCATTTTACACCTGGAAATTTTTGTTGTTTTAGTGTTATAGATAGATTAGTTCACTTCAGACTGTGATATGTGGCCAACATTAAAGCCAATAATGCCTCTATTGTCATTACAAACAATGGGAGTATAACTACACATTGTTTAAAACATCTCTGAAATGTTCAGCCCATCTTGCCATGATAGAATCCTTTCAATATCCTTACCATGTTTATCCTTCAATTCCTGTATACCTGCTTGTTTCTTCCCACACAAAATCTGGTGCAATACCCTGCTGTTGTGCTGTCTAACTGCTTCCCCAGCTTTGTCAGCCAAGCCAAAAATTCTTATCAGCCTTCAACTGAACATTTACACATTTATTAAGTTCTCTGTAATGTCAATGTTAGGATTTAGGGGCATTGATTAAGGTTATTCTTGTAGTTCTTTCTTTCTGAAAAAAGTTCAAATGTCTTATCATTCAAATAACTTTGTCTCCTCTACACATATTTACTCAAGAGTGCTGTAAATTTCAAGAAAAGGTTATTTAATATGGTCAGATTCTTGCTCAGCTTTGGTAGTAAGTAAACTACAATTGTCATAATGATTGTGTAACCTATCATGGTAAGCTTTGACTTACCACGATATGTTACTTAGACATAGATTCTGAAGCCAGTCAGCTTTAATTCAAAGCAATTTATGTGTATTCTTAACCTTTAAAGTGTCAGGTTTCTGAAACTGGTCTCACTCTGGTGCCCAAGTTAATTTTGAAATGTTTTCAGAAAATAAAATACACAACTTAAAACCTCATCCAGAAGTGTAATGAAAGGAAATATTCATGTTATATACAAAAAGAAAGAACATTTAATTGTAATTAATAAAACGACAAAAATTTGGGGAAAAATGCAATTTAAAGTTTTTAAACATTTATTGGAATATTGGAAAATTTTACTGTATTTTTTCTGTTTTCACTAGAGTAAAAATTTAAAAAACAAGTATTTTTTTCAATTTTTTTCTAAATTATTTTATTATTTTAACATGAATAGTTCTTAATATTTTCATTATTGCTTGAATCTTTCATTTATTTAGTTTCTTCTAAATTTTTTAGTCATGCAAATAGCACACAATGCATTTCCTAGAGATGCAACTTCTAGTAGTAATAAAATTAATATCTTAGCTAAAGTTTAGAAAGCATTACACCTCTACTAGAGCTATAAGTAGGTTAAGATACTGGAAATGAAAAAAAGAAATGACCAATAATCTTATATGGTAAGGTAGAATAAAGACATAAACTAAATAGTTGCTACTTGATGCTATTTATGGTAATTCAACAAATGTTGTCACTACAGAAAATGCAAATACTACACTCTCAAATAAATTTATTTTTTAATTTTATCATAATTTTATCAAGCAGAATCAACAGGGAAAAATATCACAGATTGAAATGTTATTTTTAAAATCTGATTAGGACTGATTTTTGATTCTGGGCCATTAGAATTGGAAAAGTGAAAATGGTATGCCCAGCTTGGACATGCAAAGGGTTAAAGAAAAATTCTGGAAAACCATTCAGAAAAAATTCTGAAATTAATCAATACCTATAGATACAACCAGCAAACAAAGCATTGGTAGTTCAGATTTTTTTTTATACCATTTAATATAGTGCATTAATGTTCTGGTCTGTGAGTTGCTTTCATTAGTTCACATTGAAAAATGGCCTCTCCAATATAAATGGTTCAACACCCCTGCTTTAGACATTAAAGATCCTAATCTTGGCTTTGCATTAAATTCCTAGTAACATAATTAATAATCAAACTAAAAACAAAAGGAAACAAAAAGTGGCCCTGTTGAACTCTAGAGTAATTCTAAACCAATCAGTTCAAGCTCTACCAACTCTCACACATGATGCAGTATTATTATAAAGAGCTATCATTATATTAACTCATCAGGTATACCAAATTATCTCATGATTAACAACAAATTTTGATGATCAATGGAATCAAAAGCCTTTTTAAACATACAGAGCAATTAAAGGGTTTCGATGCTCTAAATATTTCTCAAGAGTCTGCTTAAGTAAAAATATTTGATCTATGCAACCCCTACTATTTTTGAACCCACACTATTCATCTTAAACTTACCCATGTACCAAATGTTTCCTTCTGTTAAGCAAAGTAATGCAAAGAAATTTACCTGGAATAGAAACTACACTGATGTCTTACTTTTTTTTTTCAAATAGTGTTGGTTGGGTTGTTTTACCTCTGAGTGGTACTTCTTTGCACATAATGGGCTAAATGGCCAGATCACAAGGACCCTGAAGGCTCAGAAAAGGTTGGAGGAGGGACCCACTGGAACAATTGTTGGGAGATAGATGGTAGCATTCCATCAAGGCCATCCAGTGTGTTCTTTAACGTGCACAGGGTAAGGCTCTCCTGCACACTGGGCCACGTCTTAACATCCCATCTGACGGACGGCGGCCTTTCCAAGCCCATCATTGTCCCCTACTGATCATGGGCAGGGTGGGGACTTTTTTGGACATAAATTTCAATGCTGACCCAGCTGGGACTTGAACCTAGGAACTGCAGATTACGATCCTGGTGCACTATTGAGTCACCCCTGTTTTAAATAGGGCAATTAGAAAGTAAGTGTACAAGGTATATGATCTCATGATCAAAGCACCTAAAACTTATTGTGGTTATGTTGGGAGGATTTGTTAATCATTGTTGGTAACACTGCATCTTTATTCACCTGCTGTCTACTCCTTATTTTATGTATGAGTCAGGTGAACATGACAACTTGACTCAAAGGTCCTGCCAAAAGTTCCTGCTGTAATTTTGTTTTTGTCAATGAAATGAGTTACTAAAGAAATGAGTTACTACCAGAAATTCATCACAAACTATTGGAAATTTATGGAGATGTTATGGGTGAGCAGCGTGTAGCAACACGTTGAACAGTAGAATTTCATGGTGGAAGAGACAGTATGGAGGATTGTGAAAGGAGTTCGAGATCCCAACAGCAAAAACTGCTGGCAACAGTGCACTTATGGAAAATGTAATTATCAACAACTATCTTTTCCAGCTCTAAAGGATAATCTTGATGCCACAGATTTCAAAGTGATGACAACATGGACGTAGCATGGAAATGATGGCTGAGCAAAACGGACACTTCTACCAACAAAGAATAGAAAAATTCATCCCATGAT
Organism: Ryuthela nishihirai; assembly: GCA_038380435.1. Classification (NCBI taxonomy): domain Eukaryota; kingdom Metazoa; phylum Arthropoda; class Arachnida; order Araneae; family Heptathelidae; genus Ryuthela; species Ryuthela nishihirai. The sequence goes on along the minus strand of JAWZYU010000003.1, from coordinate 87,396,825 downwards.
ATAAGTGTCTAAATCTGTTCAAAGCCTACGTTGAAAAGTAATTGGATGACAGTAGAATTACCCTGCATTGTTATATTAGGGGTTTTAATAAAAAACCTCAGACTGTATGCCTTGTAAACTTTGTAACCCTTATAATACTACTACCTATCCTGTCATGGTCAGTAGGGGACACCAATGGGCTTGGAAAGCCCACCATCCATCGGATGGGACGTTAAGCTGTGGCCCCATGTGCGGGAGAGCCATACCTTGTGCACGTTAAAGAACACGCTGAATGACTTTGACGGGAAGCTACCATCTGTCTCCTAACAGCTGTTCCAGTGGGTCCCCTCCCCCAACCTTCTCTGAGCCTTCAGGGTCTATGTGACCTGGCCATTTAGCCCATTGTGTGCAAAAAAGTGCTGCTCATAGGTAAAGCAACCTAAAGTTATACTTAGTGTTGTTTCTGCCCTTGTGAAGGGACAGAGATAGCAGTAGAATGCTAGCCTAGTTATTTTATGATCAGGAAGAGGAGGATGAGTTTATGGAAGAGACTGTAAGCTCCTTTATTGGGAATGCTTAAAAAAGTTGATAGTTGTGATGATCATTCAACTTTCCTTACAAACTTATCAATAGTCTGTTTAGAGTTGTAATTATGGATTTTTAAAATTTACTTCTATAGGTTTATACCTAATGTCAGATTTACCAAACTCAAGGTTTGGCCAACCTATGGAGTTCCTGCATTTTACTTTTATGATTACTTTAATAGTAACAGTTCTTACATCAGGTGTCCACAGTTTTGTAGTTACTACATCACTGCTACTTTATAATTAAGTATGTTTAAAATTTGTTTTTTAAATAACTTTCAATATATTTTTCCATTTCTTGTTTTGCATTAGAAACAATTTTGCGTAAGTAGTACAGTGAAATTTTTCATGCCGGTCAAATAAATCCATTTTTTAAAAATCTTATAAAAATTATTTCATGGTTTTTAGCCACTTTTTCTGAGTGGTAGTTCTTCATAAGACAATTTTTTTAATGTATGATATTCTGATAGAAACACCATGCTTAAAATTTTGTTTGTTCATCATCCAAAATTTTGAAGAATATCTGCTTCATTAACATTATAATTGTATTCATTCTGTTTATAATAAACTGTGTAAATAACTAAATAAAAAATGAATGTGAATCACCATCATTATCATGACATCCTCAAGCAGCCATGGGCTCTGGAAGTCCAACCAGACCATACAATTTAGTTCTCCAAGCATATCTGTCCTGAACTATATCTGCTGCATCTGGCCACTCACTGCACACCAATTCTAATAAGGTCCTGTTTGACATTGTCTTCCCACTGCATCCTAGGTCTCCCCCTTTTCCTGAGGCCTTTAGGCACACTGTTAATAACCTTATTTGCTAATCTAAAATTATTCATACAGGCAACATTGCCAAACCAACAGTCTCTATCTGCACAGTATGCTGCTCAAAGAGGTTGCTGACTCTTTTTGCCTAGCCTCATCATTTACTTACAAAGTTGAACCATCTAATGCTAAAGATACTGCATAAGCATCAAGTTTCCTGTTACCTTGTTTACAAAGAGTTCAAGTTTCACTACAAAAAATAACCATAGAAAGAACCAAACTATTATACAGTCTAATTTTAGTCTTTAGGTGTATACACTAGGGTGGGCCAAAAAAATTCAAAATTTTGTTTTCAAGTCATAATACAGCGGAAAAGTTGCGAATTGGGGAGACTAAAAAGGGGGTAAAAAAAAGAAATAAAATCAGTTTATATCTTCCGGTTGCACATGTGCTCTAAATTTTGCTGAAATTTGGAAAAATTTATATTTTTACGATAATTTTTTATCTTAACTTGTCAATATTTAAATGTAATAGCTTCAGACGACTCTTACTCGAACCGATAATGATTTAGAAAAAAGAATGATTCAAATCGGTTAAGGTCTTCCGCTCGCGCAACAGCTGTCAAATCTAACAAATTCTCGCGCTCATCGTAACTCACTCAGGTCAATGACCACGACGCTCCCCCCACCTACCACTCTCGCCACCGCGCTGCGCCATTGTTCTGTCAGTCTGCACTTATTCCTCATGTTTGATGTGTGTTTTGTTCGTTCTTCCAGTTATTATTTTGGCATTTGCATTTATTTCAATGTTGGTTTTGTGTTATGATTTTTTTTGTAACTTTGTGACTTAACGGTGATATACTATGGCTGTACCTAAGAAAATCATCACGAGACAGGTATTTGATTGCCCTATATTTGGTACACCTAAAGATTTTTCATCAAACAAGCTTCCTACTGGTGAGGACGTGATTCGTTGTTGTTCACAGGAGAGATACGACTTGGCGCTTAAAGTTAATAATAAAACCGTCAGTTTTTCTAAAGTTGCCAGTACAGTAGCTAACAAAATAATTGGTTTGTATCAGAAAGTCATAGATGCCAATGTGGTTTAGTATTAAAACAAGTAAATACTCTACAGAGGGACCAAAACTTGTGTACCAATCAATACAATCTTCAAGGTACCTGCCTGAAGATTTACGTAATATTGTTGACCCTGTGATCGAACGAAATGGCTTTTTCGCTCATCCAGAACATTTAATGTTAGCCATGACACAAGCTAATACAAAACACATAAGAGAGCTCGGACTTCGTCGAATTCTAAAGGTGAGACAGTTAGATCAAAAGAGAACAACTATCAGAACATTCATACTGCCAAAACTCAATTTCAAGGCTCAAGACTACTAAGAAATAATTAACTGGATGGACTGTGATTTATCTTCTCCCCCATTATTAAAAGATATCAGTGACGATGAGATTAAATAACATATTCAAAGTGACTCAGTCCCTAATTGGTATATAACATTCAAGACATTCCCAGTTCACACACAGGCAGTTGAACGATGTGTGAAACTCGTGACAGAAGCCTCAGGAAAAGTTTGTGGAGCTGAGTCTAGGGATGGTTTTATCAGAACAACTCAGCTGTCAAGGTCAACCATGCCTAACTTCGCCCATAAATCAGATTTCAAAGTACCTTCAGCTAAGAATGAGTGAAAACGGAGATGTTCAATTGTTCAACATGAGTTTCTTGGACTTTCGACTCTTCATACAAAAACTTAGTTTTTTCAATAAAAAACTCTGTTTATAAATATTACTAATGGTCTAAAATAATTTGTTTTTAAACATTTAAACTTGTATTCAATAAAGAACAAATATAAAGAACATGTAAGTTGTTAGTGTTTTTTTTCCTTGAACTGTGATCTACCTTTATTTGTAAATTTTTTTCAAAATTTCATTAACTTTGAAGGCAATGCGCGACCGGAAGATGTTGATGGATTTAAATAATATTTAAACATTATTTTCTGTGGTTCTAATACATAAGAATTTGAGCTATTACATTCGGGAAGAGGCTAATTTAAAAATGTTAAAAATTATCGTAAAAATGTGAATTTTTCCAAATTTCGGCAAACTTTAGAGCACATGCGCAACCGGAAGATATAAACCGATTTTATTTCTTTTTTTAACCCCTTTTTAGTCTCTCCAATTCGTAACTTTTCCGCTGTAATACGACTTGAAAAAAAAATTTTGAATTTTTTCGGCCCACCCTAGTATACACCTATTTTCCCATACTTTTCATAAATTCTTAAGTGTCCCAGCAGCAATCCCTATTCATCTGTTAATCTCATGCCACACATCACCAGTATCTATTATATAGCTCCCAAGATAATTAAACTGACACCTGTTCAAGATTGAAAGGCCGCTGTCTGTTGGATGGGACATTAAGCCATGGCTATGTGTATGGGAGAGCCATACCCTGGTGCATGTTAACCCTTCCAGGGCCCAGGCTGAAAAACAGGTTTCTATCCAGGGGCCAAGCTATTTTCTGCCTATGCTCAGCCAAAAAAAAAACTTTAACTTTAGAACTTTTTTGCCAAATAACTAATGAAAGGAATTATGGCATGTTGTATGCCAAATTAATTTTCATTCTGGATTTTCTGAAATTATAATATTTAGCAAAAAAGGCCATATGCTTTATTTTAATAGGACTTTTTTTGGAGTCAGGTAGTAAAAAAATGCTTCTGGCAACACAAATAAAAATTTATTTAAAAAAAACTAATAGACGAAAATGATTACAATGCACATGAATAGAATGACTATATATTTCTGAATAACAAAAAAATTTTTTTTTGATTTTAAGTAAATATTTTTCTTGTTTTGTAATTTTTTTCTCAGTACCATACTTTGAGAAAATTCCAGGTTTTGAGCCAATTGTGCTGAGTCAAATAAACAAGTCAACTTTAGAATTTAAAAAATAAAATAACCAATCAATGGAAATAGATCATGTTATATACTAAATTAAACAGAATTTGATTACGAATTTTATGAAAATAAATAATATAAATAAATTTGCAAGCATATTGATTTTAATAAGCCTTTTTCAATATGATATGGTGAAAAAAAGATTGCACTATACAATTAACGCTTCATTTTGGAAAACCTGCTGAATAAAAATAGTTAAATTATATATTTATTGAAAGGAGATTTCCTCCTGAATAATATAATATTCAACCTGAAATATAATTTTTATTTCTTTTAATGATTCTTTTCAGTATCGTATATTTTAAACACAACCAGCGTTATGCAATGTGACTTGGACTTCTCACATTCACGGAATTTTCTGAACTGGTTATGAAATAGAAAAAAAACTTCCTAGGCTGTTTTTTTTACTAAATAATATGAATTTTTTCTTTGGGTGTTGAATTTCGCCGATCTTGGTGAAGTGCAGAAAGGTTTGTTCATCAAGGACCAGCCCTTCCCGAAATTGCCCTCCCAAATGATGGACGATTTCTGTAGCAAAGAAGTCTATTTGCTTCCTTATCCAACATTCATTTTCAGAAAAAGGTACAAGCTCAAAGTTTTTTTTTTACTAAAAAAAAAAACAAGAAATAATAAAATAAAAATTACATATAACCTAATGAAATGTTAAATAAAATATCTGCAACAACTTTTAACCAGCCTCCAATCTAGGGCGGGGGGTGGCTCAGTTGGTAGCGCGCCAGGCTCGTAATCTGTAGTTCCCAGGTTCGAGTCCCAGCTGGGTCAGCATTGAGATTTATCTCCGCAAAACTCCTCGCCCTGCCTATGGTCAGTAGGGGACATCGATGGGCTTGAAAAGGCCGCCATCCGTCGGATGGGACGTTAAGCCGTGGTCCTGTGTGCGGGAGAGCCATACCCTGTGCACGTTAAAGAACACGCTTGGTGGCCTTGACGGGAGGCTGCCATCTGTCTCCCAACAGCTGTTCCAGTGGGTCCCCTCCCCCAACCTTCTCTGAGCCTTCGGGGTCCATGTGACCTGGCCATTTAGCCCATGGTGTGCAAAAAAGTGCCGCTCAGAGGTAAAACAACCCAACCCAAAGCCTCCGATCTAGCGTATCTCGGAAAGATCATAAAATCAGCCGATCGTAAGATTGCTAACTAAAGGAAGTAAATTTGCTTTCGTATCCAAACTCATTTATTTTCAGAAAATGATACTAGATCAAAGTTTTACTAGAAAAGTAATATATAAGAAAATAAAAATTAACGTATAGCCTAACGTGACATTAAAATATCCACAGCAACAAGTTGTATGCCGGTCATACGGTATAACATAATTATGAAAAAATATCAATACTTATTGATCAACCAAAAGATTGCTAATTTCCAAAAATAAATCTACTGAAATGAAAACTAACTAAGGTTTAAATATAACAAAACTACTAACTTGACAAAGAGTATCCAATATGCTGGATGAAAGATGGAAAAAAAAAAACACAGCAGACTGGAACAATGGAGATATCACATTTCAGCCACCTGCATCTTGTTGACTCAGTGAAGCATAACTAAATGCAGCTGCAACCAGAATTTCTAAGAAGGATGTGTTTAATCCAGTTTCGATTTTGAAGGTGGGAAAGATGCATAGAATGCTGGGGAATATGATAAAAATAACTTGGGGATACTGAAATATGTTTATGACAGAAAAGAGTGTGAATCAGAAAAAAAAAAATTGTAGTATGTATTTTGTAATTACTTCCAAAAAATACAGTTTTTAAAAATAGCAGTTTTTGTGTTAATTTTTTGGAGATTTTCGAAATTTTAAGGAAAAATTTGTTGATAATAGCTCAAATCAAACTTGTGAGCTTAAATCATAAGGTTTCTTCAGCAAATAGGAATGTTAACAGGCAAATTGGCAATACCATTTAGTGCTTCAAAAAAATGGCAGTCAGATGGCTTTTTAAAATTATTTATATTGTAGTTTAGTAAAATATGCATCAAATTAAAAAACAAAATATTATTTTTGAAGCCTGAATTATGTATTTTAATAAGATATATATAAATTACAACGGCAATTTTTATTTTTTAAAAATCGATATATTTATGTTGTAATAAGACCATATGCATCAATCATGGACACTTGCAATTCAGATTCTCCGTACGTATACATACTGGTTAGGCTCTGGAAGGATTAAAGAACACTGGATGGCCTTGATGGGGATGCTACCATCTGTCTCCCAAACAGCTGTTCCAGTGGGTCCCCTCCCCCAACCTCCAGAGCCTTCGGGGTCCATGTGACCTGGCCATTTAGCCCATGGTGTGCAAAAAAGTGCCACTCAGAGGTAAAACAACCCAACCCTGCTCAAGACTGCAACCATTTAGATTAACTGAATCACAGCCAGCTTGACAAATTTCCATCACTTTAGTGTTTCTCCCTGTTTATAACCAAACCTGCTCGACTACCAGTCTCATCAACAGCTTGAATGAAAGAGTTCATCTAAACATGATTTGCCAAAAGGGCCAAATCATCAGCATAATCTAAATCAGAAATTTTCGTATCTCCAGTCCATTTAAGGCCAAAATCTTTTCCTTGAAGTGAATTTCGCATAACATAATCAATAACAAAGCTAAAGAGAAAAGGAGACAAAATGCACCCTTGTCGAACACCAGAAGTAATGCTAAACCAATTGCTACAAGCCTTACCAACTCTCACACATGACTCAGTGTTATTATAGAGAGCTTTCATTATGTTAACTAACTTGTCTGGTATACCATGTGATCTCACAATCAACCACAAATTATGACGATCAACAGAGTCGAAAGCCTTTTTTGAAATTAACAAAGCTAGTAACCAAAGTTTCTGAAAATCTAAACATTTCTCAAGAATCTGCCTGAATGAAAATATCAGATCTGAAAATATCTGCCTGAATGAAAATGCTTGAATGAAAATATCTGATCTTCACATCCCCTACTACTACTTAATCCACATTGCTCATCATGCAATTGCCTGCCAACTAGATTCTTAATTCTGTTAAGCACAATCATGCAAAGAACTTTACCTGGAACAGAAAGCAGACTAATACCCCTATACTTATCACAAGAACTGTGATAATCTTTTTTGTAAAAATAAGGATAATAATAAAATAAAAAATAAATACCCCCTCAAGCAGCTGCTTGCCACAGAGGTCTGACAGGAGCTTGCCAGTTTATATGCCGAAGTAGAAGGTCTGAGAGGATGGCAGGACCTTAGCAGAAAAATAATAGCTCTGGTAAAATCCTTAGGAACCATGAATTTATCATAACAGATATTCAAAATTTCAGTTATCCCTGTGGTAACCGAAACATTCTCAACTCTAAGCATTTCTGTAGATGTAGTTTTAAGTTTAGAAATAGCCGAAATAACTTTTCAGACTGTTATAGGGCCAAGATTAAAGCCACCAATGCATCTATCATCATTGCAAACAATAGGAGTAGAACTAACCACATTATTTAGAACATCTTTGAAATGCTCAGCACACCAAGTCATGACAGAATCCTCACCTTCTATAACCTTAACTTGTTTATCCTTCAATCTCTGTATAATTGTTGTCCGTTTTCTACCACACAAAACATTAACTATCTGGTACAGCTCTCTGCTGTTTTGCTGTCTAGCTGCTTCCTCGGCTTTGCCAGCCAAACCATCAAGCCAAAGATGATTATCTGCAGCTAGCTGATCTTTTACATGTTTATTAAGTTCTCTGCAATGCTTTATATTAGGACTAGTAGGGTATTGATTAAGGACATTCCTGCAGTTCTTTCTTTCCGAAATAAGCTCAAGTGCCTTATCACTCAGATAATTCTGCCTCTTCTATTCCTTTTTTCCTAAAAGAGTACTGTTAGTGTCCAAAAAAGCCTGTTTATAATGTTCCCATTCTTCCTCAACTTCAGTAGTAAACAAACCATAACTGTCAGAATGACTAAGTAACCTATCATGGTAATCTTTAGCTATAACTGGGTCTTTCAGAGCTTCAGAATTAAAGATAAATTTTTTAACCTTAGCTCAACACTTCTTAAGTTTAATTGCAAGACACTTTTAGCGAGATAATGATCAGATCCAATTTCAGCTCCCCTATATGACCTGGTATTTCTAACAGAACTAGCCCATTTGCTGTTAATTAATATATAATCAATCATATTCTTATGCAGCCCATCGGGTGAAACCCATGTGTACTTATGTATGTCGCGGTATTTTTAATAAGTGTTAGTTATTCTGAATCCACTGAGTTTACTTACCTGTAGGAGACGTTGCCCATTGCCATTGCACCTACCAATACCAAAAGGGCCTATTACTCCTCCCCAAAGGTCAGAGTCAGTACCAACTTTGGCATTGAAGTCACAAGAACAAGGGTAATATTTCCTTTCTTGACAGAATTCAAAATATACTGAAGTTGTCCATAAAAACCTATCCTTCTCATTCTCATCAGCATCCCCAGTGGGGGCATAACAGCAGATAACATTCAAGTCTTTAACGCTTGTCTGAAATTTTGCTGTAAGAAACCTTTCATTAATGCACTCATACATATCCTAGAAGAGCATCACTAGCGTTTCTGCTGAGAAGCAGACCCACGCCTTGGTGATGCTTATTGTCATCCCTCCCTGAAAAGAGAAATTTAAGATTATTTTTAAGAATCTGACCTTTATCTGTCCATCTAGCCGAGAATATCTAAACTATAATGGTGGAATTCTTGTGTGAGGACATCAAGAGAAAAAGCTCTGTGCAGAGTCCTCACATTCCAACTACCAATGGAGAGAAAATGGTTAGTGGGATGTTTAAAGAAACTATGTTTATTGAGAGAGGGAATGCCAACAATATCAAACAGACCCCTAATCGCAGACATGGGGCAAAGACCCATTCCCCCACCACTAAAGGCTGAAGCCATCTACACTGGAAGACTTCCTCCATTGTAGAATTTGACGATTCCAATAGAAGCAAAGAGTTCAGGTGCCTGCGATGACCTCTGCTCAGGATTATCCACCAGCTGATAAACATATCCTGTGAATCTATTCACTTGGGGTTGTCAACCCACAAACAAACAGAAAACACAGCGAAGATTTTCCCTCCACAGAAGCCCACCAGTGCAGCAAATTCAGGATCCATAATCCAGATCAGAGCCTTATTCCAGTCCAGTAGGTATATATGGTCAGCACCAGGATACTGTGGGGTTGACCACTCCTCAGCTGGGTAGAAAAAAAAAGAATAGTAGTTATAGTTGTCCAGATCAGTAGGCCACACTAATCTTGGCAGCCCTCTCCCTCCATTCATTTCCACAAGAAAGTGTCTCTTTTGAAAGGTACTAACAGTCTGAAAAGTACTAACAGTCTGTACCACGAGAAGGTGGGGTCAGACATTAGGTGCTAGGCCTGGCCAGTTCTATGCATCATCACAGGGGAATGGTATTAAAATGAGCTACACAGTGAAATGTTTAAAAAATATTTAATTCACGATTATGCTATAATAATATTAATAGCTCTTGAGCAACATTATTCTACATTTAGCTTATTACTATTCACATAGTCAAGCCATGAGTATTTTTACCATGGTATAATATCACTTAAGGATACCTTTAATCCTTACAAAAAGTTCCCAAGTACATAAAGATCATGTCTGTAACACTGAAATCCCGCCCCTTCCAGCAGCATGGAACCTTCTGCTGCTTGAACAGTATAGTGCCAGATGAAGCCCCGCTGGTGTCAGGGAGAAACATGTTGCCATGTGGAGAGGATGGTCAGTCTTTTAAATCATAATGTTAGCATCTGTAACTTTTAATGTTTTTTGAGTCGAAATTTAAGTTAGTTGATTCTTTTTAAGATGTTTGATTGTAAGATGGGGTTATTTGAGTAACTGACTTCTGCAATATGAGTTATTAGGATTGCACAACACAACCAGCATTGGTTGGTGGTAAATGACCTTATGGACAGTGTCTACTTAGTGAAAAACTTGGACTGGTATCCAGTATCCAGATATCAAGTGATAAACATCAGTGTTATGTATTAGCAGTGGCCGCCAGTAAGAGATCATTGGCAACCAAGTTAAAATCCTTGATGCAGAGCCCTTGCAAGAACAACATAAGTATAAAGTGTGACCTGCTGAGCCAGCATAAGAAGTTTTTGAAGACACCTGAAAATGGTAATAATTTCCATCTATTTACTTGGGAAGTTTTTATAAGGATTAAAAGTATCCTTAAGTGATATTATAACATGGTAAAAATACTCATGGCTCGACTATGTGAATAGTAATAAGCTAAATGTAGAATTATGTTGCTCAAGAACTATTAATATTATTACAGCATAATTGTGAATTAAATATTTTTTAGGGGATTGGTGCATAGCTCTCCTTTCAGTGACTACTTCGTTACTATTTACAGACCATGTGAATCATAGCATAGCTTTATCTTTTTTAATAATGCCTTTGCTTTATTTCTCTAGGGATCCTGTATTTGTTTTATTTATTATGGGTAATAAATTATATTAATTTAATTATTTTATTTATTATGGGTAACCTGTTAAATCATCATGAAGTGAAAGTTATTCTGCATGTGTTCTGTAAATTTTTTGCTTTCTTATTAGTTTGTATTAATAATTGCAGATTTATTTGTGTATATGTAAAAATATATATATATAAAGTTTAACTTTTGCAGGTGATGAGACCAAATCTATGGTTAGTGATACATGGAGCACTGATGTTCTTGCAAGTGATTCAGAAACTGTTGAACAGTCTGATGTTTCTTCACAGGTTGCTCTTGAATCTCAGGTGAGTTATATGAGATACTAATATATTTTCATTTGTACATGAATATCACTGAAATTAGTCTATTTTTACTGTTTCATGTTACTGCTAGTATTTCAATAATTAACAATTCACAATCACTTATTCATGGGTTCATATCTTACTCTGCTAAAATCACTTATACATTAACTTAAAAATGCATTTCAGAAAAAGAACTTTGCCACTTGAAGCAAAATTCTGACTACACTACGAAGAAATGGTAGAAATTTAAAGAATTCTGCTTAATTAATGACATTCCAACACTACTAAATCATCAAAGATCATGCTAAAAGACCACCCTCCAGTGAAAATCAACTAAGGAATTGCCCTGCAGCAAACAGTGAAAACTCACACCCACCAACCACTCAGTACAGCAACAACAACTAGCATATGACAGCTAGAGAAAAATTACAACTCATGAATCTGAAGATGAAATTATTGTGTCAAACTTACTGGTGCACGAAAAAGAACTACCATTAGGATTACCTGTAAATACTATTTCTTTCATTTCCAGATTTAGGGAAATATTTTTTATAGAGCTTTAGTCGAGAATTTAAACTTAATAACTTAAAACCTGTTTTTTAATCTACAATTGATTCCCTGCGTGTTAGTGATTAATTTCCCATAATGTTGGATTGTGTGATAGCTATAAAAAGCTGCCTTTTTAAGTGACATTATGTTCTGTAATTGATAGAACACACTGAAGGAATCATACACTTAGTATGTGATATTTATGCTGATCAGATTAAAACATAAAATTTTCCACATATTAAAAAATTTACTAGTTGCAATGGCATGTATAATTTAAAAGACCAGCAGGAGGTCTTACAGAAAGGCTTATGTACCCCACATACACATTTGCTAATTTAGTTGATCTTCATGTTACATGTCTGTAGAAAACGGAGGTAAGAAGCCAATAATGAAGATATACAGAAATGACTTCATATTGAGAAAGCCTCTGAAGAATGATGTCTTTTTAAATTATCTATAAATGCAAAAGTTTGGATTGCTTAAACAGGTCTTTATGGATTTTGAGGAAAAGTTATGTATTGGCAAGTTGTAGTATGATTAAAATTGTGCTTAAGAATAAATATTAGCAAATGAATAGTTGTATGATTAATTATATGAAGGTATTAAAAAATAAAAAATAAATACCCCCTCAAGCAGCTGCTTGCCACAGAGGTCTGACAGGAGCCTGTCAGTTTATATGCCATAGTAGAAGGTCTGTGAGGATGGCAGGACCTCAGCAGAAATATTAAAGTAAGGTTAAAATGGTGAATGAAAATTCCTGTTAATAAGGAGGTTATCACCTCCGACAGCTAATCAGGACCTGTAATACCTCATACTGCCAACATGTCTCCAATCAATTTTGAAAGCAATAAAGTCTGTTAGTGCAAAAGGGCTGTTCTAAAACAAATACTAAGATCATGGGGGCTTCTGAAAAGAGGTCTGAGACTGGCAGTCTGTCAGTCTCAAAATAATTCAGACATGCTCAATAGGATTGAAGTCAGGGATATTGCAGACTATTCCATGCATTCAGTACCCTTATATTTAAGATATTGGTCTACTGGGTGAGCTCCATATATGCTGCCATTATCATCATTAAAAAAAAAACATTTGCAAATGGGTAAAAAGGTTCAAGAATATAATCTCAATAACTAAATAGTAAGGGATTCTCAGTCACACTCATGGAGATAAGTGTGGACATTGTTGATGCCTGCCCAGGGTATCAAACTACCATTTTCATTTGGTCCTTTCTCTTAGGAAGCTTCTAGTGTTCTATAATATCTGGAAGCTAAAGCCAGATATCATTCATCTCAAGATTTTAATACTCTTGGGTGACCTTGTACTGAACTTCTAATGATTTCACCTGTATCTGAATTGTCTTCAGTTTTTGGAGACCACCATTCAAGATACATTCAACCTTCTGGCTATATTGGCTTGAGATTGACCAGCTCCCATTCTTCCAATGGGATAAAAAAAAATAAATAAATACCCCCTCAAGCAGCTGCTTGCCACAGAGGTCTGACAGGAGCCTGTCATACTACTACCTTAATGAGTCACCTACACAATGCCTTTAACACATTTTTAATGAATTGGCAATCTTTAGTTGCAGTATGTGGGTAAACAATAAAGAAGGCATGCAATTCATGTGCAAACAGTAAACAATACTTATTAGAGTGTACCTTTCATATTGTCAGTTCATTTGCATATTTGGAGCCTCTGAAATGGTTTTACTGCTGATTTACATATTTGCTACATGATTATGAGTGATTGCATATTTACTATATGAGTAGGGGGTAGCTCAGTCAGTAGCATGCCAGGCTTGTAATCTACAGTTCCCTGGTTGAAGTCCTAGCTGGGCCAGCATTGAGATTTATCTCTGTAAAACTGCCCGCCCTGCCCATGGTCAGTAAGGGACACTTGGGCTTGGAAAAGGCCACATCCATCAGATGGGATGTTAAGCCATGGCCCTGTGTGTGGGAGAGCCATGCCCTGTGCATGTTAAAGAACATGTTGGATGGCCTTGATGGGAGGATACCATCTGTCTCTCAACAGCTGTTCCAGTGGGTCCCCTCCCTCAACCTTCTCTGAGCCCTTGTGGGTCCTTGTGATCTGGCCATTTAGCCCATTGTGTGCAAAAAAGTGCTGCCCAGAGGTAAAATAATACCCAAATACAATGAGTAACTTAATTTTCAATTTTTAATTCCAGATAGTTTTAAAAATATTAAGGAAAATTAATTTATAACTTTTGCACTTGAGGATGCCGATCAGGATGAGAAGGATAGGTTTTATGAACAACTTCAGGATATTTTGAATTCTGTCAAGGAAGGAGATATTACCCTTGTTCTTGGTGACTTCAATGCCAAAGTTGGTACTGACTCTGACCTTTGGGGAGGAGTAATAGGCCCTTTTGGTATTGGTAGCTGCAATAGCAATGGGCAACGTCTCCTACAGGTAAGTAAACTCAATGGATTCAGAATAACTAACACTTATTACAAACACCGCGACATACATAAGTACACATGGGTTTCACCTGATGGGCTGCATAAGAATATGATTGATTACATATTAATTAACAGCAAATGGACTAGTTCTGTTAGGAATACCAGGGCATATAGGGGAGCTGAAATTGGATCTGACCATTACCTTGTTAAAAGTGTGTTGCAACTTAAACTTAAAAAGTGTTGTGCTAGGGTTAAAAAATTTACTTTTAATACTGAAGCTCTGAAAGATCCAGTTATAGCCAAAGCTTACCATGATAGGTTACTTAGTCATTATGACAGTCATGGTTTGCTTACTACTGAAGTTGAGGAAGAATGGGATCATTTTAAACAGGCTTTTTTGAACACTAACAGTACTCTTTTAGGAAAAAAGGAGCAGAAGAAGCAAAATTATCTGAGTGATAAGGCACTTGAGCTTATTTCGGAAAGAAAGAACTGCAGGAATGCCCTTAATCAATACCCTACTAGTCCTAATAGAAAGCATTACAGAGACCTTAATAAACTTGTAAAGGATCAGTTAGCTGCTGATAAAAATTTTTGGCTTGATGGTTTGGCTGACAAAGCCGAGGAAGCAGTTAGACAGCACAACAGCAGAGAGCTGTACCAGATAGTTAATGTTTTGTGTGGTAGAAAACGGACAGGCATACAAGGATTGAAGGATAAACAAGGTAAGGTTATAGAAGGGGAGGATTCTGTCATGGCTAGGTGGGCTGAGCATTTCAGTGATGTTCTAAACAATGTAGTTAGTTCTACTCCCATTGTTTGCAATGATGATAGATGCATTGGTGGCTTTAATGTTGGCCCTATAACACAATCTGAAGTTAGTTTGGCTGTTTCTAAACTTAAACTTCATAAATCCCCAGGGGTAGATGAAATTACTATGGAAATGCTTAGAGCTGGGAATGTTTCGGTTACAACTTGGATGACTGAAATTCTGAATCTCTTTTATGATAAAGGCATGGTTCCTAAGGATTTTACCAGAGCTATTGTTATCCCTATTTTCAAAAAAGGTGATCGCAGTTCTTGTGATAACTATAGGGGTATCAGCCTACTCTCTGTTCCAGGTAAAGTTCTTTCCATGATTGTGCTTAATAGAATTAAGAATCTGGTTGACAGGCAATTGCGTGATGAGCAATGTGGATTCAGAAGTGGTAGGGGATGTGTAGATCAGATATTTTCACTTAGGCAGATTCTTGAGAAATGTTTAGAGTTTCAGAAACCTTTGGTTGCTAGCTTTGTTGATTTCAAAAAGGCTTTCGACTCTGTTGATCGTCATAATTTGTGGTTGATTGTGAGATCATATGGTATACCAGACAAGTTAGTTAACTTTATGAAAGCTCTCTATAATAACACTGAGTCGTGTGTGAGAGTTGGTAAGGCTTGTAGCAATTGGTTTAGCATTACTTCTGGTGTTCGACAAGGGTGCATTTTGTCTCCTTTTCTCTTTAGCTTGGTTATTGATTATGTTATGCAAAATTCACTTCAAGGGGAAGATTTTGGCCTTAAATGGGCTGGAGATAGGAAAATTTCTGATTTAGATTATGCTGATGATTTAGCCCTTCTGGCAAATGATGTTGATGAGATGAACTCTTTCATTCGAGCCGTTGATGAGACTGGTAGTAGAGTAGGTTTGGTTATAAACAGAGAGAAAACTAAAGTGATGAAAATTGGTCAGGCAGGCTGTGATTCAGTTAATCTGAATGGTTGCAGTCTTGAGCAGGTGTCACAGTTTAATTATCTTGGGAGCTATGTAACAGATAATGGTGATGTGCGGCATGAGATTAACAGACGAATAGGGATTGCTGCTGGGACTTTTAAGAATCTATGGAGAGTGTGGAGAAATAGGCGTATACACCTAAAGACTAAAATTAGACTGTATAATAGTTTGGTTCTTTCTAGGGTTAGTTATGGTAGTGAAACTTGGACACTTTGTAAACAAGATAACAGGAAACTAGATGCTTTTGATTCCAGATGCTTACGCAGTATCTTGGGCATTAGGTGGTTCAACTTTGTAACTAATGATGAGATTAGGCAAAGGAGTTTGCAACCTCCTTTAAGCAGCATATTGTGCAGAGAGAGACTCCGTTGGTTTGGCCATGTTGCCCGTATGAATAATTATAGATTGGCGAATAGGGTTATGAACAGTGTGCCTAAAGGCCTCAGAAAGAAGGGGAGACCTAGGATGCGGTGGGCAGACAATGTCAAACAGGACCTTGTTAGAATTGGTGTGCAGTGGCCAGATGCAGTAGATGTAGCTCAGGATAGACTTGCTTGGAGAACTAAATTGCACGGTCTGGTTGGACCTCCGTAGCCCATGGCTGCTTGAGGATGATGATGATGATGATGATGATATAACTAAATTTGTATTTAATCAATATTTTTTTTAAAGAAATAATTTAAATATTTTTTATGTTGGATATTAATAAAATATTTTGATTCACATAATTAGAATCTCCCAATAGCTTGAATTTCCACCATTACATGTTGTTTAAACATTTCATGTTGATGGAAAATGGGTTGTTAGGTTGTTTAAACCCTAAGCAGACCTTTTGTGCACCCAGTGGAATTAAATGACCAAGTCATAAGATCTTCAAAGGCTTAGAGTTTGGTAGGGAAGGGGACACACTGGACACCTATTAGAAGAGAGATGGAAACCTCTGTCTGATAGATGGCTGATTTCAAGTCCTCAGTGTCACCATACCAAGAGCTGAGTTAGCAGAGATAAATCTCAATACAGGCACAGTTAGTGCTTGAACCTGGAACATCAGATGATGAGCTTGGCACACTTCTGATATAGGCTTCCCCCATTGAAAACTGGTAAAATTTTAAATGAATATTATGAACAGTCCATTCATGCTAAAAATTTAGGTGGTAGATTGCTGTGGTCAAGGAGATTGTATTGAAAATGCAACTTGCCCCCTTATCCCAGGTTTGGGGTGGGATATAGAGGGAAAAATTCAAGATTTTAATAGATAATGGAAAATTTGTTCTGAATCAGATAGGTAGTAATAAAATATTATTACCCACTTTTTTGTAATCTTCCATTAATTTGAAGTTTTTATTTAACCACTAGAGGACACTAAAGATGGAAATTTAAAACCTTTTGCTCTTTGAGCACAAACATTACATATTCACCAGAAAGGATGACTGTTTTTTAGGGATATTTCTCTGTAGTTTTCTACACTCTTTTGCCGCACATTTTATTTATATATATATATAAATTATTTTTCAATATTCCTTGATGTATTTTTGTGCTCTTCCCCAAGGGCATGCATAATTAGTAAATTGGTCAGGAGGGTAAGAATAAGTAAATGATATATATATATAATGAATAAAACTTAAGTTACCGATTGTCATAAAGTGGTAACAGATACAGAAAAATGAACACAAGAGAATGTAAATAGTGAAGAAATATATTTTATCTCATTTTTTTAAAATTTTTATTTTGTTATCTGCCCATCTATAGACATTCAACCTTTGTGGTTTAAGAGATAAATGAAACATTCTTTACCAATTTGATGGGTGTTAATAAAATATTACAATTTGCATTTTCTGAATCCACATTTTTTGCTCTAAAGGGCATAGAACTGGAAACTTTACTAAACTTTATATCTTTAAAAACAAGTAGTTCACATTCACCAGAACTTCATAGATCCTTCACAGATTAAAAGGTCCCATTACTTATGGGAAACATTACTTTTATGAAGAAACCAAGATAAAACATGAGGGTTTTTAACAGTATATAAATAAGTGCATAATCTTAAACAATTTTAAACAACTTTAATAATTGTAGTTTTAAGATAGCTTACTGATACTTTTTTTTATAGAAATATAAATGCAAAACTAAATTTTTTTTATTAGGAAAAATAGATTTTTTATGTTAATTGCAGAGGAATGGTTTGTAGGATTTGTTGTCATTTCCTTATTTCTTAGAATGCTACATAAATAAAAATATTTTAGTATATTTATAGTCATTTTTCATAATTTGTTATATTTTATTTAAACACAAAGAGAATAATGAGAATATGAATTCGCAGCTCATCTTTGATTTAATGAATATTCATTTACTATCAAACGTTTTATAAGTGACAGGAGAAGATGGGTGTAGAGGAAAAATTGTCTTGAGCTGGATGGGATCAGTTTGTCGTGGTTCAGATCTCACCCAGCTCAAGACAAATTTTCTTCTATACCCATATTCTTCTGTCACTTAAAAACAGTGGATGAATATTCATTAACACAAAGGGTTATATTTAAAGCCATTGCATAATTGGATGTGAACAGGAATTGTCCACAATAGCAAAGTTTACAACCATTCATAGTATTTAATAGCATAATCACATATATATATATTTCGTATATAAAATTTAATACAAAATATCTCAATAAATGTTTTTGTGGAAAAATTTCGCTGACTGCAGGATTTGAATCCACATCTCTCCAGAACACACTCATCAGAATATTCTACCATATAACTAACGCTAGCCTCATCTTTTTCCCACTTAATATGACTTTTCACTCTTCCCATGATTTTGGCACCTGGACTTCATGCCATCTATGATCTGGGACAGCAATTATTTCTTTAAATGTTGCGGTGAGTAAGATGCAAATAAATAATTAAGTCAATTCACGCTATTAGCATTGTTAATGATTTAAGTAGTAAGTAATATTCACAGAGTTACCTGTTGACTTTAACATCAATAAATCAATAAATGTTTTTGTGGAAAAAAGTCAGTCATACTAACCTATAATTTTTAATCAAGATTAACATATATTGGTTAAAATGTTACCATCTTTCTTAGTACGATATGGGCTCAGTCAGTTTATTTTCTTTGTAGTATACTCCTTCACTTTCTGAAAAGTGTAAGAATAGAGACTCCATTCTTGTTGGTCAAGGATTTTGTAAATGAACACTGTGCTCATACACTGAAGAATCAAAACATTATGACCAGTGCATCTTTATGTAAATCGAAATCGCTGCAGGTAAACAACAGCGAGTGTGAACGTCATGAAATGGTATAAATAACACCTGATACTGAGCTCTGTTAATCAGTGTTATCCTTGTTCTTCAGATGGGAAAGGTAGCAGACAAGTGAGTTTGACAAAGGCTAAATTGTAATGGCCAGATGACTAGCTCAGAGCATTTTTGAGACGGCAAGGCTTGTGGGGTGCTCATGGTCAGCCGTGGTTAGTACCTTCAAAAAGTGGTCCGAGGATGGAAAATCCATGAACCGCTGGCAAGGTGTGGGCCGACCATGGCTCATCAATTCTAGAGTGAGCGAAGACTATCCCATATGGTATGAGCCAACAGAAGGGATACTGTGGTGCAACTTGCCCGTAACTTGAATGCTGGTGAAGGGAGTAATATGTCACAACACACAGTTCATCAAACCCTGCTGAAGATGGGGCTGGACCGAGTGCCCATGCTAACCTCGGTTCACCATTGAAAGCACCTACAATGGACACACGAGCATCAAAACTGGATCTTGAATGATTGGAAGAAGCCACTCATTTATCTGGTCTGATGAATCTCATTTCCTGTTGCACCATGTGGATGGTTGAGTATGTGTGCATTGTTTACCTGGGGAAGTGTTGGTATCAGGATGTACCATGGGACGAAAACAAGCCGGTGGAGGAATTGTAATGCTTTGGGCAATGTTCTGCTGGAAAACCCTGGGTCCAGTCATTCATGTGCAGGAAACTATGATGTCTACCACCTACGTAACGATATTGTCATCATTGCAGACCAGGTACATCCTTTCATGACAATAGTATATTCCTCTAGTAGTGTCGGGGCTGTGGTAGCTCAGTCGGTAGCGCACCAGGCTCGTAATCTGTAATTCCCAGGTTCGAGTTCTAGCTGGGTCAGCGTTGAGATTTATCTCTGTAAAATTGCCCACCCTGCCCACGGTCAATAGGGGACACCATTGGGCTTGTAAAGGCCATTGTCCATTGGATGGGACATTAAGCCGTGGCCTTGTGTGCAGGAGAGCCATACCCTGTGCACATTAAAGAACACACTGGATGGCCTTGATGGGAGGCTACCATCTATCTCCCAATAGCTGTTCCAGTTGGTCCCCTCCCCCAACCTACTCTGAGCCTTCGGGGTCCATGTGATCTGGCAATTTAGCCCATGGTGTGCAAAAAGGTGCCGCTCAGAGGTAAAACAATCCAACCCAACTCTAGTAGTGTCTTCTTTCAGCAGGATAATACACCATGCCACATTGCCTGAATTGTTTGAGAATGGTTTGCAGAACATAGGAAGACTTCCAGATATTGCCCTGGCCTCCAAATTCACCAGATATCAATCCAATCAAGCATTTGTGGTTTGTGTTGGAACAACAGCATATCTGATCTGCACCGGCTCAACCACGTAACTTACAAGAATTAAAGGATCTGCTGGTAATGTATTGGTACCAGATACCACAAGACACCTTTAGAAATCTTGTAGCGTCCATATCTTGCTGGGTAAGAGCTGTTTTGGCAAGCACATGGAGGACCAACATCATATTAGGCAGGTAGTCATAATGTTTTGACTCTCTGGTGTATGTTCTATAAAATTTAAGGAATATAACAGGAATATATCCAGTGGGCATTCTCCTCCTATTGACTGGAGACAGGGCAGATGTCACACTCCACTGTTATATTCCTTAAAGCTTTAAAAATGCCATTTGTGTAATGAATAGTAGCAATGAAATCTGGGAACTAGGAATTCCCATTTCTGAGTGGCAAGAAAAAAAAAACTTTAATATTTTATTGAAAATTTTGGTATATTAAGGTGAAGCAAAAGGGGATTCTATGCTGATTCTTGCTCAACAGATGGTGCTGAATATCGCCCATTTCCTAGGGGGTGGGATTCACCACAGGAGGGAGGACATCAGGAGGCTTCAGTATTTGTACTAAGAGGGGTCCAGAACCGATTTCTAAAAATAGCCTCAATAGGAGGAGAATGCCCCAATGAGAGACTAAGTACCAAGTTTCTTTGAGCTTCCGATTTCATTTGCTTTTCACAGCTGAAACAGTTCTTATGATTATTTTGCTCTTGAATGTTTTTAGTTTCATTGAGTAATTCTTTTGACATAATAATAAAGGCAAAACTTCTTTACATATCCATAGTAAATACACAGGTAACCTGTAGATATAGAATTCAACAATTATTCATCTGAAACAAATTATTGCCTGCTGAGTCAGCACTAATTTTTTTCAGATGAATAATTCTTTACATATATTTGTAGTTTAGTTTTATTTATATTACAGTTTCAGTTATAAGTCATTTTTCCAAAAAAGAAAGAAATTAGACCATATCAAAATATTTAATATGGTCTATATTTAATAATTTAATATATAAAATGTATGTATGAATCATAAATATATATGAATTTTGTGCTGTGATGAAAAGATTTAATTCTGATGGACAAAGGATTAGCTTACTTGACTACTAATGAAATGGACCTGGGTTCGAGCCTCGGATAAGGAAATGATATTTCGTTTCTTGTGTTGTCTCTCTGGTGTGGTCTCGCCTTCCACACAATGATATCTGTGATAGAGTTATACTCACAGGCTCTTGTCAGACTGATGTGGCAAGCAGCTGATTGAAGAACTTTTTTTTTTTATAAAAGCTTTGCCAGAATCTAAACCAATTAACTCTAAATCTCGTATACTTCGAATTTTAGTCTCTGATTTTCTCAGAACTTCTGCATGTTCATAAATTTAGAGTACATTCGAAAAAATTAGCTGAAAAAAAAAATTGGTTCCCGTGAGTGGAATTGGAACCTGTTCTCCCAGAATCCATCCAGGACAACCAAATTTTTTTCAGCTAATTATTTGAAGTGTTTCTTGTCTGTAGAATATTTTCCTGTCATACTTCATTGCTGAATTAGAGTATATTTATTTTAGATACTGTATTACCTAAACTACCTTGTTTATGTGCGTTTGCAAATTCGTGGTCTAACAGTTGCCACTATATTACACTAACCCTAGTAATTGAAACGATATGTGAGGAATCATGTTCACTTAGGTAGCTAGGCATAAACTAGAAGGAGAGCTGTGTGCCAATCCCCAGTGATGATGCACAGAACTGACCAGGTGTAGCGCCTAATGTCTGACCCCGCCTTCTCATGGTGCAGGCCGTTAGTACATTTCAAAAGAGATATTGTCTTTTGGAAGGGAATGGAAGGGGAGAGCTGCCAGTTCAGTATGGCCTACTGATCTGGTCATCTATGGCCACTTTTTTTTTTTCAACCCTGCTGAGTAGTGGTCAACTTCACAGGGTCCTGGTGCTGACCATTTATATCTACTGGACTGGACTTGTTTATAGATTTGAGCTTGATTATGGATCCTGGACTTGCTGCACTGGTGGGCCTCTGTTGAGGGAGAATATGCCGTTGTGTTTTCTGTTTGCTTCTGGGTTGCCAGCCTTAAGTGAACAGAGGCATGGGATACCTTATACCAACTGGTGAATAATCCTGATCAGAGGTCATCGCAGGTACCTCACTTATCTAGTTGGGCATCATCAATACTAAATTTGGAGTAATGTGTCTCAGCAGGTTATATGGCTCTGGGTCTATGGTGGAAATCTGCTTGAAAAGGTGGTGCCTGATGTTCCTACCAACATCGATGACTTCAGCCTTTAGCGGAGGAGAAACAGGTCTTTGCCCCATGCCTGCGATCAGGGGGCTGTTTGATACTGTTGGCCCTACCTATCTCAATAAACCTAGTTTCTTTAAAAATCCACCTAATCATTTTCTCTCTTCAGGAACGTGGAACATGAGGACATTACATAGAGATTATTCTCTTGATGTCCTCACACAGGAATTCCAGCACTATAACCTAGATATTCTAGGCTTGCAAGAGACCAGATGGACAGGTAAAGGTGAGATACTTAAAAATAACTTTAAATTTCTCTTTTCAGGGAGGGAGGATGAAAAGCATCTCCAAGGTGTAGGTTTGCTTCTCAGCAGACATGCCAGTGATGTTCTTCTGAGATATGACTGCATTAATGAGAGATTTCTTAGAACAAAATTTAAAACAAAAATTAAAGACTTGAATGTCATCTGTTGTTATGCCCCCATAGAGGACTCTGATGAGAATGGGAAGGGATAGATTTACAGGCAGCTTTAGGATATTTTGAATTCTGTGGAAAAAGGAGATATTTCTCTTGTGCTTAGGTGACCTCAATGCTAAAGTTGGTGCTGACTCTGACCTTTGGGCAGGAATTTTAGGTCCCTTTGGCATTGGTAATTCAATGGCAATGGGCAGCGTCTCCTACAGGTAAGTAAACTTAATGGTTTACGAATAACTAACACATACTACAAACATCGGGACATTTATAAATATATATAGGTTTCATCTGATGGGTTGCACAGGAATATGGTAGATTATATTTTAATTAACAGAAAATGGGCTAGTTCAGTTAGTAATACCAGATCATGCAGGAGAGAAGAAATCGGGTCTGGCCATTATTTGGTGAAAAGTGTCTGGCAAATGAAGCTTAAGAAATGTTGTGCTCAGGTTAAAAAAATTACATTTAACACTGAAGGTCTGAAAGATCCAGATATAGCCAAAGCATACCATGATAGGCTACTTACTCATTATGACAATCGTGGTTTGCTTACTGCTCAAGTTGAGAAAGAATGGCATCAGTTTAAACAGACTTTTCTTGAAACCAACAATACTTTTTTGTGTAAAAGGGAACAGAGGAAATAAAATTATTTGAGTGATAAGGCTATAGAACTTATTTCTGAAAGAAGGAAGTGCAGGATTAATATGAATTCACACCCTACTAGTCCTAACAGAAGGCATTACAACGAGCTTAATAAACATGTAAAAGATCAGTTAACAGCTGATAAGAATATTTGGCTTGATAGCTTGGCTGACAAAGCTGTTAGACAGCACAACAGCAGGGGGTTGTACCAGATTGTTAATGTTTTATGTGGGAAGAAGCAGACAGTTGCACAGGGATTGAGGGATGAATATGTCAAGGTGGTTGAAGGTGAGGATTTTGTGATTGCTAGGTGGGCTGAGGATTTCAGAGATGTTCTAAATAATGTGATGATTTCTACTCCCATTGTTTGTGATGAGGATAGATACATTACTGACGTTTATGATGGCCCTATATCACATTTCAAAGTCGCATTGGCTATCTGTAAATTAAAACTGCATAAATCCTCAGGGGTGGACGAATTCACCACTGAAATGCTGAGAGCTGGGAACTTTTGTGTTGTCATATGGCTGACTGAAATTTTGAATATTTTTTATGATAAAGATGTTGTTCCTAAGGATTTTACTAGAGCTATCATTGTCCCAATTTTTAAAAATGGTGATTGCAGTTCTTGTGATAATTATAGGGGAATTAGTTTACTTTCTGTTGAAAACAGAACTTTCAAACTTTCCGGGTAAAGTTCTTTGCATGATTATATTTAATAGAATTAAGAATTCGGTTGATGGACAACTGCGTGTTGAACAGTGTGGATTCAGAAGTGGTAGGGGATGTACAGATCAAATATTTTCACTTAGGCAGATTCTTGAGAAATGTTTAGAGTTTCAGAAACCTGTGGTTACTAGCTTTATAGATTTCAAAAAGACTTTTGACTCTGTTGATCGACATAATTTGTGGTTGGTTGTTAGATCATATGAAATACCTGATAAGTTAGTAAGTGTAATGAAAGCTCTCTATAATAACACTGAGTCGTGTGTGAGAGTTGGTACGTCTTTCAGTGATTGGTTTAGCATTGCTAGTGAAGTTAGACAAGGGTGCATTTTGTCTCCTTTTCTGTTTTGTTTGGTTATTGATTATGTTATGCGAAATTCTTTGCAAGGAAAAGATTTTGGCCTTAAATGGTATAGAGATTTCAAAATTTCTGATTTAGATTATGCAGATGATTTGGCCCTGTTGGCTACTGATGTTGATGAGATGAATTCGTTCATTAGGGCTGTTGATGAGACTTGTAATAGAGTAGGTTTGGTGATAAACAGAGAAAAAACTAAAGTGATGAAAATTGGTCAGGCAGATGGTGTTTTAGTTTCTTTGAATGGTTGCACTCTTGAGCAAATGTCTCAGTTTAATTATCTTGGGAGCTATGTAACAGATATTGGTGATGTGCGGCATGAGATAAATAGAAAAATAGGGATTGCTGTTGTAACTTTTAAGAATTTATGGAGAGTATGAAAAAATAGGCTTATATACTTAAAGACTAAAATTAGGCTGTATAATAGTTGGTTTTTTCTAAGGTTAGTTATGGTAGCGAAACATGAACCCATTGTAAGTAGAATAATAAGAAACTTGATGCCTTTGATTCTAGATGCATAAAATATTTTCATAAAATATCTTCTTACACTAATGAAATGCTACCGAAGGAATAGTAGCACCATCTAGTGTCTCTAAAGGGACATATTTCGTGGTGAGATTAAAAAAAAGTGCAAGTGTAAAAAAAATGTATATTTGAAAATATTTTCTCTTTTTTCTGTTTTTGACTCAGCCATAAAATTATTTTTAAGTTTCTGTAATCCAGTACAATTTCCCTAGATCGAGCAGTCTTTCATTTCTGCGTAGTTGTGACCCAAAATATTTACCATTGCAAGTATATGGCTTTCACTTCCCCTTAAACAGAGCACTGGATATGTTGTCAGGAGGTATCGAGTTCAGATCCCAGTAGAGAATTTTTCCTCTACTATTGAAACCTGTACAGCATAATAGTGGTCCACTACTAAGTCAACTTTATAAAGTATTGTGGATAAATATTTTGTTATATAAATTAAATATATTTGGGTTCCTCAATTTCAAGAAAAATCATGAAAACCCCCCTCCCCATATGCATAAAATATATTTAAAGTGTAAAAGAGAGAGTAAAAAGAAATCAAACATTAGTCTAATATTTTCTACAGGTGTTTGAGTATGTAATTATTATCAACAGCTGATTGTGCCAAGCAACAGGTATAGTGGATAAGATGCAATTCATAGTAATCAAACATGAATCACAGTGCATTTATGCTCAGCAAAAAAAAAAACAACTTCAGAACTTTTTTTTTTAATAACTAATGAAAGGAATTATGGCATGTTATAAGCTAAATTAATCAGCATTTAATTCAGGATTTTCTTAGAACAAAATATTTAAGAAAAAAGATGACTAGTTTTATTTTAATAGGACTTTTCTAGAGTCATGTAGTAAAAGAAATGCATCTGACATTGCAAAGAATATTTAAAAAAAAAAACAAAGTAATTCTAAGGCATATAAATAGAAAGGCTATTTATTTCTGAATAGCACAAAAATAATATTTTCCTTCAAACAAGAAATGCCCTTTTTATAATTTTTTTTCTCGGTACCATATTTTTTAGAAAAGTCCAGGATTTCCTCCAATTGTTCTAAATCAAATAAATAAGTCGATTTTAGAATATATAAAAAAGTAACTAATCAACAGAAATAAGTCATGTTATATACCAAATTAAACAGAATTTAACTCCAGATTTTATGAAAGGAAAAAAGTCTAAGCAAATTTACAAGCATATTAATTTTAATAAGACGTTTCACAATGATGTAGTGAAAGAAATAGACCAGACTATGAAATTAAAGTTTAATGTTAGAAAATGTCATGAATAAAAACAGTTAATTTATTTTCAATTAATATATAATTTTCTTCCTGAATAATAATATATTTACCTGAAACATTATCTTGTCCTGTGGCAGATAGGTTAGCGCACTTGGCTACTGATCTAAGGGACATGGGTTCGAACCCTGGGTAAGGCATGGATGTTTGTGTCGTTTTTCTGCTGAGGTTCTGCCATCCTCTCATACCTTCTACTATGGCATATAAACTGGCAGGCTCAGACCTGTCAGTTTATATGCCATAGTTATATTACCCAGTAACTGACGCTGATCAGACCTCTGTGGCCAGCAGCTGCTTGAGGGGGTATTTATTTTTATTTATAATTTAAAGTATGGGTCAGCATTATACGAGGTGACTTGGATTGCTCATATTAATGGGATTTTCTGTCCTGTTTATGAAATGGAGGAACACTTTTTGGCTGCTTTTTTTTTTATTAATCATGATTTTTTTTTTTCTTTTGGTGTTGAATTTTGGTTATCTTGGCTAAGTGCTAACTTGAAGTAATGGGAAAAAAGAAATGATTTGAAAATTCACTAATGATATTCATTTTAAAAAATGCATTTGGATAAAGCCACAAGTTAAAAAAAAAAACTTGTATGAAAGAAATTATCTTTTTGCTGGCAAGCAGAATATAAGTTGAAAACATTACTTTAGTGTTGCATAAGGAACTGGAATTTAAATCTTTGAAAATTTCATTTCTGGAGATCATGAAGTTTATATAATGAAATACAAAGGGAAGTTACTGGGTAATAAAAAGTAATGTTTTCTCGTAATCACGATTAACTACATTTAAAAGAGCAAAATTAGCTCAGAAGAATATGCAAAATTACATTTAGGTAGAAAATTGCATTAGAAAAAAATAACAGGAGAGAGAGAGAGGGGGGAATCAAACCAGAATGCCTTCTGTTATAAAATATAAAAAATTTCCCTTCATTTTAGTGGCATTTCAAGATTTTCTTGGAAAATATATTTTTGAAATATTTTTCCATCTTCATTATGTTGTTAACGTTCTCTAGAGTGAGCATGGTCCCTTATCACCTCCCTCCCCCAGAACTGGCTCTGATTAGACTGATTTCATTTACTCGCAAATGTATATTGAACAACAAACCTCAATGGTTATTAAGTAACCAATATATGTTGATAAAAATTTACAGAAGCAGGCAGATACTGATAAGCTTTTGTGGATGCAGGTGTGGATAAGACCTTGTGGGTGCAGATAGAACTTTTGCTCTCTGCACAGTTAGTCTGTCTAGTGATATGGATACTGATGGTATAGAAATCTAGTTGGATTTGCAGAGGAATTAGTATGTACTTAATAAGAGACTTTTTAATATTGTCAATGCAAAGCTGAACTCTGTTAAAGATACCCCCTTGTATTATGGGCTATGTATCATCTGATTTTATAGTGTTTACTGTTGAATTATTTTTAATTATTAAAATGCACTTCATTTTAATTATTAAATGCACTCATTAGTTTCATTGGTATTGCATGATGGTGTTAGTGTACTTTTATGTGTATTTGTTTTAAATAGCCTTGAATAATTTACAAATTTCAAAGAAATATTATTAAAAATATTTTTAGTGATTACTACTATAAATGTTTATTTTATATTGCTGATGAAGTTAGGGAGTACCAATGAAGAAGCCATTTTATAGTATAATTTTAGTACAGTATAAAAATTTAAGCCAATGGCAGTACCAAGCTGAAAACACCGGTTCTTGTCTGTTCACCGAAGTGAAGTAGCTTTGGGCGCAGTCGGTACCTGGGAGGGTGACCATCTGGGAATACCTCATGCAGTTGGCAAAAAATCTGCTGAGGACCCGTGATCCTCACAGATCCCTCTACTATGGCGTATTAAACTGACAGGCTCCTGTCAGACCTCTGTGGCAAGCAGCTGCTTGAGGAGGTATTTTTTTTATAAAAATTTATTACATTTTTAAAATTTGAATCCTATATAAAAAATAGAAAGCAACAATGGAATTCCTTCAAGATCAGTTATCTCAAATTGTTTTGATAAATAAAAAAAATAACAAAACTATATTTTAATTATTATTTGTAAATTTAAAGAATAATTTCTAGGTGGCAGCATCCAATGACATTTTTTTATCTTGTCTACAAAATTATAATTTAAGAAATGCCTAAAAGGATTGATTTCTGTCTACATAAAAAAAAATACCAATCCATTTTATGATTTTCATACCAGTGCTGAATGAAGTCAATGTTTCTTTTTTAATCAGTAGATAATGTACATGATTATAATTCCATTCTATTGGGAAAAAATGGAATTACATCATGTTTAACTTCTTTTGAAGCAGTAAATGACTGCAATGAAAAATAATTATCTGTGAATGCTCAAGAAAAATGCTTCAAATTCATTTCTCTATGTAACAAATTAGAATAATAAAATAAATTATCCCTCAAAACAGCTGTTTGCCACAGAGATCTGACAGGAGCATGTCAGTATAATATGCCTAGATAAGATCTGTGAGGAAAGTGAGATCAAAGCAGAAAAACACAAGAAAGGAAACACCCATGTCTGGGACTTAAACCCAGGTTGCTTTGATCAGTAGCCAAGCTTAAAAATTAAATCTAACAGAAAGTGAGTTTAAGAATTATCTGAAATAAGATTGAATCACAATACCTTTCTCTAGGTGTCTAAAATTTACTGTCAACATTTCTTGCACCACTTCAGTCATTTTTACCTACCTTCCTATTGCTTTTCACATATCTTTTTTTGTTGGTTTGTGTGTTTGTAAAAATTGTTGTTTCATCATATCCTTTGAATGTGAGGGTCAAACTTAATGAATTATGCATCAAATGAAAGCTTATGATGTGGGGATTTGTCATAGGTTGTAACAAATTTACTCCCAATGCTTTCTTCCCTTGTAAAAAAATGAAAATGATTGTCTCACTATATCTTCTGAATACAAGGGCTGAACTTAATGAGTTATGTGCTAACTGAAAGCTTGTGATGTGGGTATTGTCATAGGATATAAAAATTTATCCCCCATGTTTTCTCTCTAAAAGGTGGGCAAAATTGTAAACATTTATTGTATTATATCTTTCGAATGTGTGGGCTGAACGTAATTAGTTATATGTTAAGTTTTGAAGTGTTAATAGGCTTCAAGTTTTCCTCCCCACCCTTCTGCCTGAAAAAGGGAGGGAAATTTTATGGGTTATCTCAATGAATTATACATCAAATAAAAGCTTGTGATATCAAGAATACAGATCTACAAGATGTATGGAGTAGGATAGAGAATGTAGCAATTTTCACCTCAGAAACAAAGGAAAGATAAGTGTTTTTAGTAAGAAAGTTCCCTGTGAAGTCACTTAAAAAAAATGTAAAAAAATTAGAAAATACATATCTTTCTCTTTGCACCCTAAAAAAGTTAAAAATAAACGTAAAATATACTAATTATGAAATTACTTACTGAATTCATTTTAACTTCAAAGGAAGATAGGTGCCAAAACTAATTTTTCTTACCAACTGAACAAAAAAGTGCCAGTGCCTATCTTTCTCTGAAATTAATATGAAATTAGAATATGATTTCATTATTGGCATATTTCACTTTTATTTTTTACTTTTTATGGTGCAAATATAGGAGATAGTTTATTTTAATTTTTATATAGTGCCTGTTTGTGACTGAGGTGAGAGGTTTAGTGATTAGGATACCAAGCCACAGTTTTAAAAGTTTTCTTTGCATTTAGATGCTGGATATGAAATTGTTCCTAATCTGATTGAAAGTGAAAGTGAAATAAAGAATGTTGGGCTGCTTATTTCTGCATACAGACTTGACGACATGCATATAGTCTCATTTGTGAAACAATATTTGATGCAGTTTCCCCCCACTTGGATGTGTTTTGTATATAGTTTTTCAGGTATTACACAGTTTTGAAATGGCAGCCTTTGACATTTCAGTAATACATGGTCTGTTTAATCATTGCACCACAAAGTTAGGCAAAGCAAAATATTCTCTCTGGAATTCAATAATCTTTTGTCTTTCTCATCTTGAATCTGATGTGATAAATCATCTTTGATCAGGTAGTGTTTGCAGCTCCATGTGGTGTCACAATGACAAACTATATCAGTTCTTTTTTTAAGGCTAATATTATATATTTTATCTCTTGTTCAATAAATATTTCATTCTTAAAACCCCAAATTAATATTTCTTTTTTTACCCACTACATGAATAATAACACTATTCCTATTTTATAGAAATGTACATTCTGTAATCATGATTTTCTATGCAGTGAAACACTATTATATTTTGTTTTAAATCGAACGCCACATTAAGGATTTTAGTACCATGTATTGTAGAATATATAATTGTTAACAAAGCTTTCATTATTTTTGAAATTAGACAAGAGTATTTGCATATTATAACTAAAAAGATATATTGTGTAATGTTTGTTTTGATAACATTTTTATGCCATTATTTAAAGCATTTTGAAGTTTAAAAGCAATTTTTGATGTTTCCATTAGCCATTAGCACTTTTAGATGCGTCTGAGACAGCCAGCCAAAGTGATGCATGGAGCACCGATGTATTAGCTTCTGATACAGAAAGGCTTCAAGATGTGGATACAGATGATACTGCAAGTGTTGCAAGGTCAGATGATACAGCTCGTTCTGAGGCAGATGGAGATGTTCCACAATCTCAAGATGTCACACAAGGAGAAGGCAAAGACCCAATTGATGAAGAGCAGATGAATGGTAATAATTATAACAGAATAGTGGTTATTTGTCCTGAAATCATGATTTTTAAGTTTATAAAACCTTGAAAAGTAATTTAACAATACATGTTGAAATTTATTTAAAAATATATTAATATCATACTTGGCAACTGTTTTTTTTTTAATTATTCTTGTTGGTTTTGAGAAGTTCTTAAATTAATAATTAGAGTTCATGATTTTCAGTTTTATTATTGGACAAATTTGGAAGATTAAATTGAGTGCTGTTTTATAAAATAAAATTCAAGCAGAAATATGATTTTATTCATTAAATAATTTCATTTGCTAACCCTGAAGTAAGTAAAATGTTATTTCTTGACATTTGTCGTACATTTTTTGTAAATAATAGTTAATGGGCATTATATGGAGGGGGTTCAAAAAGTACTTGACACATGTCTATAGATTTGCACTTGTTCCTCCTAAGTTAATGAGATATGACTTGTTTGAAAGCTAGTCTAAACTTATCATTTTGTGTTAAAACCAAAAGGGCCTTACATCATTTCTATATTCAGTGGTGGCACATAAAGTTCGGTCTTTGAAATCTGCATGATGTTACTGTGGAGCCTACTAAAGACAGGGAAAGATTTTACATTCTCACAAGGATTCAGTTTGTGGATGAGGTGAAAAAAAATTCATGCCAATTTATCACAAGTATATGGGGATCATGCCTATTCATATCGCACTGTTACAGAATTGATGTGAAAATTCAGAGAAAGACAGCAGAGCTTCGAAGACTTCCCTCTTGCAGAAAGACCAAATGAGGCTGTGAACAAGAGAACCATTTCTACTGTTCGTGAACTCATTAAGGAAAACCCACACATTACCATTCAGGTAATAAGTTTAGATGTCGGTGTATTGATTGGCATTGTGGGACAATTATTCATCATCATTTGAAGTTTCTAAAGGTCTGTGTCAAATGGTTGCACCACAAACTGACAGAACAGCAAAAAAAAGGGCTGAAGTTGATTTGTACAAGGAGATGTTGTCAATGTTTGAACCTTGTGGCCCCAAATGGTTAACACACATAGTCACAGGGGATGAGATTATTACTATACAACTCCCAGAAACATTGACAACTATATATGGGTTGTGGAAGATGATCCATGTCCCCAAATTCTCGAAGACTTTAGTTCCAGGAAGAGAATGTAGACAATTTTTTTCAGTTCCCAAGGAGTGGTAGCCATGGATACTTTACCTGAAAAAATGACTATAAATGGCCCATACTACACCAATGTTGTTTTGCCCAAAATGGTTAAGGAGATGAAGGAACAGCATCCAACAACAGACATTTCAAGGGTTCTTCTTTATGACAATGCAGTGCTCACAAAACCTGGCAAGTTTGTCTGGAGCAGGAAAAAAATTAAACTGGTCCCCACCCTGCATATTCCCCTGATTTTGCACCATGCAATTTTTGGTTGTTTCCAAAAATTAAAAAGGAACTTGGAAGCTTTTTTCAAGGATGTAAGACCTTGCAAAATGCATTCATTTAGAGTTGCAGAGTATTCTCCAACAGGAGTACCACCAAGCTTTCCAGAATTGGTGTAAATGTCTGCAACTTTGCACAGATGCTGGAGGTGGGGGGGGAGTACTTTGAAGGACAGTAAATGTTTTGTTGAGGTAAACATAGTGGTTTTTGTTCTACAGATGTATGACAAGAACTTTTTGAATGCCCCTCATATTAGAGGAAACATACCGGTGGAGGGACTTACCATTTCAAAGTCAGTACCATGGAAAATTAAATGAACATGGGCTTCACAGATATTTGTTCATTCAAGGTAATTTCTTCTCAGCTAATAGTATTTACATGGGATTCTGTAATAAAATATGAAAGCTTTTTTCAAGGATGGAACCACCTCATCTGTCATTTCCCTAAGTGGACTTGTTTTAAGAATATTATCCATTCACTGAAGTAGTAACTCCTTACACTTGTTGCTACATTTTCATGATTGGAGCAAACAGGTCAACTGAAAGAAGTTTAACACATGTAACTTGATCAAATGTTGCTTTAATGCTTTATTTCATCAGTTTACTGCCACATATATTATTTAAACCTCAAAATCTCCATATATTTTAGCAACCACCACCCTATGGCTTTTTAAAATGTACAGAAAAGTGTTATGACCAACTTACAGAAAGATATAGGAAGCCCTTATTGATTAAAATTTTGCTAAATGCAAATTTTATTACGCACACTTTGTGTTTTATGACATGTGCCTAATGCCTAAAATACTGTGTAAGCATCGAGAATCAAAGCATCAAGTTTCCGTTATCTTGTTTACAAAGTGTCCAAGTTTCACTGCCATAACTAACCGAGAAAGAACCAAACTATTATATTGCCTAATTTTAGTCTTTAGGTATACACCTATTTCTCCACACTCTCCTTAAATTCTTAAAAGTCATGACAGCAATCCCTATTCCTCTGTTAATCTCATGCCGCACATCATCAGTATCTGTTAAATAGCTCCCAAGATAATTAAACTGAGACACCTGCTCAAGAGTGCAACCATTCAGATTAATTGAACCACAGCCTGCTTGACCAATTTTCTTCACTTTAGTTTTCTCTCTGTTTATAACTAAACCTACTCTACTACCAGTCTCATCAACTGCTCGAATGAAAGAGTTCATCTCATGAACATCATTTGCCAAAAGGACTAAATCATCAGCATAATCTAAATCAGGAATTTTCGTACCTCCAGTCCATTTAAGGCCAAAATCTTTCCCTTGAATTGAATTTCGCATAACATAATCAATAACCAAGCTAAAGAGAAAAGGAGACAAAATACACCCTTGTCGAACACCAGAAGTAATGCTAAACCAATTGTTACAAGTCTTACCAACACTCACACACGACTCAGTGTTATTATAGAGAGCTTTCATTATGTTAACTAACTTGTCAGGTATACCATATGATCTCACAATGAACCACAGATTATTACGATCAACAGAGCCAAAGGCCTTTTTTGAAATCTAGAAAGGTAGCAATCACAGGCTTCTGAAACTCTAAACATTTCTCAAGAATCTGCGTAATTGAAAAAATCTGATCTACACTTCCCCTACCACTTCTGAATCCACACTGCTCATTCCTCAATTGTCCATCAACCAGATTCTTAATTCTGTTAAGAACAATCAGGCAAAGTACTTTACCTGGAACAGAAAGCAGGCTGATATCCCTATAGTATCACAAGAACTGAGATCACCTTTTTTTAAAAATAGGGATAATAACAGCTCTTGTAAAATCCTTAGGAACCATGCCTTTATCATAAGAGATATTCAGAATTTCAGTCATCCATGAGGTAACCAAAACATTCCCAGCTCTAAATATTTCAGTAGTAATTTCATCTGATGATGAAATAATAGATGAAATACCCTGCATAAGTGATTAAATCAAAACTTTCAAAGGACAAACATAAATGCCAGGATGGCAATGGAGTGGTTATGACACATTAAAAGGACAAAATTGATGATCTGTTCCTTTTAGTGGAATTTGAAAATGCCTTGGTTGATACGACCAGCAAAAAAACTGAAAAGAATACATTGATACTATAGGACAGGGAATCTAGTTGTTTGCTGAAGAGCATAATCATCATATGTACAAAATATTTTGGAATTTTAAAATGCATTCCAGTCTTAATCCTTTTAGGAGGGAGTTTTAAAATACATTGATGTCCAAATGTTATGCCTAATTTACAAACTTTTAAATATCTTAAAAGCAACTGAAATTATTAGCATTGCATTTTGTGTGTTGATAAACTATACTATATACAAGTCACATGTCTCCCAAAATTCACTTGACTGGACAAATCTATGTATGTGACTCAAAAAGCAAATCTGGGATGCTATAGAAGTTGGCTCTGATTCTTTGCTACACATTTCTTGTTAAGCAAGTGTGTTTATGTTTGTAGAACATTTTGTAACAACAGTATGGCACAGAAACATCACATCGATGCTTTACACATAGCTAATCTCAAACCAAAGTAACTAGGACTGTAAATGCTACCCAATCAGTGCTTTCAAGATGGGATGATTCCAACAGACATGAGACATTAGCTGTAGGCAAGTGCAAAGTCTTTCAAGAATGATAATAGCACAGGATGACCACTATTTTGCCTTAACTGCCAAATGTCATAGGGTGATGTCATCCAGAAGTTCTGTGGAGCTTTCTGCAGCAATTGAGATGACAGTTTCAAGGCAAGTTATTTAAAGCTTCACTAGAAAGGACTATTCCAGATGACAGACAGTTTGTATTCCCTTCAATCCCTTCACACATCAGAGCCCGACTAACATAGTGCAGACAAAATCATAACTAGACCCCAAACAAATGGGCACATGTGCTCTTCACTAACGAATTTGTGCTTCAGTCTTTAGATTGATTCTTGATATGTTTTGATCAGGAGAGATCAAGGAACTCATTACTAACACACTGACATAGAACAACACACCATTATGGTGACACTCACATGCTGATTATGCACATATGTAATACTGGATTAGAGGGGTCAGCAACATTTAGTTCTGGATGATATTCATTGCAGTTGTCAGCTGTCATTAATCCTATTTCACTGTGGCAATGATGTTTTTTTAACATAATTGGTGCTGCTCTACATCTTTGACATTGGAATTTTGTATCTACCTGCAATATTTCTAAGTTAGTGTTGAGTTCTGTAATTTGTCACCAGTGGTGCTTCAACCATGCTCACTTATAATCCTCACTTATATATATATATCCCTCACTTATAAACATCTGTCACTTCTATTCACATGGGATTGCTTGGTCCTGAGTTATAGTCCTGAAGAACTATGCACCATCCTGCATATATGGACTCACTAAAGGGTTAATATACTTTTTATGTGTACAATAATATAATTGTTTCACTCCACAACACTTCTGATTTAACCTACACCCTTCCTTTTGTAAGAAAGGGGATGCTTTTGAGCTTAGAAAAGTTTCTGTTCAGAGAAAAAGCATTGACACTGTTTTACAGGACTTGTGCATGTCAAAAAATTCTTTCAAGCTAGACTCTCATCTGTGCTTTAAAACTGCCCAGTTGGTGTCCTTTCTCAATTCTGTTTTGAGCTTTAGGATTCTTAAAAACTGGTAACTGATATAGTATGCAACAAAATTGGTGCTTAGGGATAAAACAATTCAATTTAGTTTACAATCATTGTAGTGCTGTATGATTTCAGTATACTGAATTAAAAATGCTCTTTTGTTAATAAATACATGAAATGTAAAATTAAAATGTCATCAAAGATCTTATGCACAAGGAATTTTTATAAAATCTGTAATACTTGTTGCTAGTGATAGTCATGCACCTAAGGATATTCAAAATGCAGTATTTGCATTTTCTGTAATTGCATATGTTCCATAGAAAAGTGATTCCCAGCATGTGAGGATTCAGGGTGGTAGAGATATTACAGTGCAGTGTTATTATTAAAGTAGTGCTTTTTTAAAAGTAATTTGTTTTACTTTTTATGCAGTAATTTTTATTTTGCTTCATAAATCATTATGGCAAATATTTTTTCTATAATATACATAACTTTTGAAAATATTTTGTATTATTCAATTATAATCAATATCAATGATAAATATGAATATTAAAAAGCACAGTAGGATAAAAGTCTTTAATTTCTCGCGAATAATATACTGTTACAATAAATCGATCATGTATATTAGGCATCTCTAACCCAGTAGAGCACAATGAGTATCACAAAAGATACGTAACATGAATTCTTATTTGCTACCATTACTTGTCTATCCCTCTTTTAGGGGTTAAGACACCATTTAATAACACTCACAAACACCAGTATGTATTCTTATCAAGATGTTACAATTTTTATCATTACATACTATGGTATAACCTTTACTTATATCCCTAAAGGAACCTAGTATAGTAAATTACAAAAGATTTTAATTACCGCCACGTTGTAGAAGGCTGGTAAAACTGCACCAGTTGTTAACCACCTGTTCTTAGGTCAGCTGTAATAGCTCCTAATCCATCTATGCCAATCCAATAATTTTGGGTAAAAATAATCTGCAGTAAGGATTATGAGAAAAGATTGTGCATATTCAACGTAGCTGTACTATATCACGGCAAGGACTGGTCGCGGGGCGGGGGTGGCTCAGTCGGTAGCGCGCCAGGCTCGTAATCTGTAGTTCCCAGGTTCGAGTCCCAGCTGGGTCAGCGTTGAGATTTATCTCCGCAGAATTCCCCGCCCTGCCCACGGTCAGTAGGGGACACCGAAGGGCTTGGAAAGGCCACCGTCCATCGGATGGGACGTTAAGCCGTGGCCCCGTGTGCGGGAGAGCCATACCCTGTGCACGTTAAAGAACACGCTGGATGGCCTTGACGGGAGGCTACCATCTGTCTCCCAACAGCTGTTCCAGTGGGTCCCCTCCCCCAACCTTCTCTGAGCCTTCGGGGTCCTTGTGACCTGGCCATTTAGCCCATGATGTGCAAAAAAGTGCTGCTCAGAGGTAAAACAACCCACAAAAAGGACTGGTCGCACAGAACATTTAGGAGCTATTACAGCTGACCTACGAACAGGTGGTTAACAACAACCGGTGCAGTTTTACCAGCCTTCTACAACGTGGTGGTAATTAAAATCTTTTGTTATTTACTATACTAGGTTCCTTTAGGAATATAATGAAAGGTTATACCATAGTATGTAATGATAAAAATTGTAACATCTTGATAAGAATACATACTGGCTTCAGGTGTTTGTGAGTGTTATTAAATGGTGTCTTAAACCCTAAAAGAGGGATAGACAAGTAATGGTCGCAAATAAGAATTCATGTTATGTATCTTTTGTGATACTCATTGTGCTCTACTGGGTTAGAGATGCCTAATATACATGATAGATTTATTGTAACAGTATATTATTTGCGAGAAATTAAAGATCAATGAGAAATGACAGTAAGTAGAATTGCTGGTTAATTAAATATTTTGTTTTTCAGTGATTAACTGTAAATATTTATCATAGTTGTATGCTATTGTTTGATTAGTATCAAGTAGCAAGGTTCGATTTTTATTGTTTTATTTCAGAACCTTTAGGGACTTTGTCAGGCCTTACTTCAAAGCAGCAGTATGACTGCAATACAGATTTTTCTCTATATATACCACAGAGAATGTCTTCTAACCTGAATTACCCCGGGGAACTGATTTCTTCAAAGTCAAAAATGATGGATAGTTCTGAAATTTGCATAGATGAAACAGATTCTTCATTGCTTCTAGAGAAACTAATTCCTGAAGGTTAGAAATATTTATAGTGTTTCAAAAAATTTGTTTGCTGTAATGTAGCATTTTGCTAAAAAAAAACTAGAAAACATTTTTTTAATGTATAGAGCATTTTCATAGTTGTTTATCAGTTCTAATGTTATATGAATTCTGCTCCAATGCAATTAATAACTTTTGTAGTTGCATTTCTAATCCAAAGGACTCAGAAATTCACTATTCATGAGATGGAATATTAAGCTCTGGCCCCATGTGCAGGAGAGCTTATCTTGACATTAAAGAGCAAACTGTATGGCATTAACATGAGTCTTCTCCCCCCTCCCCCCCCGAGAGGGAACCACCTTGTCGTGGTGGGGGAGGGCCCTTATGAAGTTGAGGGCTCTGCTGACTGGTATTGGGAGGTACCTTGGTCGGACGGGGCCTCGATGGAGGGACCTGGTAAGGCCGGACTAAGAGTTCCTACCACAGGAGCCGAGGCAACTTGGGTTGTATATCCTTGTTTGTGGGGGGGGGGGGGGGCTCAATCGGTAGCGCGCCAGGCTCGTAATCTGTAGTTCCCAGGTTCGAGTCCCAGCTGGGTCAGCATTGAGATTTATCTCCGCAAAATTCCCCGCCCTGCCCACGATCAGTAGGGGACACCGATGGGCTTGGAAAGGCCGCCGTCCGTCGGATGGGACGTTAAGCCGTGGCCCCGTGTGCGGGAGAGCCATACCCTGTGCACGTTAAAGAACACGCTGGATGGCCTTGACGGGAGGCTACCATCTGTCTCCCAACAGCTGTTCCAGTGGGTCCCCTCCCCCAACCTTCTCTGAGCCTTCGGAGTCCATGTGACCTGGCCATTTAGCCCATGGTGTGCAAAAAAGTGCCGCTCAGAGGTAAAACAACCCAACCTTGTTTGTGGCTAACCAGGGCACAGATTAAATTTAGGTTTTGACCGATGGATGAACTTTACTTCTAGTATTGTTCGCAATAGGTAGTCGTGGGGTGAGCTGCATCTATATGGTGTTGTCTTGCCCTCGACATAGGTAGTGGAGATTTGGCATTATCCCTATAGATGTAGTGCAGTCCACATATTGCAGAGCATCTGGGTTTTGTCATCTTTAATATCCCTCCCTCCCTCCCTCCCTCCCTCCCTCCCTCCCTCCCTCCCTCCCTCCCTCCCTCCCTCCCAAGAGCTGTGTAGTGGACCCTCTTCCTCACTCTTCTCAGCTCTTTGGGTCATTAACCTATTTTGTGCACAAAGTGCCACTTAGAGGTAAAACAATATAGCCAGTTTTCTTAGTAATTCTTTGTTATCACTTTAAAACCTGTGGCTTCCATGATGTTCCTTCAGCATTGGAAAATGATGGTAATTGCTGAGTGCTGGATCAGAGGTATGTGCCAAATGCTCCAATATCTTTCACTGGAAATCCTGCAAAGTAGGGTTGCCATGGCAGAGTGTGCAAAAGCAGAACACATTTCTGCAGAAGTCTGGGACATTTTCTTTTAATGACCATGCATAAATGTGCCAGTATTGCACAATATGTTACCTCGGTTTTTGTGATTTGTTGTATCATGTCTACAAGCAACTCTCGTGGATCACTGTTCCAGTCAAGTAGCCATGTTTTAGCTGACTCAAACACACAATAAGTAGTGTGGTAGTCAACTGGCATGTAAATTGTCAACAATGATTAACAAATTTTTCCAACACTCCCAAGTGAAAGCTTTTTATAGTGAGATTATACAGACTTTGTAAACTTAGTTTCTAACTGCCCCTCATGAATGAATATCTTCTCAAGCAGCTGCTAGCCACAGAGGTCTGACTGGAGCCTGTCAGTTTAATCCTTTTCATGTTGGAGCCTGAAAGAAACTTAAAATAAATAATAAATAGATAATAATAATAAATAAACTTTTAAGATAAAGGATAGCTTAAAGAGTGTACCCTCCATTGGTACACTTTTTAAGCTATTCTTTATCCTGTAAAGGTGCTCAAGAAAAACAGAGAAAATATTTACCAGTACTGGTGATGAACTTTGGTGAATGTACGCTGGCACAGGTACAGCTTGCAATTAGATATATCTTGCTCTTCAGTTGTTCATTGAAGAATGGCTAAGATGTTAGGGACGTTGTAATCATCATAGCTGGTTGTATTCATTTGTGATGCACTACGTATTCCGGCCCAGTTGTGTGATAAACTTTACATGACAATCGGTACAGTTGTACTGTTTAGTGCAACAGCTGTATACCAGTCATTATGAGAGTTGCTGCTATCTGTTTCTTTAACAGCCTTTTAATGTTGTAAGTGTCATATATATTCATCTCCTCAATCACTGGTCAATATTAGACTGATGTTAAGATATTCGGATGCACATCCCGAAAACTTGCAAAAATAACTTCTAAAAAAGTTAAAAGTTAAAAAAAAAAGCCCCCTCCCCCTCATCGAGCTATGCATTTCACGAACCTTCCTTGGTTTTGGCTTCCTCAGGCTCCCAATTGCAAAGGAGTGTGGGTGGTTCAATCGGTAGCGTGCCAGGCTCGTAATCTGTAGTTCCCAGGTTTGAGTCCCAGCTGGGTCAGCATTGAGATTTATCTTCGCAAAATTCCCCACCCTGCCCACTATCATTAGGGGACACTGATGGGCTTGGAAAGGCCGCTGTCCATCAGATGGGATGTTAAGCCGTGGCCCCGTGTGCGGGAGAGCCATACCCTGTGCATGTTAAAGAACATGTTGGATGGCCTTGACAGGAGGCTACCATCTGTCTCCCAACAGCTGTTCCAGTGGGTCAACAACCTTCTCTGAGCCTTTGGGGCCCATGTGACCTAGCCATCTAGCCCATGGTGTGCAAAAAAGTGCCACTCAGAGGTAAATCAACCCAACCCATTTACAAATGTTCTGTCATTTAAATATCTATCTCGTTGACATCACAGGTTTACTGTTCATTATGTTTGTGATTTGCTCACACAACAGTAGAGACCATGTCGCTGGAAGGGGTGGAATCTCTGTGTTGTGGAGCCTATGTTGGTTGGCATGAATTAGCATATTTTCGATGTAAGAAAGTTGAAATTTTGTTTGTGGGGCTGCCAATGCTTTGTATGTTAAATGTTCTATTTCCTAATCATTATTAATGATCGTTTAAGATAATGTTGTGTTTGGATATTTGTTTATAATGTCAAAATAGTGTTCCTGCATTCTTTGTTCAAATTGCCATAAGGTTTTCCCTATATAACTATTTTTTCCTTCTAATTTATTCAAGGGGTCTGGGATGTCTATTTCATATACTCTGCTAGTGGGTTCTTTCTTATCCCTATCATTAATTAATAATTTTTTAATAGTTTTATTCACAGTACTAGGTAATTGTGTATCATATTTTTTTAAAATATTGGTTAAAGTGTTAGATACATTTTCCATATATAGAAAGCTATGTGCATATTTATTTGGTTTTTACCCCAGATTTGGTGCTGGTTGAGAGTCTTTTTCAGAGTGGTACCTAGCGATTTTCTCCAAACGTTTTATGATTTAAGGCAGGTATCCAGCTTCACTAGCAATTTGCTATATAAAATTTAACTCCTTCCTTAACACTATTGTTTCAGTACAATACTGGAATGCTCTTATAAAATATGGTATGATTATGGATATTTTATATTTTAAAGGGTGTGCTGAGTTAAACAGGATTATATTTGATGTGTAGGTTGGTTTTCAATATACTTCTGTTTCACAAATATTTTTCTTCTTTA
The DNA here is from genome assembly GCA_038380435.1 of Ryuthela nishihirai. NCBI lineage: Eukaryota > Metazoa > Arthropoda > Arachnida > Araneae > Heptathelidae > Ryuthela > Ryuthela nishihirai. Next base: position 87,354,439 of record JAWZYU010000003.1, on the reverse strand, counting down.
TTAATATGTCTAAATATGGTAGTTGGTTTACCTCAGATTCATGTGTGAATTTTATGGAAGGTTAAATACTATTAAAAGTTTCAATTAATTCTTGTAATTGTTCTTTATTATGATTCCAGAAAATTAAAATATCATTGATATACCGATATAAATGGTGGGTTTGTACTTAACTTTAGCAAGTGCTGACATTTCAACATACCTCATAACCACGTCTGCCATGAGTCCAGATAATGGCAAACCCATTGGGATGTCTTCTGTCTGGACTCATGACCACTGGTTAACAGTAAACAAATTTGAAGTGGTGGCTAGCTCCAAGGCCCCGTGAACACTAAAGTATTCCGGGGAAATGGGTCTGGCAATCTGCAACCATTCAGTCTTCAGCCACATCACTGCATCCAAACGACGTGTGCTGGGATACAGTGATATGATGTCCTAAGAGTGAATGGGTGTAGTTTCCGATATTGGTGTATTCCAAATAATTGTTACTGCCTGATAACATATATTGTGTACTTAGTAGGTGGAAAAAAATGGGCTAAAAAATTCAAGCAGAGCTCTCTCTAAATTATATATACATAGGGGATTTTCATTTTGATATTAAAGGTCTAAATGGTTTTTAATTTTTATGAAGCTTAATTTTAACAAATAACTGTGGTATGTCAGAGTACATTGGTGAAATACAACTCACAGCTATTTGTTCAGGTAAAAATGGATCATTTTTAAGTTCCGCTAATTTTCTTAATGATTTTGGAATGAGGGTCTTTATTTAACGGTATACATTTTACTTCCCTTAAAGTATTCATATCACTTTAGTAAGTTTATTCTCACATAAAGAGTACATTTATATAATATTCTTCATATTTTTCTGCTATATTATACTGTATAATTAAGATAAGCACCAATTTGCTAGACTAATTGAGCTAGGATTATATGAAGAATTTTGCTTCCTTGCTACGGCATTGGTTATCATATCTTACAGCAGCAGTTATGTTGCAGCACACAGGATCTTGGTGCTGACCATATAAACCTACTGGACTGGACTGAAATAAGGCACTGAGCTTGATTATGGATCCTGAATTTGCTGCACTGATGGGCTTCTGTGGAGGGAAAATCTGCTGCTGTGTTTTCTGTTTCTTTGTGGGTTGACAACCCCAAGTGAATAGATTCACGGGATATATTTTATCAGCTAGTTGGATATATGATGAATGGATATGATGATGGATGAAGTTGGATATTTGATAAATCCTGAGCAGAGGTCATCACAGGCACCTGGACTCTTGCTTCTACTGACATCGTCAAATTCTACATTGGAAGATGTCTTCCAGTGTAGATGGCTTCAGCCTTTAGTGGCGGGGGAACAGGTCTTTGCCACATGCCTGCGATTAGAGGGCTGATATTGTTGGCATTCCCTCTCTCAATAAACATAGTTTCTTTAAACATCCCACTAACCATTTTCTCTCCATAGGTAGTTGGAATGTGAGGACTCTGCACAGAGCTTTTTCTCTTGATGTCCTCACACAAGAATTCCACCATTAAAATTTAGATATTCTCGGCTTTAAAGAGACCAGATGGACAGATAAAGGTCAGATTCTTAAAAATAATCTTAAATTTCTCTTTTCAGGGAGGGATGACAATAAGCATCACCAAGGGTTGGGTCTCCTTCTCAGCAGACATGCTAGTGATGCTCTTCTAGGATATGAGTGCATTAATGAAAGGTTTCTTACAGCAAAATTTCAGACAAGCATTAAAGACTTGAATGTTATCTGCTATTATTCTCCCACTGAGGATGCCAATGAGGATGAGAAGGATAGGTTTTATGGACAACTTCAGTATATTTTGAATTCTGTCAAGAAAGGAGATATTACCCTTGTTCTTGGTGACTTCAATGCCAAAGTTGGTACTGACTCTGACCTTTGGGGAGGAGTAATAGGCCCTTTTGGTATTGGTAGCTGCAATGGCAATGGGCAACGTCTCCTACAGGTAAGTAAACTCAATGGATTCAGAATAACTAACACTTATTACAAACATCACAACATACATAAGTACATATGGGTTTCATCTGATGGGCTGCATAAGAATATGGTTGATTATATATTAATTAACAACAAATGGGCTAGTTCTGTTAGGAATACCAGGTCATATAGGGGAGTTGAAATTGGATCTGATCATTATCTCGTTAAAAGTGTCTTGCAACTTAAACTTAAGAAGTGTTGAGCTAAGATTAAAAAATTTATCTTTAATTCTGAAGCTCTGAGATACCCAGTTATAGCTAAAGATTACCATGATAGGTTACTTAGTCATTATGACAGTTATGGTTTGCTTACTACTGAAGTTGAGGAAGAATGGAAACATTTTAAACAGGCTTTTTTGGAAACTAACAGTACTCTTTTAAGAAAAAAGGAGCAGAGGAGGCAAAATTATTTGAGTGATAAGGCACTTTAGCTTATTTCAGAAAGACAGAACTGCAGGAACGTCCTTAATCAATACCCTTCTAGTCCTAATAGAATGCATTACAGAAGAAGAATCAGTGTGTAAAAGATCAGTTAACTACTGATAAGAATCTTTGGCTTGATGGCTTGGCTGACAAAGCCAAGGAAGCAGTTAGACAGCACAACAGGAGAAAGCTGTACCAGATAGTTAATGTTTTGTGTGGTAGAAAATGGACAGGTATACAGGGATTTAAATTTTATACTGAAATTTTGAAAATTTTTAATGATAAAGGCATTGTTCCTAAGGACTTTACCAGAGCTATTATTATCCCTATTTTTAAAAAAAGGTGAATCAACAAAGTGTTTAAAAAAGGTGATTGCAGTTCTTGTGATAACTATAAGGGTATCAGCCTACTTTCTATTCCAGGTAAAGTTCTTTGCATGATTGTACTTAATAGAATTAAGAATCTGGTTGAAAGGTAATTGCATGATGAGCAATGTGGATTCAGAAGTGGTAAGGGATGTATAGATCAGATATTTTCACTCAGGCAGATTCTTGAGAAATGCTTAGAGTTTCAGAAACCTTTGGTTGCTAGCTTTGTTGATTTCAAAAAGGCTTTCCACTCTGTTGATCATCATGATTTGTAGTTGATTATGAGATTGTATGTCATACCAGACAAGTTAGTTAACATAATGTAAGCTCTCTATAATAACACTGAGTCGTGTGTGAGAGCTCTGGTGTTCGATAAGGGTGCATTTTGTCTCATTTTCAGTTTGGTTATTGATTATGTTATGCAAAATTCACTGCAAAGGAAAGATTTTGGCTTTGAATGGTCTGGAGATATGAAAATTCCTGATTTAGATTATGCTGATGATTTATCCCCTTTTGGCTAATGGTGTGTTCATGAGATGAACTCTTTCATTCAAGCTGTTGATGAGATTGGTAGTAGAGTAGGTTTGGTTATAAACAGAGAGAAAACTAAAGTGATGAAAATTGGTTAGGCAGGCTGTGATTCAATTAATCTGAATGGTTGCAGTCTTGAGCAGGTGTCACAATTTAATTATCTTTGGAGCTATGTAACAGATAATGGTGATGTGCGGCATGAGACTTCACTTTATTATTTTTATATGATTACAATGTGAAAAGGCATTCAATTATATACATATACATGTATATACAATATGAATAGTGATGCTATTTTTATGCTTTATAAAATTTTATCAAGTATCACATCATCTTGTTAATCAATCTTGTGCTTCTTACAATGAGTTAAGCACAGATTTTCTATACATCATGCAAACCCAATTCCTTCTTATAAAAATAGAAAAGATAAGTTTTAAAATGAAAGTTAATTTGTTCATGACTACAAAATATTTGTTTCATTGTAACATATGATGTTGGGCACTGTTTTACTTTTTATGCCAATGACCAATTTTTAAGCTATTACTCTGAAATAAGACAGCAAACTGTATATTACAAAAGGCATATGTACCTTATATATAAATTTACAAAAAACAAATCATTTTCAATCTATAGATTTACCTTTTAAAACTATTCCAATGATTTAAACATGTTGCATGTGCCTAGTACATTCAATAGAAATGTAAAATTATACAGATTATACAGGTTAAAAATGTAATTTAAAATTAATATGAGTAACTTAATAATTAGTACTATTTACCATCTGCAAAGACCATTATCTTTTAAATATTAGCTTCCACAGAAAGCAACTGTTAACAGAAAACTTTAAGCATCCACAAACATGAATGATCATTCAACTATACTGAATGATCCTTGCAAAGGAGCATTTAATATTTCACTAACAAAAAATATTTTACATAGTTGATTCTCTCAATAATCCATTGTCTTGATAAACTCTACACCTGAGCAAAATTGAGTCCACCAATATGCTTCTTCTCCCTCCAGCTGCTTTTCATAGAATGTATTTACATACTGCACTGTAGATAACAAATTAACAGGATTAGCCTTGATAAGGACAAATACCAGGACGGGCATCAGATCATCAGCTGCAGGAACTGATTTGTCATTAGCCATGCTTAGCAGATTCATAATAGTGTTACAGCATCTGAGAACACACTGGATTTTATCTCTTGGTGTCTATTAGGAAAACAAGACATTAATATTTCATTGAATTATGAATGATAATAATGCTGTAAAATAAGTATATGGGCATTTTATTGAATAAAATGGTAAATTATTATATGCACATAAAAAGCTCACATTGGTCACACCATAGGACAGTGTTTCCCAACCAAGATTATGCGTTTGTGAGCAGTCTTCAAGGGTTCCATGAAAAGTCTGGATTCCTGTGCTAAAATATCCTGCAATTAAAAAAAAGCTATCCATCTTTTATTTCGATTCTCAGCTACCTATTTATGTGAAACAGCTTTTTAATCTATGATGAATATAAAAGTTAACAAAGAAATTGTATATTGTCAGTGAAAGAACTGGGAGTTTCTCCATGCACAATTTACCCAATAATTCAATGGCTTACGCAGGGTTGGGTTGTTTCACCTCTGAGTGGCACTTTTTTGCACACCATGGGCTAAATGGCCAGGTCACAAGGACCCTGGTGGCTCAGAGAAGGTTGGGGGAGGGGACCCACTGGGACAGCTGTTGGGAGACAGATGGTAGCCTCCCGTCAAGGCCATCCAGCATATTCTTTAACGTGCACAAGGTATGGCTCTCCCGCACACGGAGCCACGGCTTAACGTCCCATCCAACGGACGGCAGCCTTTCCAAGCCCATCGGTATCCCCTACTGACCGTGGGCAGGACTGGGAATTTTGCGGAGATTTCCTGCCCTGCCCTCTGAATTTTTACTTCAATAAAATTCAGAATTAAATTCTTTTTAATTTGGTATATAACATGAGCTATTTCTGTTGATTAGTTATTTATTAAAAATATTCTAAATGTGACTTGTTTATTGGATTGCAACAAGCCTGGACTTTTTCTCAAAGTATAGTATGGAGAAAAAATTTTCAAAATGAAAGAAATGTTTACTTTAAACAAGAATTTTTTTTTGTTATTTAGAAATAAATAGCCTTTCTATTCATGTGCATTATAATCATTTCTGTCTATTAGCTTTTTTTTTATAAATTTTTATTTGTGTTGTCAGATGCATTTTTTTATTACATGACTCTAAAAAAGTCCTATTAAAATGAAACATATGATCTTTTTTGTTAAATATTTTATTTTCAGAAAATCCAGAATTAAATGTTGATTAATTTGGCATATAACATGCCATAATTCCTTTCACTAATTATTTGGCAAAAAAGTTCTAATATTAAATTTGGCCTCTGGATGTAAACCAGTTTTTCAGGCTGGACACAGGAAGGGTTAACTGGACCTCAAACCCAGGTCCCTTTCAACAATAAACATGCTAACCACTTGACTATGGGACAAAAAAGCAAATGGGTGAAAATTGTGAAACGTTAAATACGTATAATTTTATGAATAATGCTGGTTTTTCAATCACACTTAAAATTACTTTGGCTTTTTTACTAATTGCATAATACAAATTTATACTGTGCATTTACACAATAGTTCAATGTATTAAATTTATGAGATTTAATTTAGGCTAAATAAAATGAGAATCAAATTAAATCTCTGTCAGTTCTATTTTTTAGAAGTATGGGTTTCTTCAAAATTTTTAACATTTTTATTAATACTAGTTAATGAACAAACAAATTTCCCCTCAAACAGCTACTTGCCATCAGAAATCTGACAGGAGCCTTTCAGTATAATATTCCATAGAGAAGGTTTGTGAGAAAGGTGAGCCTCAGCAGAGAGAGAATATTCATGCATTTTAGCCGAGGCTTGAACCCAGGTTCCTAAAGTTAGTAGCCAAGCACTCTAACCATTACCTGGCCATATGAATGCCGCTGAACAGTTTGTTAAAAATAACTTTCCTCAATGACAGGGATATTGCACTCTCAACCCCCACCCCTACTTCACTACTAGACTGTGTATATACTAACATTTGATTTAAAAGGTATAGAACTACTTTCACTCAACAATTCAGAAACATCAAATAATGGAATGCTGTTCCGGTTAAATGATTTGAAATTATCTAGTAGCAAAACAGTGTTCTGTTTCAGTGATTCGGAAACATCAATTAATGGAATGGTGTTCCGGTTCAATGATTCGGAAGCAGAGTGGTGGAACTGTGTTAGATTTAGTTGCAGTAGTGCTTTCGTTAATTTCTTCCCCTACTCAAAAATGTCACACTTTGCCACTGGCATAAATGACTGAATAATTTAGAAAAAATAAAGATTTAAGCAATAACAGAAATATTTTGAACTGTTTATATTAGAATAATAAAATGATATAGAGAAAATGGGAATATATATATATTTGAAATTTTACTAAAGATAAAGTAGAAAAAACAGTAAAATTTTTGCAGTGTTTTAAAAAGTGCTTAAAAAATTTAACTTACCATTTTTTCTTTGAATTTTTGCTATTTTATTAAACATAATTAAATGTTCATTCTTTTGGTGTAAAGAATGAGGTTCTAAAGCTGTTATTTATTGCTGTATTTATTATAAACTATATTTTATTTTCTGAAAACACTGAAATAATTTCAGCCACCACAGTGAATTCAGTTTCAGAAATCTGGCACTGTAAGGGTTAATATGCCATAGTAGAAAGTTTGTGAAGATGGTGGGACCTCAGCAGAGAAACTGCACAAATATTCATGCCTTATCCATGGCTTGAGTCTATATTATTATTCTATAAATTAATCTAGGTCCCTTTAATTAGTAGCCAAGTATGCCAACCACTCAACCACCATACATACAGGGAAAAAAAAATTATTAATGTGAAAAAATTTATTTTGTTGAGACCTTAACTAAAAGGTAATAAATGTAACATAATAATACATGTAAGCTCTTTTGAATTTTTGAACATTTAAAAAATATGTTTTATTGAATATCATGCATACCCCTGATTGGGCTTTATGTGTACCTCAGGTTAGAAATCCCTGCACTAAATGGCTGTTCGGAGACAGATGGCAGCCTCCCATCTATGTTTTTTAAGATGCACAGTTCTCTTGCATGTAGAAAGAGGTCATAGCTTAATATGCTGTCTTAATGGTGAAAGCCTTTCCAAGCCCATTTGTGTCACCATTCTCGTGAGAGTAGTGGATGTATTATGCCTATGCACTCAGCATAGGCATAATAAGGCTAAGAATGGGCATAAATTTGGGAACATCAGGTAATGAGCTTGGCACACAAACTAACTGAGCCAACCACTGCTTATATATTTGGGTAAATGCAGGTTCATCTATGTCAATGAAGTGGTTTAATGTATTTTTTAGAAAATTTTCATAAAACTTCATTTACAAGGAAAAAAGCTGTAAATGCAAAATGGCATTATAACACCATAGTGTGTGAATAATACACAGAAAATGATAATTTACAACCTTTGAATATTTTTTTTTACATGAGCAGGTTGAAGAAAATGCTATTTTAACCTTTTCATATTTTAACCATATTCATCATCATTGTCATCCTCAAGCAGCCATGGACTATGGAGGTCCAAACATAATGTGCAATTTAGTTCTCCAAACACATCTGTCCGGAGTTATATCTACTGCACATGGCCAATGTAGGCTAATTCTAACAAGATCCTGTTTGACATTATCTGTCCACTGCATCCTAGGTCTTGCTCTCTTTCTGAGGCCTTTAGGCACTCTGTTCATAACCCTATTCGCCAATCTATAATTATCCATACAAGCAACATGGCCAAACCAATGGAGTTTCTGTCTGCACAATATACTGCCCAAAGGAGGTTGCTGACTCCTTTATCTAATCTCATCATTGCTTACAAAGTTGAACCACCTTTTATACAAAAGATACTGCATAAGCATCTAGAATCAAAAGCATCTACTTTCCTGTTATCTTGTTACAAAGTATCCAAGTTTCACTACTAAAACTAACCCTACAAAGAACCAAATTATTATGCAGTAATTTTATTCTTCAGGTTTTTACATCTATTTCTCTACACTCTTCATAATTCTTAAAAGTCCCAGCAGCAATCCCTATTTGTCTGTTAATCTCATGTCGCACATCACCAATATCTGTTAAATAGCTCCCAAGATAATTAAACTGTGACACTTGCTCAAGACTGCAGCCATTCAGATTAACTGAATCACAGACTGCCTGACCAATTTTCATCATTTTAGTTTTCTCTCTGTTTACAACCAAACCTACTCTACTACCAGTCTCATCAACAGCTCGAATGAAAGAGTTCATCTCATGAACACCATTAGCCAAAAGGGGCTAAATCAGCAGCATAGTCTAAATCAGGAATTTTCGTATCTCCAGATCATTTAAAGCCAAAATCTTTCACTTGCAGTGAATTTCACATAGCATAATCAATAACCAAACTAAGGAGGAAAGGAGACAAAATGCACCCTTGTCAAACACCAGAAGCAATGCTAAAGCAATTGCTACAAGCTTTACCAACTCTCTCACATGACTCAGTGTTATCATAGAGAGCTTACATCGTGTTTAATAACTTGTTTGGTATGCCATATTGGAGCGGGGGTGGCTCAGTAGCGCACAGGCTCATAATCTGCAGTTCCCAGGTTCGAGTCCCAGCAGGGTCAGCAATGAGATTTATCTCCGCAAAACTCCCTGCTCTGCCCATGGTCAATAGGGGACACCGATGGGCTTGGAAAGGCCACTGTCCATTGGATGGGACGTTAAGTTGTGGCCCTGTGTGTGGGAGAGCCATACCCTGTGCACATTAAAGAACATGCTGGATGGCTTTGACTGGAGGCTACCATCTGTCTCCCAACAGCTGTTCCAGTGGGTCCCCTCCCTCAACCTTCTCTGAGCCTTCGGGATCCTTGTGGCCTGGCCATTTAGCCCATGGTGTGCAAAAAAGTGCTGCCCAGAGGTAAAACAACCCAACCCAAAGATATGCCATAAAATCTCATGATAAATTGCAAATTGTGACTGTCAACAGTCAAAAGCATAATTTTTTATAAATAGAAAGTAATAATGAAACACAAATGTAAAATGAAAAATAAAAATTTAATATATTTCATTAACTGTAAACACGTTGCACATTTACACATGGGAAATATTTTATAAAAAGTTTTTTTAATGCTTGCATATTAATGAAAATAATCATACAGTTATAGATTTTTTTATGTAACTTAAAGATTCAAAGAGTTAAAAATGCGCAACTAACACATAGCTGAAGTACATATATAGTAACATAGTTCAAATATGCTTAGATGATAAGTAACATATGCATCATGAACCTTGACTTTAGCTGTTACTGACCTCAGGTTTGACAGATTTTGAAGGTCTGTGTAATATTAAATGCGGAAACAATAACTATGAGCTTTGTTTTCAGATAAAAGGAAAAGAATGATGAAAAGCGCATCTGAAGGTGGAACTTATCAAATGTATGAACTTTTATGTGTTGATGTTGAGAACAATGAAGAAGTGTAAGTTAGCACAATTTTCTTTTAATACTTGTTATATATGTTATGTAATATGGAATTTTTTTTAATTCTTCATGTACTCATATGTGCTTTCAGCAATAATTATAATATTGCCATAAAATTACCATAAATGGTAAATAATTAATTTTTCATACAATGTCACATTATATAATCATCATCATCATCCTCCTCCACCTCAAGAAGCCATGGGTTAGGGAGGTCCAACCAGACCATGCAATTTAGTTCTCCAAGCAAGTCTATCCTGAGCTACATCTACTGCATCTGGCCACTGCACACTAATTCTAACAAGGTCCTATTTGACATTGTCTGCCCACCGCATCCTAGGTCTCCCCTTCTTTCTGAGGCCTTTTGGCACACTGTTCATAACCCTATTCGCCAATCTATAATTATTCATACGGGCAACATGGCCAAACCAACGGAGTCTCTCTCTGCACAATATGCTGCTTAAAGGAGGTTGCAAACTCCTTTGCCTCACCTAATCATTAGTTACAAAGTTGAACCACCTAATGCCCAAGATACTGCGTAAGCATCTGGAATCAAAAGCATCTAGTTTCCTGTTATCTTGTTTACAAAGTGTCCAAGTTTCACTATCATAACTGACCTTAGAAAGAACCAAACTATTATACAGTCTAATTTTAGTCTTTAGGTGTATACCTTATTTCTCCACACTCTCCAAACATTCTTAAAAGTCCCGGCAGAAATCCCTATCCGTCTGTTAATCTCATGCTGCACATCACCACTATCTGTTACATAGTTCCAAAGGTAATTAAACTGTGACACCTGCTCAAGACTGCAACCATTCAGATTAACTGAATCAAGCCTGCCTGACCAATTTTCATCACTTTAGTTTTCTCTCTGTTTATAACCAAACCTACTCTACTACCATTCTCATCAACAGCTCGAGTGAAAGAGTTCATCTCATCAACATCATTTGCCAAAAGGGCTAAATCATCAGCATTATCTAAATCAGAAATTTTCGTATATCCAGTCCATTTAAGGCCAAAATCTTTTCCTTGAATTGAATTTCGCATAAAATAATCAATAACCAAGCTAAAGAGAAAAGGAGACAAAATGCACCCTTGTCGAACATCAGAAGTAATGCTAAACCAATTGCTATAGGCCTTACCAACTCTCACACATACTCAATGTTATTATAGAGAGCTTTCATTATGTTAACTAACTTGTCAGGCATACCATATATGATTTCACAATCAACTACAAATTATGACGATCAACAGAGTCGAAAGCCTTTTTGAAATCAACAAAGCTAGCAACCAAAGGTTTCTGAAACTCTAAACATTTCTCAAGAATCTGCCTAAGTGAAAATATCTGATCCACACATCCCCTACCACTTCTGAATCCACATTGCTCATCACGCAATTGACTGTCAACCAGATTCTTAATTCTATTAAGCACAATCATGCAAAGAACTTTCCCTGGAACAGAGAGTAGGCTGATATCCCTATAGTTATCATAAGAAATGCGATGACCTTTTTTGAAATAGGAATAACAATAGCGCTGGTAAAACCCTTAGGAACCATGCTTTAACATAAAAGATATTCAGAATTTCAGTCATCCAAGTGGTAACCGAAGCATTCCCAGTTCTAAGCATTTCCGTAGTAATTTCATCTACTCCTGGGGATTTATGAAGTTTAAGTTTAGAAATAGCCAAAATAACTTCAGATTTTGTTATAGGGCCAACTTTAAAGCCACCAATGCATCTATCATCATTGCAAACAATAGGAGTAGAACTAACCACATTGTTCAGAACATCACTGAAATGCTCAGCCCACCTAGCCATGACAGAATTCTCACCTTCTGTAACCTTACCTTGTTTATCCTTCAATCCCTGTATACCTGTCCATTTTCTACCACACAGAACATTAACTATCTGGTACAGCTCTCTGCTGTTTTGCTGTCTAGCTGCTTCCTCGGCTTTGCCACCTAGCTGCTTCCTCGGCTTTGCAAACCGTCAAGCCGAAGATTCTTATCAGCAGCTAACTGATCTTGTACACATTTATTAAGTTCTCTGCAATGCTTTGTATTAGGATTAGTAGGGTATTGATTAAGAACATTCCTGCAATTCTTTCTTTCCGAAATAAACTCAAGTACCTTATCATTCAGATATTTTGTCTCTTCTGCTCCTTTTTTCCTAAAAGAGTACTGTTAGTGTCCAAAAAAGCCTGTTTAAAATAATCCCATTCTTCCTCAACTTCAGTAGTAAGCAAACCATGACTGTCATAATGACTAAGTAACCTATCATCGTAAGCTTTGGCTATAACTGGGTCTCTCAGAGCTTCAGAATTAAAGATAAATTTTTTAACCTTAGCTCAACACTTCTTAAGTTTAAGTTGCAAGACACTATTAACGAGATAATGGTCAGATCCAATTTCAGCTCCCATATATGACGTGGCATTTCTAACAGAACTAGCCCATTTGCTGTTAATTAATATATAATCAATCATATTCTTATGCAGCCCATCGGGTGAAACCCATATGTACTTATGTATGTCGTGGTGTTTGTAATAAGTGTTAGTTATTCTGAATCCATTGAGTTTACTTACCTGTAGGAGACGTTGCCCATTGCCATTGCAGCTACCAATACCAAAAGGGCCTATTACTCCTCCCCAAAGGTCAGAGTCAGTACCAACTTTGGCATTGAAGTCACCAAGAACAAGGGTAATATCTCCTTTCTTGACAGAATTCAAAATATACTGAAGTTGTCCATAAAACCTATCCTTCTCATCCTCATCGGCATCCTCAGTGGGGGCATAACAGCGGATAACATTCAAGTCTTTAACGCTTGTCGGGGCGGGAGTGGTTCAGTCGGTAGCGCGCCAGGCTCGTAATCTGTAGTTCCCAGGTTCGAGTCCCAGCTGGGTCAGCGTTGAGATTTATCTCCGCAAAATTCCCCGCCCTGCCCACGGTCAGTAGGGGACACCGATGGGCTTGGAAAGGCCACCGTCCGTCGGATGGGACGTTAAGCCGTGGCCCCGTGTGCGGGAGAGCCATACCCTGTGCACGTTAAAGAACACGCTGGATGGCCTTGACGGGAGGCTACCATCTGTCTCCCAACAGCTGTTCCAGTGGGTCCCCTCCCCCAACCTTCTCTGAGCCATCGGGGTCCATGTGACCTGGCCATTTAGCCCATGGTGTGCAAAAAAGTGCCGCTCAGAGGTAAAACAACCCAACCCTTTAACGCTTGTCAGAAATTTTGCTGTAAGAAACCTTTCATTAATGCACTCATATCCTAGAAGAGCATCACTAGTGTGTCTGCTGAGAAGCAGACCCACCCCTTGGTGATGCTTATTGTCATCCCTCCCTGAAAAGAGAAATTTAAGATTATTTTTAAGAATCTGACCTTTATCTGTCCATCTGGTCTCTTGCAGGACGAGAATATCTAAATTATAATGGTGGAATTCATGTGTGAGGACATCAAGAGGAAAAGCTCTGTGCAGAGTCCTCACATTCCAACTACCTATGGAGAGAAAATGGTTAGTGGGATGTTTAAAGAAACTATGTTTATTGAGAGAGGGAATGCCAACAATAACAAACAGCCCCTAATTGCAGACATGGGGAAAGACCTTTTCCCACACCACTAAAGGCTGAAGCCATCTACACTGGAAGTATTTTAAAAAGGTACATATTATGAGTATGTTTAAAAATGGCTTAAATTAATCTATTATATTTCAAATGGTAAATAACCAGTTTCTCATGCGATAAGTAATTCCCATTTAACATTTGCTTTTTTTGTCTGAAACTCGTACGTGCTTTTACAAATTGTTTTGCAAATTTGCAGTCACGCCTATGACACTGAAAGTTGCCTAAAAGTAAAGTTTTCTGATGAGTATATAAACCATTCACTAAAATGGAATTTTTATCATGCCACCATATAAATGCAGTGTGAGTCAGCTTGACTGACCCATTGAAAGTTTAGCATTTGTTTTTGCAGTCGTCCTGTGGCCAAGTGGTTAGCACACTTTATTGATCTAAGGGACATGGGTTCAAGCCCTGGGTAAGGCACGGTTGTGTGTGTTGTTTTTCTGCTGAGGTCCTTGCCATCCTCACATACCTTGTACTATGGCATATAAACTGACAGGTTCCTGTCAGACCTCTGTGACAAGCGGCTCCTTGAGGGGGGTATTTATTATATTATTTATTTTGCAGCAAGTGCCAATAGTGGGTTTACCTAAAACTGTTTGTTTACTACTAGGTCTGGAATAGTAGTTCTCTATATTACTCCCCTCCTGGTCAGCAAATTGCTAAAGAAGTTCCCAGATCCAATAGTAATTTTAATACTTTTTAACCCCCCTCCCCCACCACCACCACCACCACTGTTTCAACATTTCTCGCGACCTTAGTGCATTATTTTACTAAATATTAAACACATGAATACTATAAAGTATATAGAGCAATCAAATTATGTGAAAAATGCTACATTTTTAAGACACATCCTGGAATTGAAAAAGAGTTAGTTTTGATAAGAAGTTTTCTTTCTAGCATATTCACTCTGAGATAGAGTGATGTCACAGCTTCAGCAGTTGGTTAAATACATATTATTTCTCTACTTTGCTTTCTGTAGAGTCAAGTAAAACTTTGCTCAAAAGGAAGCTTCACATAAATACATTGATTTCCATAAATTAAGGAAAACTAAGAAAAATTATGATAAACAAAAAGCTATATGAATGATTTTCATGAAATTTGATGGCAACATGAATTACAATGCTAGTTTCAGAATGGCATAAAATATTTTACACTAGAAACATTTTTCATCAAAAACTAACACAGGAACTTGTCCAAAATAGAGGTGTCAGAATGCACTGGGCAAAATTCATTAAAAAGGAGTGTAATCACCCCTTACAGCAAAGCAGGCACAACAGCGATGTTCTATGCTGTTTATAATGTTGCGAATCAGCTCAGTAGGGAGTAACGACCATTGTTCCTTTAAAGCAATAATAAGCTCCCTCTTTGCTTCAGGTGGCAGGTTGAGGGCAGCAACACGTCTCTCTAGAGCATCTCACACATGCTCAATCGGATTTTGGTCGGGAGATCAAGCTAACCACTCCATGCACATAATGGTCTCCTCTTGAAGGTATTGTTCCAGTAGTCGAGCTCTGTGTGGATGAGCGTTTTGTCTTGTAAGATGAATGTTTCACCTATTGCACCAGCATAAGGACGTACATAATGGTCCAGGATGTCATCTCAATACCTTTGAGCATTGAGGTCTCTGTATCCACTTAAGGAAATGCCACCCCAAACACACACACTACCTCTGCTGTAACTGTTTCTTTGACAGTTGTTACTGGAATGATAGCGGTACCTCGTTCTCTCCATATCAAACAATATCCAGAATCACTCTGCAAGCAATATCTGAACTCGTCTGTGAAAAGAACAGACCTTCATTGCTCTTCTTTCCAGTTAACATGCATGCATGCTCAATTCAACTGCTCTCCCCTTGATGTAATGTGAGGGATATGTTAATAACTGACCTTCTAGCATACAGACCTCCCTCATGAAGCCTTCTACGCACAGTAGAAGCTGATACAACCTTCCCAGTAACTGCTGCAAGAGAAGATTGTAGCTAAGAGGGAGTAGATGTCCTGCTCCTTTGTGCTGTTAATTGCAGATATCTTCAAGTCATGTACAGCAGTTGCAACTCTAGCCCTTCATCGGCTAAATCTGAGATATGGTATTGTGTTGAGAAATTGATTCCACAGTCTATGGACCACAGAAGGACTCTCACATTCAGCCATCATAACACATCTGACTGATTTTGGCCTGCTTTGAGCCAACCAATAGCTCTCTACCCCAGTTCATTTGGCAAATGATGTCTTGAAGCCATTCCTACAAAATGGCTATTTGGAATTTCTTTATTCACATTTACAACACAAAATAACGATCCACTCCAAAACCCCCATTTTTATTCCGCTATCCAATTTTCCAAATTGATTCAACCTAGACTAGTTTACATTTGATATGCTCACTTGGCATTATTTTACTGGTTACATGAACAAGTGTGGTGAGGATCGCATAATTTTTTGGCGAATTATCGTGATTTTTCTATTTTTCCATAATTTATGGAAACCAGTGTAAATAGTTGCAAATCAAAAAGTATTTCAATTACCCTTTCATTCAAATTGGGATATCAGGTTTTAACTTAATGCAAAACTGTGGGCACTCATGAATACTCTGAAAGATTGTTCTTCTGCTTCATACAAAAGTTTTATGTGTGGCCTTGTGTTTAACCCTTCCAGTATCCATGTTATCTGTATACGTTTGTAGAATCCGTAATGAGAGACCAAGGGTGGCTGTATACATTTTTATTTAAAAAGAAATAGATTTTTTAGAAATTGCCATTGTACAATTTTTTAATAATATATCTTATAAAAAATATAAAATTCAAGCTTGAAAAATAATATTTTATTTTTTCATTTAATGCATATTTTATTAAACTACAATATAAATCACTTACTAAAGCCATCTAATTACCATTTCTTAGAAGTACTATAACGGTATTGCCAATTTGTTTAACATTACCATATGCTGAAGCAATCACTTGATTTAAGCTCACAAGTTTGATTTGAACTATTATCAACAAATTTTTTCTTAAAGTTTGAAAATCTCCTGTAAATTAATAAAAACCCTGCTATTTTTAAAAATGGAAGATTTTGGAAGTAATTACTAAGTACATACTACCATTTTTCTTTCCCGTTTTACACTCCTGCCATAAACCTATTTCAGTATTCCCAGAATTATTTTGATCATTTCTCAGCATTCTATGTGTCTTTCACATTCTTCAGATCGAAACTGTAACTAAAAAAGTTTTCTTAGAAAGAAGGATATAAGTTGAAGTTGTTCCAAAGTTCAGTGCAGTATAAAGTATTTTTTCACAGTAGCAGGTGCAGTTGAGTGGTTGAGTGCAGTGACCTAGTTATTGTTTATGTGTGCAGTAAAGTGACTATAGTGGATGTTTACAGAAATAATTCCTCTCAGATATAGGATAATGTGACCATGAATCTAGTCAGTATTAGCCTTCGTTTTCATTTCTGTAGATTTATTTTATTTCTGCAAATTATCCATTTTTTTTGTCAGCTGATATATCGATCTTTTGGGGTTATGCTGCATTGAATGGCCTGCTTTGCAAGTCATTGTAGATATTATTTAACATCGCATTAGGTTCGCATTAGGTATAAGTTCACTGGCTGAATGTCACCTAATAGCACATAATGCCTCTGTGTGACCGAAGAACAGCCGAAATTCTGTCTGGCATGGATGCATCAGTATGTGGATGAGTGCACATCAATATTCATCCACTCTTCCAGTAGCAAATGGTGCAATTTGACCAGATTGGCCGAATGGCTGGGACAGCGCTTCACTCGTTGCCACAAATAGTCCTACAAATTTTCTATGGGATTCAAATCCGGGTATTTGGCGAGCCAATTGAGATGTTCAAATGCTTCAGAATGCTCATCATGCCAATCCGACACACTTCGAGCCCTGTGCACACGACAATTGTCATCTTGAAAGATTTGGGTATCCTTCTGGTGTTTACTATGGAGATGCTGCACAAAAGGCAACATGCAGCCACCCAATAGCTCCATATAGCCCTTCTGGTTCGAGTGTGACATCACTGCAACCAAAGGACCCAGTTCCTTGTATGTGAAACACCTCCAGAATGCCACAGAGCCTCCTTCAGCTTGAACAGAACCTTGCACACAGTCCGCATGGAAGGCTTCATGCAGCTTATGATGTATCCATCACCTCGCATCATTTGATTACAAGCAGAAATTTGACTCATCTGACCAGATCACATACTTCCAAGAGTCGAGAGTCCAGTCTTTGTGGTGCTGTGCCCACCGTTGCCATGCAGCCTTGTGCAGAGCAAACATTCCACAGTACTTTGTTACAGATATCCATGGCATGCAGTTCCCTTTGGAGTGTTCGTTTGGAAACAGCTTGTTGTAGGCCTGCATTGATTGACTGGAGCAGTTCCTGCCTCGTTGCAAAGTGGTTTGCCCTAACAGTTCATGATACACTACGGCAATCCCTATTGGTGAGCACAGTCTTTCTGTCGCAGTTCTGGCAACGATTAGCAGTGGACTGTGATGTACACCACTGCTGGAAGACCCTTTGGACAGTACATTTCGACACACCTGCAAAGGCAGCAACTTCTTGTACACTATTCTATTTGGCTTGGCCAAGTGCAAAAACACCTTTTTGCCACTCATTCACATCTTTGGCATGACCCATGTTTCACCAAGTGACTAACACACACGTGGCACACAATCACTTCTTGTCACTGTATGAACCCCATAGTGCACGGCACAACTATTTGTAGGAGGCATTTATTACTGGTGCCCCTCTGTTGCTGTCGAACGGATGTAACCCTCTTATGGCAGGAGATGACTACTTTTTTGTCCTGTGAGCTTATGTTAATACTTCTTTTATTATTTCTTTTCTTATAAAAAAACTTTAATCTTATATCGTTTCCTGAAAATGAATGAGGTATCGGATATTGAAGCAAAAAGGACTTCCGTGACACAGCAAATTGTTTGCATGGATGATTTAAGCCAAATACTTCCTCCCAACAAATTAAATTATAAACTCCCTATGTAAACTTAGTATTTTCTTTTCTTTTTTTTTATAATTAAACATTAGTTATCATTTCTGTAGATTTACTTTATTTCTGTAAATTATTGATCTTTCCACCGATCGATAATTATCAATTTTTCAGAGTTATGCTGCATGGGTAGCTGTCTTACAACTTGTTGCTGTGGATATTTTATTTAACATCACATTAAGTTATCTGTTAAATTTTATTATTTGTTATTTTTTCAGTAAGATAAACTTTGATCTGGTATCATTTTCTGAAAATGAATGAGGTCTTGGATATTTGAAGTAAATTTTATTTCTGTTGATTTATTTCCGTAAAATAATGATCTTTCGGTCAGCTGATTTATTGATCTTTCTGAGTTATGCTATATCGCATGGCAGGTTTAAAAGTTGTTGCGAATATTTTATTTAATTCTCATTATGTTATTTGTAATTTTTCTTTTATTATTTCTTAGTTTTTTGGTAATAGGACTTTGAACTTGTACCATTTTCTGAAAATGAGTGAGGTCTTTGATATGGAAGCAAAATGGACTTCCTTTGCACAGAAATCAGTCCTCATGTGAGAGGGCAATTTCGGGAAGGTTTTTAACTCCTCCCCCCTCTAAACTCACTATGAATATTTATGAACCCCCCCCCCCTAGAAAAAAATTCATTTAAAAAAATTATGAGTTTTGTGTTTATATTGAATGATTTTAAAGGCACCCCCTAATAACTTGGTTCTGATACTCTGACAATATAACATTTCTTTTTTTGCTTTGGTGCACAAACTGTTCTGCACTTAGCCAAGATCGCCAAACTTCAACTCCCAAAGAAAAAATTCATAATATTTAATAAAAAAGCTGCCAAGAAAGTTTTTTTTTTCCATTTCATATCCAGTTCAGAAAATCTCATGAATGTGAGAAGTCCAAGTCATTTTGTATAACACTGACTGTGTTTAAAATATACGATACTGAAAGGAATCATTAAAAAAAATGAAAATTGTGTTTCAGGTTAAATATTATATTATTTGGGAGGAAATTTCCTTTCGATAAATATATAATTTAACTATTTTTATTCATCAGGTTTTTTCCAAAATTAGGCCTTAAGGTAGTATAGTGCGATTTTTTTTTTTCACCATATCATATTGAAAAAGACATTAAAATCAGTATGCTTGTAAATTCATTTTTATTTATTTTCATAAAATTTGTAATTCTGTTTAATTTGGTATATAACACAACCTATTTCCATTGTTTATTTTTTTTTAATTTTGACTTGTTTATTTGACTCAGCACTATTGGCTAAAAGCCTGGAATTTTCTAAAACTGCATATGGTACCGAGAAAAAAATGGAAAACGAGAAATATTTACTTGAAACAAAAAATTTAATTTTTTTTGCTATTCAGAAATAGCTTTTCTATTCATGTGCATTATAATCATTTCTGTCTTAGTTTTTTAAAAATAAATTACTTTGCCAGATGCATTTTTTACTACATGACTCTAAAAAAAGTCATATTAAAATAAAACTGTAATCATTTTTGTTAAATTTTCAGAAAATCCAGAATTAAATGCTGATTAATTTGGCATATAACATGCCATAATTCCTTTCAAGTTATTTGGGAAAAAAGTTCTAAAGTTAAATTTTTTTTAGCTGAGCATAGGGAGAAAATAGCTTGGCCTCTGGATGGAAATCAGTTTTTCATGCTGGACACAGGAAGGATTAAAGGATATATTATCTACATGTTTTTTTCTTTTCTTTTCTGTGGATCTTTGTTTCTGGTTAATGTGCATTAAAAGTTTTAGAAAGCTTAAGAACTTAAGAATCATTTGTGTTAATTTTTTGGTGACTCTGTTAATATCCAAGTCAGTCTCTTCAGCAAAATCTGAGAATAATTCAGACATTTCATGTTTTTAGTCACTTTTTTCCCACTAGTAAGACTTAGACACAGTGGATTTCCATTTTGAACACTTCAATTTTATTGTACAAAGGGAAAATTGTCATTGATCCTTGAAGGCTTACCTTTTATTTAGGAAAAAAATGTTTGACATCAGAACTGGTATTAACTTTGCTTGTTTCAGGTTAGCCAAAGAGTTCACTGCAAACAACATGTAATAATGAAGAAAGGCTTTACTAGATATTTTCCTATTGAGTATGTTTTTTTGTGTATTGGGAGTTGCAGTGGCATTGAATAAAAAGACTTAGCAATAATTTATTAACAGTTGAATTTTGAGTAAGCATTTATTTTTCAACTTTCAGTGCATCTCTTTTACATTGAAAGAATTCAATGGATTTATTCACTAGTTTTTGATATTTTGTGTTAAGTGGAAATACTTTTTATTGGAAAAAAGTGGTGAAAGCATTGTGTGCAAAAAAAAAGTGCTGCTCAAAGGTAAAACAATGATTGGGAAATTTTTAAAAAAAAATGTAACATTTACTAGACAATATAGAGAGAATAAAAATTTTTTAGTGTTAAATAGAAAAAGTAAAAGAAAAAACTGGTGAAAGCACTGCTTTGCTAAGTAGAAATATAACACTATAATACATGTTTTTTTTGCTGTAATTTTGCTGAATTGAGGTTAGAAATAAATCTAAATTTTAAATATGTGTAAGCATGCTTTCTAAAATAATTTTTTCCTCTTATAATACTCCATTTTTATACTTTCGAATATGAACTCTTTTTGTTGAGTTAAATCTTGTATAATATTGCCATAAACCTTTCTCTGAATGAACCCTGGTACTTTTCCTTGCCTTTTTATAAACGAATTTGCTCCTTGACAATTAACAATTCTAAGCATAAAAAGACAAGAAAGGAGATTTTTATTTACTGAAGTAAACAAATGATGCATAAACAGTAAAGGGCAATTAATATACTATTCTCAATTGCAAAAGAAGTCACGGAAGTAATCATAACCCTATTAGCTTAAACCACTAGCACTGACTGAATAACTCAAATGTGTTAAGAGCAAAGCCTGGTTGGGATGGTGCCAAGGTTACACCATTATGAGGTAGGTAATGTACCCTCACATTTGGTACTTGTTCCCAAGTTTGAGTAGCACTCAAGCTAAATTGGTAAGGAGTAATAACTGTCATGAATTTTAGTAAACCTTTTTAGTTGATTCCTAAACTTTAAACCTGGTATTAATAAAGTTAGTCATGTTATACAATATGTTATGCACTATATTCATAAAATTCATATATTTTTCAAACATATTCTTGAATTGGGCCATATTCCCAGTGCAGGGTTGCCAGGTGTACAATAATTATATTTATATGCTAATTTTGGTCGATTTTGAGTTATGTACAATGCATGATAATGCCCTCACAGAAACTACTGCTTTTTATGATAATACATTCATAAAAACTATTGGCTTGTATGATAATTTTGTAATTGGTAAATCAAAATATTTGCACAGGTTGTATTGTATGAGCAGTAAATAAAGGATTTTTTAAAAATTAAAACTTCCTTGAATATCTTCAGAAAAGAGTGAAGTAAACACTCACTGCAATTCGTAAGTGCCATTCACCTTCATCATCATCATCCTCAAGCAGCCGTGGGCTATGGAGGTCCAACCAGACCGTGCAATTTAGTTCTCCAAGCAAGTCTATCCTGAGCTACATCTACTGCATCTGGCCATTGCACACCAATTCTAACAAGGTCCTGTTTGACATTGTCTGCCCACCGCATCCTAGGTCTCCCCTTCTTTCTGAGGCCTTTAGGCACACTATTCATAACCCTATTCGCCAATCTATAATTATCCATACGGGCAACATGGCCAAATCAACGGAGTCTCTCTCTACACAATATGCTGTTTAAAGGAGGTTGCAAACTCATTTGCCTAACCTCATTATTAGTTACAAAGTTGAACCACCTAATGCCCAAGATACTGCGTAAGCATCTCGAATCAAAAGCATCTAGTTTCCTGTTATCTTGTTTACAAAGTGTCCAAGTTTCACTACCATAACTAACCCTAGAAAGAACCAAACTATTATACAGTCTAATTTTAATCTTTAGGTGTATACGCCTATTTCTCCACACTCTCCATAGATTCTTAAAAGTCCCGGCAGCTATCCCTATTTGTCTGTTAATCTCATGCTGCACATCATCATTATCTGTTACATAGCTCCCAAGATAATTAAACTGTGATACCTGCTAAAGACTGCAACCATACAGATTAACTGAATCTCAGCCTGCCTGATCAATTTTCATCGCTTTAGTTTTCTCTCTGTTTATAACCATACCTACTCTATACCAGTCTCATCAACAGCTCGAATGAAAGAGTTCATCTCATCAACATCATTTGCCAAAAGGGCTAAATCATCAGCATAATCTAAATCAGAAATTTTCGTATCTCCAGTCCATTTAAGGCCAAAATCTTTCCCTTGAAGTGAATTTCGCATAACATAATCAACAACCAAGCTAAAGAGAAAAGGAGACAAAATATACCCTGGTCGAATACCAGAAGTAATGATAAACCATTTGCTACAAGCATTACAAACTCTCACACACGACTCAGTGTTATTATAGAGAGCTTTTGTTATGTTAACTAACTTGTCTGGTATACCATATGATTTCACAATCAACCACAAATTATGATGATCAACAGAGTCGAAAGCCTTTTTGAAATCAACAAAGCTAGCAACCAAAGGTTTCTGAAACTCTAAACATTTCTCAAGAATCTGCCTAAGTGAAAAGATCTGATCCACACATCCCCTACCACTTCTGAATCCACATTGCTCATCACGCAATTGACTGTCAACCAGATTCTTAATTCTATTAGGCACAATCATGGAAAGAACTTTACCTGGAACAGAGAGTAGGCTGATACCCCTATAGTTATCACAAGAACTGCGATCACCTATTTCGAAAATAGGGATAACAATAGCTCTGGTAAAATCCTTAGGAACCATGCCTTTATCGTAAAAGATATTCAGAATTTCAGTCATCCAAGTGGTAACTGAAACATTCCCAGCTCTAAGCATTTCTGTAGTAATATCATGTACCCCTGGGGATTTATGAAGTTTAAGTTTAGAAACAGCCAAAATAACTTCAGATTGTGTTATAGGGCCAACATTTAAAGCCATCAATGCATCTATCATCATTGCAAACAATGGCAGTAGAACTAACCGCATAGTTTAGAATATCACTGAAATGCTCAGCCCACCTAGCCATGACAGAATTCTCACCTTCTATAACCTTACCTTGTGTATCCTTCAATCCCTGTCAGTTTTCTACCACACAAAACATTAACTATCTGGTACAGCTCTCAGCTGTTGTGCTGTCTAACTGCTTCCTCGGCTTTGTCAGCCAAACCATCAAGCCAAAGATTCTTATCAGCAGCTAACTGATCTTTTACACGTTTATTAAGTTCTCTGTAATGCTTTCTATTAGGACTAGTAGGGTAATGATTAAGAACATTCCTGCAGTTCTTTCTTTCCGAAATAAGCTCAAGTGCCTTATCACTCAGATAATTCTGCCTCTTCTGCTCCTTTTTTCCTGAAAGAGTACTGTTAGTGTCCAAAAAAGTCTGTTTAAAATGATCCCATTCTTCCTCAACTTCAGTAGTAAGCATACCATGACTGTCATAATGACTAAGTAACCTATCATGGTAAGCTTTGGCTATAACTGGGTCTTTCAGAGCTTCAGAATTAAAGATAAATTTTTTAACCTTAGCTCATCACTTCTTAAGTTTAAGTTGCAAGACACTTTTAACAAGATAATGGTCAGATCCAATTTCAGCTCCCCTATTTGACCTCGTATTTCTAACAGAACTAGCCCATTTGCTGTTAATTAATATGTAATCAATCATATTCTTATGCAGCCCATCGGGTGAAACCCATGTGTACTTGTGTATGTCGTGGTGTTTGTAATAAGTGTTAGTTATTCTGAATCCATTGAGTTTACTTACCTGTAGGAAACGTTGCCCATTGCAGCTACCAATACCAAAAGGGCCTATTACTCCTCCCCAAAGGTCAGAGTCAGTACCAACTTTGGCATTGAAGTCACCAAGAACAAGGGTAATATCTCCTTTCTTGACAGAATTCAAAATATACTGAAGTTGTCCATAAAACCTATCCTTCTCATCCTCATCGGCATCCTCAGTGGGGGCATAACAGCAGATAACATTCAAGTCTTTAACACTTGTCTGAAATTTTGCTGTAAGAAACCTTTCATTAATGCGCTCATATCCTAGAAGAGCATCACTAGCATGTCTGCTGAGAAGCAGACCCACACCTTGGTGATGCTTATTGTCGTCCCTCCCTGAAAAGAGAAATTTAAGATTATTTTTAAGAATCTGACCTTTATCCCCATCTGTTCTCTTGCAAGCCGAGAATATCTAAATTATAATGGTGGAATTCATGTGTGAGGACATCAAGAGAAAAAGCTCTATGCAGAGTCCTCACATTCCAACTACCTATGGAGATGTTAAGTGGCCTATGGAGAGATTAGTGGGATGTTTAAAGAAACTATGTTTATTGAGAGAGGGAATGCCAACAATATCAAACATACCCCTAATCGCAGACATGGGGCAAAGACCGGTTCCCCTACCACTAAAGGCTGAAGCCATCTACACTGGAAGACTTCCTCCATTGTAGAATTTGACGATACCAAGAGAAGCAAGGAGTTCAGGTGCCTGCGATGACCTCTGCTCAGGATTATCCACCAGCAGATAAAAATATCTTGTGAATCTATTCACTTGGGGCTGTCAACCCACAAACAAACAGAAAACACAGCGGAAGATTTTCCCTCCACAGAAGCCCACCAGTGCAGCAAAATCAGGATCCATAATCAAGCTCAGAGTCATATTTCAGTCCAGGTTTATATGGTCAGCACCAGGACCCTATGTAGTTGACCACTTCTCAGCAGGGTAGAAAAAAAAAAGAAAAGTAGCCATAGTTGTCCAGATCAGTAGGCCGCACCTTACTGTCGAGCAAATATAGCGGAAGCAGTATCTTGATAATTCAAACTTAATTCTTTCAACTAGACAGCGTAAGTTTTTTTTTTGTAGGTTAGCAATGCTATGTGATGGTGTCAGTTTAATAATTTCTTTGACAATAAAACGATTGCACTGTTTGATTATATAATTTGTACTATTAGTAAAAAAAATGTCTGCCATGAAGCATCAGCCTGAGTTTTATTTTTTTGCCTTCTTCAACACTTTGGAAATCTAATGGTAAAAGTTTCTTCATTTTTATTTGAGGTAGATAGAATAAATGTTACAGTAAAATGTTTTTTGGATAATGATTTAATGCTTAATTAACGTTTGAGAAATAAATTTTAAGATATTTTAGGTAAAACAAGCAGGCAAGAATTTTTTAAAACATTATCAAAGTACAAATATGCCTATTTGTGACCATGCATAAAACTAATTTTTAGATTGCATGTTATTAGTATTTTACCAAATGATAATTAGTCACTGAATTATCCCCTATTTCTATAGTTACGTAAAACATATGAAATCAAACCACAAATCTGAGAAACAAGAAAAATGAAATATTGTATGACCACTCACCTGAGTCAAATGGCATATCAACATGAATTCCTATTTCTGGAAACAAAAACAGTTGACTTCTTAGACATATTTGGTTGCATTTTTTTAAAATTTGGGTCATGATGTAAAACAACCATTTTTTTCATCACCAAATTCAAAATTTGAAGATACAGAACAATTTTTCATATTTAACATGTTAATAAAAAAGTAGTGAAAAACAATTCGAACATTAAGAGGGACTCCAGGACAAGGATCCAACTGCTAACTGTTGAAGACTAAAACTTTTTCAATTTATGAGAAAATTACTGAAATGCAATTTTTTTCTGTATAAAAATGGTATGTATGTTTTAAGGAGAGAAAATTATCTTTTATAGCACAAAACTACTGCCCATTTTGCCCACAAAAAATGATAAAATCGAAATATGTACAATAATTTGAATTAAAAAATGCACTATTCCTATGGATGAAGTAATAATTGTATTCATGGCTGTTAGAATAGGTAGATATGAATATCTACAATATGAATATACATAGCAACTTAAGGTAAATAGATTCACTTACTTGTAAGTAAATATCCTAATATTTCAACCCTTACTGGGGTCGTCATCCGAGGAGGTTGCAATTTTGTTGGAACTTCCTTTCTTTTGTACAAAAGAAAGTTCCAACAATGCAGCAACCTCCTCGGATGATGACCCCAGTAAGGGTTGAAATATTAGGATATTTACTTACAAGTAAGTGAGCCTATTTATCTTAAGTTGCTATGTATATTCTATTAATGTATGTATGATAATTTTGAGGGGGAAATATGATAATTCTGCCTTAAATAGAATAATTTTATGAACAATGTATGATAATTATATGGCAACCCTGTACTGGTGGAGAAATGCTTTGAGCTAGGATTGCCCATCTTCACTTGTAAGTTGAATCCTGCTTCTTCATACACAGAGAAACATCATCATATATAGTATCTGTCCCATGGCCAAGTGGTTAGCATGCTTGGCTACTGATCTAAGGGACTTGGGTTCGAGCCCTGGGTAAGGCATGGTTGTGTATGTTGTTTTTCTGCTGAGGTCCTGCCATCCGCTCAGACCTTCTACTATGGCATATAAACTGACAGGTTCCTGTCAGACCTCTATGGCAAGCAGCTGCTTGAGGGGGTATTTATTTATATTATTTATTTTATATCTAATCATATAAAAGTAGACCAAAATGATTAAACTAAAGGTTTCTGTTTCATATCTGTGTTAGATGAGGTTTGGCTGTTGAATTAGACAGTTCACATCTTGTGATTTTGGGAAATACACGTTGTTGACCTTACTTGCAGTTGATAGTAGATATTTTAGTTCTTTTTAAAGAGAATTTTGGGGTAAAATCTTCGAAAACAAAAATCAACTCAATATCCTTACTTCCTTTACAGCAATGTACAGAACAGAAACATTTAGAAGATGATTTTTATCCCATTTATTTATCTCTATTTATCTATTATAGTTTTTGAGAGATAGTAAAACCTTGATTTTCATTCAGGGTTCATGACCAAGAGATTGACAAATTAGAGAAAAAGATAGATTATAGAAAACCATATTGTTCATATTTTACATTACATAGTACACATATATATTTATATTAGACACTCAATTTAGTACATATATTAGCATAATAAAAAAAGATAATTTATTTTTTTTTAAATACTTAATTTTTTGAAGTAAGATTCTGAATATTTCTTAGTAATAAAATCTACATTAATTCTGTTTCTTCCTGGTTTTTGAGCCACCCATTACATTTGAAGAGCATGGCTTCAGCTTTCCAGTGGTTTCTAAACAGAAGATGAAAAATTGTCAGCATCAGAAAGTTCATCTGAGTCATCTCTTTCATCTTGCCATTTATCACACTATCCACAATTTCGTTTCAACATTTTAGGAGCTTATATCCTTATCATCCATTGTTAGCCAGTCATTCACATTACTTTCATGGGTCCTTCAAAGCTGGGAACATTTGAAAAAATTTGTGAAATATTAGAATTTTTAGATTTATTTTCATTTTTTATGACTTCCTTCTCACTTGGCAATAGCTTGTTCCAGCATTTTTGAAGAGTTTGGACAACATTTTTTCAGGCATCTGCAGTGTTATATACTACATCATTTATTGTATATTTTATCCAAAAAAGCTTGGAAATCAGCATCACTTGCACAAATAATATTCTAAATGAAAGTATTTCAATAACTCTGTTTTAAGCTTTCTATCATATCTTGATCCATTGATTGGATTAATGATGTGGTGTTTGCTGGGAGAAAGGGGCAAATTATTTTTGTGTCATGATATTTTAGATTGTTGATAAGGTGAATTGGTGCAGTGACTTTTCTGGTAAGCCTTTGGCTGTAAGATGGGATAGCACCACTGGCACAAACGTATTGTTGAACCAATCCAAACAAATATGTGGCTCATCCATTCACTTTTCTGTGCAAAAAAAAAAATGTTAACACATTAGCATTTTTTCTAGTGCTCCCATGACCAAGTGGTTAGCCTTCTTGGCTACTAAGCAAAGGGACCTGGTTTAAGTCCCCCCCCTCCCAGATCAGGTTAAGGCATGGATGTTTGCATTTTTCTGCTGAGGTCCAACCATCTTCACAGACCTTCTGCTATGGTGTATAAACTGTCAGGCTCCTGCCAGAATGGGGTGGAGGTGGCTCAGTCGGTAGTGCGCCAGGCTCGTAATCTGTAGTTCCCAGGTTCGAGTCCCAGCTGGGTCAGCGTTGAGATTTATCTCCGCAAAATTCCCCGCCCTGCCCACGGTCAGTAGGGGACACTAATGGGCTTGGAAAGGCCGCCGTCCGTCGGATGGGACGTTAAGCCGTGGCCCCATGTGTGGGAGAGCCATACCCTGTGCACGTTAAAGAACACGCTGGATGGCCTTGACGGGAGGCTACCATCTTGTCTCCTAACAGCTGTTCCAGTGGGTCCCCTCCCCCAACCTTCTCTGAGTCTTCGGGGTCCATGTGACCTGGCCATTTAGCCCATGGTGTGCAAAAAAGTGCCACTCAGAGGTAAAACAACCCAACCCTCCTGCCAGATCTCTGTGGCAAGCAGTTGCTTGAGGGAGTATTTTTTATTATTATTAGATTTCATAGATTTTTCAATGACAAGTCAGTATTACCACTAGCAAGAAACCACTATTATTTGATTCTTTCCCTATTTTGTATCCTGGGCTGAAGTTTTTGAGGTAAACGCTGTTGCTTTTGTTATAGAACATCCCAATTTAGGCCAGTTTCATCATAATTTTGCACTGTTCATGAATTGTTCCTCAGTTCACTCTGAGATTACAAATTTTTAACCCTTCTAGGGTCCAGCCTGAAAAACTAGTTTACATCTAGAAGCACAGCTGTTTTTCCACTGTTGTTTTCACCACCAAAAAATTAAAATTTTGAACTTTTTTGGCAAATAACTAATGAAAGGAATTATGGCATGTTATGTGCCAAATTAATCAGGATTGAATTCTGGATTTTCTGTAAATAAAATATTTAATGAAAAAGACAGTTCATATTATTTTAATAGTGCTTTTTTAGAGTTGTGTAGTAAAAAAGCATGTGGCAATGCAAATAAAATTTTATTGAAAAAAAATAATAATATGCATATAAGTATAATGCTGATATAGAGTAAATCTATTCATTTACTCTATATCGGTGTAATGGCCAAAAATGCTGAGACAATTAGCTGGAATTATTATCTACAAAATTGTCTTGATTTTTCCTTGGGTTGATATCTGATAATTAGGTAAGTCTATTGTCCTCTGGTTGATAGTACAGTCCTTATTATAAATTTACTATGTTTTTGATTTTGACTTTGTTCTTGGTGGGAATTCTGTTGCAAGGGTGATACCAGTGTTAACATTTTTTACATATGTTGGGGGGGGGGGGGATAATATTATTGCATCCATTGATGCAACAATATTATCCCCCCATGAAATTCCAACTAAATTTAGCATAAAACCTTGTAATACACATAACTAGAAATGAAAATTGTAATAATGATGTAATCCCACCATCCTTAGCATGGAAAATACTCCTCAATAATTACCCAAGTATTAAACTGAATTAGGTATCCAAAAGTATGGGATGTTATGTATAAATAAAGCCTTCGACAATATAACAAACTACTTTAATGCCATTCCTCTGGTTCCAGATATTTTTGTTGATTTTGATCCTGTATATTTAAACATAGGTGACAATCACATCGTTACCTGGGTGACATTTTGACGTCAATATATCAATAAATATTTTGTGGAAAAAATTTTGCTGATATATGGGACTCGAACCCGCATCTCTCCAGAAACATGCCAGAGTATTCTTACTGATTGAATTAATGAAGGCTCAACTTTTTTCCACTAATTTAAGACTTGAATCTTACCAATGTTTTCGGCATCAACCATTGGTGGGTGGCAACAATTCCTTTTGATATTGCACTGAGTGAGATGGAAATAATAGTCTCATCAAGCTGTTTAGCATTATTAATGATTCAAACGTAGGTGACAATCACAGTGTTATCTGGGTGACATTTTAATGTCAATATATCAATAAATATTTTGTGGAAAAAATTTCGCTGACATATGAGACTCGAACCCGCATTTCTCCAGAGCCGACATTAGTTCAGTTGGTAAGAATACTCTGACTCTGGCATGTTTCTGGAGAGATGCGAGTTCAAGTCCCATATGTCAGCGAAATTTTTTCCACAAAATATTTATTGATATATTGACGTTAAAATGTCACCCAGGTAACGCTGTGATTTTCACTATGTTTAAATCATTAATAATGCTAAATAACGTGATGAGACTATATTATTTCCATCTCATGGCTCAGTTGGTAGTGCAACAGGTTTGTAATCTGAAGTTCCCAGGTTTGAATCCCAGCTATACCAGCATTGAGATTTATCTCTGCAAAGCTCCCCACCCTGCTCTTGGTCAGTAGGGGACACTGATGAGCTTGGAAAGGTCACCATATGTCAGATGGAATATTAAATAGTGTCCATGTGTGTGTGGGAGAGCCTTACCCTGTGCATGTTAAAGAACATACTGGATTGTCTTGAGGGAGGCTACCATCTGTCTGCTAACAGCTGTCCAATGCCCCCCCTCCCCCCAACCTTCTCAGGGTCCTTGCGACCTGGCCATTTAGCCCACTGTGTGTAAAAGAAAAAGCTGCTCATTAAAACAACCCAACCCATTTCAACATAGTTAACATATCCCCCTGGCCAAAATTATTATGAACATTGCATCATGCACAAAGTACTATGAAATATGCCAATGTATTCAAATTGTGATACTAATGTGACTATTCTACATCACTATGAAGTCCTATAAAAGCCACAAAGGCATTATGCAAAGTAAAGTGTGACATGGGTAGAAAAGCTGATCTAACTGACTTTGAAAGGGGGATCACATGGGAATGCAATGACAGGAGTATCCATAATGGAGCTGATGGAACTCAGTAGAAAATCATGAAGACACAATATTTCAAGTATATGAAGAATGGCAATAGTCTCAAAAACTGTCTGCCATTTCTGGTAAATGCAGGAGGAAAAAGGCTCTGACTGACAGAGAGAAGTGTTTATTGGCATGAACTGTATTGCAAAACAGCTGTTATATTCATCAGCTGAAAGAGATGACTGCTTCAAAACCCATTTCAATGAGAACTATTTGCAAAGAATTGGAAATTTGGGAATTGTACTTTAATATGATGAAGTATTAGGTAAGTGTTCATAATAATTCAGCCAGACAGTTTAGTTAGTTAAGCAAAACACCTGGTCATCAGTATGTTAAATATATTTTGTATCATGTAGAATTGTGAAGGCTGATTAAAGTATAAGTATTTAAATAGGCATAAATCCATTCTTGATTTCACAGTACCATTCAAGTTGATAATATCTGTTAGTTCATAGAGTAATGCAGTAACATTAATTTTTATTTTTATTTTATTTACACAAAGCGAATTTCTGATGTACTAAGTAGAATAGGGAGAATATGTAGAAATAATATTTACACTATCACAGTCATATTGCCTATATTGTTTTTACATATATATTTTCTAATAAGCATACATTAGTTATTCTCATATAAGAAAAAATGTTTTGAATTACTTTGTGAGCTATCAGAAATTATCAACCTTTAACAGTGCTGTGCAGTCTTAAATATATACACATTATAATATCCATAAGCCAAAGAAAGAGTTAACATGCTAAGCAGTCTTCAGTCATTATGAACAACCATTCAAGATTGCTTCTCTGAAGTGCATGAAAAGAGTTAAAACTTCAAAAGTATTCTCATTAACGTGTAAGAAATTTCCAACTCTCATTTAATGCAGGTAAGTAGTACAGTTGTAGTAGTATAAACTTATATGTAGTGAAATAACTTTAAGGATTCCGAAGGAATTTCAGGAAGTATATATAGAAACGTTTGAACCTTTGGCAGTGAATTAGGGATATCTTGAGTAGTAGCTTAATTCTGTAATTGTTTCCAGCAAAAATTAACAATATTTTCCAAGAAAAATAGTTACATTTAGAATGCTACATTTCATAACCAAAAGTTAATTCAGATAATTTGTGACTAATTGTATAAAATCTGAGAGAGTGTTGTCCTTTAATAACTTTAAACCTTAAATAATTATCAGTTTTGCAGAAAACCAATTTGGTTTTAACTGAATAATAACAAATAATCCAAAAATATTTGTGTTATTTTTTTTTATAGATAATATCTGGTGAAATACATCTTATGATTGTATTATTCTTCTGCCATGTTCTCATGCTAGTCAATTTTTGTTAGCTTGTAATTTTTCTATAACATATTAACCTCTTTATACTATTGGGTAAGTATGACATTGTAAAAGTTGGCTAGCAGTCATTTTGTAACATTATTTTACTTGTATATTATTTGTTTTTTTTAGATAAACATTAATTGACATGTTGCAAATGAAATGTTATATCTAAAAGGGAATATTTTAGATGCATTTTGTTTTGATATTAGTTGGCTTTACAAGACAATATTTTAATTTTAATGTGATATAATACTTCAAGTGATAGCTAATATTTATATGTAAGTGTCTCTGTGATACAATGTCTTTGAGATTGTCTTCAAATTGCTTGTTTCAAATTAAGGGTTAATCATCATTAATTATTCTGATGTTTGGCTTATATTTTTTAACAAATTATAGTAGTTATACTTGTAACATATAATGTTTTCATGTGATGATCTAAAGCAATATTTGTTTTTGTTTAGTTCAGCCATGGAAGTGAACAGTTCCCATTCCTCACCTAAGGAAACTTTAAGTAGCATGCAGAGCTTGGGTAAGCATACTTAATTTTTCAGTTTTGAACGTATAAGACTGTCAGGATATGAGGAATATAAATAGGTAGTGGCACAAAATTTTATTGTATGAATAATATATATTTTTTTCTTCTGAAGATATTTACTCTTCTACATCTTTTTAAAAATATTTGCTGTTTTCCTCCCAAAAAAACTATATGCTCTTTTCATTATTGGGTAAAATTTAAAAGCTTTTCATATCCCATTTTGTCATGGACAGGGACTTTATATTAATATTTCTTTTGTATTATTGAGTAAAAGAGTCAAATAATTTATGAATTTCATCGATCCAGAAACAAGGCCTAGTATTATAACTTTGGTCTTACTACAAGGCTCTTGAAAGGGGAAAAAAGGAGATAATAGAAAAGTATTAGCAACTTCATAAGTAGGGAAAATTTTATATTAGTTTGATAGATGCAGCATACCTAATTACACCATATTCCAGAGTGTAGCTTGGAAAAGGCTAAAAAAACTAATAACATTAACAAATGTTAATGTGGTGGTTGTGGGGGAAATGTAAGGTGCGTAGTATGAAAATCATGGATATACACGATTATTTTATTTAAAGGGACAATTCTAATATACTATATAAGTATCACAAGTATGGTGTCAATTCTCTTACCTGAAGAATTATACTTTTCAAAATAATAATGTATTTATAAAAATAATATTCTGCAATTTTTCATATAAATGTAAATATACTTGAAATGAGTGAATGAAATGCATTATGTTACTCATAAAGTTACCTAATTCATAAAGTGCTGGAAGATGTTATAGTTCTCAGAGCATATTTGAACATAAATGACAATCACAGGATTACCTGTTGACTTTTTAACATCTGTAAATAAAAATATTTTGCAGAAAAAATTTTGCCGACATACAGGACTTGAACCTGCATCTCTCCAGAAACATACCAGAATATTCTACCATTGAACTAATGCTAACTCTGTCTTTTTTCCACTAATTTAAGACTTTAAACTCTTCACCAAGATTTTTGGGCCAACTGTTGGTACAATCTATGATCTCAGGTGGCAACTATTTCTTTTTATATTGCACTGAGTAAAATGAAAACGAATAATAAAGTGTCTTCACACTATTTAGCATTATTAATGATTTAAACATAAATGACAATCCTGCATTACCTGTTGACTTTTTAACATCTATAAATCAATAAATATTTTGTGGAAAAAATTTTGCTGACATACAGGTAATGCTGTGATTATCATTTATGTTAAATCATTAATGACGTGGTAACATTACATTTGCCAAAATTTTGAATGGCTCGTAAGGAACTTAAAGAAACTGTCCTCTGATAGTGTTATTCTTGGCTCATAATATATCAAGCTGGAAATGGGGAGGGAATGGTATAATGTTTGCAGCAGTTATTGTAATTGGTTGTAGGTATTGTGTTTTTGTTCTTTTTTTCATTCTGTTACAAAACATGTTTCATTAGGAAGAGAGGATGTGGGGGGGGGGGGATAACAAATATACATACATTGTAGCAAAGATTTGTGGAAACTTAAAATTTATTGTTAGGAACAAAAAGCCTTTCATAAATTTTATTTGAATCTTAGTTTCTCAGAGGGTCCATAACACCATCTCTAACTTCTATGTTAACAGCACTGAGTTATGGTCTTCCCACTTGTAGTAGTATATTGTTGCAGCCATACCCATGCTGCACCATCTTAACTCTGATTTCTTGTTATGTGTTATTTATTGGCTGTGACACAGCTTAAAAGTTTGGTTGTCATTTACATGGTAGTGTAGTGCATAACTATCAAACCACATTGCAAAAATTAGATTGGTGCAAAAAATAATGGCCGTTTTTAAACCTCAGTCCCAAAAAAATCATAACTCAGTTCATAATAAATTTTATTTCTTAAAAGAAAAAATCAGAATCTACATTTTTACCAAGCAATCCAATCAAGAAATGGATTATTTCTGTTGCACCAAAGCAGCAAAGAATGTATTTCATAATGATTTTTTTTTATTTCATTCAAATCGTGTTGAATCCACTTATCAAGCTTCCTTACTTTTCCAATTTGATTCAAATGCCAAATAACAGCAACGTTTAGCTCTTCCACAATCTTTCATGTGGTTTTACATGGGTTTGCTTCGATAATTGTCTTTGGTTGGTCATTGCCAATGGCAGTAGGACATCCTCAATTTTCCTCATCTTCAAGGCTCATATCTCCACTACAAAATGTTTTGAACCAATGCTTTGCTGTATGTTTGGAAGGTGCTTCTCTAGCCCCATGCTTCGATAACATTACAAGTTGTTTGCATCATGTTAAGGCCAAGTTTAAACTCATGCAACAAAATTATATTGAATTCCTTTTTTCTCAACATAACTTTGAGAACTGAAAAATAACAGAAAGGAAACTTTCTAAAAACAATGCTAGTATAGACAGATTATGCAAAGAAGAAGCTTTAAAATGATATATAACATGAACCAATATATATATATTTTCAGAATTAACAACAATAAGGAAGAGAACGAAGTAAAATTGACTGTTATTTTTGCACCAACATAATAAGTGCACTTCACTGTCTCTTATTACACATACAAACTGTACGTGCTATGTCAATTTCCATTTTAATATGGATCACAATACACTTCACATTCATAATACAAACCATTTACATTATCTAGTTATGAGAATTTATCTCCATCAATCATTTAAAAATTGGATCCAGTATTTTTTTGCAGTTTCCTGTTCTGTTAGAAATTTAAATTATTTTATTGGAAGTCTAGAGGAAAAAAGGCACTAAAATTGATGTACAACTGCAAAAATGCAGTGGACCATGCATAAAATATTATCAGGTCATAGTTGTGCATATCTGATTTAGGCGTCTGATATCTTGCATACCTTACACAGGTTGTAGCTTATACATTGAAAGCACAACTTATTATACACACTGCACCCACCATGAATCTACCCTATTACACCACAACAATACAGACAGCAAACCTCTTGAAGGCTGTAAATAGGTTAGATACCTACCTTATGCATAGCATACCTGCAACTGATGGGTAAACATGGCAACCTGAGTGAGTTCAATCACGAGCAGCTACTGTGAGAAAAATGGAGTATTACATACTTGCGACTGCAGAATGCCTGGAATTTCTGTGTGCTACCTTTGATATGTGTACTAGGACTATATCAATACTGGCAAAACCTGCAGCACCCTGGAAAAATGTGACTATAACTTGGCTTTTGATGTTTGA
This sequence comes from Ryuthela nishihirai, assembly GCA_038380435.1. Taxonomy (NCBI): domain Eukaryota; kingdom Metazoa; phylum Arthropoda; class Arachnida; order Araneae; family Heptathelidae; genus Ryuthela; species Ryuthela nishihirai. Next base: position 87,317,859 of record JAWZYU010000003.1, on the reverse strand, counting down.
GGTGAGTGCCTCCTCTCCCATATCATAATATACATAGCGGAGGGCCACAATGCACATGATAACGTCAGCATTCAATGATGGGGCAGCTATGAAGGTTTTTTGCAAAAACCATTAACCCTTAAAGTGTCAGGTTTCTGAAACTGGTTTCACTTTGGTGGCCAAGTTAATTTTGAAGTGTTTCCAGAAAATAAAATGCTGAAATTTAGAACCTCATCCTAAAGTAAATAATGAAGGGAAATACTCATGTTATATACCAAAAGAAAGAGCATTTAATTGTGATTAATAAACTGGCAAATATTCTACGAAAGTTAAATAGTAGTTAAAGTTTTTAAACATTTTTTAAAATATGGCAAAATTTTACTGTAATTTTTTCTATTTTTAGTTCAGTAAAAACTAAAAATAAAATGTGTTTTTTGCATTTTTTTTCCAAATTATTTTGTCATTCTAATATAAATAAGTTAATAATATTTCCATTAATGCTTAAATTTTTCATTTATTTAAATAATAATAAAATAAATAAATAAATACCCCCTCAAGTAGCTGCTTGCCACAGAGGTCTGACAGGAGCCTGTCAGTTTATATGCCATAGTAGAAGGTCTGAGAGGATAGCAGGACCTCAGCAGAAAAATGACACATACATCCATGCCTTACCCGGGGCTCAAACCCAGATCCCTTAGATCAGTAGCCAAGTTTCTAAATTTTTTTAGTGATTTATGCAAATAATGCATAATGCATATGCTTAGATTTTTGGCAAATCGGCAAACTCTAATCCTAAGGAGAGTGGTGCCCTAAAAATTCATTTCAATTTAAAAACAAGATAAATAAGGACTGAAAAATATATCTAAAGAAAGATGAACTGTGAAAAGAAAATTAATAAAAATATTTCAAAGTATTAAGTTTCACTCAAGCACGGAAATTGAGAATGAATCGTTTTAATATAAAGCTGCATAACTACTATGGAAAAGTTTATTTTTAAAATATCGGCAAAAATTTCAGTTAAAAATCACAATAACCTAATGTTAATTAGTGTATTTGGTTAAAATATCATCAAAATTATCACTAAAATAAGTTCTACCTTTTAAAAATTGTGCTTTTACGCTAATTACAAAAATCCTGATTCTTCCGATATCAGCCATTAGAGATCACTAGCGACTTCATTTTCGATTGTTTAAAATTATTCTTTATAATCGCATTATACATTTGAAAAGAAATAAAGAATAGTTCCAGAAACACCAGAGTAAAAAAGTTTTTGAAATCAAAAGTCCGTAAAATATTGATGAAAGCATTTGGCAAAGTTATGGGTTGACACAACTTCCGGTAGTTATAAAATCAATGGCTTATGTTAAAAGTTTAGGAAGCATTACAACTCTGCTGCAGCTATAAATATATCAACCTAGGGGAAATCAAAAAACCAATCAATAAAAAAAAATCTATTACTGTAAGGCAGAATAAAGGCATAAACTAAATAATCACTACTTGATTCTATTACAATGATTCAACTCGTGTTTACGATCAACACAGGCTCAAATTAGTTTTTTTTTAATCTTTTCATAATTTTTTCAAACAGAATCAACAGGAAAGAAATATATATCATAGATTGAAATGTTATTTTCAAGATTTGATTAGAAATAGTTAAAAAAATGCCGATTTCTGTTTGGAAAAAAAAAAAATTTACCCACATTTAGTACCCTTGTCAACAGCACATCACCAGTCTATGAGGCTGCAGTGGGAGAAGGAACATTGCCAATGGACTATTGAGGACTGGAAAGAATAGCTTGGTCAGATTAATCATGGTTCCATTTACAAAACCCTGACAGGAGGCATAGACCACCCCAACTGCCAAATCGGTCTGTTACAGACCAGTGAAGGTAGTGTAATGTTCTGGGGTGTGTTTATGTAGTCATTTAGGGGCCCCTTGTACTTATTGAGTACAAGGCTATGTTGATGTACTCACCGACCACTTACACCCATTCATGGCTATCCATTTTCCCCAGTAGGATGCCTTTCAACAAGACATTTCCCTGTCTCATTGCTCCCATTTGATGAAGGACTGGTTGAAGGAGCATTCCAGTGAATTCATAACCTTCAAGTGACTCTCTCACTCTCTGGATATGAACCCTATTGAACATCTTTGAGACAAAGTGGAGTAATGTGTTCAAGCTCAAAACCCACCATGTCTACTCTTGTGGTTTACAAATGGCTGTCCTAGAATCATGGGCCACAATACCACCTAAACATTTCCAACACCTGGTAGAGTTCATACCATGGCATGTTGCTGCTGTTCTGAGGGCAAAAGGTGACCCATACTTTACTAGGTGGATGTGTATAATAAAATTTCCTCTCAGTGTATATAGTCTGGAATAAGCAAATGATAAAAAAATGCCCTATGACTTAATTTTAGAGTTGATGCCTCAAATTCAGTGACTAGTAGTTTGATTCCTCATTAGATACTAGTCATAAGGTGCAGGGCAACTGGTAGCATCAAGCTTGTGTTCTGGGGTGTACTGATTTTGCTAACATTGTAATGTTTTTCAACAAAATTAAAGTTTTTAATTCTCTGTGACACTGTTAAATGTTTTTAAGCACTTCAACACATGGACTATGCTATCAAGTATCAAAAGTTATTAAGGAGAGATTTACGTACTGTAGAGGATGGATAGTAACAGGAACTTCATGGATGCTTTCAGTGACAAATTTAATAATCGACATTCTTGCCAGCAAGTGATGTTTCACCAAACTGTGTACCTTTTTTCTAATTTTTGTTAATTTTTTCAACTTTATCATAGCTTGTTGATGATGGGAAAGAGGTGGTGAGATAAGTGTTTTGGAAAAGGAGAATATTTGGAGAGAACATCATTGGTAGGAGAGCTTCAAATTAAGGACAACAATATCCACACACAGTAAAAAGCTACTGGTTGGCATTAACCTTTACAGTGGCAGGCCTGAAACTCTTAAGTCATAAAAGTTTTTTTTTTTAACTATGTTCAGTCAAAGAAAAGAAATGAAAGAAATTTAAAACTATTTTCACAAAATAACTAATGAATGGAAATAGGGCCAAATAAGGCAGAATTTAATTCTTAATTTTATATAAATATGTAAGAAAAATGAGAAGTATTTTAATTTTAATAGGACTTTTTTAGAGTAGTGTATTAAAAAAAGGATTCGGCAGTTCAAATAAAAATTTATTTAAAATAATAATTATTATACAAAGGTCATCGCAAAACAGTTGAGAATATTTTGACTGTAAGTTTGGCAACACTGCTTAGAAGCCACGTGAGTGTACCCATTGGTTAATCATCATCATCATCATTCTCAAGCAGCCATGGGCTACGGAGGTCCAACCAGACCATGCAATTTAGTTCTCCAAGCAAGTCTATCCTGAGCTACATCTGCTGCATCCGGCCACTGTACACCAATTCTAACGAGGTCCTGTTTGACATTGTCTGCCCACCGCATCCTAGGTCTCCCCCTCCTTCTGAGGCCTCTAGGCACACTGTTCATAACCCTATTCGCCAATCTATAATTATCCATATGGGCAACATGGCCAAACCAGCAGAGTCTCTCTCTGCACAATATGCTGCTTAAAGGAGATTGCAGACTCTTTTGCCTAATCTCATCATTAGTTACAAAGTTAAACCACCTAATACCCAAGATACTACGTAAGCATCTAGAATCAAAATCATCTAGTTTCCTGTTATCTTGTTTACACAGCGTCCAAGTTTCACTACCATAACTAACCCTAGAAAGAACCAATACTCTCGTGTAACTGTGACAACCATTGTTTAATCCATAGCAAATACACAGACTACCTGTAGACATAGAATTAGATACTTATGCAGAAAAAAAGAGGTTTGCCGACAGTGTGCAATTGCATAATTCTCGTTTTTATCTTATTTTCAAAGAAAACGAAATAATAGTTTTGCTTTGTCATCTGTCTGTCTGCCCATCTCTAGACATCAAAATTTTTTGTTTGCAGAGCTAAATTAGAAATTCTTTTTGTATTGGATAGGTATTGATGAAATATTATGATATTCACTTTCTGAATCTCTCTAAAGCTATAATTACGCCTCTAGCAGTGGAAAAAGTTAAAAATTCCAAAATTTCAAACGAATATTGAAAACGATGTACTTTATGCTAGAAATATGAAATTTTGATGGTGGAATGTGAATGTCACAAAGTTTCCATTGCGAACAATGAGTTGACCCCTTAGACACAGAGGGGGTGGGAAACACATTTTTTAGTTTTAGCAGATAATTGTTTTTTAGAGAAAAATAAAAAAATTCTTTTTTGGGTTAGATAGGAATTGATAAAATGTTATTAATCACACTTTTTAAATCTTCTGAAAACTATAATTGCATCTTGTAACAGTGGAAAAATTTACAAATTCAAAAATTTCAAACTAATATTGCAAATGACGTAGTTAAGCTAGAAATTTTAAATTTTGGTGGTAGAATGTGAACGCCATGATGTTTCCATTGGCAACAATAAAATGACCTCTTATCATTGGGGGAGGAAGGCAATTTTTTGTTTTAGCAGATAATTAGTTGTATTTAGAGATATATGGAAAAATCTTTTTAGGGTTAGATAGGAATTGATAAAATATTATGATTTGCACTTTTGGAAACTTTTGAACACTATAATTATACCCTCTAACGGTGAAGAAGATTGAAAATTTCAAAATTTCAAATGAATATTGCAACAATGTATTAATGTTTTAGAAACATGAAATTTTGGTGTTAAAATGTGAACATCATGAAGTTTTGAATGGAAACAATGAAAATGTTAATTAAGAAACTTTAATTTGTTTGGTACTAATGAAATACTGTAATTCTCATTTTTCAAATACTCAGTACTTTTAATATATATACAGTACTGTGCTGTAAATTAGTTGGGACAATAGGAAAATGCAGTAACAAAGACACAACTAAAATACATATTTATTTGTTTAATAGTGTACATAGTTAATAGTAAATGTGATCCCTCTTAGCTTTAATTACTTCTTTCACCCTCTCAACCATTGATGCCACTAGCTTTCCACACCTCTCCTTCATTTCAGGGTCGTGGTACTACACTTTCATGACACTTTCTATCATTTTGGTTTTGGTCATGCAATTCATCTTAGATATGCTGCTTTAATAATGGCCCACAAATTTTCAATGGGGTTTAGATCGGGTGAATTTCCTGGCCACTCCAATACCTTCAAATGTAGCTGGGTAAAGAAGCTCTTAGCAAACTTAGAATTGTGGCATGGAGCCAGATCCTGTTGAAATATCCCATTGCCGTTAAGAAACAGCTTCTGCAGTGTTGGGACCATTTTCACCTCCAGAACGCCTATGTACTTTTTGCTATCCATCATTCCTTCAATGGAGTGAAGCATCTGTGGCCTGGAAGCTGTGAAACATCCCCAAAACAAGACCTTGGGTGGGTGTTTGGGGTATTGCTGGATGTGGCTGGATCAAAGAGGTTCTCTAGGTGAGCGGCGGACCAAATTTGACCTGTAGCCATGCACCTCAAAGTGGGTTTCGTCGGAAAATATCTTTTCCCCCAATTCTCCACAGTCTAGTCTTGATGTTTCTTTGCCCAGGATAGCCTTTTTTGCTTCATAGCGGGTGTCAAAAGCTGCATTTTGGAGGAGCGTCGAGCCCGGCAGCCATACTCCAAAAGGCAACGACGTACGGTGGAAGCATCTATATTAACCCCATGAAATGCAATCTCCTTTTTGATGTCTCCACTGGTCTTCTTCGGGTCTATGATACTAATTCTTTGAATTAGATAGACTATCATCTCTCGGGGTGGTTTTTCTTTGTTTTTGCATGATGTCCTTTATGGGACGTGTCCACGGACCCTGTCTCCTTATGCAGCTTCATGATCTGTGAAACACTGGATTTCCTGACTCCAACTGCTTTTGCTATCTGCCTAGCAGTAAGGGAAGAGTTTTTGCCTTAAGCGATTATTGTAGCTCGTTTACGAGGCGTGATGTCCATGATGTATTTAATAAAAAAAGTTTCCAATGAAAATTGTGATCTACTTACATAATCACATCCTCAGCATATGAAATATCAATTCCGACTAAAGTGGAAGTGTAAATAATAGCAGAGTAACACAACAGACAATTCTAGACATGCAGCAGAAGGTTACAAACAAGTTTAGATTCTGCAGTGGAAGGGACTTAGCGTTCCTTCGCTTGTCCCAACTAATTCCCACAGTACTGTATATCTTTACAGATCATTGAAATGATGAAATGGCAGAGCTGTTATCATGCAGCATATAGCATAATTATGATTTTGTGAAGTACCAGGATAAAAGATTCCATAATCTTCTCCATCTGAGGGTATCCAATAACTGGCATAAGTTTCAAAGGGCAAGACAAAAATCACCAAAAGGTGAGCCCCAAGGGGCAGATAAACATGGTAGATCAGGGTACTAGACCAAAAAGGTTTCCTGATCAAAAACCAATGGTCTAGCCCTTTTGAATCTGTTCATAGGTAATCTGATCATAAGGATTCATGTCCACAGCTTCTAAGAATTTCTTAGAGATCTGCTTTATATGTGTGTAAATATATTGGATGCCTAAATCCCCATGTATTTGTCTGTTGGCCACAAACCATTGAGTATTTACGGCCTGTCTCAAGATTTTATTTTGATAGATCTTAATATTTGCCTTTGTCATGTTAGCCCATATGGGGACTTTGTATGTTATAACAGGTCTAAGAACTGGTCTAAATATGTTTTTTTATCATTGGAGATATATATCACTTTGATCAATGGAGTGGATAGAATTCCTACCCATCAATGGGCCAAATTTGCATTCAGTGCCAACTTGGCCCATTAATGTTTGCTTTTTGCAGAACATTTTCAATGTGCTTGTCCCATCTGAGCTTGCTATGCAAGGTAATGCCCAGATACTTAACAATTTTCTGCCAGTTAGTGGTGTATCGAAAAAGTTGAGAGTCTGGAAATTAGTGACTCTTTTGGTGGTAAATAAAAGTAATGCACTTTTCTCAACATTGATTCCATATACTGTACCATTGCTCTATCCCATCCAGGCCTTGCTGTAATTTATTAATTGCAATAGACCACTCAGTGAGGGTGAGAGAAGAGCAATGTTATCTGCATACATAGTAGTGATCCTGTCAATAACAGGATAATCATAAAGATAAATGGAAAAGAGCACTGGCCCAAGAAGGGAGCTTTGTGATACTCCAGCTTCGATGGGATGTATCATAGAAAAGCTCTTTCTAATCTGTACTTGAAATGTATGATTGTTAAGATATGACTATATAAATTGGATAATTCCTGATGGAACCTTAGCCCTGACAAGTTTGTACAATAAACCATCTATCCAAACCTTGTTAAAGGCTTTGGCCACATCAAGAAAGACTGAGGCAACCATTTCCTTTTTATTCAAGGATATAGTAATCTTCTCAACAACACAGAGAATCTGATGCTCACTAGTCATCATCTTTCTAAAGCCGAATTGTGAATCTTGTATGATGTAGTTCTGATTAAGAAAGTCAGGATCTATTGAGAATCACCCACTCAAGCAGCTTTCCCAAACAGGAGAGCAAGCTGATTGGGTGGTAACTTTGGGGGAAACTTGGAGTTTCCCCTGGCTAATGCCAATGGATCATTCTGACATGAGCATTCTTCCAGATATTTGGGAAGTTACCATAATCTGATGAGTATATTGAAGATTGAACACAAATGAACAATTCCTTTTTTTGGCAGGTTTTTGAGCATTTTGTTAGTTATGAGGTCAGGACCTGGGGCCTTATTTAGCTTAAGGATTTTTTTATTGCATCTTCAATTTCCTTGGGTGTGGTAAAAAGAATATTAATGATAGGAAGTTGTAAGAATCTAAAGAGTCTATCCTCCACCTCTTCATGTATGTCTTCATCAGAGAGATCACGATTTTCCTGAAATTGATCCTCCTGTGAGATGGCAAAAGCCTCTGCCTTCTCTTCATCACTAAAGACTACTTCCTGAAAACCATTAATAGGTGGAAGATTATCCTTAGGATTTTAAAAAGATTTTGTTAATCTCCACATGGAGTTATCATGCACAGAAAAATTGCTGATCCTATCCTTCCAGCTATTTTGTCTAAAATCCTTAATATCATTTCTGATTTGATCTTTTAATTGGTAATATAACTTTTTATCTTCTTCATTCCTATTTCTCTGCCATTTATGCCGTGATTTATTTTTATCTCTGATAAGAGCTAAAATGGGAGCAGGAAGCGAGTAACAAACTGATACTTTTTTTTAACTTTTACTTACTTTTGCCTTAGAATCAGTTGTCTCATCATATGAGTAAGTCTCAATATCCTGCATGGTGGTACGTGTGTTGGAGGAGTTGCATTTTCCAGTGATGGATTCATTTACAAGAGAAGTAAATTTATCCCAGTTGGTGTAAATCAGCTCTACATGAATTGTATTTAATCTATAAATGGGGAAAAAATTTCCAAGTGCTGCTACATCTAAGACATCTGGTTTGAAATTAGTATGGGTAGTACGTGGGATCAGAAGGTGCATCTATGATGAAGCCTTTATTAGTGGAATAGTCAAGCAAAATGTGACCATTTGCATTACAGTTCCTAGAATGCCAAGCATTATGTTTTGAATTTAGGTCCCAGCTAAAATTGTTGGTTTTCCTGAATTAAAAATGTTATCTAATCAGATTTTTAAATGTTTTATCAGGAGGTTTATAACCTGCTATGATATTTATATTCCCCACATTAGTACCCAAAACAGAGACAGCAGTAATATCAAGAGAATCAATGTTGGGTTTTTCATAATGGAAATGAGGAACACTATTTCCTGATGATAACAGCAGTGCCTCCTCCACTATTATGCAGATGGTCAGTTCTCTATAAATCACAATTTGGAATATTTAAACTATCACTAGCTCTGAAGTGCATCTTACTCAAAAGAGCCATATCGGTTTTGGATTCCAATAAGATGTTTAAAAATTCGAAAAGATCAAGTTTTAGGTCATTGTAGTTCCAGGCGAGAATCTTTAGTTCATCCCTAAATACAGTTGCATTAGCCATTGCAGTTTATGGCATTGAATAGAAAATCGAAAGCCTTAAAACCCACAGTAAGTTTGGCCATAAGGCCAGTGGCAGTCTGATGTTCAGTAAACAATACTTCAATGTTTACAAGAAGTTCAGCAAGATTTGTTTGCTTGAAAAACTTCAAAACTTCTTTCAGATCATTAATTAGAATCAAGTCTGATTTTTTGTTTTTGGCACTTTTGGCCTTTATATTTTTGGCAGTTGGCTTACTATTAATATTAGCTTTGTTTACTTTTACAGGTTGAGATTTGTCATTTGCTTTGACAATATCTGCAAAAAAAAAAGTAATATCTCTGGTAGTTTTGACAGGAAGTTTTGGGGTAACTTTACCTTTGTTGTTTTTGAACACAGTGGGGTATGTTTCTCGAAATTTGTGCTAATTTCTGAAGCTTTTCCATCAGTAGCATCTTGGGTGTTCACTGGTGCATTCTTAGGGTAGAACGTACACCCTTTAAAGTTGATTGTGTGGCCAAGCCCACAGTTTGCACACTTGGGAGGGCTATAATTTCTATTGTGTGTACAGATCTTAGTAAAGTGAACTCCAGCACACTTCACACAATGTGGTCCATTATAACACCCACTCTGGACATGGCCATAGCATTGACATCAATGGCACTGTGTCAGAGTGCTACCCTTCTGGTAGTTTTCCACCTTAATTTTCAGATGGAATAGATCAGTGGTGTTGCAAATCTTCTTGTTTATTGCTTTTTTGGTAGTTTGATAAGGTAAATTGGAATGAGCTTCCTTTCTTTTCCCTGATGAGATTTTATAACATTAAAACCTAGATCTGTAATTTCATTTTGTAATTCTTCACAGGTGACATCAGCTGGTAAATTTTTGATTATCACCTTAAGGTTTTTTTTCAGCTTTCAACTGGTAAGTGTGGAAGGCCATCTTATTGCCCTCCAACTTATGCGTGTAAGCACGAAAATCTGGAGCACACTTAGTCTGTATTCTAATTGTATATCCAGAGGTTTTTGCAGTAAAAGATTCAACTGCAATTTTAGTAAGTTCTCTATGCAGCTTTATCCAGTTTGTCGGATTTCTGAAGATTATGGGTGGGATTTTATCCCTTTTACCTGTAGAATTTTGTGGGTCAGCTGATGTTGAAGGTTCAGTTGAAATAACCAACTTCAGTATCTAATTCTTGGTTTAGAATAGAAAATTTATTTCTGAGTAATATCTAGATCTTCTGCTGGAGAAAGAGCCCTTTTCTAATCCTTTCTAGCATTTTGGAATCCTGCAGTATCCATATCTGAATTCTGACAGGAATTTTCGTCACTGGTGGTAAAAAGGCAAACAGTGGTCATTGGATCATTGATGTAGGCTTCAATTTCATCTTTGGTATCTGTCTGTAAATGGTAGCTAGGTAGTCACTGAAAGGAGAGAGTCACCAATCCCCTGTGATGATGCATAGAACCGGCCAGGACTAGCACCTAATGTCCGACCCCGCCTTCTCGTGGTGCAGACTGTTACTACCTTTCAAAAGAGATACTCTCTTGTGGAAGTGAATGGAAGGGGAGGGCTGCCAGATTAGTGTGGCCTACTGATCTGGACAACTATGGCTACTTTTCTTTTTTTTTTCTACCCTGCTGAGGAGTGGTCAACCACACAGGGTCCTGGTGCTGACCATATAAACCCACTGGACTGGACAGATATATGCCTCTGAGCTTGATTATGGATCCTGATTTTGCTGCACTGGTGGTCTTCTGTGGAGGGAAAATCTTCCACTGTGTTTTCTGTTTGTTTGTGGGTTGACAGCCCCAAGTGAATAGATTCACAGGATATGTTTATCAGCTGGTGGATAATCCTGAGCAGATGTCATTGCAGGCACCTGAACTCTTTGCTTCTATTGGCATCGTCAAATTCTACATTGGAGGAAGTCTTCCAGTGTAGATGGCTTCAGCCTTTAGTGGTGGGGGAATGGGTCTTTGCCCCATGTCTGCAATTAGGGGCTGTTTGTTATTGTTGGCATTCCCTCTCTCAATAAACATAGTTTCTTTAAACATCCCACTAACCATTTTCTCTCCATAGGTAGTTGGAATGTGAGGACTCTGCACAGAGCTTTTTCTCTTGATGTCCTCACACAAGAATTCCACCATTATAATTTAGATATTTTCGGCTTGCAAGAGACCAGATGGACAGATAAAGGTGAGATTCTTAAAAATAATCTTAAAATTTTCTTTTCAGGGAGGGACAATAAGCATCACCAAGGCGTGGGTCTGCTTTTCAGCAGACATGCTAGTGATGCTCTTCTAGGATATGAGTGCATTAATGAAAGGTTTCTTACAGCAAAATTTCAGACAAACGTTAAAGACTTGAATGTTATCTGCTGTTATGCCCCCACTGAAGATGCCGATGAGGATGAGAAGGATAGGTTTTACAGACAACTTCGGTATATTTTGAATTCTGTCAAGAAAGGAGATATTACACTTGTTCTAGGTGACTTCAATGCCAAAGTTGGTACTGACTCTGACCTTTCATCATCATCATCATCATCATCATCCTCAAGCAGCCATGGGCTACGGAGGTCCAACAGACCGCACAGTTTAATTCTCCAAGCATATCTGTCCTGAGCTACATCTGCTGCATCCGGCCACTGTACACCAATTCTAACAAGGTCCTGTTTGACATTGTCTGCCCACCGCATCCTAGGTCTCCCCCTCCTTCTGAGGCCTCTAGGCACACTGTTCATAACCCTATTCGCCAATCTATAATTATCCATATGGGCAACATGGCCAAACCAGCGGAGTCTCTTTCTGCACAATATGCTGCTTAAATTAGGTTGCAGACTCCTTTGCCTAACCTCATCATTAGTTACAAAGTTAAACCACCTAATACCCAAGATACTGCGTAAGCATCTAGAATCAAAAGCATCTAGTTTCCTGTTATCTTGCTTACACAGCGTCCAAGTTTCACTACCATAACTAACCCTAGAAAGAACCAAACTATTATACAGTCTAATTTTAGTCTTTAGGTGTATACGCCCTATTTCTCCACAATCTCCATAGATTCTTAAAAGTCCCGGCAGCAATACCTATTCGTCTGTTAATCTCATGCCGCACATCACCAGTATCAGTTACGCAGCTCCCAAGGTAATTAAACTGTGACACCTGCTCAAGACTGCAACCATTCAGATTAACTGAATCACAACCTGCCTGACCAATTTTCATCACTTTAGTTTTCTCTCTGTTTATAACCAAACCTACTATACTACCAGTCTCATCAACAGTTCGAATGAAATTCGAATGAAAGAGTTCATCTCATCAACATCATTTGCCAAAAGGGCTAAATCATCAGCATAATCTAAATCAGAAATTTTCGTATCTCCAGCCCATTTAAGGCCAAAAGCTTTCCCTTGAAGTGAATTTCGCATAACATAATCAACAACCAAACTAAAGAGAAAAGGAGACAAAATGCACCCTTGTCGAACACCAGAAGTAATGCTAAACCAATTGCTACAAGACTTTTACCAACTCTCACGCATGACTCAGTGTTATTATACAGAGCTTTCATTATGTTAACTAACTTGTCTGGTCTACCATATGATCTCACAATCAACCACAAATTATGACGATCAACAGAGTCGAAAGCCTTTTTGAAATCAACAAAGCTAGCAACCAAAGGTTTCTGAAACTCTAAACATTTCTCAAGAATCTGCCTAAGTGAAAATATCTGATCTACACATCCCCTACCACTTCTGAATCCACATTGCTCATCACGCAATTGCCTGTCAACCAGATTCTTAATTCTATTAAGCACAATCATGGAAAGAACTTTACCTGGAACGGAGAGTAGGCTGATACCCCTATAGTTATCACAAGAACTGCGATCACCTTTTTTGAAAATAGGGATAATAATAGCTCTGGTAAAATCTTTAGGAACCATGCCTTTATCATAAAAGTTATTCAAAATTTCAGTCATCCAAATGGTAACCGAAACATTCCCAGCTCTAAGCATTTCCGTAGTAATTTCATCCACCCCTGGGGATTTATGAAGTTTAAGTTTAGAGATAGCCAAACTAACTTCAGATTGTGTTATAGGGCCAACATTAAAGCCAACAATGCATCTATCATCATTGCAAACAATGGGAGTAGAACTAACCACATTGTTTAGAACATCACTGAAATGCTCAGCCCACCTAGCCATGACAGAATCCTCACCTTCTATAACCTTGCCTTGTTTATCCTTCAATCCCTGTATACCTGTTCGTTTTCTACCACACAAAACATTAACTATCTGGTACAGCTCTCTGCTGTTGTGCTGTCTAACTGCTTCCTCAGCTTTGTCAGCAAGGCCATGAAGCCAAAGATTCTTATCAGTAGCTAACTGATCCTTTACACGTTTATTAAGTTCTTTGTAATGCTTTCTATTAGGACTAGTAGGGTACTGATTAAGGACATTCCTGCAGTTCCTTCTTTCTGAAATAAGCTCAAGTGCCTTATCACTTAAATAATTCTGCTTCCTCTGCTCCTTTTTCCCTAAAAGAGTACTGTTAGTTTCCAAAAAAGCCTGTTTAAAATGGCCCCATTCTTCCTCAACTTCAGTATTAAGCAAACCATGACTGTCATAATGACTAAGTAACCTATCATGGTAAGCTTTAGCTATAACTGGGTCTTTCAGAGCTTCAGTATTAAAGGTAAATTTTTTAACCCTAGCACAACACTGTTTAAGTTGCAAGACACTTTTAACAAGGTAATGGTCAGATCCAATTTCAGCTCCCCTATATGCCCTGGTATTCCTAATAGAACTAGCCCATTTGCTGTTAATTAATATATAATCAATCATATTCTTATGCAGCCCATCAGGTGAAACCCATGTGTATTTATGTATGTCGCGGTGTTTGTAATATGTGTTAGTTATTCTGAAACCATTTAGTTTACTTACCTGTAGGAGACGTTGCCCATTGCCATTGCAGCTACCAATACCAAAAGGGCCTATTACTCCTCCCCAAAGGTCAGAGTCGGTACCAACTTTGGCATTGAAGTCACCAAGAACAAGGGTAATATCTCCTTTCTTGACAGAATTCAAAATATCCTGAAGTTGTCTGTAAAACCTATCCTTCTCATCCTCATCAGAATCCTCAGTGGGGGCATAACAGCAGATAACATTCAAGTCTTTAATGCTTGTCTGAAATTTTGCTGTAAGAAACCTTTCATTAATGCACTCATATCCTAGAAGAGCATCACTAGCATGTCTGCTGAGCAGCAGACCCACGCCTTGGTGATGCTTTCCATCCTCCCTCCCTGTAAAGAGAAATTTAAAGTTATTTTTAAGTATCTCACCTTTACCTGTCCATCTGGTCTCTTGCAAGCCTAGAATATCTAGGTTATAGCGCTGGAATTCCTGCATGAGGACATCAAGAGAATAATCTCTATGTAATGCCTCACGTTCCACGTTCCTGCAGAGAGAAAATGATTAGTAGGATTTTTAAAGAAATTAGGTTTATTGAGATTGGTAGGGCCAACAATATCAAACAGCCCCCTGATCGCAGGCATGGGGCAAAGACCTGTTCCTCCTCCGCTAAAGGCTGAAGTCACCGATGCTGGTAGGAACTTCAGGCACCACCTTTTCAAGTGGACTTTTTCAAGAACCATATGGCCTGCCTGAGACACATTACTCCAGTTTAGGCTTGACAATGCCCAACTAGCTAAGTAAGGTTCAGGTACCTGCGATGGCCTCTGATTAGGATTATCCACCAGCTGATATAAGGTATCCCATGCCTCTGTTCACTTAGAGCTGGCAACCCAGAAGCAAACAGAAAACACAGCGGCAGACTCTCTCTCAACAGAGGCCCACCAGTGCAGCAAGTCCAGGATCCATAATCAAGCTCAAATCCATAAACAAGTCCAGTCTAGTAAGTATAAATGGTCAGCACCAGGACCCTGTGAAGTTGACCACTCCTCAGCAGGGTTGAAAAAAAAAGAAAAACGTGGCCATAGATGACCAGATCAGTAGGCCGTACTGAACTGGCAGCCCTCCCCTTCCATTCCCTTCCAAAAGAGAATATCTCTTTTGAAAGGTTCTATCGGCCTGCACCACGAGAAGGCGGGGTCGGACATTAGGTGCTAGACCTGGCCGGTTCTGTAAACTCAATGGTTTCAGAATAACTAACACTTATTACAAACACCACGACATACATAAGTACACATGGGTTTCACTCGATGGGCTGCATAAGAATATGATTGATTATATATTAATTAACAGCAAATGTGCTAGTTCTGTTAGAAATGCCATGTCATATATGGGAGCTGAAATTGGATCTGACCATTATCTCGTTAATAGTGTCTTGCAACTGAAACTTAAAAAGTGTTGAGCTAGGGTTAAAAAATTTGCTTTTAATACTGAAGCTCTGAAAAACCCAGTTATAGCCAAAGCTTACCATGATAGGTTACTTAGTCATTATGACAGTCATGGTATGCTTACTACTGAAGTTGAGGAAGAATGGGATCATTTTAAACAGGCTTTTTTGGACACTAACAGTACTCTTTTAGGAAAAAAGGAGCAGAAGAGGCAGAATTATCTGAGTTATAAGGCACTTGAGCTTATTTTGGAAAGAAAGAACTGCAGGAATGTTCTTAATCAATACCCTACTAGTCCTAATAGAAAGCATTAGAGAACTTAATAAACATGTAAAAGATCAGTTAGCTGCTGATAAGAATCTTTGGCTTGATGGTTTGGCTGACAAAGCCGAGGAAGCAGTTAGACAGCACAACAGCAGAGAGCTGTACCAGATAGTTAATGTTTTGTGTGGTAGAAAACGGACAGGTATACAGGGATTGAAGGATACACAAGTTAAGGTTATAGAAGGTGAGGATTCTGTCATGGCTAGGTTTGCTGAGCATTTCAGTGATATTCTAAACAATGTGGTTAGTTCTACTCCCATTGTTTGCAATGATGATCGATGCATTGATGGCTTTAATGTTGGCCCTATAACACAATCTGAAGTTATTTTGGCTGTTTCTAAACTTAAACTTCATAAATCCCCAGGGGTAGATGAAATTACTACGGAAATGCTTAGAGCTGGGAATGTTTCGATTACCACTTGGATGACTGAAATTCTGAATATCTTTTATGATAAAGGCATGATTCCTAAGGATTTTGCCAAAGCTATTGTTATCCCTATTTTCAAAAAAGGTGATCGCAGTTCTTGTGATAACTATAGGGGTATCGGCCTACTCTCTTCTCTGTTCCAGGTAAAGTTCTTTCCATGATTGTGCTTAATAGAATTACGAATCTGGTTGATAGTCAATTGCGTGATGAGCAATGTGGATTCAGAAGTGGTAGGGGATATGTGGATCAGATATTTTCACTTAGGCAGATTCTTGAGAAATGTTTAGAGTTTCAGAAACCTTTGGTTGCTAGCTTTGTTGATTTCAAAAAGGCTTTCGACTCTGTTGGTCATCATAATTTGTGGTTGATTGTGAGATCATATGGTATACCTGACAAGTTAGTTAACTTAATGAAAGCTCTCTATAATAACACTGAGTCGTGTGTGAGTGTAGGTAAGACTTGTAACAATTGGTTTAGCATTACTTCTGGTGTTCGACAAGGGTGCATTTTGTCTCCTTTTCTCTCTAGCTTGGTTATTGATTATGTCATGCGAAATTCACTTCCAGCAAAAGATTTTGGCCTTAAATGGCTGGAGATACGAAAATTTCTGATTTAGACTATGCTGATGATTTAGCCCTTTTGGCAAATGATGTTGATGGGATGAACTCTTTCATTCGAGCTGTTGATGAGACTGGTAGTAGGGTAGGTTTGATAACAGAGATATTAATAACAGAGATGTTATAAACAGAGAGAAAACTAAAGTAATGAAAATTCGTCAGGCAGGCTGTGATTCAGTTAATCTTAATGGTTGCAGTCTTGAGCAGGTGTCACAGTTTAATTATCTTGGGAGCTATGTAACAGATAATGGTGATGTGCGGCATGAGATTAACAGATGAATAGGGATTGCTGCCGGGACTTTTAAGAATCTATGGAGAGTGTGGAGGAATAGGCGTATACACCTAAATACTAAAATTTGACTGTATAACAGTTTGGTTCTTTCTAGGGTTAGTTATGGTGTTGAAACATGGACACTTTGTAAATAACATAACAGGAAACTAGATGCTTTTGATTCCAGATGCTTACACATTGTCTTGGGTGGTTCAACTTTGTAACTAATGATAAGGTTAGGCAAAGGAGTCGGCAAACTCCTTCAAGCAGCATATTGTGCAGAGAGAGACTCCATTGGTTTGGCCATGTTGCCCGTATGAATAATTATAGATTAGCGAATAGGGTTATGAACAGTGTGCCTAAAGGCCTCAGAAAGAAGGGGAGACCTAGGATGCGGTGGGCAGACAATGTCAAACAGGACCTTGTTAGAATTGGTGTTCAGTGGCCCGATGCAGTAAATGTAGCTCAGGATAGACTTTCTTGGAGAACTAAATTGCACGGTCTGGTTGGACCTCCGTAGCCTATGGCTGCTTGAGGATGATGATGATCATCATCATCATCAGATATGGTAACAGAACTTTTTGTGTTACGTTCATGCTCTTTAATTTCCTTCTTGATATAAAATTTTTGCAGTAATAGTAGTATTAATGCATGCAGAAACTGCAGGAGAAAGGTTGTGTAAAGAGTGTATACTTGGAAGTTTACTAATTATTATGTTTACTTCCTTTAATTTGTCACATTTCAGTTTTAAACAGTTACATATAACTATATCGTTTGAAGCTGCCTCTCTCAGGTCTGTGTCTTCAATCATGATTTTTAAGTTCTCACCCAGGTCGGGAAGAATCGCAATTTGAGAAGTTTGAGATTTATCACCAGTGGTCCAATATCACTATTACTGGTGCAGAATCTTCTCGGTGGTCCGGAACGATTTTACAACTTTTTCCTTTTAAAATTTTACTGGTTGCTGACATTGTGAAACTCTGTGATTTTTCGCAAAACAAAATAATCAAATTTCAGATTATAATTTATAAAGGTAACACAATATGCGTTGTATGAAATATACAACAATTTCAAAGTAATTGGAACTCAAGTTGGTTGATGTGGACTCCACAAGTCAAATGAATAGCATTATATTACAAAAAACTTCAACAGAAGTTAAACATAAGTAGAAAACTGACAGTTAAATAATGACAGTTGAAATCGAACAAGTGTTGCAAAGGTAACATTTTTGAAAAACAAAAACTTCAATGGAAGTTTAATAAAAATAGGATAACTGACAATAAATATTTGTCAGTTAAAATAGAAAATAGAATAAATATTTAACCTCAAAGAAAGATTAAAGAAGGAAGAATCAGAATAGCAGTGAAGAAACTGCTATTCAGAAAATATGTAGAGATTTCAACTTGAAATGAAATATATGATAGAAAATACTTTATCAGTGCATGCTCCTTCCACTGTCAGCTTCCTTCCTATCCTGAGCTCCAAGTCCTGTTCATCAGTGTTTGTTTGTTTGTATACGTTACATGCAATGAGTGTTCCTTCTTCAGGCTTACTCAATAGATAAATTTTGTTGGGTTAGTGGTGACAGATTTTGCAATTATTGTTTTATTTATTTTTTATTAGAGTGTATTTAAATATATAAATTATATATATTGTTTTACAGTTTATTATATTTTTGCACCCTTTGTTGTTGTGAGTTTTAATGGTTGTTGGTTTGAGTTTTCAATGTATTTTTTTTTAATTTTGAATTAAATTTATTATAATTTTTTTATTATTTTTTATTTTCTTTAATTTTTTTAATTTTTTTTATATTTTTTAACTTTGTTTTTTTTAATAATTTTTTCATTTTGTTTTTTATATATATTTTATTTTTCCTTGTATTTTTATTTTAGTTTTTTTTAATATTTTTTTTATTTTTGTTTTTTTCTTTATTATTTTTGGTTACTTAAAAGTAATTCTTCTTTTTTTAATTTTCCCATGAATAGTGAGTTGTGAAGAGCCATTTTGTATGATGGGAAGGCATGTTGTTGGACCTTAAGGTGGTGGGTTCAATTCACTGCATGGATACTTAAATTTTTTTTTTGTGTATGGAAGTGACGGGGTGTTATCTTGTTTTTTTGTTATTAATTTCTTTTTCATATATTTAGAGAAAGTTATAACAAAATTGTGAGCCGTTCCTCTGAGGGACGGGAAGGCTAGTGAGGGGCTTTGTTGAATAATGAAGGAGTTAAAATGAAGGATGTGGGAAGTATGGTCAAATTAATGAGAAGAGACAAGAGATGGCATTCTAAATTCGATTCCAAAAGGTTGTAGAGATGAGAAATCCAAAAAGGAGATCAAAAATAATTTGAGGTCATTGTTAGGTGGATCTAATAAGGTGTTGATGTGTAGTTCATGAATATGAAATTTGGAGAGAGAATGAATTAATATTTTTCTTTGTGGGAGATATTTATCACAATTTAAGAGAATGTGATTCACAGTCAAGGGACATTGCAGTGGTTGCAATTTGGGTTGGGGGATAAGTTAAATTTATGTAATGTGGCTTTTAATGTGGTTGCATTGGTTCTCAGTCTGTGAAGTATTTTTATGTGTTTTCTAGAATAAGGGTAGTTTAAGACATGGGAAGTTTGTTGGTTTAGAATGTATCTGGTGTTGTGATTTATGGATACATGTAGTTGGAAATATCTATTGGTTAGAGTATATTCAAGTTCATTGATTTCATGTTTGATGTTAATATAAAATTTGTGAATGTTAGTTTCATTTGGGAGGAGATGTGCATTATTAGCAAGTTGATCTGCGATATCATTGTCAATGATTCCCACATGGCTGGGTATCCATTGTATGGTGATGTGGTTGTTGCAAATCTGTTGATTGCATGTGTTTAAGGTGAGTGTTTTATGGATGTAGTGATTGTAAGGAGAGTATAAAAATTCTTGACGTAAGGTTTGTATGGCCCCTTTGGAGTCTACAAAAATTATAATTTTTTTGTAATTTAAATGTGATAAGGTCCATTTGAGTGCTTTTATGATTGCATATATTTCACAATGTAATATAGAGGTGTGTGAGGGTAGTTTGTGTGTTAAATAGGTGTTAAACTGTGGGATATGGATGGCAGCGCCAAATGAACCAGAGTCTGGTAGAACTGAGCCATCAGTGTAAATTTTGATATGTTCCTCATAGTGATCATGGTAATATGTTTCTGCTAGAATTTTTATAACTTCAATGGGGAGGTCCTGTTTGGAATGTAGTGTGGGAATATTAATGTGTGATAGGTGGTTGAAAACTCCAATCAGCAATAATGGGTGGGATGTCCCCTTTTAATGGATTATTGAGATGAGAATTTAATTTGTTTAATAATTCAGGATGTTTTTTGAGGATTTTATAATAAGGGCATCTTTTAAAGTAAGTGTAGAATGGGTGAGAAGATAGTTTATAGTGTAGTTTGAGAATGTATTTTAATAAAAGGATGTTCTGTCTTATATGTAATGGAGGATTGGAGGTCTCTGCAATAAGGGAGAGGGTAGGTGTGTAAGTTGGGAGGCCGGTTGAGAGTTATTTTTATGCATTTATTTTGTATGATGTGAAGTTTCTTAAATTTGGTATCAGAGATGCCATTTAGGAATTCAAGCCCATATTCCAGTTTTGCTCTGATTAAATTTTTATATAATGTGATTAGATTATATTGTTTGGTGCCTTCATTTTTAAAAGTAAAAAGTTTTAATGTGTTAATTAGTTTGTGGCCTTTAGTGTGTAGGTGTTGTAAGTGATGATGCCAGGTTAGTTTAGAGTCAAGATGAATTTCTAATAATTTGCAAGTGTTATTTTGTGGGATTAGTTGGTTGTTAATTTTAAGAGTGAAGTGTGGCATGTCTGTCCTGAAAGCGTAAAAAGGAATACAAGTGGTTTTAGTTGTGTTAATCTCAAGATGCCATTTTTTACAATAAGTGGAGAATCTATTTAGTTGTTTTTGTATTTTTTCTTGTAATTTGTGAATTGATTTTGGTCAGAGGCTCAGAATTTGATGTCATCAGCGTAGCATGTGTAGGTTATATCTTTATAAAAAATGTTGTATATATCATGCTTATAAAAATTAAAAAGTGTGGGGGAGAGAATAGACCCTTGGGAAAGTCCCTGTGTGAAATTGTAGGTGTTAGAGTATTGATTGTCAAGTTTAACTTGGAATGTTCTGGATCCTAGAAAGGAATGTAAGAAATGCAGAAGGTTTCCATTAATTTTGGCCTTATGTAATTTATGAATTAAGCCAGGGATCCAGACAGAGTAAAATGCTTGAGAGAGGTCAATGGATATGGCAAGGAGGTATTTTTTTCTCTTTGTTGACTTTGTGTATGTCAGTGAGTAAGTGTGCTATACAGTCTTTGGCAGACCTATTTTTTATAAATCCAAAAAAGTTGTTTGAAGTGGTGTTCAGATTCTAAAAACCAGTTTAATCTTTTAAAAACAAGTCTTTCATATAATTTGAGTGTGTTGGAAAGTAATGAAATGGGTCTGTATGAGTTGTGTTCCAACGGTGGTTTTCCAGGCTTGAGAAGAAAAATGATAATTATGTGTGTCCATGTGGTAGGAATAATGTGCTTATCCCATAAAGTATTAAAAATATTTAATAATTGGATTCGCCAAGGTTGTGGCATGTGTTTAAAAAATTTATTTAGAATTTTGTCATCACCAGGTGCAGAGTTTAGATTTAATTTATTGATCGTGAAGTTTAATTCACTAATGGTGAAGGGTTTATCCATGATGAATGAGGCAGGTTCAATGTTATGGAGTTGATTGTTGACCATGTCAATAAAGTTGAGTTCCTGGATTGTTAAATTTAAATTTTGGGAGATTTTTAGATTGGTGGCAAAAAGGTTGGCTGTGTCATGTAAGGTTATGTTGTTGTGAATAGCTATTTCAGCGACAGGTGTGGATTGTGTTTTTTGTTTATGGGTGTCATCAAGTTTTACAAATAATATGTATAGAATAGAAATTTGAAACATTAGTGGTAGTTTTTAAGAGATATTCCACTGACAGCAATAATCTACCCACTTTTCTGAGAGAGGTGTAAGAAATGCAACTTTTTAGATTTAAGAATTAAAAGACGAATATTTTTATGTTTTATAATTACTAATGAAATACTATTTGCATTTTCCCCATCATCTACTAGCTCAAGTTGAAACTTTTAAGGAATGAAACAGTAGGTAAAGAAAAAACTTTCGCTTTGAAAACGAGATTCTCGTGTGCCAGAGGCAATATCCATCCTTCTGGTTCTTAAATGTTTTATTTTCATAAAATTCGGAAATGGGTGTCTCTCACTGTCGACAAAGCTTGTTTTTTCTACATTGTAATATTTATTGAACTATTGTTTAGAGTCTCACAGAGTTCTGTTACACAAAAATTGTTTGAAGTGAGATATCTTCATAGCCACCTGATAAACACATTTTTGTGACTATTTCTTTCAAGTGAACAAGTATTATGCAACTTAACAGTATTTGTGATAAAAATTTTTGTGTGACTTGGAAAAAGTGTTTTGGAAACTACTTATTGGCATGTACAAGGAAGAATGCTTAGCAAATTCAACAGTTTACAGATGGTACTGGATTTCTAAAATGGTCGAGAATCGGCCACTTTGATTCTGCATGGAGACAGATTGTCTACAAGCACTGATAAAGTATTTTCTATCATTATTCACGAGGACAAGATTATATGTTATAGTAATAGAAGATTTAGCAGGAATACTGAAAGCATTGGTTCATCGCATCAGTCACTTATGGAACACTTGAAAATGAGATGTGTGTACAAAATGGGTTCCTCACTCATTATCTGATGATTGCAACTTTGTCAGTAGTAGCCCTGTTCCTGAGAGATCCTCACTACCTGGACCAGGCCATCACTGCAGATGAGACATGGTTGCACCATTAAGACCTGAACATGAAGTAAGAAGGTTTCATATGGGAAGTAACTCACTGCAAGTGACAAAACCTTGTCAAACCAAATTAATAAGTGAATAATGACGATCACTTTGTTTTGACAATCGGGGTATAGTTTATTAGCACTTTGCCATCAAATACTACTCTGAATGCTCAATGCTATCGGAATGTTTTCAGATGACTTTGGATTCAGATTGGAACAAAAAGACCAGATTTGAAAAATGATTAGATCCTTCACCATGATAATGCTTGACTACATACTGCTAAGATAGTCACAGATTTCCTGGAGGAAAAAAAATGTTTGTATCTTGCTACAGCCACCTACAGTCCAGATCTGTTGCCATGTGACTTTTAGTTATTTGCATTTCAGAGAAAAGAAATTGAGAGGATGAAAATTCAGCATGGATTCATTGGTGATTTCAAAAATACAGGTGGTTTTGAAGGCAGTTCCAAAGAGTGAGTTCTAGAAAACATTTAACAAGTGGCAGGAACACTGGGACCAGTACATCATAAGTGGCTGGAGATATTTTATATGGGAAAACGTTGATCTGGATGTTCAATGTAATTTTGTATTTTTATCTCGTTTTCAAAGAAATGAGATAATAGTTTCGCTTTGTCGCCTGTCTATCTGTCTGTAGACATCGAAACTTTTTGTTTACATAGGTAAATTAAAAATTCTTTTTGTTTTGGATAGATATTGATGAAATATTATCATATGTGCTTTCCGAATCTCTTTAAAGCTATAATTACGCCCTCTAGTGGCAGAAAAGGTTGAAAATTCAAAAATTTAAAATGAATATTGCAAATGATGTACTTATGCTAGAAATTTGAAATTTTGGTGGTGGTATGTGAATGCCACAAAGTTTCCATTTACAACAATGGGTTGACCCCTTAGACAGAGAGGAGGTGGGAAAACACATTTTTTAGTTTTGGCAGATAATTGTTTGTTCTTATAGAAAAATGAAAAATTCTCTTTGGGTTAGATAGAAATTGATAAAATATTATGATTCACACTTTTAAAATCTTCTGAAAATTATAATTCCACCTTCTAACAGTGGAAAAATTTGCAAATTCCAAAATTTTAGACTAATATCCGACCCCGCCTTCTCGTGGTGCAGACCTTTCATCATCATCATCATCATCCTCAAGCAGCCATGGGCTACGGAGGTCCAACCAGACCGCGCAGTTTAATTCTCCAAGCATATCTGTCCTGAGCTACATCTGCTGCATCCGGCCACTGTACACCAATTCTAACAAGGTCCTGTATGACATTGTCTGCCCACCGCATCCTAGGTCTCCCCCTCTTTCTGAGGCCTCTAGGCACACTGTTCATAACCCTATTCGCCAATCTATAATTATCCATACGGGCAACATGGCCAAACCAGCGGAGTCTCTCTCTGCACAATATGCTGCTTAAAGGAGGTTGCAGACTCCTTTGTCTAACCTCATCATTAGTTACAAAGTTAAACCACCTAATACCCAAGATACTGCGTAAGCATCTAGAATCAAAAGCATCTAGTTTCCTGTTATCTTGCTTACACAGCGTCCAAGTTTCACTACCATAACTAACCCTAGAAAGAACCAAACTATTATACAGTCTAATTTTAGTCTTTAGGTGTATACGCCTATTTCTCCACAATCTCCATAGATTCTTAAAAGTCCCGGCAGCAATACCTATTCGTCTGTTAATCTCATGCCGCACATCACCAGTATCAGAGTACCTTTCAAAAGAGATACTCTCTTGTGGAAGTGAACGGAAGGGGAGGGCTGCCAGATTAGTGTGGCCTACTGATCTGGACAACTATGGCTACTTTTCTTTTTTTTCTACCCTGCTGAGGAGTGGTCAACCACACAGGGTCCTGGTGCTGACCATATAAACCCACTGGACTGGACAGATATATGGCTCTGAGCTTGATTATGGATCCTGATTTTGCTGCACTGGTGGTCTTCTGTGGAGGGAAAATCTTCCGCTGTGTTTTCTGTTTGTTTGTGGGTTGACAGCCCCAAGTGGATAGATTCACAGGATATGTTTATCAGCTGGTGGATAATCCTGAGCAGAGGTCATCAAAGACACCTGAACTCTTTGCTTCTATTGGCATTGTCAAATTCTACATTGGAGGAAGTCTTCCAGTGTAGATGGCTTCAGCCTTTAGTGGTGGAGGAACTGGTCTTTGCCCCATATCTGCGATTAGGGGGCTGTTTGATATTGTCGGCATTCCCTCTCTCAATAAACATAGTTTCTTTAAACATCCCACTAACCATTTTCTCTCCATAGGTAGTTGGAATGTGAGGACTCTGCACAGAGCTTTTTCTCTTGATGTCCTCACACAAGAATTCGACCATTATAATTTAGATATTCTCGGCTTGCAAGAGACCAGATGGACAGATAAAGGTCAGATTCTTAAAAATAATCTTAAATTTCTCTTTTCAGGGAGGGACGACAATAAGCATCACCAAGGCGTGGGTCTGCTTCTCAGCACGCTAGCGATGCTCTTCTAGGATATGAGTGCATTAATGAAAGGTTTCTTACAGCAAAATTTCAGACAAACGTTAAAGACCTGAATGTTATCTGCTGTTATGCCCCCACTGAGGATGCCTTGATTATGGATCCTGGACTTGCTGCACTGGTGGGCCTCTGTTGAGGGAGAGTCTGCCGCTGTGTTTTCTGTTTGCTTCTGGGTTGCCAGCTCTAAGTGAACAGAGGCATGGGATACCTTATATCAGCTGGTGGATAATCCTAATCAGAGGCCATCGCAGGTACCTGAACCTTACTTAGCTAGTTGGGCATCGTCAAGCCTAAACTGGAGTAATGTGTCTCAGGCAGGCCATATGGTTCTTGAAAAAGTCCACTTGAAAAGGTGGTGCCTGAAGTTCCTACCAGCATCGGTGACTTCAGCCTTTAGCGGAGGAGGAACAGGTCTTTGCCTCATGCCTGCGATCAGGGGGCTGTTTGATATTGTTGGCCCTACCAATCTCAATAAACCTAATTTCTTTAAAAATCCTACTAATCATTTTCTCTCTGCAGGAACGTGGAACGTGAGGACATTACATAGAGATTATTCTCTTGATGTCCTCATGCAGGAATTCCAGCGCTATAACCTAGATATTCTAGGCTTGCAAGAGACCAGATGGACAGGTAAAGGTGAGATACTTAAAAATAACTTTAAATTTCTCTTTACAGGGAGGGAGGATGGAAAGCATCACCAAGGCGTGGGTCTGCTTCTCAGCAGACGCGCTAATGATGCTCTTCTAGGATATGAGTGCATTAATGAAAGGTTTCTTACAGCAAAATTTCAGACAAACGTTAAAGACCTGAATGTTATCTGCTGTTATGCCCCCACTGAGGATGCCGATGAGAATGAGAAGGATAGGTTTTATGAACTTCAGTATATTTTGAATTCTGTCAAGAATGGTGATATTACCCTTGTTCTTGGTGACTTCAATGCCAAAGTTGGTACTGACTCTGACCTTTGGGAAGGGGTGATTGGCCCTTTTGGTATTGGTAGCTGCAATGGCAATGGGTATCGTCTCCTACAGGTAAGTAAATTCAATGGTTTCAGAATAACTAACACATATTACAAACACCGCGACATACATAAGTACACATGGGTTTCACCTGATGGGCTGCATAGGAATATGATTGATTATATATTAATTAACAGCAAATGGGCTAGTTCTGTTAGAAATACCAGGGCATATAGGGGAGCTGAAATTGGATCTGACCATTACCTTGTTAAAAGTGTCTTGCAACTTAAACTTAAAAAGTGTTGTGCTAGGGTTAAAAAATTTACTTTTAATACTGAAGCTCTGAAAGACCCAGTTGTAGCCAAAGCTTACCATGATAGGTTACTTAGTCATTATGACAGTCATGGTATGCTTACTACTGAAGTTGAGGAAGAATGGGATCATTTTAAACAGGCTTTTTTGGATACTAACAGTACTCTTTTAGGAAAAAAGGAGCAGAAGAAGCAGAATTATATCTGAGTGATAAGGCACTTGAGCTTATTTCGGAAAGAAAGAACTGCAGGAATGTCCTTAATCAATACCCTACTAGCCCCAATAGAAAGTATTACAGAGAACTTAATAAACGTGTAAAAGATCAGTTAGCTGCTGATAAGAATCTTTGGCTTGATGGTTTGTCTGAGAAAGCCAAGGAAGCAGTTGAGCACAACAGCTGAGAGCTGTACCAGATAGTTAATGTTTTGTGTGGTAGAAAACCAACAGGTATACAGGGATTGAAGGATAAACAAGGTAAGGTTATAGAAGGTGAGGATTCTGTCATGGCTAGGTGGGCTGAGCATTTCAGTGATATTCTAAACAATGCGGTTAGTTCTATTCCCATTGTTTGCAATGATGATAGATGCATTGGTGGCTTTAATGTTGGCCCTATAATGCAATCTGAAGTTATTTTGGCTGTTTCTAAACTTAAACTTCATAAATCCCCAGGGGTAGATGAAATTACTACAGAAATGCTTAGAGCTGGGAATGTTTCGGTTACCACTTGGATGACTGAAATTCTGAATATCTTTTATGATAAAGGCATGGTTCCTAAGGATTTTACCAGAGCTATTGTTATTCCTATTTTCAAAAAAGGTGATTGTAGTTCTTGTGATAACTATAGGGGTATTAGCCTGCTCTCTGTTCCAGTTTCCATGATTGTGCTTAATAGAATTAAGAATCTGGTTGACAGTCAATTGCGTGATGAGCAATGTGGATTCAGAAGTGGTAGGGGATGTGTGGATCAGATCTTTTCACTTAGGCAGATTCTTGAGAAATGTTTAGAGTTTCAGAAACCTTTGGTTGCTAGCTTTGTTGATTTCAAAAAGACTTTTGACTCTGTTGATCGTCATAATTTGTGGTTGATTGTGAAATCATATGGTATACCAGACAAGATAGTTAACATAATGAAACTCTCTATAATAACACTGAGTCGTGTGTGAGAGTTGGTAAGGCTTGTAGCAATTGGTTTAGCATTACTTCTGGTGTTCGACAAGGGTGCATTTTGTCTCCTTTTCTCTTTAGCTTGGTTATTGATTATGTTATACAAAATTCACTTCAAGGGAAAGATTTTGGCCTTAAATGGCCT
Source organism: Ryuthela nishihirai (assembly GCA_038380435.1). Lineage (NCBI taxonomy): Eukaryota > Metazoa > Arthropoda > Arachnida > Araneae > Heptathelidae > Ryuthela > Ryuthela nishihirai. Next base: position 87,289,832 of record JAWZYU010000003.1, on the reverse strand, counting down.
GGAGATACGAAAATTTCTGATTTAGATTATGCTGATGATTTAGCCCTTTTGGCAAATGATATTGATGAGATGAACTCTTTCATTCGAGCTGTTGATGAAACTGGTAGTAGAGTAGATTTGGTTATAAACAGAGAGAAAACTAAAGTGATGAAAATTGGTCAGGCAGGCTGTGATTCAGTTAATCTGAATGGTTGCAGTCTTGAGCAGGTGTCACAGTTTAATTATCTTGGGAGCTATGTAACAGATAATGGTGATGTGCGGCATGAGATTAACAGACGAATAGGGATTGCTGTTGGGACTTTTAAGAATCTATGGAGAGTGTAGAGAAATAGGCGTATACACCTAGAGACTAAAATTAGGCTGTATAATAGTTTTGTTCTTTCTAGGGTTAGTTATGGTAGTGAAACTTGGACACTTTGTAAACAAGATAACAGTAAACTAGATGCTTTTGATTCTAGATGCTTACGTAGTATCTTGGGTATTAGGTGGTTTAACTTTGTAACTAATGATGAGGTTAGGCAAAGGAGTCTGCAACCTCCTTTAAGCAGCATATTGTGCAGAGAGAGACTCCGCTGGTTTGGCCATGTTGCCCGTATGGATAATTATAGATTGGCGAATAGGGTTATGAACAGTGTGCCTGGAGGCCTCAGAAGGAGGGGAGACCTAGGATGCAGTGGGCAGACAATGTCAAACAGGACCTTGTTAGAATTGGTGTGGAGTGGCCAGATGCAGTAGATGTAACTCAGGATAGACTTGCTTGGAGAATTAAATTGCATGGTCATCAAACTGTTAGCAATGTGAAAAATTCTATACCTGGTTTTGCTGTGTTTAACTTTTCTGTAACACTATCTAACGCAACTGATTTCAAAGGTTCAATTTCAGTGGTTAAAATAAACTTTATATGCATATAAATGTTTTTTTTGTTGTTGTTAGTTACAAAGTTACCAAAATTTCTAGTAGTTAAACTAGAAATTTTGGTGGTGGAATGTGAACACCATGATGTTTCCATTGGCAACAATAAATTGACATCTTAGACCTAGGGGTTGGTGTGTTTGTGGAAAAAGACAATTTTTTGTTTTAGCAGATAATTGGTTGTATTTAGAGATAAAGGGAAAAATCTTTTTAGGGTTAGATAGGAATTGATAAAATATTATGATTCGCACTTTCGGAAACTTTTGAACACTGTAATTGCGCCCTCTAATGGTGAGGAAGTTTGAAATTTCCAAATTTTAATGTAATTGCTGTAAATTAATACTGTAATTGCACCCTTTAATGGTGAGGAAGATTGAAAATTCCAAAATTTCAAATGAAATATTGCAACAATGTATTAATGTTAGAAATATGAAATTTTGATGTTGGAATGTCATAAAGTTTCCACTGGAAACAATGAAAATGATAATTAGAAAACGTTTTTAATTGATTGGTACTAATTTTTCATATACTTAGTAGTTTTAGTATATATATGTCTTTACAGATCGCTGAAATGATGAAACAGTAGAACCTCTTATTGAGTTTTACAAATAATATGTATAGATTAGAAATTTGAAAAAGTAATGTAGTTTTTAAGAGATTCAACTGAAAGCAATAATCTACCCACTTTTCTGAGAGAGGTGTGGGAAATGCAACTTTTTAGATTTAATAATTACAAAACTTTTTTAATTGATTGGTGCTAATGAAATATAAATCACATTTTTCATATACTTAGTAGTTTTTGTATATATATATATCTCTACAGAAAAATGAAATGATGAAACAGTAGAACTCTTATTGAGTTTTAAAAATGATATGTATATATTAGAAATTTGAAAAAGTAGTGTAGTTTTTAAGAGATTACACTGACAGCAATAATCTACCCACTTTTCTGAGAGAGGTGTGGGAAATGCAACTTTTTAGATTGAAGAATTAAAAGATGAATTCTTTTATGCTGTATAATTACTAATGAAATACTATTTGCATTTTCCCCATCATCTGCTAGCTCAAATTGAAGCTTTTAAGGAATGAAACAGTAGGTAAAAAACTGTAGGCCTCTTTTTCTTTGAAAATGAGATTCTCTTATGTGCCAGAGGTGATATGCATCCTTCTAATTAAAAAAAAAAAAAAAAAAATTTAGTTGATTTGGGACACCTTACCTAATATATATATTATGAATAGAAAGAAAATTTCTTTCTGAATAATAGAATTTCTTGAAATTTTTACTTTGAATTTGTTTTCAAATTGTTTAAAAAAGATAAAATTTTTACTTGAAAAAGAAAAATTGCTTTTTTTTCTATTTTTTTTCCCCTCAGTGATATATTTTGAGAAGTATCAACTCTTTTTTGTCAATAGTGCCGAGTTGAACTTTGGTTATTTTGCAAATAAAGTTCTAATCAACAGAAATAAGTCATGCTATATACTAAATTAAAGAGCATTTAATTGTTATTAATAAAATTATAATAATTCAAAGATAAAGGTATGTGAAATTTTATCATTTTAAACAATTTGCAAAGTTTTATTTATTTTTTCATTCGAATTTCAGTAAAATAAAAATTGGGATGTTTTCTAAAGAGTTTCATTATATTACTATAAATAATTCATAATGTTATATTATTACTTAAATCTTTCATTTATCTATTTTTTTTTACAAATTTTAAAGTCATTTATGTAAGAAATGCAAGATGCATATGCTTAGTTTTTTTGGTTATTGGCAAACTCCAAGACTAGAGAAGTGTCATGAAAATCTTCGAGTGGTAAAACCTGAACTTTAAAAATAAGACATTTAAAAAAAATGGAAAATATATATAAAAAAGAGATAATGAGATTTAAAACAAGAACAAAAAAACATTTAAATGCAAATAAAGTTTATTTTAACCACTGAAATTGAACCTTCGAAATCAGTTGCGTTAGATAGTGTTACAGAAAAGTTAAACACAGCAAAACCAAGTATAGAATTTTTCACAGTGCTAACAATACACTATATGGCACAATAATGTACTAGTAATATATGGCACAATAATGTACTAGTAATATATGGCACATATAAATACACTATATTGGCACATATAAATACACTATATGGCTGTTTGGCATAAAAAAAATTTTAATAATGAAATAATCTCGACGTATTCAATCAAGTAACAAATCAGCACTTTAGCGTTGATTTAAATCTCAGAGAAAAAATTGTCTTAATCCGGGTGGGATACGAACCCACTACCTCCTCATAACTTGTCAGGTGCTCTGGGGCACTGAGCTACCAGCCGCCGATCAAGATCTCCTCTAATTAATGCTATGAACATTCCATTTATGTCATATATATATGCACTATTTGGCAATTTTAGGCCAAGCGGCTTTCTATTTGCCATATAGAAGGAACGTTCATAGCGTTAATTAGAGGAGATCTTGATCGGTGGCCAGTAGCTCAGTGGTCCAGAGCACCTGACATGTTATCAGGAGGTCGTGGGTTCATATTCCATCCGGCTCAAGACAATTTTTCCTCTAAAATTAGAATCAACGTCAAAGTGCTGATTTATTAGTGGATATTGAACCGTCGAGTTTATCTCATTATTTATCATAATTATACTTTCTAATTTTATTGAGGAGGAGCTATATAAACAATTCTAGAAGTAGCAAAGTGAAAAGAATTATATCACTAATATTCTACTTGGAATCAATATCCCACTTCTGAATCAGGGAAGTCTGATGATAATATAATAATGTCTGAGTGGAGTGTTGTACTGATAAGATGTGTGAGTTAGCTCCTGAAATATCGATTAGTTTTGCCTGGCCAAAGACTTTCTTTGTTTGATGCCATTACTGCTTCACTAAAGCCCATACTTAAAAAAGTCAATTTCAGGACCCTGAGCTCAATATTATGCCAACTACAGAAGAGGAAATGCTTGCTGGAGCATTTAGGATAATTCATCCATGATCAGATCCTACAGAAGTGCTGAAAACGATGATTGAAAGGTACAGTTTTCAGTCCATTGAGATCGCACAAGTGATCAACAAATCACAATCAATTAGCATCATGAAGGATGAAGCAACAGCTCAGAAAATCCTTGAGTGGGAAAACCTGAACTGTAAAAATCAAAAACTGGAAATTCAACAACTAGGTCACTGAATACAATGAATATTGATCAGTCTACTTTCTTTACACATCAAATTACAGAAATGCTTAAGGCTATGGGAAATTAAATAAATTACGCACGAATTATATAAGCAAGAAGAGTTCAAGGGTATAAAAATAGGCATAAGAATAGCTGCAATAATACTTAAAAAATACATTTTCAACTTTATTCAGATAGGAGACTTCAGTGCTATAATCAACTACAGCAGAATGATATGAATTGATGCAGAGCCACAGATCATTTTATTGTGAACTGTCCAGGATTCAAAAATCAAAAACTGGAAACTAGAAAAACTGTAGCAGACATTTTAACTGAAGGAATCCAACAGAAAAATAAACAACTGAGCAAACAATTAACATTGAACAAAATACTGAGGAAAAAGAATTTGATCTAGATATTTTGATTACAGATCTCAAGAATACTATTCATCAAATCATAACAGATTCAGAAGACAACTCAAAACTACTAGATGACCAAATAGAGAAAGTAACTAGCGAAATTCAAATGCCTATAAGGTAAACTCTAGCACTGTGGTGGACAATTCGACTTTGGTAATTTCAGCTCCTAATATTGACACAATACAGCTCAGTTGTTTGTTTTTCTGTTTCTTGTTGGATTTCTTCATTTATAATGTCTGCTAAAGATTTTCTAGTTTCTGGTTTTTGATTTTTGACAGATACATCAGTGATCTTTGCTACATTTACCAGACTCGAGTTACAAGCCAAAATACAACTGCTTATCAGAAATTCTTTGCAATGCAAAGCATTAAGCAGAAGAGGAATTATTTAGCCTTACTTCAATAAATAATTTAGTGAAGGAAAAAAGAAATGCTAACCCAGCACTACAGTTAGCCAAATCCTCGAATGCCTTATGCAACATATCACTAATGGTTGAGGTGGAATTTTGCGAATGCAGACAGTTTTTTCTAAAGGTCAGTGATGACAATTCTCAGTGACCTCCTGGATCAACTTTAAAAATTTCTTCAATTTAGGTTCTACCCTTTTCATCAAAATTATTTCCAATTTCAGAATTTTAATTCCCTGAGAATTCCACTTTCTAAAATTTCCACACCTTTTTAGGAAATTTTTGCTCAACTATCCAAAGTTTTGTACTTTCCTTCATTTTCGTTTTTTTTAATGAAGCCGATGATGTATTGAGACATAATAGCTGATTTTTAAGTGGATGAAATATATATATCAGGAAAGCCTAAAAATTTGCCTGATTCACTATTAGAATCAACCAAATATTTCCGAAAAAAAAAACACAACTTTCTGGATCAACTTTATCTAAAACATCCATCACAAGATTTTGCAAACATTAAATATGAAATTAATGAATTAAAAAAAATGCAGAAAACATTCATAGTTGCCCAACATTGTGTGAAAAAATATTTATTAGTTGCTCCTAAATACTGAAAGTTTGAAAGCAAAACCAAATCTTATTTCTGATCATATCTGATCAATATCTAATCTATTCATATCTGATCATGTGTAAAAATTGTGATTTTTTTCTTCTTTTCATATTTTGTTCGTAAGATATATCTGACAAATGATGAAAATAATTTTGTAACATTGAAACAGTTTTAAATCATAATATATACTAAAATGAAGGAAAACTTATGACCATATTTCCATAGGAATTATTGTATATCTGCAACAAAGAAAAAAGTTTCCTCAGTGTTTGACTTCATTTGACTTCATTTGACTGAAAACATGACTATGTAAACTACTCATGTAAACTAGTTAATTAACACTTTCTAAGCTAGCACAAATTGCTAGGGCTGAAGGATAAAAATGGAACTAACCTGGAAGCAGTAGCATCACTTGAAGTGCTAATGGCAGTTTGAAGAATTGCAAAGATTTATTGCTTTCTGATTTATCAAGTTTAGAAATTAATCGAAAAGCTTAGAGTTATTTAGGAGCTCTGAAATGTCTATTTTTAATATACAAGGTTGTGCATGAAGTCTTTCACCAGGGCAATAAGTCAGAACCAAGCAATCCTACATGTGTAGAAGTGATAGATGCATAGAGGAAAGTGGGGATGCTTCTACTGATGAGTCTGGTTACAGTGCCTCTGGTGGTGAATTGAGCAACATTAAATTTGGAAATATTGCAAATAGCACCAAATTTCCAATGGTGAAGTTGTGGAGAAACCTTCATCACCAATAACATACAAATACATTGTCACTAGTGAAATTAGATGAATAGCAGCTGAGAACCACAATGAAAGGTAATCTTAAACTAAACAAGCAGTTTCTCATATGCCCACCAAAAAAGGTTATTTTGTGCCTGAAAAGTATTGCACACATTCTTCAGAACACATGCCAATGATGGAGTTCTGTTCATGTTGTACCTAAGAAGATGCAAGTGGCCATTCTGATTATTTGGGTGATGCAAATGCACAGATTGTGCAACTGCATGCATTGTGGGACTATAAATCTCCTTACAACTGGACCTTAAACATCAGTTGTTGAGAGCCAAGAGTGAGTATCATTTCTGCATACTCACACACTGAGTATTGTGAGATGGTGAATTCTTGTGGAGGGTGTCAGTGGAATTCCTGTGCTTCTGTACAACTATTTGCTGTGAGGTATCTGCAGGCTCATCATCCCACACAACAATCTTTAATTTGTGTATACCCAGTGTGTGAATCTTATAGAATGACACAAAAACAATCTACATTCACAAAAAGGACTGCATGCAGTGGGTCTATTCTATTTGTGAATATTGATTGTATTTGTATTATTTTATGATTTTTAATTATATATTCAAATTGGATGTATTAAAGTAAATGACATGACTGTGCTGTTTACAGGTGTATAAAGGCTAATGTAAAATAAATAAAGAGATGTGAAAAGAATTACAATCCCATATCAATGTAGTAGCAATTCCAGTGAAGTGTGAAAATGCAACAAAGCTAGACTGACATCTCATCACAATTGTCTTCAATGTATTCCTAAAATGTCAATTAAAAGGAATTGCAGCTTACTGCTTGTGAGCATTAAAAGCAAGTTACAACATCTGGACTTGAAGATTCATGTTCAAAGATCGAGTGTGTCAGCCACCTGATCATTATATAACAACAAAAAAAAGGTTAAAGTTCTATTGGCCAATTATAACTTAAAAGTTGTATTATCTTTCTTATTGTATGTAAGTTTAAAGATAAATAAGAAATAGAAATGCTCATTTATTTACAGTCATTACTTTGTAAAAGTGATTATGTGATAATGAATCTAATGAATTTTTCACACAGCAATATTTTTAAATTATATTTATAACAATAAATATTTCCCTTATAACTAGATAGAACTCAAATAGTCAAACAAAATTGAAATTGAAATTTACACTTTTTCTGTCAACTGAAATTTATCTTAACTGTACTCTTCCTATAATATTTGTTCTTTGTTGTTTTCCACTGTGGCATCAAAACTCCTAGCCAATGACCATCAAGAAATGCTCTCTTGCATAGTGGCAACCCCCTATCTTCATTCACCCTGGTGTAAATCATATACATCCTGTTCCCTTTTTGCATGCTCTACATTTACATTTTCTCAGAGATATACTTCTGAAGAAATTATCCCACCTCAGAGATATGCAAAAAGTTTGATAGATGTGTAATTTTGATAAAAAAAATTCACTGTGTCTCTGTTAAAAACACAGATATGCAAGGGCATCAAAATCAAGATGGGGAATTCAAGCCAACAGTGACTGAATTCTGGTTAGTCATTTAACATGAAGAAAACGATGGATGTAATTGTTAAAGAATGGAATGATATTAACTGAAGTTGCTTGACAGTTTCACCTACCACAGAAACATATATGTCCCACTGGTTCTGAAACTTATTAGAATACAATTTATTTTCCTGAAGTCTCAGTAGGTGGCACTACTAGTTAGTGTCATTTTGTGCTGTAGCATGTGTTGCTCCTAGGTTGACTGACTGCACATGCATTTTGAATTTACTGTGTTCCAAACTGTTTTTTTTTTTCATTGTTAGGACTTGAATTTTGTGCAACAGACAAGCGTTTTTATCATGAAAGTACTTATATTTTCTAACTTTTCTATAATTGGGACACATGCTAGCTTTAGTTCAAGAAACCAAATGAAAAAATAAAAGCAACCATTGAACGTTTTGGTTTCACTAGTTGGAAGTTTGTCAATAAATGGGAAAGATAATGTAACTGTAAAGCATAAAAGGATTGCTGTTCATCTTTCCAAAACTTCTAAATTAATCTTAGTATTGTTTATGCTCATTTATTGTTGCTCAGTGACCATTTGCCAGTCGAAGAAAACACAGGATGATGGTGTGTCTGATATGCAAAGAGGAAAATAGAAACCCGAATAAAGAATTTACTATGTACAAACATGCTCTTTGTAAATTTGTTTTGCATTGTATCATTCATAAGAGTTGTTGTTCCATGTTTTGTGTTTGTTGTATTCATTCTAATATATATGTAGTTTATAGGTACACCTACCTAGTAGTGTGTTGGGCCTCCTTTGGCCTTCAGAACAGCCCGAATTCGTTGGGGCATGAAACTTACAAGATGGTCAGAGGCGAATCAAGTGGGTGTCGGATCTGGCGTCCACCAGGTCCCCCCCTCCACAATCGTTCAGGGCTGCAAGTGTTTTTCTAATTAAAGAAAGATGATCAATCTATTTTGCTTAAAAATAACAAATCGAGAACGAAAATGATTATACAATTAAATTTTGTTACATTCTTTAAAAGAATATAATAAAATTTAATTCCTTTCTCCTTTCCTTTAGAATTTAATATGTTTTGTGTTTGACGGCCGGCCAAACACTAAACTTTGGCTTTAGCCGACGACACCAAAGCCGTCAATGATGGCTAGTGCTATAGTCAATATTCTGATAGACTCCATCACTGCAACTTGTGCTTGTGTTGTGTGTGACTTTAATGATTTTTTGTTTCACGAAAGATATTTTACATTCCATCAATTTTTCATATTGAAAATTTTTTAAATAAAAAAAATTATAAAAAAACAATTTGTGCCCAACTATAGATGGCCATCGACCACGGACTTGTGATGGGGATGATGAGGGTTGAACTGGTTACGGGAATGTGAACACTTCCTTTTAGAGAGGTAAAAAGAAAAATTCTACCTTGTGATCCTCGGGAATTGTCCCATTTATTTTTTTATTTTTATTTTTTACAACTATTGATAACAGAGACAGGACTAAGTTTTTTGTCCCCTGCCTGACTGAATACAAGGACATAAGGTCCCAAGGGAAGTGAATGGTTGAATCTAGATTGTTGCTGGCTACCTTCACTTTTACCCAATGTGGGACAATTCCCGAGTAACGAACAGGTAGAATTTTCCTTTTTATCTCTGTAAAGTGCAAAGATGGTAAAGGAAGCATTGGTATGCCGCACACCGGTTGAAACTTCATCATCTCGTGGTCATAAGCCTGGTGACCATTTAGTTAAACACAGATGTAACCTTACTATTATTTTTTTTCCAATTTTTTTTTGTAATTCATTTTTAATTATTTTTTAATTATTAATATAAAAATATTTGAAGTATGAGCTTGATTATTTATTTTTTACTTTATTTATTTTTACTACTATTAGTTTTTATAACTATTGATTATTTTGTATTTTTAATGATTTCATTCATGCCTGAATAAAAATAAAATTTGCATATTAAAAATTAAAAAACAAAAAAAATCATAATTTTTTAGGCTGAAAAAATGAAACAGTATCAATCCGGAGCAGAAAAAAGGAAAAAAATTAAAACGAATCCAAGAAATTATTGAAGACCAGAAGAATGCTATGCATAGATTTCTCGTCATCAATAGAGATGAGCCATCCCATCTTCATCACGCAACCCTATTGTCGAAAAGCTATCTACAGAAGCAGACAAAGACAAATGTGAAACTCAAACGGTGTCCATTAATAAAGTAGAAAATGTCGGAAATAAAAATGCTGAAAATACCACAGAAGAATATGATTTTGAAAAATCCGAAGATAGTTCTACAGATTTACCAAATTAGAGCCTTGCATAAATGATGATATAGCTCTTTGGCCTACAGTGCTATCTGATGCAATGATTGATCATATAGTATTTGTAAACAAACCAAAAAATATAAAGATAGAAACTTCAACAGAGGTCTTTTGTACGATAATTTTTAATGGTATAAAAACAAATGGAATTAAAAAAGAGAGAAATTGGCTTGGATTTTCAGAAATGAGTAAGTGTGTATATTGCTACTCTTGCAAAAATTTTCCCACCTCGAAATTCAAATTAATTAGTGGTTTGCAAAACTGGAAAACTATTAGTGCAACTTTGTCCGACCATGAACTTTCAAAAGAACATAAGTCATCGATGTGTATTTTATATAAAAGATCTTCAACTTTAAACAGAATTGATACTAATTTATTGCAGCAGAGAGAACATGAAGAGAGTTATTGGAAATAAGTTTTGAGAAGAATAATATCAACTATAAAATTAAAGTCAATTAGGACTAGCATTTAGAGGTCACGACGAAGGTCAAAATTCAAATAGGAAAGGAAACTATTTGACATGCTTGGAATATCTAAGTGAATATGACAATTTTTTGAAATTACATTTGCAAAAATACTGTAATCGAGGACAAAGAAATATTAATTATTTGTCACACAATATTTGAGATGAATTCACAGGCATCATTAGCAAACATGTAACAGCACTTATAGTAGAAGAAATTATATCTGCAAATTTTTACAGTCTTACACTCGACTCTACACTTGATGTTTACATATGGATCAACTGACATTTGTTATATGTATTGCCAAATGGTGATTATAAAAGAAAGATTTCTGGAATTCATACCAATTTAAGAACATACATCATCATATTTGGAAGACCAAGTATTGCTCATTTTAACAAAATTAGGTATAGATATTAAATTTGTCGAGGACAAATATATGGGGACTGTAATATATGGGACCTGTAATCCTGAGTACTTTCCCAATATGGGGAGTAGAAAATTGGGAAAGTACTCAGGATTACAGGCATGCATCAAAGACTACTGTCCGAGCGCAGTCTACATCCCCTGGGTTAGTCACTATTTAAATTTAGTCAGCAATTTTGCTGCAAAAAGTAGCACTGCACATCAATATTTTATGTTTGTGCAAAAACTGTTTGCATTTATTTCTGCATTCACTCATCACTGGCAAATTTTGTGTAGAAAGCTGGAGAAATGTAAAAATGCTTTAACAGTAAAAAAACACACTAGATCGACAAGAGCAGATGCCGTACTGGCATTAAAAATTGGTTATAACAATATAAAAGAGGCCTTATTCGACATCTTCGCTTCAAATTCGGAAAAAAAAATAACTGTGGTAGAAGCTATATCTTTGTTAAAGAAAATGAACAAATATGAAACGGCACTAATGACAGTAATTTGGAACACTGTTTTACAGAGAGTGAATGCTACCAGTAAATCACTGCAATCAATTGAGTGTACACTATTTAAAGTATCTGGTTTATTAAAATTGTTAGAAAATTTCATTAAACAATTCCGTGATGAATTTTTTAACATAGAAAAAGAAGCAAACTGATATGACATCTTTAACTTTTGAGGAACAGGATCAAATATGTAGGCCACAAAAAAGGAAATTTTTTTGATGAGAGTAATGAAGAAAATCATTCGTTTTCACTGCGGGAAAATTTCGTTTTTAATTCTTTTAATGCTATTTGTGACAGTATGATAGCAGAAATTGCTCGTAGAAATAAAACACATAAGGATAATGTAGAAAACTTTAAAATATTCTTTGATTTAAGCCTTCCTAATCCAGAAAAAAAAACTATGTGAAAAAATTAAAAGAGAACTATAAGAATATTACCCATTTTGATGATGAATTGGAACAGTTTCTACTGTTTTTAAAAGAAGATAAAGACAAATTCAATACTGCCACACAAGTATACCAGGCTGCAAGAGAAATGTTGTCAACTTTCCCAAATGTAGAAATTATTTTAAAAAGTTTTTGACTATTCCTATTTCCAGTTCATCGGGAGAAAGTTCTTTCTCTGTCTTAAAAAAGGTAAAACTTTTTTTCCTTATCTAAGAAGTACGATATCAGAAGAAAGATTAAACAGTATGGCGCTATTGTACATGGAACAAGAAGTATTAAATAACATCGATACTTCGAAAATAATTGATGAATTTGTAGAGAAAAATTGTGAAAAATAATATTTTAAATTTTTGCTCCAACTTAAATATGTTTCTTTCTTTTAATCTTAAAATATTTTATTACTTTGTAGTAATTTTCATTTTTATATATTTTTTAGATATTTTATGCCTGATGATATAAAGAAAAATTTATTGCAATATTTTGAAATAAAAATATTAAATCACATATTATGTGTGTTTAATTTTTTGTTATAGTGAAGATCTAGTTCTCTTCATAGCATATACTCACATATATAAACACGTTTTTTAACGGGCCCCGTAAATTTTGCCGTCAGGGGCCCCAAACTGGCTTAATCTGCCTCTGAAGATGGTGTATGTGTTGTGCAGGAATGTTGTGCCATGCAGAAACGATTGTGTTGTATAATTGCTGAAAATTGGATGATGACACAGTCTTGCTGTGAACATCCCTTAGGATCTGATCCCAAAGATGCTTGATAGGGTTTAGATATGGTGACTGTGCTAGAATGAATGCAAGGAAATGAAGCAAGGAAAACTTACTGGAATGCTACTGGAACTATTATGTGATGATACATGCCTTGTGAGCAGCTGCATCATCGTGCTGAATATGTCCATCTGAGTGAGGATAAACTGTAGCCATAAAGGGATGAACTTGGTCAGCAACATTATTCAAATACACTGTGGCATTCAGATGTCTTTCAATGGTATCAGAGGACTTAATATGTGCCAGGAAAAATTCCTCCATATCATCACACTATCCTGTACTGTTGTGACACTAAATAACCATCCATCACTTCATGTTTCCTGTGCCAAATTCTTATCCTTCCCTCAGCATGATGCAAAAGGAACTGTTATTCATCTGGTCAGCTCTTTAGTGAGTCAGCCTCTTTTGTTTTGGATGTTTAAATGACAAATGTAATGTGCTCAATTATTTTTTATATTCAATGTTCAATTATATTCAATGTTGTTTTCCAATACTTTTTGATTGAAATAAAATTAAGAAATTATCTCCAATTATTACTACCCTCAAATATATACATAGAAATATCTTTTTGCGTGATTTCTATTTATGCAGCTAGTTTTTGGGGACCATCTATTCCATAACTGATAGGTGTATATGTATTATTTTTAAATACCATTGGTACTAGTAATTTTTATATCTGAGTAAATTGAAAGTTGTATGGATAAAACTTCTTTTGTTTTTCCCCTTTTTTCCCTTGAAGTTAAAATTATGTGTGTTTTCTGACATCTGAATTGTGTTTGTATTGCAGTTTCATAGATTGCTTACTAATGAATGTCTCTTAAAAGCAAATTAAAGCCAAAAAACATTTTTATATACCTTAACTTTTTTATGTGAAATTAACTAATTTTTTATTGTAGCATTTTGTGAATGTTCACTATAAGTTCACAGTTTAGTTGTTTAAAAAATGAATTTTTTTTTAATTCTAGGGCGAGTGAGTTTGGCAATAAGGGAATTACCTGATGTTGAAGATCAAGATTCAGGATCAATGTTGTTAGATTCCCTACAAGAAACAGTTGCAATACAAAATGATGTATCTTGTCAAACTCATCGATCTAGCATAGCAGATATTTTGTCTTTAGACCTTACACGAACATTAAATTTACATACAGACAGTACTACTCCAGAAGAGCCAATAAAAAAGTCTGGATCAGGAAGCAGTTTGATGGAGTTTGAAAGAGAGATACTTGGTGATAAGTTGCAGTCAGATGGTGGTGCACTAGAGTTTACTTATAAGCCTGTAACTAGTAGTGAAAGAGGTGCTAAAAGGAAGTTGCCAGATTTCAGTCGAAGTGATGAGATGTGCCCTCGCCTTAGTGCAATTAGTGTTTCCAGTAGTGCAAGCAGTACTGGAAGTGCAGAAGTAGGCTCACGTGCCACAACCATGTCAGAAGTGTCTAGTGAGCACCACTTGCCACAATCAGATATCAACAATGCAGTAGAAACGAAAGTGCATTCTGCTTCTTCATCTACAGGAGCTATTCCAAAATCTATCAGTTTTGATAAGACAGTGGAGAGAATTGTGATGGTGAATATCATTTTATTTTATTGTAGAATGTGAAAAAAGAAAAATGCTCAGATTATACATTTAGAAAGCTTTTAAATTAGACATAAATCCCCAGGGGTAGATGAAATTACTACAGAAATGCTTAGAGCTGGGAATGCTTCGGTTACCACTTGGATGACTGAAATTTTAAATATCTTTTATGATAAAGGCATGTTCCTAAGGATTTTACCAGAGCTATTATTTGTATTTTCAAAAAAGGTGATCGCATTTCTTGTGATAACAATAGGGGTATCAGCCTACTCTCAGTTCCAGGGAAAGTTCTTTGCATGGTTGTGCTTAATAGAATTAAGAATCTGGTTGACAGGTTCACTTAGGCAGATTCTTGAGAAACGTTTAGAGTTTCAGAAACCTTTGGTTGATAGCATTGTTGATTTCAAAAATGCTTTTGACTCTGTTGATCATCATAATTTGTGGTTGATTGTGAGATCATATGGTATACCTGACAAGTTAGTTAACATAATGAAAGCTCTCTATAATAACACTGAGTGTGTGAGTGTGTGAGAGTTGGTAAGGCTTGTAACAATTGGTTTAGCATTACTTCTGGTGTTCGACAAGAGTGCATTTTGTCTCCTTTTCTCTTTAGCTTGATTATTGATTATGTTATGTGAAATTCACTTCAAGGGAAAGATTTTGGCCTTAAATGGACTGGAGATACGAAAATTTCTGATTTAGATTATACTGATGATTTAGCCTTTTTGACAAATGATGTTGATGAGATGAACTCTTTCATTCTAGTTGTTGATGAAACTGGTAGTAGAGTAGGTTTGGTTATAAACAGAGAGAAAACTAAAGTGATTAAAATTGGTCAGGCAGGCTGTGATTCAGTTAATCTGAATGGTTGCAGTCTTGAGCAGGTGTCACAGTTTAATTATCATGGGAGCTATGTAACAGATAATGGTGATGTGCGGCATGAGATTAACAGACGAATAGGGATTGCTGCCAGGACTTTTAAGAATCTATGGAGAGTGTGGAGAAATAGGTGTATACTCCTAAAGACTAAAATTAGACTGTATATTAGTTTGGTTCTTTCTAGGGTTAGTTATGGTAGTGAAACTTGGACACTTTGTAAACATAATAATAGAAAACTAGATGCTTATGCAGTATATTGGGCATAAGGTGGTTCAACTTTGTAACTAATGAGGACGTTAGGCAAAGGAGTCACAACCTCTTTTAAGCAGCATATTGTGCAGAGAGAGACTCTGTTGGTTTGGCCATGTTGCCCGAATGGATAATTATAGATTGGCGAATAGGGTTATGAACAGTGTGCTTAAAGGCCTCAGAAAGAGGGGGAGACCTAGGATACGGTGGGCAGACAATGTCAAATAGGATCTTATTAGAATTGGTATGCAGTGGCCAGATGCAGCAGATGTAGCTCAGGACAGACTTGCTTGGAGAACCAAATTGTACAGTCTGGTTGGACCTCTATAGCCTATGGTTGCTTGATATGCTGCTATATTAGTTGAATAAATTAATGGATGTTGATTAGTTGATTTATGCATGTTGTATGTAATTATGATGTGAAAGTGAGCAATACAACAGCTAATATTGAGAGGATGATTTAGAAAAATTGTAAAAATGGTTAAATCTGAAACTTATATAATTGAGAAACAGTTATTTTAATATTGATAGTATTGATTCAAGACTCATAATCACCTTATAATTTGTTTGGGAATTTTTTTGATTAACTAAATAATTTACTATAGGATTATGAAATTTACTCATGAAGCTGAACAAGAAGGAATTTTTCCATTTTTTTAGATATACTATTTAATAGTCATCTGACTCATTTAGAAACTTCAGTTTATCGAAAATATCTTTTATAGCTAATATAATACTTAATACTTCCAGCCACTCTAAAGCATATAAGAATACAAAATTTAATGCCTATTTTAACAATTTACCAATATTAATCAACAAATCAATTGTTATAAAAATAAATATCTGTGTAATAGCCCATTATACTAGTTACTCTAAAATTGAAATAGATAAAATTCACCAAAAAACTGAATTTTATTGCCAGTCACAACCCCAACCTGCATAATCTTTATCTCAATCACATAAATTCACTAGTACTTTACCATTTATTAGTAACAAACTAAAAAAAAAGCAAAAAAAAGACACATTCAATCTTAAACTAATTCAAAGCAATTAGAATAGCACACACTGGAGGCATTACATTGCATATTCCCTACTGACTGTATCATCCCAAAAGATTATGCATTGAAGAAGCTACTTACCCATTTGAAAATAGATTTAAAATAGCATCAATATGATAAACTTGACATATTATAATAAACAATGCTTTTCTATGGCTGAGTGGTTAGCATGCTTGGCTACTGATCTAAGGGACCTGGGTTCGAGCCCCTGATTAGGCATGGATGTGTGTGTCGTTTTTCTGCTGAGGTCCTGCCATCCTCTCAGATCTCCTACTGTGGTATATAAACTGACAGGCTCCTGTCAGACCTCTGTGGCAAGCAGCTGCTTGAGGGGGTAATAATTTACCTACACATTTCCAATTGTCTGAAGTTAATATTATTCTCATTCTTGATTCCAACTATCAATAGTGGAATATTTAATATTAATAATGATTCATGTCAATATTTGGAACATTGACATCCACCTTCCTCCCATGTAACACCTCATTCTTTGTAACTATTGGTTATTCCTAGATAATCTCCTCATTGTTATTCTTATCTACTTCTCTGTTTAAAGTAAGTTAATATTACACTTAGGTGAAATAGGCATTTGTCATCTGGAGATGCCTCCATTAGAGGTGTGAAACATGCTTTACTCAGCTATGACTGATGCATCTATTAAACAGGAGTCATAATTACTTTTTTAATCTTAAAGCTGTCAGTTTATTGTAGAGTTCATGTATTTGAAAATAGAAATCTTATTACCTTGTTTTTAAACTCTCTGGAGTTAATAATGTTAGTTACATCTATGATGGAAAACTGTGTGTCTTAAATCAAAAGCATAGTGAAGGATTTTACCACTAAACATATTATTACAACAGATGAACGAGCAATAATGAAACCGCTATGTGATATATAATTCTCATGCTTGCATTTATTTCAGCATGAGAATTACATCACTAACCACTTTGAACGAACTGAGAAATAAAGAATAAGAGAGTTGTAATTAGGAAGAATTTGTGTGAAGGAAAAATAGTTTGTCTTAGTCTGTGCACTATAGTATAAAGAAGAAATGTTTTTATTTGGTGTGTGCGTGAGGAGGTTAAATAAGTTTATTAGTGTGAATGAGTAAGAAAAAGAAGAATTCATTGTCTTGTGTGTGGTGATCAACATCTGAAAAGAATTGGTCCTGAGAAACCAGTATACTTATCTGCAGTTTTGGAGTACTTGACAACTAAAACCTTAGAAGGAAGTCATTTGGTGTATAATTATTTAGTTTGTTTAGGAATTGGTAAGGTTATTTTTGATAGATTGCAGGTTTGTTCACAAATATGATTGTGCCACTTATCGAGTGTTGTAAAAAGCCTTATTTTATGCTTTGAGTGGAGATAGTAAGAATTATAGAGGAAACAACTCTTTGCAGGAATAGTAATAAGATGCTATGTTCTGAAGGTTTATAATAAATATTGAGATAAACTCAGATAAATTCGACAGTTGAACATCCAGTAATAAATAGGCACTTCTGACGTCGATTTCAATAAAACCCTGATAACATGTCAGGTGCTCTGGACCACTGAGCTACCGGCCACCAATCAAGATTTCCTCTAATTAATGCTATAAACATTCCCTTTATGTCCCATGTAGGCGTTATTTTAGGCAATTTTTAGCCCTAGTGGCTTTTTATTTGCCAATAGATGGAAAGCATGCCTTTCAAGTATGCCAATTATAATAAATATTGAGATAAACTCAGATAACTTCGACAGTTCAACATCCAGTAATAAATAGTTTTTGACGTTGATTTCAACTTTAGAGGAAAAATTGTCTGAGCTGGGTGGCCTAACATACAGTTGAAAGTGCATTCATATCCCACCCGGCTCATACAATTTTTCCCCTAAAATTGAAATCGACATCAAAAGTGCCCATTTATTACTGGATGTTGAACTGTCGAATTTATCTGAGTTTATCTCAATATTTATTATCATAGGCATACTTGTAAGGCATGCTTTCCATCTATTGGCAAATAGAAAGCTGCTAGGGCTAAAAATTGCCTAAAATAACGCCTACATGTGACATAAAGGGAATGTTCATAGTGTTAATTAGAGAAAATCTTGATTGGCGGCGCGTAGCTCAGTCATCCAGAGCACCTGACATGTTATCAGGAGGTCATGGGTTCATATCCCACCCAGCTCAGACAATTTTTCCTCTAAAATTGAAATCGACATCAAAAGTGCCTATTTATTACTGGATGTTGAACTGTCGAATCTATCTGAGTTTATCTCTATATTTATTATCATTGGCATGCTTTCCATCTATTGGCAAATAGAAAGCCACTAGGGCTAAAAATTGCCTAAAATAACGCCTACATGTGGCATAAAGGGAATGTTCATCGTTAATTAGAGGAAATCTTGATTGGCGGCCGGTACCTCAGTGGTCCAGAGCACCTGACTTGTTATCAGGAGATCGTGAGTTCATATTCCACCCGGCTCAGACAATTTTTCCTCTAAATTGAAATCGACATCAAAAGTGCCTATTTATTACTGGCTGAAGGTTTATTTTTATACTGATGAAGATTTGTGTTGATTGAATTTAATTTATATAAAGGTTTTGATACTTTTTTTAATAAATTACATTATGTTAGAGTTATAATTAATATTATTTTTGAACTCGCACTCAGTTTCCACCCATTTAATTTGTAACAGTATCAATGCGTAAGATTACGCATATTCCACCTTTCGCTTCTGCATCTAAACAGAAATTATTTTTCCAAAGGATTCATAAATCTTTTAAGAACTTGGATGCCTCTTCAGGTATTAAGTCCATCAACTTATTCTTCATTGTCTACAGTATGTGGACATAACTAATAGGACTTGTGGAATTAGTAAATAGTTATTTACTATCTCTTGTTGTATACTGGTATATGTGCCATTTCATCTGTTAAAATTTCCAATATTGGCATAAAGGGGTTTAGAATTAAAATTTTTGTGGCCAACCTAAACATACAGTTGAAAATTGTACTGAAAGCAGCAGCATATAGCTGTTGTTTTCACCTCAACTTTCAACTGTGTGTTTAGGTATTTAAAGTCTTTATTATGGTATTATATCTTATCACTTCATTTAAGAGGAATTGGCTTGAATTATATTTATAAGTGTAAATATATTTTTTCTAGAATATATTATCAACTATTAATGTAAATGCTTAATTAATATTTTCTAATATTTTCTAGTTTTATATTTCTCTGTATTTCTTAATTTTATAGTACATGTGTGTAATTAGTAGATGATATTAGAAACAAAATTCATATGGATATTACATATTCCATTGATGTAAATTGAGTGATGTTTCTTTAAAAGGTATTTTTGTTAGGGGGAGTTGACCATTCTCTCTGTCTGGACTACTCTTACTGCTATACCTCCTTTCACATAATTTGATATCCAATATAAGCAAAATGTTTTACCCAAGCATCTCTCTTTTGGTATCGTGTGTAGAAAGAGAATCCACTAGTTAGGGTTTGAGGCCTATTTTTAAGTGCATGTTTAGCACATGGAAAAGTACCTTATAGACAGGGGTGGGGGGAAATTCAGAAAAATCTTACCAGCCAACAATATTTTTCCCCAAGCCAGAACAGGGGCATATATCAATGTAAAGAAGGAGGAACAGAACATTTTTCTTGCATATTTTGGGCATTAAATGAAATCAGGCAGCAAAATTAATCATACTGCATTTAACCCTTCCAGTGTCCAGGACATCTGTGTACGTTTGCCAAATTCGAAATGAGAGACCAAGGACATATATATCCGTTTTTAATACAACCAGAAATAAAAATTAAATTTTAAATTTCTTTATACAGATCTTATAAAAATATATAATTCAGGCTTCATAAATAATATTTTCATTTTTTCATTTGATGCATATTTTATTAAACTATGACATAAATGATTTGTTAAAGCCATCTAATTGCCATTTCTTAGAAGTGATAAAGGTATTGCCAATTTGTTTGTTAACATTACTCTATGCTGAAGCAATTCCCTAATTTAAGCTCAGAAGTTTGATTTGAACTATTTTCAACAATTTTTTCCCTGAAAGTTTCTAAAATTTCCTAATAATTTACAAAATGCTACAATTTTTAAAAATGGAAGATTTTGGAAGTAATTCTGAAATATATAGCTATAGTTTTTGGTACACCACTGTAAAAAGCCTTATTAAAATTAATCTGTTTCTATAATGTTCAAATTTTTTACTTCAGTAAATTCAGAATTAAATTCTCTTTAATTTGGTATATAACATGACCTATTTCTGTTGATTAGTTATTTATTAAAAATATTCTAAAGCTGTCTTGTTTATTGGATTCTGCAACAAGCCTGGACTTTTCTGAAACTATGGTACAGAGAAAAAATTTACAAAGTGAAAGAAATGTTTACTTTAAACATATGAATAACAAAAATTATATTTTTTGTTATTCAGAAATAAATATCCCATTTATTCATGTGCATTATAATCATTTCTATTAGTATTTTTAAATAAATTTTTATTTGTGTTGCCAGATGCATTTTTTTTACTACATGACTCTAAAAAAGTCCTAATAAAATAAAACTTGACATCCTTTTGTTAAATATTTTCAGAAGATCAAGAATTAAATGTTAATTAATTTGGAACATAACATTACATAATTGCTTTCATTAGTTATTTGGCAAAAAGTTCTAAACTGAAAAATTTTTTTGGCTGAGCATAGGGAGAAAATAGCTTGGCCCCTGGATGGAAACCACTTTTTCAGGCTGGACCCTGGAAGGGTTAATGGTTAAAATTGTGTTCTTTCCCATGGAAATATTTTACTCTCAGAATATTTTCTAGCTTAGCCACAAGTCAAGCTACACCAGAAAATTCACTCACCAATGGGAAGTGGGCAAGTGCATTTCCTCACCCTTGCTCGTAGAAGCAATGATGTGTATTTTTCTTGTATATATCATTTAATATCAGTGTAATCTGAGAAATCGTTCTAGTTAGGTATACACTGGAAGGAGAGCTGTGCACTAATCCCCTGTGATTGCAGAACTGGCCAGCCTAGCATCTAAAATCTAACCCTGCCTTCTCATGGTACAGACTTGTTAGTACCTTTCAAAAGAGATATTCCCTTCCAGAAGGAGAGGGCTGCCAGATCAATGTGGCCTATTGATCTGGATTACTATGGCTACTTTTTGATTTGTTTCCACTTTGCTGGGGAGTGGTCAACTTCACATAGCCCTAACCATTTAAACACACTAGACTGGCTTATGGTACTGATCATGATTACAGAACCTGGCTTGCTGCACTGCTTGGTCTCTGTTGAGTGAAAATCTACCACTGAGTTTTCTGTTTACTTATAAGTTGCCAGCCCTAAGGAAACAGAAGCACAGAATGCCTAATGTCATCTGGAGATAATACTGATCAAAGGCCATTGCAGGTACTTCTATGGGCATTGCCAATCTACCTGGAGTAATGTATTCCAACCAGGTCAGTTTCTATTTTGATTCTGGTTCTTGAAAAGGTCCACTTGTAAAGATGGTGCCTGATGTCATACCAGCATTGGTAGCTTAAACCTTTAAGTGCATAACAGTCATTCCCCCATGTAATGTAATAAATGAAAATATGTTACTTATGAAATCTGCAATAACAGACTAATTGTGTTTTTTATTATTGGTTATAGAATGATTGGTGTTTGAACAGATAATTAATGAGAATGATTTAATTATATTAAAATGACAATATTAATTTTTGTTATATGTCTGAGCAAACGTGTATATTTACACTATTTAGTTGAATTTAATGTTTCTTTAACAGGATGATCAAGATATGGAGGATAAAATGGGAAGTGATAAAAATAGGAAGAGTCTGTTCAAGCTTTCTGGGCTTAGATTTACCTTTAAGGGACGTAATCGCAAATCTCATCTGAGTTTTAGATCTGATCCTGTTACTAAAGGTATTAATGTTAAGTTTAAAATTACTTTTTCGATGGTATAAATGTTCTTTGTAAAAATTAATGTCAGGTAATACATATATGAATATTATGAGGGTCATTCAAAAAGTTTCTGACATTCATCTGCAGAATAAAAACCATTGCACTTTCTCAACAAAACTTTTGCTGTCCTTCAAAGTACTCCCCTCCCCTCCAGCATCTATGCAAAGTTGCAGATGCCTATGCCAATTCTGGAACACTTGGTGGTACTCCTGTTGGGGGAATACTCTGCAGCTCTGAATGAACTCATTTTTCAAGATCTTATACCCTTGAAAAAGTCTTCCAAGCAAGTTCCTTTTTAATTTTTGGAAACAGCCAAAAATCACATAGTGCAAGTTTGGGCGAATAGCAGGATAGGGTAGCTGTTTATTTTTTTTTCCTGCTCCAGATAGGCTGTAACTTGCTGGGTTTTCTGAACACTGGCATTGTCATAAAGAAGAACCCTTGAGAAACCTATTGTTGGATGCTGCTCCTTCATCTACGTAACCATTTTGGGCAAAACAATATTGGTGTAATATTTGCCATTTATAGTCATTTTTTTCTGGTAAGGTATCTATGACCATCAGTCCTTGGGAATTGAAAAAAATTCTTTGCATCCTCTTTCTTGAGCAAAAGTGTTGTTGGAGGATTTGGGGGACATAGTTCATCTTTCACAACCCAAACATATTTTTCAATCTTTCTGGGAATTGTAATAAAACCATATCTCATCACCTGTGACAATGTATGTTAACCATTTGGGGCTACTAGGTTCAAACATTGCCAACATCTCCTTGCACGAGTCAACTCTAGCCCTTTTTTACTGTTCTGTCAGTTTGTGGGGTAACCATTTGGCACAGACTTTTAGTAACTTTAAATGATGATAATTATTCCACACTGACATCTAAACTTATTGCCTGAATGGTGATATGTGAGTTTTACTTAACAAATTCTCTTGTTCACAGCCTCTTTCAGTCTTCCTGCACAAGGGAGGTCTTTGAAGCTCTGCCATCCTTCTCTGAAATTGCGCATCCATCCCATAACAGTGCCATATGAACAGGCATAACCCCATATACTTGTGATAAATTGGCAAGAATTGTTTTCACATTGTCCTCAAGCTGCATCCTTGTAAAAATGTAAAATCCTTCCCTATTTTTAGTAGGCTCCATAGGAACAATTCACATGTTTTGCAGACCGAACTTTATGCACCACCAGCAAAGAGAGAAATGATATGGCCTTTGTTTTTAACACCTAATGACAAGTTTAGAAGCTTAGAAACATGTTATAGCTCGTTAACTTCAGTGGAACAAGTGCAAATCTTGACATGTCAAGAACTTTTTGAACTCTCTCCATAGGTATATTGTACATATCACAGGGAAAAGTATATTATAATCACAAAAATAAAATATATTTACATTATTGAGTATTTGTTATGTAACAATGATGATATAGGTGTTTATTTATTATAAAATATTACTACTACAGTTATTGTTTAATCAGTTGAAGTTCAATTAGAGCTAAACAGTATTTTTACTTAACTTAATAGAAAATCATGTGATACAATTACATGTTTGGTCAAATATCAATTTTATAATAAATGAAATAAAAAAATTCACCAAAGTGTATAAAGATGTACAATTTTATTCATACATTCCCTTAAATGCACTCTTAAACTACAGTAACTATCTTCATTTATAATTTCATTTTGACAATTTAATATACATGATATTTGCTGTAAATTACATAATTAAAAATCTTGAGGAGAGCTTAAAATGGCTCTTGTGAAAGGCTACAGATCAATCACCACCTAGTGGAGTCTGCTTTTTGCTTCAACACTTATTCTTTTTTCTTGTATTGATATTTCGTACAGTTTCTTGTACACATGCCTTTTCCTTTTAAAGGTTGTGAAGAGTAGAAAAAAAGAATATTTACTAGTTCCTTGAGCTTGTATACCTGATGGCACAGTCATCAGCTGATTCCGAGGGGTTGTTTGTCCCTGGTTTTCACTTTTTTAGCATGCTGAATGTTAACCTGACAATATACGCCTACTTTGCTGTGATTACCAGTCCTGGTTTATTTATAGAATGCCAAAGTCATGGGTATTCTTCAACACCTTCTTTGCTGACTTGCACTGACTTCTGTTAGCTGTCGATTATTCATGCTGTTATGCTCTTAGACAGTTTTACCTCATTGAGCGAGTTGACACTATTAAGTACATCCTAAAGAAGTAAAACTGTTAAAACCCAACTGAATATTAAGATATTGAAAACTCTCTAAAAAGTTTAAAACACATAATCCACCACCTCCCCTCTAGCAATGTGTTTTGCCACTCCATTACATGACTTCATCAGACTCCTAATGATACGATTGTAGACGTTTATATGTGTGTCTCCCTAATGATGCTCTCAGTTGCTCATGCAGCTGGTGAGTGTGATTGCTTGTGCAACAGGAGATTCCATGCTGCTGGCAAGGGTGGAATCTCCATGTTGCAGAGCTTATGCTTATGGAAATTAATCATTATAGATTCTGCATATTGTAGCTGGAATTTTGTAGGTGGTGTTATTAATGGTTTATATAATATATTATTTACTTCTAAATTATTTCCTATTACTGCCTGTGCTAAAGCTGTGTTTGTTTTTTAATTGTTTATGCACAAATGCACGAATGTCAACAGGATATAAACAATAAAAAAGTAACATAGCTTTAGCACAGGCAGTAATAAAAATTAATTTAGCAGTAAATAATATATAAACCATTAAGAACACCACCTACAAAATTCCAACTGCAATATGTAGAATCTAAAATGATTAATTTCCATAAGCATTAGCTCTGCAAGACAGAGATTCCACCCCTGTCAGTGGCATAGACTCTCCTGTTGCACAAGCAATCACATGCACCGGCTGTGCGAGCAGCTGAGAACATCATTAGGGAGACACACATATAAATAACATCGTATCATAAGGAGCCTGATGAAACCACAGGGAGGATGGAGTGGCAAAACGTGTTGCTTAGAGGGGAGGTGGTTGATTATGTGTTTTAAATTTTTTAGAGAGGTTAAAAGTTTTTAATATCTTAATATTTAGTTGGGTTTTAAGTTTTAATTCTTGAGGAGTGCTTAATAGTGTCAACTCACTATATAAGTAAAACTATTCAAGAGCATAACAGCATGAATAGCAAATGGCAAACAGTGTGTGTCAGTGCAAGTCAGCAAAGAAGGTGTTGAAGAATACCCACATTGACATTCTATAAATAAACCAAGACTGGTAATCACAGTAAAGCAGACATATATCATCAGGTTAATATCCAGCATGCTAAAAAAGTGAAAACCAGGGACAAACAATCCCTTGGAATCAGCAGATGACTGTGCCAGCAGGTATACAAACTCAAAGGACTGGTATATATTCTTCTTCTTTTTTTACTCTTGATAGCCTTTACAAGGAAAAGGCATATACAAGAAACTATGAAATATGAGTACAAGAAAAAAAATAAGTGCTGAAGCAAACAGTGGACTCTACTAAGTGGTGATTGATGCTGTAGTCTTCCATAAGAGCCATTTTAAGCTCTCCTCAAGATTTTTAATTGCATAATTTACAGCTAATATCATGTATATTAAATTGTATAATTATAGCTATGAATCTAGTTAATTAAAATTTCATTTGGAATTAAAGATGCATGGTATATTATTCTTACTGTGACACCTTCCATAATTGTTCTTGAATTTAGGTAGTTTATAATATTTTTTGGTTTATAGTCTTGTATTTTTGCTGTATCCTATTTCTTTTTGAAATGTGTTATCAAAAAAGTTTTTGGATTATATCGTAAATATAAAAATGTCTATATGATGAGTCATTTAATATTCATGTAATCAGTCTCTTATAGTTATAGTTTTGTTGTAGTTTAGTTGGTATTATTATTTTGACTATTATAGATTGAATACCGAAATGTTTTATGTGGTTTACATTTTGAAGTTTATAACACTTGCAGAATCAGTAGTAAAATTACTTTTTTTCAGAACAATTTATTAGGTTTAAAGAAAAACATTTAATTTCAATGTTAGAATGTACAAAAAATGGAAAAAAATGAAAAGTAATGGTAACATGTGGTATTTACTGGACACTTTATTTCCATGTGAAATTAACATCCCGTACCATCAATGTAATCACTGACCAGGTTACAAATTTATTCCAAGTCTGTGGAGCCAGCAAATGCTGTCAACAGATCTGTTTCTGTTGATCACTGTGATGGGCAGCTCTCTAGATCACAACATCTCAGACTGCAAAACCATTGTCCTCAGAGTGGTTCCTTCATCTTAGGAAACAGGCCAAAGTCTCAAGGACTCGTGTCTTGGGAGTATGGCAGATGCTCAAAGGTATCTTATCACCACCTTGCCAAAAGCTCCTTCACAGATTGGACCACATGACAATAGGCATTGTTGTGAATGAGAAGAGTGGAACTTCTGTGATGAAGTGTCAACATTTTTGTCATATGAAGATGATGCACAAAAAGTCATCAGTAGTACTCCACATTCACATTTGGCCCTGAGGCACTGCATAGTGGAGAACACCATCGATGTCGTAAGTAACAATCAGCAGCACTTTCATATTGCTTGATTAATGCCACAATTTTTTCAGGTATAGGGACTTTGGATGACACCATTTGTTGGACTGGCATTTCAGTTTTATCACATACACTCTTGCCTATGATATTTATCTCCGCAAATTTCCCTGCCCTGCCCATGGTCAGTAGGGGACACTGATGTGCTTGAAAAGACCACCATCCGTCAGATGGGACATTAAGCCATGGCCCCGTGTGCGGGAGAGCCATAACCTGTGCACGTTAAAGAATACACTGGATGGCCTTGACAGGAGGCTACCATCTGTCTCCCAACAGCTGTTCCAGTGGATCCCCTCCCCCAACCTTCTCTAAGCCTTCGGGGTCCATGTGACCTGGTCACTTAGCCCATGGTGTGCAAAAAAGTGCCACTCAGAGGTAAAACAATCCAACCCAACACCCTTGCCCATGTTTCACTGATGGCAATGACATGATGAAAAAATGCATCGCCCATGTTTTAATACCATTCCAGGTGGAGGTTTGCAATGACATACCTGTGCTGCTTTTGTACCTCCCTGAGATGGTGTGGGACCCATGTGCTGCAATTTTTGCATGCCCAGGGCATCCTTCAGAATGTTCTGAATGATGGAATTATTAAATCTAACTTCATTTGCCAATTGGCACATCATCCAATGTATGTCGACATCCAGCAATGACTGTACGGGCTGAACCTTCTCCTGCGGGATGCCCTGCACAGTGAGCATCATCAGTATTGTCTCCACCTTGGCAATAGGACTGCACCCATTGTGCAACTGTGTGATAGAATAGTGCTGCACCTACAACACAGATCTCTCAATCCATGTCAAGAATCCCTTGCATTATGGCCATATGCACCTTGATTTTAATCAAACTGCATTGTTCTAGATTCACGAACATATCTTAGAGGACTCTAGCAGGAGTCTGATATTGCCATGACTTAATTTTATCCACTCTCCTACCGTGGCACTGCAGGAATGATTGTTTAGCTCTGGAACAGGTTCTGTACAGTCCAGTATGTGCAAACAAGTGCTTTGGGAGCACTCTGCTCATTTGGTAGCAGGGTTGCCATTACCTTTTGAACAACCCTTGTATTATCAAACCCTCCTTTTTTTTGTATTTAATTATATTCTATGATTTAACCATCTTGTAATCTAATTGACATCAATACTTTTAATCAGTTGTTTATTGTCATTCATTTTAAATGTCATTTGTATATATATATAAGAATATATAAAAAATAAAAAAAATAAATACCCCCTCAAGCAGCTGCTTGCCACAGAGGTCTGACAGGAGCCTGTCAGTTTATATGCCACAGTAGAAGGTCTGAGAGGATGGCAGAACCTCAGCAGAAAAACAACACATACATCCATGCCTTACCCGGGGCTCGAACCCAGGTCCCTTAGATCAATAGCCAAGCATGCTAACCATTTAAAATTCTAAAATTAAATATATATACATTTAAAATTAAAAATAATAGATCATATTAATAATAATAATTAATTGATATATATATATTAAGAATAGTAAAGGACCCAGAATTTAGCTCTGTAGAAGTTGTATTAATTTTAAGAGGATACAGGGCACTGACATTTTTCTCAATAAGAGAAATTAATTTTGATACTCTATTTTCCTTTGCACTTAATAGGAAATCAGTAAGTGATTTCATCATTGTTTTTTTTTTCCTCTTAAAATGCATATAAGAAAGTAGGTATTTTGAAACTTTTTTAATTTGTGTTTTTTTTTTTGCTTTTTAGTGACAATATCTCAGAGGACTTTGTCTAAAACACCTATCTTTAAAAAAAACCCTATATTTTTCCTCTTTGGAGGAGAAAATTGATGCATTCCCTTCATCATTTCACATGTTTTAAGCTTTCATTTTTGGCATTACTTGTTAAGATATACTTTTATTAAATTTCCCTTTTCTGGGAGGGAGAAAGAGTGGGTATAATTTGAGATAGCTATGATATTCATGAAGTTACAAGCTTTTGACTGAGATATAACTTGGTAACAACTCACCTGAAATTTCCCACCACTTTTTTTGGAAGAACATCAGAATCCATGTAGAAGCTTTCATTTGATACCTAACTCATTGTGCTTGGCCTTTGTGTTCAGAAGGTATAGTGGAATAATTGTTATATCTCTCCTTTTTTCCTCCCTACTTTTTTTGAAAGTGGGGGAGAGGGGGACCTGGGATAATTTTTTTGCTTCCTGTGACACTTCTCACATTAGAAGCTTTCATTTAACACAACTCATTACTCTTGTCTCTCGTGTTTGGAAGATATGGTAAAACAATTGTTGAAACCAGATGGCCAGACTTTTTTTTGTGAGGAGGGCAAACCATTTTTCCACATTCAATATAAACTCATAAACTAATAATTTCTTTAAAATGAAATTTGGGGAGGGTGTTGGGATTAAAACCCTATGACAAAATTGCATCATTTTTGACAAATTTCCCCCCCTCCTCATAATTAAAGGGGGGGGGGACTGATTCTGAGGTTAGGATCCTTTCCATTTCTAAGATTGCATTGATTTTCAGGAAATTATAGAAGACTGAAGTGTTATGATTGGAAAACCAAGGAATTACCTAAATCAAGTAAAAAAAAAACTTCTGAAAAAAAAAATAAAAAATGCAAAGATGTAGCCATAACACTAAAAGATCTATGATGATAAATCAATGTATGGAAATAAAAGTTAAAGCTTAATAAAAATGTAAAGTACTAAATGATTAAACAATAATACCTATAATCAATGCTTACAACAGGCAGCCAGCACTGCATAGGCACACAAACATGTATCCAATTAAGGTGTTTACACTGGCATGGTTTGCTGATACCACTTAGTTGGCAGAGTGCTGGTTAATTTGTACCAGTTCAACTAGTGTGCCAAAGCAGTGTATACTGGAATAGTTCTATTGCATGAATCTGCAGTTCCCAAGTTTGAGTCTCAACTGTTCAAGCATTGAGATTTATTTCTGCTAATCCCATCCTCCCCTCAGTGAGAAAAGTATATTAATGGGTCTGTAAATTCTGTCATCTATTGGATGGGATGTTAAGCCATACCCTCTTGTGCAGGAAAGTCATGCTGTACACATTAGACTACACACTAGTTGTCCTTGACATGAGGCATCCATCTTTCTCCTAATGGTTGTCTATTGGGTTCCCTTTGTCAACCTTCGCTGAGCCTTTGGAGTCCTTGTGATCTGGCCATTTAGTCCATTGTGTGAACAAAAATGCCATTCAGAGATCCAACCAACTTCCAAAATTATCCTATTTAAAAAGAATGTTTTAATTTTTGAAAAACATTTCAAAACTTTGTGGGAAAACATGGCAACAGTTCAGATCAAATTTATGAACTGAAATTAGGTGTAAAGAATATATAAGGAGTAAGAAGGGACAGTGGACAAAAGTGTAAAAGTTTCCCTCTTGCAGCAAACCTCACTCGAGTATTCAAACAATGAAGCAAAGAACAAAATTTCAAGGATCCTCGTGTAATATTGAATCGTTCATTATTTCAATGGTGAAGCATGACTTTTTGAGTAGGGGAAGCAATTAAACGAAAGCACTACTGCAGCTAAATCAAATGCAGTTCTGCTACTCAATGTAACCGAATCACTGAACTGGAATTCTATTATGCTACTTGATGTTTCTGAACCAGAACTGCCATTACTTATTTGATGTTTACTTGATGTTTCTGAATCTTTGAGTGAAAGTAATTCTATACTTTTTAAATCAAATATTAATAGTATACATAGTCTAGTTGCGAAGGAGGGGTGGGGGTTGAGAGTGCAATCTCCCCATCATTGAGCAAAGTTATTTTTAAGAAAATATTTATTCATTGGCATTCCGGTGGCCAAGTGGTTAGCATGCTTGGCTACTAATCTTAGAACCTGGATTCAATCTCTGGATAAAAGGCAGTAATGTTCTCTTTCTGCTGGGGTCTCACTTTTCTCACAAACCTTCTCTATGATGTATTTTACTGACAGGCTCTTGGGGGTCACTGTCAGAGGTTACCAAACCTCAGGTGAGGTTTGCTGCTGAGGCTGTCACACTTGGGGGTCACTGTCATACAGTTTACTGTCAGATTTATGTGGGCAAGCTGCTATTTGAAAGAAAGTTTGTTTTTTCATTCATATTAATATAATGTTGACAAAAATTTTTGAAGAACCCTATACTACCAAACATTTGCTAATCTTTGCTATATCACTAATTGTATATGAATAATTTCTGCGCTTGAATAAAGTTATTATTGTTATTACAAATACAGTACAATTTCTCCTTTCAATGCTGAATTCTTTAAACACATATGTATGAAAGTTGTGAATTTTTTTTACTATCATTGTTATGCCAGATTTAGATCGTTTTACCTCTGAGTAGCATTTTTGTGCATACAAGGACCTGAAAGTGCTCACAGTAGGGGAAGGGGATCCACTGGACATCTGTTATGAGACAGTTGAAAATTTCCTGTCAAAATCATCCAACATGTCCTTCAACGTACACAGGGTAGGGTTCTCCTGAACAAGGGGTCACAATACTCATCCAATGGAAGGTGGTATCTCCAAGTCTTTTTCTTTCCTTTTTTCTTTTCACATTCTTCCCTTTCTCACCAAGGGCAGTGTGTTAGTTAATGGAAATCCCAATGATAGCAAAATTGGGACTCAAGCCTAATACAGACAGAATACTAGTCTGGCATGCTAAAATCTGAGATCCCCCCTCATATGCTAAAACACAACAGCTATTATGATCACTTTTTGACAGGTGAGTCACAAAAAAAAATGTCCTGGAAAGAGACTGTCTAGTGAGAAGCTTACAAATGTTTTATTGTATAGCCTTTCCAAAACTAGGTAGAACTGACAGAGAATTAATTTGATTTTCATTTAATTTAGCCTAAATTTAATCTCACAAATTTAATAATTGAACTACTGTACAAAAGCATCATTATGTCATTAATGTTGAATAATCTTGTATTATCAGTAAATAGTTAAAAGCTAAATTTTTGTGTGAATGAAAAAACCAGGATTAGTCATAAAGTTATAGGTAAAAGATAGTGGTTTAAGGTCACAGTGCTGATTTAAAATTTTCTTTACATCACTGTAATTGTTGGGAAATCTGAGACAAATGGAAATACTATCTAGGGATTTACCTTGTTTTTTTCTTGCGATGATATGCAATGGGTAGATGAGTCCATTGACCTGTGGTGGGTAGTTCAGTCCACATATAAGTTCACATGTGTTCTTGTTTCTTTGTTGTTCCCTGCAGGAATGCTGGTGGTAGTTTGACATCGATTTGGTTTACACATTTAATTAGTGTATTTTTAGATTTCCAGCTTATGTCCCAACTTTTTCAGAAATGCAAATACTATATTTCAATACATAATCACTACACGTTCACATTGTTGCTCCAATGCATTGCCAAGCAAAATAGTTGGTTTGTGGTAAGCAAAAACCAACTATTGTATATTTTTTAGGTGCTTCCCACAAAGCAACTATTTCGCCTGGCGATACATTGGAGTAACAATGCAAAATGCATAGTGATTATGTATTGAAAAATAGTACTTACACTTCTGGAAAAGTTGGAACATAAACTGGAATTCTAGAAATACATTAATTTAAATGTGTGCACCAAATCGATGTCAAACTACCACCAGTATTCCTGCAGGGAACAACAACAACAACAAAAAATCGAGAACAGATGTGAACTTATATCTGGATTGAACTCCCACCATAGGACAATAGACTCATCTACCCATTGCATATCATCGCAAGAAAAAAACCCAAGGTAAATCCCTAGATAGTATTTCCATCTAATTGCCTCAGCTTTTCCAACAATTACAGTGATATGAAGAAAATTTTAATAAAATTATATGTATTTCTCACCATTTGTTTTTCATAGTTTATTTTTGAAAACACCTTTCTGTTTTTGTAAATTTCAGAATTTTTCAAAGGTCACAGAATATATTTCTTACACTATTGACAATGGCTGGATTTACATATCATGTGCCTCTAGGCACACAAAGTGGTAGTGCACTCTTATTGACAGTATTTCTTTCAATTTCATATAAAAATATTTTATTTCTTTCACAGCCATGAAGAATGGAAATAATGTAATCGAAATGAATGTAGAAGTTGTAATGATAATAGTTTTGTTAATAAATAGTGAAATTAATGTAATAAATTAATATTATGAATAATATATATAACTTGTTGTATCCAATGTGGAGTAATATTTAAAACTCAAATTATCAATATAAATTTCAAAATTTTTTTCTCAATTTATCACTCTGTGAATGAACAAATTATACTAAATTATCAAAAATATTAGGACACTTTCATATTGTGAAAAAACTGTATTCAAATCTCCCTAACTTAGAAATAAGCATTTGTAGCAAAATGTTACAATAAATGGAAAATCGAAAAATAAATCTAAAAGAAAATCTACTTGTAAGAATTTATCTCAAAATTGTATCGAATTGTTTACTGAAATAAATGCAATTTTAAAAGTTTGGGTGAAGGTTTTCACTCTGCACCAGTTTTGAAACAGTGTTAGGGTGAATATAACAGCAGCATCTGCTGTCAAATATTTCAGCTTCAACAACTCTTTAAATAATAAATTAATATTTTCTAAAATCGAAATTTGGATAAATTTCATTGAGATCTACAATTTATCACCTGCAACATTTTTCTCTAGAAAAAGCTTATTTTGAAAGTTAGGGAGCTTTGAATGTGGTTTTGCTTTCACATAACATGGAAGTATTCCAATACATTTAGTAACAGAGTGTATCCAAATTCTTTTAAAAATTCTTCTTTTGAATCCTCACAATCCAAATTCTTTTAAGAATTCAGTTCCAATTATCAGGAGAGAAAGAGTACTTTGAAAAAAGCATACTTGCTCTCCATGGATACTTGCAACTAGTTAAAATTGAAAAAGACACAATTTGTTGTTGTTTAAATAAACAAATTGTAGCATTTAAAAGATGTTGCCTCGATTATGTTGTTCCCCCCCCCCCCCCCCCCTTTAGGCTAGTGTCTAATGAGAAATGGGGCCTGGCTGCAGTTAGCTACTGTAGTAGTTTTGATATAAACTAGTTTGAATATTAATATAATATGCATTCTTATTCATGAGATCGGAGTGTGCAATAATTTATTTACTCTTGTAATGGCCAATGAGGGACCCCAATCCCTGACTAAGCTTTTTCATTCATTAATATATATTTTTTTTAATTTGAATCATATTAATTGAATGCATGTTGAAAATTCTGACAAACATTAATAAAACTATATAATTTCACTATAAACAATCATTTTTGAAACATGGCAGAATTTTTCATACAAACATTTTTAAACTTTCTTCCATTTCAATATTTCCATTCTTTATTTCTTTGTATTTAGAATTTGCATCATAATTTAATGTATTCTATTATATGTAAAGAGTTGAATTTTTAAGACAATATGATATGACTTATGCTGAGGAATGTGTTCCTGGAAAACATTGATATAAGCAAACCTTGTTTGAATAGGAAATATGGGAAAAATAATGAAATAAACTTGACGTATCAACTAGTAAATCAGCACTTTAGTGTCAATTTAAATTTTAGACGAAAAATTGTCTTGAGCTGGGTGGGATACTAACCCATGACCTCCTGCTAACATGTCAGGTGCTCTGGACCACTGAGCTACAGGCCATCGATCAAGATCTCCTCTAATTAGCGCTATGAACATTTCTTTTATGTTACATATATGCGCTATTCTGGGCAGTATAGTCATCTTGTGGCTAAACTGCCCAGAATATCACATATATGTGACAGAATAACTACAGAATAACTGCCCAGAATATCACATACATGTGACAGAATAACTGCCCAGAATAGCGACCACAATTCCTGCCTGAGCAAAAGATAGTTATAATAATTTCTGCCTGGGCAGTTTAGCCACAAGGTGGCTAAACTGTCCAGAATAGCGCATATATGTGACAGAATAACTACAGAATAACTGCCCAGAATAACGCATATATGTGACAGAATAACTACAGAATAACTGCCCAGAATAACGCATATATGTGACATAAAAGAAATGTTCATAGCGCTAATTAGAGGAGATCTCAATCGGCGGCTGGAAGCTCAGTGGTCCAGAGCACCTGACATGTAATCAGGAGGTCGTGGGTTTGTATCCACCCGGCTCAAGACAATTTTTCCTCTAAAATTTAAATCGATGCTAAAGTGCTGATTTATTAGAAATGTGGAATACTCCAAATCCCCCCATTTCATATATATGTTCAAAAAATTTGCTAATTGGATACCTATTGGGACCTGCAAATGTTTGCTCAACATATAAATTCATGAATACTGAAGAAAGCAAATAGGTGCAAAATTCTACTTTATAAATTTGTTACATTAAGAGCAAAATTTTTGCATAAACTTGGTATCTGGCAATCAGCTTCTGTATCAGCTGTCCTAATGCTCACCCATGACATATTTCATTTACAAGAACTAAGCCAACTTCAAGCTTGAAGGCTGATTAATATAAAAAAGTGAGAGATACGAAGAGTGATTCCACTAGATTCATTTTGTATTTACATATGTTAAAAATAATAAAAAACAGTTTATGGTTGATAAAATTAAACCGAATCATTGCCTATAGTTCATTTGCAAATATTTTGATGCATATTTACAAAACGTTCCAATTTCAAATTTTTTGAATTTTCACATGCTTATTTTATACTTTCAAAAAATTTCAATGCATTTAATTACACGTAGAGCAATACAGTAGGCACCCGCTTAACATTGTTAATTTGTTCTTTAAAACACGAAGTTAAGCAAAAAACATTAAACTTATCGAGATGTGTAATTTTAATGTGAGTGAAATGTATCACAAGATATATTTTTTACAGTATATTGACTGAATGTAGCATTAGCGAATTGTAGTATTAGTACTAGTAGGTTACTTTGTCCACAAAATATTTTAATTATTTTGTATGTTTTCTATTATGCCTATAGCAGTAATAAAATTATCTCTAGTTATTACTGTAATGAGAACAGTAAACAGGCAAGAAGTTATAAATCATTTCAGCAAATGTGCATTGGAGGAATTAGGCTGACAGGTATTGGAATGTGAAAAGACACACTTTACATTTACTTACATATGTTCACCAGTAGAGCAATACTACATAAGAAATTCATATATAATTTGAAATGTGAAAGCCAGACATAGGATAATAAACGAGAAATGAGGATTTCACCTTGTTTTCCAAAAAATAATTTAAATAATTACACTTACCTTCGATGAACTCCCACTACCTGTTGCATTTTCAGTGCCATTGTCGATGAAGGTGGTAACCAATCACAGAATGGATTGGTTGCCACCTTCATCGACAACGCTAAGACTAAGGCTAACGCTAAGGCATTAATATATAATTAAAAAAGTGTTGTCGATGAATTTTTTTCAGAATCTATTAATTAATGTTTGATGTCTATCTTAACAGGGAATACTGTGCTTTCACTTTGGATTGATTTTTAATTGTATATTAACGCCTTAGTGTTAGCATTAGTGACCTTCTCTTTAACATCTGATAATCGATAGCAATGACTGAAAAAGCTGCATCTCCATGAGTATAGATGCTACTGTCTCAGCCATGTCTCAGTGAAGAAGATTTATAACATCTTATTCTGAAAATTTCATTGTCTGACGCGTGGTACAATAGTAGCACACTCTTGCATGAATCTGGAGAGATGTGGGTTCGATTCCCACTGTGTCGGCGATGAATGTTTTTCAGAATCTATTAATTAATCAAAATGTTTATATTTAATTTATATTTCTTATTTTTAATGAGCATTTTTAGGGAACCATTGTTTCCCTTGCTTCCATGGATGCTTTGCCACTATATAATTTCAAAATAAATTACAAAATATATTAGATTTTTGATTTATTTAGTTGTTTGATAGTGGTTG
Source organism: Ryuthela nishihirai (assembly GCA_038380435.1). NCBI lineage: Eukaryota > Metazoa > Arthropoda > Arachnida > Araneae > Heptathelidae > Ryuthela > Ryuthela nishihirai. The sequence continues at coordinate 87,252,864 of JAWZYU010000003.1, read as the reverse complement.
TTAAAATCTGGAAATACAAGGTAGTAAGTAGCAAGTTTAACTGCATGTTTACAAATATATATACATACCGTAGAAATTACTGCTTTTAATATTTATTTTTTGAGGTATGAAGTATTTGAAATACTGTGCTTCAGAAAGCATCAATAGCAATACATTATAAGTTATATATAGCATGTAAACTTTATAGTATATTTGAAGATTGTTCAAGTGTTAATTTTACTAGCTTAAGGAAAGAAGCTGTCAAAAGCCTGAAGGGTACCCTTTTTTGGCCATTTTTACTTGAGGTCTAAATTAGTAATATAGAAGAGCAGACATTTAGAGGAATGCACTCACATCAGGTCTATGAAACTTCTCTTTAAAACATTATATAACTATATTTTAGTTTTACAGTTCATTTGTATAAGAAAGTTATCTGTTTTTCTCTTTCATGCACAAATCACAGTTACTAAACACTTTATAATTGCACAATTATATCTGTAATGCACTCTAGGTACTCCAAAGTATGTGTTCAACCATAGTTTTCCGATGTGCTGGCCATTCTTAATGGGCTATATATACCAAATGAAAGCTTGTTATGGTGTGTGTGTGTGGGGGGGGGGGGTCTTATGCTATAACAAAAATATACCTAAGCATACCTTTGTGGAAAAAATGTTTTACCAATGAGTGAGACTCAAACCACATCTCCCAGTTACATGCCAGGCATTCTAGACCACTAAATTATCACCGACTAGTTCATTTCTCCACTGACAGTAAGTTTTAAAATTTCCCAATTATCTGACCTTGTTGCCAGTGACAACTTTCCAATATTGTTTATCATAGGTGTTAATAGGGATGCCACACATTCTAAAGCGTTATCAACTCTAAAACCCATACAGCCAAAAACGGCTGACATTTGAAATGCGGTAGTCCAAATAGTATTATTCTTTTGTCCTTACTACACTCTACAATTTCCAGATTTCTTGATCTTTAAAGGGTTAAGGCAAGAGTCAGTCAGTATGAAATATAGAGAATTACACGTTGACATAGAATCCAAGAAGTACTTTTGTGGAAAAATGAGTTTCAAATATTGGAAAGTTGCTGTTCCTGATCATGGCACCACTGGTGACCAGGTCAGAAAATTGGGAAGATTTAAAAGTCACAGTCAGTGGAGAAATGAACTAGTTAGTGATAGTTTAGTGGTCTAGAACAACTGGCATGCAATGGACATATGAGATGTGGATTTGTGTCCCACTCATTGGTGAAACTCATTTTTCCACAAAAGTAAATCTTGGATTGTATGTCAACAGGTAATTTTATGTATTTATTATTGATTAATGTTTAAACAGTTGTTTCCCTTTGTCTTTTGAATGTAAGGGCTAAGTGTAATGAGTTGTGTGTAATGAAAGCTTACGAAATGGGGAATGCATAAGCCATCTGAAGTTATACCCATTTCTTCCATTACAAAAGAGGGTGGGAATTTTTTTTTTTTTTGGGAGGGGGGTATTGATTGTAATGAGTTAGGTGTCAAAATAAAAGCTTGTGAAACATAGTGTAATCTGCTGCTTCAGATTATGTTCTCTTTTTACCCTCCCAAAAAGAGAAAGGAAATCTGATGAGAGTTGATTGTAATGAGGTAAAAGTCAGTTGAGTGCTCATGATGTGAAGAGCAATTTAGAAACTATGACAATTTTCCTCTCTAAAGAAGGGGAAAGGTATTTACAGTGATAAAATCCCTGTAAAGTTAATACTAAAAATTATTCTCTACTGTAAATTTCAACAAAACCTGTAATTGAAAAAATGACTATTTTCCTATATGCATGTTAAAAAGGGAAAAGAAAAAAGAAAAAGCCAGTGATGGAATCACTGAATTTATTTTAATTTTAAAATAAGATCATCATCAAGCAGCCATGGGCTATGAAAGTCCAACCAGACCATGCAATTTAGTTCTCCAAGCAAGTCTATCCTGAGCTACATCTACTGCATCTGGCCACTGCACACCAATTCTAACAAGGTCCTGTTTGACATTATCTGCTCACCGCATCCTAGGTCTCCCCTTCTTTCTGAGGCCTTTAGGCACACTGTTCATAACCCTATTCGCCAATCTATAATTATTCATACGGGCAACATGGCCAAACCAACGGAGTCTCTCTCTGCACAATATGCTGCTTAAAGGAGGTTGCAAACTCCTTTGCCTAACCTCATCATTAGTTACAAAATTGAACCACCTAATGCCCAAGATACTGCGTAAGCATCTGGAATCAAAAGCATCTAGTTTCCTCTTATCTTGTTTACAAAGTGTCCAAGTTTCAATACCATAACTAACCCTAGAAAGAACCAAACTATTATACATTCTAATTTTAGTCTTTAGGTTTATACGCCTATTTCTCCACACTCTCCATAGATTCTTAAAAGTCCCGGCAGCAATCCCTATTCGTTTGTTAATCTCATGCCGCACATCACCATTATCTGTTACATAGCTACCAAGATAATTAAACTGTGACACCTGCTCAAGACTGCAACCATTCAGATTAACTGAATCACGGCCTGCCTGACCAATTTTCATCACTTTAGTTTTCTCTCTGTTTATAACCAAACCTACTCTACTACCAGTTTCATCAACAGCTCGAATGAAAGAGTTCATCTCATCAACATCATTTGCCAAAAGGGCTATATCATCAACATAATCTAAATCAGAAAATTTCGTATCTCCAGTCCATTTAAGGCCAAAATCTTTCCCTTGAAGTGAATTTCGCATAACATAATCAATAACCAAGCTAAAGAGAAAAGGAGACAAAATGCACCCTTGTTGAACACCAGAAGTAATGCTAAACCAATTGCTACAAGCCTTACCAACTCTCACACACGACTCAGTGTTATTATAGAAAGCTTTCATCATGTTAACTAACTTGTCAGGTATACCATACGATCTCACAATCAACCACAAATTTTGATGATCAACAGAGTCGAAAACCTTTTTGAAATCAACAAAGCTAGCAACCAAAGGTTTCTGAAACTCTAAACATTTCTCAAGAATGTGCATAAGTGAAAATATCTCCACACATCCCCTACCACTTCTGAATCCACATTGTTCATCACGCAATTGACTGTCAACCAGATTCTTAATTCTATTAAGCACAATCATGCAAAGAACTTTCCCTGGAACAGAGAGTAGGCTGATACCGTTATAGTTATCACAAGAACTGCGATCACCTTTTTTGAAAACAGGGATAACAGTAGCTCTGGTAAAATCCTTAGGAATCATGCCTTTATCATAAAAGATATTCAGAATTTCAGTCATCCAAGTGATAACCGAAACATTCCCAGCTCTAAGCATTTCCGTAGTAATTTCATCTACCCCTGGGGATTTATGTAGTTTAAGTTTAGAAACAGTCAAAATAACTTCAGATTGTGTTATAGGGCCAACATTAAAGCCACCAATGCATCTATCATCATTGCAAACAATGGGAATAGAACTAACCACATTGTTTAGAATATCACTGAAATGCTCAGCCCACCTAGCCATGACAGAATCCTCACATTCTATAACCTTACCTTGTTTATCCTTCAATCCCAGTATACCTGTCCGTTTTCTACCACACAAAACATTAACTATCTGGTACAGCTCTCTGCTGTTGTGCTGTCTAACTGCTTCCTTGGCTTCGTCAGCCAAACCATCAAACCAAAGATTCTTAGCAGCAGCTAACTGATCTTTTACACGTTTATTAAGTTCTCTGTAATGCTTTCTATTAGGACTAGTAGTGTATTGATTAAGAACATTCCTGCAGTTCTTTCTTTCCGAAATAAGCGCAAGTGCCTTATCACTCAGATAATTCTGCCTCTTCTGCTCCTTTTTTCCTAAAAGAGTACTGTTAGTGTCCAAAAAAGCCTGTTTAAAATGATCCCATTCTTCCTCAACTTCAGTAGTAAGCATACCATGACTGTCATAATGACTAAGTAACCCTTCATGGTAAGCTTTGGCTATAACTGGGTGTTTCAGAGCTTAAGTATTAAAAGTAAAATTTTTAACCCAAGCACAACACTTTTTAAGTTTAAGTTGCAACACACTTTTAACAAGGTAACGGTCAGATCCAATTTCAGCTCCCCTATATGCCCTGGTATTCCTAACAGAACTAGCCCATTTTCTGTTAATTAATATATAATCAATCATATTCTTATGCAGCCCATCAGGTGAAACCCATGTGTACTTATGTATGTTACGGTGTTTGTAATAAGTGTTAGTTATTCTGAAACTATTGAGTTTACTTACCAGTAGGAGACGTTGTCCATTGTCATTGCAGCTACCAATACCAAAATGGCCTATCACCCCTCCCCAAAGGTTAGAGTCAGTACCAACTTTGGCATTGAAGTCACCTAGAACAAAGGTACTATCTCCTTTCTTGACAGAATCCAAAATATCTTGAAGTTGTCCATAAAATCTATCCTTCTCATCTTCATCGGTATCCTCAGTGGGGGCATAACAGCAGATAACATTCAGGTCTTTAATGCTTGAATGAAATTTTGCTGTAAGAAACCTTTCATTAATGCACTCATATCCTAGAAGAGCATCAGTAGTATGTCTGCTGAGAAGCAGACCCACACCTTGGTGCTTCTTATTGTCGTCCCTCCCTGAAAAGAGAAATTTAAGGTTATTTTTAAGAATCTGACCTTTATCTCCATCTGGTCTCTTGCAAGCCGAGAATATCTAAATTATAATGGTGGAATTCATGTGTGAGGACATCAAGAGAAAAAGCTCTATGCAGAGTCCTCACATTCCAACTACCTATGGAGAGAAAATGGTTAGTGGATGTTTAAAGAAACTATGTTTGTTGAGAGAGGAAATGCCGACAATATCAAACAGCCCCCTAATCGTAGACATGGGGCAAAGACCCATTCCCCCACCACTAAAGGCTGAAGCCATCTACACTGGAAGACTTCCTCCAATGTAGAATTTGACGATGCCAATAGAAGCAAAGAGTTCAGGTGCCTGCGATGACCTCTGCTCAGGATTATCCACCAGCTGATAAACATATCCTGTGAAACTATTCACTTGGGGCTGTCAACCCACAAACAAACAGAAAACACAGGGAAGATTTTCCCCCCACAGAAGCTCACCAGTGCAGCAAAATCAGGATCCATAATCAAGCTCGGAGCCATATATCTGTCCAATCCAGTGGGTTTATATGGTCAGCACCAGGACCCTGTGTGGTTGACCACTCCTCAGCAGGGTAGAAAAAAAAGAAAAGTAGCCATAGTTGTCCAGATCAATAGGCCACACTAATCTGGTAGCCCTCCCCTTCCATTCACTTCCACAAGAGAGTATCTCCTTTGAAAGGTACTAACGGTCTGCACCACGAGAAGGTGGGGTTGGACATTAGGTACTAGGCCTGGCCGGTTCTATGCATCATCACAGGTTATTGATGCATAGCTCTCCTTCCAGTGTCTACCTAGCTACGATTTACTGCCACAATTGGTTTCTCTTACCAAATGGTAATTTATAATTTGGTAAGATTGATTCATAAGAAGTTGATGTAATTAAATTTTTGTATAACACTTTAGGATGCATATAGGAAGATAAATTTTATTTTTAATTTATATATTTTGTTCAATTATCCATGGCCAAGTGGTTAGCGCCCTTGGCTACAGATCTAAGGGACCTGGGTTCAAACCCCGGGTAAGGCATGAATGTATGTGTCATTTTTCTGCTGAGGTCCTGTCAGACCTCTGTGGCAAGCAGCTGTTTGAGGGGGTATTTATTTTTTGTTTATTTATATATAAGTACATTATGTACTGAAGTTTTTTGAAATTGCGTATATGAAATGTAATTAAAACAAACATACAAGATTTGGTCATTATTCTGATAAATTTTATAGCTGTATTTCTTTTTGGTTTAACATAATAGCCCTCTTCCCCCTACCTCCACCCCAGAAAAAGTATGTAACAAGCAATTTCATGTAAATTTTTAATAATTTTTTTTGTTCAGATACAACATGATTACATTTGCAATCGATGAACATTCTGAACTATTGTGGCAATTACGAATAATTTTAAACACTTAAAATAAAATCTAATTTTTGAGGTTTCTTTTAAAAAAAATTATTTTGTGTATTAGAAAAAAAAATTAAACAATATCAAGTGAGTTAGTTTATAGTTGATTTAATTTTTAAAATGTGCTACAGTTTATTGCTCTCTGTAGTGCACTTCCTAAAATATTTTATGAAAAAACTTCAGATATTAATTTCTTAAATAGAGTTTACTCTCCATATAAAAATAAGTTACTGTGTGATGGGTGTGTTAATTTAAAGGACGAAGCTGCTGCAAATATTTTTCATGATATATTAGCATGATTTTATAGAGCTGAAACAATTCATAGGTGCACAGGTTTTTTGTACAATGTTTGCAAACTGTTCGTAATGATGCTTCCCTGTCTGAACAAGTCTCAACTGTTGTTAACATTCAAGCAGCATATCAGTAATAGGTTTCTCACACATTGGGAAACAAAATAGCCATAAAATGTTTCTGAAATGTTATAATCAATGTTGCCACAACACATTCTGTGTGGACAAGACTTTATTAAGTTAGGCATATAAATACTCAAATACTGCAGTGTTTCTTAAATTTTGTGATTCCTCATTTTTTTTTAGCATTGTATTAAAATTTGTAATTTTAATTTCATATTTAATTCTGCATATTTAGGCAATCACGAAGTTGCTCTTGAAGACAGACCTGTTAATTATAGGCAAGCAACTTTCTCAGAAATAAGATCTTCACAACTAGGTATGTAAAAAATAGTTACATCAGATATAAGTATTTAGATAAGTTGGTGTATTTCGTTTTTCATAATACTTAAAAGCATAATAGCATTTGACAAGCATCATTGCATTAATTCTAGAAAAATCAATAACAATCAATATGTGCAATTCTTTTTATGCCTATTTTGTATGCCTTGCTATCATGCTACATATTTTTATGTTCTTATTGTACATTGAACTTTTTACTACTTTTCACCATTAGTTGAAATTAATATTGATTGATGAAGATAAATAACACTTGGCAAGTGTTATTTATCTTCATCATTAGGATATCATTAGGAAAGTTAGTTCTCAATTTACTATTTCAAGTAGATATTTATAACTAGGGAAACATAAAATATGAACAATAAGGGTAATAGGGAAAAAGTTACGAGTGTAAGAGCCAATAAAGGGAGGAGTTAAATAACAATTTGGTCACAAAATTTGTCATAGGAGTGTTGACAAATTTACTTTAAATACTGTTGATATGTATCAATTATGATCTTGCAAGCAAGGTTATGATCTTGCAAAGCAAATATAAGAAAATATTGAAGATAGCACAAATGACTATGGATTGTAGTGAATACATTAATAACAAAGAAAGTGTTTACACCTTATCCAGAAACAAGCAGAATGATGGGAACTTCAGGAGCAGAACTTATAGTTGGTCTGCGCTGCATTAGTTACAAGATAAACTAAATGATTCTGCTTGTAAAGAGAATAAGCTACCAATGCTTTTGGAAGCTTCTACATTTTATAGAGAATATTAAGATGTAGCATTGTGTTTCCAGAAAGAAATCTGACAAGAGGTGTAGCAAAAGATAAATTAGTATTATTTGTACTTTTCTCTCTATGAAGTAATCATAGAGACACAGTTTCTGCCTTCACTCCTGTGAGCATAAGCCAGGAAATTTCAATAAGAACAATTGTATGAAACCTGAAAATGCATTATGCTTGTAATTAATGGTAACTATAAATAATTAATGGTTCTTTGAATGTTGTGAGACAATTTAATTTTTTTCTCTCATGGTCAGTTTCTATAATTGTCCCAGCTGCTATACATACATGAAAATGTTCGGAACAAGTACTGTTCCACCCATTCTCAAAAAGTTCTCTGTATTCAAAGCAATTCTCTGGATAACACATACATTTAGCAATAGTGATGAGCAGACACTACTAAATCCTAAGAAGAATGCAAATTGTCCAATTTTTTTAACTGGTTTTAAAAAAATGAATTTTTAATTTGTCATTTATGTGTCCATCTGTAGACATATTTTTTTTCGTTTTTAGGGATAAGATAAAAATTCTTTTGGTTTGGATAGGTATTGTTATAAAATTACAATATGCATTTTTTGATTCCCTCAATAGGTTTTTAACCATTCCAGGGTCTATAACCTGAAAAACTGGTGAAAAACCTGAGCCAAGCTATTTATTCACTATGCCCAGCCAAAATAATTGTTGGCAGTTCGTGGTTTTCCCTCCTCGGACCACTTTTTGAAGGTACTAACCACAGCTGATCGTTAGCATCCCACAAGCCTTGCCATCTCGGAAATGCTCTGACCCAGTTTGGCCATTACAATTTGGCCTTTGTCAAATTCACTTAAGTCTATTGCCTTTCCCATCTGAAGAACAAGAATAACACATGATTAACAGAACTCAGTATCAGGTATTATTTATACCTTTTTCATGACCTTCACATGCACTGTCAATTACCTTACTTCAATTTGCATAAAGACATGCTGGTCATAATGTTTCAGCTTTTTAGTGTATAAACTATTCACTATTAAATTATCACAGGAATGAGTAGCGCCATCTATTATCAGGAGTTGGGCAGCCAAGCCACCACATTTTTGATGGTAGTAATATTTGTCCCACGCACATAGTGTTATATAAACTATTCAGTATTAAATTATCACAAGAAAAGTCCTGTACACAAGGAACACTTGAAATAATGAATTAAAAAAAATTGGTTGTCCTGACTGAGATTCAAACCCAGGTCTCTACAAATATTACTACCATCAACAATGTAGTGGCTTTGCTCCCAACTCCTGATAATAGATGGTGCCACTGGTATCTCAACAGGAAGATGTATATGTCAATTAGTTGACAAGCTAGTCAATTCCTCGGTGGTCTAATGGTTAAGACACCCGGCATGCTTTTGGGAGACCTGGGTTCAAATTCCACTCAGAACAATCAATTTTTATCAACTCATTATTTTAAGTGTTTCTTGTCTACAGGACTTTTCCTGTGATAATTTAATACTGAATAGTTTTATTTTAATAGGGACTTTTTTAGAGTTATGTCGTAAAAAAGCATCTAGTAGTGCAATTACAAATTTACATTGGACTGGTTACAAAACTATTTGGATGAGTCCATTTCAAAATTCCAGCCATTTTGGGCTCTTATGAGTTGAACTTTTTAGGGGGAGGGGGAGTAAAATGCTCAGTGTAGTGATAGAAAATGGGGGAGGGAGAGTTATAAGACGCTCAAAATTACCAAGCTTTTTTCTAACATATAACTTAATGTGATATTAAAAAAAATGCAATAAAAAGTTGTAAGTCTACTATTGTCATAACTAGTGATGTATCATAACTTTGAAAGATCCAGGATGATATATATGGGGTGGGGGTGGCTCAGTTGGTAGCGCGCCAGGCTCGTAATCTGTAGTTCCCAGGTTTGAGTCCCAGCTGGGTCAGCGTTGAGATTTATCTCCGTAAAAATTCCCGCCCTGCCCACGGTCAGTAGGGGACACCGATGGGCTTGGAAAGGCCGCTGTCCGTCAGATGGGACGTTAAGCCGTGGACCCGTGTGCGGGAGAGCCATACCCTGTGCACGTTAAAGAACACGCTGGATGGCCTTGACGGGAGGTTACCATCTGTCTCCCAACAGCTGTTCCAGTGGGTCCCCTCCCCCAACCTTCTCTGAGCTTTCGGGGTCCATGTGACCTGGCCATTTAGCCCATGGTGTTCAAAAAAGTGCCGCTCAGAGGTAAAACAACCCAACCCAGGATGATATATAAATCTATGGGAATAAAATCAATAAATTAATAGAAGTAAAAACGAAACAAGTTTTAAGCCAACCATAATCTAACTAGTGATGTAGCATAAACCAGAAGATCGATAATAACATATAAATGTATGGAAAAAAAATCGTAGTATATCTGCAGAAATAAAAATAAAGGTTTAATTATAAAAGTACAAATAAAATACTAACTGAATCGAAATGTTATTAATATTGATGACATTATACATAGCACAACATGTATAATGCAGACACTTGCTACTAATTACTGCTATCTGCAAAGCTTAGACCATGATCTAGTTTATTAGCCATTTTACACAAACAAGTTATGGTTAGATATGGTTTTGGTTTCAGTAGTGGTAGAGCACTGTTGAATGTTGGAATGAATGATAAAAATAATTCTAGTCATATTGAATAAAAGATAGTGGTTTTAAGTCACAGTGCTGATTTAAAATTATTAGAATTTTCTCTATGTCACTGTAATTGTTGGAAAGGCAGGGACAATTGGATAGAAATACTATTTAGGGATTTACCTCGTTTTTGTTTTCTTGCAATGATATCCGACGGGTAGATGAGTCTATTGGCCTGTGGTAGGTAGTTCAGTCCAGATATAAGTACATATGTGTTCTTGATTTTTTTTGTTGTTGTTGTTGTTCCTAGTGGGAATGCTGGTGGTAGTTTGATATCGATTTGGTGCACACATTTAATTAATGTATTTTTAGATTTCCAGCTTATGTCCCAACTTTTTTTGGAAGTGTGAGTACTGTATTTTAATGCATAATTGCTGTGCATTCCGCATTGTTGCTCCAATGCATTGCAAGGCAAAATAGTTGGTTTGTGGCAAGCAAAAGCCAACTATTGTATATTTTTAAGGTGCCTGCCACAAACCAACTATTTTGCTTGGCGATACATTGGAGCAACAATGTGAAATGTGTAGCGATTATGTATTGAAATATAGTACTTGCACTTCAAGAAAAGCTGGGACATAAGCTGGAATTCTAAAAATGCATTAATTAAATGTGTGCACCAGTCAATGTCAAACTACCACCAGCATTCCCACAAAGAGCAACAAAAAAATCAAAAACGTGTGAACTTATATCTGGACTGAACTATACCTACCATAGGACAACTGAATAGACTCACCTACCCATCAGATATCATCGCAAGTTAAAAACCAAGGTAAATCCCTAGATAGTATTTCCATCTAATTGTCTCAACTTTTCCAACAACTACAGTGATATAGAGAAAATTTTAATAACATATTGAATAATTTTGAGACAGAAAAGAGCATAAAGTGGGAAAAAAGTTGCGCACTTCGTAATTGCTTTTAAAAATCCTTTGATTTTAAAAAGAGCAATGTTTGGCTAATTTTCAGGGAAATTTCAAAAATTTATGAAAAAACCAGTTTTTAGTAGTTTAGAACAAACTCTTGAGCTTATAAATCAGGAGGTTGCTTCATTGCAGAAAAATGGAAACAGCAAATCAACATTTTCATATATCAGGTCTAAAAAATGGTGATCAGATGGCTTTAACAAATTTTTTTATATTAATAAAATATTCAGAGTACTATTTTTTAAGCTTGAATTGTGTATTTTAAGTGGCAATTTCTATTTTTAAAAAGTCAAAATTTCTAGTATTGTACTAAAAGCATAGTTTTCCTCCCATTTTGGATTCTGTCAATATGTATAATTGATATTGACCTTGAAAGGGTTAATATCACCCTTTAAAAAGCAAGGCTTTAAACAAATATTGCTAACAACTATTAATGCTAGAAATTTTAAATTTTGGTTTTGGAGTGTGATAAGTCAAGAGGTTTACACTAGCAGCAATGATTTTCCACTTTACCCCTAGAGTGGTGGGAAATGTAACTTGCTGTTTTTTTAAGAGATTTTTGAAATTACTCTCTCAAGCAGCTGCATGCCACAGAGGTCAGACAGGAGCATATCAGTATATCTCCTCTTCATGCAGCAGTCATACTTGGCCAGCAGTTGTTGATGGTGAGGTATCATGCATTGTACTAGTTGCTTAGGTAATGGTTACTGGTGCTAACTCCTAGTAGTTCAACCCTTCAATGTGGACTATAGGATTTTACAAATAAAATTTATTACTAAATTAAATAGGCAATTAAAATATATGTTACCCTGGCAAATATAGATTTTGCTTAATGTGAAGTTACCAGTAACACATTTGTCACATTAGTGGGGGTTCCCTATATAGAAAGATTCAGAATATTTGATCCATATCTTAATGCCTGTCCAATTCAAAAATAACTTTATATATATATTAACACAAAAAGATTGAATGTCTACAGATGACAGGACACAGGTGACAAAATGAAACCAGTGGCTTTTTTCTTTGAATGTGATGACTTTTTATATAACAAAAAATGGTTCAATTGCTAACTACCTATCAGTTATAGTAGTAAATAGAAAACTATTCTTAGTTTTTGAAATATTAAGTTAGAAACATTGTTTAATTATGCTTGTATATCCACATATTTATGTTTTGCTTATAGTAAGAATACATTTAAATATAAGAAGTGCATTACATAATTCATACATTAGCAAACTTTTTATTTCAGAAGCAGGAGATGAAATATTGGCTAAGTATAGGAAAAAATCATCTTGTCTTCTGGATGGATCATCTCTAAAAAACATCACAGATGCAGCAGAACAGGCAAATAGTGTTTCAGATAACATTTTGGTTGATGGAGGATCACAAGTATTTGACCCTATGGAAATGGAGAACTCAGCTTCTTTCTATGATGCCAAAAGGAAACTACGGCTGGTTTTGGGATCAGCAGATTTTCAGACACTGCCATGGTTAAACAGTAATTCAGGAAGGCCAGTTTCAGGAGCAGGGCCAAGATTCCAAGATAATGAACTTGTAGCATTTCTGAAAGTTCTTTTAGCAGAATCTATTAATTTACAACAACGTCCATTGATGGCACATCTACATGAAGCTTTGAGATGTGTTCACATGTTTGATGATGTTGGGTAAGTAGCAATATATTTTCACATTTATTATCTGCAATATTTGTACGTTTAATATTTACCATATTTTTCAATAAATTTGTACTTATTAACCCTTAGGAGGTCTGAAAACTGAATTATACCAGGTAAATCTTTTTTTTCCAAATATGCTCAGTCAGAAATTAACTTCAGAATTTTTTTTTGCCAAATAACTAAAATAAATTATGTCATATTGGGGGTTGCGAGTTGTTTTACCTCTTGGAGGTACATTTTTGCATAGAATGGGCTAAATGGCCAGGTTACAAGGACCACCAAGGGCTCAGAGAAGGTTGAGGGAACTGGTTTCTTGGGCAGCTGTCAAGAGTTCTGATGAAAGCCTCCCATTAAAGACATCAAGTATGTTCTTTAACTCTTCCAGGGTCTAACCCGTAGTATACATATGGAGAATCATAATTGCGAGTGTCGATGACGTATGCATGTGGTCTTAGTACAACAAAAATATATCAATTTTTTTAAAATAAAAATTGGTTGTAATTTTTTTATATATATATATTCTATAAAAATATATAATTCAGGCTTCAAAAATAATATTTTTTAATTTGATGCATATTTTACTAAACTACAATATAAATAATTTTATAAAGCCATCTGATTGCCATTTTTTAGAAGCACTAAACGCTATTGCCGATTTGCTTGTTAACGTTCTTATTTGCTGAAGCAACCTTCTGATTTAAGCTCAGAAGTTTGATTTGAGCTATTATCAACAAATTATTCCTTAAATTTTCTAAAATCTAAAAATTAATAAAAAAAACTGCTATTTTTAAAAACCGTATTTTTTGGAAGTAATTACAAAATACGTACTGCCATTTTTTTTCCCCGTTTCACACTCTTTTCTGTCAGAAACCTAGTCAGTATTCCCAAATTATTTTTATCATTTTTCCCAGCATTCTCTGCATCTTTCCCACCTTCAAATCGAAACTAAAAGTAAACACGTCCTTCTTAGAAATTCTGGTTGCACCTGCATATAACTAGTTATGCTTCACTGAGGCAAACAAGACGCAGATGGCTGATGCAATCTCCGTTACTTGTGCTATGTGTTGTTTACAGTTTTGATCTAGAATATTGGATACTCTTTGTCAAGTTAATATTTTTTTTTTATATTTAAACCTTAGTTAGTTTTCGTTTCAGTAGATTTATTTTCAGAAATTAGCGATCTTTTGGCCGGTTGATAAGTATTGATTTTTTCATAGTTATGTTATATCATATGGCAGGCCTACAACTTGTGGCTGTGGATATTTTAACATCACATTAGCTATATGCTAACTTTTATTATTTATTACTTTTCCAGTAAAACTTTGATAATAGTATCATTTTCTGAAAATAAATGAGGTCTTGGATATTGAAAGCAAATTCATTTCTGTATATTTACTTCCGTTAGTTAGTGATCTTCAATCGACTGTTTTTATCAATATTTCCGGGTTGTGCTAGATAGGAGACCGGCTTAAAAGTTGTTGCAGATATTTTATTTAACATTCCATTAGGTTATATGTAATTTTTGCTTTATTATTTCTTGTTTTTTTAGTAAAAAAAAAAAAACTTTTAGCTTGTACCGTTTCCTGAAATTGAATGTCTTGGATACAGAAGCAAAATAGACTTCCTTGCTAAGGAAATCAGCCATCATTTGGGAGTGCAATTTCGGGAAGGGCTTTCCTTGGTGCACAAACCTTTCTGCACTTAGCCAAGATCGCCAAACTTCAACCCCCCCCCCCCCCCCAAAAAAAAAAAAAAATTCATAATGTTAAGTAAAAAAAACAGCCAAGGAAGTTTTTTTTCTATTTCATAACCAGTTCAGAAAGTCCCATGAATGCACTGGCTGTGTTTAAAATATACGATATTGAAAAGAATCATTAAAAGAAATAAAAGTCATATTTCAGGTTGAATATTATATTATTCAGGAGGAAATTTCCTGTCAATAAATATATAATTTAACTATTTTTATTCAGCAGGTTTTCCAAAATGAAGCGTTAATTGTATAGTGCAATCTTTTTTTCACCATATCACATTGAAAAAGGCTTATTAAAATCAATATGCTTGCAAATTTATTTATATTATTTATTTTCATAAAATTCGTAATTAAATTCTGTTTAATTTGGTATATAACATGACCTATTTCCATTGATTGGTTATTATATTTTTTAAATTCTAAAGTTGACTTGTTTATTTGACTCAGCACAATTGGCTCAAAACCTGGAATTTTCTCTAAGTATGGTACCGAGAAAAAAATTACAAAACCAGAAAAATATTTACTTAAAACCAAAAAAATTTTTTTTGTTATTCAGAAATATATAGTCATTCTATTCATGTGCATTGTAATCATTTTCGTCTATTAGTTTTTTTAAATAAATTTTTATTTGTGTTGCCAGAAGCATTTTTTTACTACATGACTCTAAAAAAGTCCTATTAAAATAAAGCATATGGCCTTTTTTGCTAAATATTATAATTTCAGAAAATCCAGAATGAAAAGTGAAAATCCAGAATGAAAATTGATTTGGCATACAACATGCCATAATTCCTTTCATTAGCTATTTGGCAAAAAAGTTGTAAAGTTAAAATTTTTTTTGGCTGAGTATAGGCAGAAAATAGCTTGGCCCCTGGATAGAAACCTGTTTTTCAGCCTGGGCCCTGGAAGGGTTAATGTGCACAGAATATGGCTCTTCTGCCCATGACTCTAAATCCTCTCTGATGAATGGATGGTGGCCTTTCCAAGCCCCATCATCAGTCAAAAAGGGTTTCCCCTTTCTGACTGAGTTCAGAGGTTTAGCTGAGATAAATTTCGAAGCTGGCCCAGGTGTAACTCAAACCTGGGAACTGCAGATTAGGAGCCTGGTGCACTATCGACGGTTGCAGCATGTAATATACCAAATTAATCAGCATTCAGTTCTGGATTTCATCAATATATACATGCATACATACAAAATCCTCATGCAGCAATGTGCTATGGAGATTCAACCAGACTGTATAATTTTCCTCTCCAGACTTGTCTGTTCTGAGCTACTGCTGCTGCATTTGGCCACTCTAGGCCAATTCTAGCAAGGTCCTGTTAGACATTGTCAGCCCATCGCTTCCTAGGTCTCCCCCTTTTTCTGAAACCCTTAGGCACACTGTTCATAATCCTGTTTGCCGATCTGCAGCTATACATAGAGGCAACATGGCCAAACCAATGCAGTCTCTCTCTCTCTGCACAGTGTGATGCTCAAAGGAGGTTGATGACTCCTTCTAACCTCATCATTATTTGCAAAGTTAGACCACTTAATTAATGCCCAAGATATTGCATAAGCATCTAGAATCAAAGGCATCAAGTTTTTGTTATCCTGCTTATAAAGGGTGTATGTTTCATTACCATAATTAACCTTAGAAAGAACCAAACTATTATACAGCCTAATTTTAGTCTTTAGGTGTACATGCCTATTTTTTCACACTCACCATAGATTCTTAAAAATCCCAGCAGCAATCCCTATTTTTCTATTTATCTCATGCCACACCTCACTAGTATCTGTTACATAGCTCCCAAAATAATTAAACTGAGACATTTACTCAAGAATGCAGTCATTCAAAGCAACTGAAGCACTATCTGCTTGACCAGTTTTAATCACTACTTTTTTCTCTGTTTATCACCAAACCTACTCTATTACCATCCTCACGAACAGCCCTAATGAAAGAATTCATCTCATCAACATCATTAACCAACAGCGCCAAATCATCTGCATAATCTAAATCAGAAATTTTTAAATCTCTATACCATTTAAGGCCAAAATCTTTCCCTTGCAAAGAATTTTGCATAACATAATCAATAACCAAACAAAACAGAAAAGGGGACAAAATGCACCCTTGTCTAACTTCACTAGCAATGCTAAACCAATCACTGAAAGACGTACCAACTCTCACACACAACTCAGTATTATTATAGAGAGCTTTCATTACACTTACTAACTTATCAGGTATTTCATATGATCTAACAACCAACCACAAATTATGTCAATCAACAGAGTCAAAAGTCTTTTTGAAATCTATAAAGCTAGTAACCACAGGTTTCTGAAACTCTAAACATTTCTCAAGAATCTGCCTAAGTGAAAATATTTTATCTATACATCCCCTACCACTTCTGAATCCACACTGTTCATCACGCAGTTGTCCATCAACCGAATTCTTAATTCTATTAAGTACAATCAAGTAAAGAACTTTAACTGGAACAGAAAGTAAACTAATTCCCCTATAATTATCAGAAGAACTGCGATTTACCTTCTTTAAAAATTGGGACAATGATAGCTCTAGTGATATCCTTAGGAACAATAACCTTTATCATAAAAAATATTCAAAATTTCAGTCAGCCATGTGACAACACAAATGTTTCCTGCTCTAAGCATTTCAGTGGCGATTTTGTCCATCCCTAGGGATTTATGCAGTTTTAATTTAGAGATAGGCAAAGTGATTTTGGAATGTGATATAGGGCCATCATTAAAGCCAGTAATTCATCTATCCTTGTTACAAACAATGGGAGTAGAAATAATCACATTATTTGGAACTTGTCTGAAATGCTCAGCTCACCTAGACATCACAGAATCCTTACCTTCAACCACCTTGCCATGTTTATCCCTTAATCCCTGTGTACCTGTTTGTTTCCATCTGCATAAAACATTAATAATCTGGTACAACCCCCTGCTGTTGTGCTGTCTAACTGCTTCCTCAGCTTTGTCAGCCAAGCTATCAAGCCAAAGATTCTTATTAGCTATTAACTGATCCTTTAACCTCTATTAAGCTCATTGTAATGCCTTCTGTTAGGACTAGTAGGGTGTTGATTCATATTAATCCTGCACTTCCTTCTTTCAGAAATAAGTTCCATAGCCTTATCACTCAAATAATTTTGTTTACTCTGTTCCCTTTTACCCAAAAGAGTACTGTTAGTTTCAAGAAAAGCCTGTTTAAACTGATCCCATTTTTTCTCAACTTCAGCAGTAACCAAACCACGATTGTCATAATGACTAAGCATTATGACAATCGTACAAAAACATACCATGATTGTCATAATGACTATCATGGTATGTTTTGGCTATATCTGGATCTTTAAGGCATTCAGTGTTGTAGCTAATTTTTTTTAACTTTAGCACAATATTTCTTAAGTATCAGCTGCAAAACACTTTTGACCAGGTAATGGTGAGACCCAATTTTGGCTCCCCTGTATGATCTGGTATTCCTAATTGAACTAGCCCATTTGCTGTTAATTAAAATATAATCTTATTCCTGTGCAACCCATCAGGTGAAACCCATGTATATTTATAAATGTCACAGTGTTTGTAATATGTGTTAGTTATTCGCAAACGTTTAGTTTAATTACATGTAGGAGATGTTCCCCATTGCCATTAGAACAACCAATCCCAAAGGGACCTAAAACTCCTGTCCAAAGATTAGAGTCAGTTACCAACTTTAGCATTTAAGTCACCTAGCACAAGAGAAATATCTCCTTTCTTCACATAATTTAAAATATCCTGAAGCTGGCTGAAAACGTATCCTTTTCGTTTTCATCAGAATATTCTGTTGGGCATAACAACAGATGACATTCAAAGTCTTTAATTTTTGTTTTAAATTTTGCAGTAATAAATCTTTCATTAATGCAGTCATATCCAAGAAGAGCATCACTGGTGTGTCTGCTGAAGCAAACCTACACCTAAGGAATGCTTTCCAATCTCCCTTCCTGAAAAGAGAAATTTAAAGTTATTTTTAAGTATCTCACCTTTACCTATCTACTGGGCTCTTGCAAGCCTGGAATATCTAGGTTATAATGCTGGAATTTCTGCTTGAAGACATCAAGAAAATAATCTCAATATATCATCTTTATGTTCCACATACCTACAGAGAAAAAAATGATCAGTAAAATTTTTAAAGAAACTAAGTTTATTGAGAGAGGTAGGGCTAACAATATCAAACATCCCCCTGATCACAGGCATTGGGCAAAGAACTGTCCCTTCTCAGCTAAAGGTTGAAGTCACTGATGCTGGTAGGAATTTCAGGCACCACCTTTTCAAGTGGACGTTTTCAAGAGCCATATAGCCTGCCTGAGACACATTACTCCAGTTTAGGATTGTCAATTCCCAACTAGCTAAGTGAGGGTTCAGGTACCTGTGATGGCCTCTGATCAGGATAATCCACCAGCTGATATAAGGTATCCTGTGCCTCTGTTCATTTAGGGCTGGCAACCCACAAGCAAACAGAAAACACAGTGGTAGATTCTCCCTCAAAAGATACCCACCAGTGCAGCATGTCCAGGATCCATAATCAAGCTCAAATCCATATATCAGTCCAGTCTAGTTGGTATAAATGGTCAGCACCATGACCCTGTGAAGTTGACCACTCCTCAGCAAGGTGGGGGCGGGAGTGCCTCATTCGGTAGCATGCCAGGCTCGTAATCTGCTGTTCCCAGGTTCGAGTTCCAGTTGGTTCAGCATTGAGACTTATCTCTGCAAAACTCCCCACCCTGCCCATGGTCAGTAGGGGACACCGATGGGCTTGGAAAGGCTGCCATCCGTCGGATAGGACATTAAGCCGTGGCCCCGTGTGTGGGAGAGCCATACCCTGTGCACATTAAAGAACACACTGCATGGCCTTGATGGGAGGCCAACGGCTGTTCCAGTGGGTCCCCTCCCCCAACCTTCTCTGAGCCTTCGGGGTCCTTGTGACCTGGCCATTTAGCCCATGATATGCAAAGAAGTGCCGTTCAGAGGTAAAACAACCCACCTCAGCAGGGTGAGAAAAAAAGGTGTCCATAGATGAGCAGATCAGTAACACTGAGCTGGCAACTTTCCCCTTCCATTCCCTTTCAAAAGAGGATATCTCTTTTGCACCACGAGAAGATGGGGTCAGACATTATGTGCTAGACCTGGCTGGTGCTGTGCATCTTCACTAGGGATTGGTACACAGCTCTCTGTCTAGTTTATGCCTAGCTAACTTTTACAGAATATGTAACTAAAATAAAAAGTTTCATTTAATAAGCCTTTTTTTATAGTCATGTAGTTAAAAATGCATCTAGCAGTCAAGCTAAATATTTACATATTAAAAAAAAACAAATAGACCAAAATAATTATAATGCATATTAATAGAAAGACTGCTTATTTCTGAATAACAGAAAAATAATTTTTTTATTTCGAGCAAGAAATTAATTTTTTTCTGTGATATTTTTTTCACTGATATATACTTCAAGAAATGTCAAGACTTTTTGTTAACTGTTTTCACAGTCAAAAGAGTCAGTTTCAGTTTTGCCAAATTAACAGTTTGACAGAGATAGGTCATGCTCTATACCAAAAAAAATGCATTTAATTGTAGTTAAGAACTAGCATAAATTCAAAGAAAGGTAATAATATTTTATGTTTTTTTTAATTTTCAAAGTTTCACTGTATTTTTTGCATTTTAGCTTTAGTAAAATTTTTTAATTAATTTTGCTGTATTTCTTTAAGTACTTCATTACTTTATTGCATTCACTTTTAATTATTTTTTAATATAAATACTTCATAGTATTTCTATCTTTATATACACAATAATATTGAAATATTGGATGTTACCATGATGTTTCTGCAAGATGCAGAAAGTATATATCTAAAAATGTCTGGTATTGATATTTAAAATAATTTAAAATTCTCTGTCATTGAGCAATAAAATTTTTAAGTTTATCCTTCAAATTATATGCATGTTAAAAGGTTTTAGGAGAAAACTCAGAAGCTTTTTGGAGCAAGGACAGCATTCTGTCTTCAGTGAAGTGACATTATGTGGTGATATTAAGGCTGTTTAGAGTTTTTTCTACGTGTTGTGAAGGGCTATACCAATGTCACGGTTGCAGGTAGGGATGGGTGAGGTCATTATTTCAATAGCCTCATGGACTATGGTTCTGTAGAAAGTGGATGCCGTGCAAGCAGTGTGGTGTGCTCCCTGTCTATTGTTGCTGCATGTGGCAGATGTAGCGCTGTCCTTGCTCTGAAAAGCTTCTGAGTTTTCTCCTAAAAACTTTTAACATGCAAATAGTTTGAAGGATAAACTTTCAAATTTTATTGCTCAATGACAGAATTTTAAGTTACTTTTAATTTCTATCTTTACTTTAAATCTTTCACTTGTTTTATTTTTCTCTAAATTTTTGGGTCATTCATTCAAATAGCGCATAAGTGTGCATTTTTTTGCCAATTGACAAATTCTAAGACTAAGTAAAGTTGTAAAAATTTATTTTGGTTTAAAAACAAGTAATTTAAATAAAACCTGAAATGTATATAAAAATGATATATAAAATATATATATATAATAAAATGGAATAAACAGCTGTAAAAAATTGAATGAATGTACTTTAAAGCAATTAAAATTTATTTTTATCTTGAAACTGAACTATTCCAGATTACTTTGCATTAGACACTGCAATGAAATATTAAATTTTGAAACAATGCCAAAAGCTTCATTTGAAATTACAAATTTTGAATGCTAGTTGTGAAACTACTTCAATTTAGTTTAAAATAGTACTAAAATAAGTCCTCTCCTTTAAAAATTTAATTTTTCTTTATAATATCTCCTAAGGTAGCTACCATTTGAATTAATGTATATTGAATAATTTTATTCATTTTCATTAAATATTCAAATTAATTATATTTTCAAATTCCACTATGCATTTGAGGAGCAATACAAAAAGTCAATTCTTACTCAACACTTGGCAATATCAATAACGATGCACAATCAAGTACCATAGTAAACTATACACTAAAAACAAAAGCTGTTGTTGCTATTATGTTCTAATCGTGTGCTAAAAAAGAAAGAGTTATGTTTTCCTTTTATAAAATATATCTTATAAATGATAAAAAATAATTTAGAAACATTGAAATAGTTTTAAATGGCAAAATATGCCAAAATGGGTTTCTTAAATGACAGTTTGAAGATGGTTTGTTACTTTCTGACCATTAAGTTAAGAAATAAATTGAAAAAAAAAAGTTAGCTTTATTTAGGAGCTTTGAAATATTTATTTAATATATATGTATAAATAAAATAGTTAACTCAAAAATAGTAAACTCAAAAATTATATATAAAAGAATATAAATTTATTTTGTTGTACCAAGTGCACAATTTAGTGTTCATAGCTATATATGCAGTCTTAATTTAGCCACCAAAAGACTGCACTCTCAGAGCAAATATTTTTCTCTTAGCCTGAAGTTCCCATATCCTAATTTGGAGATATTACTGTGTAGGTTGTTTCATTCATTCTAAATTCTAAATCTGATTTTAAAACTTGTAGTTTTCGAATTTGAAAAAGCCTCTTCACAAAAAAATTGGGGAGTAACTTCTCTGAAATTATAAGAGTTAGATCGCCAAATTTAGTTTGCTATTTGTTTCATTTTATCATAACTTACAGAATTTGGCCCCCAACCCTATCTTCCTAAAAAATGGAGAAATGCGTAAATGATTTTTAAGTTTAATGAGTAATGTCTCAAATGAAAGCTTCTGACTTGGGAAATATGACATGAGGCTACCTCAAATTATGTCCCTCCTTTCTTCTCCTCCACTCCTCCTCTCCAAAAGGCACCCAAAATGTTTTTTTTTTCAGTGACAGATTAAGGTATCTGAAGTACCCAAATACAATAGGTTTAGGAATTCCCAACTATTTTCAAGGGGGTACTCACTCTACAAAAAATTTTACAACTTAGGAATGGAAAAAGTTTATGTAGTGTATGTAACAAAAATTACATTATATTTAGAAATTTATTCACGAATATGCTGTAGTAAATATTTAAAACATTAAACAATAAGGTTTCTTGGGATCAGGCCTCAAAAGTGCTTTGCATATTATAACCCAGTTATAGGTTTTACCTTACGATTACCCATATTTCTATACTACTTATCTACGTGACTCTTTTTCACATAAGAGAGACTAGAAAGATATAGAATAAGACATATTTACCATTTCGCTGGTACAATTGCACTTTGCAACATTTGCAGAAGGTCGTTAAGTATGCTACCAGTCCGGTTTGATGAAGTATTCATACAGTTGTTATTAAGTTGGTATATTTGCTGTGAGAATGACCTGACTCTTTCGTCCGTTCTTGATGTTTTATTCTGTACTGGTTCTTGTTGCACCGGTTCCTTGTTATCGTTGATAAAGTCCACAGCTATTGCTTATTATAACCAACTGTTGATTCTATATGCTTGCTGGGTGTAGCAATCAGTTCTTTTGCTGCTGTTAGCACATCTCCAAGATTTGAGTAGATATTAATTTTGCTCCCCTTTAAACCACTACAACTTTAATGTTAAAACTTTAAACAATGTTTTTGACGAAAACATTTAAAAAACCTTGCGAACCTCCCAGGTTCTTGGTACTCCTCACTACGCGTTTCGCCACGATCTCGTCTATACGTGGCTTCATCAGGTAGGCGCAGTGGTAGAAATGTTGTAGCATTTATAGCTAGCCTCGCCCTAATCTTGTCTACTATGGTTTACATATTTCGCGCGCATTACGTGACGGGCTCTGCAACAGGAGATTCCATGCCGATGGAAGGGGTGGGATCTCGGTGTTGCAGATCACGTCACGGTGTTTGTATATATTTATTGCTTCGGTGTATTGTAATTGGAATTTGGATTTTGGGGCCAATCCCGCTTTATACTTAATTTTATTAACTTTAATATTGTTTTCAAGTATTGCTTTCGAAAATGCTGTTGTAGGATTCTTGTTATTTATATCTGTAAGGTGTTCGTTCATTCGTACCTTGTACTGCCTGTATGTTTTTCCCATGTATTTGTTTTTACCTTCTAGTTTATTTTCTGGATCAGGAATTTCTATTTCATAAACTCCCCCCGTTGGTGGTTTTTTGGTCTCTGTCGTTAATTAAGTTTTTAATAGAATGTGTAACAGTAGTGGGTAATGTATAATTGTATTTTCTTAATGTATTTTGTAATGTTCTTGTTATTGTTTTTATGTACGGAAAGCTTCTAACATATTGTTTTTTATTTTCAATTTGCTGCGGATTTGGTTGAGTATCTCTTTTCACAATATATTTGGCCTCAGTATCCCATTTTTGTAGCAATTTTCGTGGGTATCCTATATCTTGTACTGTTTTATAAATATATTGTAACTCCTCATGCAATGTTTTATATTGTGAGCAATATCGATATGCTCTGATAAAGTGTGAGATTATGCTGGCTTTCTTATATTTCATTGGATGAGCTGAGTCTATTGATATATAACTAGGAATATTAGTTGGTTTTCGGTATACTGTACTTTCACAATAGTTTGGTTTTCTAATTAATTTTATATCTAGGTAAGCTAATTCGGCTTTTGTTTCAGATTCTATGGTAACTTTTATGGTGGGTAATATACTATTAAAAATTTTAACAAATTCGTTTAGTTTTTCAGTAGAATATGGCCGTAGTATAAATATATCATCTACGTATCATATGTAAAGGTCAGGTTTTAAATTACTCCTAGATAGGGCGGTTTCTTCAACATGTCGCATAATGACATCAGCCATGAGTCCAGACATAGGGGAGCCCATCGGGACGCCCTCGGTCTGGAACCATGTTTGTCCTCCGATATCAAAATAGTTGGAAGTGATCGCAAGGTCAAGGGCATCGTGCATGGCAAAGTAATTCGGGTGGGATTATTCTATATCTTTCTAGTCGCTCTTATGTGAAAAAGAGCTATGTAGATAAGTAGTATAGAAATATGGGTAATCATAAGGTAAAACCTATAACTGGGTTGTAATATGTAAAGCACTCTCTCACTTTTGAGGCCTGCCCCCAAGAAACCTTATTGTTTAATGTTTTAAATATTTACTACAGCATATTCGTGAATAAATTTCTATTACCATTTTAGCTGTGTGATATCTTAATTTAATATACATAGCGCATGAGTCGTTTAAAGCGCAATATGGAAGCCAAAAGATTTATGAAAAGCCGCTTCGCCCTAAATAACTTGTTGCTGCGGTTAAATTTTCTAGTCCAGTGTAAAAAATATGATGTGATCCCAAATTCAATAGGTATAGGAAAAACAAAATTTGAAAAAAATCTACACTATATCTTACGGAAAGCAGAAACCAAAATATTAAAGAAAACGATTAGAGAAACGCGGAAAAATATTCGACAACACGAAGAGCAGACATACAGGAGTTATTTAAAATTAAAAGTTAATAACTTAAATCAATTTATGGGTAAAGTAACATATAGATTAGAACAAGAAACTAAAAGGATTCAGAAAATACATAAAAAGAAAATAAATAACCTAATACATAGCCAAAAACAAACTCAAAATCTTATAGAACAAAAGGGAAATTATATAAACTTATCTAGAGTAAAATTAAGTAAGGAACAAGATGCTATCTTGCAAAAAGGAGCAAAATACACATTTGAAAATAATAACATTAATATTGAACAATTAATACCTCAAATCGAACAAACATTATGTAAAATACCACAAAAATTTAAAGATAAGGAACGATTTAAGATGTACAGATCCATTCAAAAAATAAAAAATAACAATAAAAGGAATCCAAATATAAAACTAATACAAGATCTTAAAAAGAATAAAGATATTAAAATTGTTATGGCAGATAAAACAAATCAAATAGTAATCATAGATAAAGAACATTATGATAAAAAAGTAACCGAAACGCTGCAAGAATTAAAATGTCAACCAGTTAAGAACAACCCCATACCAAAAATTATCACAAAATTAGGTAACATAAAAAAGATCCCTTCATACCAGAGGAAATAGCGAAGCAATGCATTGTACCAATATACCCAGATATACCACAAATGTTTGTGAAAATGAAATTACATAAAAAGGAAAAACCTTTCAGACCATTAGTTAATAAAAGAAACTCTCCAACCTATAATTTAGAAATAGCACTATTCAAATACTTTAAACAATATTTCCCACCCACAAAAAATATAGTAACATCATGCCAGGAAGCCTTACATCGAATACAGAATACCCCCATATCACCCAATGTTACGATGCATTCGCTGGACGTCATATCGCTCTATCCCAATACTCCTATATTGGATGCGGCTATGCGACTAAAAGCAGAATGGCTTCGTGTGGCAAAACCATCCCGCCGGCATTACTTTGCCATGCACGATGCACTTGACCTTGCGATCACTTCCAACTATTTTGATATCGGAGGACAAACATGGCTCCAGACCGAGGGCATCCCAATGGGCTCCCCTCTGTCTGGACTCATGGCTGATGTCGTTATGCGACATGTTGAAGAAACCGCCCTATCTAGGAGTAATTTAAAACCTGACCTTTACATACGATACGTAGATGATATATTTATACTATGGCCATATCCTACTGAAAAACTAAACGAATTTGTTAAAATTTTTAATAGTATATTACCCACCATAAAAGTTACCATAGAATCTGAAACAAAAGCCGAATTAGCTTACCTAGATATAAAATTAATTAGAAAACCAAACTATTGTGAAAGTAACAGTATACCAAAAACCAACTAATATTCCTAGTTATATATCAATAGACTCAGCTCATCCAATGAAATATAAGAAAGCCAGCATAATCTCACACTTTATCAGAGCATATCGATATTGCTCACAATATAAAACATTGCATGAGGAGTTACAATATATTTATAAAACAGTACAAGACATAGGATACCCATGAAAATTGCTACAAAAATGGGATACTGAGGCCAAATATATTGTGAAAAGAGATACTCAACCAAATCCGCAGCAAATTGAAAATAACTCACATTACAAGCTTTCATTTGACATACAGTTATGACTGAGCCCTCCCTGTTTAATTTACTTCTTCTAGTGCCAGACATATTTTTGCTAGTACATATTTTCAATTTGCTGCGGATTTGGTTGAGTATCTCTTTTCACAATATATTTGGCCTCAGTATCCCATTTTTGTAGCAATTTTCATGGGTATCCTATGTCTTGTACTGTTTTATAAATATATTGTAACTCCTCATGCAATGTTTTATATTGTGAGCATTGCAATTAGAAGCTTTCCGTACATAAAAACAATAACAAGAACATTAGAAAATACATTAAGAAAATACAATTATGCATTACCCACTACTGTTACACATTCTATTAAAAACTTAATTATAAACAACAGAGACCAAAAACCACCAACGGGGGGAGTTTATGAAATAAATTCCTGATCCAGAAAATAAACTAGAAGGTAAAAACAAATGCATAGGATAAACATACGGGCAGTACGAGGTACGAATGAACGAACTCCTTACAGATATAAATAATAAGAATCCTACAACAGCATTTTCGAAAACAAGACTTGAAAACAATATTAAAGTTAATAAAATTAAGTATAAAGCGGGATTGGCCCCAAAATCGAAATTCCAATTGCAATACACCGAAGCAATAAATATATACAAACACCGTGACGTGATCTGCAACACCGAGATCCCACCCCTTCCATCGGCATGGAATCTCCTGTTGCAGAGCCCGTCATGTAATGCGCGCGAAATATGTAAACCATAGTAGACAAGATTAGGGCGAGGCTAGCTATAAATGCTACACATTTCTACCACTGCGCCTGCCTGATGAAGCCACGTATAGATGAGATCGTGGCGAAACGCGTAGTGAGGAGTACCAAGAACCTGGGAGGTTCGCAAGGTTTTTTAAATGTTTTCGTCAAAAACATTGTTTAAAGTTTTAACATTAAAGTTGTAGTGGTTTAAAGGGGAGCAAAATTAATATCTACTCAAATCTTGGAGATGTGCTAACAGCAGCAAAAGAACTGATTGCTACACCCAGCAAGCATATAGAATCAACAGTTGGTTATAATAAGCAATAGCTGTGGACTTTATCAACGATAACCAGGTCCCTTAGATCAGTAGCCAAGCACGCTAACCACTCGACCATGGAACAGCGAATATAAACTTAAGAAACATAATTAAAAAATAATAAAATTCAGCAGGGGGGGGGAGTTAAAAACCCTTGCCAAAATTGTCCTCCCACAGGAGGACTGATTTCTGTGCCAAAGAAGTTTTTTTTTTTCGTATCCAAGACTTCATTCATTTTCAGAAAAAGATACAAGATCAATATTTTTGTTTACTGGAAAACCAAGAAATGATAAAAGAAAAAAGTTACATAAACCTAATGCATTGTTAAATAAAATATCCACAGCAATAGGCTGTAAGCTGGCCATCCAATGTAGCATAACTCTGAAAAATTGATAATTATCAATCGACTGAAACATTTGACTTATGGAAATAAAGTATGAAGGGAGTGTATATCCTACTTGATTTAAATTATCTCACACAATGTAAGCAATAAACACTTAGCAGACAGCTCCCCCACTGTTGCATGTGTGTGAGAAAGCAATTTAAACACCTGCTACTTCCTCCTTATATTGTGATGCTGTGCACTGAGCCACATGAAAACTTTGTTTTTAATTACAGTTTCGATCTGAAGGGCAGTAAAGACGCATAGAATGCTAGGATAAACGATAAAAATAAGTTTAGGAATACTGAAATAGATTTATGGCAGAAAAGAGTGTAAAAGATGGTGGCATATACTTTGTAATTACTTCCAAAATCTGCCGTTTTTAAAAATAGTTTTTTTTTTATTAATTTTCAGGAGATTTTCAAAACTTATGGAAATTTTTTTAATAATGGTTAAAATCAAACTAGTGAGCTTAAATCAGGTGATTACTTCAATACAGAGTAACTTTAACAAACAAATCAACAATACCAAATTTTCTTCTGAAATATGGCAATCAGATGGCTTTAGCAAATTGTTTATATTGTAGTTTAATAAAATATGCAAGAAATGAAAAAATAAAATATTATTTTTGAAGCTTGAATTATGCATTTTTAAAAGATATGTAAGAAAATTTTCAATCGGCAATAAAAAATAAATAAATGGGGGTTATATATCAATGCAAGTATATTTTTTAAATTTTTATTTTATATATTTTATTTTGTTGTAACTTCACAGGGAACTGTATCACTAAAAACACCAATCTCCTGCTTCAGAGGAAAATATCACTTCATTCCCTATGTTACTCAGCCTGTATCAAGCTGTCATTTTGACACATAATTTATAAAGATCAACTAAAGACCAAATTTTAGGATGAACACTGAAAACATTGTTGCATTGTTGAAGATTAGTGTTGGTTTAACATATAACATTGTTAGTGAGGAGCATTATTCCTCAGCATTTAACACATGAACAGAAGGAATGAGTTAATGCAAGTTTTGCATTCCAAGTATGAGTGGGAATGAGAGATGCCTTCTTAGAATATATACTAACTGGTGATGAATCCTGGGTGTGCTAATTCTTACCAGAAAGCAAAGTGTGGCACCATACAAACTTACTCAAATGAAAAAGTCTGTTGTCCAAGCATCAGCAAGAAAAGTCTTACTCACCGTATTCTAGGATAATAAACGATTATTTTCGAATACTACATGGAGAGACCATGACAAGTACAAATTACTGTAAAGCCAGCAATTCAGGAAAAACATTATGGTTTATCTTCAGCTGTGTACCTGCAGCATTATAATGTTCTCTTTTGCCCAGAATTTTCTACACTGGAGTAGATACAGGAGATAAGGTTTTAGGTGTTACCTCACCCACCATATTCACTAGACTTAGGGTTGAATGATTACCACCTTTTTCGGCCACTGAAAGATGCACTAAGACTTTATTTCTTGTTGGATGACGAATCGAAACAGTAATACATGAGTGGATCTACTTCCAACCACAAAACTTCTCTCAAGGACTCTAATCATCATTTCATCATTCACAAAGGTGTATCGAATGCAATGGAGACTACAGTGAAGACTGGCATGCACATTTTCTTTTTCATTATTCACTTTTGGAATTTTCACCTTTAATGATCTTTGTAGATCAGTGGTCAGCAACTATGATCTACTGTTACAATTTTACATGTTGAATTAAACAAAAAAAACACCCAAATGTTTAAGACTTTTTTTTTTCTTTTTGGAATTATGAAACATTATTTTTCACATTTTCAATATTCTCAAACCACTGAGATGTCCAGTGGAGCAATGAAAAACTAAAACAATTGCACCAGGACTTCAGGAAAAAATTAATCTAACCACCTGGTTAACGTATTTCTTTGTCGATATCATTTCCAACAAGTTCCCTTCCATTACTAATAAAAGATTTGCTCTTTTGATAGCATGGTTCAAGCTTTTCATTGCAAGAAACACTTTAATAAATGAAATTTATATTCAATTCCATTACAAAATAGGCTAACAACAGAAAGTTTAGATTACAGCATTCTACTAAAAACCTCAATATATTAACTTTGAATGATTTCAATTTGAAAATTAAAAAATTGTTATATACATATATGTAGTAAAATTAATGACTGACATTGACTCTGTTAGAAGCACATTATCATTTTGCAGTTAACTTACTAGTTATCTCTTTATTTTCATTCATGCTTCCACTTCCGTTTTTCTTTTTTAACCATACCTCTTCTCACTTAATTGACAATCTAGCGAGCTTATGTTTGACATCACCATTGACTGACAAAAGAGCACATTCACTTGACACATGCCAAGATAGAGCACATGGGAGTAAGTAAATGATACTACATACATCACATAGCTGTTTTCAAAAGTTTAGGCACTAATCTAAGCAGTAAGTTAGTATTACTTAGCTTAGTTACTAAGTTAAGCAGTAAATTAGTACTACTTTGATACAACAGTGCACTTGGGTCTAAGTTGCACTTGTAATCTTATCGCTTCTAGACATTTGATACTGAAATCATTTGACTTGTGCGTAACATTATAACTGCCCCATGCTGAGCTGTCTTTAACTTATTGTCAGTTATAAGATAGAATAGGAATAAAACTCAGATTATTGGTTTTAACATTTGATGTCTAATCAATTGCTATTTTATATTTATGAAACTTGATTGTTTGCGACTTATTTAGACACAGCCATTGGATAGCCCAATCATGTTAGGTGGCATTACATTTTAAAATCTTAGGGTTTTTTTTTGCAACTTACATTAAATCAACTTTGACACTCAGTTTCTGAGTGTCTGGTACCCATTATATATGTTGCAGAGTGTGCAAGTGGCACCATAATGGGATGAAGTATGGTAGCAGGCTTTCAATGGTACCCCTCCTGCCACTGAGGTGTGTCACCTGTGGAATCGCCCTGAGATTTGTGTTCTTTGCATTGGTTGACACTTGCAGTTGTTCTCCATACCTCTGATGGTGGTTGTTATGAAACTGTTGCCTAGTTCACAAAGATGAAAGCTTGTGCACCATGTATGTACTTCTTCAGACCATATGTGTGCATACACATGGTCACATTCAACAGTGTGTGCACCATGTGTTTACTTTGAGCCTTGTATCCTTTCACATGAAATGCAGTGTTCTGTATCTCGATGTATGAGCCTTCTGTATAAATCTACAATCAAACAATTGTAAAATCACAGTTGTGATGCCCCCTCATTCACTTTTACTTTACCTTAACCAGTTTTGCTTAATTTACATTATATTTATCATTTTGGGGATTTTTATTTCCTTTTTGGCATCACAGTGCTCGTTTCCAAAAGTTAGGAGTTGCGCATGCGCAACTCCGAACTTCCGATTGTCACCTGCTAAAGCGCGTGTACAAGGACATGCCCACTCTTGCATCATAGCGTGCGCTGCTCATCAATTTATGCAAATGTCTTTCCCAGCGTGCAACATGACACGTGCGGGCTTTGTACCTCTTGTTATAATCTGGTGACATGTTGTCACAGTAGCACCGAAGATAGTAGAGTAGAAAGAGTAACAGAGCACAGCACAGTTTAGAGATCAGTTTTAGTTTGAAGTTTGTTGAAGATGTTTGTAGTAAGAAATGATGTAGTATCTTCTTTATTGAAGTTTTGGTGAGTGCTTTTTGGAAATAAATTGTTTGTTATTTAAACCTTTTGAATCTTCCCTAATTTTTTTTCTCTTGAACAACATTAGTTTGTTTTGATTAACATTAACATCAAATTTTGACAATCATTTAATATTTTTGAATTCTTACTCATTAACACTCACTGGTATTTCGAACCCTAATTAAACTTTATTTTGGCAATTTGTCAATTATTGCCTGGCGCCCAACTCAGCTATCCGGAGCATGAAAATAATTGGATCAAAGGGTCCAAACTTTAAAAGTAATTTATTTCTTTGGAGCATTACACAGCACTATGATTAAAAAAAGTTTTAATGCATGATTATGCTGTTCAGAAGGAAGTGAGCTAAAAAAGCAATCACACTATACAGAGACTATACCATATAGTCTAGATAAGAGTTATTATACATGCTGTGACATAGCTTAAGGCAATCTTTAACAATATTAAAAGTTTCCAAGTAATGTCATAACATATTACCATTTTATGGAGTAGTCCTGCTGGCTTCAGCTAGTTGAGCAAGTTGATTAATCCTCTTCTGTGATATCTTCATCAAGATGCTATTCAGAAGTGTTGACCATTCACAGAATATTAACCACAGATGTATTTATGCTACACACCAGATGTCCGCCCGGAAAAACTATGTTGAATTCACAAATTCCATGTTGAAAATAGTAATGTTGGTCGAAGTATCAAATAACAAACTCGTTGATGTGAAAAGGAGTAAGCACATGCAGCGATTCCATGGTTAATGTCCAATGCAGATTGTTTTTGACTTATTCACGTTTGCTTCGACAAACTCCATTAAACAAGCATATTCAATGTAAGTTCATTAAAACACGACCAAAAGCTCTAAACATTTAAACCATTAAAAACATGGCACCACCATTCACCACGTTTCGTTCCAAACGAGTGCGGGGCTTTGTCAGGCATAGTGATGATCAAAGTGAGAGTATATATGAGAGCATCCCCCTATCGGTGATTTAACAAATTTGATTAATGCTCGTGCAACAGGAGGTTCCAAACCGCAGGTAGGGGTGGAATCTCCATGTTGCACAAGCGATCTTTATACAAATTAGAATTTTCTCAACATATTGTAACTGAAATTTATTTGATGGTGCCATTAAATGTTTATAAGTCAAATCATTAAAATGTATTTGATTTTGTTTTATTGTTTGAGCCAAAGCAGTGTTATCATTTCCATTTGTAATATCTAATTGATGTTCTGTCATACATTGTTCGCATGAATGGAAAGTCTTTCCAATATAAAAATTTCTTCCCCCCAATATCTTATTCTCAGCTGGCATGTTGATCCTTCAATATTTGTATGCTATTGCTGTAGTCAAAGATAATTTGATTTTGAAGGGGACTTCATGCAAAATAATTTAGGAATTCCTCTATCTACCTGAAATATATATTGCATCTCATAAAACATATTTATTATTCTTGTCAACTATCTTTATTTTCTTTGCTTTTTATTTTGGAATCTTGTTTTTAAAGTAAGCTAAGTTGATATGTAATGTAGTAACTAAGTTGATATGTTCATTTAAATCTTCCTAAATAAGGCATCACCATAACTTCATGATACCGTAGATGGTACTCTTAAGCTGTTCTGTGATTTGACTCCTTGTAGGGTGATGGTTTTTCTTTATTTACTCTAACTTCAGATATAATGCTTTTTATCTTGCAATAGTTTCTTTGCAAGCTAGTTATATTTTATTAGCATCGTTGCAATATTTATTGTTCAGTTTGTTGAAAACAAATTGTTGCTTTTGGTTTACAGGTGTCAGAAACTGTTCAGATCTCTGCGAGATGACTACAGAAAACGGGCACCCTACATAGCTTATTTAGTTCGATGTCGACAAGGACTTCTATCAGCCCTGGCACATTTAGAAACACTTATTGAAAGGATTGAGCGGTAAGTATAAAGCAATTTTAGCTTTTCTAAGATGTATGCTTAATATCATAACTAAATAACAATGTTAGTATATCAAAATGCATAGAATATCGTGAAAGAACAAAACCTATTTGAAAAGTACTACTACTTATTAAATATATATTAAAAGGAAAGGAGGTACTCCCCTACACAAAGGACAGAGCTAATCTAGAAGCTCTCCTGGGTTCTCACACAACATAAACACACATAAACAAGGACATGCCTGCTCATAGAGTAGTCATGTATGCTAACCACTAGAGCAGTTGTGGGATTTTCACATTCATTTCTGTTGTGTGTATTCAACATGAGGGAAATATCCAGATACTATAAGTGTCATAGACATTAAAAGTAATATAAAATTTATATAATGTTTAAACAAAGAATTATTTTAGAATTACTTTTCAGGTTCTTGAAGATTAAATTTTTTTCTTACAATATGTGTTAAACTAAATTTAATCACATCTAAATGTAATATAAAGAAAAAGCATAATGATGAAATGTTAGCTGAAAAAATTGTGTTTCACCTTTAGTATAATAAGAGGTCTGTAAATGGTAGCTAGGTAGTCACTGGAAGGAGAGCTATGCACCAATCTCCTGTGATGATGCATAGAACCAGCCAGGCCTAGCAGCCTACCTTTCGAAAGAGATACTCTCATGTGGAAGTGAACGGAAGGGGAGGGCTGACAGATTAGTGTGGCCTACTGATCTGGACAACTATGGCTACTTTTCTTTTTTTTCTACCCTGCTGAAGAGTAGTCAACCACACAGGGTCCTGGTGCTGACCATATAAACCCACTGGACTGGACAGATATATGGCTCTGAGCTTGATTATGGATCTTGATTTTGCTGCACTGGTGGGCTTCTGTGGAGGGAAAATCTTCTGCTGTGTTTTCTGTTTGTTTGTGGGTTGACAGCCCCAAGTGAATAGTTTCACAGGATATGTTTATCAGCTGGTGGATAATCCTGAGCAGAGGTCATCGCAGGCACCTGAACTCTTTGCTTCTATTGGCATCGTCAAATTCTACATTGGAGGAAGTCTTCCAGTGTAGATGGCTTCAGCCTTTAGTGGTGGGGGAATGGGTCTTTGCCCCATGTCTGCGATTAGGGGGCTGTTTGATATTGTCGGCATTTCCTCTCTCAACAAACATAGTTTCTTTAAACATCCACTAACCATTTTCTCTCCATAGGTAGTTGGAATGTGAGGACTTTGCACAGAGCTTTTTCTCTTGATGTCCTCACACAAGAATTCCACCATTATAATTTAGAATTCTTGGCTTGCAAGAGACCAGATGGACAGATAAAGGTCAGATTCTTAAAAATAATCTTAAATTTCTCTTTTCAGGGAGGGGCGACAATAAGCATCACCAAGGGATGTGTCTGCTTCTCGGCAGACACGCTAGTGATGCTCTTCTAGGATATGAGTGCATTAATGAAAGGTTTCTTACAGCAAAATTTCATTCAAGCATTAAAGACTTGAATGTTATCTGCTGTTATGCCCCCACTGAGGATGTCGATGAAGATGAGAAGGATAGATTTTATGGACAACTTCAAGATATTTTGGATTCTGTCAAGAAAGGAGATAGTACCTTTGTTCTGGGTGACTTCAATGCCAAAGTTGGTACTGACTCTAACCTTTGGGGAGGGGTGATAGGCCGTTTTGGTATTGGTAGCTGCAATGACAATGGACAACGTCTCCTACTGGTAAGTAAACTCAATAGTTTCAGAAAAACTAACACTTATTACAAACACCGTAACATACATAAGTACACATGGGTTTCACCTGATGGGCTGCATAAGAATATGATTGATTATATATTAATTAACAGAAAATGGGCTAGTTCTGTTAGGAATACTAGGGCATATAGGGGAGCTGAAATTGGATCTGACCATTACCTAGTTAAAAGTGTCTTGCAACTTAAACTTAAAAAGTGTTGTGCTAGGGTTAAAAAATTTGCTTTTAATACTGAAGCTCTGAAAGACCCAGTTATAGCCAAAGCTTACCATGATAGGTTACTTAGTCATTATGACAGTCATGGTATGCTTATTACTGAAGTTGAGGAAGAATGGGATCATTTTAAACAGGCTTTTTTGGACACTATAACAGTACTCTTTTAGAAAGAAAGGAGCAGAAGAGACAGAATTATCTGAGTGATAAGGCACTTGAGCTTATTTCGGAAAGAAAGAACTGCAGGAATGTCCTTAATCAATATCCTACTAGTCCTAATAGAAAGCATTACAGAGAACTTAATAAACATGTAAAAGATCAGTTAGCTGCTGATAAGAATCTTTGGCTTAATGGATTGGCTGACAAAGCCGAGGAAGCAGTTAGACAGCACAACAGCAGAGAGCTGTACCAGATAGTTAATGTTTTGTGTGGTAGAAAACAGACAGGTATACTGGGATTGAAGGATAAACAAGGTAAGGTTATAGAAGGTGAGGATTCTGTCATGGCTAGGTGGGCTGAGCATTTCAGTGATATTCTAAACAATGCGGTTAGTTCTATTCCCATTGTTTGCAATGATGATAGATGCATTGGTGGCTTTAATGTTGGCCCTATAACACAATCTGAAGTTAGTTTGGCTGTTTCTAAACTTAAACTTCATAAATCCCCAGGGGTAGATGAAATTACTACAGAAATGCTTAGAGCTGGGAATGTTTCGGTTGCCACTTGGATAACTGAAATTCTGAATATCTTTTATGATAAAGGCATGATTCCTAAGGATTTTACCAGAGCTATTGTTATCCCTATTTTCAAAAAAGGTGATCGCAGTTCTTGTGATAACTATATGGGTATCAGCCTACTCTCTGTTCCAGGTAAAGTTCTTTCCATGATTGTGCTTAATAGAATTAAGAATCCTGTTGACAGTCAATTGCGTGATGAGCAATATGGATTCAGAAGTGGTAGGGGATGTGTGGATCAGATATTTTCACTTAGGCAGATTCTTGAGAAATGTTTAGAGTTTCAGAAACCTTTGGTTGCTAGCTTTGTTGATTTCAAAAAGGCTTTCGACTCTGTTGATCGTCATAATTTGTGGTTGATTGTGAAATCATATGGTATACCAGACAAGTTAGTTAACATAATGAAAGCTCTCTATAATAACACTGAGTCGTGTGTGAGAGTTGGTAAGGCTTGTAGCAATTGGTTTAGCATTACTTCTGGTGTTCGACAAGGGTGCATTTTGTCTCCTTTTCTCTTTAGCTTGGTTATTGATTATGTTATGCGAAATTCACTTCAAGAGAAAGATTTTGGCCTTAAATGGACTGGAAATACGAAAATTTCTGATTTAGATTACGCTGATGATTTAGCCCTTTTGGCAAATGATGTTGATGAGATGAACTCTTTCATTCGAGCTGTTGATGAGACTGGTAGTAGAATAGGGTTGGTTATAAACAGAGAGAAAACTAAAGTGATGAAAATTGGTCAGGCAGGCTGTGATTCAGTTAATCTGAATGGTTACTGTCTTGAGCAGGTGACACAGTTTAATTATCTTGGAAGCTATGTAACAGATACTGGTGATGTGCGGCATGAGATTAACAGACGAATAATGATTGCTGCCGGGACTTTTAAGAACCTATGGAGAGTGTGGAGAAATAGGCGTATGCACCTAAAGACTAAAATTAGACTGTATAATAGTTTGGTTCTTTCTAGAGTTAGTTATGGTAGTGAAACTTGGACACTTTGTAAACAAGATAACAGGAAACTAGATGCTTTTGATTCCAGATGCTTACGCAGTGTCTTGGGCATTTGTTGGTTCAACTTTGTAACTAATGATGAGGTTAGGCAAAGGAGTTTGCAACCTCCTTTAAGCAGCATATTGTGCAGAGAGAGACTCCGTTGGTTTGGCCATGTTGCCCGTATGAATAATTATAGATTGGCGAATAGGGTTATGAACAGTGTACCTAAAGGCCTCAGAAAGAAGGGGAGACCTAGGATGCGGTGGGCAGACAATGTCCACCGCATAATTAATAATCCATCAATAAGCACCAGTCATCTATTGATAATCATTTAATCAATATATTGCATAAATTAGACAGAAGAGAAATAATTGTTGTGCAGCCCCTTCCCATGTTTTTTAGAAAAAATGCTTGGACTGGGGTAGAGGTAGACCTCATCATACCATACAGGAAGTGGTGGCTTGCAGCAGCAACTTTCAAAGGAGATCTGTACATATTTTATGACATTAATGGCAAAAAAATTAATATTTAATAATTAATAACTAATAATCAATAGGTAGACAACACTAGTTTTAGCTACTTGTTATTAGGTAAAGAAAATGTAATTGATAATCCACTAATGGGAGGCATAAAATGACCATCCATTGTTGAGCTCCAATAGTTTTGATGGGGATGGGAAGGCCAATATTGGATTCTGCCCATAATGGTTTGATGGTAGGATGGGACTGGGGAGGTGCATGGCACTATAATATGTTCGTAATCGCTAATAAATAACCATTTAGTCATAATATTGCATAAATTAGACACAACAGAAATAATTGTCTTGCAGCCCTTTCCATGCTTTTACAAAAAAAAAATGCTTGGACTTCGGAGTTGGCAGACCTCATCATACCTTATGGGAAATGATGGTTTGAAGCAGCATAAAGTATATATGATTGAAGTCCGCATCACACATACTCTATCATATTAATGAAAATATTAATAACTAATAATCATTTGATAATTGATTAATAATCATTTAATCGATTTAATTATCAAATTAGTGCTATAATTGTAGAGATAACAAAAAAAATTGCTGTTCAGCCACTATTGTGCTTAGTAAAATAGCCTTCAGTGAAAAGCATGTTAAAGTGAGAATCGTCCAGCATCCAAGCTATTAGACTAGTGCCTAATTTCCTCTACCACATGGCATCAGATACTGAATAGCCCTCATATACCTCTGGTGCACCATCTTTAATTTTCAGTTGGTTTTGCTAGTTATAAGCTTATAGTTTGTAGATAAGTAACAGCAGACAGTATAGTTATTTATTTATTTTTCACTTTTATGTCAATATTACAGCTTAGTGTTGCAAAGAATGGTATTCCATTGCCTGTGTTTTAGCTCCCTAAAGAGTAGAACACACTTTTATTCACTTGTTATTAGTAAGAAGATATGCAATCAGATGTTTGTCCAAATTAATATTTATACCATGCTAAAAAGCAATTATGAATAATGATACAACATAAACATGATAAGAGAGAAAGCTGTTTAATAGTTAATGTGTACCATAGTAAAATCTTTTAAGTATCATCCTGTAATTTGTAGTTTTTCTAAAAGAGCATTTAAAGTAAATTTGTAAATGCAGTTTTCTTTTTTAGTTAGCAGTATTGAATTAAGTTCTCAAGCACTTAAACGTTAATTTATATATATTCATTTTGAATTATCTTGTCATAGTGTTTTTTTTTTATGAATTTGAATTTTCTTATTGGTATCATTGGTGGTAGTGAAAGAGTTGGAAAATATCCCTCAAAACTAAACACCTGAATGTAAAACTTTTGCTGTAGATTTTCTGTACAGTTTTTTGTAGTAACATAATTTTACTATTATAACATCAAATGCTATTAAATAAAATATGTGAATATTTTTATAGAGATAAACAGGTTTGCAGTCACTATCTGGTAATGATGTGTGTGAGAATATTCCTTGAGAAGTACGAGAGGAACACACATCTTTTTGTTCGGAAATTTCAGGAGCATACAGTTCCTGATGAAAAGGTAGTGTATACATTTTGAAAGCATAATACACAGTTCTGTTATTCTATAATTCTCATGTATGTATGTATGTATGTATGTATGTATATATATATATACACATATGTATGCAGTACATAAGTATGTATGTTCTGCAAAATGAGCTAACTTACTAAATGTTTCATCTTCCATATCTCTAAATACTGAATGCATATTGTTGGAAATAGAGATTTAAATAGATTTGATTGAGATCTTTAAATTATCTTCAGTTGAATTTTTTAAATTAAACCTTATTTAAGACATTACTGACTTCTGTATCTGAGTTACTACTGACCAAATATGCAATTGTGCCTAATAAAGTGGTCACTGGTGTACATACAATGGGTGACAATTAAGTTCCCAGAATACCCACATATATGTCACATTGAGTATTGAATGAGTAATAACTAAACAGTAACATGTCTGTGGTTGCATCTTGCATGTTGATGAAACCAATAAGGTAGTAGTAACAAAGCAGTCTTAAAACAATATTTAATACACGATTTATGCTGTTTAAAGGGAGTGAGCCTAGGAGCAATCACATTTCCACATTGACTATCTCATGAATAGTCATGGTAAGAATTGTTACAATTGTGTGAGAGAACTTAAAGCAATCTTTAAAACGATAAAGGTTCAAAGTAATAGTCATAACATTACCATTTTTCATAAAAAGTCCTACTGGCTAAGCTGGTTAAGTGACATGATATGATCCTTTTTGGTGCAGTCTTCATTATAGATGTAATCATAGAAGTGATCATAAAAGGTAGCACATATGCTGTCAGTTCACAAGTATTAACAGTCGATGTATAAGTATAATACTCCAGATACCAGTCCAAAACTAAGTTGATCTTATCGATGATATATTTCAATGGTATTGATGCTTGAAATTTTCAACAAACTCGTTGATGTGATATGCTTAAGTGCAGGAAGCAGCTCCATTTGTCAACATCCAGTATAATTGGGCTTCAAATTTATTTCCAAGTTTGCATCCCACAAACTCGATGAACAAGCATACATCAGTGCAAGTTAAAAACAAAGTTAAAGCACTACATTAAAAACGTTAAAAACTTATGACTTGCCTTTCCCATATACCAACAAATTTATGACATGTTTCATACCTGGACGCATGCGGGACTTCATCAGGCAAAGTAGCAAGTAAGGTAGTGGGTATATATGAGAGTATCCCCCTATCGGTGAATTATCTGATTTGTTTGATGCTTGGACAACAGGAGATTTCATGCCACCGGTAGGGATGGAATGTCCGTGTTGCACAAACGATCTTTATTTAAATTAATGTAATTTTTTTCAGTGTAATGTAATTGATATTTATTTGCCGGTGCTGTTAATGGTTTAAAATTTAAGTTACTACTCTGTAATTGATTTTGTTTTACAGTCTGTGCTAGAACTATATTATCATTTCCTTTTTTAATGTCAGATTGATGCTCCTTCATACGTTGTTCGTATGACCGGAAAGTTTTACCAATATAGTAATTTTTCCCCCTAATATATTCTATTCTCATCAGGTATTTCTATTTCATATACTCCCCCCATTGGTTTCTGTTTGTCTCTATCATTTATAATTAAATTCTTAATAGTATTATTGATCTTATGTGGCATTTTTAAGTCATATTTAGCTACTACGTTTTTGATAGTCTTAGAGATTCCAGGTATAAAAGGGAAACTATGAGTATATCTTATTTTTGCAATTTGAGTGGGGTCCGGTTGTGAGGTTTTCTTCATAGTATATTTCACTGTTTTTTGTATTTTATTTATACATTTTTCAGGGTATCCTGCTATCTTTGCAATATAATATACATAATACCCACGACCCAACAGTACTTTAGTGTTTATGAGGCCCTGGACCTGGCTACCTCCTCTAATTGGTTTGTTGTAGGATGGTGGGCATGGGTTCAGACTGAGGGTGTCCCAATGGGATCCCCTCTGTCTGGACTCATGTCTGACATCTTGATGAGACACGTTGAAGAAACGGCCCTTAAAAAACTACAATTAAAACCATTCATTATATTGACGACACCTTAATTTTTTGGCAACATCCGGTAATAGAATTTGATAAATTGTTAGAAACATTTAATGAAGTTTTACCTCCATTTAATTTACGCACAAAATCGAACAGAACATGAATTACTGTGTCTGGACATTTTGATTAAATGTGAACAATTAAAATGTAATACTGCCGTTTATAGAAAATCAACTTTTATACCAAACCTTATCCCCTACGATTCCGTGCACCCATGGGAATATAAGAAATCTGCCATCAAAACGTATTTTATACTCTTCTAATAAAATCGTATTAAATAATGAATTAACTATTATATATAATATTGCAAAGATAGCAGGATACCCCGAAAAATGTATAAATAAAATACAAAAAGCAGTGAAGTATAGTATGAAGAAAACCTCACAACCGGACCCCGCTCAAATTGCAAAAATAAGATATACTCATAGTTTCCCTTTTATACCCGGAATCTCTAAGACTATCAAAAACGTAGTAGCTAAATATGACTTAAAAATGCCACATAAGATCAATAATACTATTAAGAATTTAATTATAAATGACAGAGACAAACAGAAACCAATGGGGGGAGTATATGAAATAGAAATACCTGATGAGAATAAAATATTGGAGGGGGGGGGGAGTATATGAAATAGAAATACCTGATGAGAATAAAATATTGGAGGGGGGGGGGAGAAATTTCTATATTGGTAAAACTTTCCAGGCATACGAACAATGTATGACGGAACATCAGTCTGACATTAAAAAAGGAAATGATAATACAGTTCTGGCACAGACTGTAAAACAAAATCAATTACAGATTAGTAACTTAAATTTTAAACCATTAACAGCACCGGCAAATAGATATCAATTACATTACGCTGAAAAAAATTACATTAATTTAAATAAAGATCGCTTGTGCAACACAGACATTCCACCCCTACCGGCGGCATGGAATCTCCTGTTGTGCGAGCATCAAACAAATCAGATAACTCACCGATAGGGGGATGCTCTCATATATACCCACTACCTTACTTGCTACCTTGCCTGATGAAGTCCCGCACGTGTCCGAGTATGAAA
Organism: Ryuthela nishihirai; assembly: GCA_038380435.1. Lineage (NCBI taxonomy): Eukaryota > Metazoa > Arthropoda > Arachnida > Araneae > Heptathelidae > Ryuthela > Ryuthela nishihirai. The sequence continues at coordinate 87,210,425 of JAWZYU010000003.1, read as the reverse complement.
CATGTTGTAAATTTGTTGGTATATGGGAAAGGTGGGCCATAAGTTTTTAACATTTTTAATCTAGTGCTTTAACTTTGTTTTTAACTTGCACTGATGTATGCTTGTTCATGGAGTTTGTGGGATGCAAACTTGGAAATAAATTTGAAGCCCGATTATACTGGATGTTGACAAATGGAGCTGCTTCCTGAGCTTAAGCATATCACATCAACGAGTTTGTTGAAAATTTCAAGCATCAATACCATTGAAATATATCATCGATAAGATCAACTTAGTTCTGGACTGGTATCTGGAGTATTATACGTATACATCGACTGTTAATACTTGTGAACTGACAGCATATGTGCTACCTTTTATGATCACTTCTATGATTACATCTATAACGAAGACTGCACCAAAAAGGATCATATCATGTCACTTAACCAGCTGTAGCCAACAGGACTTGTTATGAAAAATGGTGATGTTATGACTATTACTTTGAACCTTTATCGTTTTAAAGATTGCTTTAAGTTCTGTCATATTATTATAACAACTCTTACCATGACTATTCATGAGACCATGTACTTTACTTAGACTATTCATGAGACCTACTCTTACCATGACTATTCAATGTGTAAATGTGATTGCTCGTAGGCTCACTCTTTTAAACAGCATAAATTGTGCATTAAATATTGTTTTAACTATATTGCTGTGAACTTATAATTAAATGATATTGCATACGATTAAATACTGTGCATGGTCTCATTAAAAGAGATGAAGAAATTCACTAAAATGAGTCTCTCTAAATCAGAAATTACTTAGACTAAAATTCTTAATGAATTGTAAAACATATAATGTAATACCTAAATTTTTACAAATTAATAGGAAGAAATTTGACAGTTTTGTTGATAACATACTAACTACAGCTGAAAACAAAATGTTGACAGCTGTAATCAGGGAAACCCGCCATGATATCTGTACACTTGAAAATCATACATATTTACAATACTGGTAACTAAAATTGATTATATACATCTAAACCAGTTGTTAGGGACCATCCATTATCAAATGGAGAGGGAAACTATAAAGAGTACTAAAATACACAATAAGAAACTAAATAATTTATGTATTACATATAATGTAATAGATAATAATGAGGATATAAAAATACACGGAAATAAACCTAAATTTATTAATGTCTAAAATAACATTAAATACTGGTCAAATTCAAATATTGGAAAAGGGGGCTAAATATGCATACCCAAAATTATTACCTAAAGTAATTGAGTTAATACCACAAGTTGAACAAGCAATTAATAAAATACCTATACTTGATAAAGATAAACATAGATTTAAGATATATCATTCCATTAAACATCAAGAAGAATTCCAAAATAGAGGAAAACCTAATATAATGAAAAAAACTAAAATTTTAAATGAATTAAAAATTAATCCTGATTTAAAAATCTTACTTGAAGATAAAACTGAACTCTGCGAACCTCTCTTGTAGAGAATGTATGGTTTTTCTGATGTAGTAGACAACAGAATTATCCGGCAAATGTAGGAAAAATTAGTGTACACCCATTTTTTGAAGTAGGCTAAATTTGTTTCTGCTCCTTTTGGTAATTTTTCTTTAGATTTAGAATTGGGCTGAAAACAATTTTGATATTTTGGGCTGAAAATAATTTTGATATTTTGGGCTCTGAGTAGTTTGTGGACTGATTTGCATAGGACAGGAACGTAAGATATAGGTCCGGCAAAGGTTGCACATTTTTGGAGTCAGTGATAGGGAGGGAGTCTTGTTTTCATTTCTATATTTATTGATTAGCTTTTCTATTGCTGTTGGGTAGAAGCCATGAGACACAGCAATGGAATGAAAGTTTTGAATTTCTTTTTTAAGCAACTGTTCATTTGAAGATACAGTGAAGGCTTGAGGGATGAGGGAATGGAAAGCTGCAATTTTGTATGCTCATGGGGTGCACAAGTCCGCACTTATGATGGAAGGGATGTAGGTGAGCTTTAAGTATACTGACGTTGTCAAGGGTACTGCGTCATCTTTTTGGATGTAAACATCTAAATAGGGGATGGTACTGATATTTTCCTCTTCCTTTGTAAAACGTATTGTAGAGTAGATATTGTTGGCAGAATCAATGAGGCAGTTTAATTGCTCACTGCTGCCATTCCAAATTAAAAATATGTCATTGACATAATGACACCAGAAGACATAAAATTGCTGCTGAGTTGAATAATTTTGTTTCTAGATCTTGAAGGATAATCTCTGACAGGATGTTGGAAAGGGGTGAGCCCATGGGGCCCCTGAGTCCTGCCTGTAGATTTGTTTGTCGAACTGGAAATGGTTGTTTTCAGTGACAAGTTTTAGAGCCTCATGAATGACGTTGATTTCAGGAAGGGAAAATTTTTGTCTGAAATAACATGGCAGCATCAAAAACTGGAGTGGATGGGAATAAGGAGACTATGTCAAATGTGATTAATTTGCTGTTGGGAGGAATGGATAGATGGTTGAGTCTGTTGAGAAATTCCACCATCGACTTTACAGAAAATAGGTGATCACAAATGAAGCTGGACAAAAATTTCGACAAATTCTTTTCAAGAGAGAGAGTTCGGAATGATCTTTGGCACACCAGTGGCCGAATGGGATAATTATCTTTTTGCACTTTGCATTGGGCAAACATTTGCAATGTCTGACAGTTGAATGACACTGTGCTCTTCTTAAGGCCCTTGGGGAGCCACCTGTTGTTTATTAGCCTGCAAACCTTGTTTTTGATGTAAGTGGTGGGGTCAGCATTTAGAATGGTACAGTGGGAGCTATTTATCAAGTCCAAAACTTTGGCATCATAGTCATTTTTGTCCGTTATAACAAACTGACATGTTTTGTCAGCTAAAGTAATAATAACCATGTCAGGGGTGTTTCTAATGTTTTTTAAGGCCTGGAAATATTCATATGAGAAATTTCTTTCTGAGTAGGGTGGAGATTTTTATCTGTAATATCATGGACTACCTCAAACACGACTCCAAAATGGTGGGAAAATGTGGTCAATGTTTATGAGTTATATATAAAATGAAAGTTTCTGAAGGTAGGTGCTTTTAGTGACAAAGAAAAAATATATAAATTGAAAAATTTCAAAAAATACCTATCTTCCTATATGGGCCCTAAAAGGTGGAAAATAAACCTAAAGCATATCGATGGTGCAATCAGTCACTGAGTTCGTATTCACTTTAAAGGAAGATAAAGTGCCGATTTACCTACTCATCAAGGTTTCCGCCACCTTATCTCCCTTTAAAGTGAATGTGAACTCAGTGACTGATTGCACCATCGATATGCTTTAGGTTTATTTCCTATTTTTAAGGCACATAGAGGAAGATAGGTACTGCTTAAGTTTTTTTATTTATATTTTTTCACTCTTTTCTGCCTTAAACCTATTTTAATATTCATAGTATTATTTTTATCATTTATATCATTTATCCCAGTGTTCTATGCATTTTTCCTACTCCTCAAGTTTAAACTATAACTAAATGCAGAGCCTTCTTAGGCTCCAAAACGAGCTAAGCTGTGCATCTTTAACTAGGTCATATGGCAGAGGAGGACTCAAGTGGTTCACACATGTGATCTTTGTTCCGTGTTATAAGTGGCTCCATAGTAGACAGTTTACAGTATTGTTTCCACATATTGGATATATATATATACCCTTCATAAACTTAGTGTTTACATTTTTATAATTAAACCTTAGTTTTTATTTCTTTAGATTTATTTTATAAGTTTCATTAACAAATCACTGTTTACAAGACAATGACACTGAAGTTATGAGAGAAAGTTTTACCAATGATAGTCCATTTGTTGTTCTCTGATGGTATGTGACTGATGCACTCAATCCTTTCACTGTATTTCTTCAAGGCCTGATGTTTGCACTTGGTGTTCAAAGATGGTAGTTGCATTTCCTTTAGTTGGCACATCAGGTATGCATTGAACACTTCCTTACTGGTTAGGATAAGATATCAGTCCAACTTATTTTGCACTTACACTATTCACTTCAGATGTTATATTGGTGTAACACCATAACTATTCTCATTTATTCTTTCATTATGTATTAGCCATTGTACTTTCATAGGTTTGCTCATCAAGATCATTAGCCATTAATTAGTACATCCAAAATAAATAAATATTTAAAATTCTTACATAAAAAAGACAACAATATTCATAAAATAAGCACCCACTGTCACGTAAAGGAAAGATAGCAAGTAGAATTGCTTATTTGGTGTCATTGCCTTATAAACAGTGATTATGTGTAAATGAAACTTCCACAGTGTCCAAAGTAATTTTTAGTAAATATAGATTTATTTTATTTCTGTAAATTATTGATCTTTTGGTTGTCAGTTATCTATCAATCGATTATTATCGTTTTTTTGGAGTCGTGCTACATTGGATGGCTGGCATACAACATGTTGCTGTGGATATTTTATTTAACATTACATTAGGTTTTATGCTAATTTTTCTTTTATTATTTTTTTGTTTTCCAGTAAGAAAAACTTTGATCTTGTATCATTTTCTGAAAATGAAGGGGTGGGGGTAATTCAGTCAGTAGCATGCCGGGCTTGTAATCTGCAGTTCCCAAAGTGTGAGTTCCAGCTGGGCCAGCATTGAGGTTTATCTCTGCAAAATTCTCTGCCTTGCTCTCAGTCAGTAGGAGGATCCCAATGGGCTTGGAAAGACTGCTATCCATGGATGGGATGTTATAAGCCATGGCCCTGAGTGCAGGAGAGCCATATCCTGTGCACATTAAAGAACACATTGGATGGCCTTCACCGGAGTCATCTGTCTCCCAACAGCTGTATACTGGGTTCCCTCCCTCCAACCTTCTCTGAACTCTTGGGGTCCTTTTTGCCTTACTATCTAGTACATTGTATGCAAAAAAAAGTACTGCTCAGAGGTAAAACAATCCAACCTGAAAATGAACGAGGTCTTGGATATGGAAGAAAAATGGACTTCCTTGGCACGAAAATCTTTCTATCTGTGGGATGGCAATTTTGGCAAGGGTTTTTAAACCCCCTCCCCATGCAATAAGGGTGATTCCCCCAGCAAAATATAATATTTTTTTAAAAATTTAGTAATGTTTAAGTTTATATTGAATGGTTTTAAAATATTTATCCTTCCCCCCCTCCTTTCCTCTTAGTAACTTGGCTGTGCCACTCTGACGATATAGATATTTTTCTTTTGCTTTGGTGCACTAACTTTTTGGCACTTAGCCATGATCACCAAAATTCAATACCCAAAAGAAAATTCATAATGTTTAGTGAAAAATACTCAAGAAAATGTTCCTTTATTTCGTAAATAGGACACAATATCCCATTAATATAAGCAATCCCAGTGCTTTGTATAACACTGGTCCTTGTTTTAAAATATACCACACACTGTTTTAAAATATACCTTAAAATTAATAAAAATCACATTTCAGATATTATTCGGGAAGAAATTTACTTTCAATTAATATACAATTTAACTGTTTAAAAACAGTTAAATTGTGTATTAATTGAAAGTAAATCATAACATTTTCTGACATTTTTGCCTTAATTGCATAGTGCAATGATTTTTTCACTATATCATTTTGAAAAAGTCCTATTAAAATTAATATGCTTGTAAATTTGTTTACAAGCATATTAATTTTAGTATTAGTTAAATTTTAATATTAAAATGGTAGTTATTCCAATTTTTATTTTCATAAAATTTGAAGTTAAATTCAGTTTAATTTGATATATAACATGACCTATTTCTGTTGATTGGTTATTTTTTTTTAATTATAAAGTTGGTTTGTTTATCTGACTCAGCACAATTGGTGAAATGCCTGGACTTTTCTCAAAGTATAGTCATCATCATCATCCTCAAGCAGCCATGGGCTACGGAGGTCCAACCAGACCGTGCAATTTAGTTCTCCAAGCAAGTCTATCCTGAGCTACATCTACTGCATCTGGCGACTGCACACCAATTCTAACAAGGTCCTGTTTGACATTGTCTGCCCACCGCATCCTAGGTCTCCCCCTCTTTCTGAGGCCTTTAGGCACACTGTTCATAACCCTATTCGCCAATCTATAATTATTCATATGGGCAACATGGCCAAACCAACGGAGTCTCTCTCTGCACAATATGCTGCTTAAAGGAGGTTGCAAACTCCTTTGCCTAACCTCATCATTAGTTACAAAGTTGAACCACCTAATGCCCAAGATACTGCGTAAGCATCTGGAATCAAAAGCATCTAGTTTCCTGTTATCTTGTTTACAAAGTGTCCAAGTTTCACTACCATAACTAACCCTAGAAAGAACCAAACTATTATACAGTCTAATTTCAGTCTTTAGGTGCATACGCCTATTTCTCCACACTCTCCATAGATTCTTAAAAGTCCCGGCAGCAATCCCTATTCATCTGTTAATCTCATGCCGCACATCACCATTATCTGTTACATAGCTCCCAAGATAATTAAACTGTGACACCTGCTCAAGACTGCAACCATTCAGATTAACTGAATCACAGCCTGCCTGACCAATTTTCATCACTTTAGTTTTCTCTCTGTTTATAACCAAACCTACTCTACTACCAGTCTCATCAACAGCTCGAATGAAAGAGTTCATCTCATCAACATCATTTGCCAAATGGGCTAAATCATCAGCATAATCTAAATCAGAAATTTTTGTATCTCCAGTCCATTTAAGGCCAAAATCTTTCCCTTGAAGTGAATTTCATATAACATAATCAATAACCAAGCTAAAGAGAAAAGGAGACAAAATGCACCCTTGTCGAACACCAGAAGTAATGCTAAACCAATTGCTACAAGCCTTACCAACTCTCACACACGACTCAGTGTTATTATAGAGAGCTTTCATAATGTTAACTAACTTGTCTGGTATACCATATGATCTCACAATCAACCACAAATTATGACGATCAACAGAGTCGAAAGCCTTTTTGAAATCAACAAAGCTAGCAACCAAAGGTTTCTGAAACTCTAAACATTTCTCAAGAATCTGCCTAAGTGAAAATATCTGATCCACACATCCCCTACCACTTCTGAATCCACATTGCTCATCACGCAATTGCCTGTCAACCAGATTCTTAATTCTATTAAGCACAATCATGGAAAGAACTTTACCTGGAACAGAGAGTAGGCTGATGCTCCTATAGTTATCACAAGAACTGCGATCACCTTTTTTGAAAATAGGGATAACAATAGCTCTGGTAAAATCCTTAGGAACCATACCTTTATCATAAAAGATATTCAGAATTTCAGTCATCCAAGTGGTAACCGAAACATTTCCAGCTCTAAGCATTTCGGTAGTAATTTCATCTACCCCTGGGGATTTATGTAGTTTAAGTTTAGAAACAGCCAAAATAACTTCAGATTGTGTTATAGGGCCAACATAAAGCCATCAATGCATCTATCATCATTGCAAACAATGGGAGTAGAACTAACTACATTGTTTAGAACATCACTGAAATGCTCAGCCCACCTAGCTATGACAGAATCCTCCCCTTCTATAACCTTACCTTGTTTATCCTTCAATCCTTGTATACCTGTCCGAACATTAACTATCTGGTACAGCTCTCTGCTGTTGTGCTGTCTAACTGCTTCCTCGGCTTTGTCAGCCAAACTATCAAGCCAAAGATTCTTATCAGCAGCTAACTGATCTTTTACACATTTATTAAGTTCTCTGTAATGCTTTCTATTAGGACTAGTAGGGTATTGATTAAAGACATTCCTGTAGTTCTTTCTTTCCAAAATAAGCTCAAGTGCCTTATCACTCAGATAATTCTGCCTCTTCTGCTCCTTGTTTCCTAAAAGAGTACTGTTAGTGTCCAAAAAAGCCTGTTTAAAATGATCCCATTCTTCCTCAACTTCAGTAGTAAGCAAACCATGACTGTCATAATGACTAAGTAACCTATCATGGTAAGCTTTGGCTATAACTGAATCTTTCAGAGCTTCAGTATTAAAAGTAAACTTTTTAACCCTAGCACAACATTTTTTAAGTTTAAGTTGCAACACACTTTTAACAAGGTAATGGTCAGATCCAATTTCAGCTCCCCTATATGCCCTGGTATTCCTAACAGAACTAGCCCATTTGCTGTTAATTAATATGTAATCAATCATATTCTTATGCAGCCCATCAGGTGAAACCCATGTGTACTTATGTATGTCGCAGGCTCCTGTCAGACCTCTGTGGCAAGTAGCTGCTTGAGGGGGTATTTATTATTTTATTTTTGCATTATAATTATTTCTATATTCTAGTTTGTTATAAATTTTTATTTGCATTTCCATATGCATTTTATTTTTACTACATGACACTAAAATAAGCCATATTAATATAAAACTAGTCGACTTTTTTTGTTAAATATTTTGTCTTTAGAAAATCTGGAATTAAATGCTGATTAATTTGGCATGTAATATGCTATGATTTCTTCCATTAGTTATTTGGCATAAAAGTTTTAAAATTAAATTTTTTTTTTTTGGCTGAGCACAAGGAGAAAATAGCTTGGCCTCTGGGTGTAAACCAGTTTTTCAGGCTGGATACTGTGAGGGTTAACAGAGGCTTATGGTGGTGCTGTTATGATAAAGTGGAGTGTCTTTGAATGGTATAAAAGGTTTAAAGAGTGTTGTGAAGATGTGAAAGATGACCAAAGAACTGGACATATGAAAGTATGGAAAAAGGACAGAAATTGGTTTGTTTTGATAGATGCTTAAGTATATGAATGATAGAAGAGGAACTAAATGTAAACAGAGAAACTGTAAGGAAGTTTTTGACTGAATATTTGGGGATGAGGATAATTTCTGCGAAGCGGGTGACATGAATTTTGTCAGATAACAAAATTAACTTGCTCATGATGTGTTTGCTTGTCTAGGAGTTTTTATCCAAAAAAAGATATTTAAATTGGACCATTCACTATATTTGGCCTCATGCAACTTTTGGTTATTCCTGAAATTGAAGACAACTTTGAAGGGCCACAGATTTTTCAGACATTGCTGACATTCAGGGACAAAAAACAACCATCCAGAAGATTATTTCAGAAGAGGAGTTCCAGAAATGTTTCAGCTGTGGGAACAACAACTCACTTAGTATATTGATGCTCAAGGAGACTGCTTCAAAGGTGGTAGCAATCATTAGTGAGTAAGTACACCTATCCCTCAATTTGTGTGGTACTTGATTTACATCGTTTCAGTTTTACACAGTCAGAAAATTTCAACCAGTTTCTGTTTGCATGGTGATAGACTCAGTTTTATACAGCCAAGAAAATGCCATCAGTTTTGATTTACATGCAGATAGTCTCAGTTTTACATGGTATGGATTGAAAATTTTTTATGTATGTAGACATATTATGAAGTAGCAGTGGTATAATGACAAGGAAGATTATTAGATTGTTATCCCAAAGCAAAAATCAACTATATGGTTTTAATTGATATATTTATTTTCATGAATACATAAATAATAGTAAATTCTTATATTAATAAAATTGTCATCTGTAACAGGTTATATTTATTTTCTTGCTATTTTAATGCAATCTGTATTGTGACATCCAAATGAAGCCAGTTTATTGGCTGCAAGATCTGACTTTTCTAAACTGAATTATCAGACTGGTAAAAACCATGTTTTATCTCATTTTTAACAACAAGTTTAACTTTCTAGACTATTATATATAGGCTAAATATAGCTAATCTGTAAGTAAACTGTTTCATAAAATACTATATAATTGTGGTGCACTTTGCCAAGGTTTCCATAATGCAGTACCAAAGAAAAAAAATGCATAATGTTCAGTGGAAAAAAAAAGCCACGAAAGTGTTCTTTTACTTCATAAACAGGAAGAAATTTCATGAATGTGAGCAGTTCAAGTCACTTTGTTTAACACTGACCTGTGTTTTAAAATATACAATACTGAAATGAATTACAGTATAAAAAGAAATAACAATCATGTTTTAGATTAATATTATATGATTCAGGAAGAAATTTCCTGTCATGAAATTTCCTGTTAACTCTTTTTATTGATCAGGTTTTCTAAATTTCAGCCTCAGTTGCATAGTCAGATATATTTTTTCATGTTCAAATATTTTTATTTCCATTAAATTCCATTTAATTTCGTTTAAAAAAATATAAAGTTAACTTGTTTATTTGATTCAGTATTTATCTTTGGCAAAAGGCATGAACTTTTATCAAAATATAGTACCAAGTAAAAATTATAACAGAGTAATTTTCTTGATTCAAATGAAAATTTATATTTCTGTTATTCAAATATAGCCTTTTATTCATATGCATTTTAATTATATTTGTGTATTTTTTAAATGTTTTTTTATTTAAAATTAAATTGAAGTCTTTAATTCTCAATGACACTTCAATGTAATTTTAATTATTGCACTGTGAACCTCTACTGTAACTTTTGCAATTTTTTTATTTGCATTGCCAGATGCTCTTTTGTACTACAATTAAAATTTTCAGATGACTAGCGACCCTACATAAAACTCAATTAGCTATAAGAGCATCTTTGATATGATTCATTTGACTATAAGAAAGCCTTATTAAAATAAACTAGTCACCTTTTTTTTTCTCCAGAAAGTTACTTTCAGAAAAACCCAGAATTAAATGCTAATTAATTTGGCACATAACATGCCATAATTCCTTTCATTCATTATTTGACAAAAAAAGTTCTTAAGTTAATTTTTTTATGTAAGCATAGTAAAAAAAAAATAGCTGGGCCTCTGAATGTAAACCAGTTTTTCAGGCTAGACCTTGGAAGGGTTAATTAAAATCTTTTTCCTTCCCATAGAACGCCACTGCTAAACAGAAATCCATTTGGAGCCTCTCTCTCTAGTACTAATTTAGAAGTTCCTCTTATCCATCTGTAGTATAGGCAATAAGCATTGCAATAAAATTTGCTTTTTTTGTGCTGATTTCTGTTTTAGGTTAAGAGATGTTCCATTGGTTAATATTGCTTTATTTGTTAATATTAGGAGAATTTTCTGCTTAAGAGAGATTTCTTGAGGTGGCATATATTGTAGGAATATTAAGAAAATAATGAAACTCAAAATCGAGTTATAAAATGTATATTAAGGAGAAGAAAATGTTATAGTGTCAAACACTTATGTAAGGACATTGATATTTGTTTGACCAGTTAGAAAAGTATATATGTATTCACAGGTTTAATATACTTGTTCAAGAATTGACTGAAACAAAATATAAAAATAGCTAGTTATAACACAAGATGTAGTAACTATATAAATCTTGTTGAATTGTTACCTAGAAAGACAGTGATTCAAAAGTATAACATTTACCTTGCACCAAAATTATTTATTTTTATTTGCCAGACAGCATTAAAGTGAAAAAAGTACACTTAGATACACTTCAAGTAAATGGCTACAGGATATTAATAAGATATTGAGTTATATTTTTGTATGATAAATTAAAATTTTTTGATTCATGTTAAAATTAGTTTTTGTTTTAATTGTACTAAAATTGATGTAATCATGAAATATTTAGCTGAAAATTTTCAGAAATTTTTGCTGTTAGTGGGATAACTAAAATAACAAAAATGAAAAACTAAATTCTTCAGCTAAATGTTTCATGAGCTCCATGTGTACAGGACATCATCTGGGATACTTAACTGCTGAATTAATGATTAATAAAATGCTTACAAGGCTAATTAAAGTCATAGCCAAATTCGTAAGCTCTTGTGGATTTCAAAAATTGATGTTTGATCATAGAATATTTAGCTGAAAATTTTTAGAAATTTTTGCTATGAGTGGAATAACAAAAATAATACAAAAATTTCTATTTGAAATATTTGTGTTAATTGGGGTGGGGGAGTCAAAGAATGTATAATCAAATGTATTATTTGTATTAAGCAAATAAATTTACTCGCTCTCTCACACACCCATTCCAAGTTCATATGGTTTACCTAGGCATTTGGGATGCCCTAAAGTAGTGGAAACTGGTGGTGTCTGCTCCAGTTCTTTTGAATGGTTTTACTCTTGAGTAAATTTTTCAATTTATGTGGAAGTTGTGGCAGATACTGGTAATGTGCAACATGAGATAAACAGGAGAATAGACATTGCTGTTCGAACTTTTATGAGTTGTGGAGAGAGTAAAAATAGGCTTATACATCTAAAAACTAAACGTAGACGGTATAGTAGTTTGGTCCTCTCTAAAGTTCCATTGGTGGAGAAATTTGGACTCTGTATGCAAGATGTTTGATGCTTTTGATTCCAGATACTTTATAGCATCTCAAATATTAAGTGGTTTGATTATGCAAATAATGATAAGATTTGACAAAAAGTCTTCAACCATTTTTAAGAAGCATCTTGTATAGAGAATGCTCATCTTCTTCCACTATACTCATTTGACATTTCTGTATAGCAGCAGAAGATGAGCTTCTACTCTCACTTGTCAACCAGTTAAAGCTTCATGAAAAACTTCATTATGACGAATCCCATTGCATGTAAACCTGCAGCATGGTAGATCAACAACAGACTCCATATGTTCAAATGAAAATTCCGTGCATTAGCAGATAGTGACAAATAACTACCTGGCATTGCTATTGGACTGGCGAACTGCTGACAACACTGCAGCAACAGAGTATGAGTTTCGCTAGCAACTACGATGAGTGTACAAGCCAAGGACATTTCTCCCATAGTGGTAAATATAACTACTAAGCTTTTAACTGCACAGTACGTAAAACAAATATTACCACTGATTCTTTTTGCATCTCAAGCTGCAACACAGGAGACATAACTCTCCTAAACAGTGATAGTGTGAAATAAATCCTTTTATTATTATTACTCACTGTGTTTGCTCATAACGATTTATCATAAATGACAATCACAGCATTACCTGCTGACTTTTTGACGTTGATAAATCAATAAATGTTACGGAAAAAATTTTGCTGACATACGGGACTTGAACCTGCATCTCTCCGGTAACATGCCAGAGTATTCTTCCATTGAACTAATGCCAGCTCTGTCTTTTTTCTGCTAATTTAAGGCTAAACTCATCACCGAAATTTTCGGGCTAACTGTTGGTGCCATCTATGATCTTGGGTGGCAGCTGTTACTTTTTATATTGCACTGATTAAGATGGAAATTTATTAAATCCATTTCTCCCCATTAAACTTTTTTCCATGACTTGATTGTGTTGCCCCTCCCTCTTCATTTATTCCAGATACAATATTTTTTACATTATTTCATTGTTTTATAACAAATTCAATATTAAATAAAATTAAAAAATGTCATGTTTTTATAATTTTTTTTTTCAGGCACTTTTGGTTGAAAAATACCTAAGGTATTTATTTGATAACATGGAAAGTGATCCTATGTGGCAGAGTAAGTATTTTTTGAAAAAAAAAAATATATAATTTTAAATTAGTTTAACCTCTTTATTTTCAGATTTATAACCTGTGTCATATAGATATCTTAGAAATTTTCCAGACATGCCACTGAACATCATGATCCTTCAAGGCAGTTAATCTATATGGGGTTCAATGGAAAATTCTAAAATACCAAAATGACTTGTTAACTCTCCAGAAGTGGTGTAGAATGATAGAAATAAAGAGGTACCATCAGTTTCCCAGATCTGTTATGCAAAAATGTTCACCAAAAGTTTATAATAAATAAATAATAACTAAACTTGAAATAAACTTTCCATTTTTGTTTATTTTATGATAATTTAATTTAAAAAAAAATTTTTTAATCTTTATTCAAAGAAATAACATTTTAAGCAAATGAGCTTATTCCTTTTCATAATCCCCCATAACTGCAAAATTTAAATAAAGGAAAAAATAAATACTTGCTATTAATTAGAGGCAGTTATTTACATTTTAGATTATTTATAGGACTTAAATTTAAATAAAAACAGTTTATTTTGTTCACAGAAAAATATCTAATGTAAGTTAAAACTGTGACACCAAGAGTAGCGTTGGTATGACAGACTGAGTTGGCATGTAACTTAATTCAGAATAATCGGGCGTACTAAATATTGCAACGCTAGGTTCAGTATATCGTGTAGGAAGGTACTACAGTGCACTTGCGCCTAAACTTTTGTGTTGCAAAATTATTAGTAAATATATTCTCAACTGGTCTGACAGACAGTATGCCACTTCTGGAGGGTTAACAAAGGGTCCCAAGGTGCAAATGTTAGGTCTGCCTATAGGAAAGGGACTATGCCTGACTGAATGACAGGACTGGAGCACCCTTAGTGGAAAATTAAGATGTTAACACACCTAACTTGGCAACAAACAGAAATAGAGAAAAAATGTAAATTGCAAAGTTGTAGAGCATCTAATTAGTAGGAAACAACATATAGTATACACAAAATTAATGGCTAGAAGGCTATAAATACTAATCATCTGAATTTGAAAGCTCAATGCTTATAAATAAATAATAAATAAATACCCCCTCAAGCAGCTGCTTGCCACAGAGGTCTGACAGGAGCCTGTCAGTTTATATGCCAAAGTAGTAGGTCTGTGAGGATGGCAGGACCTCAGCAGAAAAACAACACACACAACCATGCCTTACCCGGGGCTCGAACCCAGGTCCCTTAGATCAGTAGCCAAGCGTACCACTATTAAATACTGCGCAACATCACAGAAATTTTTAGAATCTACATGATGATGATGATGATATAGCATCTACCCAGCAAGATGAAAATCAGGTGTGGCAGTACATGATATAGTGCTTCTAGATGAGCATGATATAGAGCTTCTACATGATATAGTGCTTCTAGATGAGCATTGGACTGGTTGAAGACCCAGATGGTGCTGCTGTGTGGAAAGTGTCAAGGAAATGCCCAGGAAGCTGCATGGTAGTATGCCATACATTTTCCAGCTGGTCCACATCCAACTCTGCTGACCATTTGCCACATTGTTCGATGGCTTAGAAAGGTAGGCATCATAACAGTTCATCTGCATTCGGTATAATTATAATTTACATTGTACATTTTGCATTGTACTTAAAGTATGTTCAAAGCATTTTATAATAAAATTAACTATGGATAGCAGCAGTTTCTTCTAGCAGTATTAATGAAAATATAGATTACACTTGCTTAGTAAGTTGCAAATTGACAACTTTTAAAATCAAATTATCCTCATGTATGATATTGTGCCCACATCTGTTACAGGAGAGATGTACATATAATTTTTCTTATATTACAATGAGCCTTTTACATGCATCCAGGTTGTTGTTAGTATACAACTTGTGATTATAAAAGATTTAAGTAGAAATTCAACATTAGTTACAGACTGCTGTTGATGTTAAAACAGTTTTAAGTTGGCAGACAAACTTTATTGTTAGAAAGGAATGAATTTTACTGCAGTGATAATCATTTTACAGTAATTAGACAAGTGTGAAATGTTTTTCATTTTATAATAATTAGACAAGTGTGAAAAGTCCACCTGTCTGCCTCCCATACTTGAACTCAACCAGTAATCAGGAGACCCGAGTTTGAGGCTGGAAGATGGATGGGTGGATTTTTCACACTTTTCTAATTATTGCAAAACTTTTATCATTAGCTGAATATGCATAAGTTCATTATTTATTGTGAGTATTTTAATGAAATTTGTTAAGTTGACTGCAGTTGTCTACTGCAAATTGTAAGGTACAACAATTATATAAGAAATAGCATATTACAATTAGTGTCACTTAAGCTAAAACCTAATTTGTATTATAATTATGATAAAAGAATTAGAACACAAAGAATGAAAAAAAAATTATGTGAAAGTTGATTACTAAGCCTTTACCAAAATCACACAGTTTAAAATATATTAAAGAATTTGTAACTGTATTCAAATTTAAATTAAAAAAAACGTCTGAAAAGGCTAATTCTACTGCCTTGCATTTATGTAGTTGCACTGCATATTATTCGTGTTGTTCTCGTATGTTCAGGCAAACAACATTAGTGATACCAAATCTCCTTTTGATAGAAATATACTGCATGGTGCACATTACTCAAAGTGAAATGTCTGCTAGTGTAAGTTTAAATAATCCAAATTAAGATGGTCTGCAGAGAGAATATAGGTCACTGAAGTGTAATCTTTATCTAGTATCAATGAGCTAAGGGCACAAATGGGAATTCATTTGAACATAGCTTGCTGAGAAAACATAAGCATGGGTTGAGAACTACAACTTTGCTATTTAGCATAGTTGAGAGCAGCAACTGAAGAGGATTGGGTGTGTGTGGGAGGGGGGGGGGAGATATGGTTTTGCTGTGTCACTAGCTGTGCATTTTGCATTCAGTGTTTTTCCTCAGGCACCATGTATTCTGACTTTTAGAGTTTTATTGTACTTTTGTGGTACATTGGTATCATATTGGCTTATGATGAGACAACTTCTGTGGTTCAAGTTCTAAGACATGATCATTTGTTTTGTTGTAACATGCAGATAAGCTGCTAGTATTGCAGATCTTTATGCTCTTTATTCAGATCTATACTTAATTCATTGTCTTATTTTATTTTACAAATGATAATCTATTGCTGAATTAATTTTATTTTGGGAATTTATAATTCTGAAATATGATATGGATCCTGCCCTACTGTTGCTTTCTTTGTCCAGTCCATCATAGTAAATAAATGAAAAAAAAAACCCTCAAGCAACTACTTGCCACATATGTCTGATAGGAGCCTGACAGTTTATATACTTTAGTAATAAGGTCTGTGAGGATGGCAAGGACCTCAGCAGAAAGATAAACACAAACATGCCTTACCTCCCAATTAATGATAGGCATAAATCCTATTGCTTTGATCCAGACTCAAACCAGGTCCCTTTGATCAGTAGCTAAGTACACCAACCACTCAGTCACAGGATGGATCCATCATAATATAAAAATTCATAAATAAATGAATACCCTACCTCAAGCAGTTGCTTACCAGAGGTCTGACAGGAACCTGTCAGTTTATACACCATAGACAAGGTCTGTGAGAAAGGTGAGACATCAGCAGAAAGACAGCACAAACATCCATGCTTTACCCAGGGCTCGAATCCAGATTCCTTTGATCAGTAGCCAAGCTCACTAACCACACAGCCATACGATAGCTCATCATAATATAAGACTATATTAACCCTTTGCACTAAAAGGTTTTTTTTCGCTATAGGGAAGTAGCAACTTGAAGTCTTTTGCTAAAAAGTTGATGAAATTCTTTTACAACTAACATAAAAATAAATCTTACAACAACAATGTAAAATCAAACTCATCTTCACTGCTACTAATTTCATCATTTGGCTCCATTTTTATAACCACTAAAAACAGTAAGTTTAAAATAATAATTTTAATTAAACACAATGCTGTGTTATGAAGTGCACACAGACAATAAATAGATTTACACATCTAAAATGTAAAGAGGAAAGATATCTGTTTATAAAACAGTTATTGTCGCCTCTCAGTCACCATTCGAGTTGCTGCATTAAACCAAGTGGCGACTGAGAGTCGCCTCTCGAAAGCAAAGGATCTCTGTTTATAAACCAGTTATTGTTGCCTCTCGGTCGCCATTCGAGTTGCTGCATCAAACCAAATGACGACTGAGGGTCGCCTCTCGAGTTCAAAGGGTTAATCTTCATATCACTATTATTAAGTTAACTTGAACAAACCTTTTTTTATTTATATAATCTGTTTTAGAAAATGTGAATAAAATGTTTTGTTGGTAGGAGCATGGGTATCCTAATGTTACCAAATACTATAGGAGCAAGCTAGTGCCATTCCCTTGTGTTTGCTCACTCTTATGTGGTGCATCACATTTTTATGTGAAGATATAGATCTGCAGAAACCACAAAACACTTTAGCACTCACCAAGAAAAGAAACAAGTGCAATGTTCAACTCCATTATTAATTTCTATTAGTTGATGATTGAACTAGGTGGGAATCTTAATTGGCAGTTTTTATTATCCATATTAATGATAAAAAGTACGACATATTTTCAAAAGGTCAGAATTTGGTTTCCACTCCTATTGAAGTTTTTTTTCATTTATCACTTTAAGTATCATTTATCACTATATACACATATACACAGTTTATGATTTGAGAAATTTTCATTCTTAGTCCTGGTTTATCATATGCATTGTATATATATGTCAGTGCTAATACATTTATTTAGTCAAATGATAGCAGTAAATGAACTTTAATTTATAGCTGCAAGTGAAAGTCAAATGGAGCATGCCCAGATAGTGATAGAACGTACAGTTATGAATCAAATCTACAGTTCTGCCCTTTATCCAAATGGTGATGGTGATTATTTAAGAGACAAGTAAGTATTTTTATTCATTATAAACATAATTATAGAATAATTTTAATATTCAGAAATAATTTCAGAAATAATGCTGAAGTGTATTTACATTTCTTGATGTATCCTAATATATACGAAACTATATCTTGGGATCAAAAGTATAGTTGCTGATAATATACAATGCTTGTAAAGTGCTTTTCTGATTTTTAATAAACTGTTTACATTGGAAATGGTCATGAACAATGGCAATTTAAGATAATCTGCTATCAGAAAACACATTTTTTTTTTCATTTTCCTGTTGCCTATGTTATACAAATTACGTTACTCTGCAAAGGATCATATGACTGTCACCTTATACTTTATGTGTCAGATATTTCGAAAAGAATTCAGCATCAGGTGACCTGGGAGTTCACAATCTTTTTCTTAAGATTCTATTCTCTTAACCCTTCCAGTATCCATGTTTTCTATATACGTTGACAGAATTTGCATTGAGAAGCTGAGGATGTATGCATTGTTTTTATTACACACACAAAAAAAACGATTTTTTAAAAATGAAAATTTATGTTTTAAAATTTTTTTATATATATCTTATAAAAACACATAATTGAAACTTGAAAATAATATTTTTTTTATTCATTCGATGTATATCTCATTAAACTACAATATAAATAATTTGTTAAAGCCATCTGATTTACCATTTCTTGGAAGTGCTATACGGTATTGCTGATTTGTTTGTAAATGTTATTCATTGTTAATACAACCACATGATTTAAGCACATAAATTTGATTTGAGCTATCAATAAATTTTTCCTTAAAGTTTCAAAAATATTTTGAAAATTAAACAAAGAAGCTATTTTTAAAAATGGAAGATTTTTGGAGGTAAATTCAAAGTATTTACCTCTATAAGTAAATATAAAGGGCAAAACACAGTGTGCTGAATTAAAGATAGATTAAGTTAACTCCATAAACACTGTAGGTGCTGGACTAGTCAGGTATTATCATGACAAACAATCAGCTCATTGACACTAATGTGATAATTGATTGGCATAGAACAGTGCAGTGAAGTTTAAGTTAAATAGTCATATCTGCATTTTCTTCATTCTTCAGAGGTAGCTTTGTTGGTTGTTCAAGGAGGACAATTCTGGGTTGTGTGTTGTTCTTGTTGGCTGATATATTCATAGGTCTGGTATTGTTGCTCCTTACTTGTGATAGCTTTAAACATGTGGTGTTGCAATTTGCTGCCTCTGTGGTATGAGTCACATCATTCTAAACTTCACACTCCTATTAGTGTGCTAAGCCGGTTGCCTATACGGGATGTTGGTGACCAGGCATTGTGATGCATTTCATGCTGTCCATTTCAGCATGTCATCAGGCAAGCACTGTCCTGGCAGTGGGATGAGATAGAGACACGATTCACTCAATCGGTGGGTGCACATATGGCTTGCATGGGATTGCCAAGATCAAGAGCTGACCGGGTGTGCCCCTTAGGTGCCGTGAAAGAGGGATGAATTGGAAGTGATCTCTGAGCTGCACTGGGTCTGTGCATTCGAGGATTTATAAGAGTAGTCTGGAATTTTGGTATAATATGGTAGAGCATTGTAGATACATTGTCTAAGTTCTAGAAAATAAATTACTAGATATCAAGTGAACTTATCTGTCTAAAGTGAATCCTGTCTGTCAAAACCAATATATATAGATAGGAACCTCATGTGGAAATTGCATGTAAAAAGTATAGTAAAAAGCTTGAATATTAGACTTTCAAGAACATACTTTATTTGAAGCTTTTGAATGTGTTCAAGTTAAAAGTAAAAAAAAAATGTGTCTTGGAAACATCTTATTTGGAGCAGGTACTATTTTATGGGTGCCCATTCTGAATAAAGTTTGCTACCCATTTGAAATCTTCAAATTATGCATTGAGGTGCATGCTCAAAAAACGAAAGTTTGTTAGTATTCAGAATTATTATAATTCTTTACAAATGTTACAAGTCCAGAATTATTTAGTAGCTCCTTGTTAACATGTATTGTCAACGATTGGGATGATTCAAATGTAAGAGTGTTCAATAAACTTCCACAGTGGTATTTTAAATGTGGTTTCTCCTAGGAAACAGTTGTTTGTAAGCATTATATAGGCCAGGCTACCAAAGTACTCAACTGTTTCCTAATAACATAGAGAATGCAAAAGGTCTTATCATTATTAATTAATTATGAAGTGGGTACTCAGGTAAAATGTAGAAAATCAATTAAAGTGATTATGCCTCTCTTGATTATAGTGCTAAATGTACATTTGAGTCATAATAATGCTAACAGGTTTATGATATGTCTGTGAGAAGTATGTTAACGTTGTTCCTATACACTATTTCACGTTTTCAGATTTAGTATCTCACTGACGAGATTTGGCTCATGTGAAGTTTTGCATTTTATGCTTTCAAAATTGTTTAGTTATGTTAGAAAAGAAAAACACTTCTTGCTTTGTGTTATAATCTTTAAAGTATATGTTTGTAATGTAGCAAAAGTGTGAAATACGTCTGAATTGAGTTGTTGATTAAATTGGTAGACTAAATTTGAATTTGAATTTGATTAGGTTATATTTTTCACAGCTACTTTGTTGCATTATCATGGTGGTATGACTGTTTTGTTTCTCTGTCGTGTGTGACCCCCATCCCTTTCCCCAGTTGTGATGATCTTCCGTTCATTTCTGGTTAGCCTTGGTCTAAACATCTGCAGGGTCCGGGTTCACCTGATGTGTGAAATGTAGTTAAATAAGGAGTTTATGCGTTCCTTCTAGCAACAGTTTCCAGGCTGAAGGGGGTGATATTATGTCTGTGTTGCATACAAAATTCGTATTGATGTAGATGAGGAGGTCTTCCATTATTTTCAGCTGATACCTAGTGGATGGAGAGCTTATTATTTTGGCCATGTCGAACTGTGGAGGAGTTTCTTTAGTTATAGATGTTTGCATGAGGGCTGTGAGTTGCAATTTGTTTCGGAAAAGTTTGTTTGGCTGGTCCAGGCAAATTTCGAAGTTTTGGAAGGTTTTGCTAATATATCTGTTCTTTTCTTGCAGTACTTTGTTTGGGTCACTTAATGGTATCAAATAAATTCCTCCCAGCAGGTTTTTGTAGGTTGTGATCTTTCCTTACTAAGTTGGAGATAGTATTTCTGACTGATACGGATATTTTGAACTTGTACCACTTCATGATGCTGCTGAGGGTGTTCAATATGTGGGGATGTATGGAAATGCTATAGTATATTTAATTTTGGACTGTTGGGAAAGGAGGGTTGGCTTTGAGTTTTGAAATTGGTCCTGAATCCACCTCAGATAAGAAAAATGTCATCTATGTATCTCGCCCATAGCAGTGGGTGAGGGCCGGGTCTGCCGAGGACTGTGTTCTCAATGTGGTGGAGGACCACATCAGCCATGAGGCCCAAGAGGGGCAAACCCATTGGTACTACCTCAGTTTGGAAGTAGGTTGTGCGATTAATTTGGAAATAATTGAAGGATGTGGCTAGTTCCATCGCATCGTGCATGCTGAAGTACACAGGAGCGGTGGGTGTAGCTTTTGCTGCCCACATCGCCTTCAGTCTCATTGCAGCATCCAGTATTGGGGTGCAGTGATACGAGTCGAACAAGTGGAATGTGTGATGGGGGAGGATGGGAAATTTATGGAGGCACTGTACAAATTCGTATCCAGATTTGATGTTGTACAGTGTGTCAAGTATGAGAAAAAAATCCGAAAGGGTGTGCTCTAAGTGATATGTGGGGGGAGCAATGTTTTGAAACCAGGAGGCAAAGGGGTTATCCAGGTTTGTGCATTTTTTTATTTTAGCAAATAGTTGAGCTATGTTGGGGTACATTGGTGGTTTTGCTACTTTGACTAACAGTTTGGGTAGGAAGGGGTCTGATTTTATTTCCACTAACTTGTGGAGCATGCTGGGAATTGGGTCTTGCATCACTGGCTTCACTTTTAATTCTTAAAGTACGTTTTTTATTTTGTCATTGAATTTGTTGGTTTATTTGGTTTATTGGTTGGTTTAAGTATTACCAGTTTTTCCGTTTTATCTGCTAGTAGTATTTTTATTTTAGAGTTCCCTTTTAGGTTCCTCAAAATTGTGACTTCCCATCCTGGAGTGTTATTATAAATTTGGACATTAGGGTTCTGTAAATTTTGAATTGATGCTTATCTTTTTTCAATTGATGGTATGGGATGAATAATTTGTTCGATGTGTGGTAATAGTTCATGTACTGGGGAGGGTGTGAATTTAAGTCCTTTATGTAGAATTTCAGTTTCCACTTCAGTTAATTTGATGTCAGTCAGGTTTAGGAAGGGAACAGGATCAGATTGTGGTTGCTTTTTGTCAGAGTGGTGGGATATTTAAGCAAGTTGTCAAACTTATTGTTAAGATTTGTAAATACACTTCTGCAAGTCATTTTCTGTTATTGAGTGTAGTTTAATCATCAGACAATTGAAGTATGTGTCATCGACTTTCTTTGTTAGTTTCATATATTTCCCCGTAAGCTGCTTTTTCTATGCCTTGGATCTTAATGCATGGGTTTCTAATTAACTTTCTGAGTAGTTTAACTTTGACTGTGTGAATGATTGACCAAAAGCTCAGATCCATTTTACCTTTCCTTTTGAGTTGGATGCTCTTAGGGATTAAGTTATGTTTCTTACACTTAATGAGAAAAGCAAATTTGTGCAAATGACAATTGAGCGCACAGCATAAAAAGTCTCGCTGCCACAAACATTGCAGTAAATGGTATCGAAATTACTAGATCAATAAGTAAATATAAAGGGTAAAACACAGTGTGCTGAATTAAAGATAGATTAAATGAACTCTATAAACACTGTAGGTGCTGAACTAGTCACTTGTTATCGCGACAAACATTGGTCACCAATATCCTGTATAGGCAACCGACAGCACACTAATAGGAGTGCAAAGTTTAGAATGATGTGACTCACACCATAGAGGCAGCAAAGTGCAACATCACTGTGTTTAAGAACTATCACCAAGTGAGGAGCAACAATACCAGACCTGTAAAAATATCAGCTCCAAGAACAGCACATAACCCAGAATTGTACTTTTTGAACAACCGACAAAGCTACCTCTGAAAAATGAAGAAAATACAGGTATGACTATTTAACCTAAACTTCACTGCACTGCCCTAGGACCATCAATCATCACATTATTGTCAATGAGCCAATTATTTGTCGCAATAACACATGACTAGTCCAGCACCTACAGTGTTTATAGAGTTCACTTAATCTATCTTTAGTATATACCTCTATTTTTTTTTTCACGTTTTACACTCTTTTCTGTCTTCAAACCTATTGCACTATTCCTAAAATTTTTTATCACTTATGTAATTTTTTCCAGCATTTTATGAATCTTTCCCACCCTTCAAATCGAAATTGTAAGTAAAAAATGTCTTCATAACCATAGCTCCAAGAATGAATGCCAGTGCACAGCATCACATGACACCGGCAGGAAGTAGCAGGAATTCTGATTGCTTCCACACATGTGCAAGTGTGGGCAGAGCCATCTGCTAAATGGCAGTATGTCAGATTGTTTATATAAATGATTTTAATCAAGTGGTATATACACTCCCTTCATAAAATTAGTATTTAATTTTCTCTTATAATTAAACCTTAGTTTCCATTTTTGTGAATCTATTTCCATAAATTATTGAACAATAATTATTGATTTTTTTTAGAGTTATGCTACATCAAGTGGCCAGCTTACAACTTGTTGCTATGGATATTTTATTTAAATTGCATTAGGTTATGTGTCATTTTTTTTTCTTTTGTTACTTATTCATTTTCCAGTAAAAAATTTTGATCTTATATCATTTTCCAAAAATGAATGAGATCTTGGATATGAAAGCAAAAAGGGCTTCCTTGGCATGGAAATGAGTTCTCATGTAGAAGGGCAATTTCGTGAAGGGTTTTTACTCACCCCCACCTCCACCCATTGCTAAACTCACTAAAGATGTTTTACTACCCCTTTGCAAAATTTCATCTAAAAAAATTACAATATTTATGTTATTTTGAATGATTTTTAAAACATCCCCCTTCCCCTCAGTATCTTGACTGTGCCACTCTGACAATATAACGTTTTTTTTTTTCCAGCTTTGGTGCACTAGCATTCTAGCACTTCACCAAAAATCTCCAAAATCCAACACCCAAAGAAAAAATTAACAATGTTTAGTAAAAAAAGTAGCCAAGAAAGTGTTCCTTTGTTTCATAAACAGGATAGAATATCCCATTAAATGTAAGCAATCCAAGTTGCTTTGTAATAACACTGGCCCTGTTTTTAAAATATATCACACTGAAAAGAATCCTTAAAAGAAATAAAAATCATATTTCAGGTAAATATTATATTATTCAGGAAGAAATTTACTTTCTATTAATTTACAATTTAACAGTTTTTATTCATCACGTTTACCAACATTTTGCCTTAATTGCATAATCTGATCAATTTTTTTCACTATATCACTTTGAAAGAGTCCTATTAAAATTAATATACTTGTAAATTTGTTTAAAATTTTATTTCCATAAGATTTGTAGTTAAATTTTGTTTAGTTTTGTATATTACATGACCTATTTCTGTTGATTGGTTATTGTTTAAAAAAATTCATCACGTTTACCAACATTGACTTGTTTATCTAACTTAGCACAATTGGCTAAAAGCCTGGAGATTTCTCAAAGTATGGTACCAAGAAAAAAATTACAAAACAGGAGAAATATTTACTTGAAACAAGAAATTTAATTTTTTATTATTCAGAAATAAATAGCAATTTTTGTGTACATTATAACAATTTCTGTCTATTTTTTAAATTTTTATTAATGTTGCCAGATGCATTTTTTATTACATGACTTTATAAAAATCCTATTAAAATAAAACTTGACATTTTTATTGAATATTTTATTTTCAGAAAAATCAAGAATTAAATGTTTATTAATTTGGCATATAACATGCCATAATTTCTTTTTTTTAGTTATTTAACAAAAAAGTTCTGAAGTTTATTTTTTGGCTGAGCATAGGGAGAAAATAGCTTGGCCTCTGGATGTAAACCAGTGTTTCAGGCTGGACACAAGAAGGGTTAAGAATCGTCATCCTCATAGTATGTAATAATGGAGTGTGGATAGGTAACCAACAGTACATGCTTTTCTTTCACACATTGTGTTCTGTTATTCTTGGCTGCTGCCCTAAGAATATACCTTTGATTTGGTGTTGGCAAAAGCTTAATTACTACACAAACTGTTAAATAATTTTCCGTTTTAACAGATTTTGGTTCACCTAAATTCCCAAATACATGACCACCTACTGTCAGATTTCTTATGTGGGTTTCTCCTTGCCACCCATTCCATTGCATTAAAATTTTAAATTCATATCTGTAACAGAATGCAATTTATAACTTTGAATCATTTTTCACCCCATTTTAAAAGAGTTAAATGACTGAAAATTTTCAATAAACACTTTTTGAAAATCCTCAACTTTATCTCTCATAAGTACCCAAATACTTCACTATCTGGTTCCAAGTTTCTCCCTGGCTATCCCATGGTACATTAAAAAAACAGCAACATGTATCTGTCTGATAGAACCAAAATTTAATTTTAACACAAGTTCCATTTTTGCACTTCAAGAAGTTGTTGAATTTAAGTGAAAGTTATATATGCCCATGGGCCACCAGAAGAACAATCAGTTCTGTTATAAACTGTTTAATTTACTTTACCATCTGAAAAGTAACACAGTGTCTCTTTAAAAAAAAAAAACTGATATTGCATTAGTCAGCGACAAAAAACTCCATGAATTGGCTAGTAGGCAAGACTTTTCAGTATTT
Organism: Ryuthela nishihirai; assembly: GCA_038380435.1. Lineage (NCBI taxonomy): Eukaryota > Metazoa > Arthropoda > Arachnida > Araneae > Heptathelidae > Ryuthela > Ryuthela nishihirai. The sequence goes on along the minus strand of JAWZYU010000003.1, from coordinate 87,184,356 downwards.
AATAAAGCATGATTAAGCTGTTACATTTGGTAGCACAGTGTATTACAATCCTAGCATGCTAAGTGCATATTATTTCCCACAAAAGCTGGGAACCTAATAACCAAGATATATTGTTATTTCAGTAACTGAAAAGTCATAATTGTAATCTTAAACCTATGCGAAGATACATTAGACCTTAAAGTAAACAAAAGATAGTTACCACTTTGTAGTATCTGGTACAATTGCTTTAAACATAGGCATTCACAGATGAGATGATGTAATTCTCACAGTCCCGATGTTTGTAAGCTACCAGTCCTAAGAAGATGAGCCGGCTGTATAATGCTGGTCACAGGAGAATAATGTGCCACTGGTGACTTCCAGCGTGTTAATTATTACAGTCACCCTCTTGTCACTGCATTAGGATACAAGCTTTAAGTAAATGGGCACATGAGTTGATGATATTCTGCTACTATTCGGCTGGTATTCCATATAGGTCATATACAAATCCTTGGCACCACCATTTTCTGAGTCCAGGACACCTTTAGTCATGTGCGTATAAAAGCTTATACGTGCTGAATGCAATATTAGCTTTAGAAGCTCCTACGCTTTGAATAATAACTATTGTTACAAAAATTCATATGTCAACTTTAACACTAGTTGTAAAGACATCTTCATATCAGCGAAGCACACATAAGCACAGATCCAAATGTTGTCAAAGCCATTACACAGTTCCAGTTAATGATCTTAAGTGAATATTATCCAAGGCTGTCGAAGTTTTGCGTCTTATACACATTAGTAACTTATTACAACTGAGCTATCCAAATTGTCAAAGAAAAAAAACAGACTAACATTTAAAAGACTTTAAAAAATTGTCCAGCCTGCATTAAGGCAAACCCAAGCAACACATTTCACCGTGTGCACATCTATGGCATCTTCAGTCTCAATGTGGTGATACTTCAGAATTGGCTATTTAATCTTGTCTCGCCTTCAATGTCACTACTATGTGTGCGTGATGTACTTGCACACTGATGCAACAAGAGGCTCCACGATGCTGGTAGTGGTGGGATCTCCGTGTCGCATACCTAATATCACCGCACTGATTCTGAAGATGCCATAGATGTGTGCATGGTGAAACATGTTGCTCAGGGTTGCCTTGATGCAGGCTGGACAATTTTTTGAAGTCTTTTAAAAGTTAGTCTGTTTTTTTCATTGACAATTTGGATAGCTCAGTTGTAATAAGTTACTAATGTGTATAAGATGCAAAACTTCGACAGCCTTGGATAATATCCACTTAAGATCGTTAACTGGAACTGTGTAATGGCTTTGACAACATTTGGATCTGCGCTTATGTCTGCTTCGCTGATATGAAGATGTCTTTACAACTAGTGTTAAAGTTGACGTATGAATGTAACAATAGTTATTATTAGAAGCATAGGAGCTTCTAAAGTCGATATCGCATTCAGCACATATAAGCTTTTATACGCACATGACTAAAGGTGTCCTGGACTCAGAGAATGGTGGTGCCAAGGTTTTGTATATGTCCTATATGGAATACTAGCCGAATAGTAGCAGAATACCATCAACTCATGTGTCCATCTACTTAAAGCTTGTATCCTAATGCAGTGACAAGAGGGTGACTGTAATAATTAACAGCTGGAAGTCATCAGTGGCACATTATTCTTCTGTGACCAGCATTATACAGCCGGTTCATCTTCTTAGGACTGGTAGCTTATAAACATCAGGGCTGTGAGAATTACATCATCTCATCTGTGAATGCCTATGTTTAAAGCAATTGTACCAGATACTACAAAGTGGTAACTATCCTTTGTTTACTTTAAGGTCTAATGTATCTTCGCATAGGTTTAAGATTACGATTATGACTTTTAAGTTACTGAAATAACAATATATCTTGGTTATTAGGTTCCCAGCTTTTGTGGGAAATAATATGCGCTTAGCATGCTAGGATTGTGATACACTCTGCTACCAAATGTAACAGCTTAATCGTGTTTTATTAAATTTTAACTACTGTTAGCTGTGTTTAAATTATATATACTTTTCAGTATCATAGCTGATGATCATTTCCAAAAGTGGGGCTAATTTCCCAAATCGAAAAACAATACATTGCCTTTGTCTTACATGAAATGCTTATTTTCAAAGAGAATTAAGTTAATCTTTTTCCAACTTTAGCAGCCTAACAGTGGAAATTTCAATTAATGATTGATTCAAAAAAATGTGAATAATTATAATTCATTAATACTTACCAACCCAAAAGTAATTTATCAGTTATCTATTAAAACAAAAAAATTGAACATCTACAGACAGAAAATGATGTTAAAACACTAGCTCTCTTTGTGTCTTAGTGAGCTAAAGATCACAAACTGAATTTAAAGAGATTAGTGTTTGTGATTGGAAGGAAGGGTGTACACTAACAACTTCATTGCAGTGAATCTCAATTCTAGGGCAATCACAATGCTATTGTCACGTTTTTTTTTGTTTCAAATCATTTCTTAAAAACTTCTGTATACTAAGGCAATTTAACTGTTTAGGTAACTTGATTCCTGTTCAGTCTCATTAGAACTGGATTTTAAATATTCATTTATCTGGATTAAAGTAAGTGTGAATATTCATTTTAATTTTGCTTTGGGTTTTATCAATGTATGATGTTTAGAAACTTAAAATGCAGTAGTTTCCACAATAAAATTTGAATCAGCTATTCATTGGAATCAAAAATGTGAAAAAACTTGCAATGTGTTTTTCACTTGTGTTGTAATCACACTTTTTGTTAATAGGGAGATATAATTTCCAGATGCCTGTCATAATAAAGATTTTAGAGGAGTTGAATTCACCAGAAGTAACCCACAAACACTTGAACAACTGATAATTGTTAGCATATATATATATAATACTTTTGTTGATAATTGAATTATTAGTTGTGCTTTTGAGCAATTGAGAGTCTTCTGTTAATGAAATCGACTTTTCCAATCAGTGCCAATCCTGAAAAATTATGGTTTGTTGATGAAGTAGAAGATCGTTTTACTAGGAGTGCTAGTGTTAGGCATCATGCATTATCTGAACTTTCAGGAAGGAATATTTTAACAATTATCCCCTCCTTCTCTGTGTGTTTTGGGGGTGGGATGTGGTGGGGGCTGCTCTCACATAGACATCACTACTTTCAAAGAACACCACCACATTTTTAGTACAACCATTCCTTAGTAGAATGTAAGTTGATAAAATAAATTGATATCTTAAATTTATTTTGAAAATGGCAAATTAAAATAATGAAGTGATTAAAATTCAAAAAGATGAATTTATCTCTAAAACCATTTTAAACATGTTTACAGAATATATCCTGTGATTCTTTACTACTGATATACTCATCTTGATTTGTTAGAACTAATATGTGGTCATTTTCTTATGGTCCAGGTGGACTCTGTTCATTAGTCTAATTTTGTAAGGACTCTGTTCATTAGTCTAGTTTGTCACCCAAAGGAACACAACCTGTGACAGATTATATATTGTAACAGATGTCAGATGTTTGGAAAATGAAAAATTGATTCGGTTTGAAGCAATTTTGCCTCTATAGCAAAAGAGAAAAAAAAAATATTGCTAGATATCTCAGTTGTGCATATGCAAATTGCAGCCCTGTTAGAAACAGTGATCAAGAGCATTATTATGCCTGTGAGTTGTACAATGGATATAATTATTTTCCCATTTAGAAAAATGGTAAAGATATGATTAGAGAATAAACATTTTTTGCAGAAAAAATTTTGTGAAATCAGTATTGGACTTAAAATGGTAATTTTGCAAGTTGTTTCAAATATATCTGAGAGTATAGTTTTATATATTTAGAAAATAATTTGGGCATGCAAAATTTTATTACCTCATGTTGATGGGCATGACAAATTTTGTTTCTCATACTTTGGACAAAGCAGGTTTTGAAACACACTTGGAATCAATATGGCTAGTTTTGTAACTAATTGGACTTGATTAGTTTTGTTTCTGTTTTACATATGTCATGTCAAATTTTGAGATTCACTTTTTTTGTTACTTGAATTTTAATATTTATTGACTGTTTTGACAATTTCTTTTGCTTCTCATAGATTTTCAGTCAACTCATTTTCCCTCAAAAAATTGCCATGCTGAATTTTATGACTATAGGACTCATATATATATATATCAAACATATCAAATTTTCTTTCAGGGAAAGGTTTTCTACAACATCACTAATCAATTTCTCTTGACAGTTCACTTTTTGTAGATAATAGAACCAATCCTGCTAATCTTTCTTGAGATGTTGTGGATTTTATATAATTTTTTTTTTGAAATTTTTATTTTAAAAAACTATTCTTCCAAAACTACAATCATAGAAGTTGTTAATAGGAACCTCAACTCCGTTTGGATATACATCTTCAATGTTACTACTTCACATTAATTTCAAATGTTCTGTACCACATCTGTGGGAATGATTTCACAGAAATTTTTTAACTCTCTGAACAGATTTTTCTGATCTGCATGTTACAAAACACCATCAAAATAAAGTCAATGCAGTGTTTTAGCATCTCTTCATTGTTTATACTATATTGCAAAAAGTAACCAGACAGTTCCATGTTATGTGAATGCATAGCCACATTTTACACTCCTTAACTTCAGGAAAAAAAGTGTTTTATGGAAAAAATGTCACTAGAGATAAATTGAAGATCTCACTCAAATCTCTCTATATCTAATTTTTAACAATATTCTCTTAATATTAAAGAATTATTGAAACTGGAATATTTAACTGCAGATGTTTCCATCACACTCTTTCTAAACATCCCCCCCCCCTCCAGGAAAAAAAATTTGAAACTGAAAAAATCGTTAGACAGACTTTCAAATATTACATTTTATAAAATTAAAAAAAAAAATTAATGATTTGTTATAACAGTTGTGTTTTATCTTTTGAAATAAATTTTCACGAGTAACAAACATTACAGTTAAATGTTTCATTTTCCATAATTCTTCGAATGTTAAAGGAATATTGCAGAAAATAGATATTTAGAGATAGTTGAGTGAGATATTCATTTATCACCAGTAAAATATTTTTGTAAAAAGTTATTTTCGAAGTTAGGGAGCTTTGAATGTGGCTTTACATTGACAAAACATGGAATAGTGTTTGGTTACTCTTGTATATATAGTTGTTGTTTTTAGATCAGGCTAATAAAATGAAACTTCCACATTTTATTTTCATTTTGTTGATTTAGCTTTCATTTGATTGGGCACTATTAATTATTCTATGGTCCACTTATATTTATACTTATTTAGTAATTGTGCTCAAAGTTATTTTGGTAAAAAAGAAAAGCAAAAGTACAGTGTAAAGTATGTGTAATTCTGCATTGACTCACAATTTATACATTTAGTCAAAAAGTTTCCTTAGTAAATTTGAACATTAATAGTTAAATTGCTGAATAGATGGGGAGAGATCATAATTAATTGTTTGCCTAGAGGGGATCAAACCGTAAAATTACCACAGATATTATTTTGGAAATAAAAACCAAAACATGGAGGTGAATATAATTATTTTCATATTTCTTCATTCTTATTGAGGAATCTCTCTATTTGAAGGATTAAATGACAGTCATTTCAAAGCAAAGCTGAAGCTTAAAATTGACACTTTCATAATGGAAATCTTTGATGTTTTGCTTTTAGCATATGATGATAATAATGCTATTGTTAAATTACCCATAACTAGAATGGTTCCTAGCAGATTTGGTGTTCTTTAACCCTCCGTTGAGCACTCCAACTTTCCTGACATCGGTGCTCGCATGGCGTCTGAGGGACTCTTATTACATTTGCGTCAGAAAAAGAATTTTTGAAAGGTTGTAGAGGTTTGTCTTAATCAGAACACAAACGCTATTGATTTGAAACATATATATTTTATATAGAACACAAACGAAAGAATATAAAATTAAAATTAACATGAGCTCAAAAGAATAAAATAAAACCTACAAAATTATTAATTTTTTTCAATGCAAATGCTGCAAATGTTGTTTGCATGTTCCAAGCAAATGAAATTATTACACTTCATACATTTGTATCGAGTCATGTGATTCTTCTTCCTTTCGCAGATGTAGCACCTTTTTCTTGCATTTCCAGGATCTTCCGTTCCAGGATTTGTTTGCCTTTTAGCCTGAAGGCCACTCGTGCTAGCCCTTGCAATATCACATTCGTTTTCTTCTGCCATTTTGATTGTTCGTTTTCGCAAATTTTTAGGTAGGCATGTTATTGTCGACCTTTTCAGTATATGGTCTTTAGTTAGTTCCAAAGCTAAGGTTTTTATAAAATATGTCCTTTTGTCTAATCCCTGAATTTCGTTTCCCTTGTAAATAACATTAGCGTTAATGCCTGCTAAGTTCAACATCGTATAAAAAACTGTCATTGGCCAATGGTTGCTATTTCTAGAGACATTGTAGGTGGCACACAGTTTGTCGACGACATCAACTCCCGATTTCATTTCATTGTAAAACGTTACTATCTCTGGCTTTCTTTTTATATCTGTTGTAGGGTCTAAGGCAGTTATGCATGCTAGAAAGTAGAATAACATTTTTAGCCTTTTTTGGAATGTATGAAACCAATGTCAAGTTTTCTTGAAAAGCAAACTTTGATGTAAATTCGTTTTGACCACGTACTGCCACAAAGCTCAGTGGAAGCTGCCATTTATTCTTTCTTGTGGTTCCGACATAGGTTAGTCTGTGATTCTGTTGAAGGTCAGTAACTACTTCATAACTGGTAAACCAGTTATCTCCTGTAATATTTCATCCAGAACCAAAGATCGGTGCACACAGCCTTTTCACTGTAGAACTAGCACCATTATCAACTTCGTAAGGACCATCAGGCTGCCTCCCTTCATATATTTCCAAATTGCTAGTATAATAAGTTCTTGCATCCACTAATGATAAGATCTTTATACCATACTTAGACAGCTTGGATGGTATATATTGACGAAATGGACATTTGCCTCTAAACGCTGGTAGCATTTCGTCAATGTAACATACTCACCCACACAATAGTTATTCTGACAATTGAAAACAAACAACTCGAAAATTTGTCTGATAGGTGCAAGTTTATCAATGGCTCTTCTCTCATTTCAGGTTTCCTTGTCAAAACGTATATTCTGCAGGAGAAAATGGAATCTTTTGCGTGACATAGTCATTCGAAAAAGTTCTATGATGGTTTCTTATATGATTATATTTTTCACTGATGATATCATCAGTGAAAAATAAACTCCAACATGTCAAAGCAGATTTTGCATGCTTCGCTGTGCTCTTTACACCAGGTAAATGACTAACAATATTATGTGAACATGTCCTTACATTCTGAGTAGGTGTGTCTAACCTCCACTTAGTTGTCTCATCTTTTCCAAAAACAAATTTAGCGTTACATTCTAAATTATCTTCATTTTCATTGCTACTTGATATTTCCTGTTCGGTTTCTGTAGCTGCTTGTTGTTCCTCTACGTTGTCTTCTTCACCTTCACTGCTATCGTTTGCCTCTGACAATTCTTCATTATCAGATTCCATTGCCAGTCTCCGCAAAATCTCAGCATCTTTTTCATCAAAAGGATTATACTTTCTCTGGTACACCTATGTACATAAAAACTATTTCAATTTAGCCTATAGTTTATTCTAAACAAATTTCTAAATAAAACTCACCTTCGTTCAATCATTAATCTAACTGAAATTAACTTTCGATAAAAATTTTCATGTAGACTTTTGAAACGGCAGTGCTTGAAACTCGGTGTAATAACTATAGGTCCTAAGTACCAAACATGTAAACATGAACTGTCATAAATCGCTCTGAATAATCCTCCACTCACATGTGGAAGGTACATGGGGATGTCCCTACCTATCTGCTTTCAAAAGTTGCCAAAGAAAGAAGATTCAGTGGCGTCTCATAGACACCACACGTGCAACAAATTGGCATAAAGTAATGTTTTAAACTAATAACTGTAATATGAATATTTGGGAGATCCAGTTGAATATTGAGTAAAAGATGATAAAAAGCTAGGTTGAATTAGATCATAATAACCATATTTTAATGATTACTATTAGCAAACTGAATGAGATAATGTTTCTTTTATTTTTATTTCCAGAGTATTGCATGAACACATGCAGAAATTGTCACAAGTTATCACACCAGATCATAAAGATCTCAGAATACCCAAGGTAAGAACTAAAAATATTTGTTCCTGAATTAATGATGTTTCCCAAAAAATTCAAGAATTTAAAATTATGATGATGATATTATATGATTTGTAGTTAGAAAACTTGCTAACAAACTAAAGAATATTTTTAAGAAATGGAAAATAACATAATATGTAGTAAAAAATAATTAGATAGCAGTAAGATTATCAAATATCTAAGATTGTGTTACATTGTAAGATTTGTTTTTAGCATTGCTTTCAAAGCATGCAACTTTTTTTTTATAGCTAATTGATGTAACATAATAATGATAATTAGATCATTTTAATTGTTTTAACTAGTGTGGGTTACAGATTCATAATAAATAAATAAAAATATCCCCTCAAGCAGCTGCTTGCCAGAGGGCTGACAGGAGCCTGTCAGTTTATACACCATAGTGGAAGGTTTGTGAGGATGGTAGGATCTCAGCAGAAAGACAACACAAACATCCATGCCTTACCTGGGGCTCTAACCCAGGTCCCATTCATCAGTAGCCAAGCATGCTAACCACTCGGCCACAGGATGTTAAAATAATATTTTATAAAGCAATATGTCTGATTTATAATGTTTATTATTGGTCTATTATTTACTGTTGATCTATTATATATTCCATCTTGAATATATACATAAAATATTGATGTAAAGGGTTGATGAAAAAGTAGTGGGAAAAAATGAGTCATAAAAGAATAATCATTCCCATGATTAACCAACATGTTATTTGATCAAGAATATAATTACCATTAGTAGATATGACCATGTTCCAACTATCTACAAGTTTGTAGATACCATTTCTGTAGCAACTCTTGTCCTTCATGGCAACAAAGTTGGTAATGCACCCTTTCACTTCGTCATTGTAAAACTTCTTATTGGAAATGAGATTGTTTAGGGATCAGAACAAATGGAAATATGAGAGAGCCATCCAGCAAATATGAGGGATGTATCACTATGTCCCAGCCCAATTGGTGCAACTTCTGCTGTCTCCTTAATGCACAGGCTTGCATTATCCTGTTAGAACATGACTGTCCTTTTCTGTTTACTAATGCCAGGCATTTGGTCTTCAGTGCTACACTTAAGCAGTCCAACTGCTCACAGTAGACAACTGAGTTGATGGTTTGAGACTGGTTTAAAAGCTCATAGTGGATGATACCCCTGCAATCCCACCAGCAGCAGAGCATCACCATATGAGAATGCAGTTCCAATTTTCTATAGCCTGGAACGATTCTCCTGCTTGACACCATGATCTTTATGGACAACATTATCATAAACGATTCCCTTTTCATCCCCTGTAATCATTCTGTCAAGAAATCTATTGATCTTTTGCTGAGCAAGCAATGAAGTATATGCAGTGTAGAAAGGTGTTCTGCTGTGACAACTGATGTGCAATCCTGGTATCCAGTTTTGACCCATAAACGAGCTTTTGCAGATGTCAAACGATAGAGAACTGATTGTTTTTCGATAGCTGTGCCAATTCCCCAGATGTCTGACATGAATTTTTGTTCAGTAGTTTTTTTAAATGGCCATAATTCAACTCCACCGGCCAGCTACTTTGAGGTTCATTTCCAAGCTGAACGTCACCAGATTGTAACTTGTCATACCACCGGCAACAGGTACTTTTATAGATGACTTTGGCCCCATAAGCTTTGCACAGTTTACATAAACTTTCTTATACCATTCTTTGACATCATTTCTGAATTCATACAACATGATGGAACAAATACACACATCTTGCATCACCATTGTGAAGTGCCTGTTGCCACTTGTATGAACTAAATGTAGGTACAGTTGCATTGTTTACAAGACCACTGCACCTTTCCTGACAATAGCATTTTTTTCAATAATTTTTCATCAACCCAATAATTAAAGTTGACTAGACTAAATGCCTTTTGCAATAATGACTATTTTTTTAAAAGAAAATAGCAATTATATGGAATAAAGCAATGAGTTAATGGCAAGAATTGAGAACATGCTGCATTTTCATTGAGAAAAAGCTCTCATTGTGTGGCATATCCTAATGTGTATATGTGAAATTATTTTCTGGAAATGATTAGCTACAATTCTGACTGTTTTGATTTTGAGTTTCTCTAACCCTTCCAGTGTCTATGTCTTCTGTATATGTTCAGAGAATCTGAATTGAGAGACCAAAGACATATGTATCTGTTTTTAGTACAACAACAGAAAAAACAACTATTTTTTAAAAATAAAAATTGAAATTGTAATTTTTATATACAGGGTGATTCAAAACTTATCGTTCAAATTTCGTGGGGAGGTAGGGAATACGTCAGGAAACCGATTTCACTTAGGAAAGTATGTCCCCAAATGTACGCATGCGTATGTAGAGGGCGCTGTGTGTACCCAACCAGTGTACAGCTCGCCCGACCACTCCCGATGTCATCAGTGTACGAGCTGACTTACTAGTGATAAGATGAATCGTTTTATGCATCAAGAGCTAGCGGATATGCATCTCGCATATGGGGCAGCTGGCGAAAGCGGCCGCTGAGCTAGGCAAGTTTACGAAGACCGATACCCCAACAGAAGAATACCGCAGCATCAAATGTTTGCACGTGTGCATCACAATCTGCGCGAACGTGGTTCACTGCGCAGCAACATGCAGGATACGGGGAGAAGACGACTGACGCAGACTGTCATCGTCGCAGAACAAGTCCTACGGTCCATCGAAGATAATCCGAATACCAGCACATGAGCTTGGGCTCAGCAGCTTGGGGTCTCTCAGTCAGCAGTGTGGCAGATATTGCACGAGGAACGTGTGCATCCTTACCATCTGCAAAGGGTGCAGGTACTACATCCTGACGATTATCCGAAGCGTGTGGAATTTGCACAATGGTTCATGCAGAAAGGTGCCGTGGACCCCAGTTTTCCAGCTTCTGTCCTTTTTATAGATGAAGCTTCATTCAGTCGTGAAGGTGTGTTCAATACACACAATTCACATGTGTGGGCTTACGACAACCCGCATGGTACGAGAAGTCATGCTGCGCAACATCATTTTGCCGTAAATGTGTGGGCTGGAATCATTGGTGACTGTTTGTTGGGACCTTACTTGCTACCGCCCCGATTGGACGGCCGGAAATACCTAATATTTCTCGAGACAGTGTTACTGACTTTTCTGGGCGCTGTTCCTGTGCATATCCGCCGAGATATGTGGTATCAACATGACGGGGCTCCAGCCCATAGCACAATTGTTTCGCATGATTACCTGAACCGAACATTCGGAGCTCGATGGATCGGTAGAGGTGGACTGATCGCTTGGCCACCCAGGTCACCTGCCCATGGATTTCTTTTTGTGGGGGGCCATGAAATACCATGTGTACAAGACCTCCGTCGACAGTGAAATGGACCTTGTTGCACGAATAGTGGCCGCCACAGGCATTGTCCGTGATATGCCAGGCGTTTTTTAAAATGTTCGGCGGTCAATGCAATGGCGCTGTGAATCCTGTGTCCGTGTAAATGGTCGCAATTTTGAGCACCTACTGTGAACCTGTACTTTACCTTGTTGGAATAAAAGTCTCATTCGTTACCACTTAACTGTACTGTTTCCTTGTGTTCACTTTACTTGTCCATTTTGTTCATGTAGATGACGTTTGCGGACATACTTTCCTATGTGAAATCGGTTTCCTGATGAAATGAATGTCCTGATGAATGTCCATGTTTCCTGATGAATTCCCTACCTCCCCATGAAATTTGAACGATAAGTTTTGAATCACCCTGTATATATCGTTTAAAAATATATAATTCAGGCTTCAAAAATAATATTTTGTTTTTAATTTGATGCATATTTTATTAAACTACAATATAAATAATTTTATAAAGCCATTGGATTGCTATTTCTTAGAAACACTAAACGGTATTGCCGATTTGCTTGTTAACGTTCCTATTTGCTGAAGCAACCTTCTGATTTAAGCTCACAAGTTTGATTTGAACTATTATCAACAAATTTTTCCTTAAATTTTCGAAAATCTAAAAATTAACAAAAGCTTATTTTTAAAAATGATAGATTTTGGAAGTAATTGCAAAGTACGTACCGCCATTTTTTTTTTTGCATTTCACACTATTTTCTGTCATAAACCCATTTCAGTATTTCCAAGTTATTTTTATCGTTTTTCCCAGCATTCTATGCATCTTTCCCGCTCTTAAAATCGAAACTGGAAGTAAACACATCCTTCTTAGAAATTCTGGTTGCAGCTACATTTAATTAGTTATGTTTCATTGAGGCAAACAAGACACACAGATGCTATCTCTGTTCGGTGTGCTATAAATGTTTTTTTTATAGTTTTGGTACAACATATTGCATACCCTTTGTAAAGTTAATATTTACTTTTTTATATTTAAACCTTGGTTTTCATTTCAGTAGATTTATTTTTGGAAATTAGCGATCTTTTGGCCGATCAATAAGTATTTATTTTTTCATACTTATGCTACATGGCTGGCCTACAACTTGTTGCTGTGGATATTTTAGCATCACATTAGGCTATATGTTAAGTTTTATTTTATTATTTATTACTTTTCCAGTAAAACTTTGATCTGTTATCGTTTTTTGAAAATAAAAGATATCTTGGATATGGAAGCAAATTCATTTCTGTAGATTTATTTCCATTAGTTAGCGATTTTTCAGTCGGCTGATTTATCTATCTTTCCAAGTTATGCTAGATCGGAGGCTGGTTAAAAGTTGTTGCAGATATTTTTTAACATCTCATTAGTTATATGTAATTTTTCTTTTATTTTTTTTTTGTAAAATAACTTCCTTGTTATGGAAATCAGTCATCATATGGGAGGGCAATTTCAGGAAGGTGTCCCATCCGCTAAACTCATGGTGAAAGTTTCATCCCCCCCCTCCATCTAGAAAAATATATATTTCTTTTAATTATGAGTTTTTATGTTTATATTGAATGATTTTAAAGGCAACCCCCCCCCTCCCCCCCCAAAAAAAAACCTAGGCTGTGCCACATAGACGATATAACATTTTTGTTTTGGTGCTCAAACCTTTCTGCACTTTGCCAAGATCACCAAACTTCAACACCCAAAGAAAGAAAGTCATAATGTTTAGAAGAAAAAAAGCAGCTGAGGAAGTTCTTTTTAATTTCATTACCAGTTCAGAAAATCCCATGAATATGAGAAGTCCAAGTCACTTTGTATAATAACACTGGCATGTTTAAAATATGCAATGCTGAAAAGAATCATTAAAAAAAATGAAAAACATATTTCAGGTTGAATATTATATTATTTGGGTGGAAATTTCCTTTCGATAAATATATAATTTAACTGTTTTTATTCAGCAGGTTTTTCAAAATGAATTCTTAATTGTATAGTGCGATTTTTTTTCACCATATCACATTGAAAAAGGCTTATTAAAATCAATATGCTTGCAAATTTATTTATATTATTTATTTTCATAAAATACGTAATTAAATTCTGTTTTTGGTATATAACATGACCTATTTCTGTTGATTGGTTATTATTTAAAAAATTACTAAAATTGACTTGTTTTTGTGGCTCAACACAATTGGCTTAAAAGCTTGGAATTTTTTCAAAGTATGGCACTGAGAAAAAAATTGCAAAACAAGAAAAATATTTACTTAAAAACAAAAAAAATTTGTTATTTGGAAATGTATAGTCATTCTATTCATATGCATTGTAATCATTTCTGTCTATTAGCTTTTCTCAAATAAATTTTTATTTATATTGCCAAATGCATTTTTTTATTACATGACTCTAAAAAAGTCCTATTAAAATAAAACATATTGTTTTTTTTAAATACTTTATTTTCAGAAAATCCAGAATTAAATGCTGATTAATTTGATATACAACATGCCATAATTCTTTTTATTAGTTATTTGGCAAAAAAGTTCTGAGGTTAAATTTTTTTTGGCTGAGCATAGGGAGAAAATAGCTTGCATCTGAATGGAAACCTGTTTTTCAGGCTGGACACTGGAAGTGCTAATGCTGATCAAAGGGTACAATTTTATCTGATGCAAGTTACGTCAACAAATATTATTCTGGCATGAAGCCCAATATGTAAAGTTATGAAGCCATTCATTATCATTTTAGTTATTCATAGTAGTTTTGGACTGTTATATTTTTTCAGTGTCAAACTACTTATTTGATATGTATGTCCAGAAATAAACTATATTTTAAACAAAATGGTCAAATGTACTCAAGCAGGCAAACCCATCAAAATAGATTTTGTTCCTTTCAAACTTTGTACCTCTTGTGCTTAAATCTAGTTGGGTTTTATTTTTAGGTAAAGAAATATATATATATTTGCCCATGTATAATTTATGATTTCAAAAAGTTTTCTTGCTGCACTGTTAAATTCTGTATTTAACAACTGGTGGTCACCTTAGATACTTTCACTTTAGTTAATAATAATTTCTGTGTTTTTTAAATGGTAGCTAGGCATATACTAAAAGGAGAGCTATGTCTTACTCTCTATCTATGATGATTTGATCACCCACAAAAGTGTTCAGGCTCTTTCATTATTTTGTAAACAAAACCTTAATTTTATGTTCAGCAGAATTTAATAAAGTCATTTTATAGAAAAAGCAATGAATGGAAATTAAATCTTTGTCTAGTCTATTTTAATTTCAAGCATATTTGTTCAATATTTAAAGAGTTAAAAGTGGAATATTAGCAGCATTAGCAATCATCAATATTTCTATGCAAGTTCAAATATAAATATTAATTGCTATAGATGATTCAAGGTTGATCTGGGCGTTTTTTGTACAAAAAAAAAACAAATAGGAAACGATAGGCCTACGAAACTATAAGTTCTCTAGGTACTCTCCCTTAACATTAACACACTTGTCCCATCTCCATGGAAGACTGTATTCCAAGCCATATCTGTCATAGCCACTGTAGGACACACTACTGGAGTAATTCATCTGTAGTGAATTTCTTCCCCCCTATATGCACCTTAATCCTTCCAGTGTCCAGCCTGAAAAACTGGTTTCATCCAGGGGCCAAGCTATTTTCTCCCTATGCTCAGGCAAAAAAAAAAAATTCAATTTTAGAACTTTTTTGCCAAATAACTAATGAAAGGAATTATGGCATGTTATATGCTGAATTAATCAGCATTTAATTCTAGATTTTCTGAGAATAAAATATTTCATAAAAAAGATGGTAAGTTTTATTTTAATAGGACTTTTTTAGAGATGTAGTAAAAAATGCATCTGGCAACATAAATAAAAATTAATTTAAAAAACACTAATAGATAGAAATGATTATAATTCAAAAGGGCTATTTATTTCTGAATAACAATAATAATATTTTTCTTGTTTAAAGTAAATATTTCTTCCATTTTGTAATTTTTTTCTCTGTACCATACTTTGAAAAAAGTCCAGACTTGTTGCAGAAGCCAATAAACAATTCAACTTTTAGAATATTTTTAATAAATAGAAATAGGTCATGTTATATACCAAATTATAGAGAATTTAATACTGAATTTTAATGAAGTACAAAATTTAAATATTGTAGTAACTTATTAATTTTAATAACACTTTTTACAGTGGTGTACTGAAAAAATAGGTAGATATTTCATCATTACTTCCAAAATCTTCCATTTTTAAAAATAGCAGTATTTTGTTAATTATTAGATTTTTGGAAACTTTAAGGAAAATTTGTTGATAATAGTTTAAATCAAACTTCTGAGCTTAAATTAGGGGATTGCTTCAACAAAGAGTAATGTTAACAAACAAATCGGCAATACCTTATATCACTTCTAAGAAATGGCAATCAGATGGCTTTAACAAATTATTTGTCATAGTGTAATAAAATATACATCAAATAAAAAAGAAAATATTATTTATCAAGCCTGAATTATATATTTTTATAAGATATGTATAAAAAAAATTTTAAAAAGTAATTTTTATTTTAAAAAAAAAAATCGATTTTTGTTGTTGTTGTTGTTACTGTAGTAGTAGTAGTACTGAAAAACGTATATATACATCCTGGCCTTTCATTTCGAATTCTGCGAATGTTTAAAGATGTCCAGGACACTGCAAGGATTAAGTGTGCCAAACAGGTAAAAATCCCTTGGAGCCAAGTCAGGATTGTAGGGGGAATGGCTGAGTATTTCCTAGCCCATTGATGCCACAGCTGTCATTATCACATGAGCTGTGTATGGCCTAGCATTTTCATGCAACAGGATAACCTGTTTCAACAATTTTGCTGGCCTCTTCTTGCAGATAGTGGATCGAAGCTTCTCTTTTATGAGGATAGCATAATATTGTGCATTCGTTGTTGCTTCCCATGCAAGAAAATCCACCAGAAGTAGCTCATTTGCATCTCAGAATACAGTAGACATTAGCTTTCTTGTAGATGCCACTTCCTCGAATTTATTTGGCTGTGGGGAACCCTTATAGTATCATTCACAGCTGGCTCACTTGGTTTCTAGAGTAAAATAATGACCCTAAATCTCATCACTGGTTATGATCTGCTGCAGAAATGCCTCTCCATCATACTTAAAGCATTGCAAAAGCTCTATGCTAATGGGGACAAGAAATAAGTTCTGATCAAATGTCAATGCCTTTGGTACCCAATATGCTCACACTTTTCTGAACAGCAGGTGCTCATGAATGATTTTTTTCCACACTACCAACACTGATGTTGACTATTGCAGCTATGTCATGTTCTCTTACCCTCCTGTTTTCTGAAATAACCCGTTGCTCACGATCAGTGTTCACTTCTGACATGTCCATGTTCATTTGCTACTCCTTCTCAGCCATGAGAAAACTTGTTGCACCAATTATGGACACTTGCCTTGACAGCATTTTATCCCCATACTTTGCTTGCAATCTTTGCAAAATTTCAGTATGTTTCACCATCTCCTTCACAAGAAATTTATTAATACAATGCCATTCCACACTCAATGACACCTCTACAGACTCCATGCTTCCCAAAATGCAACTCGCACACGCTGCATGGATGAAATCACTACTGGTGTGAAGTTCACACACATTTACTGTGTGGATTTTTTCGCAATCAGTACAGAACATGGAGAATTACAATGAAAAGTCCAGGTTCAATTTTTCAACTTTGAACCACACTCATATTTACTGTATTAGCAATAAGTTTTCATAATGGTTCATTTTGTTTTCATAGAAACTTATTTTAATCATAAAATCTTAGCCTAAGTTTTGAATATTCCTACTACCATAACTCACTCTATACAAATAGTACTGAAAGTTGATGTAGAGATATTCAATATAGATTAATTTTTTTTGCAGTGACTTATGGAAAGAAAACAATTTTTAAAGTTATCCTTTGAATTTGGATTACCATCAACATAACACTGAAGTCTTCAGATATCTTAGATAGCTATATGTCTGTTAATTAAATGAAATCCAGAGCATACTTTTTTTATGCATACCTAATCTTTGATAAATTTATGTTTATTCAAAAATTTCACCAAATTATTGCATTTATAGATTTACCACAGTGAATGCCCTTGGCCATCTGCTCAAGCTGAACTTATTACCATTAATGCTTACAAGGTATGAATATGATAAGTTACATGTGCATTAATGTATAAAAAATTTAACTGTGAAATATTGTTTAACTTTTTTATTATGATTATTTTGTAAAATGATTAATTATAATAAAAACTGTGTACTGTACTTTTAAAATGAATGTCTTAATAGTATTTTATCCAATGTGCTTCTCTTCTAATGGATTAATTACACTGGGCAACAAATTTTCATAAAAGTCATGCTTCTGAGATAAAAGTAGCCATTTCTTAAAGATTTTTCTAAAGGTACTGAACATGAATATGACAATGAAAATGCAAAATTGGCTACGATTTCTGAGAAATCTGCAATAGTTTCTTATATAATAGAGCAATACATACATATGATGTGTATCGGTAAAAGTCCACTTCTACTTCCGACATCGCTTGTAACAGCTGCTCAGGATCATCTCTGTCGAGCGTTCAACAGTAGTCAGCCAACATTGAAGTGGACCAGTTTCCCTGATATAGTTTCTCCATCGTTGCAATGTCCTGGTGAAAATGTTCACCATGCTCATCACTAACCATGCCACAGTTGTCAGGGAAGAAATCTAAGTGGTAATGGAGAAAGTGGATCTTTAAGAACATATTGCAGCCAAGTTTGTAATACAGAGGCATCCTTAACCAGTTTCTTGTAGTTGTCTGCCCTGACATTCCTGAGGAATTTAGTTGACCAGACAAAATGCTTCCCAAGCCTTTTTCTCGTCACCCTAAAGCAGGTTGTCGAACATTTGGTGTCTGAATAGCTTGCAGATCTGAGGACCCCAAAAAATTCCCTCTTTAATTTTTGCTTCATTGAGTTGAGGGAGTTTGTCAGCCACGTACTTGAAAGCTGATGTGCAGTCTGGTCCGTAGTTTTTACAAAGTTTTTCATCGCATCGAGTTTGATGTGTAGGGACGGTAGCAGGATTTTTGTGTGTTTCTGCCAGTGCTGGTGTTCCACATTCTTCTCTCCAACCTTCAGAGATTTTCTCTGAAGCCAGTTTCTCTTCACATAGTGCAAAGTCTTTGCTCGGCTGTTCCATTCACATAAGAAACAGCAGTACTTCATATATCCCAGCTACAGACCCAACAAAGCCACTACCTTCAAGTTACAACAGAGATGCCAGCCATACTTGCTGTATTGAAGACAGTTCAACAGCCGTTTTAGGTTGTAGGTTTCTGTCACATAGACAGTGTGTCTGACCGGAATGGATGGAAATCGATTACCATTATGTAGCAACACCACCTTCAGATTCAATTTCGAGGAGTGTATGAATAGTCACCATTCTTTGAGGGTCATGTTTCAGAAGGTGATTCTGGGGGCATTCATCAGGCCATCTACATCAGAGCAGAACACAAAGTCATCTTCCTTTCTGAGGTAAGGCACAAACTGCTCATGACGAGTTCGAAACTAAGTCACTCGGACATTTTCCTTGAGAAGATTCCATTGTTTAAGTCTTGATCTAAGTAACTCTGCTTTGGCCTTAGACAGCTCCAAATCACAAACAAGATCATTAATTTCTTCTTCAGTGAGAATGTGTGGTGCAGATGACACACCGTGGCAGACGTATGGATCATCATTAGACACTGAAGGCTGCAGAGAACCTGATGTCGGTTTGTCTCCTTCCTCATTGTCTGAATCAATGGAAAATTCTTTTGGAGGTTCGGAATGGGAAGGCCTTTGCCATACAGAACTGGTTGGAGAGCATATTGTATATTCGGGTACACTATTTTCCACTTCTTTTTCCTTGTGATGCCTCCAGAAACAGGTGGAACCATGCAGAAGTAATCATTTGCATGAATGCTTGACTTTCTCCAAACCATAGGAACAGCATTGCCACTTTTTCACCTTTCAGCCACTTCAGAAGATTTGTTGCACATGTACTACAGCATAGGTGTGGGGTCCAGGTCTTGTCGTGGTCCCCGATTGTGTATCCAAAATAAAACTCCTATACTGCTTTCACTATTAAAGTGATGGCCCTTTTCTGACTTGCAAACATCACTTCCCCACTAATGTAACAAAATGTATCTGTACTATGAACACAGTTATGAGGCATCACTACTGCTGGATTAAAACTTCAAGGATCACTCGACTCGGGGGTAAATGGGAGTCGCTCAAAAGACTTGCTCACCCTATCAGACGTTGCTTACAACTAATGATTGCATCATATTTTGTCCGCGATCTTAAAGCTGCGATGTCATGTCTCAACTACATTGCATCAGATAATTATACAATACCTCTGGGGGTTGTGTATATGGCGGGCTGATGTAATAAAATGCAATATGTTGCAATCTGGAGTTTAAAATACAGCATTGCAAAATGGTTACCTATGTACTCAATGCAGACTGAGTCATTTATACATGACCATCTCTGTCTCTCCTAAACAAGAGCCAATCGACAAATTTTATTGTCATTTTCGTGTTCAGCATCTAGAAATTATTAAAGATTGGCTATTTTCATTTCAAAGCCTTTTTGTGTGTTGCCCAATGTTATTGGTATTTTTTTTACTTACTGTTGTTTAGTTTAACGTAGTTGTTAAAGTATTCTTGCTATCAGGTGCATGTAGGCTGCTCTCTATTATTCCTCACTAAGCTATCTTGGGGCATGCCAAATTGGCATCTACTCGAAAGGGATAATTGCCAGCTCGTATCCTATTTTTTAAATATGTATGGAAATAACAACTTGCTAGAAACCGTTGTAAAGTGTACAAAAATTTTATTTATTGAAAGAGAAGATACAGGTCCATTCAAAAATTGCTTTTTTGATTTGTTGTGTTTCAACCATGAAGAGGACACAAATTCATATACTCCCAAACATTACAGTCATTCTCAGTGTAAGATACCATCATCATCATCATCATCATCATCCTCAAGCAGCCATGGGCTACGGAGGTCCAACCAGACCGCGCAGTTTAATTCTCCAAGCATATCTGTCCTGAGCTACATCTGCTGCATCCGGCCACTGTACACCAATTCTAACAAGGTCCTGTTTGACATTGTCTGCCCACCGCATCCTAGGTCTCCCCCTCCTTCTGAGGCCTCTAGGCACACTGTTCATAACCCTATTCACCAATCTATAATTATCCATACGCGCAACATGGCCAAACCAGCGGAGTCTCTCTCTGCACAATATGCTGCTTAAAGGAGGTTGCAGACTCCTTTGCCTAACCTCATCATTAGTTACAAAGTTAAACCACCTAATACCCAAGATACTGCGTAAGCATCTAGAATCAAAAGCATCTAGTTTCCTGTTATCTTGCTTACACAGCGTCCAAGTTTCACTACCATAACTAACCCTAGAAAGAACCAAACTATTATACAGTCTAATTTTAGTCTTTAGGTGTATACGCCTATTTCTCCACAATCTCCATAGATTCTTAAAAGTCCCGGCAGCAATACCTATTCGTCTGTTAATCTCATGCCGCACATCACCAGTATCAGTTACGCAGCTCCCAAGGTAATTAAACTGTGACACCTGCTCAAGACTGCAACCATTCAGATTAACTGAATCACAACCTGCCTGACCAATTTTCATCACTTTAGTTTTCTCTCTGTTTATAACCAAACCTACTGTACTACCAGTCTCATCAACAGTTCGAATGAAAGAGTTCATCTCATCAACATCATTTGCCAAAAGGGCTAAATCATCAGCATAATCTAAATCAGAAATTTTCGCATCTCCAGCCCATTTAAGGCCAAAATCTTTCCCTTGAAGTGAATTTCGCATAACATAATCAACAACCAAACTAAAGAGAAAAGGAGACAAAATGCACCCTTGTCGAACACCAGAAGTAATGCTAAACCAATTGCTACAAGACTTACCAACTCTCACACATGACTCAGTGTTATTATAGAGAGCTTTCATTATGTTAACTAACTTGTCTGGTATACCATATGATTTCACAATCAACCACAAATTATGACGATCAACAGAGTCGAAAGCCTTTTTGAAATCAACAAAGCTAGCAACCAAAGGTTTCTGAAACTCTAAACATTTCTCAAGAATCTGCCTAAGTGAAAATATCTGATCTACACATCCCCTACCACTTCTGAATCCACATTGCTCATCACGCAATTGCCTGTCAACCAGATTCTTAATTCTATTAAGCACAATCATGGAAAGAACTTTACCTGGAACGGAGAGTAGGCTGATACCCCTATAGTTATCACAAGAACTGCGATCACCTTTTTTGAAAATAGGGATAATAATAGCTCTGGTAAAATCTTTAGGAACCATGCCTTTATCATAAAAGTTATTCAAAATTTCAGTCATCCAAATGGTAACTGAAACATTCCCAGCTCTAAGCATTTCCGTAGTAATTTCATCCACCCCTGGGGATTTATGAAGTTTAAGTTTAGAAATAGCCAAACTAACTTCAGATTGTGTTATAGGGCCAACATTAAAGCCAACAATGCATCTATCATCACTGCCAACAATGGGAGTAGAACTAACCACATTGTTTAGAACATCACTGAAATGCTCAGCCCACCTAGCCATGACAGAATCCTCACCTTCTATAACCTTGCCTTGTTTATCCTTCAATCCCTGTATACCTGTTCGTTTTCTACCACACAAAACATTAACTATCTGGTACAGCTCTCTGCTGTTGTGCTGTCTAACTGCTTCCTCAGCTTTGTCAGCAAGGCCATCAAGCCAAAGATTCTTATCAGTAGCTAACTGATCCTTTACACGTTTATTAAGTTCTTTGTAATGCTTTCTATTAGGACTAGTAGGGTACTGATTAAGGACATTCCTGCAGTTCCTTCTTTCTGAAATAAGCTCAAGTGCCTTATCGCTTAAATAATTCTGCCTCCTCTGCTCCTTTTTCCCTAAAAGAGTACTGTTAGTTTCCAAAAAAGCCTGTTTAAAATGGCCCCATTCTTCCTCAACGTCAGTATTAAGCAAACCATGACTGTCATAATGACTAAGTAACCTATCATGGTAAGCTTTAGCTATAACTGGGTCTTTCAGAGCTTCAGTATTAAAGGTAAATTTTTTAACCCTAGCACAACACTTTTTAAGTTTAAGTTGCAAGACACTTTTAACAAGGTAATGGTCAGATCCAATTTCAGCTCCCCTATATGCCCTGGTATTTCTAACAGAACTAGCCCATTTGCTGTTAATTAATATATAATCGATCATATTCTTATGCAGCCCATCAGGTGAAACCCATGTGTATTTATGTATGTCGCGGTGTTTGTAATATGTGTTAGTTATTCTGAAACCATTTAGTTTACTTACCTGTAGGAGACGTTGCCCATTGCCATTGCAGCTACCAATACCAAAAGGGCCTATTACTCCTCCCCAAAGGTCAGAGTCGGTACCAACTTTGGCATTGAAGTCACCAAGAACAAGGGTAATATCTCCTTTCTTGACAGAATTCAAAATATCCTGAAGTTGTCTGTAAAACCTATCCTTCTCATCCTCATCAGAATCCTCAGTGGGGGCATAACAGCAGATAACATTCAAGTCTTTAATGCTTGTCTGAAATTTTGCTGTAAGAAACCTTTCATTAATGCACTCATATCCTAGAAGAGCATCACTAGCATGTCTGCTGAGCAGCAGACCCACGCCTTGGTGATGCTTTCCATCCTCCCTCCCTGTAAAGAGAAATTTAAAGTTATTTTTAAGTATCTCACCTTTACCTGTCCATCTGGTCTCTTGCAAGCCTAGAATATCTAGGTTATAGCGCTGGAATTCCTGCATGAGGACATCAAGAGAATAATCTCTATGTAATGTCCTCACGTTCCACGTTCCTGCAGAGAGAAAATGATTAGTAGGATTTTTAAAGAAATTAGGTTTATTGAGATTGGTAGGGCCAACAATATCAAACAGCCCCCTGATCGCAGGCATGGGGCAAAGACCTGTTCCTCCTCCGCTAAAGGCTGAAGTCACCAATGCTGGTAGGAACTTCAGGCACCACCTTTTCAAGTGGACTTTTTCAAGAACCATATGGCCTGCCTGAGACACATTACTCCAGTTTAGGCTTGACGATGCCCAACTAGCTAAGTAAGGTTCAGGTACCTGCGATGGCCTCTGATTAGGATTATCCACCAGCTGATATAAGGTATCCCATGCCTCTGTTCACTTAGAGCTGGCAACCCAGAAGCAAACAGAAAACACAGCGGCAGACTCTCCCTCAACAGAGGCCCACCAGTGCAGCAAGTCCAGGATCAATAATCAAGCTCAAATCCATAAACAAGTCCAGTCTAGTAGGTATAAATGGTCAGCACCAGGACCCTGTGAAGTTGACCACTCCTCAGCAGGGTTGAAAAAAAAGGAAAAAAGTGGCCATAGATGACCAGATCAGTAGGCCATACTGAACTGGCAGCCCTCCCCTTCCGTTCCCTTCCAAAAGAGAATATCTCTTTTGAAAGGTACTAACGGCCTGCACCACGAGAAGGCGGGGTCGGACATTAGGTGCTAGACCTGGCCGGTTCTGTGCATCATCACTGGGGATTGGTACACAGCTCTCCTTCCAGTTTACGCCTAGCTACCATAGCTAAATATTATTAACCCTTAAAGTGTCAGGTTTCTGAAACTGAACTCGCACAGTAGCCAAGGTAGTTTTAAAGAGTTTTCAGAAAATAAAAATAATAATAATTTAGAACCTTATCCTGAAGTAACTGATAAACAGAAATAGGTCATGATATATATATCAAAGAAAGAACATTTAATTGTTATTAATAAAATAGCAAAAGAAATGAAGAAAAATAAAGGTAACTATTTTTTATGTATTTTTGTTTAAAAAAAATTCTAAATAGTATAATTTTTTAACTTCTGTAAATTTTTTGAAAATTAATTTTGCCATCTTTTTTGAAGTATTTTGCTTTTCTAATATAAATAGTTCATAAAATATTTAATCTTTCATAGATGTAGTTCTGAATTTTTTAATCATGAAAATAGCACAATGCACATGCTTAAATTTTTGGCAATTAGCAGATTCTAAGGAAGAAGTGCCACACAAAAATTTTATTTTGCCTTTAAAAACAAGATGATTTTAATAAGAAATTAAAAATATTTCAAAACATATAAAGTTGAAGCTAAGAAAATGAAATTGGGTCATTTCTGCCATTGCATTATTGCTATGGAAAAGTTCAATTTTTTTTTCAACAATGGCAAAAATTTATTTAAAAATCACAGTATCTCAATGTTATTATTAAATTTCTTTTTGGTACAATTAAAAATATGACTAAGTCCTACCTTTAAAAACATAGAATTTTAGATGTAATTCCATAATCCCAGTGCTATTTCAGAAAGATGTCAGTTGAGGCCAGCAAATCCTAATGTATATTATAGTACAGTTTCATTTCCATTAATTTCAAAATGTTTATATTTATTTTTAATTGCAGTATATGTTTGAGGAGAAGTAAAATAATTCTAGCAGCAGTCAAGTTAAAAAAAAATGAAACTGAAAGTGTACTAAAAATTGACTAAATGTGATGTATATAAGTGCTGAATGATGTCCTAATAAGTCCTCTGCTGGTAATAAAAATTGATATCTGTGTTCAAAGTTTTTGAAATGTCAACTATACTAGAGACAAAATAATGACAACAACAAGAACTGATTGATAATCTGTGTACACAAACAATAGTGGATTTGCCAGAATGTGAAACCAGAACTGATTGATAATCTGTGTACACAAACAACAGTGGATTTAGCCATGTTACTGGCATGAAGAACTGCAGATTAGCAAATAGAATTATGAATAGGGTACTTTAAGTCTGAAATAAAAGGGACAACGTAATAATGTGTGATAACCCCGGTGCACCACAGTATGAGGACTGCATATCACCATATGGGAATTGCCACGATAATACCCATTGACTAACCAGGTTCCTGTCAGTTTAAGCTTGCCTTACATTGAACCTGCCTGCAGCAGGAGAAGACCTTTGTGAAGAGAGAAGCACTGCATGGGATTTAATTGCCTGCCTGTAGAGATAATCATTGAGGTGCAGTGAGAGTGGGATCTTTTGAAATTTTGAGTGGTGCCTAGGAATATGCCCAACACTCACTGAATTTTGTCCAGATAATTGCAAACAATAAAAGATGGTATCTTTTGAATTTTGAGCCAGAAAAATAAAATGAAGTCCTAACTTTTAAAGTCCTCTGCAGCAGAGGCTCTTAGACACTTCCATCGATAGGCCACTCCTAATCGGGGCTCCAATCCTTTCAGCATGACCTTCAACAGCCGGGCGACCACAGCCCGCTCGCCATCTCGGCCTTAACCATGCCGAGGCCACTTCGGGGACACCTGGCCAGTAACTAGACAAACCCAGCCAGCGGCCCTCCCACAACCCTGACAAAGCCGTTAGCCTACCGCGGCTTACGTGACCGCAGCACCCAGACCCCACTTCGCAGAGGAACCCAAGTTCCTCCACTGCAAAAGCTATATATGGCCAAAACTAATTCCGTGGGACTCTTAGTTTGGCTGTTCCATCGATAAGTCCGTCGACCAGGGTAGCTATTCCCGGTCACGAGCCTCCAACTTCTATCCCTCCATTGTGAACGGGCCGAAGCCCCCCAGTGAACAGTCATCCACCTCGGTATCACAGAGGCTACGTCGAGGAGCCCATGAACGAGTGTACGAAGTGGTGCACAACTCAGTCTGCAGCAATCCCCGATGAGCCTACAGAAGACAGGGTTCCCCAAGCCCTGTCTGAGGCCCTTAGAATGGCCCCTCAACCGGGGCTGCAACCCCCTGCTTCGCTGGGGACAAGTCAACAAGCTGACTGGACCGGCCCACTCCAAAGACAGTCTGCCAGCCTTCAACAGGCCCCCTCCACCGGGGGCCACCAGAAACATGAACTCCAGAGTGCCAGCAATCCGAGCCCAACTTCTCAGAGGCACCGTACCCCCCGTCAAGGAGTTCCCACTCCGGGGGGGGGGGGGGGGGGGATAAAGGGGACAGGTAAAATTTCATGGGCATCCACACAATGTTTTCCAAGGGGTATAGTTGGGCTGGCAAAATAATACAAAACAATAAATATTTATGCTATCTATTCATTTTGGATATATGTATTTTATAGTATATAATTCTATTGTGAATTTTCATATTTTTTTTATAGTTTTATAATGTGCATTCTTATGATGCCTCTATTCCAAGTGTCAGCTAAATTTTTAAATGCTATTTAAAACACATATGCAAATGTTTGTGATAAAGAATTAAATTTCACAAGATTAAAAAAAAATCTTTTACTGTTTTATTATTTCAGTTTTAATAAATTTAAATTCCCATATTAAGTTGAATCATCAAAAGTTCTAATAAACTCAACATTAATTAATACATTTTTTTTGTTGTTGTTGTTGTAGCACATAGGTAATGCAATAAAAAAAACTTGATATCTATATCTTACTAATAAAATGGAACAGATTCACAATAACTTCAGGATTAAAAATTTTTAAATATGAAACAACACTAAAAACTTTTGATGCTTTTAATACTATACATACACAACCATAAAATATAAAAAAATATAAAATAAAATATATGAAACATATCAAGATTAATGGAAGAATTGTACACTATAATATATATATATTCAAAACGAATAGACAACATAATATCATTGGCCATTGACACTGCTTATAGTGATTCAAGCATGTGAGTGTCATCACTACAGATGTAAATGGATAAATTTTAAAGTTTACTTAGTTGAGCAGCATGAACAGGTAAGAAATTACATTAACTATTCAAAGTATATTTTTAAATTTGATAAAACAAATTGCAAAAAGTGCTGGTTTTTATTTTAAAAAACTAAAAATTTAGTCCTGCATTATGGAATGGTAAACATCTTATCTGCCAAAATTGAAAAAGGGAGAATGGTAAACTGAGTTTGGACACACAAAGGGTTAAGTAAGAATAAAAGTTTATCCTAACAAAATTTTCATTCAGCTGAACATCACACTGGGGTTCATTAGCTCTATCTCTGCAAATGTAAAGGAGCTGGACTTGGCTTGGCTCAGTCAGTAGTGTGCTAGGTTGTAATCTGCAGTTCACAAGTTTGAGTCCTGCCTGTGCCAGTGCTCAGATTTATCTCCACTAAATCTCTTCCCTGCCCTCTGTCACAAAGGAGACATTGATGGGCTTGGAATGGCTTTTGCCTATCAGATGAGACATTAAGCTGTACCTTGTGCATCTTAAAGAGCATACTGGTTGGCCATGACAGAAGGGCTACCATCTTTCTCCTAACAACTGTCCAGTGGGTACCCTTTCTCTAACCTTCTCTGAGCCTTTGGGTCCCTTGTGACATGGCAATATAGTGTGCAAAATAGTGCTTCTCAGAAGTAAAAAAAACCCAACCCAAAATATAAATATTTTTGGGCAATTTTTGCCTTTGCCCAAAGAAGCAAATGAAAATTAAAAAACCTGATTCGATTGGCTTTTGACATGCTCTTTTGACATGCTGAATGAAAGTGGATGTAAACTCTTAACTTCTGGCCAATATTATTTGTTAATGGACCAACATTTATGTTTGTAAATCTTAAATAATAAACCAATCTTCAAAACAGAAGGCAAGTGTACTATTTTTATCTCAAACAGCAGATAAAGTAGCTTCATTAGCTCTAGTTAAGTATTCTACATAATATAATAATATGTGTATTTTTAACATATGTTTATAGTCTTTTTTTTTGGCTTTAGATGAAAAGTTTTGATTTGAATAATATCTATTCTTGATAACATTG
This sequence comes from Ryuthela nishihirai, assembly GCA_038380435.1. Lineage (NCBI taxonomy): Eukaryota > Metazoa > Arthropoda > Arachnida > Araneae > Heptathelidae > Ryuthela > Ryuthela nishihirai. Next base: position 87,155,980 of record JAWZYU010000003.1, on the reverse strand, counting down.
TAAAATTACTGAAACCCTTGCAATTACCATTTACTCTTGGAAGCATTTTATATTTTCTATGAGTTGTAATAATTGTATTTATTTTTATCACATGCTTAAATTTTCTATATATTTCTTTTCTCAATTTCATATTGCACTTCATTTATGAGAAAATTATATGAGTCATTGGTATAAATCCCACTTTAATTTCTGGTGTAGGTTTTGCAGTTATTCTCCCTTTTTTTGCCATGTCCTTTGCCTTCTACAAAGGATGTTTCATTTTCTGGATTAAAATTATGATTTTTCTATTTATTTGTCATCGATTTTTTTTATTTTTTTTTTCTCATGATTTTAAGGCTGGTTTCCATGCAACACTTAGAAATTGTCCTTCCTTTTTTGGAATTGTTTATACTTTCCTGATATAATTTTTGACTTCAGTGCATTTTAAAGGTAAGATTGAAACTGTGGCATAAGCACAATGCCAAAAATTTCTTGTTGGACAACTTCAGAATGAGCAGTGTTGTTTCAAGGGTGGATAGACCAAATATTTTCATTTGTATTCTTGAAGAAAATGTAGAGTTTCAAAAAACCTATGGTTATTTAATTTGTAGATTTCATAAAGGTTTTTATTCATTGAGTGTCATAATTTGTGGTTTACTGATAGATCATATGACATATGGGATGTTAGTTAATATGATATCTCTGTCGGGGCCGAATCTGGGGGGGAGCATTTCCCCCACCTTTCAGAATGCTAATAAGGCTAATAGAGGCAAAAAAAATAATAAACTTATTTGTTTTCATACATTTTTCAAGAAAAATTTTATAGACTTGTAAAACGGAGGGAGAAATTTATACTGCATTGAAAATGCAGTCTCTTGGGGCACCCTTTACATTTTTTTTTGCTCCCCCTCCCCTCAATTTTTTTTATAGATTCAGGCCTATAGTAACAGAAAGTTGTGTGTGATTGGCAAAGCTTGCAGTGACTGGTTTAGATTACTCCTGGAGTTCAACAAGGCTGAAGTTTACCATCTTTTCAGTTTGATTATTGAATGGAGACTTAGATGGTCTAGAGATTTTAAAATAAGTGTGAACAAACATTTGCACTTCACTATAATACTTTTTATGCATAACCTAACTTGGCATAAGTAAAAGTAAGCTTTCTTCAAATGATAATCTTCACATATTTTAGTTTAACAGAAATTAATTTTCACTACTGTTTATTGTGACCATATTGTCAAGCCAGTGCAAAATTCATTAAGATAACTGAAATAATTTCAAATGATGAAGAGTTCATCCATGTGGTTGATCATCATGAGTATGCAAAATCATGATAATGAAAATTGTGGAATATGCAAAATAAAGTTCAATCGTTCAACCTTAACTAAGCTCAAGTGCATATTCAGCCTGTTCAGTGAAAGGAGTGGAATACTGAACTTTAGTAAATGGGTGTTGGCTCAATCAGCATGCAAGGCTTGTAACCTAATGTTCTCAAGCCTAACTGTGCCACTGCTGAGTTTTTTTTTGCTAACTCTCACTCTGCTCTTGGTGAGATAAAAGATGTTGATGAGGTTGGAGAGCCACCTATCTGGTAGGATGCTAAGCCACAGTAGGATACTAATGCTGCCATCGTCAGTAAGATGTTGCCCAGCTCTGAGCCTTTGAGACCCTTGTGATTTGGCCAGTTTAGCCCATTGTGTGCACAAAAGGGCTGCTCAGAGGTAAAACAACTCAACTGAACTTTGGATTCACTTTCAGTCCACTTGTAATAATAAGTAGAATCATTAGGGATTTACAAAATCTTTTTCACTCTGTGTAATCCCTCTAAAATTTTTGGATAGCTGATTGTGATATTCGTATTAAATAAGAGACCAACACCTTCTCAATTTCTGAACTGAAAGTGCTGTTGAATCGAGGCTTTGACGAAATATTAGTCAAGATGGCTATCTACCTATAGAATTTAGTTAATATTTGTTTCAAGTATTTCACACTTAAAGAAGTCTCTATGGCAGCATTTCTGAACCCTTTAACAGTGGTGGAAACCCTGAACGATATTGTCAAGTTCAATGGAACTCCTGAAGAGTATTGTCAAGCGCTACAGAGCCCCAACATATACAGAAGAAAAGATGTATTTATTTTTGTCCCTCTCCCCACACAAAAAAGTTTTTTAAATGTTATAATTAGTCATTGTGCCGTAAAATTATTAGAAGACAGCTTTAATTATTAATTGCACAGTGTGTGACTGAGCTTTCTTTTCCCTGCACAAGACAGGGGCAGGGGTGGGTCAGTTGGTAGCGTGCCAGGCTTGTAATCTGCAGTTCCCAGGTTCGAGTCCCAGCTGGGTCAGTGTTGAGATTTATCTCCGCAAAACTCCCCGCCCTGCCCACGGTCAGTAGGGGACATCGATGGGCTTGGAAAGGGCCCCACCCACCATCCGTCAAATGGGACATTAAGCTGTGGCCCCGTGTGTGGGTGAGCCATACTCTGTGCACGTTAAAGAACATGCTGGATGGCCTTGATGGGAGGCTACCATCTGTCTCCCAACAGCTGTCCCAGTGGGTCCCCTCCCCCAACCTTCTCTGAGCCACCAGGGTCCTTGTGACCTGGCCATTTAGCCCATGGTGTGCAAAAAAGTGCCACTCAGAGGTCAAACAACCCAACCCTGCATAAGCCATTGAATTATTGGGTGAATTGTGCATGGAGAAACTCCCAGTTCTTTCACTGACAATATACAATTTCTTTGTTAACTTTTATATTCATCTTAGATTAAAAAGCTGTTTCACATAAATAGGTAGCTGAGAATCGAAATAAAAGATGGATAGCTTTTTTTTAATTGCAGGATATTTTAGCACAGGAATCCAGACTTTTCATGGAACCCTTGAAGACTGCTCACAAACGCATAATCTTGGTTTTGAAACACTGTCCTATGATGTGACCAATGTGAGCTTTTTATGTGCATATAATAATTTACCATTTTATTCAATAAAATGCCCATATATTTATTTTTACAGCATTATTATCATTCATAATTCAATGAAATATTAATGTCTTGTTTTTCTAATAGACACCAAGAGATAAAATCCAGTGTGTTCTCAGATGCTGTAACACTATTATGAATCTGCTAAGCATGGCTAATGACAAATCAGTTCCTGCAGCTGATGATCTGATGCCCGTCCTGGTATTTGTCCTTATCAAGGCTAATCCTGTTAATTTGTTATCTACAGTGCAGTATGTAAATACATTCTATGAAAAGCAGCTGGAGGGAGAAGAAGCATATTGGTGGACTCAATTTTGCTCAGGTGTAGAGTTTATCAAGACAATGGATTATTGAGAGAATCAACTATGTAAAATATTTTTTGTTAGTGAAATATTAAATGCTCCTTTGCAAGGATCATTCAGTATAGTTGAATGATCATTCATGTTTGTGGATGCTTAAAGTTTTCTGTTAACAGTTGCTTTCTGTGGAAGCTAATATTTAAAAGATAATGGTCTTTGCAGATGGTAAATAGTACTAATTATTAAGTTACTCATATTAATTTTAAATTACATTTTTAACCTGTATAATCTGTATAATTTTACATTTCTATTGAATGTACTAGGCACATGCAACATGTTTAAATCATTGGAATAGTTTTAAAAGGTAAATCTATAGATTGAAAATGATTTGTTTTTTGTAAATTTATATATAAGGTACATATGCCTTTTGTAATATACAGTTTGCTGTCTTATTTCAGAGTAATAGCTTAAAAATTGGTCATTGGCATAAAAAGTAAAACAGTGCCCAACATCATATGTTACAATGAAACAAATATTTTGTAGTCATGAACAAATTAACTTTCATTTTAAAACTTATCTTTTCTATTTTTATAAGAAGGAATTGGGTTTGCATGATGTATAGAAAATCTGTGCTTAACTCATTGTAAGAAGCACAAGATTGAGTAACAAGATGATGTGATACTTGATAAAATTTTATAAAGCATAAAAATAGCATCACTATTCATATTGTATATACATGTATATGTATATAATTGAATGCCTTTTCACATTGTAATCATATTAAAAATATAAAGTGAAGTGATCTCTTACTAATGAACCATGTGTCAAATGAGTTGAACCATGTATGGTTTATAAAAATTTATTGCTTAAAAAAGATTTTGATGATCACATATGGTATTTGAAGTAATTGCAGATTTTGTAACTTGTATCAGTTTTTATAATTATTAACATAATTTTATCTGTTTCTTCATATTATATTTATGTATGGTTTATAGTGCTGAACAAAATTAGGCACCTAAATACTTTGGAATAAACTGGATTATACACATAAATGTAGATGATGTAGAACAGAATGAATAGTTCCAATAAATATGCAACTAGGTAATGTAATATATGTATATTTAAGGAATGTCATACAATATGCCTCCTAACATAATTGTTGCATAGGATTGAAATACATTTGTAGTTTCAAATATATTATTTTCAGCAGTGATATTTTATTCAAATGAAAAGTATGGCATATTAGGTGCATTTAAATAACTTGATGAACAATATAGTTTTGATGTTTTTTGTTATTAAGTTTAAATGTTAACAAACAAATTTTTGTGAAAAGAAAATAACCATTAACCAAATGTTAAACTATAAACAGGAAAGTTGTTTTGCACAATTCCTACTGCAATGTTTGCACCAAATATAAGTACAAAATATCACCAACCGTGATTGCAGTGGTTAGGATACCAGTAAAACAGCAGTTGTTTTTATGCATGCATTGTAAAATATTCAATATTTAGGAGAAATTGTCCAATCATCTGTATTGCACAGTGGAATAGAAATTGAACCAATGAAATAAAATACTAAATTGATTTAACAGTTGTAAATGATCAGCCATTATATAATTGGTGTTCAAAATTAAAGGATAATGTATAAATTCGTACATAACTCTGAGTTTTTAAGGGAATGCAATTAAATTTGGCCAATATTTATTATTACATTACAAATGTAAATTAAGCAGAAGAAATTCATTATTGTATAATGCGCATGTATTAAGATCATAATCGTGCAATTGACATGAAGGAGCAATCCATGAAACAATACTTAAATGTCTGTAATGTATGACATGCAGTATGTTAATATGGAGTATGATCATCCCTGACAGCCATGCAGCTCAAGCAATGACTCATACTGTTTATGAGGATATTGATGAGGTCATGAGAGATTAATGGCCACTCCTTGACAAGTGCTGTTCTGAATTTGTGGAGTGTTCTGGGAGGGGGCTGGCGAGCTCCAATGAGTCTCCCTAGAGCATTCCATACATGTTCAAATGGATTGAGGTCAGGGGATCTGGGTGGCCACTCCATTCAGCGAATATCTTCTTCTTTGAGAAAATCATCAATCACATGAGCTTGATGAAGATAGGCATTATCGTCCATAATAAAATCTGGACCAACCGCTCCCCAGAATGGCCTGAAATATGGGTTCAGGAACTCGTCTGTGTACTGTAGGACAGTAACAGAGCCATTCATAAAGATGTGCAGGTCTGTATGCCCATTTGTCATTATTCCTTCCCCAATCATCATGCCATGGCCAGCAGAGTAATCCCTTTCTCTGATATTCAAGGGATTGTTGCAAATCCCTGGTTCTCTCCAAATGTGAAATCATTGAGAATCAATACTTAAGCTGAATCGCGATTCATCTGTGAACATAACATGCATCCATTGGTCTAGATTCCAAGTGTGATTTTGGTGAATCCATGTTAAATGAGCTCATTGGGTACGGGAGTTAGAGGGACATAAATAACAGTTCTCCTGGCATAAAGATATTGCCCATGAGGTTTCTTGTAAACTGTATGCCCTGAAACCCTCATTCCTGTAGCTGCTGCAAGCTTCAAAGACAGTTGCATAGCAGTCATCACTTTGTTTTGTCTGGCAGTAAGACTCGTATAGTGATCGTCTACAGCAGTTGTAACTCTGGGACGGCCTTGTCCTGGTTGACGACAAATATCTCCTGTGTGTTAAAATTATCTCTGGAGTCTTAACAGGACATTTTGTGGAACATTAATGCTCTGAAACTTCCATCTGGGTTGACCTGCTTCCATCCTTCCAATTGCTGCCCCCACTGAAAATCATCCATACGATGTCTTCAGGACATAATCAGCTTGATGTGCCACTGATGCAAAAGCAAGAGTTGTCTAGAACGGCTACAAGCTGCAAGTAGACTCGTGGGTCTTTTTAATGCATTCTTAATTTGCATATTCCAGCTTACGTGCAAAAACTATAAATGCGGGATAGTTTTCTGCATAGCATATTTTCCATGTTCGCTCATTTTCAGTGCACTTCTTTTACATATATCGGCTGATACATACGGTTTTGTCGATTATTACTTAATTTTAAGCACCAGTGTATATATATATAGTAAAATATTTTATCATTATGAGATGTTGCAAAATCTTGCCAAATCTGTGAAGTGCAAATAAAATGATTGATCAATTTCTATGCATTTTTTATATGTTTCGAAATAAGTATGAAAGCGAAATCTGCAGTTTACATGTAATTACTTGTTTTTAAATCTACTAAATGGAATAAGCTTGTAATGCAAGGAATTAAGGCTAATTGTCTCTCTTCAAGTAGCCACTTTCACAGGTCACACAGTATTCTGTTGGTGTACAGTAACAGAGAGGAGCTGTGAGACTACAGCAGAAAACTAAACATCCATGCTCTACTAAGGACATTACTTGGGATCTTCATACTGCAGCTTTGCAACTAGGTTATTTATTAAACAAATTACATTTTGGGGATATGCACACATGCACTACTATTACATATTTCCGAATTGTATAGCACTGCGTTATATATTTGTTTCTAAATTACATTTGTTTTAAAACCATGAACGTTCAATATATGGTAGAAAATCTTTTGTAATGAGAATATATTATATCTAAAAAAACTTGCTGTAATGAATAGTCACTATAACTAAAAAGGCTATTTTTGCACATGGGACTTTAAACGACTATGCACCTCTAAAAAAAAGGCCCTCTGTGCAGTGTGCCATAAAATGCTGAACAACCTGTCTTTTGCATAGTTGCATCAATTCGCATAAAACAAGAAAATAAAAATTGCAGTGAAATTAGAAATTTGTATGAAATGTGCTTGGCACCGTAAGAAGCATGAAGGAAATAAAACATGGCTTTACTTTATCACAACCATACATGTTTTGAACACAATAAGTAATTTAAATGAACATTCTTTTGATATATGTTCTTCAATTCTTGTGCCACTCTTGCAATTAGAGTTTAAACTCAAAAATTTAGTTTTTTGTGGCCTAGTTTTAATAGCCATCTTCTTAACTATATTTGGTTAAGAAAAAAATTTAGAAAATCAACTAAAAAATACTAAAAATATCAGCCAAATTCACGTTACAGAAGAACATTTAGCATAGCATATCAAATAACTGTGGCAGCTATGCTTTTTAAGAAGTCTAAGTATAGTCAGGAAAATAAAAGGGAAAATTAAAAATTACAACAATTAGAATTCAGAGATTAGGTTTTTGTTGCCCATATCACCAGATTTCACTGCTACTCCCTCCTCCCTGCTTTAGGTCTCTAGACTTATTCTCTGGATCTGATAAACTGAATGGTTACTATGAGAATGAGGTGCAGATTACTCAGAGTGGAATTTCTTTTAGCTTAGTTACAACAGTTCAGAAATTAAGATTCTTACTTTTAGATGGAACATGTATAGCAAGCAGTTAACCACTTACATTGTGATCTCTGTCCAGCATCAATGAATTGTGGTCATAAATAGGAAGATGCTTAGTCAGCATATGGTTGATCATCCAAATGGCAAGTTGACCTATCTAAATAGAGTGTATTGCAAAAACATATGTATAAGTTGAGTAGATACAAGGCCTTTTATTGGTAGGGTGTACGATGATAATGGCCAAGACTTTAATTTTACATTTGTGTAATCAACAATATGCTGACTGCAAATGAATCTTCCATTTGTGACAGTAGTTTATTGATGCTACATAGAGACTTTAACTTTAGTGATATGGTGCTTGTTTTAAACATGAGGAGGGCAAAGCAAAAATGGTGTTTCCAATGTTCAACTTTTTCAGATAGCCATAAAGCTGAAAATTATCAGTGACACATCTTTAAAACAGATCTTTTTGTAAATTTTGGTTAACTCTTCCTTTTTAAAATTTTTGTTTTTGAATTTAACCACTTCTGTTCAACACCTCCACATCAGTTTGTCATTTTGATACCACTAAATTTTCTATAATTGAATATAAGCATAATATCTGAACTGATGTACCATATAATTGAAACAAGAGTGACTGTGTAATATATTGAAACCAGCTCCTAGGTATTTTAAACTTTAAAACAGTGTTATAGAAGCTTTAATGCATTTTTAACGCTTTACTACACTGTGAAATAATAAAAAAAAATTGTGTTCTTGAAATTTTCTGTCATTATAATTTTGCTGAATTTTTACTTTGTGTTTCAAGTATTTATCAGTGATTGTCTAGCTATTGCAGACAAAATCCTTAGGATCAAATCAGACAGCAACAACAATAAATATTTTTTCCTTCTGCATTCCTTTAATTTTTATACTGATTTGTATATAGTTATTGGCATTAAATTTTACTTTTTGACATGTACCTAGGCCCTTGGGCTTCCTTAGCCTTTCTGAAATAGGACCCACTGGGAACATCTCAGTGGCCCAGTATACTCCTGAATGTGGAGGCCCATCATTAAGGTGAACGATAGAAATCAACAAAATATACATTAAATATATTTCATTAAGTAATGTAGGAAGAAATGAGATCATTTTGCGAATTATGATAAATGAGCTAAAGTGTGGTTTTTCATACTAACCAACTAAATATAAATAAATAAAATAAATATACCCTCAAGCAGCTGCTTGCCATAGAGATCTGACAGGAGCCTACCAGTTTAATACGCCATAGTAAAAATATTCAATGATAAAAAGGTTAAGATTATATGAATGTGAAAAAATTTATTTCTATTTTAAAATTAATTATATTGAAGTTTTCACAATATTCTTCTACTCATTATCAAATATTATTTTTACTGTGGTACTGTAATGATGGAAGGTCCTCTGTAGTGCAGAAATTGTTGATATTGACTATTCCATTCACAGACATACAAAGTTTCAACATGAACAAATAACACCTTTATAATGACTTTATTGCATGGTATATTTTTTGCTTATTTGTGAAACAATGAATTCATAGCACTCGGTTTGCAGTCCTTTATGCATTTAACTTCAAATAAATGCAAATTGGATCTAAAGAACAGATTGTTTAGATGTATTTATTTGTGCTTGTATTTTTTTTGTATTACAAGGAATGGAAACAACTGTGTAATTTGACGTGTGTTGGGTTTTCACACAGCATACAACACAGAAGGACCTGCCGATTGGCCTAGTCATGATCAGTAATAGTTAGATGGAACATGTCATAATGCTGAAGCTCATATGTTCAGAGTGAAATTCACATGACAGGGTCAAAACGCATCAATAAATTATTAATAAAGATTGCACAGATTGTATTACACTTTAATTTATATATAAATATTTATAAATCTCTTGAGCATCTCGCTTTTTTTCTTTCTCTATGTACCTGGGTTAAGTTTTTTTAAATGCTTATTTCAAACAAAATGTTTGTTTAAAATTTCAGAAGAGCCAGATCTAGCAAAGAAAAAAACGCTTTTCTGTACCATTTCACGGCAAAAGTGACAGTTAATTTGTAGATGATCCGAAATATGTCACCCAAGTAAACATTGTATGACGCTTTTAGAAAATTTCAATAACCCGAGTATACTCAAGTAAGACTCTCAAAATGTTAAAGCTATATTTTGAGCAAAGATGATTCATACTTCAAACTAGGAAAAGGGATATTTCACAGATAAATAGTTTCATTTAAATAGCTTCATTTTATTAGCAAGATGTTGTGGGTGTATAATTGCCCCACCCAATACACTCATATTTTTTCTAGATCCGGCTTGCTATAGGCCGAATTTGGAGGCCCTATCGCTTACCATTCAGGATGAGTCCTCCCTTTTATTTTTTATGTTGAGAGGTGTAAGTTTGGTAAAACCAAACCAGTATGTTACCTTAAATTTGATTGGTGAAGGCTAAATATCAAATTTGGAATTAGCATCATATACTGTAGGAATTCTTATACTGTTCAAACATCTTATACTGTTTAGTAATTCTTGTTCGCAGAAAATCTCAAAAATGCATTATGGTTTAAAATATTGTAATAGAACTGTCTACTGCTGAATAAAATGATTACTTATTAATTGAAAAGAAATTTAGTGTTTCTAAGGACATGGAGTTCTAATTTTATTTTGATTATTTTCTGAGTAAGAAGGTTTTTTTAATTGTGTAATTGTAATAGATTTCTATTTTGTTATTATGAACTGTTGTGATACAGGTCATATTTAATTTCTCTTTTAATCTTTTTTAATTTGAACTGTTGAAACTCTTAAATCATTTTATTTATGTGTATATAAAAAAAAAGACTATTCCCAGTTAAATTTTTATAGCTTGGCTAAGACGCATAAAATTAAAAAATATTAAATCTTTTTTTTTTTACATAAAGGGAAATGCGAATATTTTATTTAAAATTCTAAAATTCGTGTAAAGAAGCTGAAAATATTTAAATCAAATGTTAAAAATTATATATTTTTAATTGCTCTATTTAAAAAGGAAAAGACAACCTGGATTCCTCACTGTCGTATCATGTGAGTTGTATGCTTCGCTAGTTTGCATCGCTTTCTAGCAGTGCATCTACTCTATTACTGGTATATGATCCTAGTAACTAGGTTCACTAACCACTACACAAGGCTAAAAGGTATAATTTTTCATAACTATATATTTTGTGGCAACAAAAAGTAGATTAAAGGGCCAATAATAAGGAAGAGTAATACCAAAGGTCACATTTGAATGCTACTGATTGGTCTTTAACATTTAACAAATGTCAGTGTTAGGACTGATTTTGTAGTCTAACTTTGTTTATATTCAATGAGGGTGTCTCAAAAATGTGTACATAAGTAAACGTAATTCATAAAGAATAAAAAAAAAAACGTGTGCATTACATTGCCTACTACACGGATATTAAAATTGTTCACATCTAGACAGTGTTGAAAGGACGACTAACAAAATGCCAAATTTGAGCACAAATTTTTTGCAGAAATAGGGAGTTGAAATTGACTAGTTTCTTGCCTAAAGTGAATCTCATGTGCATACCTTATACACAGTCATGTCAGAATAATATTACCACCTACCATACATAACTATGGTAGGTGGTCATATTATTCTGATACGACTGTGCATTTTTACATAAGAATCTTACGAATGAACCTTAGCTGCGATGAAGGGAAGGCCACTGGAATATCATTTGTATAAGCCTTACATAAATTATCTTATATTAGCCTTAAAATTATCACGAATTCTTGAAGTTGTTACTGTATCATTGGCTTAATTTCAAATTTATTTCGCCCTATTTGCATTTTGCACCTGTCATCAAATTTCCATGGTCACCTCAAATGAACTGGCGTTGCATAAAGATAACGCAGATATGTCTCGTATGTTACATTCAATTTAAAAAAGGTTTGACTCTGCTCACACAAAAAAGCCACTTAAATTGTTTACTACGTACAGATTTAATGTTCGCCAATCCTAGGGTTCACATGAGTGTGGGGTCTGACTGCTCCTCTGAGGGCTTTATTTCTAAGGCATCCCTGAAAAAAGACTTACGTCAACCATTTCGTGAAACAAAAAAAACTATTTGGAAATTTCTTGATATCCTACTAGTACATTCTTATTTACATTTCTTATTTAATGTTCAGTCAACGGGGTCACCTAAGGGCTTTGAAAGGGCACTACCTTCGGATGGGACACAGAAATGGTTTTGTGTGTAGGAGAATTATACTTGATGCACGTTAAAGAACATGGTGGATAGTCTTAATGGGAGGCTGCCATCTGTCTCCCAATAGCCATCCAGTGGATTCCCTTACCTAATCTCTGAGCTCTTTGAGTCCTTGTGACTTTTCCATTCAACCCATTGTGTGCAAAAAAAGTGCCCCTTGAATGTAAAACAACCCAACCCTCATTCAATAAAATCACAGTTGTTGAGGCTATGCCAAATTTGTGGTTTTTATAAATATTAATGCATTTTTGTTTTAATATTTGTGATAATATAAGATATAATAATTATATTAGTTTTTCACTGACTTTTTTATAAATCTGAAATAAAATGCATAAATTTAAGAAATTGTGCATAGATAATAGATATATATGAATTAGATATGATGGCAAGTGAAACATTTTTATGTAGGTATATAAACACCAGCTGCCAAATGATAGGTATGCGTCTTGATAAGTTTTAGGGTGTCCTTATTACATTACCCTCAGAGTCTTAACCCTAATTCTGATGCCTCGATTACAGCAGACTAGGAGCGTAACCTCCAATGTTCATACTTAATAAAAGAATTGCAGAACTTATTGAAATTCCAAGCAAGAAAATAACCCATGGAACGATCTACTGCTATCTCTTAAATAAACGGCTTAATCCGTCTTTCTATTTCAATAAAACAGATATCCGGATTAAAGAGCTCTGGATAATGGTTTCACTGTAGTAGAAATACTTTTCGCCTTCTGGTAATATAAAGTACTCTCCCGTATACTGCAATGTGCATCATGTTACAGTGATAAAATTATTCAGTTTCTTGTGTTCTCTAAGATACTCTAGTTCAGATACTGCAGTTGATAAGAGATTACAGCAATTGTTTTGAGACACCTTTGTATATACAAAATATTTTGGTTGAAATGAGCATTTCGTGTAATGAACATGTGTCAAATTGGTAGATGTGCAGTAACGTAGTTCTGCTCAGGTGTCAGTTGGGTAAGTCTTTTTTGCACAGCTATAGTAGATTAAAATGATTAGTTCACATATTTGTTACTTGTTCATTATTCATTTCTATAATTTTCTCTAAACAAGCTAAATACTTTTTTTAGGTTTAAGATCTGTAAATCTGTTACGAAAAAAAAGTTGTAAACCAGAAATCTAGGGAAACTACATGCTTATGAATTAGAAAAAGCACAATGTTTTGTTTCACAGAAATCACAGAATTATTTTAGTGCAAAACAGTTTTTAGAACTTCTAATAGCGAATATTCCTCTACCGCGGAAGTGTGCTGTTATAGAAGTATGATATATTTGGTCGTGTAGTTGAAAATAAAATTTCTATTCAAACGAATTGACTGATAGTTTCGTTCACTTGGTGTCTGGATAAATCACATAGTAGATCTCAAAAAGGTAGATAAAAAAACAGGTTGAAGGTAAAATAAAATGTATATTCAATCTATAAACGAACCATGTTCGTGGCGTCATAGGGATGCTCTCTTATAGCTCCATGGATGTAGGAATAGGGGAGGTGCCCTTACTATAAGTTAGAGTTTGATGGCTAGTGTAGCCGAAACTGCCATGTCTACTCTGAGAGTCGCGCTGAAAGGTCAGTTGTCATCGTATATGTGAATGTTTTGTACGAATACTGGCACAATTCGTAATATTTCCTAATAACAGTAGAATTATTAGGTACATGGGAATTTACTCTTTCTTTAATTCCTTTTTGTGTTTGAATGTGTGTACAAAAATTAGTTGAACACCACAATCAAATTTATCTGTGATTTTTAAAAACGCTTGTTGAGGTCCATATTGGACGTCTATCATAATAAATTACATATCAAATAAAAGCAATTCAACCATAATACCCTCCAGGAAAAAAAAGTAAGGGGACATTTCAAACTAGTTTAGTAATTTTAGCAATGTATAGCAGTAGTAGCAGCTGTTTTACGCTATTTTCCAGTATAATTTAAAATAACGGAAAGTTTAAAAATTCCGGAAGAAAAACTTTATTTCAACTTCTTACCAATGAAATTCCATTCCTTTTATCTATTTTGCAGGTTAATTTTTGCAGGAATTTGCTCTATAGCAGCTAACGTTTTTGCAAAACCTCGCGTTCGTTAACATAGGACAACGCACGCTTACGAGTAAGAGCAATATGGCGGCAACTTCGATTACAGTTTTCAAGCAATAGGGCATCTCTCTCTATCTTCCTACCTCCGTGATAGCTTCCTTTTACGCCGCACACAGTCACTAACACAATGCTGTTGTATTCTATCCGCCATTAGTAAGGAATTCCACCGCGCATTAGGAGCTTCTGCACACGTAAAATGACATTACTACAAAATATTAATTATCATCATCATCCTCAAGCAGCAATGGGCAACGGAGGTCCAACCAGACCGTGCAATTTAGTTCTCCAAGCAAGTCTATCCTGAGCTACATCTACTGCATCTGGCCACTGCACACCAATTCTAACAAGGTCCTGTTTGACATTGTCTGCCCACCGCATCCTAGGTCTCCCCTTCTTTCTCGGGCCTCTAAGCACACTGTTCATAACCCTATTCGCCAATCTATAATTATTCATACGGGCAACATGGCCAAACCAACGGAGTCTCTCTCTGCACAATATGCTGCTCAAAGGAGGTTGCAAACTCCTTTGCCTAACCTCATCTTTAGTTACAAAGTTGAACCACCTAATGCCCAAGATACTGCGTAAGCATCTGGAATCAAAAGCATCTAGTTTCCTGTTATCTTCTTAACAAAGTGTCCAAGTTTCACTACCATAACTAACCCTAGAAAGAACCAAACTATTATACAGTCTAATTTTACTCTTTAGGTGTATACGCCTATTTCTCCACACTCTCCATAGATTCTTAAAAGTCCCGGCAGCAATCCCTATTCGTCTGTTAATCTCATGCCGCACATCACCATTATCTGTTACATAGCTCCCAAGATAAACTGTGACACCTGCTCAAGACTGCAACCATTCAGATTAACTGAATCACAGAATGCCTGACCAATTTTCATCACTTTAGTTTTCTCTCTGTTTATAACCAAACCTACTCTACTACCAGTCTCATCAACGGCTCGAATGAAAGAGTTCATCTCATCAACATCATTTGCCAAAATGGCTAAATCATCAGCATAATCTAAATCAGAAATTTTCGTATCTCCACCCCATTTAAGGCCAAAATCTTTCCCTTGAAGTGAATTTCGCATAACATAATCAATAACCAAGCTAAAGAGAAAAGGAGACAAAATGCACCCTTGTCGAACACCAGAAGTAATGCTAAACCAATTGCTACAAGCCTTACCAACTCTCACACACGACTCAGTGTTATTATAGAGAGCTTTCATAATGTTAACTAACTTGTCTGGTATACCATATGATTTCACAATCAACCACAAATTATGACGATCAACAGAGTCGAAAGCCTTTTTGAAATCAACAAAGCTAGCAACCAAAGGTTTCTGAAACTCTAAACATTTCTCAAGAATCTGCCTAAGTGAAAATATCTGATCCACACATCCCCTACCACTTCTGAATCCACATTTCTCATCACGCAATTGACTGTCAACCAGATTCTTAATTCTATTAAGCACAATCATGGAAAGAACTTTACCTGGAACAGAGAGTAGGCTGATACCCCTATAGTTATCACAAGAACTGCGATCACTTTTTTTGAAAATAGGGATAACAATGGCTCTGGTAAAATCCTTAGGAACCATGCCTTTATCATAAAAGATATTCAGAATTTCAGTCATCCAAGTGGTAACCGAAACATTCCCAGCTCTAAGCATTTCGGCAGTAATTTCATCTACCCCTGGGGATTTATGTAGTTTAAGTTTAGAAACAGCCAAAATAACTTCAGATTGTGTTATAGGGCCAACATTACAGCCACCAATGCATCCATCATCACTGCAAACAATGGGAGCAGAACCAACTACATTGTTAGAACATCACTGAAATGCTCAGCCCACCTAGCCATGACAGAATCCTCCCCTTCTATAACCTTACCTTGTTTATCCTTCAATCCTTGTATGCCTGTCCGTTTTCTACCACATAAAACATTAACTATCTGGTACAGCTCTCTGCTGTTGTGCTGTCTAACTGCTTCCTCGGCTTTTTCAGCCAAACCATCAAGCCAAAGATTCTTAGCAGCTGCTAACTGATCTTTTACACGTTTATTAAGTTCTCTGTAATGCTTTCTATTAGGACTAGTAGGGTATTGATTAAAGACATTCCTGCAGTTCTTTCTTTCCGAAATATAGGGGCGGGGGTGGCTCAGTCGGTAGCGCGCCAGGCTCGTAATCTGTAGTTCCCAGGTTCGAGTCCCAGCTGGGTCAGCGTTGAGATTTATCTCCGCAAAATTCCCCGCCCTGCCCACGGTCAGTAGGGGACACCGATGGGCTTGGAAAGGCCGCCGTCCGTCGGATGGGACGTTAAGCCGTGGCCCCGTGTGTGGGAGAGCCATACCCTGCGCACGTTAAAGAACACGCTGGATGGCCTTGACGGGAGGCTACCATCTGTCTCCCAACAGCTGTTCCAGTGAGTCCCCTCCCCCAACCTTCTCTGAGCCTTCGGGGTCCATGTGACCTGGCCATTTAGCCCATGGTGTGCAAAAAAGTGCCGCTCAGAGGTAAAACAATCCAATCCAATTCTTTCCGAAATAAGCTCAAGTGCCTTAGCACTCGGATAATTCTGCCTCTTCTGCTCCTTTTTTCCTAAAAGAGTACTGTTAGTGTCCAAAAAAGCCTGTTTAAAATGATCCCATTCTTCCTCAACTTCAGTAGTAAGCAAACCATGACTGTCATAATGACTAAGTAACCTATCATGGTAAGCTTTGGCTATAACTGGATCTTTCAGAGCTTCAGTATTAAAAGTAAATTTTTTAACCCTAGCACAACACTTTTTAAGTTTAAGTTGCAACACACTTTTAACAAGGTAATGGTCAGATCCAATTTCAGCTCCCCTATATGCCCTGGTATTCCTAACAGAACTAGCCCATTTCCCATTAATTAATATGTAATCAATCATATTCTTATGCAGCCCATCAGGTGAAACCCATGTGTACTTATGTATGTCGCGGTGTTTGTAATAAGTGTTAGTTATTCTGAATCCATTGAGTTTACTTACCTGTAGGAGACATTGCCATTGCAGCTACCAATACCAAAAGGGCCTATTACTCCTCCCCAAAGGTCAGAGTCAGTACCAACTTTGGCATTGAAGTCACCAAGAACAAGGGTAATATCTCCTTTCTTGACAGAATTCAAAATATCCTGAAGTTGTTCATAAAACCTATCCTTCTCATCCTCATCGGCATCCTCAGTGGGGACATAACAGCAGATAACATTCAAGTCTTTAACGCTTGTCTGAAATTTTGCTGTAAGAAACCTTTCATTAATGCACTCGTATCCTAGAAGAGCATCGCTAGCGTGTCTGCTGAGAAGCAGACCCACGCCTTGGTGATGCTTATTGTCGTCCCTCCCTGAAAAGAGAAATTTAAGATTATTTTTAAGAATCTGACCTTTATCTGTCCATCTGGTCTCTTGCAAGCCAAGAATATCTAAATTATAATGGTGGAATTCTTGTGTGAGGACATCAAGAGAAAAAGCTCTGTGCAGAGTCCTCACATTCCAACTATCTATGGAGAGAAAATGGTTAGTGGGATGTTTAAAGAAACTATGTTTATTGAGAGAGGGAATGCCGACAATATCAAACAGCCCCCTAATCGCAGACATGGGGCAAAGACCCGTTCCCCCACTACTAAAGGCTGAAGCCATCTACACTGAAAGATTTCCTCCAACGTAGAGGTGCCTCGTTTTCAACCGACTAGGAGTGCAAAAACTGGCGACTAGGATTCGGATAATCTCTAGGAAATGGATATTCTCACATTACGGTTGCCTGACCTCTCGCATTTAATCCGTAAATCCGGGGTCTCTCGCGTCCAAAATGTACCCCGCAAGTTTCGAAACTAGTTGCAATAATTATTTGAAGTTTTTCCTGAAGTACAACTTGTATACGAACTTGTTTACCCTTCATGTGACTTGTTCTAATATGCCACGATAAGATATTCTTATCAACAATCACATTTCTTCGTATGTGGAGCAAAAATAGGGTGTTCGAAAAAATAATGGGATTTCGAGAACCAATATGTAGGAAAATAATATACGTATTCAAAAAATAATATTTTAAATGAAAGCGTACGTCAAATAGTCTTGAACATAATGTGCACCATTCGTGACTCCCCATATGCCCAATCGGTATTCCACTTCTTGTTATACACGTGCAGCATATCTCTTGCTCAGTTGCATCTCTTATTCTAAGTTTCAAATTATTCAAGCCTCTAATTTTGTCCATGTAAACAATACTTTACAACCCCCCCCCCCCCACACAAGAACAGGAGTGCAGAAACAAGGCACCTTTGTGGCCATAGAATTGGACCACCCCTGCCAGTATATCTGTTAGAAAAATTTGTGCGGCAAAAAGTGTAATACTGATTTAATATATGGAGGTAGGAATAAGAGGAGACATCCTAATGAGTTTCCCTGTTCAAGGCCGTGGTGCTGCTTCCAAAACAAACATATTGCCACAATCAAGCCTAGTTTTCGCATTCTCTGCTCGCTTCTACTATTAATATAAAAAAATAAATACCCCCCTCAAGCAGCTGCTTGCCACAGAGGTCTGACAGGAGCCTCTTAGTTTATATGCCATAGGTGAAGATGATATTACTACTGAAGTGCTTAGAGCTGGGAATGTTTCAATTACCACATAGCTCACTGAAATTTTGAATATCTTTTATGATAAAGGCATGGTTCCTAAAGATTTTACCAGAGCTATTATTATCCCTATTTTCAAAAAAGGTGATCGCAGTTCTTGTGATAACTATAGGGATATCAGCCTACTCTCTGTTCCAGGTAAGGTTCCTTCCATGATTGTGCTTAATAGAATTAAGAATCTGGTTGACAGTCAATTGTGTAATGAGCAATGTGGACTCAGAAGTGGTAGGGGATGTGTGGATCAGATATTTTCACTTAGGCAGATTCTTGAGAAATGTTTAGAGTTTCAGAAAGCTTTGATTGCTAGGTTTGTTGATTTCAAAAAGGCTTTCGACTCTGTTGATCGTCATAATTTGTGGTTGATTGTGAAATCATATGGTATACCAGACAAGTTAGTTAACATTATGAAAGCTCTCTATAATAACACTGAGTCGTGTGTGAGAGTTGGTAAGACTTGTAGCAATTGGTTTAGCATTACTTCTGGTTTTCGACAAGGATGAATTTTGTCTCCTTTTCTCTTTAGTTTGGTTATTGATTACGTTATGCGAAATTCACTTCAAGGGAAAGATTTTGGCCTTAAGTGTTCCGGAGATCTGAAAATTTCTGATTTAGATTATGCGGATGATTTAGCCCTTTTGGCAAATGATGTTGATGAGATGAACTCTTTCATTCGAGCTGTTGATGAGACTGATAGGAGAGTAGGTTTGGTTATAAACAGAGAGAAAACTAAAATGATGAAAATTGGTCAGACAGGCTGTGATTCATTTAATCTGAATGGTTGCAGTCTTGAGCAGGTGTCACAGTTTAATTATCTTGGGAGCTATGTAACAGATAATGGTGATGTGCGTCATGAGATTAACAGACGAATAGGGATTGCTGCCGGGACTTTTAAGAATCTATGGAGAGTGTGGAGAAATAGGAGTATACACCTAAAGACTAAAATTAGACTTTATAATAGTTTGGTTCTTTCTAGGGTTAGTTATGTTTATTTTTCTGTATTATATTATTTCTCCGCATTGGAAATAAATTCCAATTAAATCATTAGTAAGAGGGTTTAAAAATTACTATGCTATCATTGTTTTGGAAAGATCTTAACACTTTATATTTATGACACTTTTAGTTTGAGTTCAGAATGAATATATCGCCACTAGCGACAGCTTGGAAGACGTGCTCTGCCCAGATCTAGAAAAAATAAAGGAGGGAGGTGAAGAGACTGACTTTACACTGTAGTATAACGTTTTGCATTCCATTTTAGGGGTATTTAAAATTTTCTCCAAGAATGCATGTGATGTGCATGAGTTTAAATAACTTTTGTACCTCCATTTTCCTTTCTGGCATTCTAGAGGGAAGGGCATTGTTCCATTGCCTCCCCCATCTAAACATTCAGCCCTACTTATGCTGTTCTGCTGGCCCTGAATATCACTGTTGGAAAATATGAAAATTAAAAAAATTACAAAATTTTTCCTACATTTCCTTTCCATTGACCACATTATTAAAAAAGAGTAAAAAAAAGTAAAAAAGAGTAATGTTGCAAGCATCTCGATAAAAATACAAAAAGGTATGTACACTACAGGAAATAAAATATACAACACTTGCAAGAAGTTAGGCAAATGTGACGAAATTTACACAGTCGTATCAGAATAATATGACCAACCCCCATTCCCATTTTTAGGTAGGTGGTCATATTATTATGATACGACTGTGTATATGTTAATGCATGGAAATGATTAGGTTTGCAGGATGATCGAAACTATTGGACAAGCGCGAGCTGATGTCACAGGTGCAGAGCAGTCAAACATAGATAAAGGCAACCAAAGCTCCCTGGTTGACAAAATTGTGGAAATTCCTGTAAACCGCTAAAGATGCCCTTATGTAGACATCGACAGCCTTTCCAACAGTTAACTTTGAGCGTGGAAGAATCATCGGCCTCAGAGAGCTGGTTTGTCGTACAGAGATGTGGCCAACCACGTTGGCTGAATCCCAGAACCATCGCACACATATGGCACCAGTGAGTTCAAGAAGGATCCAGCAAACGTCGACAAGATCAGAAGATGTCGTATGACCCACCAATGCGACAGGACCGCCATTTTTGATGCATGGCATTGCGTGACAGAGACGCAGCTACAATGCAATTGCAAAGGGATTGGCAACAGGTAAGACATCAAACACCTACCAGGTGGACGATAAACAATAGGCTTTTACAGTTTTCGTTGTGAGCCTATTGTCCAACACTGTGTTTACCTGTCACATCTGCCCACATGCAAGCACATCTTCAGTGGTGTTGCCTCAGACAGAACTGGAACGAACAAGAGTGGAGTGCCGTGGGTTTAGTGACGAATCTCCTTTTTGTCTTGGTTAGCACGATGGTAGATAACGTGTTCGCCATCATCCAGGGGAAAGGAATGCACCCAATGCTTGCGACATCGTCACACAGCTACAGCACCTGGTGTCTTGGTGTGGAGTGCCATTAGTCAGACATCTTGCTCAAAGCTGGTCATCATAAGGGGATCTCTAATTGCCCAAAGAAATATTACCAACGTTTTGCAACCAGTGGCTGTACCATTTGTTCAACAACATAGAACCTTTTACCAGCAAGATAATGCCCATTCCCACACGCCCTCATTAGTCTGCAGTATCTACACGAGCAAAACGTTCAGGTACTACCATGGCCACAATGCTCACCAAAACGTTCCCCTTTTGAACACATCTGGGACATGATGGGCTGATAGCTCCAATAATACCAAACAAGTGCGCCAACCACTGTTGCTGAAATGGAACAGCGACTTTGCGCTATTTGGTATTCTATTCCTCAGGAGGACATTATAGAGCTGCACAATAGCCATCCCCGCCGTATTCATGAATGTATTGCTGTGTAGGCTGGTTCAACATCAGACTAATTATATCACTTTACCCGGTAGGTAAAGTGATAATTTACCACATTTCTTTCTTTGATAATGTAATCAGTCGCACATCTCAGTGTGTAATAACAGCTGCCTGCGTTTCAATAAAATGGCATTAATCTTTCCAGGTATTGCAATTTTTTTTCCTGGAGTGTATTTTATAAGTAAATTGATTTTATTAAAAGTAGCTGTGAGGTATGTATATGCTACTACAAAGAAAGAAATGCTATTTTGTATTCTATACGCGACATTATATGATTTATATCTAAATGCAGAACAGCTCTAGGAAACGAAATGCCCCCTCGGTGTGAGCACCTTTACGCAATGAGGGGGACCACCCTGTGAAGGTTCTGCTGGCTTGGTTACCTTCACAGGGTCCTAAACGCTCGCCCACGTGTTTGCTGTGCGCGGAGACCCATGTCCCGGGAAAGGAGGATCCTGGTAGTTGCTCGGGGGTCCCCATCTTCTCTCCTCAGCTCATGATTGGTGGGGTCCCCTTTGGCCGCCTTGCCATTGGGGAGCCTGTCTGTCGTGGGGCTGGGCAGCGGATTCTGAGGCCTCTGCTGTACACTGCTTTGGCCTCTGCTTCCGGTAAACGGGAGCTCCTGGGGTGGCCCCCCAGGAGCAATCGGCTGGTGGGCAGGTCCTGCTAGAGTCAACCGTGAAGAGCGGTGAGTAACCTTGCCCATGGTCCAGGTACAGGTTTGCAAGTTTCCTCGCAGATTATTTTCCTTTTGTCGTTCTCCTTTCTTTGTGAGGCCAGTTTCGACATTCAAAATTTTCTTATTTTACACTTTTTTCTTTCGTTAGCAGATTTCTCTTTCTATTTTCCTTTTTTTTTGTGAGGGCTTGGCTCACTGTCTGTGTGGGTATAATGCCTGCATAGCCCTGGCGTGCGACTGGGCATCCCCTTGTTGGGCTCCATGGAGGGTGGGGACAGCGGGCACTGAACCACACAAAAAAAATGAAAGAAAATGATGAAAATAATGCGATCAATGCAGCTAAGAGGGCTCGACATGAGCCCCCATTTTCCTCGTGTACGTTATCACTGCCATCGTCTTCTGTGTCTGTGTCTTCGCTCGCGAAGTTCTTGATCATCCACTCCACGGGTGATCAGGTACTTGGGGACATGTCCCCATTTTTCGTGAATAAAGATTTGAAAAGTCTTGCAGGAGAGCCGAAATCCGTAAAGCGCCTACGATCTTGCGACTTGCAGGTTGAGACCGCTTATTCCAAACACACGGAACTGCTCCTGAAAATTAAAAAAATTGGTGAGGTGGCTGTTGAAGTCACTCCCGATAAAACTTTGAATTCCTCTTGGGGTGTAATCACCGAGTGGGGCCTCCTCAAAGTCACTGAGGAGGAAATCCTCTCAGAGCTCACACCTCAAGGAGTAATAGTGGTCCATCGGGTTTCGACACGCCATGATGGGAAATTGGCCTCCACCCGGGTGCTGATTGTGACATTCAACACGCCACACCTGCCTTCTTCCATCAAGGCAGGTTATTTGCATTGTGAGGTCCGACCGTATATACCGAACCCTCTGCGCTGTTTTCAGTGTCAGATATATACGATCATGCCCACACAGCATGCTGGGGCAAGCCCACCTGTGCTCGCTCTGGCAGTAAGGATCATCTTGATCCTGACTGCAAAGCAGAAAAGGCATGTTGTGTGAACTGCAGTGGCGAACATCCGGCGTACTCCCGCGACTGTCTGAAGTCGAAGGAGGAAAAGGAGGTACAACGCCTCAAAATCATGAATAACATCAGGTATGCTGAGGCGAGAAAGCTTGCTGCACCGCCCGCCCCACCTGGCAAGGTTTCCTATGCCAGTGCAGTTATTGGAAAGCCCATCGTTCCAATGACTTCGGTTGCAAGACTTCGGTTGCAGACTGACAACAGTGTCCACCTACTGAATTACTAACGGACTGTATCGTAGATGCAGCTGCATCAACAATTCCTCAAACTTCGACATGGTTTCCTCGTTTTCCAAAACCGTGGTGGAATCCAGATTGCACCGCAGCTCGTAAGGCTCAGAACAAGGGTTGGGGGGGGGTGTTTCGGAGATATCCGACGACCCCTAACCTTGAAAAATTCAAACACGTCAGGGCAAAAGCTGATTTTCAGCCAGAAGCCAGAAGGAATCTTGGATCAAGTATACATCTTCTATCACCCGTATGACCAGTTCTAAGGTCGTGTGGGATAAAGTCCAGAAGATGGGTGGGAACTACATGTCCCACTCGTTATCGATCCTGGAGCACAATGGACAGGCAATTGCTGATCCCAAAGCAATTGCCGACACTCTGGGGGAGTCTTTCTCCTCCATCTCATCATCTTCCTTTTACTCCCCCGAGTTTCTGGCCCAGATCGGCAGGGCGGAACACTCCCCGCTGTCTTTCCACTCGAATGGCCTGGAGCGTTACAACAGGCCATTCACAGCGGAGGAGCTTCGCCTTCCTCTGCACTCCTCGCGTGCATCTGCTGTCAGGCCAGACAATGTCCATTATGCCATGCTCCAACATTTCTCACCGAGTAAGGATCGGCTGCTCCATCTTTTCAATCGCATTTTTCTGGAGGATCAGTTTCTGGACTCCTGGCAGGAGGCCATCGTCTTGGCCTTCCCAAAGCCGGGAAAGGATTCCAAGATTCCTTCTAATTTTCGTCCCATTGCGTTGACAAGCTGCGTGTGCAAGGTGTTGGAAAGAATGGTAAATGCCAGACTCATCTGGTATTTAGAACACCACAACCTTCTTTCCAACACCCAGTGTGGCTTTCGGAGGCAACGGTGAACTCTTGACCATCTGATATGCCTCGAATTGGTTATCAGAAACTCATTTTTATGTAGAGAGCACCTGGTGTCAATTTTCTTCGACATCGAAAAAGCGTACGACACGGCTTGGAGATTCGGCATTATTCGTGACCTCCACAGTTTTGGCTTGAGAGGTCACATGCCAATCTTCATCTCCAACTTCTTATCGACACGTTCTTTTCGTGTTTGTGTTGGTAACACTGTCGCGGCCGTACCCCCAAGAACAGGGGGTGCCACAAGGCTGTGTTCTGAGTGTTATGCTTTTCGCTGTCAAGATTAATTCTATTACTAGACAACTTCCTCCATCAGTAGGCAATGTCCTCTATGTTGATGACTTTAGCATCTTTTGCTCTTCGTCCAGCATGAGGGTCATTGAAAGACAACTACAAATTGCCCTGAACAATCTTTCGGTTTTGGCGACGGCAAACGGGTTTCGGTTCTCCCCACAGAAGACCGCTTGTGTGCACTTTTACCACAAGTGTAATCTTCATCTGGATCCCGAGCTGCAGCTTTGGGGTAACATCATTCCAGTTGTGGCGGAGACCAAGTTTCTCGGTCTCATATTCGATCGGAAATTGACCTTTTTACCACACACACGTCATCTCAGGTCCAAGTGCACGCAGGCACTGAACATCGTCAAGGTGCTCTCCTCCCTTTCTTGGGGGGCGGACCGATGTTCATTGCTCCCCCTCTACCGTGCACATGTCCGATCAAAACTGGACTACAGATCCCAGGTGTACGACTCCACCCGGGATTCGGTGGTGAAGGTGCTGGACCCCCTCCATCACCAGGCGCTCCGTGTTTGCACAGGAGCCTTCCGCACCTCACCGGTCCAGAGTCTTTACGTTGAGACCGACGAACCTTCTTTATCTCTTTGCCGTCAGCAGTTGTCCCTACAATATGCATCTAAATTGCGATCCCTGCCTGGCCATCCCACTTGCGACTGCGTTCTCAGTCCGAAATGGGAAATGCTTTACACTTATCGGCCGATTGCCATTTGTCCTTTTGGTTTGCGTGTCCGAGGCTACCTCAGAGACATTAACATCAGTCTCAATAGCATCGCACAGTTGACAGCTGAGCCACTTCCACCTTGGCTCACTGTTTCCCATTCCTGCGATTTTTCCCTGTGCAGGACGGGGAAGGCCTTTACACCCGACTGTGTGTACCGGCAACTCTTTGCCAGCCATCGTGCTGAGTACCCGGACTTCTTGCCTGTCTTCACAGATGGCTCGAAATCCGGCACATCAGTGGGATCAGCCATGGTCTGCTGTGATGTAATCATTGCAGACCAGATCCCACTACAGTGTTCCATCTTCACTACAGAGTTGAACGCTATCAGCCTCGCCTTGGACCACGTGGCGACTAAGCATCGTTGTCGGTGTGTGCTTTACACCGACTCACTTAGCTTGTTACAGGCTTTGATCTCGGTGAGGCGTCGGCCTCACCCAGTTCTTACTAAAATCCGCCAGCAGCTACATCGTCTGGCAGCCACCACCAGTCACGTCGGGATTAGGGGCAATGACTTGGCAGATGTGTCTGCCAAATCAGCCACGCCCCTGTCCGACTCTCCGTTGCCAGTTCCATATCTGGATTTCCGGCAGCGTTTTACCACTGAGCTCCAGGCACAGTGGCAGAAATCTTGGTCATAACAGCTTATGAACAAGCTATTTGAGATCAAACCTATCATCAAACCATGGCAGTGTTGTTACCGCAGGAAGAGCAAGGAGGAAGTTGTACTTGCTCGGCTCCGCTTAGATCATTCGTTTATTTCTCATTCATTTCTTCTACGGGCCGACAACGTACCTAAGTGTGAGTTTTGTGACACCATTTTAACAATCAAACATATTTTAATCTCATGCCCGCTTTTAACTTTGAACGACGTATGATTTTTAATTTCCATAATTTTATGTCCGAGCCTCTTACACTCGGACATCTTTTACCTGATCATTGCATTTTATCTCCAGTTTTTACCTTTTTGAAATATTGTGGATATTTTAATCGAATTTGATTTTACCTTAACTTTGTGCATTATTTATCCCAGGTCTCTTACACCTGGGGTTATTTTATTTAGTATTTCTACAGTTGTTTTACTTTCTTCATATACCCTTGTTTTTTGTTGTTTTACCACTTTACAATACTGAAAATGTATTTGAAATTTTGGTTGCGGGGTTCTATGTCTTTTATCTTTTATATTGTCTTTTGTTTGGCGCATTATGGCCTTGTTGCTGATGCGCCATTAAACCCCAAACAACCAACCAACCAACCTAAAGGAATGAAATGCAATCGTTGTCAAATCGTTCTTGGATACCAAACGGGGGTGGTACTTCCACAGTAGGCGTCAGCGTCTAATATGCTAAACGGCTCATATGCTCCATCCTGTTCTTCCTACCTCCACGGAAGAACTGGATGGCTCCTTAGCAAGCAAAAAGCGTGCCAGCGAAGGCAGTCAGTCGTTGCCACTGGAGGTATGACCATTCGAATCTGCCGTATTGAAACACGTTACAGAGATCTATTTTGAAGCCTCAGTAATTAATTATTTTGTTCTCTGCAAACTGTTGTTTTTTGTTTGAATCGATAACTGTTGATAACTGAAATGAATGTAGTAATATTTACCTTTTTTATAGCATATAATTTATTTTGTGTTTTTTGTAACTATAGCGATAGCCATATCCAGTTTGCAGGGTTTATCAAAATAATGTAAACACGTACTTCTTGTAGATAACATTATATTGATAAGCTGTAGGTCCACTTTGAGCATTTAGAACAGACGCAATTCGACGTGGAATAGACTTATACAAGTCATGCACTAAAACAGAGGAAGTAAAATAAAAGTAGACCCACCTTGGGCATTTAGAACAGACGCAATTCGACGTAGAATAGACTTATACAAGTCATGCACTAAAACACTTATACAAGACTTATACAAATCATGCACTAAAACAGAGAGAGTAAAATAAAAGTATATATTGATAAGCTGTAGGCCCACCTTGGGCATTTAGAACAGATGCAATTCGACGTGGAATAGACTTATACAAGTCATGCACTAAAACAGAGGAGTAAAATAAAAGTAAAATTTCTGCTTTTGTACCTCATCAGTGAGAAACGTACAGGATTTATCAAAATAATGGAAACACCGATGGCAACTGGAGTACACGTAATGCACCTTATGAATATCACAGGGACATCACCCACGATGTGATAAAGGGGAGAAGTATGATGTCGGCTATCACTAACAGTGCCACAGGTGCAGACGAAACAGCTGTTGTGGTGTAACTGCTTATGTGTCAGAATGTGGGACTATTCTTCCTGTAAAATATGGCCCAACTATGCCAGTGATGTTGGAGGTGAAAAGTGTGATCTGACATTGCACTCCAGATATTCCCACAAATGTTCAATAATATTGAGGTGTCGAGATTGCGGTGGCCAGGATTGGTGCTTTACCTCATGCTCTGCAAACCACAACTTGACACATTTCGCACAATGCAAAGGTGCATTTTTCGCCTGAAACCAGGGATGATCATTAGGTAACAATGCCCACAACATTGGGTGCAGGTGGTCCCCAAAAATGGATTCGAACTTTACAGATTTGACACGACCATGCAGAATAACTAATGTTCCTAAGTGTAGTTGTTGGTGATTTGTATTTATTTTGTGAATGCCAACGGTGTTGGGGTTGGGGGTTGTGTGAATGCAAACTCTGGTTAAAGCATACATAACCCCCGGTTATGTTGTTTCAGTTGGGAATGAGCGTTGGGAATGACAGGTGTTGGGAATGAGAGGTGTTGGGAATCAGAAGTGTTGGGAATGAGAGGTGTTGGGAATGAGAGGTGTTGGGAATGACAGGTGTTGGGAATGACAGGTGTCGGGAATGAGAGGTGTTGGGAATTGTTGTTCTAGTGCGTTTCACAGACGGCCATGTTAATACTTGCTGGGTGTGTGGGATGGGGATGAAGGGTGAATAAGGCGAAGGGAGAGTGGAGGTGAAGGGAGGATGGGCAGGTGGAGGTGGTTGTGACTGCGTTTCCGGGCATCCACCTGACTTTTAAAAAAAAATACATCCGACGAACTTTTTAAACAATACGTCGAAATTTTTTGAACAATACATCCTGTTCTGCTCTACACCTGATACGATTATTAAAGGACTTTAAATGTTGCATGTACTTATTTTGGATTAAATATGTGGGCCGCTACCGGAAGTAGTGAATTCCAGTCCAACCCGTGACAGAGGTTGAGCAAGCTCAAAGCACTCCGTCGAACTACAAAAATAAGATTAATATCTTGATTTCTTATAGAAATCGTATCAGATATTAAGCTGATAAGAACAGAGTTGAAAATTCTTTATTCAAGAAAATGTTACAAAAGTATGTTTTGAAATGATAATAATGGCTTTAAGCCATGGTCTTCATCCATAAAAATTTTCAGCTAAAATTTTCATCTTAGATCTATACTTTGATCTTAGCGAAAAGGCCGAGAAGCATAAAAAATATTCCTCTTAAATTATTAATAATTTTAATAATCAGAAATTCATAGACGGTAGCTCGCGCATAAGAATCCAAAAGTCCGTAGGCGAAGTCGCAGTAAAGTTGTTAGCGTGTGCGTTAAATCAGTCGGTTCTCCTGAATGGTTAGTCGAGTTTACCTGACACAGAGAGCGACATATATTTTACGCCTCCATTCCCACTCTCGAGCGAACAACACGGGCCCGGCTAACAACTTTACCGCGACTTCGCCAACGCGGTAAAGTACTATCTTCATCTGTCAATCCCGGTTCTTAGCGAAACAAACGGGCTATCAAAAAATATTCCGTCGCTAATTAGAAATCTTTCACATTTATTAACATACCCGCTTCTTAGCGGCTGCTGATAAGAATCTCTGCCTTGATGGTTTGGCTGATAAAGCCGAGGAAGCAGTTAGACAGCACAACAGCAGAGAGCTGTACCAGATAGTTAATGATTTGTGTGGTAGAAAACGGACAGGCCTACAGGGATTGAAGGATAAACAAAGTAAGGTTACAGAAGGTAAGGATTCTGTCATGGCTAGGTGGGCTGAGCATTTCAGTGATGTTCAAACAATGCGGTTAGTTCTACTCCTATAGTTTGTAATGATGATAGATGCATTGGCTTTAATGTTGGCCCTATAACAAGATCTGAAGTTATTTTGGCTGTTTCTAAACTTAAACTTCATAAATCCCCAGGAGTAGATGGAATTACTACAGAAATGCTCAGAGCTGGGAATGTTTCGGTTACCACTTGGATGACTGAAATTTTGAATATCTTTTATGATAAAGGCATGGTTCCTAAGGATTTTACCAGAGCTATTGTTATCCTATTTTCAAAAAAGCTGATCGCAGTTCTTGTGAAAACTATAGGCGTATCAGCCGACTCTCTATTCCAGGTAAAGTTCTTTCCATGATTGTGCTTAATAGAATTAAGAATCTGGTTGACAGTCAATTGCGTGATGAGCAATGTGGATTCAGAAGTGGTAGGGGATGTGTGGATCAGATATTTTCACTTAGGCAGATTCTTGAGAAATGTTTAGAGTTTCAGAAACCTTTGGTTGCTAGCTTTGTTGATTTCAGAAAGGCTTTCGACTCTGTTGATCGTCATAATTTGTGGTTGATTGTGAGATCATATGGTATACCAGACAAGTTAGTTAACATTATGAAAGCTCTCTATAATAACACTGAGTCGTGTCTGAGAGTTGGTAAGGAGTTGGTTTGAGTTGAATAGGGATTGCTGCCGGGACTTTTAAGAATCTATGGAGAGTGTGGAGAAATAGGTGTATACACCTAAAGACTAAAATTAGACTGTATAATAGTTTTGTCCTTTCTAGGGTTAGTTATGGTAGTGAATCTTGGACACTTTGTAAACAAGATAACAGGAAACTAGATGCTTTTGATTCGAGATGCTTACGCAGTATCTTGGGCATTAGGTGGTTCAACTTTGTAATTATTGATGAGGTTAGGCAAAGGAGTTTGCAACCTCCTTTAAGCAGCATATTGTGCAGAGAGAGACTCCGTTGGTTTGGTCATGTTTCCCGTATGAATAATTATAGATTGGCGAATAGGGTTATGAACAGTGTGCCTAAAGGCCTCAGAAAGAAGGGGAGACCTAGGATGCGGTGTGCAGACAATGTCAAACAGGACCTTGTTAGAATGCGCTACGGAGGTCCTACTGCATCTGTCAGTGGCCAGATGCAGTAGATGTAGCTCAGGATAGACTTGCTTGGAGAAATAAATTGCACGGTCTGGTTGGACCTCCGTAGCCCATGGCTGCTTGAGGATGATGATGATGGTGACTAAATAGTACCCTATGTGTATGTTTTGTACATATGTTTTTGTTAATAAAGAGAAAGATGTAAAAGAAAAATGATAGTGTTCTTCCAGCAGACAGTGGTTCGGGGGGGGAACAAAATTTTAGAGTAGCTCCGATTAGCCTGTAGTGCCGTATTTGGTGGGGAAGGCATCAATTAATTCTAGAGATTCTTAACCTACTGATGACCGGTCGTTGTGATAGTAATCCTGCTCAGTACGAGAGGAACTGCAGGTTCGGACACTTGGTACATGTGCTTGGTCGAATGACCAGTGGTGCGAAACTACCATCCGTGGGATTATGACTGAACGCCTCTAAGACAGAATCCCATCTAGTCACTGCAACGATATCGTTCGTGTGTCGCACGTTGAAGGGCAGCGCTAGCCGGACTCTTGGTCCTCCCTGACGGGAGCAACTGCTCCGGCGATGAGGCCTCTTGAGAGGGAGCATCCCCGGAATCATTGAGACCACACGATTCCCGCTTCCCGATCCAAGCCTTGCAGGTGTGAATCCAAATCGTCTGCAGATGACCTAGGTACTGGTCTGGGTGTCGTGCTTAGAAGAGCAGCCACCATACTGCGATCTATTGAGACTCATCCTCTGACTGGGAGATTTGTCCTCTCAAAGGACACCAACATTTTTCTTCCTCTACTTTTCTACCCGTTTCCGGGTGTTGGGAGAGGAGGACTTGTCTTCCTCTAGAGACGTTGGTAGAGGAAGACTTGTCTTATTGTGGAGTTCTCTGTTTCCAGGTGTTGGGAGAGGAAGACGTCTTATTCTGGAGGTATCCGTTTCCGGGTGTTGGGAGAGAGAGACTTGGTAGTTGTCTTTTTAATATGGAGAAATCCCCATTTCTGGGTGTTGCACAAGACAGACTTTGAACTTTGCATGGTTTTCGTTGTTGGCCTTTTAACGTAGTGAGATTCCCACATCTGGGTGTTGGACAATGCAGTCTTGGTTGTTTTGTCTGTCGATCTGGCGTCTCTGGGTGTTTGGCAAGACAGAGACGGTTCTCTTATGATGTAATGAGGTCTCCATTTCTGTGTTCATTCCAGGGAGTCTGTAGTAGCCTCGGGCGCAATTTAGAGGCTCTAGAAGCATAGAGAAAGAAGGGAAGATAAGAAAATTTTAAAAAACCGTTCGTACATATTTCATCTATTGTGTAACGTAACGTCGTAGTGACTACATTATTTTCCAAATAAACACATAAATTTATCCATCGTCATCTTAATTTTCGGTGTGCAATGCGATTGTTACCATGGTTGATTTTAATAAATAATTTTATAATTTGAAGCTTCGAACAAGGTGTCTTATTTACAACAACATCTTTCTTTACTATATTGTAGGACATAAAAGAACACACATTTGTAACTGCACCTTTCTCTTTGTTCGCTTCAAGAAGGTAGTTTTCCAGGCATTTTTTTTCTGAAAAGGGGGCGGTAGGACAAATGAGTTTGGGAACCGCTTATCTAGTACCTAACGGGAAGGATAATCATTACGGCGAGCGGCAGACACACAAAACTATAAGTACCATTGCAAACATTGAGATAGGAAGAAAAACGAGTCACATCTAACGTATTATAACTGTCCTAACAACGACCGAGAAATGCGTTCAATAAGAATGAGCCTGTAAAATTTTTTCTCGAAATAGATAATATACTAACGAGGTCAGGACCTACGGCAGGGAGAATTTCACTCTTTTTAATGTAAACTGATGAAATTGAGGTTTATTATAAATTTCTCCAAAACATACGTCATTTTTTCTACCGAATTTCCATGTTTATGACAATCAACGTTTCAAGTCCTATAACTTATTAAATAAGCAGATACAATACAGAAATTGACTATTACAAGACTCATCCGAACTGGAATATTCAACGATATTAACTTCTGAACTACGCATTTAACAAAAATATAGCGCTGAATATTATTTATAGAGCTTGAATATATCTGCTTCAATCCGGAATTTGAACTGGAAGCATATGTACTCGACCAATATCTAATTGTGAACATCGGTAACCTCGAAACTATGCACTTAACGCAGTAAAAATAATCATCATCATCAAATTTATTTAAATCTAGATTTAAAAACAATATTTAAAACCTATCTCGTAGTTTGAATAACCGATCGTGATTTTCATTCAGATATTAAGATTATTAAGTTTCGAAGTTCACTAACTTATGTTTTCAATAGTGAACATTAACATTGCTAGACGGAATAAACAACTGTATGTTAAACGAACGGAAAATCCAATCATGAGAACTAGTTAATTGATAAGTAAAAAAGTGCTAGACCTTCAAAAAATAAAAACGTTAACATCAAGAATCCATAATTTCAAAAAAAAAATAGGTTCAGTGGCATCTCGATCGCATAACAGTTACGCTATTAACCCACAGTATACAATAATACGATGTACGACTATTTGCATGTCTCATAAAGACCAACATGGCGACATATACGATATCATTAAAATATCCTCTTCCTACTTCCGAGACTTAAAAGACGGATTATTTTTCTAACCACAACGAATCTTCGATTCCCTAGAAGAAAACGTGAAAAATGTCGACGCTACTACGTACGTTTGAGTTCAACAGATTTCATTAACTGTATACTGTTTGAAAGTAATCGTAATAATTCTTTGCTGACGTCTGACAATAACATTGTTGATTTAATTGTTTTCCGACTTCGAAGGAAGCGACACCTCTCCCTCCATATCCGCAACAAAGTTCTCTCTCTTTAAGCTTTCTTTCTCACCATTTCTCGTTCCTGAACGAAGCCAATTAGTGAATATTATACGAACGAATATTATGGACCATAACGTAGCAATGGGGATCGCCATCAAATAACCAAAGAAAATCGAATAACGAAAAGTTTCCCTGCCTAGACTAGTTAAAATAAAATATATCCTACGTGTATAAGCAAACTGAAATATGTGTGCGCCTTAATAATAAATTGGAGAAAACACAGAGATGACGTCAGAAAAGCGGTTTCGTTTACTTCCCAACATAATTTCTATAATGTGAAGAGGTTGGTTGGTTGGTTAGTTGGTTGGTTGATTGTTTGGGGTTTTTTGGCGCAAGAGCAACAAGGCTATATTGCGCCAAACAAAAAGACCCACAACCAAAGTTACAAACACACAGAAACATAACAGCACAAGAAAGATAATTAAAAATGGCAAAAAGTAACAACAAGTGTAAAAATCGACAATAAAATGGGTGTATAGGACCCAGTAAAAAACAGAAACAAGCGTAAAATCAAGTGAACAAAGTAAAAAAGTTTCATAAACACGTAAAATATCCAGTAAAACGTAAAAAAACAAAGACGGGTTAAAAGAGAGTCATCAGATAAAAGGTGTCCGAGTGTAAGTGTCTCGGACGTAATATCGTGAAAGTTAAAATAGAGTCGACGTTCAAAGTTAAAAGCGGGACATGAAAGTGAAATGTGTTTGATCGTTAAAATGGTGTCACAAAACTCGCACTTAGGTTCAGCGTCCGCCTTGAGAAGAAATGAATGAGTTATAAACGAATGGCCTAAGGGGAGCCGAGCAAGTACAACTTCCTCCTTGCGATTCCTGCGAAAACAAGACTGCCACAGTTTGACAATGGGCTTGATCTCGAAGAGCTTATTAGCAACCTGTTCAGACCAAGATCTCTGCCACAGTGCCCGGAGCTCGATGGAGAAACGCTGCCGGAAATCCACATATGGAATTGGCAACGGAGAGTCGGACAGGGACGTGGCTGACCTGGCAGCAGAATCTGCCAAATCATTGCCCCTGATTCCGACATGACTGAGCACCCAACAAAAGAGAATCGTGGTGGTGGCTGCCAGATGATGGAGCTGCTGGCGGATCTTGGAGAGAACAGGGTGAGGCCGATGCCTCACCGAGATCAAAGCCTGTAGCGAGATAAGCGAGTCGGTGTAAAGCACACATCGACGATGATGCTTAGCTGCTATATGGTCCAAGGCAATGCTAATAGAATGCAACTCAGCAGTGAAGATGGAACACTGCTGTGGGATCTGGTCTGCAATGATTACATCACAGCAGGCCATGGCCGATCCCACTGAAGTGACGGACTTCGAGCCATCTGTGAAGACAGGCAAGAAGTCCGGGTGCGCAGCAGGATGGCTGGCAAAGAGTTGCCGGTACACACAGTCGGGTGTAAAGGCCTTCCCCATCCTGCACAGAAAAAAATCGCAGGAAGGGGAAACAGCGAGCCAAGGTGGAAGTGGGTCAGCTGTCGACTGTGCGATGCTATCGAGACTGGTGTTGATGTCTCGTAGGTAACCTCAGACACGCAAACCAAAAGGACGAATGGCAGTCGGCCGATTCTGGTATAACGTTTCTCACCTGGGACGGAAAACGCAGTCCCAAGTGGATGGCCTGGCAGGGATCGCAATTTTGCTGCATACTGCAGGGACAACTGCTGACGGCGAATAGATAATGAAGGTTCATCAGTCTCAACATAGAGACTCTGGACCGGTGAAGTGCGGAAGGCCCCTGTGCACAGAGGGCCTGATGATGGAGTGGGTCCAGCACCTTCACCACCGAATCCCGGGCAGAGTCGTACACCTGGGATCCATAGTCCAGTTTCGACCGGACAAGTGCACGGTAGAGGCGGAGCAAAGAACATCGGTCCGCCCACCAAATGAGGGAGGAGAGGACTTTGATGATGTTCAATGCCCGCGTGCACTTGAACCTGAGATGTCGAATATGAGGTGAAAAGGTCAATTTCCGGTCGAAGATGAGACCGAGAAACTTGGTCTCTGCCACAACTGGAATGATGTTACCCCCGAGCCATAGCTTGGGGTCCAGATGAAGATTACGCTTGCAGCCAAAGTGAACGCAAGCGGTCTTCTGTGGGGAGAACCGGAACCCATTGGCCATCGCCCAAACCGAGATATTGTTCAGGGCAGTTTGCAGTTGTCGTTCAATGACCCTCATGCTGGACGATGAGCAAAAGATGCTAAAGTCATCAACATAGAGGGCATTGCCTACAGTTGAAGGAAGTTGCCGTGTAATGAAATTTATCATGAGAGTGAAAAGCGTAACACTCAAAACACAGCCTTGAGGCACCCCCTGTTCTTGGGGGAAAGGCCGCGATAGAGTGTTGCCGACACGGACTCGAAAAATACGAGAAGATAAAAAGTTTGCGATGAAGATCGGCATGTGGCCTCGCAAGCCAAAGCTGTGAAGGTCACGAAGAATGCCGAATCTCCAATCCATGTCGTACGCATTTTCGATGTCGAAGAAAACTGACACTAGGTGCTCTCGACGTAAAAACGCATTCCTGATCGCCGATTCCAGGTGGATCAGGTGGTCTAAAGTAGAGCGGTGCCTGCAAAAGCCACACTGGGTGTTGGAAAGAAGGCCGTGATGTTCCAAATACCAGGCCAGCCTGGTATTTACCATCCTTTCCAGCACCTTGCAGACGCAGCTCGTCAACGCAATTGGACGATAATTCGAAGGAATATTGGGATCTTTGCCTGGCTTGGGGAAGGCGAAAACGATGGCCTTCTGCCAGGAGTCCAGAAACTGCTCATCGATGAAAATACGGTTGAAGATTCGGAGCAGTCGATCCTTACTCGATGGTGAGAGATGTTGGAGCATGGCATAATGGACATTGCCTGGCCCCACAGCAGATGCACGAGAAGTGTGCAGAGCAAGGCAAAGCTCCTCCGCTGTGAGTGGCCTGTTGTAAGACTCCAGGCCATTCGAATGGAAGGACAGCGGAGAGCGTTCGGCTCTTCTCTTCTGGGCCAGAAACTCGGGGGAGTAGGAGGACATAAAAGAGATGGTGGAGAATGACTCCCCCAGAGTGTCGGCAATTCCTCGAGGATCAGCAATTGCCTGTCCATTGTGCTCCAGGATCGATAATGAGTAGGACGTGTACTTCCCACCCATCTTCCGGACCTTATCCCACACGACCTAGAACTGGTCGTGCGTGTGATAGAAGACGTATAGTTCATCCAACCTCTGCGCCCTGGCGCGTTTGAATGTTTCTAGGTTGGGGGACGTCGGATATCTCCGAAACACCCCCAAAGCCTTGTTCTGAGCCTTACGAACTGCGGTGTAGTCGGGATTCCACCACGGTTTTGGGAACCGTGGAAACCGAGTCGAGGTCTGAGGAATAGTAGAGGCAGCTGCATGGACGATACAGTCCGTCAACTCCGCCACTGCAACATTGATGGGCTCCTGGCTGACAGAGTGCTCATCGAGCTCAGACAAGAGTTTGAAGCCACTCCAGTGAGCCCAATCAAGCCTCCACTGGGAGATACGCGAAGGGCTGCAAGGCCCCCCACGAGAGATGGTGCACACCACGGGGAGGTGATCACTTCCATATGAATTGTCCTCGACCTCCCATGTAAAGAGTGGAAGGATCGAAGAGGAGCAGATGGGGAGGTCAATGGCAGTGAATGTGCGGGATGGGGTGTGAAAGTAGGTATTGACACCGGTGTTCAACAGGGAGAGCGATGGATCCAGGAGACACTGCTCCAGGACCCGGCCCCTCCTGTTGGTGTCAGCACTGCCCCAAAGTGGACTGTGTCCGTTGAAGTCCCTCATGATGAGGAAGGGGGACGGCAGCTGCGAGACGAGGTCATCAAGGTCATCCCGGAAAACGATGCCTCCGGGTGGGAGATAGACAGAACAGACAGTCAACGAAAATCCCACAAAGAGGCGGATGGCAACCGTCTCTAAGTGTGTGGTGAGGGGAATGACCTGGAAAGGGGAATGGTTGCTCACGAGGATGGCAATACCCCGTGAGCTGTACCATCTCCATTCCGGTCCCGGCAAACGAGAGAAAAGTGCCGGATAGTGGGATTGTTGGCTGTCTGCAAGAATGTCTCCTGAAGGCACACGCAGAGGGGTTTGTGTGCCCTCAGGAGGACCTTGATGTCGTCAATATTCCTCTGGAATCCACGACAGTTCCATTGAAGGAGTGTGGCCATTTCAGGTTTAGGAAGAATTGGCGGACGACTTACGATTTATTTTAACCGTCGCCAGCGATGGTTTTCGAAAAATAGGGCCATCCATGTCCTCGGAGTCATCCGAGCAACATGGATCAGAGACCGCCGAACGAAAAGGAGGTAAAATTTTCTTTTTGGGCCCCGGTAGAGGCCCCTTGGGTTTCGTAGGTCTTGATGTCTGTGGGCGGGGTGGAGGGGGCCTTCCAGAGGTGGATGTGGAAGGCACAGACACAGGAATAGAAACCGGTGTCGATGTCGGCTTCGCCTGCTTCAAGAGGTACTTAGCAGCAGGCGAGAAAGATTCAGCTGGTGAAAAGCCGATGTCGGTCTGCACCGCCATGGAAGCCATCTTAACGACGGGCTTTCCGATGACTGCACCTGCATAGGAGACCTTGCCAGGTGGGGCAGGCGGTGCAGAAAGTTTTCTCGCCTTTGGATAGCTGACGTTGTGGAGGGTCTTCAGGCGCTGTACCTCTTTCTCCTCCAGCCACTTTGGAGAGTCGCGGGAGTACGCCGGATGCTCACCACAGCAGTTTACACAGCATGCCTTTTCTGCTGTGCAGTCAGGTACAAGATAATCCTGACTGCCACAACGAGCACAGGTGGGCTTGTCCTGTCATGCGGTGCGGGCATGGCCAAACCTCTGGCATTGAAAACAATGCAGAGGGTTGGGTATAAATGGCCGCACATCGCAGTGTAAGTATCCTGCCTTGATGGAATTAGGCAGGTGTGGTGAATTGAAAGTTAGGACGAGTACCCGGCTGGGCTCTAACTTTCCATTACGGCGTGATGAAACCCGGTGGACTGCGATCACCCCCTGGGCTGAAAGCTCCGAGAGGATTTCCTCCTCAGAAACCTTGAGGAGGCCCCACTCTAAGATCACGCCCCGGGAGGAATTGAGCGTCTTGTGTGGAGTGATTTCGACTGCCACTCCACCAATCGCTGTAACCTTTAATAAAAGCTCCGAATGCTTGGAGCATGCAGTCTCCACCTGCAAGTCACCACATCTAAGGCGCTTTACAGATTTCGGTTCTGCCGCAAGACCTTGAATACCCTTGTGAATAAGAAACGGGGACATGTCTCCAAGCACCTGATCACACATAGAGTGGATGATCAGGAACTTCGGAGACGGGGACACACATGAAGACGAAGGTAAAGACAAAGAAGTTGGGGGTTCCTGGCGAGACCTCTTGGCGGCATTGATCGGTGAATTATGAGTAGTTGTACTCATGGTTGTTTTTGAGGGATTCAGTGCCAGTTGTCCCCACCCCCCATGGAGTCCAACAAGGGGACGCCCAGTTGGGAGCCATGGCTGCCCAGGCACCATACCCACACAGCCAGTGAGCCAAGCCCTCACAACAAAACGAAAAAGAAAAGAAAAAGAGAAATGGTGAGAAACTCGTCTGAGTTCCCACAAAAGAAACTTAGCAACAAATCAATAAAGTGTGAGGTAAGAGCTGGTCTCACAAAAGAAAGAAAACTACAAAATTAGTGAATGTGTTGTCCGGATATGTGTTGTCCAAATAGTTGAATGTGTTGTCTCGCAAACCGTTGTCCGAACATGGACAAGGTTACTCACCAATCTGCATAGTTGACCCTAGCAGGAGCAGCCCACCAGCCGATTGATCCTGAGGGGGCCGCCCCAGGACCTCCCAATTGCTTGAAGCAGAGGCCAAAGCAATGTATAGCAGCGGCCTGGGAAGTATGGCCAAAGGGGACCCCACCACTCATGAGCTGGGGAGAGAAGACAGGGACCCCTGAGCAACTGCCAGGATCCTCCTTTCCAGGGACACGGGTCACCGCGCACGGCAAACACGCGGGCGAGCATTTAGGACCCTGTGAAGGTAACCGAGCCAGCGGAACCTTCACAGGGTGGTCCCCTCACCACGGACAGGCTCTCGCATCGAGGGGAATGTGAAGAGGAAAAGCATTTTCAGTGTCTCATGAAAGCCATACAACAAAACTATATTGTGAAATCACAGTTTATTATTCAGTTCAATATATTTTCCAAAACATATTTTCTCCTGAGGTCACTCACAATACCTATCTGATGGACGAAATAAAAGGTGACAATGGCATAATACCTTAGTAGCAAAATATCTTATTCGATGTCATTTGCATTAGATATCTCTCACACCTGTACGACCTACGTCTAATATCGAATATAAAAACGTTGGTTGCCGTAATATATAAATGACGAACGCTGGAATATTTAACAAGCAAAAAACAAAATATTAAACGCAAAGTTGACATGAACCCTCAAATCACGTTCCAATTTCAGTTTTACTCTTAATAAAATAATTAGTGTTAACCGAATAGTTATTTTCCATCTTGGCATTTTTAAAATTATCCTATCGTCCTTAACTCTAAAAACGCAAATAACGTAGTTCAAGAAACGCCATTTCCATAGCTACAATTAATGGGAACCCTATTTCGTATCAACACAAATATTTCGTACTCAATTCCTATTTATAGAAAGATAATTACAACTGTTTATTTCGTCTGTCAATAAATAAGTTTTGCCATACCATTCACTCTAAATCGAAATATTTATTCACCCATAAACAAAATTTTTAAACACTGCAATCGTTCGGCAAAGGGCTTAAGGTGCAATGCAAATCTATTCCTATTTTTCTATCTTATTACACCACGACGTGCACATAACTGTTAATTTTCATTTCTGGACCAAAACAATAATATTATTCTTGAGATTACTCGCAAAAATCTAAGTTTTTACCGAGAACGACTTTTCAAAAACCGGAATTTCCAAAGCTTTAACGGTTCGTAAACGTATAAATGGTTGCTGCCTACGTAAAGCCATTCCACATCGCAGTACATCACTAAAATCTCACCCAAAATATATTAAACAAAAGAATGGTTACTTCCTCCGTGGATCGTACCAGGGTGAGAAAAAAAAAATCCAGTGGAACAACTCAAAAAAGCTTGCAATGCGAAACTCAAAGTATGCAACTTCCAACTTGTACTACGGCTTCACAATGTTTCGTCTATACTTCTCCGAAATTTTATATAACCATTTTTTTTCTCTCTAGAAAAATAGAAATGCATCTTACGTA
The DNA here is from genome assembly GCA_038380435.1 of Ryuthela nishihirai. Taxonomy (NCBI): domain Eukaryota; kingdom Metazoa; phylum Arthropoda; class Arachnida; order Araneae; family Heptathelidae; genus Ryuthela; species Ryuthela nishihirai. Next base: position 87,115,238 of record JAWZYU010000003.1, on the reverse strand, counting down.
CCAGAGACGAAAAAATAAATAAATAAATACCCCCTCAAGCAGCTGCTTGCCACAGATGTCTGACAGGAGCCTGTCAATTTATATGATCGAAACATAATAAAAATAGACCAAAAACAGCAACATTATTATGATTAAGAAAAGCATTTCTAAAACTTTAACTGCGTGTAATATATTATGCAAAATCTATTGGCAACATAAACGAAACAGAGTGCAGACGTCATATATGGTGTTTTTGCTACTTTATTATTAACCGGTATTCACAGGCATCACGAATTTTAGAAGTTGACTTATTTCTCATGCCGCCATTTTTCTTTCTCACCACTCTATTTTAACTTCCTCTTTTATACGAGATAAGTAACATTTATATAATAAGAAATGTGTTTAAATTAATAAAAATCAAATGAATAATTAAAGTTTTTCATATGCACTGTATTTTTTTTAAAGGTTTATTTTTTTACAGGGTTTTCTCGGGAACCTTTCTACCGTGTCAGAATTCGAAACAGAATTGGGTGCATTGAATTAGATCAGTGATTCCCAACCTTTTCTGGACCATCGCTCCCTTTAGAAGAGAACAAAAATTTTAACGCTCCCCTAGTCCATAATAGTTAATTTTATAAATAAAAAAATAAATAAATACCCCCTCAAGCAGCTGCTTGTCACAGAAGTCTGACAGGAGCCTGTCAGTTTATACGCCATAGTAGAAGGTCTGTGAGGATGGCGGGACCTCAGCAGAAAAACGACACATACATCCATGCCTTACCGGGGGCTCGAACCCAGGTCCCTTAGATCAGAAGCCAAGCGCGCTAACCACTCGGCCATGGGACTGCCCGGGGGTTAATTTTATATGAAATATTAAAATATTGCTGCATATTATCTGTACCTAATTTATCTGTTTATTTATCTATTAAATATCATAAAGCAGAAATTAATAAACGACAACCAAATGTACAATAAAATTGTTTATTAAAATTTTAAAAATAAACACAGAATCAATAAGAAATAAAAAATAATGAGATAAACACAAAATTAATAATAAATAAAAAAAATTAATGAGATGGTTGACGCTGGTGGAGTGTTAACAATTTGTTAATGTCGGGTTCCAATTTCGTTAACATCAATCGCAGATCGCCACGTTCAGTGATGTGTAGTCTGTTCCTCTTCTTTGACAGTAAATTAGCTACTGCACTGAATCCACGCTCAGCCATATAGGACGAAGGAAATTCGATTAAAAACTTCTGTACTATTGCCCATAATCCAGGGTTGAGAACTGGTATTGATTTTTGAAGCCAGAACTCTTGGTATCCATGTTTGAATTTTATTTTGAGTTCTTCGTTAGTCGTGAGTTCTAACAGTTTCTCTTCCAAATTTGATGATTCTTTAGTATCTGTGTTGCGAAAGGATCTAAAACCCAACTCGGTATATTCATGTTTAAAATATCTTGGAAACGCTCCGTAAAATCAACATGAAGAACTTCCAAGTGTTGGCAGTAAGTAAGTAAATCTTCCGGTTTTGCAGAGACTGCTAATAATGTGGGAAAGTGGTTGTATTCACCTCTACCTAGATTTCGTTTGAATAGAAGAAGTATTCCCGTAAAAGCAGCTATGACGTTTTTTGTTTTAATTAAATTCAACTCATCACCTTGCAATTGTAAATTAACTTGAATAAATATTTTAAACAGGTCTATCAAATAAGCGATGTCATTTTTTGACGTAATCAGGTTTTCGCGCAATTTTTCATCTCTGTCTTCAAGAAAGTCCAGTACTGAGTCAAATAGATTGAAAAAACGATTCAGACAAACACCTTTAGAGAGCCAACGTACTTCTGTGTGCAGCAGCAAGCGATTGTAATCTTCATCATTTTCATTACAAAGCTTACCAAATAATCGGTCATTCAATGAATTGCTTCTAATCTTATTGATTGCTTTAATAACGTAATGGAGCGACGTATGCAGACGTTCATTCAAATTTTTTGCAACCAAATGCTGACGATGAATAATATAATGTACAGCGAGTACATTTGGTACTGCTTGTTTCAAATGCGCTATGAAACCCTTATGACGCCATGTCATTGCTGGAGCACCATCAGTAGCAGCAGACAAAATATTGCAAATAGGAATTTCTTTCTCTCGAAAAAACTTTTGCATGGTATTAAATATAGATTCTCCCTTTGTATCTGATTCCAAATTTTTAGCAAATAATAACTCTTCGTGAATTTTTCCTTCTTTTATAAATCGTGCGTATGATAAGAGTAGAGCTTCGTTATTTGGCAGAGTTGATTCATCGAGTTGAATGGAAAATTTGCAAGTCTTTAAGTAATCACATAATGATAATTCGACGTCTTTTGCCATTTCATCTATTCTTCTTTGCACTGAATTATTACTGAGAGGAATTTTTTTGATGATATCTGACGGTGTCTTATGATGAAGAACAGTTTTTAATGTCTCTTTGACTGCCGGCAAAATTAATTCCTCGCCAATTGTGTGTGGTTTTCCTGCTTTTGCGATTAACAATGAAACGTTATATGAGGCTTGTAGTCCATCATCATCTTGTTTAGAAGACGACGCAAAAAGGTTTGACATAGTTGGCTGTTTTAAATATTGCTTTTCCAGTTCTTGAAAATAGGATAAATCTTTGTTCTTCTTATCAGCATGCATTTTATTTAAATGCTCTTGTAGCCTAGAAGGTTTCATAGCTTCATTTGAAAAAACTTTTCGGCAAATTAAACACATAGGTAATGACTGGTTTGTAGGAGAGTACGTAAATTCATATTTCAAATACTCAATTCTGTATTGCCGGCATTCCTTTTTAGATGTAGATTCAGACATTTTCAAATACAAATTAACTTCTCAACAGATTTATACATAGTTATAAAAATAATGTTTATAATGACTTCTAACACTTATCACTCACGACTATTTATCACGGCGAAGCACATAAAAATAATAAAACATTCCTAGAGCTATCGCTTTTATAGATTTGATTTTGTGCACGCATTAACTTGTATGTTTGCGATGCCGGCGCACTTGCTCCGTAAACAAGTCATTTCAAGCTCCCATATTCTTGTCGAAACATGTTAAATTGCATGAACCGCGTGTTTGCCTACCAACTTGCAAGGACTTGTCACCGTCAATCTATTCTAAACTAAAACAAATTAGATATAGGCATACCTAATGCTAATTTAAAAATGCCCATTAACGCGATAATAATAAGATAATTTACATATCTAGATAAAATATTTATTCATGAAAACAGGTATTTTCAAAGTATTTTATTATATTAAAAATAATTATAAAATACTATTAAATATAATAAATTTATTATTATTATATTATTATTGCATCAAGGTTGATTTGCCTATCAGGATGGACACACGTCCAACATAATAAGCCTGATATAGTAGTGCATGTAAAGGTATTGAATGAGATTACAATTATTGAAGTAGGAATAACATCTCAGGATAACCTGCAGACAGTAGAAGTTGAAAAGAAGAGGAAGTATGATCTGCTGGATAATGATTTTAGCCTAATTCACAAGTGTAATGTTAATATTATACCTTATGTTCTGACGTGGGATGGTATTGTAACTACGTACCATAAAGCATACTCAAAGCGACTTGGAGTGGAAAAACGTATTGAAGCTTATATCCAATCTGTGATCTTGAAGAGAACTTTTGAGAGCATCTCATTCGACTTCAGACGTACCAGTACGCTAGTAGGCGGTAGCAGGGAGCTTATTGTCCAAGCTGCAGTTGAAAAGCTGTACATGACGGATGAGGTAGTGGATGACCAGAATCACCAGGAAGACATCACAGAATAGAAGAGATAAAAAGATTGTCACAGAAAATTCCATTAAATTTATTTATTTATTTGACCGCCCCTCTTGATTGCCTCAACGCCCCCCATTTGCCCCTGGATCCGCTACCGCCCCCATGGCAGGCTCCAGCGCCCACTGGGGGGCGGTATCGCCTCCGTTGGGAATCTGTGAATTAGATTATTCCTATTGTTTATTAAGAAGGATTTATTTTTTTTTAAAGTTGAGAGGTGTGCGCGCTTGGCTACTGATCTAAGACACCTGGGTTCGAGTCCCGGGTAAGGCATGGCTGTTTTGTGTCGTTTTCTGCTGAGGGCGTGCCATCTTCTGAGACCTTCTATTATGGCATATAAACTGACAGGCTCCTGTCAGACCTCTGTGGTAAGCAGCTGCTTGAGGGGGTATTTATTTATTCATTTATTTATTATTAAAATTTGAGAAACATCCTGAAACAAATTTTAGAGAATATAATAGCAGGAATGCGCTGTGATGCATACGAATCAACATCTTTGTTAGGTGGATGCTTTTAAATGTTAAGAGAATCAATTCGAATAACTGACTGGAATTTCATATAATAAAACGCATTTGATATCATATAGAGTTCAGAGTTGGTTGTTTTACTTTTGATCGGCACTTTTTTTGTAGACAATGGACTAAACGGACAGGTGACGAGGACCCCGGAAGCTGAGAGAGGGTTGGGGGAGGGGTCTCACTGGAACAGCTGTTGGGAGACGGATGTGGTAACCTCCCGTTAAATCCATGCAACGTATTCTTCAACGTGGACAGAGTATGGCTTTCCCGCACACGGTGCCACGGCTTAACGTCTCATTCGACAGACTGAGGCCTTTCCAAGCCCATTGGTGTCCCCTACTGAATGTAACCAGGGCGGAGAGATTTGTAGAGATGTACTACAACCTGGGTACTGCAGATTACGAGCCTGGCGCGCTACCAACTGAGCCACCACGCCTCCGCAGAGCTTCTTTCCGTTAAGGAACTAATAACTGCCATGGTTTCTCTTGATGTGCATTTTTTTTTTCTGATTCGAGTAGCACCTGTGACACAGTCCAGACCCACAGTTACGTATAAATATATTCGTCGTCGCGTAGTAACAATATCGGCTTTCGTACTAATCGCTCTTCCGCATGGCTATTAGAAATGCCACCAAAAGACATACAATAAGCAGTGCTATCATTAAAGTGTAGGGGATGGACGGTTAGGTATTGCCGCAAGATATGAATATGTGTTTCCCAGGGTCGCGTCCAACTATACCCAAAGTTTTGATTTATTAAAACACCCCATCCTTATATCGGTTAGAACACCGATTGTTTCTATAAAGGCCGTCGGTTGTGAGGTAAAGCCATGGTCCCTGTGTGTAGGAGAAATATACCCTGCACCTATTAAATAAGACGCTAGATGGCCATGACCTGAGGTTGTCATCTCTCTCTCTTACAGATGTGGTGCAGTGGGTTCCTTCGCCGACTGCATGGAGTCCTTGTGGAGTGCAGGAAAAAATATCAGGAAATTTTGTCCTGTATGTGCCAAAAACTGCCGCTCATACGTAAAAGAACACCTCATGCGAGTGAGGGAACAAATTTCGTTTTACACTCGTTAGGATCTTAAAAATTTCCATCGCCTATGAAACTTTTACCGAAATAAATGATAACCTGAAATTATGAATAATTTAAATGCTCAAAACGTCACAATGTTACAAGCAAGGTAACCTTTTTCAACATTAACCGTAATTATTCATAATTTAGTATGTTATATACCTTTCCAACATATATTTTGTTGTACATATCGATTTGTTGGGAAGAAACTAGGAATAAGCGTCGTAACTTATCTTACCCCACCTCATTGATATAAACTGAGGATTATTAATTGTAGGTATAATTATTAAATATCCTGAAGAAATGATACTCACCGTGAATCCGAAAAACGTTGAAAGAGTTGCGTCTTATCTCTTCCACAATTCATAGTAATTTTCGTAAACAAGATGTTGAAAAATACCAATGCGGAAGAGTAAACAAACATTTGTGTTCGCAATACGAAACACTAAAAGTCACTTCCTGTGAGTGAGAAGACAGTGACATTCTTCAACGTCGCTGTCAGACGTCATTACCCTATTATTACAAGGTAAAAAAAAGTAAAATATCAGTTTACGAGTTTATATGAAGCGGCTATGTTGCTGCTACGTTTGCCGCGTTAGCGTATGGATATGGCGAAGAATATATGTAATTTGAGTTTTTTTTTTTGAGATTTTCGGAGCTTTGCGTACCGGGAACACATTACAGTGTAATAAGCAACCATTGGCAAGGTCTAGGCGATTAAAAAATACACACGGACTGTATTCCCTATGCCCTTCTCTAAATCACCATTCTGCTGTACGAAAAAATATCAGGTGAATCAAGTTTAATAATATTCATAAAGTGTTTGTGGTTTGTTTATAAATTCCTTCAGGTAAGTAACTTTGTAGTGAATAATTAATTTACAGTAGAGGTAATCTAATTTTCCACTTTTTAGCATGAGAGTTATGAAATTTCAACCGAGAGCTACTATACAGCACATTATTCTGATTATGGGATATAAATTTTATAGTTAAACGCTATTTGTCGAATTCTTTGCTTAATTTTTGATTTCTTCATTTTGCTATTTGTCGTTACAGTATGCGTAGAAATATTTCTATATCGTAGCCGAGTGGTGAGCACGCTTGGCTACTGATCTACGGGACCTGGGTTCGAGTCCCGGGTAAGGCATGGATGCGTGTGTGTTGTTTTTCTGCTGAGGTCCTGCCATCCTCACAGACCTTCTACAATGGCAAATAAACTAACAGGCTCCTGTCAGACCTCTGTGGCAAGCAGCTGCTTGAGGGGGGTATTTATTATTTATTTTATTAAATGATCAAACGGCAATTTTTTTATGCACAGGCTTTCACATCTATTTGACCCATTATCGTGGACGAAGTTCGAAACCAATGTCTAATATTCGCAACAGATATATCGAGCTGATAGGGTGACGTAACGATCCCAAGAAATGTCAACTTGGCGATAAAAATATAATTTACCCACTATACGGAAACGCATTGTTCAGGGTTAAGAAGAAGGTAATGTACAGTACAGCGAAATGTGTAATAGAAGCCTTAGATTAAACCACAGGGTTGTCTTTGGGAACACAGGAAAAAGCGTTTTTTACCCCTAAGGACAAAGTTGCCTATGACATACGTAACAGATTCACACCTTGCCTCGATCTAGGAATTTGTCGTTGGACACCACAGGGAAACGCGTACTGTGAAAGCCACCTAGACACCGCCTGTCTGGAGAGCCTTCAACAAAAAGAGCCAAAATAAATATGCCTAAACAAGCAATTCCTTCCATTGCTGTAAGATAAGTTAAGGGCAATTTAATTTATTTTAACAACATTCAAAATAATTTACTTATTAAGATTTTATTTAAATATTTCAGAATATTATAAAAATATGTACCAAAATTAAAATAAGAAATGACTACCAGTTAATATTTAAGGATTAGAAGTATTTTAATTTATACACTTGGTTTTTTAAAAGCTATTATAGAAATTATGGTAACAACACTGGACTGGTGACGTCACATGCGTGTTTTCGCGAAATCTTTTGCAATTGTTATTTACGTGATGTATTCTTCTGTTAATTTCCTTATTTATTTATAACCACACGTCGTAGACTTTTATTGTGAGGAAGTTTAATGTGCGAGAATCTGTAGCTGAATTTCTTTCACTGTGGTAAATAATAATTATTGTGACACATTTGAAATTTCGGTAGGAGAATAAATAATTTCGTCGGTGCAGTGTAAAATTTTACCTTTAGGCCTTTGTAATTACTTTACAAGTTATTTGTGTCGCAGAATTGCCTGGTACAGCTCTTTGCTGTTGTGCTGTCCAACTGCTTCTTCAGCCAAAGATTATTATCAGGAGCTAACTGATCCTTTACACGTTTATTAAGCTCTCTATAATGTTTTCTATTAGGATTAGTATTGATTCAGGACATTCCTGTAGTTCTTTCTTTCTAAAATAAACTCAAGTTCCTTGTTACTCAGATAATTATATGTCCTCTGCTTCATTTTTCGTAAAAGAGTACTGTTAGTTTCCAAAAAAGCCTATTCTAAGTGGTCCCATTTTTCCTGAACTTCAGTAGCAAGCAAACCACCACTGTCATAATGAGTAAGTAACCTATCATGATAAGATTTACTATAATTAGGTCTTTCAGAGCTTCATAATTAAAGGTAAATTTTTAACCTCAGCACAACACTTCTTAAGTTTAAATCGCAAAACACTTTAAACAAGATAATGGTCAGATCCAATTTCAGCTTCCCAATATGACCTGGTCTTTCTAACAGAAGTAGTCCATTTGCTATTAATTAACATATAATCTATAACGTTCTTATGCAGCCCACGTGTACTTATGTATGTCGCGGTGTTTGAAATAAGTGTTAGCTATTTTGAAGCCATTGAGTTTAACATTGGCATTGACGTCACCTAGAACAAGGGTAACTTTTCATTTCTTCACAGAATTCGAAATACCTTGAAGTTTTCTGTAAAACCTATTTTCTCATCCTCATCGGCATCCACAGTGGTGGCATAACAGTAGATAAGATTGAAGTCCTTAATGATTGTCTGTAAATTTGCTGTAAACAACCTTTCATTGATATCCTAGAAGACTAGAAGATCACTAGCGTGTCACGTCTTGGTGATGTTTATTGTCTTTCTTCACCGGAAGAAGATATTTAAGATACTCACGGTGAATCCGAAAAACTTTTGAAAGAGGTACTAGGTTAAAAGAAACGCGTCTTATTTCTGCTCCATAATTTTTAGTAAATTTGGTATAGAAGGTATCGAAAAATGTAAGTGCGGAAGAGTAAATAAACCCCTCTGTTCGGAATACGAAACAATGTAAATGTCACTTCCTTGGAATTGTGCAAACAATACATCCTCAATCGTCACTGTCAGATGTCATTCGCCTATTATTGAAATCATCCAACGTTTTTCTCGCTGTTCCATTTGCCCCGTTAGCTATTAAAATATGACAAAGGAATAATCCTATTTTGAGGGTTTGCAGTTATCAGAGCTTTGCCTATCTCTAACAGATTTGAGTATAATAAGCAGCCATAGGCAAGGCCCGTGCGGTTGACAAATACCGTCGGCCTGTCCTTCTGTAACCCACAACTCTGCTGCTCGAAAAGTATCAGCTGAATCAAGTTAAATAATATTCGTGAAGTGTTTGTGGTTCGTTTATATTTTCTTTCAGGTAAGTAACTTTGTAGTGAATAATTAGTTTAGAGTAGAGATAATCTAATTCTACACTTTTTAGCCTAAGAGCTAAGAAATTTCGGTCGGTTTCGAACCAACAAATAGTATGCAGCACATTATTCTGATTATGAGATATAAAATTGATAGTTAACCGCTATTTGTCGGTGTCGACCACTTTATTTTGGTTCGCAATACGGACGTTATTCATTTCCTACGCTTTTCATTCGGTACCCTACCGAACCGCTATAGAATTTCTTTGTTATGCCAGTGAGAAACCTTACTTCGAAGCTCTAAAATATGCATTTAATGGAAAAATGTCACTGATGATAAATTAAAGATCATAATCAAATATTTTTTAAATATCGCTTTTCAAAAATATTGTTTTAGTATTTAAATGGTTGCGGAAGCTGGAATGGTTAACAATAATCTTCAGTGGTATGCCAGTGAGAAAGTGGAATTATTATTTTCAAAACAAAAAATTCAGCTATAGATTGATGCACATTAAAAAAAATGAGATCACTTCCTCACAATAAAAGTCTACGACGTGTGGTTATAAGTAAAAAGAGAAATTAACAGAAGGAAAAAGCAGGTAAATTAGAATTACAAATGATATCGCGAAAACACGGACGTGACGTCATCAGTGGTATCCAGTGTTGCCACCATAATTTCTATAATATCTTTCAAAACCAAAGTGTATAAATCAAAACACTTCTAATCCTAAAATATTAACTAGTAGATATTTCTTTTTTTAATTTTGGTAAATATTTTTATAATATTCTGAAATATTTAAATAAAATCTTAATAAGTAAATTATTTTAAATGTTATTAAAATAAATTAAATAGAATTAAATAGATTATCCACCAGCTGATAAACATATCCTGTGAATCTATACACTTGGGACTGTCAACCGGTAAACAAACAGAAAACACAGCGCAAACAGAAAACACAGCGCCCTCCACAGAAGCCCACCAGTGCAGCACAATGAGGATCTATAATCAAGCTGAGAGACACAATTCCATTCAGGTTGGTTTATATGGTCAGCACCAGGACCCTGTGTGGTTGACCACTCCTCAGCAGAGTAGAAAAAAAAAAGAAAAGTCGCCATAGTTGTCCAGATCAGTAGGCCACACTAATCTGGCAGCCCTCCCTTCCGTTCACTTTCACAAGAGAGTATCTCTTTTGAAAGGTACTAACGGTCTGCACCACGAGAAGGCGGGATAAATGGTTGGTGCCTACGTAAAGCCCTTCCACATCGCAGTACATCACTAAAATCTCACCCAAAATATATTAAACAAAAGAATGGTTACTTCCTCCGTGGATCGTACGAGGGTGAGAAAAAAAAAATCCAGTGGAACAACTCAGAAAAGCTTGCATTGCGAAACTCAAAGTATGCAACTTCCAACTTTTAGTACGGCTTCACAATGTTTCGTCTATACTTCTCCGAAACTTTACATAACCATTTTTCTTCTCTGTAGAAATGCATCTTACGTACCTGATGATGATCGAAACATAATATAAAAATATACCTAAAATAGCAACGTATAGAACCGGCCAGGCCTAGCATTTAATGTCCGATCCCGACTTTCTTCGGGGTCCTCGTGACCTGAACGTTTAGTCCATTGTCTACAAATAAAATGCCGATCACAGGTAAAACAATCAATTCTGAGCTCTATATGATATCAAATGCGTATTATTGTATGAAATTCCAGTCAGTTATTCAGATTTATTCTCTTAACCTTTAAAAACATCCACCGAACAAAGATCTTTAACATTATTCGTATTCATCACAATGCAGTCCTCCTATTAGATTCTCTAAAAAATTGTTTCAGGATGTTTCTCAAGTGTAAAATAATTCATTTATACTACAGAAAAGGAATGATCTAAATAAATGCACCAAATTCTGTTTTAAATTATCACACGATAAATAGGTTCCGGAAAAAACCGTGTAAAAAAAAAATTCTAAAACAAAACACAGTGCATATGAAAAAATAGAATATGAAAATAGAATTGGTTCCAGACGTAAAAAAAAACATACCCTCTCAAGCAGCTGCTTGCCACAGATATCTGACAGAACCTGTCAGTTTATATGCAAGTGTTAGTTTAATTATCTTTATAACTTTAAACACGACATGAGAGACCAAGACTAACGTATATTGAAGATAAAAATGAGGGAAATTCCCGGAACTCAATGTTGCCACTTTTTTCGAATGGTTTCGTACAGTTTTTCGATCAAATACAAAATGAAACGCAGAAGACTTGTTCTGTTCTAAACTGTTGGTGTAGTTTTTATTTTGGGGATTTTAGTGCACAAAATGAGTATTTATAGTACTTCTTGACGTATATTAAATTTATAACTTGAAGAATTAAATGAAGGTTCTTTGTAGTTTACTGTTAAGCTGATGTAAAGAATAGTTTCGTGACTTTAAACCGTTAGTTGTATTGCATATATTATTCTATTTAAATTTTCCTCTTAGACGTGCATATGTATTATGCTAGGCACGGACTTTACAATTTGTTTCCTTTCTCCTTAGTGTTGTTTCAATTGCTATGTGCATGTAAAGACTTTAAGGAGACCTAAAAAATTGTGCTGAAAATTTTTGATATTAACTAATATGGAAATAGTATTACGAAAATTTTTCACCGTAAGAACTGTTTTTTTTTTTCAAATTAAAACCTACCGGTTTGATTTATAGAAAATAAATATATAAGAAATTTTAATTTTTACATATTTGCTTCTTAAACTTCAAAGTACCTGTAATAAATTATTCAAAATCATCTGGCAACACAACGAAGCAGTACAGCGGACGTCATCGCGGTGTTTTTGCTACTTTATTATTAACCCGTATTTACAGGCAGCACTAATTTTAGGAGTTCACTTATTTCTCATGCCGCCACTCTATTTAAACTTATAGTGTTATACGAAATAAATAATATTTCTATAATTAAAAATGTGTTTAAATTAATAAAAATCCAATGAATACTTAAAGATTTTCATATCTATTTTTCCATATGCGCTGTATGTTTTTTAAAGCATTATTTTTTTACATGGTTTTCTCGGGAACCTATCTACCGTATCAGAATTCGAAACAGAATTGGGTGCATTGAATTAGATTATTCTTATTGTTTATTAATAAGGATTTATTTATTTTTAAAGTTGAGTGGTTAGCGCGCTTGGCTACTGATCTAAGAGACCTGGGTTCGAGTCCCGGGTAAAGCATGGCTGTTTTGTGTCGATTTTCTGCTGAGGGCGTGCCATCCTCTCAAACCATCTATTATGGTATAAAAACTGACAGGCTCCTGTCAGACCTCTGTGGTAAGCAGCTGCTTTAGGGGTATGTATGTATTTATTTATTTATTATTAAAAGTTGAGAAACATCCTGAAACAAATTTTAGAGAATATAATAGCAGGAATGCGCTGTGATGCATACGAATAAACATCTTTGTAAGCTGGATGCTTTAAAATGTAAACAGAATCAATTTGAATATCTGACTGGAATTGCATAGAATAAAATTCATATGATATCATATAGCGTTCAGATTTGGTTGTTTTACCTGTGATCGGCAATTTTTTTTTCTTTGAAGACAATGGGCTAAACGGCCAGGTCACGAGGACCCCGAAGGCTCAGAGAAGGTTGGGGGAGGGGCCTAACTGGAACAGCTGTTGAGAGACAGATGACTTACCTGCAGAATGAGTGCAGACTAAACTTATCTGCAGAAATGACTCTTAAGTGTCGTTTCGAAGACTTTCGGAAAGTTCTTAATAACACAAATAACCATATCTAAATAACCAATTAAATCTATTTCAGTTGAAAACCAAAGTTTTATATTCACTAGTAAATGTTACATTGTTAGTTTCATGATTAAAAAGAAAGGAAGAAAACAGACCGTATGCTAAATAATCGATCACACAACAGTGCTTTTCGAATCGTTAAACCGGATTCGCCTTTTGTTTCGTCATTTGCATTTCCGTCACGAATAAGGTAAATTAATTTAATTCCTTGAATCAAATTCCTGCTATTATATTCTCTTAAATTTGTTTCAGGATGTTTCTCAAATTTTAATAATAAATAAATAAATACCCCCTCAAGCAGCTGCTTACCACAGAGGTCTGACAGGAGCCTGTTAGTTTATATGCAATAATAGAAGGTCCGAGAGGATGGAACGCCCTCAGCAGAAAAACGACACAAAACAGAGCCATGCCTTACCCGGGACTCGAACCCAGGTCTCTTAGATCAGTAGCCAAGCGCGGTAAACACTCAACTTTAAAAAAAAAATTAATCCGTCTTAATAAACAATAGGAATAATCTAATTCAATGCACTCAATTCTGTTTCCAATTCCGACACGGTAGATAGGTTCCCGAGAAAACCGTGTAAAAAAATAAAGCTTTAAAAAAAATACAGTGCATATGAAAAAATAGAAATGGTATTCATTTGATTTTTATTAATTTAAACACATTTTTAATCATATAAATGTTACTTATCTCGTATAAAAGTGTAAGTTAAAATAGAGTGGCGGCATGAGAAATAAGTGAACTCCTAAAATTAGTGCTGCCGGTGAATACGGGTTAATAATAAAGTAGCAAAACACCGAGATGACGTCAGGTGTACTGCTTCGTTGTGTTGCCAGATGATTTTGCATAATATATTACATGTACATGTACGTTGAAATTTAAGAAGCACATATATAAAAATTAAAATTTCTTATATATTTATTTTCTTTAAATCAAACCGGTAGATTTTAATTTGAAAAAAAAAAAAACAGTTCTTACAGTGAAAAATTTTCGTAATACTATTTCCATATTAGTTAATATCAAAAATTTTCAGCACAATTTTTTAGGTCTCCTTAAAGTCTTTACATGCACATAGCAATAGAAACAACACTGAGGGGAAAGGAAACAAATTGTAAAGTCCGTGCCTAGCATATACATATGCACGTCTAAGAGGAAAATTTAAATAGAATAATATATGCAATACAACTAACGGTTTAAAGTCACGAAACTATTCTTTACATCAGCTTAACAGTAAACTACAAAGAACCTTCATTTAATTCTTCAAGTTATAAATTTAATATACGTCAAGAAGTATTATAAATATTCATTTTGTGCAGTAAAATCCCCAAAATAAAAACTACACTAACAGTTTAGAACAGAACAAGTGTTCTGCATTTTATTTTGTATTTGATCGAAAAACTGTACGAAACCATTCGAAAAAAGTGGCAACATTGAGTTCCGGGAATTTCCCTCATTTTTATCTTAAATATACGTTATTCTTGGTCTCTAATGTCGTGTTTAAAGTTATAAAGATAATTAAACTTACATTTCTAAGTATATAAATTAAAAAATGTGTTAAAATTAATAAAAATGAAATAAAGACTTAAATATTTTGATATGACTTGTTTGAAAACAACTCATTTGTATTCGGTTTTCACGTCTAAGGGACCTGGGTTCGAGTCCCGGGTAAGGCATGGATGTATGTGTCATTTTTCTGCTGAGGTCCTGCCATCCTCACAGACCTTCTATTATGGCATATAAACTGACAGCTTCCTATCAGATCTCTGTGGCAAGCAGCTGCTTGAGGGGGTATGTTTTTTTTTTCACGTCTGGAACCAATCTTCTATTCTTTCATATGGACTGTGTTATGTTTTAGAATTTTTTCTTTACACGGTTTTTTCCGGAACCTATATATCGTGTGATAATTTAAAACAGAATTTGGTGCATTTATTTAGATCATTCCTTTTCTGTAGTATAAATGAATTATTTTACACTTGAGAAACATCCTGAAACAATTTTTTAGAGAATCTAATAGGAGGACTGCATTGTGATGAATACGAATAATGTTAAAGATCTTTGTTAGGTGGATGCTTTTAAATGTTAAGAGAATAAATCTGAATAACTGACTGGAATTTCATACAATAATACGCATTTGATATCATATAGAGCTCAGAATTGATTGTTTTACCTGTGATCGGCATTTTATTTGTAGGCAATGGACTAAACGGTCAGGTCACGAGGACCCCGAAGGCTCAGAGAAGGTTGGGGGAGGTGCCTCACTGGAACAGCTGTTGGGAGACGGATGTGGTAGCCTCCCGTTAAAGCCATGCAACGTATTCTTCAACGTGGACAGAGTATGGCTTTCCCGCACACGGTGCCACGGCTTAACGTCCCATTCGACTGACTGAGGCCTTTCCAAGCCCATTGGTGTCCCCTACTGAATGTAACCAGGGCGGAGAGATTTGTAGAGATGTACTACAACCTGGGTACTGCAGATTACGAGCCTGGCGCGCTACCAACTGAGCCACCACGCCTCCGCAGAGCTTCTTTCCGTTAAGGAACTAATAAATGCTATGATTTCTCTTCGTGTGCAGTTTTTTTCTGGTTACAGTAGCACCTGTGACAGCGTTGAGATCTGCAATTATGTATATATTATACGTCATCGCGAAGTAACGAGATCTGCTTTCGTATTAAGCGGTCTTCCGCCTTGCTATTACGAATGCCATCAAAAGACATAGTATCAGGAGTGCTTTCATTCAAGTGAAGGGGTGGAACGTTAGGTATTGCTACAGGAAAGGAATATGCAATTCCCACTAGACTCAAAGTTTGGTTAATTTACGTTAAACACCCCATCGTTATATCGGTTAGAAAGGCGAACACCGATGGTTTCTCTAAAGGCATATTTGCATAACATCCGTCGTAATGAGAGTTCACTGAAGTGAACATTACTGCAACAGTATTATGCCGTGATAAAGGAGTCCATTTTATTTATTCCGTAACTATTCGTAATTGAGGAAATCCTATTTCGACTAAACTTATCTGCAGAAATGACTGCTATATGTCGTTTCGAAAACTCCCGGATAGCTCTTAGTAACACAAATAACGATATGTATTCAGTGAAACCTATTTCAGTTAAAAACCTAAGTTCTTTATTCACTAGTAACCGTTACAATGCATCGAAAACAGTTCCTTCTCATCATACGATAAGACTTTTAAAAAAATAATTAACCTTTCACGATGAAAGAAAATCGAATAAAACAGCTTCTATGCTAAAGAATCGATGACACAACAATGCTTTTCGAATCGTTAATCTGGTACGCCTTTTGCTTCGTAATTTGCATTTCCGTCACGAATTAGTTTTAGCTTTAACAACTTTCGTATAAACCGAACTTTTTAAAAACGGCAGACATCGGAAGATTGCTCCGATATCCGGAATAAATCTGGTAATGATATTTTGATCGAAAATTTTACAATAAAGAATGTGTGTGTATATATATTATGTTTTATTTTATTCCCATTGTTATAGTATAACTATAGTTTTCTGTACTTATACATGGGGTACTCCAGTAGCATACACATTTCCAGGAAGTACGTGAGGCATAAAAGCTTTTGAGAACCACTGCTCTATTATATATATATAAAGTTCAAAGAGATGACGTCATAAGCGTAAAATTACCAAAGCCAATAGTAGAAGACAAAAACTACCAAAATGTCGTAAAATCTTAATATTGTTAGAATAAAAATTGATGAAAACCACAAGAAAATAGTGTAGAAATTCTGTATGTATCATACCCTGTGCAGGTTAAATAAAACGTTGGATGGGAGGTTACCATCTGTCTCATAACAGCTGTTCCATTCGGTCACCTTCCCGCAACCTAAACTGATCCCTCTGGTTCTTTATGACGTGGCCATTTAGCCCCTTGTGTGCAAATAACTACCGGTCAGAGATAAAACAACCCAACCAAACGCATATCTTCTCTATGGCGTATTAAAGTGATCAAAGGGGTCACCATCCTCACAGACCTTTGACTATGGCGGAGAAACTGACAGGCTCTTGTCAGATCGCTGTTGCAAGCAGCTGCTTGAGGGTTTTTTTTTATTTCTTTATTATATTTATAAAGATATTTTCACTCTTTTCCCTAACACGTTAAGCCTCTTTGGATTGGGAAATAAAATAATCATTAGTGGTTAAATGTTTAGGGTGTGAAATGACTCCTCGGCTAAGCAGTTAATCCATGTGTAGTCTGTAAAACAGAAATTCTTTAAAATTATGCTGCTGTTATGGATATTTTTATATTGTCAATATTGTATTCCATGCCTATCGGTGTCCACTACTGACCGTGGGAAGTACGGGGAGTTTTGAGGAGATAAATCTTAACGCTGAGGATTGTTTGAGTTCCGCATTTAAATAGTAATGGAAACCGAAACATATTTATCGCTCTGCCCAAAGAAATGTAGATTATTCCATTCTGCCTTCCTATAAACTTGTTTCTGTTAGGGTTTCAGACTAAATAAACAGATATCGCTGGTGTTAAACATCTGAACTTGCGTTACTAATTAAATACTGCATCAGTTGAAGTAGTAAAATAAAATAGTTTTTCTAATGTCTCTTAATTATCAAGGGTATTTTTTTGTGTTTTAAAACCAATTATTGTTCGTAAATTTTATCCGAATGAGATGATACGGAATACAGCGTCATAACTTAGCGAGTTGCGGAGTGTCATTTACTGCTTGGCTCTGGGAGTCATAACTCATCGGGAAATCAATGCACACGCTCGAAATTTTCACAGAATGTTTCAGGTTACGGTCCAGTTTGCAGTGCGAAATTTTAGGTGAAAAGTCCAAGAGGGGAGCTTGCTAGGAACAAAAATATTTACCATGCTCTTCCTACGTGAAACGAGAATCGGTGTGAAATTTACTGTTGCCATTTTCTGATCCCCAAGTGTGAAGAGTTAAATTAGTATTTAAACCTTCGGCCGCAAAAATGATGCCATTGCCAGATTCCCCCCATTTCTAAAATCATTATTTAGTCGTTCCATTGCAGCTAGGGAACTGATTTTCTAACCAAAAATGGGGTCGGGCAGGGAGAAACCGCGAACGAAATTTGGGAACTTTTCGTGAAGTATATCGGGAATTACAGAATGTCAAATTCTGACGAAATATCTCTATCGTTTGTCAAGGGCTGAGAGCGCGCGCCGAGTCAGCAATGACCTTTGCAACACCGGGAAATTCTTCGTATTGAAACTGTGATCACATACTATTTTAATTCTTCTTACTAATACTTTAAATAAGTTGAACTCTAACAAAAAAAATTCACATTTCCCCTCACCCAAAAAAGTGTCCTAAATTTATATTCCAACATACTATATGTGCTAATATTCAAATAGTGTTGATTAAAGTTTTGAAACATGAATGCATAAATATAACTTATGTACTTCATTCAATTCAAACGTACGGCGATTACTGCTAAATGAAATTCCTGGAAGTGACGTTAAATTTTTTTCTAATGAAATATTTGCTTTTACCGCCATTCCCAACGGTTTTTGGTGTTCCTCTTGTACGATTGGTCAAATATTTTACAATGGCACGTGCAGGTAGATAGCTTGACACGTGTCGCCCTTAGTTACGATAGCAACAATATATTCGCTTTAACTTTAGAGTAAAATTTTACTCTCAAATCATTTCTTCTTTTCCATAATATATTTGATTACGTATATTTTGAATAAAATTCATAAACCACGTAAAGTAAATTTTACCTGCACATGAATCGAACTACAGTTAGCAACCATTAATAGTAATATTATAATATTTCAGAAACATTAATATTTAAAATATGCGAATGCAATTTAATATCAAAGCCGGAAATGACATACCATTCCACTATAACGTTTCAGCTTAAATAACTGGGACTGATTAATTTAATTATCAAACTTTACTGGTTTTATTAACAATCTGACACCGTCGAGACATCCAATTCGAGAAATTAATTCATCGCTGAGATGATATCTGTTTCATCGCATTACAAATAGAAACTCAAAACACAGAGAGGGGGGGGGGGGGGGGGCTCAGTCGGTAGCGCGCCAGGCTCGTAATCATTAGTTCCCAAGTTTGAGACCCAGCTGGTTCAGATTTATCTCAGCAAAATTCCCCACCCTTCCCACTGTCAGTAGAGGACACCGATGGGCTTGGAAAAGCCGCCGTCCGTCAGATGGGACGTTAAACCTTTGGCCCGTGTGCAGGACAGCCATACCCTATACACGTTAAAGAACACGCTAGATGGCCTTGACGGCAAGCTTCCATCCCTCCCAACAGCAGTTCCAGCTCCCAAATAAAAGTTTATTTTTTTTTTCTCTACATGATGCCCAGCTTCTGTGAAATCTTAGGAACATGAATTGAGGGCCGAATGCAACAGGTTCCATGTCACATGAAAACTCGTTAAGTAGGTAATGCTGCTCTCCATAAAAATAACCCACTTCGTTTACTTTCCCCCTCAAAATAGAAAAAAATTACTAAATACTATATATTCGGAAAGCAAAGAATTGAAAATTTAGGTTGAAATGGAAACTCGTATAGATTCCGTGTACGTCAGACATCCGTACCCTGTATTGAAACAACACGCTGGATGCCATTTACAGGTGGAAAAACTTGAATTGGCATTTCGAACGTGTCGAGTATTGCCAGTATACTCTCATTAGGGTCTAAAATTAGTACCTTACATATATAGATTTTGTTCGATATTTTCATTGTTAACTTTTAAAAGTCTCATTCCAGCATATACAGTGGCAACACTTTCGGTGGAAATAAACTAACATTATCCTTTCCTTATATTCTCAGTGTGAACGCAAATCTTACCATATTCGGTAAATGTGATGTTTCAATCAGTCGTTAGTAAGGAATATTTACATATAATTATAACAGAAACTGTAATGTAGGGGCAGAGGAAATGAACATTTTTTATAAGTATATTTCAATACAACTTTAATTATTTATTTATATTTCACGTGTATCTGTTGAATATTAAAAAAATAATTATGTCTTTCGACTTTCTGAAACAATGGGCGAAAGGATAACCATATCTGCAACCCCGAGAAATATAATCTTTTACTTTTACGTTCCGACTGCAGGGAGTCCATTCTCGAAACAACCTAGAAACGTTGCAGGTTTTGTAACCATAGCTATTGTATGAACGTTTTAATTCTCCTTTATTTATTTATTTACTAAAAATGGAATCGAACCCGTCAACCAACGTAGAGTGACCTAGACCAATATTTTAGGAGTTACAGCATGTAGTAAAAACCAACTGCACGCGGTGTTTCCATGTGGTCACCCTCCCAAGTACTGACCGCGCCCAAAGCTTAACCTCGGGGATCAGACGAGAACCGGTGTGTTCAACTTGCTATGGCCGTTGATATGCTAATTGTTTCTTACCTGCCTTATAAAGTAACACACAATATCAATAACAGAACAATTCTTAAAGTAGGAAAGAACTGGAATGGTGCCAAAAAATTTCGTTAACGACAGTATTTAAAAAGAAATTACACATTTTTAAATAGTAATTAGTTTTCAATTTTTTAACGGTTGTTTGATGAATATATTTCCCATTTCTTTTTCAACATAATAGCGTGCAATTAAACGTTACACACGAAAGTAATAAACACAATAAAAATATTTCTATTTACCCTACTTCTGCGATCCCTACGAAGAGACTAGACTTATTTACTTTCAGAGTAATTTTCATTTTCGTTTCCATGGTTATTTCAACGACAGAGACGCCATTTCTTGTCACACCTCGGGCTAAATTGATAAATCACGACGACTCCCGATAGCTAAGACCATATTTCAATAACAGCACGCACTGCAAAAATTAGACTAATGGGATAGTCCAGTAAGTCGATGGATATAAGGATGGGATAGTCCAGTAAGTCGATGGGATAGTCCAGCGCATGCTTCAACCTGAATGTTCTTTGGCACGGTGGCATAACTAAACGTCTCGTAGGATGGGTTTTCCAAGGCCATCGTTGTCGCATACTAACAGAGGAGAGGGGTAGGATTGTAACTCGGGAACGGTTTGAAATATTACGATGTGTCGATGACTCACATTGCGGCTCCGAACGGTTGGAAAACTTCCAAGGTGTAATTTGACAGACGAATATTCAAAGCGATTCATATTATTTTTTGTAATTCGGTGGCCGTTAGAATTGCGTTGAGGAAAATGCAAATGGAACACCGGAAATAATTATCGTTTTATCCGATAAAACATACAACCTGTTTCCACTCTGAGGTTTAATTTTTCTTTACATGTTCATGCCGTTCTCATCGTAAAAGGTAATGAAATTTAGTTCCATCGAACCGCGATATTTTGATCTGCATGCCAATACGTAGGGATGAACTAGGAATCAGTGTCGTAGCATTTTTACGTTTTTTTTACCCCGTCATTAAAAGTAAATAATTACATAGGAAATTTAAATTCTGCAGTGTAATATTTAACATCATGAAAAAGTATTAATCACCGTTATTAAGAAAGACGTTTGCAAGAGATCCTACAGTAAAAGTAATGAGTTTAATTTCTATTCGACAAAGTTTACACGTAAATAGATAAAATAAAGACAGGTGGAGAAGAGTAAACCTCTGTTGCGAATAGGAAATACTGTTGCAGCCTCACTTCCTGCGACTGAGAAAACATTGCATTCCAAAACCTCAGTGTCGACGTCATTACCTTATTATTGGAATCCAAATTTAAGTGATAGTAAATAAACTATCGGAAAGCGCCATCTCGTTTCGGTCATTGCAGTTACCTTGTGAATACCATAATGAAGTGAACAGAGTTCGTGGAATGGCAGTTACCTACACATTGCTTACCGCGAAACAATAGGAGTGTAATAAACCTAGTTGTGTGAGATAAAACGAAACCTTAGTACGCCAATATCGACACGGGCTGTATTCCTTATCCCCTTCAAGTGTAACCAAGCACTTGGTCACTCGAAAAGCATCAGGTAAACCTAGTTAATTATTTTCCAATCTTCGCCACCACAGGGAATTTACTGGTTTACAACCAGTAAATTTCTTTCACTTTCTTTTTAATGTTTGTTATACATTAAAAAAATGTTGTGCACAAAAGGCTGGATTAACCCTTAAGTAACTAAAACTGGCTGGATTAACCCTTAAGTAATATAAGCACCTGCTTAGGGTACCAAGGGAAGGGGGGCACCGAAGATTTTCCCCTAGCAATAATGCCCTTACCTATCAATTATTTCACTGATACACTCGACTTTAGTCGTTACTTTTTTCATTGTCCTTTTCTGCAGTGTTCGACTTTAATCTGAGTTCTAAGAAAAAAAAAAGGTTCCTATCATATGGTTAGTGACATTTAAAAAGATTGAACGTGACAGTCATATCGCTAGAGTTCAATACGTTTGACTTACCCGGGACTCGGGACTTACCCGCTACAAGCCCCTTACCCGGGACTTACCCGCTACAAACAGCGATGCCTTACCCGCTACAAACAGCGATGCCTTACCCGGGGCTCGAACCTAGGTCCCTTAGATCAGTAGCAAAGCGCACTAACCAATCGGCCATGGGACGGCGAATAGCCTTATTAGGACTTTGGGTTGTTTTTCCTCTGAGCGGCACTTTTTTGCACAACATGGGCTAAATAGCCAGGTCACATGGGCCTCGAAGGTTCAGAGAAGGTTGGCGGAGGGAACCCACTGGAACAGCTGTTAGGGAGACAGATGGTAGCCTTCCGTCAAGGCCATCTAGCGTGCACAGGGTATGGCTCTCCCGCACACGGGCCACGGCTTAACATCCCATCCGACTAACGGCGGCCTTTCCAAGCCCACCGGTGTCCCCTACTGACCGTGAGCAGGGCGGGGAAATTTGCGGAGATAAATCTCAACGCTGACCCAGCTGGGACTCGAACCTGGGAACTACAGATTACGAGCCTGGTGCGCTACCGACTGAGATACCCCCGCCCCCCTTATTAGGACAACCATTAAAAAGAAAGTGAACCCACTTTCTCCTTTTCCACTGCATGCGCTCCGTTTCCGGATCTCCTGCCGATGGGCTCGGAAAGGCCGTAGTCCGTCGTATGGGACGTTAAGCCGTGGTCCCGTGTGCGGGAGACCAATACCCTGTGCATGTTAAAGAACACGCTGGATGGCCTTGACAGGAGGCTACCATCGGTCTCCAACAGCTATTCCAGTGGGTCCCCTCCCCCAACCTTCTCTGAGCCTTCGGGGTCCATGTGACCTGGCCATTTAGCCCATGGTGTGCAAAAAAGTGCCGCTCAGAGGTAAAAAAACAACCTGGCCATTTAGCCCATGGTGTGCAAAAAAGTGCCGCTGAGAGGTAAAACAACCCAACCCAGATCTCCTGCTACTCTCTCCCACCGTGGGGCGGGGGTGGCTCAGTCGGTAGCGCGCCAGGCTCGTAATATGTAGTTCTCAGGTTCGAGTCCCAGCTGGGTCAGCGTTGAGATTTATCTCCGCAAAAATCCCCGCCTTGCCCACGGTCAGTAGGGGACACGGGTGGGCTTGGAAAGGCCGCCGTCCGTCGGATGGGATGTTAAGCCGTGGCCCCGTGTGCGGGAGAGCTATACCCTGTGCACGTTAGAGAACACGATGGATGGCCTTGACAGGAGGCTACCATCTGTCTCCCAACAGCTGTTACAGTGGGTCCCCTCCCCCAGCCTTCTCTGAGCCTTCGGGGTCCATGTGACCTGGCCATTTAGCCCATGGTGTGCAAAAAAGTGTCGCTCAGAGGTAAAACAACCCAACACAACACAACTCTCCCACCGCCTTTTACCATTCCGCATCGCCTTTTCCTTTTGCCTGCCTTCTTCATCGCCTTTTCTTTTTTCAATAGCGCCATGCACGTTGCCAGCGCGCCAGGCAGAAATTTCTTTGATTTCGATTGCAGGCATCGAAAATGCTGCGGATGACATTAGGATTCCTTGTAGAGATGTATGTTAATAAATACGAAAGATTTCTAATTAGCGATGGAATATTTTTGGATAGCCCGGTTTGTTTCGCTAAGAACCGGGATTGACAGATGGAGATAGAAAGAGTTTGGAAAATAGTGAGTGAATTTGTAATGTAAAAGAATTGGAAGTTGATAAAAGGATTATTGTAGAGAAGAGGATTTTAAGGGGATAATAGTATTTCCATGGTGAACGAATTCGAGGTATAAAGCATTAGTATTGTATATTTTTTTTTCTTTGTTGGCTATGGCAAGAGTGTAGTTGTTGGTGATTTGTATTTATTTTCTGAATGTCAACGGTGTTGGGGTTGGGGGTTGCGTGAATGCGAACGCTGGTTAAAGCGTACATAACCCCCGGTTATGTTGTTTCAGTTGGGAATGACAAGTGTTGGGAATGACAAGTGTTGGGAATTGTTGGGCGAGTGCGTTTCTCAGACGGCCATGTTAATACTTGCTGGGTGTGTGGGGTGGGGATGAAGGGTGAATAAGGCGAAGGGAGATTGAGGTGAAGGGAGGATGGGCGGGTGGAGATGGTTGTGACTGCGTTTCCGGGCATCCACCTGACTTTAAAAAAAAATACATCCGACGAACTTTTTAAACAATACGTCGAAATTTTTTGAACAATACATCCTGTTCTGCTCTACACCTGATACGATTATTAAAGGACTTTAAATGTTGCATGTACTAATTTTGGATTAAATATGTGGGCCGCTACCGAAAGTAGTGAATACCGGTCCAACCCGTGACACGGGTTGAGAAACTCAAAGCACTCTGTCGAACTACAAAAGTAAGATTAATATCTTTGATTTCATATAGAAATCGTATCAGATATTAAGCTGATAAGAACAGAGTTGAAAAATTCTTTATTCAAGAAAATGTTACAAAAGTATGTTTTGAAATGGTAATAATGGCTTTAAGCCATGGTCTTCATCCATAAAAATTTTCAGCTAAAATTTTCATCTTAGATCTATACTTTGATCTTAGCGAAAAGGCCGAGAAGCATAAAAAAATTCCTCTTAAATTATTAATAATTTTAATAATCAGAAATTCATAGACGGTAGCTCGCGCGTAAGAATCCAAAAGTCTGTAGGCGAAGTCGCGGTAAAGTTGTTAGCGTGTGCGTTAAATCAGTCGGTTCTCCTGAACGGTTAGTCGAGTTTACCCAACACAGAGAGCGACATATATTTTACGCCTCCATTCCCACTCACGAGCGAACAACACGGGGCCGGCTAACAACTTTACCGCGACTTCGCCAACGCGGTAAAGTACTATCTTCATCTGTCAGTCCCGGTTCTTAGCGAAACAAACTGGGCTATCCAAAAATATTCCGTCGCTAATTCGAAATCTTTCATATTTATTAACATACCCGCTTCTTAGCGGCTGCTGATAAGAATCTTTGGCTTGATAGTTTGGCTGACAAAGCCGAGGAAGCAGTTAGACAGCACAACAGCAGAGAACTGTACCAGATAGTTAATGATTTGTGTGGTAGAAAACGGACAGGCCTACAGGGATTGAAGGATAAACAAAGTAAGGTTACAGAAGGTAAGGATTCTGTCATGGCTAGGTGGGCAGAGCATTTCAGTGATGTTCAAACAATGCGGTTTGTTCTACCCCCATTGTTTGTTAATGATGATAGACGCATTACTAACTTTAATGCTGGCCCTATAACACAATCGGAAGTTATTTTCGCTGTTTCTAAACTTAAACTTCATAAATCCCCAGGGGTAGATGAAATTACTACAGAAATGCTCAGAGCTGGGAACTTTCGGTTACCACTTGGATGACTGAAATTCTGAATATCTTTTATGATAAATGCATGGTTCCTAAGGATTTTATCAGATCTATTGTTATCCCTATTTTCAAAAAAGGTGATGACTGAAATTCTGAATATCTTTTATGATAAAGGCTAAGGATTTTACCAGAGCTATTATTATCCCTATTTTCAAAAAAGGTGATCGCAGTTCTTGTGATAACTATAGGGGTATCAGTCTACTCTCTGTTCCAGGTAAAGTTCTTTCCATGATTGTGCTTAATAGAATTAAGAATCTGGTTGACAGTCAATTGCGTGATGAGCAATGTGGATTCAGAAGTGGTAGGGGATGTGTGGATCAGATATTTTCACTTAGGCAGATTCTTGAGAAATGTTTAGAGTTTCAGATACCTTTGGTTGCTAGCTTTGTTGATTTCAAAAAGGCTTTCGACTCTGTTGATCGTCATAATTTGTGGTTGATTGTTAAATCATATGGTATACCATGGAGTCTGTAAATGGTAGCTAAGTAGTCACTGGAAGGAGAGCTATGCACCAATCCCCTGTGATGATGCATAGAACCGGCCAGGCCTAGCACCTAATGTCCGACCCCGCTTTCTCGTGGTGCAGACCGTTAGTACCTTTCAAAAGAGATACACTCTTGTGAAAGTGAACGGAAAGGGTGGGCTGCCAGATTAGTGAGGCCTACTGATCTGAACAACTGTGGCTACTTTTCTTTTTTTTCTACCCTGCTGAGGAGTGGTCAACCACACAGGTTCCTGGTGCTGACCATATAAACTCACTGGACTGGACAGATATATGGCTCTGAGCTCGATTATGGATCCTGATTTTGCTGCACTGGTGGGCTTCTGTGGAGGGAAAATCTTTCGCTGTGTTTTCTATTTGTTTGTGGGTTGACAGCCCCAAGTGAATAGATTCACAGGATATGTTTATCAGCTGGTGGATAATCCTGAGCAGAAGTCATCGCAGGTACCTGAACTCTTTGCTTCTATTGGCATCGTCAAATTCTACATTGGAGGAAGTCTTCCAGTGTAGATGGCTTCAGCCTTTAGTAGTGAGGGAACGGGTCTTTGCCCCATGTCTGCGATTAGGGGGCTGTTTGATATTGTCGGCATTCCCTCTCTCAATAAACATAGTTTCTTTAAACATCCCACTAACCATTTTCTCTCCATAGGTAGTTGGAATGTGAGGACTCTGCACAGAGCTTTTTCTCTTGATGTCCTCACACAAGAATTCCACCGTTATAATTTAGATATTCTCGGCTTGCAAGAGACCAGATTGACTGATAAAGGTCAGATTCTTAAAAATAATCTTAAATTTCCCTTTTCAGGGAGGGACGACAATAAGCATCACCAAGGCGTGGGTCTGCTTCTCAGCAGACACGCTAGCGATGCTCTTCTAGGATATGAGTGCATTAATGAAAGGTTTCTTACAGCAAAATTTCAGACAAGCGTTAAAGACTTGAATGTTATCTGCTGTTATGCCCCCACTGAGGATGCCGATGAGGATCAGAAGGATAGGTTTTATGCAACTTCAGGATATTTTGAATTCTGTCAAGAAAGGAGATATTACCCTTGTTCTTGGTGATTTCAATGCCAAAGTTGGTACTGACTCTGCCCTTTGGGGAGGAGTAATAGGCCCTTTTGGTATTGGTAGCTGCAATGGCAATGGGCAACGTCTCCTACAGGTAAGTAAACTCAATGGATTCAGAATAACTAACACTTATTACAAACACCGCGACATACATAAGTACACATGGGTTTCACCTGATGGGCTGCATAAGAATATGATTGATTACATATTAATTAACAGCAAATGGGCTAGTTCTGTTAGGAATACCAGGGCATATAGGGGAGTTGAAATTGGATCTGACCATTACCTTGTTAAAAGTGTCTTGCAACTTAAACTTAAAAAGTGTTGTGCTAGGGTTAAAAAATTTACTTTTATACTGAAGCTCTGAAAGATCCAGTTATAGCCAAAGCTTACCATGATATGTTACTTAGTCATTATGACAGTCATGGTTTGCTTACTACTGAAGTGGAGGAAGAATGGAATCATTTTAAACAGGCTTTTTAGGACACTAACAGTACTCTTTTAGGAAAAAAGGAGCAGAAGAGACAGAATTATCTGAGTGATAAGGCACTTGAGCTTATTTCGGAAAGAAAGAACTGCAGGAATGTCCTTAATCAATACCCTACTAGTCCTAATAGAAAGCATTACAGAGACTTTAATAAACGTGTAAAAGATCAGTTAGCTGCTGATAAGAATCTTTGGCTTGATGGTTTGGCTGACAAAGCCGAGGAAGCAGTTAGACAGCACAACAGCAGAGAGCTGTACCAGATAATTAATGTTTTGTGTGGTAGAAAACGGACAGGTATACAGGGATTGAAGGAAAAACAAGGTAAAGTTATAGAAGGGGAGGATTCTGTCATGACTAGGTGGGCTGAGCATTTCAGTGATGTTCTAAACAATGTAGTTAGTTCTACTCCCATTGTTTGCAATGATGATAGATGCATTGGTGGCTTTAATGTTGGCCCTATAACACAATCTGAAGTTATTTTGATTATTTCTAAACTTAAACTTCATAAATCCCCAGGGGTAGATGAAATTACTACCGAAATGCTTAGAGCTGGGAATGTTTCGGTTAGCACTTGGATGACTGAAATTCTGAATATCTTTTATGATAAAGGCATGGTTCCTAAGTATTTTACCAGAGCTATTGTTATCTCTATTTTCAAAAAAGGTGATCGCAGTTCTTGCGATAACTATAGGGGTATCAGCCTACTCTCTGTTCCAGGTAAAGTTCTTTCCATGATTGTGCTTAATAGAATTAAGAATCTGGTTGACAGTCAATTGCGTGATGAGCAATGTGGATTCAGAAGTGGTAGGGAATGTGTGGATCAGATATTTTCACTTAGGCAGATTCTTGAGAAATGTTTAGAGTTTCAGAAACCTTTGGTTGCTAGCTTTGTTGATTTCAAAAAGGCTTTCGACTCTGTTGATCGTCATAATTTGTGGTTGATTGTGAGATCATATGGTATACCTGACAAGTTAGTTAGCATAATGAATGGTCTCTATAATAACACTGAGTCGTGTGTGAGAGTTGGTAAGGCTTGTAGCAATTGGTTTAGTATTACTTCTGGTGTTCGACAAGGGTGCATTTTGTCTCCTTTTCTCTTTAGCTTGGTTATTGATTGTGTTATGCGAAATTCACTTCAAGGGAAAGATTTTGGCCTTAAATGGGCTGGAGATACGAAAATTTCTGATTTAGATTATGCTGATGATTCAGCCCTTTTGGCAAATGATGTTGATGAGATGAACTCTTTCATTCGAGCTGTTGATGAGACTGGTAGTAGAGTAGGTTTGGTTATAAACAGAGAGAAAACTAAAGTGATGAAAATTGGTCAGGCAGGCTGTGATTCAGTTAATCTGAATGGTTGCAGTCTTGAGCAGGTGTCACAGTTTAATTATCTTGGGAGCTATGTAACAGATAATGGTGATGTGCGGCATGAGATTAACAGACGAATAGGGATTGCTGCCGGGACTTTTAAGAATCTATGGAGATTGTGGAGAAATAGGCGTATACACCTAAAGACTAAAATTAGACTGTATAATAGTTTGGTTCTTTCTAGGGTTAGTTATGGTAGTGAAACGTGGATGCTGTGTAAACAAGATAACAGGAAACTAGATGCTTTTGATTCTAGATGATTACGCAGTATCTTGGGTATTAGGTGGTTTAACTTTGTAACTAATGATGAGGTTAGGCAAAGGAATCTGCAACCTCCTTTAAGCAGCATATTGTGCAGAGAGAGACTCCGCTGGTTTGGCCATGTTGCCCGTATGAATAATTATAGATTGGCGAATAGGGTTATGAACAGTGTGCCTAAAGGCCTCAGAAAGAAAGGGAGACCTAGGATGCGGTGGGCAGACAATGTCAAACAGGACCTTATTAGAATTGGTGTGCAGTGGCCAGATGCAGTAGATGTAGCTCAGGATAGACTTGCTTGGAGAACTATATTGCACGGTCTGGTTGGACCTCCGTAGCCCATGGCTGCTTGAGGATGATGATGATGAGGGTATACCAGACAAGTTAGTTTCTAGGGAGTTTACTAGGGGTTTTAAGAATCTAGGGAGAGTGTGGAGAAATAGGCGTAAACACCTGAAGACTAAAATTAGACTGTATAATAGTTTGGTTCTTTCTAGGGTTAGTTATGGTAGTGAAACGTGGACAATTTGTAAACAAGATAACAGGAAACTAGATGATTTGATTCCAGATGCTTACGCAGTATCTTGGGCATTAAGTGGTTCAACTTTGTAAATATTGATGAGGTTAGGCAAAGGAGTTTGCAACCTCCTTTAAGCAGCTATTGTGCAGAGAGAGACTCCGTTGGTTTGGCCATGTTGCCCGTATGAATAATTATAGATTGGCGCATAGGGTTATCAACAGTGTGTCTAAAAGCCTCAGAAAGAAGGGGAGACCTAGGATGCGGTGGGCTGACATTGACAAACAGGACCTTGTTAGAATTGGTGTGCAGTGGCCAGATGCAGTAGATGTAGCTCAGGATAGACTTGCTTGGAGAAATAATTTGCACGGTCTGGTTGGACCTCCGTAGCCCATGGCTGCTTGAGGATGATGATGACGATGACTAAGTACTACCGTATGTGTATATTTTGTACATATGTTTTTGTTAATAAAGAGAATGATGTAAAAGAAAAATGATAGTGTTCTTCCAGCGGACAGGGGTTCGTGGGGGAACAAATTTTTAGAATAGCTCCGATTAGCCTGTAGTGCCGTATTTGGCGGGGTAGGCATCAATTAATTCTAGAGAGTCTTACCCTAATGATGACCGGTCGTTGTGATAGTAATCCTGCTCAGTACGAGAGGAACCGCAGGTTCGGACACTTGGTACATGTGCTTGATCGAGTGACCAGTGGTGCGAAGCTACCATCCGTGGGATTATGAGTGAACAGTGGGATTATGACTGACATCCGTGGGATAATGACTAAGTCAGAATCCCGTCTAGTCACTGCAACGATATCGTTCGTGGCTCGCGCGTTGAAGGGCAGCGCAAGCCGAACTCTTGGTCCTCCCCGAAGGGAGCGACTGCTCCGGCGATGAGGCCTCTTGAGAGGGAGCATCCCGGAATCATTGAGACCACACGATTCGCGCTTCCCGATCCAAGCCTTGCAGGTGCGAATCCAAATCGTCCGCAGACGACCTAGGTACTGGTCTGGGTGTCGTGCTTAGAAGAGTAGCCACCATACTGCGATCTATTGACACTCATCCTCTGACTGGGAGATTTGTTCTCTCGAAGGACACCATCATTTTTCTTCCTCTACTTTTCTACCCGTTTCCGGGTGTGGGAGAGGAGGACTTGTCTTCTCCTAGAGACGTTGGTAGAGGAATACTTGTCTTATTGTGGGGTTCTCTGTTTCCAGGTGTTGGGAGAGGGAGACGTCTTATTCTGGAGGTCTCCGCTTCCAGGTGTTGGGAGAAGGAGACTTGGTAGTTGTCTTTTTAATATGGAGAAATCCCTATTTCTGGGTGTTGCACAAGACAGACTGAACTTTGCATGGTTTTCGTTGTTGGCCTTTTAACGTAGTGAGATTCCCACATCTGGGTGTTGGACAATGCAGTCTTGGTTGTTTTGTCTGTCGATCTGGCGTCTCTGGGTGTTTGGCAAGACAGAGACGGTTCTCTTATGATGTAATGAGGTCTCCATTTCTGTGTTCATTCCAGGGAGTCTGTAGTAGCATCGGGTGCAATTGGGAGGCACTAGAAGCATAAAGAAAGAAGGGAAGATAAGAAAATTTTGAAACACCGTTCGTACATATTTCATCTATTGTGTAACGTAAAGTCGTAGTGACTACATTATTTTCCAAATAAACACATAAATTTATCCATCGTTATCTTAATTTTCTGTGTGCAATGCGATTGTTACTATGGTTGATTTTAATAAATAATTTTATAATTTGAAGCTTCGAGCAAGGTGTCTTATTTACAATAACATATTTCTTTACTATATTGTAGGACATAAAAGAGCACACATTTGTAACTGCACCTTTTTCTTTGTTCGCTTCAAGAAGGTAGTTTTCCAGGTATTTTTTTTTCTGAAAAGGGGGCGGTAGGAGAAATGAGTTTGGGAACCGCTTATCTAGTTCCTAACGGGAAGGATAATCATTACGGCGAGCGGCAGACACACAAATCTATAAGTACCATTGCAAGCATTGAGATAGGAAGAAAAACGAGCACATCTAACGTATTATAACTGTCCTAACAACGACCGAGAAATGCGTTCAATAAGAATGACCCTGTAAAAATATTTCTCGAAATAGATAATATACTAACGAGGTCAGGACCTACGGCAGGGAGAATTTCACTCTTTTTAATGTAAACTGATGAAATTGAGGTTTATTATAAATTTCTCCAAAACATACGTCATTTCCTCTACCCGAAATATATCCTACCGAATTTCCATGTTTATGACAATCAACGTTTGAAGTCATATAACTTATTAAATAAGCAGATACAATATAGAAATTGACTATTACAAGACTCATCCGAACAGGAATATTCAACGGTATTAACTTCTGAACTATGCGTTTAACACAAATATCATCATCCTCAAGCAGCCATGGGCTACGGAGGTCCAACCAGACCGTGCAATTTAGTTCTCCAAGCAAGTCTATCCTGAGCTACATCTACTGCATCTGGCCACTGCACACCAATTCTGACAAGGTCCTGTTTGACATTGTCAGCCCTTCGCATCCTTGGTCTCCCCCTCTTTCTCAGGCCTTTAGGCACACTGTTCATAACCCTAGTCGCCAATCTATAATTATTCATACGGGCAACATGGCCAAACCAACGGAGTCTCTCTCTGCACAATATGCTGCCTAAAGGAGGTTGCAGATTCCTTTGCCTAATCTCATCATTAGTTACAAAGTTGAACCACCTAATGCCCAAGATACTGCGTAAGCATCTCGAATCAAAAGCATCTAGTTTTGTTATCTTGTTTACAAAGTGTCCACGTTCACTACCATAACTAACCCTAGAAAGAACCAAACTATTATACAGTCTAATTTTAGTCTTTAGGTGTATACGCCTATTTCTCCAAACTCTCCATAGGTTCTTAAAAGTCCCGGCAGCAATCCCTATTCGTCTGTTAATCTCATGCCGCACATCACCATTATCTGTTACATAGCTCCCAAGATAATTAAACTGTGACACCTGCTCAAGACTGCAACCATTCAGATTAACTGAATCACAGCCTGCCTGACCAATTTTCATCACTTTAGTTTTCTCTCTGTTTATAACCAAACCTACTCTACTACCAGTCTCATCAACAGCTCGAATGAAAGAGTTCATCTCATCAACATCATTTGCCAAAAGGGCTGAATCATCAGCATAATCTAAATCAGAAATTTTCGTATCTCCAGCCCGTTTAAGGCCAAAATCTTTCCCTTGAAGTGAATTTCGCATAACATAATCAATAACCAAGCTAAAGAGAAAAGGAGACAAAATGCACCCTTGTCGAACACCAGAAGTAATGCTAAACCAATTGCTACAAGCCTTACCAACTCTCACACACGACTCAGTGTTATTATAGAGAACTTTCATTATGTTAACTAACTTGTCTGGTATACCATATGATTTCACAATCAACCACAAATTATGACGATCAACAGAATCGAAAGCCTTTTTGAAATCAACAAAGCTAGCAACCAAAGGTTTCTGAAACTCTAAACATTTCTGAAGAATCTGCCTAAGTGAAAATATCTGATCCACACATTCCCTACCACTTCTGAATCCACATTGCTCATCACGCAATTGACTGTCAACCAGATTCTTAATTCTATTAAGCACAATCATGGAAAGAACTTTACCTGGAACAGAGAGTAGGCTAATACCCCTATAGTTATCACAAGAACTGCGATCACCTTTTTTGAAAATAGGGATAACAATAGCTCTGGTAAAATCCTTAGGAACCATGCCTTTATCATAAAAGACATTCAGAATTTTAGTCATCCAAGTGGTAACCGAAACATTCCCAGCTCTAAGCATTTCCGTAGTAATTTGATCTGCCCCTGGGGATTTATGAAGTTTAAGTTTAGAAACAGCCAAAATAACTTCAGATTGTGCTATAGGTCCAACATTAAAGCCACTAATGCATCTATCATCATTGCAAACAATGGGAGTAGAACTAACTATATTGTTTAGAACATCACTGAAATGCTCATCCCACCTAGCTATGACAGAATCCTCCCCTTCTATAACCTTACCTTGTTTATCCTTCAATCCTTGTATGCCTGTCCGTTTTCTACCACACAAAACATTAACTATCTGGTACAGCTCTCTGCTGTTGTGCTGTCTAACTGCTTCCTCGGCTTTGTCAGCCAAACCATCAAGCCAAAGATTCTTATCAGCTGCTAACTGATCCTTTACAAGTTTATTAAGGTCTCTGTAATGCTTTCTATTGGGACTAGTAGGGTATTGATTAAGGGCATTCCTGCAGTTCTTTCTTTCCGAAATAAGCTCAAGTGCCTTATCACTCAGATAATTTTGCCTCTTCTGCTCCTTTTTTCCTGAAAGAGTACTGTTAGTGTCCAAAAAAGCCTGTTTAAAATGATCCCATTCTTCCTCAACTTCAGTAGTAAGCAAACCATGACTGTCATAATGACCATGATAGGTTACTTAGGTAACCTATCATGGTAAGCTTTGGCTATAACTGGATCTTTCAGAGCTTCAGTATTAAAAGTAAATTTTTTAACCCTAGCACAACACTTTTTAAGCTTAAGTTGCAACACACTTTTAACAAGGTAATGGTCAGATCCAATTTCAGCTCCCCTATATGCCCTGGTATTCCTAACAGAACTAGCCCATTTGCTGTTAATTAATATGTAATCAATCATATTCTTATGCAGCCCATCAGGTGAAACCCATGTGTACTTATGTATGTCGCGGTGTTTGTAATAAGTGTTAGTTATTCTGAATCCATTGAGTTTACTTACCTGTAGGAGACGTTGCCCATTGCCATTGCAGCTACCAATACCAAAAGGGCCTATTACTCCTCCCCAAAGGGCAGAGTCAGTACCAACTTTGGCATTGAAATCACCAAGAACAAGGGTAATATCTCCTTTCTTGACAGAATTCAAAATATCCTGAAGCTGCATAAAACCTATCCTTCTGATCCTCATCGGCATCCTCAGTGGGGGCATAACAGCAGATAACATTCAAGTCTTTAACGCTTGTCTGAAATTTTGCTGTAAGAAACCTTTCATTAATGCACTCATATCCTAGAAGAGCATCGCTAGCGTGTCTGCTGAGAAGCAGACCCACGCCTTGGTGATGCTTATTGTCGTCCCTCCCTGAAAAGGGAAATTTAAGATTATTTTTAAGAATCTGACCTTTATCAGTCAATCTGGTCTCTTGCAAGCCGAGAATATCTAAATTATAACGGTGGAATTCTTGTGTGAGGACATCAAGAGAAAAAGCTTTGTGCAGAGTCCTCACATTCCAACTACCTATGGAGAGAAAATGGTTAGTGGGATGTTTAAAGAAACTATGTTTATTGAGAGAGGGAATGCCGACAATATCAAACAGCCCCCTAATCGCAGACATGGGGCAAAGACCCGTTCCCCCACTACTAAAGGCTGAAGCCATCTACACTGGAAGACTTCCTCCAATGTAGAATTTGACGATGCCAATAGAAGCAAAGAGTTCAGGTGCCTGCGATGACTTCTGCTCAGGATTATCCACCAGCTGATAAACATATCCCGTGAATCTATTCACTTGGGGCTGTCAACCCACAAACAAACAGAAGACACAGCGGAAGATTTTCCCTCCACAGAAGCCCACCAGTGCAGCAAAATCAGGATCCATAATCAAGCTCAGAGCCATATATCTGTCCAGTCCAGTAGGTTTATATGGTCAGCACCAGGACCCTGTGTGGTTGACCACTCCTCAGCAGGGTAGAAAAAAAAAGAAAAGTAGCCATAGTTGTCCAGATCAGTAGGTCACACTAATCTGGCAGCCCTCCCCTTCCGTTCACTTCCACAAGAGAGTATCTCTTTTGAAAGTTACTAACGGTCCGCACCACGAGAAAGCGGGGTCGGACATTAGGTGTTAGGCGTGGCCGGTTCTATGCATCATCACAGGGGATTGGTGCATAGCTCTCCTTCCAGTGACTACCTAGCTACCATTTACAGACCAACACAAATATAGCGCTGAATATTATTTAAAGAGCTTGAATATATCTGCTTCAATCCCAAATTTGAACTGGAAGCATATGTACTCGACAACTATCTAATTGTGAACATCGGTAACCTCGAAACTATGCACTTAACGCAGTAAAAATAATCATCATCATCAAATTTATTTAAATCTAGATTTAAAAACAATATTTAAAACCTATCTCGTAGTTTGAATAACCGATCGTGATTTTCATTCAGATATTAAGATTATTAAGTTTCGAAGTTCACTAACTTATGTTTTCAATAGTGAACATTAACATTGCTAGACGGAATAAACAACTGTATGTCAAACGAACGGAAAATCCAATCGTGAAAACTAGTTAATTGATAAGTAAAAAAGTGCTAGACCTTCAAAAAATAAAAAATTTAGCCTCAAGAATCTATAATTTCAAAAAAAAATACGTTCAGTGGCATCTCGATCGCATAACAGTTACGCTATTAACCCACAGTATACAATAATACGATGTACGACTATTTGCATGTCTCATAAAGACCAACATGGCGACATATACGATATCATTAAAATATCCTCTTCCTACTTCCGAGACTTAAAAGACGGATTATTTTTCTAACCACAACGAATCTTCGATTCCCTAGAAGAAAACGTGAAAAATGTCGACGCTACTACGTACGTTTGAGTTCAACAGATTTCATTAACTGTATACTGTTTGAAAGTAATCGTAATAATTCTTTGCTGACGTCTGACAATAACATTGTTGATTTAATTGTTTTCCGACTTCGAAGGAAGTGACACCTCTCCATATTCGCAACAAAGTTCTCTCTCTTTAAGCTTCCTTTATCACCACATCTCGTACCTCGGCGAAGCCAATTAGTGAATATTATAGGAACGAATATTATCGAACATAACGTAGCAGTGGGGATCGCCATCAAATAACCAAAGATAATCGAATAACGAAAACTTTCCCTTCCTAGACTTGTTAAAGGATAAAATATCCCACGTGTACCGTGTACGAGCTACGTATTGCCATAAATAAGCAAACTGAAATATGTGTGCGCCTTAATAATAAGAAATTGGAGAAAACACAGAGATGACGTCAACAAAGCGGTTTCGTTTACTTCCTAACATAATTTCTATAATGTGAAAAGGAAAAGCATATTCAGCGTTTCATGAAAGCCATACAACAAAACTATATTGTGAAATCACAGTTTATTATTCAATTCAATACTTTTTCCAAAGCATATTTTCTCCTGAGGTCACTCACAATAAATATCTGATGGACGAAAGGAAAGGTGACATTGGCATAATACCTTAGTAGCAAAATATCTTATTCGATATCATTTGCATTAGATATCTCTCACACCTGTACGTCATACGTGTAATATCGAATATAAAAAAGTTGGTTGCCGTAATATATAAATGACGAACGCTGGAATATTTAACACGCAAAAAACAAAATATTAAACGCAAAGTTGACATGAAACCTCAAATCACGTTCCGATTTCAGTTTTACTCTTAATAAAATAATTAGTGTATTGCACCGGATAATTATTTTCCATCTTGGCATTTCTAAAATTATCCCATCGTTCTTAACTCTAAAAACGCAAATAACGCCATTTCCATAGCTACAATTAATGGGAACCCCATTTCCTGGCAACACAAATATTTCGTACTCAATTCCTATTTATAGAAAGATAATTGTAACTGTTTATTTCATCTCTCAATAAATAAGTGTTACCCCACCATTCACTCTAAATCGAAATATTTATTCACCCATAAACATAATTTTTAAACACTGGAAGCGTTCGGCAAAGGGCTTAAGGAGCGATGCAAATCCATTCCTATTTTTCTATCTAATTACACCACGACGTGCACATAACTGTTAATTTTCATTTCTGGGCCAAAACAATAATATTAATCTTGAGGGTTACTCGCAAAAACCTAAGTTTTTACCGAAAACGACTTTTCAAAAACCGGAATTTCCAAAGCTTTAACGGTTCGTAAACGTATAAATTGGTTGCTGCCTAGGTAAGCAACATTATTATGATTAAGAAAAGCATTTCTAAAACTTTAACTGCTTGTAATATATTATACAAAATCTGCTGGCAACACAAACGAAATAGTACTGCTGACGTCATCTCGGTGTTTTTGCTACTTTATTATTAAACCGTATTCACAGGCAGCACTAATTTTAGGTGTTGACTTATTTCTCAGAATCCGCCATTTTCTCATGCCGCCATTTCTCTATTTTAACTTCCACTTTTATACGAGATATGTAACATTTATATAATGAAAAATGTGTTTAAATTAATAAAAATAAAATGAATACTTAAAGATTTTCATATCTATTTTTTCATATGCACTGTAATTTGTTTTTTAAAGGTTTTAAGGCATCGGAAATAAGTGAATTCACTAAAATTAGTGCGGCATGTGAATAAGGGTTAGTAATAAAGTAAGTAAAACAGCGAGATGACGTCCGCAATACTCTTTCCTTGTGTTGCTAGTACATTTTGTATATTAGATGCATATTCAAGTTTTACAAATGCTTTTGTAAATCATAATATTGCTACTTTAGTGGAACGAATATCTGCAAAGTGAAATATTTCGATGTACCTGTTACGTAATAAATATTTTTCTAGAGAAAATTGAAAATGCTTGTGCAAGGTACGTAGAGGTACATACGAAATATTGCGAAGCCGTAGTAAAAAGTTGGACGTTTCGTATTGCAAGCAATTTTTTCTGTGTGATGAGAGATCCACGGGATGATTTGTCTTACACTACTACCATCCACAGTGGAAGGAGGTAGATGGTATAAACAATTGTTTATTAAATATATTTAGGGTGAGATTCTAGTGATGGACTGCGATATTGCAGGGCTTTTTAGTTGGTAGCAGCCATTCATATGATTACCCATCGTTAAAGCTTTGAAAATTCCGATATTTGAAAATTCATTTTCGGTAAAAATTCTTTTTTTTTTCGAATAATAATAACAAGATTAATATTTTTGTTGTAGCTGACAAATCAAAATTAACACTTATGTGCACCTCATGGTATAATAACATAGAAATTTAGGAATGGAATTGCATGGCACCATAAACGTTTTCCTCAACGTTTCAAGTGTTTAAAAAAAATGCTCTTTGTGCTAAAGGTAGACTATGTCAATAAATATTCCGATTTAGAGTGATTAGTGGGGTAATTTTAACGAGATTTATAATCGAGATTAGAGATATCTTGTGTAGGTGTTACAGATGTCAAATGCAAATGATATTGTATAAGTTCTTGAGGTGAGTCTGTTATTTTGCTACTGAGGTATTACGGAAATGTTTCCGATTTTTTGATCATTGACCTACGTGTTGCGATTGACCTCAGGAGAAAAAATGTATTGAGATGAATATTGGAATATGAATGTTTCTTTCGATATATATTTTTCTTGTATGGCGTTCATGACACATTAGAAATGCTTTTTCGATACATACATACCATAGGATTTATCTCTGAAAGCAGCCGAAACCGCGTTGATGACGTCATCTCTGTGTTTTATACAATTCATTAATAAGGCGAAGTAATTTTGTGGTTTGAAATAACAAGAATAAGAATATAACCAAAAAATTTTAAGAATTCTTTATATATTTATTTTCTTTAAAACCAAACCGGTAGGTTTTAATTTGAAAAAAAAAAAAAACTTTATGTTAAACAACCCATCGTTATATCGGTTAGAAAGGCGAACACCGATGGTTTCTGTAAAGGCATATATGCATAACATCCGTCGTAATAAGAGTTCACTGAAGTGAACGTTACTTGCAACAGTATGATGCCGTCATAAAGGAGTCCGTTGTATTCCATAACTATTCGTAATTGAGGAAATCCTATTTCGACTAAACTTACCTGCAGAAATGACTGCTATGTGTCGTTTCGGAAACTCCCGGAAAGCTCTTAATAACACAAATAACGATATGTAAATAACAAGTGAAATCTATTTCAGTTGAAAACCTAAGTTCTTTATTCACTAGTAACCGTTACAATGCATCGAAAACAGTTCCTTCTCATCATACGATGACACTTTTAAAAAAAATAATTAACCTTTCACGATGAAAAAGAGTTGAATAAAACAGCTTCTATGCTAAAGAATCGATGACACAACAATGCTTTTCGAATCGTCAAACCGGATACCGCTTTCGTTTCGTAATTTGCATTTCCGTGACGAATTAGTTTTTGCTTTAACAACTTTCGTATAAACAACTAAGTCACTGACCATATATTACCGAACATTTTAAAAACGACAGACATCGGAAGATTGCTCCGATATCCGGAATAAATCTGGTAATGATATTTTGATTGAAAATTTTACAATAAAGAATGTGTGTATATATATGTTTTATTTTATTCCCATTCTTATAGTATAACTATAGTTTTCTGTATCTATACATGGGGTAGGCCAGTAACATACACATTTCCAGGAGGTACGTGAGGCATAAAAGCTTTTGAGAACCACTGATCTATTATATATATATAAAGTTCAAGGAGATGACGTCATAAGCATAAAATTACCAAAGCCAATAGTAGAAGACAAAAAAATACAAAAATGTCGTAAAATCTTAATATTGTTAGAATAAAAACTGATGAACACCACAAGAAAATAGTGTAGAAATTCTGTATGTATCATACCCTGTGCAGGTTAAATAAAACGTTGGATGGGAGGTTACCATCTGTCTCATAACAGCTGTTCCATTCGGTCACCTTCCCGCAACCTAAACTGATCCCTCTGGTTCTTTATGACGTGGCCATTTAGCCCCTTGTGTGCAAATAACTACCGGTCAGAGATAAAACAACCCAACCAAACGCATTTTGTGAACAACTTCAGGATATTTTGAATTCTGTCAAGAATGGAGATATTACCCTTGTTCTTGGTGACTTCAATGCCAAAGTTGGTACTGACTCTGACTTTGGGGAGGGGTGATTGTCCCTTTTGGTATTGATAGCTGCAATGGCAATGGGCAACGTCTCCTACAGGTAAGTAAACTCAATGGATTCAGAATAACTAACACTTATTACAAACACCGCAACATACATAAGTACACATGGGTTTCACCTGAGGGAATGCCTAAGAATAAGATTGATTATATATTAATTAACAGCAAATGGGCTAGTTCTGTTAGGAATACCAGGTAAAATAGGGGAGCTGAAATTAGATCTGACCATTATCTTGTTTAAAGTGTCTTGCAACTTAAACTTCAAAAGTGTTGTGCTAGGGTTAAAAAATTTGCTTTTAATACTGAAGCTCTGAAAGACCCAGTTATAGCCAAAGCTTACCATGATAGGTTACTTAGCTTAAACTTCATAAATCCCCAGGGGTAGATGAAATTACTACAGAAATGCTCAGAACTGGGAATGTTTCGGTTACCACTTGGATGACTGAAATTCTGAATATCTTTCATGATAAAGGCTAAGGATTTTACCAGAGCTATTATTATTCGTATTTTCAAAAAAGGTGATCGCAGTTCTTGTGATAACTATAGGGGTATCAGCCTTCTCTCTGTTCCAGGTAAAGTTCTTTCCATGATTGTGCTTAAT
The DNA here is from genome assembly GCA_038380435.1 of Ryuthela nishihirai. NCBI lineage: Eukaryota > Metazoa > Arthropoda > Arachnida > Araneae > Heptathelidae > Ryuthela > Ryuthela nishihirai. The sequence continues at coordinate 87,073,855 of JAWZYU010000003.1, read as the reverse complement.
CGAATTAAGAATCTGGTTGACAGTCAATTGCGTGATGAGCAATGTGGATTCAGAAGTGGTAGGGGATGTGTGGATCAGATCTTTTCACTTAGGCAGATTCTGGAGAAATGTTTAGAGTTTCAGAAACCTTTGGTTGCTAGCTTTGTTGATTTCAAAAAGGCTTTCGACTCTGTTGATCATCATAATTTGTGGTTGATTGTGAAATCATATGGTATACCAGACAAGTTAGTTAACATAACGAAAGCTCTCTATAATAACACTGAGTCGTGTGTGAGAGTTTGTAAGGCTTGTAGCAAATGGTTTATCATTACTTCTGGTGTTCGACAAGGGTGCATTTTGTCTCCTTTTCTCTTTAGTTTGGTTGTTGATTATGTTATGCGAAATTCATTTCAAGGGAAAGATTTTGGCCTTAAATGGACTGGATATACGAAAATTTCTGATTTAGATTATGCTGATGATTTAGCCCTTTTGGCAAATGATGTTGATGAGATGAACTCTTTCATTCGAGCTGTTGATGAGACTGGTATAGAGTAGGTTTGGTTATAAACAGAGAGAAAACTAAAGTGATGAAAATTGGTCAGGCAGGCTGAGATTCACTTAATCTGTATGGTTGCAGTCTTTAGCAGGTATCACAGTTTAGTTATCTTGGGAGCTATGTAACAGATAATGGTGATGTGCGGCATGAGATTAACAGACGAATAGGGATTGCTGCCGGGACTTTTAAGAATCTATGGAGAGTGTGGAGAAATAGGCGTATACACCTAAAGATTAAAATTAGACTGTATAATAGTTTGGTTCTTTCTAGGGTTAGTTATGGTAGTGAAACTTGGACACTTTGTAAACAAGATAACAGGAAACTAGATGCTTTTGATTCCAGATGCTTACGCAGTATCATCATTAGGTGGTTCAACTTTGTAACATGGCATTAGGTGGTTCAACTTTGTAACTAATAATGAGGTTAGGCAAAGGAGTTTGCAACCTCCTTTAAACAGCATATTGTGTAGAGAGAGACTCCGTTGGTTTGGCCATGTTGCCCGTATGAATAATTATAGATTGGCGAATAGGGTTATGAACAGTGTGCCTAAACGCCTCAGAAAGAAGGGGAGACCTAGGATGCAGTGGGCAGACAATGTCAAACAGGACCTTGTTAGAATTGGTGTGCAGTGGCCAGATGCAGTAGATGTAGCTCAGGATAGACTTGCTTGGAGAACTAAATTCCACGGTCTGGTTGGACCTCCGTAGCCCATGGCTGCTTGAGGATGATGATACCAAATTAATCAACATTTAATTCTGGATTTTTTGAAAATAAAATATTTAACAAAAAGACCATATGTTTCATTTTAATAGGACTTATTTACAGTCGTGTAGTAAAAAATGCATCTTGAAACACAAATAAAAATTCATAAAAAAAGCTAATAGAATTGATTATAACGGATATGAATAGAATGGCTATTTATTTCTAAATAACCAAAAAAATTTCTTGTTTAAAGAAAACATTTCTTCTATTTTGAAATCTTTTTCTCCATACTATAATTTGAGAAAGAGTCCAGGTTTTTTGCAGTCCAATAAATAAGTCAGATTTGGAATATTTTTAATAAGTGACTAATCAACAGAAATAGCTCATGTTTTATACCAAATTAAAAATTTAATTCTGAATTTTATTAAAGTAAAAAATTCGAACACTGTACTAACATATTATTTTTAATAAAAATTTTAACAGTGATATACCAAAAAAAGGTACACATTTCATAATTACTTCCAATTTTAAAAAGTAGCAGTTATTTGTTAATTATCAGGAGATTTTTAAAACTTTAAGGAAAAATCTGTGTTGATAATAGTTCAAATCAAACTTCTGAGCTTAAATTAGGGGATTATTTCAGCACAGAGTAATGTTAAAATATTGGCAATACCTTATATAACTTCTAAGAAATGGCAAACAGATTGCTTTAACAAATTATTTATGTCATAGTTTTAGTAAATTATGCATCAAATAAAAAAAGGAAAATATTATGTATCAAGCTTAAATTACATATTTTTATAAGATATCTATTAACCAAATTCAAAATGGCAATTTTTAATTTTTTTTTAAATCGTTTTCTTTTATTGTACTAAAAACGGATATATACGTTCTGGACATTGGCAGGGTTAATAAATCAGGTTTTCGTTTTAAAATTTCATAAAACTGTAGAGAATTCATATGAAAGTTGCATTTGGTATAAATGCATGCTTTAAATGTTCCGATTTTTCCTTTTGTTTTAACACTGCCGTTCGCTATTCAAAATACTCGTTCAGTGAGGACATTAAATCAAGGGATACATAGGCTAAATTCAACGTTTTTTTAAATGTTTTTAAAAGATTTCTGTTTATCGCTGAAATATTTAAAAATTTCAACCCATCTACTGCGCGCCAATATTCAATTTACTGTTTTAATTCACGAAAAAAAAAGTGAAAAAATCGCCATTTTAGAAAAAAAAATAAATCTAAATGACAGAGCAGTGAAATAAAGGACTGTCCTCTTAAATAAAGGACGTATGGTCACCGTACATATACGATATCATTAAAATATCCTCTTCCTACCTCCGTGACTTGGGGCGGGGGTGGCTCAGTCGGTAGCGCGCCAGGCTCGTAATCTGTAGTTCCCAGGTTCGAGTCCCAGCTGGGTCAGCGTTGAGATTTATTTCCGCAAAATTTCCCCGCCCTGCCCACGGTCAGTAGGGGACACCGATGGGCTTGGAAAGGCCGCCGTCCGTCGGATGTGACGTTAAGCCGTGGCCCCGTGTGCGGGAGAGCCATACCCTGTGCACGTTAAAGAACACGCTGGATGGCCTTGACGGAAGGCTACCATCTGTCTCCCAACAGCTGTTCCAGTGGGTCCCCTCCCCCAACCTTCTCTGAGCCTTCGGGGTCCATGTGACCTGGCCATTTAGCCCATGGTGTGCAAAAAAGTGCCGCTCAGAGGTAAAACAACCCAACCCAACCTCCGTGACTTGAAAGACGGCTTATTTTTCTAAGCACAACTAATCATCGATTCCCTAGAAGAAAACGTGAAAAATGTCGACGCTACTACGTACGATAGACTTCAACAGATTTCGTTCACTGTATACTGTTTGAAAGTAATGTAATAATTCTTTGCTGACGTCTGACAATAACATTGTTGATTTAATTGTTTTCCGACTTCGAAGGAAGCGACACCTCTCCATATCCGCAACAAAGTTCTTTCTCTTTAAGCTTCCTTTCTCACCATTTCTCGTACCTGAGCAAAGCCAATTAGTGAATATTATAGGAACGAATATTATCGAACATAACGTAGCAGTGGGGATCGCCATCAAATAACCAAAGAAAATCGAATAACGAAAAGTTTCCCTGCCTAGACTAGGTAAAATAAAAAATATCCTATGTGTATAAGCAAACTGAAATATGTGTACGCCTTAATAATAAATTGGAGAAAACACAGAGATGACGTCAGCGAAGCGGTTTCGGTTACTTCACAACATAATTTCTATAATGTGAAGAGGAAAAGCATTTTCAGTGTCTCTGGCCTCAAGAGATACCCTGCAGAATAACTAATGTTCCTAAGGAATGCCATGATATCATAGCATTCCTTAGGAACATTAGTTATTCTATACGGCACCCCACAGCATCAGGGATCTATCTTCATCCTTCACAATTAGAATCAAACAGTAGGGGTGGTACGCATCTGAAAGTTTTCGCCAGACGTACACTCTACCAGTGGTGGGAACAATGTAGAACGAGTCATCAGAAAAGATGGCACGTTGCCAGTCTTTAGCATCCCAGTTTTTATGTGCTTTGCATCACCTTACACGTTTTGTTGCATTGATGTTGGTAATCAGAGGTTTGGGGATTGCAGCACAGCCATAAATACTGGCATAATGAAGTTCCTGATGAACTATTATGACGGAAACGGGATCATTCCAACTGGTGTTCAACCCTGCTGCTATTTGGAGTGCCTTATTTGTAAAGGGATCCCCCTTGATAGAACCTTTTACCAGCAAGATAATGCTGGTAAAAGTTTCTATCAAGGGGATCCCTTTGCAAATAAGCAAGCAGTGTGCAGCGAGTGCGCATCTCGACTCGGCAGCGAATGATGCGAAGCCGCTTATAGTGGATATCTGGAGGGGTAGTCTTGTGCTTGCATTGTACAATTCGTGCTAACGTTCGCCTAACTTTATGTGACAATTTCGTAAGGCGTCCAGAATTTGCATGTTTGAAGGCAGCGCCCTGTCCAATTTGATAGGTAGTCATAATCTTCGATACAGATCCTCATGTTACACCTACTCTTTCTGCCATTCTGGTTACTGAAGTTCCTGCAAGATGTGCACCAATGATCATGCCTTTTTGGCGGTCACTGAGATCTGACATTGTCGACAGTTTCACCACAACAGCTGTTTCGCCTGCGCCTGTGCCACTGCTAGTGATAGCCAACATCATACTTCTCCCCTTTATCACATCGTGGGTGATGTCGTCCCTGTGATATTCATAAGGTGCATTACGTGTACTCCAGTTGCCGTCGGTGTTTCCATTATTTTGATAAATCCTGTACGTTTCTCGCTGATGAGGTAGAAAAACAGAAATTTTACTTTTATTTTACTCCCTCTGTTTTATTATGTCTCTCATGTTGAAACTTTTTTTATTAATAATACGAACTTTCAACTAAAATATGGGGGTTTCTCCACTGAACCATTCTGAAAATAAGATATATATATATATAAATATAACGATAATCGTAATAACGCAGTGATAAGGTGGTTGGTTGGTTGGTTAGTTGGTTGTGGTGTAAGTTTTTTGGTGAAATTAGCCTCTAATAAGGGGCTTCCTACACCATTCACAACAGAAGGGAGAGATAGCAGAAGCAGAAGAAACTGCCCCTCAGCTATCACTCGAAGCTAAGAGTACTAAACAGGAGAAAGAAAAAAGAAGCAAAACATTAAACCTTGCAGAGAAGGCCAATGTTCTGAACGAAATCGGTGACCAGTCGGAAGTGCATTCGCTGCAGCTTTACATTGTGGTGTTACCAAGAAGGGAGGTGATGGAGTAATCGAAGGTTCCGATAGCATGAAGCTTCCGGAACAAAGCTTCTCGTCTGGCACTGTAGCGGGAGCAGTTGAGCAGAACGTGGAATACAGTCTCAGGTGTGCTGCAAGTGGCACAGTTTGGACTGTAAGCTCTGCCAAGAGTGTGAAGTAGTGTTGACAAGAGTTGCTGTAGATGACGCCAACTCAGATACAATGATGGAGGGTCTCCTCAGATCTCTGGAGATTACTGAGGTTAGGAGAAGTGAGGAAAGGGTCAACTAGGTACCTGAATGAGGATAACTGGAGTCCCTCTGCCACTGGGCAAGACAGTACTGGCTCATCAGTTGTGAGACAGAACTCTTGCAGTCGCTGAGAGAGAGAGGATAATTAGTTACACACCTCTGACTCTCCAGCGCCTCCTTCACGGTGTGATCAGCGAACTCATTGCCAGGTATCCCTACATGGGAAGGGATCCACTGGAAGTGAACTGCGATTCCGGCAGAAGTGACATTAGAGCAAGTCTCCATGATCTTCTAGATGAGGAAGGATTTATAGCTCTTGCTGTCTTGCTTCTGGAGAGTTTCCAAGGCTGACTTTGAGTCACAGAGGATGACAAAGTTGCTACTCTCGAGGCTGAGGATGAAAAGTGCAGCCTCAAGTATAGCGTGAAGCTCTGCACAGATGGAAGAGGTCAGATGCCGGAGATGGAAATCTCTGGCGATGCCACCAGTATCGGGGATGGCATTCCATTATTTTGATAAATCCTGTACAGAAATTTTACTTTTAGATGGCATTCCATTATTTGATAAATCTTGTACAGAAATTTTACTTTTATTTTACTCCCTTTGTTTTATTATGTCCCTCATAAGGCAAAGACAGCACATTGCCTCTCCCAGTCTACAGATGTCCTCAGTATATATCTCTCATATCATTCAGTGACATAGGAGGTGGAGAGAAATCTGATGACTACTGGATCAGAGTCACTCTTTTGACTAAGAGAAGGGATAGTGACATTGATCATAAGATTACTGTTCCTCCAGGGTGGAAGGTCAGGGAAGACCATATTGCCAGCATCCAGCATCTGTCCCTGCTAGCTTGAGCGTCTGGAGCTGGCAGGAATGACTTGGTCATAGAGTCCTTGGCGGAAAGGGCGATGGCAGAGTGAGGCCTGTCATCCAATTTACTGAGAAGTTCGTTGTTAGAGTGGAGGGAATGGGAGCTCGAGAGATGACATGGTATATCTCTCTTCCAGTGCAGGTGGAAAGGCATATCATCAGCCTCTGCAATGACAGACGCATTAGGTGTGTTAGGACAGAGATGCAGAGATTTAGTGTGGACAGTGGCCAACTTGCTCAGCAGTGAAGCAGAGGGATTGCTCAGAATGTGACCACTCTAGTTGACACAGGACAGGATCAAGTGTGAGTACAAGATCAGGAAGGTCTTGCACGAACTTTTCTAGTGTGTACCAGCAAGGATAGACAGTATATTTCTCTGCACAGTGGCAACTGTCTTAAGATGCTGGATGTGAGGTCCCCAGTTCAGCCTGCTGTCCAGGACCACACCAAGGAACATATGCTAATGGACGACCTTGATGTGGTCTGGCCCAAGCATGAGGCCAGGGAAGGTGAGTGGAAGGTGTCTCCTCGTGAGAACCATGGCCACAGTCTTATCAGTGGAAAGAGTGAGGCTTAGGGTGTCGAAGAACTTGACGACCGTGTCCACAGCTCATTTCATCATGAGCTGAGCATAGTAGGGGTCCTGGCTAGGGAACCAGATGCAGATATCGTCTGCGTAAATGGAAATACCCATTCTATCCTTGAGTCGAGAGGGTAGGTCTGAGAGCATGATGTTCAGTAACATCAGGCTGAGGACTCCATGATTTCTTTGAGGTACTCCATGATTGATGGTGTGGGAGACGCTGAGATTGTTGCTCAGCTTCACACGAACCTGTCCTGTTGGAGAGGTATGCTGACATCCGGTGGATGATATGCAGGCCCAGATCCTGGAGCCTGCAGAGAATATCCGAGTGGGACATGAAATCGAATGCCTTCTGAATGTCGAAGAAGACAGTGACAGTAGTCTCTCCCATGGATAGACCCTGATCAGCAGCAGAGGTGAAGTCGGTGAGATTGTCCAATGTGCACCTCCCTTTGTAGAAACCCAAGAGGCTGACAGATAGGAGGCCATTGGATTCTAGATACCATTTCAGGTGTTCAAGGACCAGTCTCTCTAGGATCTTGTAGAGGCAAGATGATAGAGCAATGGGCCTGTAAGAGGACAGCTCAGTTGTGGGTTTTCACTGCTTCAAGAAAGGCATGATGTGTGTTGCCTTCCATGACTCAGGTACTGTGCAGGTAGTCCAGGAGTGACTGAAGGTTTTCAGAAGCACAAGCAGAGCCTCAGGTGACAGGTTAGCTAACTGAGTATAGCTGATGACATATGGGCCTGGGGCTGACGAGCAATTCGTAGCCCCAATAGCAGAGGTGAATTCCTGCAAGGTGAAAGGATCATTATAGCAAGGCTCAGTCGCAGAGCAGAGCTGCTGAGCTGTATCCTGATCATTCACCAGTGGGGCAGGAAGGGAAGAGGTAAGGTCCACAAAAAGGCATTAGCAGTGGTGAATAAGTCCTACCCACAGGACAGGGCAAGGTTATGGAAAGGGAAGGCAGGCTGCGGCTTCCCCGTCAGGTTCCTGATGAACTTCCAGACTTTCCCAGAAGAGGCGAAGACATTGATGCTGGAGCAGAAGGATCACCAACTGAACCTTTCAAGGCAGTTAAGGTACATTCTTATCGCAGCATGTAGCCTTCTAGCATGAAGAATGTCTGGAAATCAACCAGAGCAGCGGGTGTGCATTTCGACTTGGCAGTGAATGGTGCGAAGCCGCTTATAGTGGATAACCGAAGGAGGAAGATGCCCGGGAGTCGAGATCATAACAGTGCAGGCATCAGAGGCAGCAGTGAGGGCCTCTGACACTTCACTGAGATCTGTAGCTTCGATGCAGCGAGTCCTTTAGACAAGATCTGCTGAAAGAGCTGCCAGTTGGTAATCTTTGATGTTCTTCTCGGAGCTGCACGTCCCTTGGGAAGCAAGGAGATGTGCAGAGGGAAGTGGTCACTGCCCCAGGTGTCAGGATCAGCTGACCAGCTGAGGCTTTTACCAATGTTGGAAGAAGAGTGGGTCAGATCAATGGAGCTGTAGGTACTCGGAGGACTGTAGAACGTGGGCGAGCCATCAAAAAAGAGATTGTGCAAAAAAGCAAAAAAGAGATTGTGCTGCAAGATGACATTCTCGATATCCTCCCCTCGCTGATCACTGATATCTCTACCCCAGGATGGACGGTGGGCATTAAGGTCCCCCACAGAGAATACAGGGCTGAGGGCACTGTGATAGAATATCCTGTAAGGTGGATACAGGAAAGGCAGTGGAAGGCCAGATGTAACACGATATCAGGGTGATATCATGGTTGTTCAGCCAGATGTGGCATGCAACGAAATCACTGTTCGCATCAGTGGAAGTGAGATCAATAGCATGATGCATGACATTCTTGTGCACAAGAATCGCCGCATTGTGGGAGAGTGGATGACTCTTGCTCATGTGCACAATATAGGGATTGAAGACAGTGATCAGTTAGGTTGGCCTCACAGAGAGCAAGGATGGGAACTGGCATGATGTTGATGTAGTCCAGACGTCAGCAGCCTTGCTCCTGAAGCCCCTGCAGTTCCACTGAACGATAGAAGGGATGTTAGGCACTCCATTGGCCATGCTCATAGTCAGGTGGGAATAAGGAACCTTTAAGAAAAGCTAGTCAACACAGAGTGTCTAGCAGTCCACAAAGTGCGATATGAGTGAGGCCAACTGGTTGAGGATCATCAAAGTTAGAGATCGAGATTCCTCAGAAAGAGCTTAAGTTATGACCTTGATGACATCCACGAGTAGAGAGAGAATGGTGGGCAGGAAGACTGTGTCCTTTTGGTCCTTCCTGAAATACTGATGCATCAAGGAGGAGGAGGGCTTCTTCAGATCAGGCCAATGAGCAGCCCTGCTCTTCCTTGTCTTCTTTACCTTCTTGGCCAAGTGCTTGGCATATATGGGACTCTGGTAAATTTTCAGACATCCTTCAGGAGTCCACTGCAGAGATTACAGCAGAATCCTGCACCATGAAGGCACCTGCAGCACAAGGGTCTCAGGAACAGGGGCAGAGGGCATCACCACAGGAAGGGTAATGACAGGGGCCAGGGAAGCAGCAGGCGCAGAAGGTGCCTGTGCTTCAAGCACAGGCATCTCTGCTGACGCTACCTCCGTGGCAGCAGCAAAGCTGACTGAGGGGTCAAAGAGATGTCTGCTGCACACGGACTTCCCAGTTGGAGGGGGTGGCATGGATGTCACCACGGAGCTCAAAAGAGGGATCTTCCCAACCTTGGTGCTGTCCAAAGCATGGACAGGACCAATGGACAGGAATTCGCTCTTCTTCTTCTCATAGGAAAGGTTCCTGGTGCGGCACCCAGAGAAGGTGGTGGCATGAGAACTATCACAGTTATCACAGATAGGGGGTCTGGTGTGCTTGCACTGCTTGTGGGAGTGAGGCTAATTACACGCTTGCACCACACCGTACCTCTGCAATTCTTAACAATGTGCCTGAAGCGTTGGCACTTCAAGCACTGAGGTGGGGCCTTGGTGCGAGGCTTCATCGGGATACAGTAAAAGCTCAGGACAACGTTCCCAGGTAAGGAGAATTCATTGAAGGTAAGGACTACCTTCTTAAGGGGAATCTTGTTGACCCCAGAATCCGAGGGAAGATAGTGATACACACGATGGACCACTGTCACTCTCTGATCCAAGAGGGCATCAAGGATCGCCTCATCAGTAAGGAAGGTGTCAATACGTTCTATGAGACCCTGTGGCAGGCAGTAAGAGATTGGGTAATCCACAGTTACGGAGATACCCAGAATGGAGGTGGTGCACAGGATCTTCTCGGCAAGGTCGGGAGAGCTGACCTAGATGAGTAAGCTTCTCGTCTCCAAGTAATAGGACTCCACAATCCGTGCCCCATGAATCTTCACAATCTCCGTGGAGATGGGGTTCGGATTGTACGAGCTCAAGAGTCGCGAGGAGGCTGAGGTCACAATAAGAGGAATAGGCTTGGTGCTCTTCCTCTTACAGCTGACAATGACAAAGCCATCATCAGTGGTCACAGGCATCTTCTGATCGATGTCCATGATGCTGGACAAGTCAATGAGCAGCTGCTCAACCTCAGGAGTATCCGCTGGGGGATGGCTGGTCGAGGGAGGGTCAACTACAACACTGTCTTGTGACGGTGTAATAACAGCACCAGTCGCAGGGGCCCCATCATATAAAACTGGGGCCGTGGACGCCGAGGTGATGGGAGAAGTAGCTGGGGCACAGCCAGTGACAGAAGAGGTCTCTCCACTCACAGAAGCGAGAGAAGCCTACCCGGCCCTTCAGAAGAAACACTTGAGGGGCCTGGAGCAGGAGCACAGGGAGACCTTAAGAGAGTCTTACCCTTGGGCACAGAGAGAGAGTGCGAGGGGCAAGACATCTTGTCAGGAGAACCAATGGAGGTTCTCCTCTTCCTGGGATAAGTCAGCACTGTCCTCTGAGGCAAAGCACAAGAAGTCTTTCCCGCAGTGGACCGTGATTCTCTGGGGACAGTCTGCTTAGCGAGAGGGTCTGAGAGCACAGATTTAGGAAAGCTCACAGACTCTCCTTTCTTTCGCTTAAATCCCGAGGGTGAACGAATCATTCCCAGAGTCTAAGCAAGTGCAGAAAGAAAAAATATAACTACAGTAGTAATGGAGAAAACACTTACCAACGGCAGCTGAAGAAACCCTTGAACAGCAACAGGAAGCAGCAGTAGACAGGTGAAGACTCAACCAAAGAGTCAGCGAAAAAAGTACTCTAAAGTAAAGTCGGGAGCTCGAAAACGCACGTCTGTAGCTCGTAGTGGTCACAGAACAAATGTTCACTTACACTTGTGGCGCCATCTAATGAGCAGCATATAAAACTCTTATTTGAGTTTGTCATTTAAAAAATAAATTGAGAGTTCGATCATTCAAGTCTAAGAGTAATATAAATTAGACAAATACGATATAGAGACAACACACGTAGAAATAGGATAAACCAACGATTGCAGATTTATGAAATTATGAGCTCTCATGTATATGAAAACTGCATTCAGAACATAAATATCTTTAAAAAAAAACTGTTGTTCTAAGATTCAGAGTTACAGTGTGATATCAAAATGATTCCATGCAAAAGATAACTGTGCGCATGCGCAAAATGCAGTCCATAACCTAAGTATTATTCATTTAAATCGCTCATTGTGGACATTCCATTTTTTTATTTCTTGCTTTAGAAAGAATAGTTGTTGGGTATTCTCTTATACCATTGTTCAAGTTTACTACTCATTTTGCACAAATTATTTTTTTCGTATTACCACATGTCATGTGTTTATTTTTTGCTGTAGGTGAACTTATAGCTCCCTAACTCTTATTGATAGTAGTTTTCAGTGAAAGGTTACTCATTAGAAATCTTCATAAAAATGCAGAACTTTATGTGTGCTAATTAAATGGTTGTTTGATGTTATCATCTTACAGACTCTGCATAAATGAACCATTCCCATTTGTCATGCGTGTGAAAGGCCCTGGGTTCGATCCCCAGCACCTCCAAGCTAGTGCGTCACTTTTTTTTGCCGTCCCATGGCTGAGTGGTTAGCGCGCTTGACTACTGATCTAAGGGACCTGGGTTCGAGCCCCGGATAAGGCATGGATGTATGTGTCGTTTTTCTGCTGAGGTCCTGCCATCCTCTCAGACCTTCTACTGTGGCATATAAACTGACAGGCTCCTATCAGACCTCTGTGGCAAGCAGCTGCTTGAGGGGGTATTTATTTATTATTTTTATTTCATTAGGAGGAATGAATCTCACAGATTAACCAGGATTGGTAACTTGCATTTTAAATTAGGCTACATTAAATATTATTTTTGAGTCTTCCCTAATGTATGTTACGTCTGAAAAATCATAGAGCTCATGAGGACAAAGCTACTCCTCAAGCAGCTATTTACCACAGAGTGCACACAAAAGCCTCTCAGTATACCACAGAAAAGACCAATGAAGAACTTAGCGGAAGAAATATAAGAAGCCTTTTAGAAACTTTACTTCAGAGCCAAGCATACAAATCATTTGATCACTGGGGGAAAAGGTTGATGCAATACACAATTAGAAATCTTGATTTTAAAGAAAGTACAATCATATAAATAAAAATCTACATATTTCTAAAAAAATCTTATTACAACAGAAAGCCAAGTTAGGAAATCGTTATCTTTAAGTTTTTTCCTGAAGGAATGGAATGAATTTGAAGGTATGTTAAGATGTAAATCAGTACTAAATCTTGAATTTTAGCAGCATTAAGTATTTGAGTTATGAAAACAGGAATATTTTAAAGCAATCATTCCACCACAAAGCATTTTGTGCAATTAATATCGAACTACAATTGAATGATTAGACATATTCCTTAATACAGAAATTCTGTAGTAAACGATTTGATATAACAATTCTATTTGATTAACCTTTGAGCTAAATATATTTAATTGACAAATTTTCCTGTTAAACTATTTAAATATTGATTAAAATTGATGAAATTAAAGAATTTGATAGACTTGATTTAGATCATTCATCAAGTCATTTGCTTCAGTAACATTCCCACAGAAAGTTTATTCTTTACAATACTTAGTTTCTAATTTTGCTTTTCGTTAGCATAACCTGGAGATCCTCTAATGATTGGGCTCTGTATGTCTCTAAATAATAAAAACGAAAAGTAAAACTGTATAATTTATGAAAGTATCAGGTTAACATTATGAGGAATGTACAGTGTTTGGTTTTGCATTCTTTAGGTTCCCATCTTTATGGCAATAAATAATTTGAAGAGGTTCATTTTCAAGCTAGTCTATGCTAGTATATTCAGATGAAAAAAGTGAAAGGGTGAAATTCATACTTTAAACGTAAATTATTTGTCTGTGGCACCTGAAACCATACTTTCCATAATAAAACAATTAAAAAAGAATTATCTGAAAAGAGCTTGTTATTGATTACTGGAACTCACATAGACAAACATAAACATTTTTAATTACTGGAAGCACCACTGAAGAAAAGCTACATTTATCAGCTACCGCTATTAAATTTTTTTTTACCAGATATGATATTCTTTCGATTTTTTTTTCTTTGTTAATTATCCAACCTTGCCATCTGGAGGAGAGGGTCGAAAGACTCGGATGTATCCAGAGGATTCGTTTATTTTGTTTGATGATGATGATGCTTTTCGTTAGTAGTTTGGTGATGTGGGATATGATAGGACATCACAGAAAGAGAAACTAACATATTAATGTGCATACAGACAGAGAGACAGAGAGAATGACAAACGAATATTTTTAAGTTGAGACAGACATATATCAGACATACTAGCACAATAACATGTATTTAGAGAAAGTTTCATAGAGAAAAGGAAAACTATCATATTAATGTACATAAAGAGAGACAGACTGAATAACACACTAACATTCATATATAGAGAGAGATCTATAACAGACATACTAACACAAAATCATACATACGGAAAGAAAAACTAAGATACTAATGCAGAAACAGACAGACAGACAGAATAACACACTAACATTCATAAGTAGAGATAGACATATAACAGACATACTACACAATAACATTCATACAGAAAGGAAAATTAACATAGTAATGCACATACAGACAGACAAACATACTGACACACAAACATTCATAAGTAGAGACAGATATATAACAGACATAGTTACACAATAACATACATACAGAAAGAAAAACTATCATACTAATGCACATACAGACAGAGAGACAGACAGAATAACAAACTGACATTCATAAGTAGAGACAGACAGAATAACAAACTGACATTCATAAGTAGAGACAGACAGAATAACAAACTGACATTCATAAGTAGAGACAGACATATAACAGCCATACTAACGCAATAACATACATACGGAAAGAGAAACTAACGTACCTAATGCACATACAGACAGACAGAATAACAGACTAAATTCATAAGAAGAGATAGACATATAACAGACATACTAACACAATAACATACATAAAGAAGGAAAAATTAACATACTAATGCACATACAGACAGACAGAATAACACACTAATATTCATACGCAGAGACAGACATATAAGAGACATACTACACAATAACATACATACAGAAAGGAAAATTAACATACTAATGCACATACAACAGACAGACATACTAACACAGGGATCGGGAACCGGTGGCCCACACGTGAATTTTTGGTGACCCATAAAAGGTTGACCATACTTGCATAGCATATGGTCCGTATGTTGAATTATTTGAATAATACATTTTATAATATGAATAATAAGTTAAAAATAATTTTTTACCTATACTTCGTGATATCGCCATGCAGCTTGGCGTGAGTCTACCGTGTGAGTCATCATGAGTGGTGATAACAAAGGCGACTTCACCCGACGACAACCGAGATTTTGACGCACTTTTGCGGTCCGTCTTTTATACACGTGTGCTGCGCATACTCTCAATTGGGGGATTTCTTACTCTCGCAGCTTAGAAATAATTCGATAACATTAACTATTATTGTCAGAGGATATATATTAGTTAAAAATAATTTCAAAAATGGGATCAAGAAAACGTAAAATTTCAGATGAAGGAAGAAGGTTTAATGATGAATGAAACAGCAAATACTCCTTTATTGAAAATGGGGGTAAGCCCCTATGTCTTATTTGTCATAAAAGTGCTGCTGTTATGAAAGAATATAATATCAGATGTCATTATGAGAATTAACATGAAAGCCAATACAAGGATTTGACCTGGGAACTTAAAAAAATGAAATTAATAAATTACAAGCTTTAAAACATATTTAAGAAGCAAAGTATTCATGATGAATCGGCTGTTCGTGCTAGTTATGTCGTAGCGGAACTGGTTGCGAAATAAGGAAGGCCTTATACAGATTCAGAATTTATTAAACGATGTTTATTAGCTGTAACTGAACAAATATGTCCAGAAAAGAAAATGTTATTTCAAGGTATTAGTTTATCTGCCCGGACTTGTACAGTCGCTCAAAAAAGTATCCGAACGCTATGGTTGATTACAGAATTCAGAAAAAATATCTCGCAGCGTTTTTTTTAGAAATTAGTGATCTGGCAACCTTCGTGTCGTGACACGAAGGTTGCCAGATCACTAATTTCTAAAAAAAACGCTGCCAGATATTTTTTCTGAATTCTGTAATCAACCATAGCGTTCGGATACTTTTTTGAGCGACTGTAGGTGGTCATATTATTTTGATACTAGATCGTGTGGGCTCACTCACGGAAATATTGAGCGTGTACAGTTACCGTTCACAGCAAACAGGAGCGTGTGCAGTTACCATTCACAGCAAACAGGAGCGTGTGCAGTAACTGCACACGCTCCAGTTTGCTGTGAACGGTAACTGGAGCGTGTACAGTTGCTGTACACGCTCCAGATATTTTTGCTGAATTCTGTAATCACGTGACACGAAGGTTGCCAGATCACTAATTTCTAAAAAAACGCTGCCAGATATTTTTTCTGAATTCTGTAATCAACCATAATGTTCGGATACTTTTTTGAGCGACTGTACAAGGCGAGTAGAAGAAATCGGTACCAATTTACTGGAACAGCTTAAATTTAAAGCAAAATCATTTGATCGTTACGTTCTGCCAATGGATGAAAGTACTGCCGTGACAGACACTGCGGAGTTAATGATATTTATTCTGGGCATCGATAGTGACTTTAATGTTCATGAAGAATTGGCCAGTTTGTGTAGTGTAAAAGATACTACAACCGTCAATGATTTGTTCATAAAAGTGAAAGAAACTATTGATTCTTTAGAATTGGACTGGAAAAAATTAAAAGGTGTGACAACCGATGGTGGAAGAAATATGTGTGGCTCTAAGGACCGGTGTAGTAGGGCAAATTTGTGCGGAATTACAGATTTTAGGTTATGATAATCCAATGGGGTTTCATTGCATCATTCATCAGGAAGCACTTTGTTGCAAAATTTTATCATCAATGAAAGACGTTATGGACACCGTGATATCAACTGTAAATTATATCCGACTCAACGGTTCTGAAACACCGTCAATTTCAAGAATTCTTGGTAGAAATCGATTCGAAGTATAAGGACGTTATCTGCTACTCAGCTGTTAGATGGTTAAGTAGGGGTGATGTTCTAAAAAGATTTTTTAATTTACGTGAGGAAATAGATATTTTCAGGACGGAGCACGAAATACTGTCCCACAATTATCGGATAAAATATGGATTATGTCTCTTGCATTTATGGTAGATATTACAACGTACCTTAATGAACTTCATTTGAACCTGCAGGGCCAAGGTAAAGTATTAGCAGAACTGTTTTCTGACATAAAAGCTTTTGAAGCCAAACTATGTCTGTTAAAGAAACATACGATGGAAGAAAATCTACATCTTTTATATGTTGCAAATCTGTATCTACAGTTGGATGGCAAACACGAAAGGAAACTTTTCTTGCTATTATTGAAGATATACAAACGGAATTTTCAACAAGATTTGTGGATTTACATAAAAATAGCATCGAAATGAGATTATTTTTGAGCTCTTTTAATGTCGACATTGATGGACGTACCAAACCAACTACAGATGGAAGTTTTGGAATTACAACACAATGAAACATTAAAGAACGCATTTTCGTTAGGAAATATCCAAAAATTTTATCGATACCAAAAAACGCCGTCCCGTGGCCGAGTGGTTAGCACCCTTGGCTACTAATCTAAGGGACCTGGGTTCGAGATCCGGATTAGGCATGGATGTGTGTGTCGTTTTTCTGCTGAGGTCCTGCCATCCTCTAAGATCTCCTACTGTGGCATATAAACTGACAGGCTCCTGTCAGACCTCTGTGGTAAGTAGCTGCATGAGGGGGTATTTATTTTACCAAAAAAATTTGAAGGATTAATCAGTTTCGCAAAGAAGATGATAGTCGCATTTGGAAGCACATACATTTGCAAAAAAGCATTTTCTGCCATTAGTTTTAGAAAAAATTAATATTCTTCTCGACTGACTGATGAACATTTGCATGCTTAGATTCGATTTGCACCTCAGGTTATGAAGTGGACATAGATAATTTGACTAAGGGAAAACATCCACAAAAGTCACATAAAGCATGGATGCACACATATTGTGATGCATAAACTATATTATTTTGTTTTTACGTGGTAATAATATTTTACTCAGTTTCATTTTCATGTTTGTTTCACATCTTGTACTTTAAATATTTCTGTGTTTTTTAAGATTGATTAATAAAAATTGATAACTTAAGTATATTTTTCACTCACTATTTTCTCTTAATTTAACGCTTGCTGCCCGATTATTAAAAATAAAAGTTAAATGTGGCCAGTAAGTCTGATAAGGTGCCGACCCCTGTTTCTAACATGCTAGCATTAATAAGCAAAGGCAGACATAAAACAAACATACTAACACAATAACATGCATAAAGAAAGAGAAACTAACATACTAATGCACATACAGACAGACAGACAGACAGAAAAACACATTAACATTCATACGAAGAGACAGACATATAACAGACATACTAACACAATAACACACACAGAGAAAGAAAAAATAACATACCAATGCACAGACAGACAGACAGAATAACACTCTAACATTCAGAGTAGAGACAGACATATAAAAAACATACTAACACAATAACATACATACAGAAAGACAAAAATAACATATTAATGACAGACAGATAGACAGAATAACACTCTACCATTCATAAGTAGAGACAGATATATAACAGACATACTACACAATAACATACATAGAAATAGGAAAACTAATATATTAATGAACATACATACATACATACATACATACATACATACATACATACATACATACATACCTACATACATATAGACAGACAGACAGACAGACAGACATACTACCAGATTAACATTCATAAGTAGAGACAGACGTGTAACAGACATACTAACAGAATAACATGCATACAGGAAGAAAAACTAACATACAGGAAGAAAAACTAACATACTAATGCACTTACAGACATACAGACAGACAGAATAACACACTAACATTCATGAGTAAAGACAGACATATAACAGACATACTAACACAATAACATATATACAGAAAGAAAAACTAATGTACTAATGCACGTACGGACAAACAGACAAAATAACACACTAACCATTCATAGGTATAAACAGACATATATCTGATATATTAACAAAATAACATACATACGGAAAGAAACACTAAGATATTAAACATATACAGGCATACAGACAGAATAACACACTAACATTCATAAGTAGAGACAGACATATAACAGTCACAATAACACAAAAACATGCATAGAGAAAGGAAAACTAACATATTAACGCACAGACAGACAGATGTATTAATACACTAGCTGTCATAAGTAGAGACACACATACTAACGCAATAACATATATACAGATAGAAAAACTAACATTCTAATGCACATACATTCAGACAGAGAGAATAACACCCTAATATTCATTAGCAGAGACAAAGAGATAACAGACATACTAACACAATAACATACATACATAAGAAAAACTAACATACTAAAGCACATACAAGAAGACAGATATGCTAACACACTAACATTCATAAGTAGAGACAGACATATAACAGACATAGTAATGTTATAACTCCCCTAGAGTATATTTAGGGTGGTATGACTTTTAGGCCGTGTTGCGTTCTTTGCTGCTAAAATCAAGGCAAATTACTGGATCAACAATGAAATTAATAGAAATTGGTAATAATGAGAACTGAGCTAGTTTTAAAATAAAATAAAAAAAAATAAATACCCCCTGAAGCAGCTGCTTGCCACAGAGGTCTGACAGGAGTCTGTCAGTTTATATGCCAGAGTAGAAGGTCTGAGAGGAGGCAGGACCTCAGCAGAAAAACAACACAAACATCCATCGCTTATCCGGGGTTCGAACCCAGGTCCCGTAGATCAGACAGTTACAAAAACACAACATTTATTAACGAAATTTAGTTTTTAGACATTTACTAACAATATAGTTCCCACTTTTGGGACAAATTCAACAGCGCCTCTAGCGCGGCTCTTTTCAATCAAAGGAAACTTTGTGGGTAGTGGAGGACAGTTCGTAAAAACAGATAAAGTTCATGATGAACGAGCTACTTGCTCGTGACTCTAATAGTCCTTAACAGTTAAGAAGGTCCCAATCAGGACAACGTGACGGCAGTTCACGGAAAAACACGTTTAAGTGGAAAATCACCATCAGATTCAAGAAAAGTCCCCCTATCTTATCAGTCTCATATCTCTAGTGAAAAGCATCGCTGGCCGCTGGCAAGCTGAAGGCACGGTCTGCATAACGCTCTCGCCACCCACTCATTGTTCATGCTGCGGGACTCTGCTCGCTGGAGAGGCTCGTTTGCTGTCCACCACACAGCCCAGACGAGAAGAGACTAAGTTTTTCAAGAATGTTTTCCTACTGCTTTTCGCTGGCCCCATCGTGGATGGTCACCCTTTGGATCCGGCGTGGATGATGCCTATTGGTTGAGCTGATAGAGGTGAGAAAAAGCACCCATCTGGTGTTTTCCTGTTTTTCCACGCTGGTCACGCATTTCCGGTCATGGTGCCTGAAGGGACCAACGAATCCATCGAATGTTCTATGCCAGCGGCAAGTCATCCTCAGCAAGAGCTGAACGCAGAGAAATGTCAAAATTTAAAATGGAAGGCGATGTTTGCTGCTAGTCTTTCTTTCAAAAAGTCCTATCCAGGTTATAAAATCACGTGGGCGTATAGCGCTAGGTTAAATTTGGCACGAAATTCTAGAGTAATAAAATTTAAAATAAAGTGAAATTTTTAAGAAAATACAAATGAACAACGAAAATTCTAAACTTCTTTGTTGATTGTTCGACGTATAATCTTTTTCCTAGCATAATATTTTAAGGATAGGGTTCAGTAAATAAATCTCGTCCCATAGGCCAATAAAGAAATCTCATCCCAGTGCCCAGTAAAAGAAACCTCGTCCCAGGGACCTGCGTAACCTTGTTATACCACTGCTTAAATATATTAAATGGTAAAAAGGGTCGAAATGTATCCCAATTTACTAAACACCTCAGCTTGAATCTGCCCTTGGGAATTGGGAGTGATGACTCCTATTACATTGTTTGCCTAGGATAGTGATTCCCAACTTTTCTGAGTCTAGTAGTCCTTTCATCTTTCCTAATGCTGTCATGTCTCTCCAATTTATTTACTTTTATTTTTTATTGTGTTTTTATCGTATTTTTGTTGTTGTAAATATATATTTGTATGTAGTGTATTTTTGTAAGTTTGCTGTTGTGGGGTTGTGACTCATGAGCTGTTGTTTTCAGGTTTGAGCTGGCTGACTGCACATGATGACAAGTCGAAAAACACTTTAACGACTATTTATGACTAGCCTCTGACACAAGTGCAAGCGCTGGAGATAAAGACATCAATAACGAACAACTGATCATCGCTGATCATAGAAACAGTCTGATCATCGCTGTCAAACAGGAAGGACGTTAGAACACGCATCAAGGGACGCCGCTCTTGCTCAAAAACAAAACCCTTAGGAGAGGGTTCGGTTCTATGTGAACCAAGATACAATATCTTGAACCAGGGTTTAGTTCTGTGTGAATTGAGATACGGTTCTGTATGAACCAGGTTGTAGACAAGGATTGAATGTCCATTCACCGAGTTTGAAGTCGGTCAGGCGAGAATCTGCAAAGCGCATATTTCCACATCATTGCATGATTGTTTGCAGCAGCAAAGCAGCAAAGGTCCAAGGAATCGAGCGCATCCCCAGCTGGTAATTGTATATAAATGTAAATTAACTGTGTCGTCCATATACAACTCTCGTGCTTAATTGTTGGATACTTTTCTACACATCATTTGGCAGAGCAAGTCTGACGTATGGGTGTAACAACCCACAAACATGTGATCTCATCTAAGTGATGGTGAATTTAATTAAAAGACTAAGCGATCTCCTCTGCTAAAGAACGATATTTATGTCTTCGGAGTCGCAACACAACATTCGGCGCTGTTCAGTCCGCAGCATACGTAATCACACGTAATTAGACGTGACGAAATAACAATCTGCGTCGTCCCTTACCACCGATCACCGCAAACGCTCACTATTTTCTCTTACTAAATATGTCTCCTTGCATAAACCTAGTTGAAATAATATTTATCTTCAGTACAAATTTACGAGTGTTTTACATTCATGAATCTGTAACATGAATATCCAAAACATGCATGTCTATCTTAACCTGAGAGCTATTCAATATTCTATTTAATCTATTTCTATCAACTAAAGAAATCGTCCCCTTAAATTTCTGAGGCGTCCCTGTTGGGAAAGATTTGTTTAAGGCACCATTTGCTAGCATCTAATCTAGGTCTTTTATGAATTAAATTTAGAATGTAATAACATATGCCTTAACCTTAACGAATAAAACTAACAGCAAATTCTTAAAGTTTGGAAAAAATTAATTTAAAAATTTTCGATGAATGTAATGCCCTCTTTAGCAGTAGTCCCACAGTTGCTATTACTCCAGCTAAATGAGAGATAAATTTTCCCTTATGACTATAAAGACTGCAAAGTTTCCTATACACAAAACTTAATAGTCTACTTATTTGCACCTAAAATTCAAAAGAATTAGTTTCATTTGTCTCATTCCTTAATGGACTTACCTTATTCCCAAGGAGGGGGAGGGGGCTTGGTCCGAATCTCACAAATGTCGGCATTGCTAGTCGGATTAGGGAGAAGGTCGTGGATACTGATGAAGTCGGCTGTATCCTCAACGCGCTGGATGACCTTGATGGGAATACGCTGGATGACCTTGAAGGGAATACGCTAGATGACCTTGATGGGAGACTTCTCTCTGTATCCTAACAGCTGTCCAGTGGGTCCCCTCCAAGCTACCCTGAGGTTTTTCCGATTTAAATCAAACTCCTAACAATACGTGTATTTGTTTACGAATCTCTTCTAACAATCATTTTTATTCTTCCAAATACTCTTTCTGTGATCGAATGATGAAATTGTTGAACAGTTTCTTTTCGTAACAATTGGTTGTTAGGAGAGGAAGTTATTGAATTGAAGCGGAAATGAATCAGAACGTACTTCCTGTAAAATTTTTTATTTTTCCAAAAATAATTCTAGCCGATTGCTAGTTTTGCAGTTCGCGGATTCGACAATTTGCTTAAATTCTTTAGAGACCTTCTCTCGCCGATCACGTATTGTAGAACACATTACATTTGAATAAATTTTCTTTAACATTCGTTTTAAATTATCACTTAAATTTGAATCAGATTTAACATTACCTAAATCTACTATGGGTTTCAGAAAACCTTTGACTGTCTGATTAAGAACTCCTTCGAAACTGTAAGAGCTGGGAGCACCAACTTCGGTATCAGTTTTCTCTTATTATAACTAAAAGGGCACAGGCGCTTGTTTACATCAATTCTTTCCCCAGAGTCCATAAACATAATTATATTGGTTATGGGCTCTGGAGGCTTTATATATTTTATATTATGGGCTCTATATATTATATTATTATGGGTTGGGTTGTTTTACCTCTGAGCGGCACTTTTTTGCACACCATGGGCTAAATGGCCAGGTCACATGGACCCCGAAGGCTCAGAGAAGGTTGGGGGAGGGGACCCACTGGCACAGCTGTTGGGAGACAGATGGTAGCCTCCCGTCAAGGCCATCCAGCGTGTTCTTTAACGTGCACAGGGTATGGCTCTCCCGCACACGGGGCCACGGCTTAACGTCCCATCCGTCGGACGGCGGCCTTTCCAAGCCCAGCGGTGTCCCCTACTGACCGTGGGCAGGGCGGGGAAATTTTGCGGAGATAAATCTCAACGCTGACCCAGCTGGGACTCGAACCTGGGAACTACAGATTACGAGCCTGGCGCGCTACCGACTGAGCCAACCCCTGCCCCAATATATTATTATGCCATCCACCTAAGTGACGTCAGGTAGCACTAATAAATTCATGTACAAAGAGGGGCGGACGTTGACTCTACGCTCCAGTTTCGTAATTTCCAGTTCGAGTACCAAAAGTTCTAGAATAGAGAATTCTTTCCTCCTCCCCCACGCCCTTGCCCTCGGTGAGGGAGAAGACACCGAGAAGCATAGAAAGTGTGTCGTTCATCAGATGGGAAGCCGTGATCTCTGTGCAATAGAGTCATATTCTGAGCATCTTAAAGAATATGCTGAATAGCCTTCATGGGATTCTCTGCCTCTTAACAGCTGTCCAGTGGAGACTTAGAGGCAGTTCCCTCCATTCTTCTCTAAGCCCTCGGTGTACATGACACATGGCCACTTAGCTCATTCTATGCAGAAAAAGTGCTATCAAAAACGACTCCAATGGTATGCAGCTTTCTCTTATTATCAGCTAAAGCAATATAATAATTTTGGCCAAAACTTTTATCCTTCCCTCCTAAGAGGTGAGGGTGGGTCAGTTGGTAATACGTCAGGCTCGCAATCTGCAACTCCCAGGTACGAGTCTCAGCTGGGCCAGTGTTGAGATTTATCTCCACAAAACTGTCCGCCCTGCCCATGGTTAGTAAGGGACACAGATGGGCTTGGATGTGCCGCCGTCCGTCGGATAGGATGTGAAGCCGTGGCTCCATGAGCGGTTGTCATACCCTGTGCACGATAAACAACATGCTGGATGGGCTTGATGGGAGACTACCGTCTGTTTCCCAACAGCAGTCTAGTAGGTCCACACCCAACACCACCTAGAGGAGAACACCACCTGTTGGGGGTAGGGCAACACTTCCTCTACGTGGTGTTGCCCCACCCCCAACGTTCTCTGAGCCTTTGGGGTCCTTGTGACCTGGCCATTTACTACATTGTGTGCAAAATAGTGACGTTCGGATGTAAAATATCCCTTCCCTTCTGAATAACAATTCCTCCAAAAATCATCGTGAAATAAGTCCTCCTAAACAAATAACAGCTAAGATGGCCAATTTCGCTTTTAGATGACCTTTTCATGGGGGAGGAATAAAGTTTAGATTGAATCTTTATTCCTCCCCCACGAAAACGTCACATAAAAGGTACACATTTCTTCCTTTCATCGTAACTTTTTGTATTGTGAGGGCTGGATTCCGGTTCAATCGAATCTTTATTCCTACCCCATTAATAAACCGGGAGGTGGGATGAATGCCACCAAAAAGTAAAGAAACCATAGAATTATATACTTCGATTCCACTTATCAAAATTAAAAAAAATGATTACGAAACCTTTAGGGCAAGGGGCAGAAACTCACAGAAGGTCCCTTCCCTCTTATAACTGGATGAAACTCATGGGTCATATATGGAAGAGATATTATGGGTCAGATATTCCATATATGAAACTCATGGCTCTTATATGGAAGAGATATTATGGGTCAGATATTCCATATATGAAACTCATGGGTCGTATATGGAAGGGATATTATGGGTCACATATTCCATATATGAAACTCATGGGTCATATATGGAAGAGATATTATGGGTCATACATTCCATATATGAAACTCATGGCTCTTATATGGAAGAGATATTATGGGTCAGATATTCCATGTATGAAACTCATGGGTGATATATGGAAGAGATTTTATGGGTCAGATATTCCATATATGAAACTCATGGGTCATATATGGAAGAGATATTATGGGTCAGATATTCCATATATGAAACTCATGGGTCATATATGGAAGAGATATGGGTCAGCTATTCCATATATGAAATTCATGGGTCATATATGGAAGAGATATCATGGGTCAGATATTCCATATATGAAACTCATGGGTGATATATGGAAGAGATTTTATGGGTCAGATATTCCATATATGAAATTCATGGGTCATATATGGAAGAGATATGTACCAGCTATTCCATACATGAAACTCATGGGTCATGTATGGAAGAGATATTATGGGTCAGATATTCCATGTGTGAAACTCATGGGTGATATATGGAAGAGATTTTATGGGTCAGATATTCCATATATGAAACTCATGGGTCATATATGGAAGAGATATTATGGGTCAGATATTCCATATATGAAACTCATGGGTCATATATGGAAGAGATATTATGGGTCAGATATTCCATATATGAAATTCATGGGTCATATATGGAAGGGATATTATGGGTCACATATTCCATATATGAAACTCATGGGTCATATATGGAGAGATATTATGTGTCAGATATTCCATATATGAAACTCATGGGTCATATATGGAAGAGATATTATGGGTCATACATTCCATATATGAAACTCATGTCTCTTATATGGAAGAGATATTATGGGTCAGATATTCCATGTATGAAACTCATGGGTGATATATGGAAGAGATTTTATGGGTCGGATATTCCATATATGAAACTCATGGGTCATATATGGAAGAGATATTATGGGTCAGATATTCCATATATGAAACTCATGGGTCATGTATGGAAGAGATATTATGGGTCAGATATTCCATATATGAAACTCATGGGTCATATATGGAAGAGATATTATGGGTCAGATATTCCATGTGTGAAACTCATAGGTGATATATGGAAGAGATTTTATGGGTCAGATATTCCATATGTGAAACTCATGGGTCATATATGGAAGAGATAATATGGGTCAGATATTCCATGTGTGAAACTCATGGGTGATATATGGAAGAGATTTTATGGGTCAGATATTCCATATATGAAACTCATGTCTCTTATATGGAAGAGATATTATGGGTCAGATATTCCATGTATGAAAGTCATGGGTGATATATGGAAGAGATATTATGGGTCAGATATTCCATATATGAAACTCATGGGTCATATATGGAAGAGATATTATGGGTCATACATTCCATATATGAAACTCATGTCTCTTATATGGAAGAGATATTATGGGTCAGATATTCCATGTATGAAACTCATGGGTGATATATGGAAGAGATTTTATCTGTCAGATATTCTATATATGAAACTCATGGTCATATATGGAAGAGATATTATGGGTCAGATATTCCATATATAAAACTCATGGGTATATATGGATCAGTACTATAAGAAGACCAGAAATTTCTTATAGTACTGATCATGCTGCACTCAGGTGGTTACTAAACTTTAAAAACCCTGAAGGGATAAATCGCTAGGTGGATACAGCGGTTACAAGAGTACAATTTCTCCATCGAACATCGAAGTGGCAAATGCATAGGAATGCAGATGCCCTTTCCAGACATCCTTATATTGACAATTGTAAGCTTTGTTATAACGTAAAGTTGAAATATGGTAAATAATATGGTAAATAAGACAACATCGACACAAGAAAACATTGATACCCTTAACATCTGAAGTCTAATAGAAATTAACAAGGCCCAACTAGACGATGAAGATATAAGGCCAATAATAAATTTGATTGAAAAATTTGATATAAGATCTAATTGGGAACAAATCTCGAGGTATAACCCAACTACCAAAAGTTATTGGTCGCAGTGGGAGTCCTTAGAAGTGAAAGACGGTGTATTATACAGAAGACGGGAGAATCCCACTGGATGACCGATTCTTTGGCAGATAATCCTTCCTCGCTTCGGAGTGGAACTAGTGATGAAAGATGTGCATGATAGTGCCACTGGAGGACACTTCGATGTTAAGACATTAGCTAAAGTTACAGAACGATTTCATTGGCTGTAAAGTAGGGCAGACATTCAAAGATGGTGTAGGCAATGTGAGGCCTGTGCAGCAAAGAAAGGCCCTAAGACCAGGAGTCGAGGTAAGCTGCAGACATATAACGTTGGTACCCCTTTTGAGAGAATAGCCATTGATGTAATGGGTCCGTTTCCCAGGACTGAAGATGGAAATTGCTATTTATTAATGGTAATGGATTATTTCACGAAGTGGCCTGAAATCTATCCCGGTCCAGATCAGGAGGCGGCATCAGTTGCAGAGATAATAGTAAATAACTTGATTAGTAGGTATCGAGTACCTTTTCAACTCCACTGAGACTAAGGACGGAATTTGGAATCCAATGTTCTTAAAGGCATCTGCCAACTATTAAGCATTCAGAAAACCAAAACAATTCCTCTACACCCTCAATCGGATGGTATGGTTGAGAGATCAATAGGACAATTGCACAACATCTAGCATTGTTTGTCGACGACCATCAACGTAACTTGAATCGCCATACACCACCCGTTTTATTGGCATACAGAACGGCAGTGCACGAAACAACTAGACAGACACCTTCCATTGTGCTCTTTGGAAGATAATTACATCTTCATTGTGACCTCTTATATGGTCGGCCAGAAGGATTCGTAGGCTGGCCGACCATATAAGAGGATTCGTAGTCTTAATAGGTCGGACATATAGCCTGTATCCACTCCACAATACGTACAATAATTACAACAACGACTAGAAGAAATCCACCACTCCGTCAGACATAACATCAGCTTCGCAAGCGAGAGAACCAAAACGAGGTACGACACTAAAACAAATGAAACTGTTTTCAATCACGGAGATCTTGTCTGACTGTACAATCCACAAAGAAAGAAGAGACTCTACAAAACTTCAGAAACCTTGAGAAGGTCCGTATACAGTAGGTAACAGGATTAACGATGTGGTGTATCGCATTCGCGACGTCCAACTACAAAGTGCAAGGTGGTTCATGTGGATCGTTTGGCCCTTTTTTATCGAAGAACTGAAGAAGCTTCGGAATCCAGAATTGTTCGGGACAAACAAGACCTAAGGAGGGGACGGTGTTACGACAGATGAACGTGCTACAATGAACTTATGATTTGATGTATCAACTTGATACTCACATGTGCTTCAGCCTACGAATTACGTAACTGACTACTTCAAACGAACTTAACTGAAAAACAAAATAAAAGAGTTGTAATTAAGAGGAATTTGTGTGATGAAAACCTTAGTTTAGTTTAAATAAACTGAGGAAACCTTAGCTTGTTTTAGTCTAGTAGTGCACTATAGTATAAAGAAGAAATGGTTTTATTTGGTGTGTTCGCGGGAGGTTAAATAAATTTAATAGTGTTGATCCTGTTAGTGGACTGCTAAGAAAGAGAAGGATGCTTAGGACACTTAAAGGTGTGGCTGAGGAGGTTATATGTTAGTCGAAAAAGCAGGGCTGATCTCAACTTTTCTGTAGGAAGAGTTCACCGTTTGATGCATAGTTATATTTAGTTTGTTTAGGACTTGGTAAGGTTATTCTTTATAGATTGCAAGTTTGTTCACAAATATGATTGTGCCACTTATCGTCCGTTGTAAAAAACCTTATTTTATGCTTTGAATAGAGATAATAAGAATTAAAGAGGGTTGGGTTGTTTTACCTCTCAGCGGCACTTTTTTTGCACACCATGGGCTAAATGGCCAGGTCATATGGACCCCGAAGGCTCAGAGAAGGTTGGGGGAGGGGACCCACTGGAACAGCTGTTGGGAGACAGATGGTAGTCTCCCGTCAAGGCCATCCAGCATGTTCTTTAACGTGCACAGAGTATGGCTCTCCTGCACACGGGGCCACAGCTTAACGTCCCATCCGACGGATGGCGGCCTTTCCAAGCCCATCGGTGTCCCCTACTGACCGTGGTCAGGCGGGGAATTTTGCGGAGATAAATCTCAACGCTGACCCAGCTGGGACTCGAACCTGGGAACTACAGATTATGAGCCTGGCGCGCTACCGACTGAGCCACCCCCGCCCCAAGAATTAAAGAGGAAACATCTCTTTATAGGAATAGTAAAATGGTGCTATATTCTTCTAAAGGTTTATTTTTATACTGACGAAGTTTTGTGTTGGTTTAATTTAGCTTATACAAATGTTTTCATTCCTACTTTTGTAATAAATTACATTATTTTGCAATTAAAATTGTTAAATACTATTTTGAACTCACGCTCAGTTTCCATCCGTTGAATTCATAACACTATGTTTAAGCACATATTACTCGTCATTAGTTATAATTTACCGTTATACTAGAGTTTTAAGCCATTGAATTATTTTGTCATCATTTTTACTCTCTGTGATCCAAATTGTAGTTTTTCGGCTACATTTACGAGAATAAGACACGATGGATATGAATAATAGTAATAATTAAAATTTGAAGTAGCGTTTCTGGAATCATTGCTGTTGTTTATTTTCTCTCCTCTATTTTTCTCTGTTTTTATTTCAATAATTCACTTTGAAAAAGTTTAGCCCATTGCGGAAAACTTTCAAGACAATGGCAAAAATACATAAAAAGTCTTCACTGCTATTATTTACTTTCCGTTATTTTTTTTAATCTCAGTGACTCACTTCGCAACAATGCAGAAAGCTTCCAAATGAATGGCAAGAAATGGACTGAGAAATGAACACACTGAAAGCATTTTCGTACTTGATGGTGTTTTTGTTCACTGCGTTTTGTACAGGCAAGGTTTTTGTTCACAGCGTTTTGTACAGGCAGCGTAATTGTTTACAGCGTTTTCTACAAGCAGTGTTTCTGTTCTTGGCGTTTTGTATAGATGACGTTTTTGTTCACGGCGTTTTGTACACAGCATTTTGTACAGGCGGCGTTTTTGTTCACGGCGTTTAGCACAGGCGGCGTTTATTTCACGGCGTATTGTACTGTTGTCGTGTTTGTTCAGTGTTTTGTACATATGGTGTGCTTGTTCACCGTGTTTTGTACAGATGGCGTTTTTGTTCACTTCTTTTTGTACAGATGGCATATTTGTTCACGGCGATTTGAAGAGGCAGCATTTTTGTTCACGGCGTTTTGCACAGGCTGCGTTTTTCGTTCACGGCGTTTTGCACAGACGGCGTTTTTGTTCACGGCGTTTTGCACAGGCGGCGTTTTGCACTGTTGTGGTGTTTGTTCACGGTGTTTTGTACATATGGTGTGCTTGTTCACCGCGTTTGTACAGATGGCGTTTTTGTTCACCTCTTTTTGTACAGCTGGCATGTTTGTTCACGGCGTTTTCAACAGGCTGCGTTTTTTGTTCACGGAATTTTGCAAAGGCGGCGTTTTATTTCACGGCGTTTTGTACTGTTGTCGTGTTTCTCCACGGCGTTTTGAACAGGCAAGGTTTTTTGTTCATGGCGTTTTGCACCGGCAGCAATTTTGTTCCGGCGTTTTGCACAGGCTGCGTTTTTTGTTCACGGCGTTTTGCACAGTAGGTGTTGTTGTTCAGGGCGTTTTATTTCACAGCGTTTGTACTGTTGTCGTGTTTGTTCACGGTGTTTTGTACATATGGTGTGTTTGTTCACCGCGTTTTGTACAGAAGGTGTTTTTGTTCACCTCTTTTTGTACAGATAGCATGTTTGTTCACGACGTTTTGTATAGATGGCGTTTTTGTTCACGGCGTTTTGTACAGGCACAATGTTTGTTCACGGCGTTTTGTACAGGCAGAATGTTTGTTCACGGCGTTTTGTACAGGCAGAATGTTTGTTCACGGCGTTTTGTACAGGCAGCGTGTTTGTTCATGGCGTTTTGCACAGGCAGCGTTTTTGTTCACGGCATTTTGTAAAAGCAGCGTTTTTGTTTACTGCGTTTTGTACAGATGGCGATTTCTTTCACGGCGTTTTGTACAGATGGCGTTTTTGTTCACAGCGTTTTGTACAGAGGTTTTCGTTCATGGCATTTTGTACAGGCAGTGTGTTTGTTCACGGCGTTTTGTACAGATGGCGTTTTTGTTCACAGCGTTTTGTACAGAGGTTTTCGTCCATGGCATTTTGTACAGGCAGTGTGTTTGTTCATGGCATTTTGTACAGGTAGAGTTTTTGTTCACGGCGTTTTGTACAGATGGCGTTTTTGTTCACAGCGTTTTGTACAGTTGTGGTGTTTGTTCACGGTGTTTTGTACATGTGGTATGTTTGTTCACCGCGTTTTGTACACATGCCGTTTTCGTTTACCACTTTTTGTACAGATGGCATGTTTGTTCACGGCGTTTTTCAAAGGCAGCGTGTTTCTTCAAGGCGTTTTGCATAGGCAACGTTTTTGTTCATGGCGTTTTGTACATACAGCG
The DNA here is from genome assembly GCA_038380435.1 of Ryuthela nishihirai. Taxonomy (NCBI): domain Eukaryota; kingdom Metazoa; phylum Arthropoda; class Arachnida; order Araneae; family Heptathelidae; genus Ryuthela; species Ryuthela nishihirai. The sequence continues at coordinate 87,042,685 of JAWZYU010000003.1, read as the reverse complement.
TGTTGATTCACGGCGTTTGTTACAGGCAGCATGTATGTTAACAGCATTTTGCACAGGCAGCGTTTTTGTTCACGGCGTTTTGCACAAGCAGCGTTTTGTTCACGGCGTTTTGCACAAGCAGCGTTTTTGTTCACGGTGTTTTGTATATTCATCGTGTTTGTTCACAGCATTTGGTACAGGCATAATGTATGTTAACGGCATTTTGCACAGGCAGCGTTTTTGTTCACGGCGTTTTGCACAAGCAGCGTTTTTGTTCACGGTGTTTTGTATATTCATCGTGTTTGTTCACAGCATTTGGTACAGGCATAATGTATGTTAACGGCATTTTGCACAGGCAGCGTTTTTGTTCACGGCGTTTTGCACAAGCAGCGTTTTTGTTCACGGCGTTTTGCACAAGCAGCGTTTTTGTTCACGGTGTTTTGTATAGTCATCGTGTTTGTTCACAACATTTGGTACAGGCATCATGTATGTTCACGGCATTTTGCACAGGCAGCGTTTTTGTTCACGGCGTTTTGTACAAGCAGCGTTTTTGTTTACTGCATTTTGTACAAATGGCGATTTCGTTCATGGCGGTTTGTACAGATGGCGTTTTTGTTCACAGCGTTTTGTACTTGTGGTGTTTGTTCACGGTGTTTTGTACATGTGGTATGTTTGTTCACCGCGTTTTGTACAGATGCCGTTTTCGTTCACCACTTTTTGTACAGATGGCATGTTTGTTCGTGGCGTTTTGCACATGCAGCGTGTTTGTTCACGGCGTTTTGCATAGGCAGCGTTTTTTTCATGGCGTTTTGTACATACAGCATGTTGATTCACGGCGTTGGTACAGCACGTATGTTAACAGCATTTTGCACAGGCAGCGCTTTTGTTCACGGTGTTTTTTAAAGGCATCGTGTTTGTTCACAGCATTTGGTACAGGCAGCATGTATGTTCACGGCATTTTGAACAGGCAGCGTTTTTGTTCACGGCGTTTTGTAGAAGCAGCGTATTTGTTTATTGCATTTTGTACAGATGGCGATTTCGTTCTCGGCGTTTTGTACAGACGGCGTTTTTGTTCACAGCGTTTTGTACAGAGGTTTTCGTTCATGTCATTTTGTACAGGCAGTGTGTTTGTTCACGGCGTTTCGTAGAGATGGAATTTTTGTTCACGGCGGTTTGTACTGGCAGCATTTTTGTTCATGGCGTTTTGTACAAGCAACGTTTTTGTTCACAGCATTTAGTTCAGCTGACGTTTTTGTTCATGGCGTTTTGTACAGATGGCGTTTTTGTTCACAGCGTTTTATAGAGTTGTGGTGTTTGTTCATGGTGTTTTGTACTTGTGGTATGTTTGTTCACCGCGTTTTCTACAGATGCCGTTTTCGTTCACCTCTTTTTGTACAGATGGCATGTTTGTTCACGGCGTTTTGAAGAGGCAGCATTTTTGTTCACGGCGTTTGCACAGGCTGCGTTTTTTGTTCACGGCCTTTTGCATAGGCAGCGTTTTCGTTCATAGCGTTTTGTACATACAGCGTGTTGATTCACGGCGTTTGGTACAGGCAGCATGTATGTTAACAGCATTTTGCACAGGCTGCGTTTTTTGTTCACGGCGTTTTGCAAAGGCGGCGTTTTATTTCACGGAGTTTTGTACTGTTGTCGTGTTTTTCAAGGCGTTTTGAACAGGCAAGATTCTTTGTTCATGGCGTTTTGCACCAGCAGTATTTTTGTTCCGGCGTTTTGCACAGGCTGCGTTTTTTGTTCACGGCGTTTTGCACAGTAGGTGTTATTGTTCACGGCGTTTTATTTCACAGCGTTTGTACTGTTGTCGTGTTTGTTCACGGTGTTTTGTACATATGGTGTGTTTGTTCACCGCGTTTTGTACAGATGGTGTTTTTGTTCACCTCTTTTTGTACAGATGGCATGTTTGTTCACGACGTTTTGTATAGATGGCGTTTTTTTTCACGGCGTTTTGTACAGGCAGAATGTTTGTTCACGGCGTTTTGTACAGGCAGAATGTTTGTTCACGGCGTTTTGTACAGGCAGAATGTTTGTTCACGGCGTTTTGTACAGGCAGCGTGTTTGTTCATGGCATTTTGCACAGGCAGCGTTTTTGTTCACGGCATTTTGTAAAAGCAGCGTTTTTGTTTACTGCGTTTTGTACAGATGGCGATTTCTTTCACGGCGTTTTGTACAGATGGCGATTTTGTTCACAGCGTTTTGTACAGAGGTTTTCGTTCATGGCATTTTGTACAGGCAGTGTGTTTGTTCACGGCGTTTTGTACAGATGGCGTTTTTGTTCACAGCGTTTTGTACAGAGGTTTTCGTTCATGGCATTTTGTACAGGCAGTGTGTTTGTTCATGGCATTTTGTACAGGTAGAGTTTTTGTTCACGGCGTTTTGTACAGATGACGTTTTTGTTCACAGCGTTTTGTACAGTTGTGGTGTTTGTTCACGGTGTTTTGTACATGTGGTATGTTTGTTCACCGCGTTTTGTACAGATGCCGTTTTCGTTCACCACTTTTTGTACAGACGGCATGTTTGTTCGTGGCGTTTTGCACATGCAGCGTGTTTGTTCACGGCGTTTTGCATAGGCAGCGTTTTTTTATGGCGTTTTCTACATACAGCATGTTGATTCACGGCGTTTGGTACAGGCAGCACGTATGTTAACAACATTTTGCACAGGCAGCGTTTTGTTCACGGTGTTTTTTAAAGGCATCGTGTTTGTTCACAGCATTTGGTACAGGCAGCATGTATGTTCACGGCATTTTGAACAGGCAGCGTTTTTGTTCACGGCGTTTTGTAGAAGCAGCGTATTTGTTTATTGCATTTTGTACAGATGGCGATTTCGTTCACGGCGTTTTGTACAGACGGCGTTTTTGTTCACAGCGTTTTGTACAGAGGTTTTCGTTCATGTCATTTTGTACAGGCAGTGTGTTTGTTCACGCCGTTTCGTAGAGATGGAATTTTTGTTCACGGCGGTTTGTACAGGCAGCATTTTTGTTCATGGCGTTTTGTACAAGCAACGTTTTTGTTCACAGCATTTAGTTCAGCTGACGTTTTTGTTCACGGCGTTTTGTACAGATGGCGTTTTTGTTCACAGCGTTTTGTACAGTTGTGGTGTTTGTTCATGGTGTTTTGTACTTGTGGTATGTTTGTTCTCCGCGTTTTCTACAGATGCCGTTTTCGTTCACCTCTTTTTGTACAGATGGCATGTTTGTTCGTGGCGTTTTGCAAAGGCAGCGTGTTAGTTCACGGCCTTTTGCATAGGCAGCGTTTTTATTCATCGCGTTTTGTACATACAGCGTGTTGATTCACGGCGTTTGGTACAGGCAGCATGTATGTTAACAGCATTTTGCACAGGCTGCGTTTTTTGTTCACGGCGTTTTGAAAAGGCGGCGTTTTATTTCACGGCGTTTTGTACTGTTCTCGTGTTTTTCAGGGCGTTTTGAACAGGCAAGGTTCTTTGTTCATGGCGTTTTGCACCGGCAGTATTTTTGTTCCGGCGTTTTGCACAGGCTGCGTTTTTTGTTCACGGCGTTTTCACAGTAGGTGTTGTTGTTCACGGCGTTTTATTTCACAGCGTTTGTACTGTTGTCGTGTTTGTTCACGGTGTTTTGTACATATGGTGTGTTTGTTCACCGCGTTTTGTACAGATGGTGTTTTTGTTCACCTCTTTTTGTACACATGGCATGTTTGTTCACGGCGTTTTGTACAGGCAGAATGTTTGTTCACGGCGTTTTGTACAGGCAGAATGTTTGTTCACGGCGTTTTGTACAGGCAGCGTGTTTGTTCATGGCGTTTTGCACAGGCAGCGTTCTTGTTCACGGCATTTTGTAAAAGCAGCGTTTTTGTTTACTGCGTTTTGTACAGATGGCGATTTCTTTCACGGCGTTTTGTACAGATGGCGTTTTTGTTCACAGCGTTTTGTACAGAGGTTTTCGTTCATGGCATTTTGTACAGGCAGTGTGTTTGTTCATGGCATTTTGTAGAGGTAGAGTTTTTGTTCACGGCGTTTTGTACAGATGGCGTTTTTGTTCACAGCGTTTTGTACAGTTGTGGTGTTTGTTCACGGTGTTTTGTACATGTGGTATGTTTGTTCACCGCGTTTTGTACAGATGGCGTTTTTGTTCACCTCTTTTTGTACAGATGGCATATTTGTTCACGGCTATTTGAAGAGGCAGCATTTTTGTTCACGGCGTTTTGCACAGGCTGCGTTTTTCGTTCACGGCGTTTTCCACAGACGGCGTTTTTGTTCACGGCGTTTTGCACAGGCGGCGTTTTGCACTTTTGTCGTGTTTGTTCACGGTGTTTTGTACATATGGTGTGCTTGTTCACCGCGTTTGTACAGATGGCGTTTTTGTTCACCTCTTTTTGTACAGCTGGCATGTTTATTCACGGCGTTTTCAACAGGCTGCGTTTTTTGTGCACGGAATTTTGCAAAGGCGGCGTTTTATTTCACGGCGTTTTGTACTGTTGTCGTGTTTCTCCACGGCGTTTTGAACAGGCAAGGTTTTTTTGTTCATGGCGTTTTGCACCGGCAGCAATTTTGTTCCGGCGTTTTGCACAGGTTGCGTTTTTTGTTAACGGCGTTTTGCACAGTAGGTGTTGTTCAGGGCGTTTTATTTCACAGCGTTTGTACTGTTGTCGTGTTTGTTTACGGTGTTTTGTACATATGGTGTGTTTGTTCACCGCGTTTTGTACAGAAGGTGTTTTTGTTCACCTCTTTTTGTACAGATGGCATGTTTGTTCACGACGTTTTGTATAGATGGCGTTTTTGTTCACGGCGTTTTTTACAGGCACAATGTTTGTTCACGGCGTTTTCTACAGGCAGAATGTTTGTTCACGGCGTTTTGTACAGGCAGAATGTTTGTTCACGCCGTTTTGTACAGGCAGCGTGTTTGTTCATGGCGTTTTGCACAGGCAGCGTTTTTGTTCACGGCATTTTGTAAAAGCAGCGTTTTTGTTTACTGCGTTTTGTACAGATGGCGATTTCTTTCACGGCGTTTTTGTTCACAGCGTTTTGTACAGAGGTTTTCGTTCATGGCATTTTGTACAGGCAGTGTGTTTGTTCATGGCATTTTGTACAGATGGAGTTTTTGTTCACGGCGTTTTGTACAGATGGCGTTTTTGTTCGCAGCGTTTTGTACAGTTGTGGTGTTTGTTCACGGTGTTTTGTACATGTGGTATGTTTGTTCACCGCGTTTTGTACACATGCCGTTTTCGTTTGCCACTTTTTGTACAAATGGCATGTTTGTTCACGGCGTTTTTCAAAGGCAGCGTGTTTCTTCACGGCGTTTTGCATAGGCAACCTTTTTGTTCATGGCGTTTTGTACATACAGCGTGTTGATTCACGGCGTTTGGTAGAGGCAGCATGTATGTTAACAGCATTTTGCACAGGCAGCGTTTTTGTTCACGGCGTTTTGCACAAGCAGCGTTTTTGTTCACGGTGTTTTGTATATTCATCGTGTTTGTTCACAGCATTTGGTGCAGGCATAATGTATGTTCACGGCATTTTGCACAGGCAGCGTTTTTGTTCACGGCGTTTTGCACAAGCAGCCTTTTTGTTCACGATGTTTTGTATAGTCATCGTGTTTGTTCACAGCATTTGGTACAGGCATCATGTATGTTCACGGCATTTTGCACAGGCAGCGTTTTTGTTCACGGCGTTTTGTACAAGCAGCGTTTTTGTTTACTGCATTTTGTACAAATGGCGATTTCGTTCACGGCGGTTTGTACAGATGGCGTTTTTGTTCACAGCGTTTTGTACTTGTGGTGTTTGTTCACGGTGTTTTGTACATGTGGTATGTTTGTTCACCGCGTTTTGTACAGATGCCGTTTTCGTTCACCACTTTTTGTACAGATGGCATTTTTGTTCGTGGCGTTTTGCACATGCAGCGTGTTTGTTCACGGCGTTTTGCATAGGCAGCGTTTTTTTCATGGCGTTTTGTACATACAGCATGTTGATTCACGGCGTTTGGTACAGGCAGCACGTATGTTAACAGCATTTTGCACAGGCAGCGTTTTTGTTCACGGTGTTTTTCAAAGGCATCGTGTTTGTTCACAGCATTTGGTACAGGCAGCATGTATGTTCACGGCATTTTGAACAGGCAGCGTTTTTGTTCACGGCGTTTTGTAGAAGCAGCGTATTTGTTTACTGCATTTTGTAAAGATGGCGATTTCGTTCACGGCGTTTTGTACAGACGGCGTTTTTGTTCACAGCGTTTTGTACAGAGGTTTTCTTTCATGTCATTTTGTACAGGCAGTGTGTTTGTTCACGGCGTTTCGTAGAGATGGAATTTTTGTTCACGGCGGTTTGTACAGGCAGCATTTTTGTTAATGGCGTTTTGTACAAGCAACGTTTTTGTTCACAGCATTTAGTTCAGCTGACGTTTCTGTTCACGGCGTTTTGTACAGATGGCGTTTTTGTTCACAGCGTTTTGTACAGTTGTGGTGTTTGTTCATGGTGTTTTGTACATGTGGTATGTTTGTTCACCGCGTTTTCTACAGATGCCGTTTTCGTTCACCTCTTTTTGTACAGATGGCATGTTTGTTCGTGGCGTTTTGCACAGGCAGCGTGTTAGTTCACGACCTTTTGCATAGACAGCGTTTTTGTTCATCGCGTTTTGTACATACAGCGTGTTGATTCACGGCGTTTGGTACAGGCAGCATGTATGTTAACAGCATTTTGCACAGGCTGCGTTTTTTGTTCACGGCGTTTTGCAAAGGCGGCGTTTTATTTCACGGCGTTTTGTTCTGTTGTCGTGTTTTTCAAGGCGTTTTGAACAGGCAAGGTTCTTTGTTCATGGCGTTTTGCACTGGCAGTATTTTTGTTCCGGCGTTTTGCACAGGCTGCGTTTTTTGTTCACGGCGTTTTGCACAGTAGGTGTTGTTGTTCACGGCGTTTTATTTCACAGCGTTTGTACTGTTGTCGTGTTCGTTCACGGTGTTTTGTACATATGGTGAGTTTGTTCACCGCGTTTTGTACAGATGGTGTTTTTGTTCACCTCTTTTTGTACAGATGGCATGTTTGTTCACGACGTTTTGTATAGATGGCGTTTTTGTTCACGGCGTTTTGTACAGGCAGAATGTTTGTTCACGGCGTTTTGTACAGGCAGAATGTTTGTTCACGGCGTTTTGTACAGGCAGAATGTTTGTTCACGGCGTTTTGTACAGGCAGCGTGTTTGTTCATGGCGTTTTGCACAGGCAGCGTTTTTGTTCACGGCATTTTGTAAAAGCAGCGTTTTTGTTTACTGCGTTTTGTACAGATGGCGATTTCTTTCACGGCGTTTTTGTTCACAGCGTTTTGTACAGAGGTTTTCGTTCATGGCATTTTGTACAGGCAGTGTGTTTGTTCATGGCATTTTGTACAGATGGAGTTTTTGTTCACGGCGTTTTGTACAGATGGCGTTTTTGTTCGCAGCGTTTTGTACAGTTGTGGTGTTTGTTCACGGTGTTTTGTACATGTGGTATGTTTGTTCACCGCGTTTTGTACACATGCCGTTTTCGTTTGCCACTTTTTGTACAAATGGCATGTTTGTTCACGGCGTTTTTCAAAGGCAGCGTGTTTCTTCACGGCGTTTTGCATAGGCAACCTTTTTGTTCATGGCGTTTTGTACATACAGCGTGTTGATTCACGGCGTTTGGTAGAGGCAGCATGTATGTTAACAGCATTTTGCACAGGCAGCGTTTTTGTTCACGGCGTTTTGCACAAGCAGCGTTTTTGTTCACGGTGTTTTGTATATTCATCGTGTTTGTTCACAGCATTTGGTGCAGGCATAATGTATGTTCACGGCATTTTGCACAGGCAGCGTTTTTGTTCACGGCGTTTTGCACAAGCAGCCTTTTTGTTCACGATGTTTTGTATAGTCATCGTGTTTGTTCACAGCATTTGGTACAGGCATCATGTATGTTCACGGCATTTTGCACAGGCAGCGTTTTTGTTCACGGCGTTTTGTACAAGCAGCGTTTTTGTTTACTGCATTTTGTACAAATGGCGATTTCGTTCACGGCGGTTTGTACAGATGGCGTTTTTGTTCACAGCGTTTTGTACTTGTGGTGTTTGTTCACGGTGTTTTGTACATGTGGTATGTTTGTTCACCGCGTTTTGTACAGATGCCGTTTTCGTTCACCACTTTTTGTACAGATGGCATTTTTGTTCGTGGCGTTTTGCACATGCAGCGTGTTTGTTCACGGCGTTTTGCATAGGCAGCGTTTTTTTCATGGCGTTTTGTACATACAGCATGTTGATTCACGGCGTTTGGTACAGGCAGCACGTATGTTAACAGCATTTTGCACAGGCAGCGTTTTTGTTCACGGTGTTTTTCAAAGGCATCGTGTTTGTTCACAGCATTTGGTACAGGCAGCATGTATGTTCACGGCATTTTGAACAGGCAGCGTTTTTGTTCACGGCGTTTTGTAGAAGCAGCGTATTTGTTTACTGCATTTTGTAAAGATGGCGATTTCGTTCACGGCGTTTTGTACAGACGGCGTTTTTGTTCACAGCGTTTTGTACAGAGGTTTTCTTTCATGTCATTTTGTACAGGCAGTGTGTTTGTTCACGGCGTTTCGTAGAGATGGAATTTTTGTTCACGGCGGTTTGTACAGGCAGCATTTTTGTTAATGGCGTTTTGTACAAGCAACGTTTTTGTTCACAGCATTTAGTTCAGCTGACGTTTCTGTTCACGGCGTTTTGTACAGATGGCGTTTTTGTTCACAGCGTTTTGTACAGTTGTGGTGTTTGTTCATGGTGTTTTGTACATGTGGTATGTTTGTTCACCGCGTTTTCTACAGATGCCGTTTTCGTTCACCTCTTTTTGTACAGATGGCATGTTTGTTCGTGGCGTTTTGCACAGGCAGCGTGTTAGTTCACGACCTTTTGCATAGACAGCGTTTTTGTTCATCGCGTTTTGTACATACAGCGTGTTGATTCACGGCGTTTGGTACAGGCAGCATGTATGTTAACAGCATTTTGCACAGGCTGCGTTTTTTGTTCACGGCGTTTTGCAAAGGCGGCGTTTTATTTCACGGCGTTTTGTTCTGTTGTCGTGTTTTTCAAGGCGTTTTGAACAGGCAAGGTTCTTTGTTCATGGCGTTTTGCACTGGCAGTATTTTTGTTCCGGCGTTTTGCACAGGCTGCGTTTTTTGTTCACGGCGTTTTGCACAGTAGGTGTTGTTGTTCACGGCGTTTTATTTCACAGCGTTTGTACTGTTGTCGTGTTCGTTCACGGTGTTTTGTACATATGGTGAGTTTGTTCACCGCGTTTTGTACAGATGGTGTTTTTGTTCACCTCTTTTTGTACAGATGGCATGTTTGTTCACGACGTTTTGTATAGATGGCGTTTTTGTTCACAGCGTTTTGTACAGGCAGAATGTTTGTTCACGGCGTTTTGTACAGGCAGAATGTTTGTTCACGGCGTTTTGTACAGGCAGAATGTTTGTTCACGGCGTTTTGTACAGGCAGCGTGTTTGTTCATGGCGTTTTGCACAGGCAGCGTTTTTGTTCACGGCATTTTGTAAAAGCAGCGTTTTTGTTTACTGCGTTTTGTACAGATGGCGATTTCTTTCACGGCGTTTTGTACAGATGGCGTTTTTGTTCACAGCGTTTTGTACAGAGGTTTTCGTTCATGGCATTTTGTACAGGCAGTGTGTTTGTTCACGGCGTTTTGTACAGATGGCGTTTTTGTTCACAGCGTTTTGTACAGAGGTTTTCGTCCATGGCATTTTGTACAGGCAGTGTGTTTGTTCATGGCATTTTGTACAGGTAGAGTTTTTGTTCACGGCGTTTTGTACAGATGGCGTTTTTGTTCACAGCGTTTTGTACAGTTGTGGTGTTTGTTCACGGTGTTTTGTACATGTGGTATGTTTGTTCACCGCGTTTTGTACACATGCCATTTTCGTTCACCACTTTTTGTACAGATGGCATGTTTGTTCGTGGCGTTTGGCACATGCAGCTTGTTTGTTCACGGCGTTTTGCATGGGCAACGTTTTCGTTCATGGCGTTTTGTACATACAGCGTGTTTATTCACGGCGTTTGGTACAGGCAGCATGTATGTTAACAGCATTTTGCAGAGGCAGCGTTTATGTTCACGGCGTTTTGCACAAGCAGCGTTTTTGTTCACGGTGTTTTGTAAAGTCATCGTGTTTGTTCACAGGATTTGGTACAGGCATTATGTATGTTCACGGCATTTTGCACAGGCAGCGTTTTTGTGCACGGCGTTTTGTACAAGCAGCGTTTTTGTTTACTGCATTTTGTACAGATGGTGATTTCGTTCACGGCGTTTTGTACAGATGGCGTTTTTGTTCACAGCGTTTTGTACTTGTGGTGTTTGTTCACGGTGTTTTGTACATGTGGTATGTTTGTTCACCGCGTTTTGTACAGATGCCGTTTTCGTTCACCTCTTTTTGTACAGATGGCATGTGTGTTCGTGGCATTTTGCATATGCAGCGTGTTTGTTCACGGCGTTTTGCATAGGCAGCATTTTTGTTCATGGCGTTTTGTACATACAGCATATTGATTCACGGCGTTTGGTACAGGCAGCACGTATGTTAACAGCATTTTGCACAGGCAGCGTTTTTGTTCACAGTGTTTTTTAAAGGCATCGTGTTTGTTCACAGCATTTGGTACAGGCAGCATGTATGGTCACGGCATTTTGCACCGGCAGCGTTTTTGTTCACGGCGTTTTGTACAAGCAGCGTTTTTGTTTACTGTATTTTGTACAGATGGCGATTTCGTTCACGGCGTTTTGTACAGATGGCGTTTTTGTTCACAGCGTTTTGCACAGAGGTTTTCGTTCATGGCATTTTGTACAGGCAATGTGTTTGTTCATGGCGTTTTGTAGAGATGGAATTTTTGTTCACGGCGGTTGTACAGGCAGCATTTTTGTTAATGGCGTTTTGTACAAGCAACGTTTTTGTTCACAGCATTTAGTTCAGCTGACGTTTCTGTTCATGGCGTTTTGTACAGATGGCGTTTTTGTTCACAGCGTTTTGTACAGTTGTGGTGTTTGTTCATGGTGTTTTGTACATGTGGTATGTTTGTTCACCGCGTTTTCTACAGATGCCGTTTTCGTTCACCTCTTTTTGTACAGATGGCATGTTTGTTCACGGCGTTTTGAAGAGGCAGCATTTTTGTTCACGGCGTTTGCACAGGCTGCGTTTTTTGTTCACGGCGTTTTGCCCAGGCGGCGTTTTATTTCACGGTGTTTTGCACTGTTGTCATGTTTGTTCACGGTGTTTTGTACATATGATGTGCTTGTTCACCGCGTTTTGTACAGATGGCGTTTTTGTTCACCTCTTTTTGTACAGCTGGCATGTTTGTTCACGGTGTTTTCAACAGGCTGCGTTTTTTGTTTACGGCGTTTTGCACAGGCGTCGTTTTATTTCACGGCGTTTTGCACAGGCGTCGTTTTATTTCACGGCGTTTTGTACTGTTGTCGTGTTTCTCCAAGGCGTTTTGTACAAGCAGCGTTTTGAACAGGCAAAGTTTTTTGTTCATGGCGTTTTGCACCGGCAGCATTTTTGTTCCGGCGTTTTGCACAGGCTGCGTTTTTTGTTCACGGCGTTTTGCACAGTAGGTGTTGTTGTTCACGGCGTTTTATTTCACAGCGTTTGTACTGTTGTCATGTTTGTTCACGGTGTTTTGTACATATGGTGTGTTTGTTCACCGCGTTTTGTACAGATGGCGTTTTTGTTCACCTCTTTTTGTACAGATGGCATGTTTGTTCACGACGTTTTGTATAGATGGCGTTTTTGTTCATCTCGCTTTGTACAGGCAGAATGTTTGTTCACGGCGTTTTGTACAGTCAGCGTGTTTGTTCTTGGCGTTTTGCACAGGCAGCGTTTTTGTTCATGGCGTTTTATAAAGGCATCGTTTTTGTTCACCGCATTTGGTACAGGCAGCATGTATGTTCACGGCATTTTGCACAGGCAGCGTTTTTGTTCATGGCGTTTTGTACAAGCAGCGTTTTCGTTTACGGCGTTTTGAACAGATGGCGATTTCGTTCATGGCGTTTTGTACAGATGGCGTTTTTGCTCACAGCGTTTTGTACTTGTGGTGTTTGTTCACGGTGTTTTGTACATGTGGTATGTTTGTTCACCGCGTTTTGTACAGATGCCGTTTTTGTTCACAGCGTTTTGTACAGAGGTTTTCGTTCATGGCATTTTGTACAGGCAGTGTGTTTGTTCACGGCGTTTTGTACAGATGGAGTTTTTGTTCACGGCGGTTTGTACAGGCAGCATTTTTGTTCACGGCGTTTTGTACAAGCAACGTTTTTGTTCACAGCATTTAGTTCAGCTGGCGTTTTTGTTCACACCGTTTTGTACAGATGGCGTTTTGTTCACAGCGTTTTGTACAGTTGTGGTGTTTGTTCACGGTGTTTTGTACATGTGGTATGTTTGTTCACCGCGTTTTGTACAGATGCCGTTTTCGTTCACCTCTTTTTTTGTACAGATGGCATGTTTGTTCATGGCGTTTTGCACAGGCAGCGTGTTAGTTCACGGCCTTTTGCATAGGCAGCGTTTTTGTTCATAGCGTTTTGTACATACAGCGTGTTGATTAACGGCGTTTGGTACAGGCAGCATGTATGTTAACAGCATTTTGCACAGGCAGTGTTTTTGTTCACGGCGTTTTGCACAAGCAGCGTTTTTGTTCACGGCGTTTTGTACAGATGGCGTTTTTGTTCACATCGTTTTGTACAGATGGCGTTTTTGTTCACATCGTTTTGTACATTTGTCGTGTCTCAAATCCATAGCAAAAAACAGTAACTTGCCTTGGTGTAACTCTGCACAGAAGACTCAAATCGGATGAGCACATATGCGAAACCCTCCAAAAATCCAATAGTCTCAGATCCCAGCTAGGACCCCTACTGGATAGAAACTCAGTCCTATCTATTGACAATAAACTGCTCATTTACCACACAGTGCTACGACCAACAATTACATGTACGGTGACCCGGTATGGGCAAGCACCACAAAGACCAACATAAAGAAACCACAAACATTCCAAAACACCATCCTAAGATCATTTGTTACAGCCCCCTGGTTCATCAAAAACAGGAATATTCATAGGGATCTGGGCATAGCTCATATATATATTCACATATCAAACACACAGGAGAAGCCTTCCTGACAGCTACCTCCAAAAATCCACACCATATCATATCAAATTTAACGATCTACGATCCTGACTCTCTCAACAAATACAAAAGACCCAGATACATTTTCTCCTCTACACAAGAGATCCCGATCTAGTCCAATAACTCCATTAGGCCAACTAAATATTGCCCCTCGGGGCCCACCCAAACTATATTGGTAAAAACAAAAAAGATGTAATCAGCTCACAGCTTAAATGCTCCATATTCAGATGGAGAAGGTCATGGGCACTCTAGAGCCTGGAACGTCGAATATTAAAGCCATGCTGAATGCTCTATGCTCTAATTGATTATCATGAGATGAAAAGTTTCGATTAGAGTATCACTAGCGTGTCTGCTGAGGAGCAGACCCACGCCTTGGTGATGCTTATTATCTTCCCTCCCAGAAAAGAGAAATTTAAGATTATTTTTAAGGATATGACCTTTATATGTCCATCTGGTCTCGTGCAAGCCGAGAATGTCTAAATTTTAACGGTGAAATTCTTGTGTGAGGATATTAAGAGAAAAGCTCTGTGCAGAGTCCTCACATTCCAACTACCTATGGAGAGAAAATGGTTAGTGGGATGTTTAAAGAAACTATGTTTATTGAGAGAGGGAATGCCAACTATATCAAACAGCCCCCTAATCGCAGACATGGGGCAAAGACCCGTTCCCCCACCACTAAAGGCTGAAGCCATCTACAGGAAGACTTCCTCCAATGTAGAATTTGACGATGCCAATAGAAGCAAAGAGTTCAGGTGCCTGCGATGACTTCTGCTCAGGATTATCCACCAGCTGATAAACATATCCTGTGAATCTATTCATTTGGGGCTGTCAACGCACAAACAAATAGAAAACACAGCGGAAGATTTTCCCTCCACAGGAGCTCATCAATGCAGCAAATTCAGGATCCATAATCAAGCTCATAGCTGAATAATATGTGTAATATTTATATAAATATATTTTCTTTCTCTTTTTCAGTTTTTAATACGGTGAAATGCCAGTATAATCGTGAGGTTCACCGAAATATATTCCTGATATTGAAATGCAATAAAAAAATTGCTGTGATGGTCACATATTGCAAAATAATCATTACGAAAGAAATTTACCATGTATTAGAGTTTACTTCTTAAAATGTCTGAAATTTTTTAACCGTCTGCTCCAACAAGCGTCAGTTCTTGGACGATGTCGCAATTCTGTAACACATTGTCAGGAATATCTTTCCGTGTCATTACGAAACAGGGAAGACTTTGTGCCACATGGACTAATAATGAAACTGAAAAAAAATAATAATGAGCAAATATATCAATAATCCAAATTTAACGAACGATAAAACTTAATATGTGGATTGGAATTTATTTGAAAAACTTTACAATGGACACTATGGTACAGTCGCTCAAACAAAAATTCCGAACACTATGGTTGTATTTTGTAGTAGAACACACGAAGGTTGATAGATCACTAAGTTCTGAAAAAATTGTTGCTAGATATTTTTTTCTGAATTCTGTAATCAGCCATAGCGTTCGGAACTTTTTTGAGCGACTGAATGGTTATACATTACATCTAGACCGGCGAGATGCAATGGAAGATAAAATAAAGCTAAGGCATCTAAGAAAGATGGTCCACAAATAAACATATAACACTGCTTATTACCTCGATAGTTTCAACAACTCTTTTTACAGTCTCTTTTTTACACTAAGAGTACTATTGAAATAGAAAGGGATACAACCTGGTTGCTCCTAGAATGAAGAGTGCTTTGTCCTCCTTCTTAAATCCGTTGCAGTGATAACTATTCATCGAAGGCAACGAAATCATTAGACCTACTTCTTCGAAGTGAGTTAAGAAGTTGGCGTTCAAATCATAAGAACTTACCTATGTTACATTATTTAAACGGGTCTAAATCTGTTAAAAATTGCACTATATATAAACTTGAGTCAAGTACTGCAATTAACAAACAGCATATATATTGCAAGTATCAACGTAACTATAAAAAGCTACCAGACTAAACGAAGTGCTTAACGAAAATACAGAACAATTGTATGAGTGTCTGCAAAGGTCTGCTAATATCCCCTTAAGGAGGAAATAAATATAAGTTCAAGAAACATGTTTGAAGAAAGGTTTAAACATTTTGGATATCTATTATTATTTATTTTTTATTAAATAAAGTTTTATTTTCCAAAGAACATACATAAATTTTAATTTTTAAACATCCTTTAACTTATCTGATTAATTATGAAATGGATACTCAGCAAAATGTAGAAAATTTGTTATAGTGATTATGCCTTGCATGATATAGTGTCTAAATATACTTTTTGAGTCATATTGTTAACGGGTTTATGATATGTCAGTGTTAAATAAATTGGCACTGTTGCTTTACAATATTTGATGTTTTCTTAATCTAATATCTCCACAAATGCGCTTTGGCTCCTGTGGAGTTTTGCATTTTACACTTTAAAAATTGTATATTTACATCGGAAAAACATTTATTCTTTTTGTTAATATAAGTTTTAAATTACATGTCTGTAATGTATCAAAAGTGCGTAATAAATTTGAAACCGTCATGTTTTCGCTAGGAGGTAATTATTTCCGGTCATTCGTTTTTTACTTCGGGGTCCTAAGTATGACATCATTGAAGATATTTTGCTTGAGCATTCTGCTTTTAATCTTGAAAGGAGTTTTTACTTTGCGTACCTTCCAGGAGGATATGTTTTCCAATGACTGTTCTCTGTTTTTTAACTGGATATTTTGACGTTGCATTTCCCGTATTTTTATTATACCAATACTTCATTTGAATCTTTTTCGGTTTAATGCTTCCCCCTGCTATATTTTAACTAGATTTTTGCTTCGGGACCGAAGTTTTATGTAAACCATAAAACCTGTTAATCGCTCTAAAAGCCTGATTCCCTGTAAATTTTTCGTAAAACGCGTAAGCATATTCCACTTTTATTCTATACGTTGTTTTCAAATTTAATAAAAATCTTCTTCGTCTTGAATTATACAAAATCTCCTTGTCTGATATTTTAAATCGATATTTGAAGTTTGTTCATGTGTCTGACGGCACTTAGTCTAGTGACAGTTCATTGCCTGCATGTTATTCTTCGTACGCTACACGGAAGCAGTTCCATGGCACACCTCCTTCAAGATCATTGTCGCACTCCCAACCCCATAGCTGTTCGTACCTTCAATCGCGTTCGCGCTTATTGACGCGTTTACGACTTGAACCACGCCTCCCTTACTACAGAATACACCATTTCTCTCGTCTAAGCCACGGACACATAAGGGCACACTCTCTAGCTAAGTAACAGTCAACGTACTCGACCAATTAACCCGCCCCGTTGCAGACAGTCTGCAGTTCCTCAAAACCAAATCCCTTTCTGTTACATCGGCATGACATTTCGCTGGAGAGGCTATATTGTCGCTAGCGTCCCTTCTGTTAAGTGGAACGTGTCATTGAATAGCAGCATTCTCTACTCGTTAACAAACCATACTACTTTCTCCCGAGTGTACGATATGCTCCCTCCCTTTGAAGGGGGGTGGTGAGTGAAAGATACACGTGAGTTACAGATATTTTACATTGATACTATCGCGTTTAGAGAACACCTGGGGCGATTCGCGTGGACATCTCACTGCGCTCCTGGTCGAACTGTTCGTGGGAATCCCATCTCTCCAGTGCAAGTGAAGGGGGGATAACAAATAAATTCCGTAGCCCCATCCTAAGATATCGAACTCTTCACCAACATTGGAATCAAAGTTAGTACACCACTGGGGGAAATGGGGGAAAACCTAGCAGCAGAAAGAATCCTCCGAACACACAGGGATGACACTATTCAGAGTCACACCTCGTTGACTGTTACATTCGCGCTTATTGTCACGTTTAACTGACTGTTACATTCACGCTTATTGTCACGTTTAACTGACTGTTACATTCGCGCTTATTGTCACGTTTAACTGACTGTTACATTCACGCTTATTGTCACGTTTAACTGACTGTTACATTCGCACTTATTGTCACGTTTAAATGACTTTTACATTCGCGCTTATTGTCATGTTTAATAAGTACAATGCTGCTTCCCAACAGAATGTTCTCAAAGCACCTCGCTCATGAATGTGGGGAGCTCTTAGAATAAGAATGACACTCAAGAAACAATAAGAGAGATAAAACCTGGACCGTTAGCCTACCTTTCAATACTGGCATGAGTTATGACATTGTCACTGATGCTGTCGTGTTTAGAGTACACCTGTGTGAACCGTTCGTGGGAAACCCATCTCTCAAGTGACAGTGAAGGGGGACAACCATTAAATTTCGTAGCCCCATCCTAGGATGTCGAACTCTTCACCGACGGTGGAATCCAAGTTAGGACGCCACTGAAGAATGGAGGGAAACCTAGCATCAGAAATTTAGAGGCTAGCGAAACTTCTCTCAACCTTTTTCTATGCTCAGGAGCCTTTTGAAGGTCAACACGCCAAACAGTAATTGATACTACTGCTGTCTAACTGCTTCCTCGGCTTTGTCAGCCAAGCCATCAAGCCAAAGATTCTTATCAGCAGCTAACAGATCCTTTACACGTTTATTAAGCTCTCTGTAATGCTTTCTATTAATAATAGTAGGGTATTGATTAAGCACATTCCTGCAGTTCTTTCTTTCTGAAATAAGCTCAAGTGCCTTATCACTTAAATAATTCTGTCTCCTCTGCTCCTTTTTCCTTAAAAGAGTACTGTTAGTTTCCAAAAACGTCTGTTTAAAATGGTCCCATTCTTCCTCAACTTCAGAAGTAAGCAAACCATGACTGTCATAATGACTAAGCAACCTATCATGGTAAGCTTTAGCTATAACTGGGTTTTTCAGAGCTTCAGTATTAAAGGTAAAATTTTTAACCATAGCACAACACGTTTTAAGTTTAAGTTGCAAGACACTTTTAACAAGATAATGGTCAGATCTAATTTAAGCTCCCCTATATGACCTGGTATTCCTAACAGAACTAGCCCATTTGCTGTTAATTAATATATAACCAATCATATTCTTATGCAGCCCATAAGGTGAAACCCATGTGTACAGTCGCTCAAAAAAGTATCCGAACACTATGGTTGATTACAGAATTCAGAAAAAATATCTGGCAAAGATTTTTTTTTAAATTAGTGATCTGGCAACTTCGTGTCACGTAACACGAAGGTTGCCAGATCACTAATTTCTAAAAAAAAATCGTTGCCAGATATTTTTTTCTGAATTCTGTAATCAACCACAGTGTTCGGATTCTTTTTTGAGCGACTGTACTTATGTATGTCGTGGTGTTTGTAATAAGTGTTAGTTATTCTGAAACCATTGAGTTTACTTACCTGTAGGAGACGTTGTCCATTGCCATTGCAGCTACCAATACCAAAAGGGCATATTACTCCTCCTCAAAGGTCAGTGTCAGTACCAACTTTGGCACTGAAGTCACCTAGAACAAGGGTAATATCTCCTTTCTTGACAGAATTCAAAATATCCTGAAGTTGTCCTTAAAATCTATCCTTCTCATCCTCATCGGCATCTTCAGTGAGGGCATAACAGCAGATAACATTCAAGTCTTTAACGCTTGTCTGAAATTTTGCTATAAGAAACCTTTCATTAATGCACTCATATCCTAGAAGAGCATCACTAGCATGTCTTCTGAGCAGCAGACCCACGCCTTGGTGATACTTTCCATCCTCCCTCCCTGTAAAGAGAAATTTAAGTTATTTTTAAGTATCTCACCTTTACCTGTCCATCTGGTCTCTTGCATGCCTAGAATATCTAGGTTATAGCGCTGGAATTGCTGCGTGAGGACATCAAGAGAAAAATCTCTATGTAATGTCCTCACGTTCCGTGTTCCTGCAGAAAACAAATAATTAGTAGGTATCAAATTTAGAGGAAATAAAAAATAAATTAAATTATTATATTTAGTTTCAAATCTCGTATTCCTCATGTGAATTTTTACTTCATTCGATGTTTTCAGCTAAGGTGTTGATGGCATATAAATTTACTGTCCCCCAACTGTCTAGACGCTCACGAGCTGCCACTCGGTATGGGTGAAATTTGTAGTCTGACACTTCTCCCGTCACAAGCTTTCAAATGAAAGCTAAACAAATGAAAGCTTAACTGACACATAAACTGAGAAACCATCAAATAAATTAGGGTAAAACAAAAAGAAAAATAATTAATATGTGAAAAAAATTTTTACTCTGAACTACCACTAATTTTATAAAATATAAAAAGGAAAAGAAAAAATCTTTCGTTCAATCCACAAGGAAATGCAAAGTCAGACGGTGTTATGTTACGGATATATCTAAATGATACGTCCAAAGTTTAAGAAAACAGGATTTATTACAAACTCTCAGACTTGAAGCATTTGCACAATATCGACGATAATGAATGCATGAGGATAACCATTTTTGCAAAATGTACAAATGGTTATCCTCAAGCATTCATTTGATGTTTTAATACTAAATGTAGAATTTTATTATCACTACTGATTCTTGTCATAGTCTCTAGTCCTTAATGTCTTTAATTATTTTAGTCAGTTTTCATTTATTTATTAATGCCAAGATTCATTTCACTAATTTTGCTTTTAAAATACTCATTAAATTAGGTACCAACTTGAAAGGTAATACGTTAAACTATACATAATATTTATCGACATAGAAAAGGGGGATTCAGTAAATTACCATTAGTCCAAATTTCGATTTCGAGCAAAAGAAATACATATAGATATATGTTATAAATAGAGCACTGCGAGGATAGAAAGTGCTATCCATCCGCAAGGTCTTATCTGCATTAGCAAAACTTTATCAGCATCTGCCCATGTTGTCTATTTAGTAACCATCGAAATTCTGCAAATGCTTGAAGTATGATATGTTTGCGAGTAAAAGAAATCAAAACATATAATGGTTTATTAATGACTAATGAATAACTGAAAAAAAAGTATACTGTGAAAATAAAAAGTCTGGCTCGTAAAAATATGCGTTAGTGAATATAGACAAAATATACTTAATTCTAATTTTGGAAATTCTTTTAAAATAATTTCGCTCTTTTAAATGCAGTTATCGGCGATTGTAGGAAGACCTCCATTTTATTACCCAGTAACTCTCTTCTAAAATTTCGTGATCTCGTCTGATATGCCACGAGATCATGATAACGTTTGGTATACCATGAGATCATGATAACTCGTCTGGTATACCATAAGACCGTGATAACTCGTCTGGTATGCCATGAGATCGTGAGATCTCATGGCATAAAAGACGAATTAGTTAACATAATGAAAGCTCTTTATTATAACATTGAGTAGTGTGTGAGAGTTAGTTAGGCTTGTAGCAATTGGTTTAGCATTGCTTCTGGTGTTCAAGAAGGGTGCATTTTGTCTCCTTTTCTCTTTAGTTTGGTTAGTGATTATGTTATGAGAAATTTTCTGCAAGAGAAATATTTTGAACTAAAATAGTCTACAGATGTGAAAACTTCTGATTTAGATCCAGCACACGGAACCAAGTCTTAACGTCTCATCCAACGGACGGCGACCTGTCCAACGGTGTCCTTTGCTGACCGTGGGCAGGACGGGGAGTTTTGCGGAGAAAATTCTCAACCCTGACCCAGCTGGGACTCGATCCGGGGAACTACAGATTACGAGCCTCGCACGCTACAGACTGAGCCATCCCATCTCGTTTCTAGGAGGAGTATGGTGGTGTGGGGAACATTGCATTGACATGGAATATGTCCTGTTTTTTATGCAGGGTTTTTATGCAGGATATCAAAAGAGATTGCTCTCTTCAAGATGGCCAATGGTATACATTCCCTTAATTCCTTACTGTACAAGAACCCATCTGAAATGATCTCTGCAACATGGGCTTGAAACCCCCCAAAATATGGGAACTCTTCACAGATTAGTCGCGATTAAATTTACAAACTGATTCTCAACCTAGAGGGAACGTGAGACATTATATCATTCCTCTAACATCAAGGAAAGCGACTCCATGAACTTCAACAGTTTTAAAGTAGTGGATAACAGATTTTTCTTTGCTTTTGTTCCATGATTTCTCAGCATTGGAAGAGGCTCTATATATTGATCAGAAGTTTTCATGTAAAGTTTTGTTCCCATTGAATCTGTACAAACATCTATATACAGTACTGTGCGAATTAGTTGGGACAAGCGATGGAACGCTAAGCTCCTTCCGCTGCAGAGTCTAAACTGCTACAAGTCTAAACTTGTTCGTAACCTTCTGCTGCAAGTCTAGAATTGTCTGTTGTGTTACTCTGCTCTTATTTACACTTCCACTTTAGTCGGAATTGATATTTCATAGGCTGAGGACGTGATTATGTAAATAGTTCACAATTTTCATTGGAAACGTTTTTTATTAAATACATTACGACTCGTAAAGGAGCAAAAATGATCGCTTTAGGTGAATCATGGTGTTCACTTACTGCTAGGCAGATAGCAAAAGCAGTTGGCATCTGGGAATCCAGCATTTCAAGGATCATGAAGCTGCATAAGGAGACAGGGTCTGTAGATACGTCCCGTAAAGGAGATTGTGGAAGAAACCCCCCCCCCCCCTAGAGATGATAGTCTAATTCGAAGAATTAGTATCAAAGACCAGAAGAAGACCAGTGGAGACATCAAAAGGAAGATTGCGTCTCATGGGGTTAATATAGATGCTTCCACCGTACGTCGTCGCCTTCTGGAGTGTGGCCGCCGGGCTCGACACCCCTCCAAAAAGCAGCTTTTGACACCCGTTATGAAGCAAAAAAGGCTATCCTGGGCAAAGATACGTCGACACTGGACTGTGGAGAATTGGGAAAAAGTGATATTTTCCGACGAAACCCACTTTGAGGTGCATGTCTACAGGTCAATTTTCGTCCGCCACTCGCCTGGAGAACCTCTTCGATCCGGCCACATCCAGCAATCCCCAAACACCCACCCAAGGTCATGTTTTGGGGATGTTTCACAGCTTCCTAGCCACAGACGCTTCACCGCATTGAAGGAATGATGGACAGCAAAAAGTACATAGGCGTTCTGGAGGTGAAAATGGTCGCAACACTGCAGAAGCTGTTTCCTAACGGCGATGGGGTATTTCAATAGGATCTGGCTCCATGCCACAATTCTAAGCTTGCTAAGAGCTTCTTTACCCAGCAACATTTGAAGGTATTGGAGTGTCCAGGAAATTTACCGATATAAACCCCATTGAAAATTTGTGGGCCATTATTGAAGCGTGCATATCTAAGATGGATTGCAGGACGAAAACCAAAATGATAGAAAGTGTCATGAAAGTGTGGTACCACGACCCTGAAGTGAAGGAGATGTGTGGAAAGCTAGTGACATCAATGGTTGAGAGGGTGAAAGAAGTAATTAAAGCTAAAGGGGGATCACATGCACTATTAACTCTGTACACTATTAAACAAATAAATATTTTAGTTGGGTCTTTGTTGCTGCATTTTCCTATTGTCCCAACTAATTTGCGCAGTACTGTAGCATATCCTATTTCAGTTTGCAACTATAGCCTGCAGCTAAACGTTTACTTCTGAGACTACAAAAACTGAAAATGATCTCTCCTGTATTACATATGGTTATGATTATTGTGACTGAATAAGAGAGCGAATAATGCTAATTCCAACAGTTTTTTAGAAGCGTTAAAGTTCTGATATCAGCACCTATGTTATCCAATTAGAACTAATAACTGGAGAAAAAATGCGAAATCGGAAACCAAAGTTTACTTCAAATAGAAATATTCTATCTGCAATATGAAAACATTTTAAAATTTCTTCTAGGCGAAAATCATTCTAGAAGAGATTTTGTGACAATGAGCGTATGCATTAACAGTATAATAGGATAACGTGTATTAAGGAAATTTGACAGCATGGTTGGGTACCAACTAACCCATGGTTTGAAATTAGAGCAGGAAAATAGTACTAATACAATACACTAATTCAAGAAGCGGTAGTTTTAGGTAGTTATATATAGGATATTATAAAATCCTGTTTTTGATCTTATACTTACCCTGTAGTTATTAAAATTTCCATTTGGGCATGTAAACCATGCCTGAGACTTCAGAAAATATATACAGGCTAGTGTTTTGACGCTTTTATTTATGGAATCAGCTAATTATATTAATATATTGAATTTTAATAACTTAAAATCATTGGAAGCATGAACTTTGCATAATTAATGCTTAATATTTTATAAATGATGAATCACTGAGTGTTGTTGGGTTGTTTTAACTATGAGATAAGTCCCCCTGGAAACAATGAAACAATGGACAGGCCATAAGGACTCCAAGGGCTAAGGGGAGATTGTGTAAAGGAACCCATTGGACAGGTGTTAGAAGACAAATGAAAGCCCCCCTTTAAGACCACCCAGTTTGTTCTTTAATGTGCATACGGTATGGCTCTCTTGCACATGGAGACATGGCTCTACGTTCCATCCGATTGGCGATGGCCTTTCCAAGTTCATCAGTGTCCTTTTCTGACCGAGAGCATGCTGGGGATTTAGTGGAGATTAATCTCAATCCTGGCACATATGGGACTCGAACCAGAGCATGGGATCGACTGAGCGAAAGAAATTTCTCAGACGAGTTCTGCCGTATGCGACATTTGTTTCTGGCAAATCCATGAAAACCGTTACAAGTTTAAGGCCAGAGATGTTGATTTGTTCTTCACTATATACTTGGATACAAGATTTATCAAATTATTTGAAAAACGATGCTGTCCACTTTATAGTGGAGTCTTACAAATGATACAATTCTTATTCTTAACAAATATGTAAACAATTTAGTTTATTAATAAGTTGCAGATAATTTTGAAATCTGATAACAACTCTTTTATTTCTTGAAACTTTTTACGAACGTACATACAATGATCCATCGGTTTACGAGCTTACTTTGTTACTCCAAAACTCATAAGGCGAAAACTCGTAAAGCAGAAATTATTTTCCTATTACTTCCCATGCTTTAAAATTCAACTGATTCCAGATATCAAAGCGTTCTCCTCATAAATGCAATGTTCACTTTAATACAACAAAAATGTTATCTAAATGAGAAAAATAATAATAATATAAATATCACTAACGGTAACTTTATTTAAATGATATTGGTAAGAATTTTTAATAGAAATATTGAACGTGAGTTCAAATGATAAAAAAATTACCAACCAAGTCATAAATGAACCAATTAAATTATAGAGGTAACTAGATCACAAATAAACTTTTATTTAAACTAAACACAAATTTGTTTACTAACAATATGAAATTAAACTATCAAAAGCATGTTTTACAACAGTGGTATCAAACTCAAATAGAAACACCGGCCACTTAAGCTTGTTCTCGAAGTAGTGCGGGCGCATATAAAAAAAATAAACTTAAAATATTTAAACTTTAAAATACTTCTAAACGTCTACTTACTTTTTCCTTAACCTAACGTAGGTTTTACCCCATAACATAATTTAGAAAATTTCCAAAAACAAGGTTTTAATTTTACATGTTTAATATACTTTAATGTCCACAAGTCAACTTTGTGGATACTTTAAAATATTCAGAAAGTTCATAACTTAGGTGCTACTATGGATTTTCACTCATTTTATTGAAACTTTGTTTAAAACTCAAAGAGAATTTTTGACAATGGCACGAGCTGAATTATGCAAAGAAATATCAAATGCATAATACAATTGTACATTTTAGAATAAATTTGTCAACATATCAATACAAACATATCACTAATCGTTACATAAAAAAATGGAATTTATAATCGATTTAATATTTTTGTTAGAAACTTGATGTATTTTGCCAGAAATTATTTTATCAATATCGGCTTCTAATTTTTGTGATAAAGCAGTTTTCAGTACGGATGATAAGTGCTCACCTGTTAATCTTGCCCTATGCGAAGTTTTATTTGCTTTCAAGAATGAGAATTATTTCTCGCAAAACTATGTACTACCAAAGATAGCTAAGATTATTGCAGCAAACATGCACATTTCAACAAAATGACATGGCAAATAAGAACAGAAGTAAGGAACACCAAGTTCATTATACTTTTCTTTCAGTACTGTATCACAATGAATCTCAAGAAGTTCCATTTCAATATTTCATTTTACTTTCTCAACATATAAAGAAAATGAGGCACAAAATAATAAAAAATTTCCTTCAAAACGCTTTTCAAATTCAAATAATAATTGTTCAATATTTGAGGCATATTTGTTGAAATCACATGAACCATATGACTCTTAATAGTTTTTGCATGTAGAAAAATGTATTAAATAACAATTTTTAAATTGTGTTTCCCAAAGTTAAAGTTTGATTTTGAAAGCTTTGACACAGTCGTACAGTCGCTCAAAAAAGTATCCGAACACTACGGTTGATTACAGAATTCAGAAAAAATATCTGGCAACGATTATTTTTAGAAATAGTGATCTGGCAACTTTCGTGTCACGTGACACGAAAGTTGCCAGATCACTATTCGACGGACGCTACCTTTTCAAGGTAGCGTCCGTCGAATGGGGCGTTAAACCGTGGTTCCGTGTGCAACTTAAGGAACACTCTAGATGACGTTGACGGGAGGCTACAATCTGTCTCCCAACAGCTGTTCCAGTGGGTCTCCTCACTCAACCTTCTCTGAGCTCTTGGGAGTCCCTGCGACCTGGCCATTTAGTCCATGATGTGCAAAGAAGTGTCGCACAGAGGTAAAACAACCCAACATTAAAGAACACGCTGAATGTCCTTGACATGTGGCTGCCATCTGTCTCCCAACATCGGTCCAGTGAGTCCCCTACCCTAACCATCTCTGAACCTTCGGAATTCTTGTGACCTGGTCATTTAGCCTATGGTGTGCAAAAAATTGCTGTTCAGGGGCAAACCTTCCTGTATAGCCATCGAAGCTGTGAATTAACATGGAAATAGTTTGGCTCCAAATCAAGGCGAAAAACTACTGGGGGGGGGGGGGGCAAAAGACTGGATTTCAATATGTTATAACACTTCCCCCTTCGTTTAAGAAATCTTTAAAAATTTCTTGAAAAATGCAGCAAAATTTATTAAGATTAATAATGTTTTTGCCTCAATTTCCATTACCAACATTCTGAACGGGAAGGGGGGTATTGCCTCTTTTCAACCTCTATCCCTAACCCTAGGCACTATTGAATGTTTATTCAACTTTGTGCGCGATTTCCATTTAATGAAACAAACAAGTAGTAATAACTTTCAGAATCATTTTGTAGTTAGACACACAAATGAAGTACCAATAACGAAATAAAAAGCGTAGCATTAGAAACAAAGGTCTCCTACATTACTACTTCACCGCCAAGCCGTCGCAAAGCAGAGTGGTTAATGTGCTTGACTAGTGAACAAAGTGACCTGTGTTCGAGCCCCGGGTAAGGCGTGGATTTTTGTGTTGTTTTTCTGCTGAGGTCCTACTATCCTCAAAGACACTGCACTATGGCGTATTAAACTGACAGGTTCCTGTCACACCTCTGTGGCAAGCACATGCTTGAGGGAATAGTTTCCATACAACCACAATATCTAGAAAACGTCCGAAAGGTATCTGGGATGGCAGATGGATATCCATTTATCATCTTAAATATCCTATGATGATTTTGGGACATTGTGGTGGTGAGGATTATTATTATTTTTTTATCAAAAAGTACGATTATGTGAATTTCAGAGAACGAATCCCTAGTTTTTGAAACAAATTCAACATTTTGTACTCGGGTGTTTGACAATAGACTATGGCTGTTGGTGGAACTCCCTACATGTGAAGCAAGGTAATAACATCTACAATGAATGCAGTCATTAAGAAAGTTGTATGCTTTTAGTTTATTAAAACCTGTGAGGCTAAACTGGATTATACAAAGCATCAAAAGTTTTTCAAGATGCAGATTATCTGAAATCATTTTATTAAAAGAAGTATTGATTAAAAAGAATAGATTTTAGTACCCATTACATATTTTTGGCAAGCAAATTTTGAATTGCAATATTAGTTTTACACTAATATCAAAGACTAGGTGTGAATGATTCAGAGGTTGAGGAATTCTTTAGAGTTTCATTTATTACTGAGTGGTTAGCGCACTTGGCTACTGATCAAATGGACTTGGGTTAGAGCCCAGATATGGCATGAATATTTCTGTTTTTTTCCTGCTGAGGTCTTGCCATCCTTACAGACCTTCTATGTGCTATGGCGTATTAAACTAACAGACACCTCTCAGACCTCTATGGCAAGCAGCTGCTTCAGGGAGCATTTTTATTTATTTATTTTCATTAATACTAGTTTTGGTAATCTTTTTCTTAATATTTCATTATGCTTCTTCATTCAACAATTTTTTGGCATATGTTTTATAACTTACGGTTGTCCCATATTTTATAATTTCTAAAGTATTTTAAAAAACTTTAATTAATAATTAAACTTAATAACTTATTTAGTAATAACTTAATAAACTTTATTAATTAATAAAACTTTAAATATAAATTAATATAATAATATATTTTTAATTCTATATTTTTTATATATAAATAACTTTTTATAGATATCTTTGCATCCCACAAACGAGCTAGAGTGAGATACGTCTGATTGAAAGTATGTATTTTTCATTATTAGCATAACTGATATAATATCACTTGGAAAGTTCACCGATATCTATTTCATTGTATTTTATGAAATTTTGCACGTATTCCATCAGTCATCTTAATATATTGTTTTCTGCTTTTGGCGCAATTGAGGCAGAGCTTAACATTCCATCTAATACAGTGTTGCAGAGTTTAATGTCCCATATGACGCACGGGGTAGAGCTCACCATATCTTCTAACACATGAAGACAGAGCTTAACAATCCGTCTAATATACGGTTGCAGAGCTTAATATCCCATCTAATACATGGTATCAGACCTTAGCGTCCCATTTAACACACGGGGTCAGAGATCACAAGATCTGCTAACACATGGAGGAAGAGATAATCATACAATATAATACACTGCGGCCTTTCCAACTTCATCAGTGTCCACTTTCTTGTCTAGTCATTGTAAGAGTTGTTGGAAATAAATATCAACTCAGGTGCATCTGGGACTCGAACCTGAGAACTGCAGATTACAAACCTGACGCTCTGCCGTCTCAGACAATTTCCGCTCCCTAAAGAGGAAGAAACAGTGGGCTAAGATACTAGAATATATACATCCCACACGTGTGTACTTCTTGTTGTCTTCATCAGTTCTGTTTATGACAGAGAAAAGTAACTTTATCAAGGAATTGACTTTTCATTAAAAAGTTATTTTTGCATTCGAATTTTAGATTATTTTGAGAAATAATTCGAAATTTATTTTATTTTCGTTTTTATTTTTTCTTAATATTTCTTTCTACACTAAAAAATATCAAGGTCAGTTTCTATCTACCAGAATTAATATTGGACAAGCAATTATAAAAAAGTTATCAGTTTTTCGTTACACTTGGTAGAAACTTTTTAAAATCTTGAAAATTTCTAGAGAAAGTTCTTATGCGCAACTATTTTATAATCAATGTATATAAAACTATAGAGCCAACCTTCTCTTAACCCTTGGAGTTTCTTGTGATCTGGTTAGTTAGTCCACTGTGTACAGAAAAAGTACCTCTCAGAAGTAAACCAATCCCGCCGGTTACTCTTTATTCCGGATATATATTTTGTATAAATCCGAAGAGGATAAATGCACTAAGTTTAAAAAAGAAGTTATAACATCCTGAAAAGAAGTTTAAAGAGAAACTGTAACATCCTGAAATATGATGCTTATAACAATACTGAAACGTAATTCTTATAAAAATACTGAAACATAATGCTTATAACAATACTGAAACGTAATTCTTATAACAATACTGAAACGTAATGCTTATAACAATACTGAAACGTAATGCTTATAACAATACTGAAACGTAATGCTTATAACAATACTGAAACGTAATGCTTATAACAATACTGAAACGTAATTCTTACAACAATACTGAAACATAATGCTTATAACAATACTGAAACATAATGCTTATAACAATACTGAAACGTAATGCTTATAACAATACTGAAAAATAATGCACATGACAATACTGAAACATTATGTTTATAACAATATCTAATATCAATTGTATCTTATATCATCTTTTTGCACACAGTGGAATAAAGGGCCTGGTCACAAGACCCCGAAAGCTCAGAGAAGGTTGGGGGAGGGGACCCACTGGAATAGCAGTTAGGAGACAGATGGTAGCCCACCGTCAAGGCCATCCATCGTGCTCTTTAACATGCACAGAATATGGCTGTCCCACATAAGGAACCACGGCTTAATGTCCCATATGATGGACGGCGGCCTTTCCAAATCCATTGGTGTCTGCTACTGAACGGGCCGGGCGTGAATATTTTCGGAGATAAATCTCAACGCTGACCCAGCTGGGACTCGAACCTGGTGGACTGTGCACATTCCAAGCCCAACGAGGGAGATATGGTAAAACTACAGTTTTGATAAACATAAAAGCAAACCGAGAATCAAATCAACAAACTGGCCAATGACGAAACAAAAAACAATACAAAGATAGGTAAAAAAAGGCCTAGATATTCCCTAGTTAAATTTTTATCCCTCTCTTTTAGGTAAGGAAAGAAATGGGCATATTTCGAAGTACCGTATACCACTCCCCAACTCAGAAGTTTCTAAGTCAAAAAACGAAATTTTCCTGCTCAGATAATAAAATTTTTGAAATTATTTTGCGCCCACCAGAGCTCCTCGGATTCAATGTGCCAAGAATATTTAACTTAACAGTAAAAGAAAAATACGGCTTGAGTTGCCCACAAAATGTTTAGGTGCTACGAAAAAATTCATATTATTATTGGAAAACATTGTTTTTCACATAAAATATTAAAACGTTTATTCATTAACTCATGAGGTATACTTTTATTAAATTTTACGCTTTTTTTTTCAAAATAAATTAATGAACTTAATTTCCGATAGGAATTTTTAGTTTTTGAAACTGTTATTTCAACAAAGAATCTCGTGTTCCGCTCGTGCTTAATTCGAATGACTTCAATATTCACGAATGCTACTGCTCTTGTCCCAAGAAACTGAACAATGACTTTATAATGCAAAATCAAAAAGATATGAGTTTTATGCATTGTTTCTTTCAAATTTATTGGTGGCAACAGTTATTTTGAATAATTTTCAACCGTTAATATTTAGTCTGTGGCAAGGGTGGGCAATTGTTTTCGTATCTACACTGCGCATGCGTATTGACGTGGCCGTCCTAGTGGAAAATGCGAGACGAATCTTTTGTCGCGCACGGGAAGGAAATCTCGGTTCAAGGCGGAGTTTTCTGACTGTCTTGGCGGGCCACAAAAAACTCTTAGCGGGCCGAATGTGTCCCGCGGGCCGCTATTTGCCTACCCCTGGTCTATGGGGATTTTGAGAAATTCGATCTTCTCACCCCCACCCCAATTTTGGTTGCCACCAGCGGGATCGCACATAGCCTGCATTCTTCCACTGGGTGAAAGGAACGTTCATTCAAAGTTTGAAGCATCTAGCTCTTCTGGAGACCGAGCCTTGTGACCTGGCCATTCAGCAAACTGTGTGCAAAAAATGTCGATCAGAGGTAAAACATTTATTTATTTTTATAACCTAGACACAATAATCTGCCTTGAAATGTAAACTCTTTTTCATAACTCGCTATTTTTTTGATATGATAACAATCCATTGTGGGGATGAATTATTTCCACTTCATTGATGGAGTACAAGAGTACTTCAAGGCCACTTTTAGAAGTACAATAAAAATAAAATGCTAAAAGCGAATAAATATGCGAAAAGTTATGTATACTTACGTGTGCTATCATTTCAATTTTTGCCTAAATAATTTTCTAATTCGGAAATCAAACATTTCCATTCATTATCATTCATTACGTACTGTCTACTACTGAACATCCTTTCATGCAGATAAAAGGTATGTTCGATTTCGAAGATACGAAGACTTAAAATTGTTAACGAAGTACGGTCCATAGTAACATTTAATCGAGTCCTCGAGGTGTAATCTAGTAGAAAATCAAAACTATATTTTGTATATTTATATTCTTACTAGCAGAATTGGCCAGCATTGCTTGGGGTGAGAGGAAGCTGTAGGCGAAATTTGGTGGTGCTAGCTCTGATCATCTAGAGGGACTTGCCCAACAAACATACAGATACACAGACATTAAACAAGCTCTCTGAAATATATAACAGATTAACGCAATAAACGGTTATTTTCCCAGCACACAAACTGAACAGATAGTTTTCGTCGCATCGATATGAATTTGGCCCTTTTTGCAATTTAATGACAACAAACAGAGAGAGGTGGCTCAGGTTACAGCCCAGCAAGGTTCGTAATCTTCAATTTTCAATGACCAACTGTGCCGGCGACAAGATTTAACTCCCGTAACTCAACCATGACCTTCGCCCTTCCCACGGTCAGTATAGGGGACACCGATGGGCTTGGAAAGGCCGCCGTAGTCGGATGGGACGTTCAGCCGGCCCCGTGTGTGGGAGAGCCATACCCTGTGCACGTTAAAGAACACGCTGGATGGCCTTGACGGGAGGCTACCATCTGCCTCCCAACAGCTGTTCCAGTGGGTCCCCTCCCCCAACTTTCTCTGATCCTTCGGGGTCCATGTGACCTGGCCATTTAGCCCATGGTGTGCAAAAAAGTGCCGCTCAGAGGTAAAACAACCCAACCCAACCATGACATAGGTGAGAAAAGGTAAACCCATCGGCTCGGAAAAGTCCCCGTCAGTCCAATGTGTCGCCTTCAAGGTAATCATACTCTATACGCGTTAAAGAACATGCTATATGGCTGAAGACTCGAGACTGCTATCTGCCTCTTAACTGTTGTCCAGTGGATCCATTTCCAAATCATCTCTGCTCCGTTGTGGTCCTTGTTATCTGGTCATTTAAACCATTGAGTGCAACGAAAAGTGCTACTCAGAGGTAAAACAATAAAACAAAGAGAAAAATAAATTACTTTCCGATCAAACCTTTGTATACCACAGAAGAAACACGTGAATATTAATATTACTGATAACAAGTGCGAAAAATAAAAGCTCGAATTCTTATCCCTGACTCGAACATGCGACCCGCTGCTTACGCGCCAGTTGCTTTACCAGTTGAGCTAAGTCAGTGCGATTCACACGCGCTTATGTAAGGATACGATTGTAGGATATCGATTGCTAACAAAGAATGAATTTACAATGTATCAAATTTTGGTACATTTTGTCAATATCTATCCACCCACAAGCAAAATTTTCATGTATTGCTTTTGGGTGGATAGATATTTAAAAATATTAGATTCTAATTATCCGAATTTACACAGAGTGACCACTGCCGTCTGTTTGTTGTCAGCTAAGTTGGTAATCAGTGAAACTCTAAAACGACATTGCAAACGATCTATTTATGCTAGAAATTTGCTTTCTGTTATGCTTTCTTTAATATCCAAATAAAGCTCACATTCACTCCCAACGAAAACGTATTATTAAAATTGGGGAGATCAGAAACTATAGCTCGTACCAGGGAACTTAAAATTATTGGAGGCCATCCTATTAAATTACGATATCCAAAAGAGCACAAATTTAATCCCCAAGGCCTAATCTTAGGAGTTCACACGAGGATTTCAAATAAAGAAATTCTTGGATGCACCAAGGATCAAGGGGTAACGGATGTGCACAGAATGACGATTTGGGAAAAAAAGTCCAGTCACGCTACAGTATGTAAGCAGTCCTAACACTGAAGTAATCCTTTCCTTTGAAAACTTCCAGAAGAAATTATCATACATGATTTCCATTTCTTCCTCCAAGCTTATATTCCGCCTGCTCTACAGTGCTTCAGATGTCAAGGATTTGGTCACTCGTCCTTCGCATGCCGCTGTCGAAAAGATGCAAGCACTGCAGTGAACCACCCACCATTCGGAATGTTTGGCCCGAATTTCCTGCTGCCCCAGTTGCGGTGGCCGACATCCAGCCACTTACAAAGGATGTCCTACCAGAGCAGAGGCTGTCAAGATCAGAAAAATGCAAGTGGAAATAAATATCAGATGGGCAGAAACGGTAAAAATAAACGGAGTGCAACCATATATCTCACACAATTCTATTTTCGGCCACAATTTTGGAAACCTTCCCCCCGTCGTAATCAAGTCATTCCAGAAATCTAGAACCGTCATTGAAGCAGAATCTATCGTAGATCATTCCGAAGAATTTCCTACCTTGAACAGTCCTTCCAATTACAATCGCAGCCCAGCAGCCAGAAGTTCAAACTCCTGACATCGTTCTCATCTTTCTGAAAGTGCAAATTATCAGGAAATATTACAATTCCTCGTGAAAAAAGACCAATCCCATATAAATAGCATTTTGAAAGAATTCACGAACGATCTAATATCAGTCATTCCACGGGCGATTACTGAAAGAGAGGTCTCTAGGTCAAGGAAGTTAGAATCTAAGAGCCACAGCCAATCGCCATAGGCTTTCGTTGAAACTTTTCCTCCATTCTATCAGATCTCATTTGCTTACCTTCCTTTGCCTTCTTGTCTCATATTATTCATTGGAATGTTAGATCGCTTACTAATAAGAAAAATGTGCTCCTGGACTTTCACAAATATAAATCGGTCGCTGCTTTGGACATAAAAGACATTGACCGCTCCAAAAATATTGACCTTTTTAAATACCGGATATGTACACTTCTTTTACTTGAAAAGGTATTCACAGTCAAGGGAATGGTCTACTTATACATCTCACCATTACACTTAGCTTAATCAAGTTACATGGAAACAATACAAATGTATAAAGTATAGCCGTCCGTATCAAGATTAAACATCTCAAACTTTCACTTCTATAATCCAGGAGAGGACATCCCTGAAATTATAATTGAAGAGATTATAGATGCTTGCTACCTTCTTGGATCATTTGCCGAGATTTCAACGCCCACAGCATCAATTGAGGAAATTCGTTTACTCACCTTCAAGGAAGAATTATCGAGAATATCATTGACAGTTTGGATCTGACTTTACTTAACAAGGGACAAGACACGTTTTTTGAGCACAACTTTAATTCATCAGCTGTCAATCTGACCCTTGCTTCATCAGAAATGGAATATATTTTAAATTGGTAGACTTCAGCGGATTTGCTCACAAGCGACCACACACCCATTATTATTGAGAGATTTCCGTCATTCGCAAAACAAGCTTCGAACAAAGGAAAAACAGTTCAAAGGTAAACGACACTATCAACACCGAAACTGAAATAAATAATCGATCGTTGCTGAAATTCGTAAACCAAGTTAAGAACAGGCATGCAGCTTACTCTTTTGAAACTAGCAAACACAACTATATTAATTATTTAGCATTATACATTAAAAAGATGATCGTTATCCGAAGAAGAGCCGAAAGAAAGGCCAGAAGAACTAGAAGGGAAGAAGACATTAGAGCTCACGAAACACTGACTGCAGTTACCAGAAAGAAAATAAAATACGCCAGAAAGATGGAGTGGCAAAAAATATGTAACGAAATAAATATATACATATACCCCACGTCCACAGCATGGAAATTCCATGGAACACATCATCAGAAAGTCAACATCAGAAACTCCACGGGAAAATATACTCGTGAAGAAAAATATTGACACTAATACGTACCACGGCTAACAAGTTTGCTCAACAATTCCAAAAACTAGGAGAAAACCACATCACTGCAGCATTTCTAGAAAACCAAAGCTGAAAGAAAGCCAAAAGGTGTTTTTAAAATCGAAGTAGCAGTGAAAATGTAGTATGAATTCAATCAATTAGAACAAGAATAGCATAAAATTAGCAGTTACATTTCGCAATGAAACATAATAACAAGAAAGCCATATTAATTTACAGACAGCTGGACATGTAAATATTAGATGAGTTCAACTTTTGACACGGTATTGCTTCAAGTTTTCAGGTTTCTAGCATAAATGCATCAGACCTTTGGTATAATCACTTTCGGTATACAATATATATAAATATACTTTACGCTACCATTCCAACAGATATGATAAAAAAATAGATACTACCTGCTCGGTCACTATGGATTGCCCACACATTTTGCCGGCGACGGCTCTGCTACACGTTAACATACCAGAACTAGAAGAATGCATATCGCCTCTGCTCCATATGATAATCTCGTGTTCCAGGAAAATGAACTCGTGTTCCAGGCTTTACCTACTCTTTCACCCCTTAAAGGTGTCAATTTGAGCTAACGGATGATGGGGTAAAATGCAAATAATATCTATTGGTAATTATACAACATGAAAAGTATTCGACTTTTAATTCTTAATTTAAAATGTCGCATTTCCCACAACTCTCTCATAAAAATGGGTATATTATTGCTGTTAGAGGAATATCTCTTGGAAAGCTATTTCCGAAATTTCAAATTTTCGCAATATACATATTATTCGCCAAATCAATTGACAAATTTGTCGTTTCCACATTTGGTGTTCTGTAACAATATAAATTGAAACTAGCAAAGTATTCGATAAAGGCAAATTATAATATTTCGTTAGAAACAATGCAATTGAAAAACAGTTTTCCAATTTTCGTTTTTAAAAAGGAATTGTGGTTTTCACACACCCGTGCTGCTACGTGAATGTTGTCAATGAAACTTGAACATTCAACAATCAAAATTTCACGTTTGTTCCATAAATACCTCATTTGGAATAATCGGGTAAAATTTTGGAAATTTTAATTTTTTCCCACCGTTAGAATCGTAGTTATAAATTTTGGGGTATTCGGAAAGTTCAAATCGTAATATTTCATCAATAGCTATCCAACCTAAGAATAACTTTTAATTTATCTGTATAAACAAAGAAATATCTTTTAAAACGGAAAAGTCGCGTTTTTACTCCCATCAGAGGTTTAAGGGGTCGTCAATACATTGTTTTCAATGGAAACTTTGTGACGTTCATATTCTATCATCAAAATTTCATATTTCTAGAGTAAGTACCGTATGTAATATTTGTTTGAAAATTTGGAATTTACAAAATTTTCCACCGTTAGATGGCGCAGAGTTTACGGAAGCTCACGAAAGTGCAAATCATTATATTTCATCAATTTCCATCAAAACTAAAAAATAACTTTTCGCTTATCTCTAAAATCAAACAATTATTTGCTAAAACAAAAAAGTTGTGTTTCCTCCACATGTTGGTCGTAATAAAAAAGAGCCTCTTCCCTAATTAACGATTATTGCATTTAAATGAATGAACTTAACTCAAAAGAATTTGAAAAATTTAATTTAATTTAATTTCTATCTCATATTTAGTAAGGCGTAGTTTTCCGAACTACATGATTCTATTTATTATAATATAATTTCCCAGTTCTTTATTAAAATAAATACCCCCTCAAGCAGCTGCTTGCCACACAGGTCTGACAGGAGCCTGTCAGTTTATATGCCATAGTAGAAGGTCTGAGAGGATGGCAGGACCTCAGCAGAAAAACAACACGAACATCCATGCCTTACCCGGGGCTCGAACCCAGGTCCCGTAGATCCCCCAGGTCTCCGAGTGGTTAGCGCCAAGCGCGCTAACCACTCGGAGTCATTAATAAAATTCTTTTATTCGCAAACATATATCGGACCACAAGCGTTTGCAAAACTTCGACTCAGTAAGTAGCCAATATACATGGATTCTGAAAAAAAAAAAAAATGCGGATACGGAGAGAACTTTTGCCGTCAGAGCGGAGTTTAACTATAACAATTAATAAAAGGAAAACTTACCAATGGTGAAATAATCTACTGAAATCTTATTAATTTAAAAGCAATGTAGGTTTCGTGAAATATTTTGTTCATCAGGCAAATCAGTTTTGACATATTATCTTCCTTGAAGATAATACTTATTCAGTAAGAGATCGGTATGCTTTACTAAGTTTTTTAATCATCGGTATGCTTTACTAAGTTTTTTAATATTTAGAGCACATATAGGAAAATTGGTATATTTATTCCTTTAAATTATGCATTTAGGTTAATCACTAAATACTAAAACCTTTGGAAAAGGAAACTTCTATATTGCCTATTAGAACTAATTCTTGGTTTCGTCATACATAAAAAAAAGTCTGACGTAGATTGCAAGAATTTTTGACGTAGATTGCCAAAATTTCAAAGCAACTAACATTTCTCTCTCGAAGGTAATAGAGTTCCGTACATTTTATGCATCTTACTTCTCTTCAGACCACCAATGCACCTTCCTCATATTGCTCCTTTGCTCTAGTGCCCATGAGGCGGTATCTGGTCATTCTCCAGATTAAGACACGTCGAGAATCAGACCGTAGACTCAATGTGGACTCAGTAAATATTAGATTAAACATTTCTCTGAGTTCCACTTTCCATGTTCACGACACCAGTTGAAACCGTTCCTCACTGCATTGATTTGTTGCGAATAGAAATCTAGGTGAGTCTTGCATACCTGTCTTCTACAACCTTCCAACGAGGTCTTATTCTATGTGAGG
This sequence comes from Ryuthela nishihirai, assembly GCA_038380435.1. Taxonomy (NCBI): domain Eukaryota; kingdom Metazoa; phylum Arthropoda; class Arachnida; order Araneae; family Heptathelidae; genus Ryuthela; species Ryuthela nishihirai. The sequence goes on along the minus strand of JAWZYU010000003.1, from coordinate 87,005,139 downwards.
CAGTTAATTCACTTATGTCATCTGCCACTGAGAACCAGATAACGGTCATCTGCTTGTGTTATTCTTTCATCCAACATTGCACGTGTAATTTTTTGGGATGCATCCCTTCTTTCCATATCCCATTACGTCACCATTTGGACATCACTAACCTACCGTCACCGACGTATGGTTAAACGCTCTCCACCATAATGAATCATTCACATGGTGTCTCTGTCGGTTTTAATGTCAAACATTCTTCATGCTTGCATAATTTTCGTGATACCACGAACTGGATTCAGCCAGGGTCACCAAAATGCAACGGGGATATGATTAGAGTTGCTAACCGCTCTTTTTTTAACTGAAATGTCCTGCGTCCAGGTTATCACTTCGACCAGACGAACGTTTTCTGGTTTCTCTTCCTTCTAATTTGAATGATGTACGTTTTGGTCGCAGGCGGGTAAGGTGGTACATTACATCTAGACAGGCGAGATGCATGGAAAATAAAATAAAGCTAGGTTTCTAAGAAAGATGCTCCACTAATAAGCATATAACACTGTTTATTACCATGATAGCTTCAACACTTCATACGATAGTCTCTTTTTTTACAGTAAGAGTACTAATGAAATAGAAAGCGTTACAACTTGCTTGCTCCTAGGATGAAGAGTACTTGGTCCTGCTTCTTAAATCCGTTGCAGTGATAACTATTCATCGAAGGCAACGAAATCATTCGACCTCCTTCGTCGAAGTGAGTTAAGAAGTTGGCGTTCAAATCATAAGAGCTTACCTATGTGGTATTATTTAAACGAGTTGCTAAATCTGTTAAAAATTGCACTATGTATAAACTTGAGTCAAGTACTGCAATTAGCAAACAGCATAGATATTACAAGTAGCAGCGTAATTATATAAAGCTACCAGAGTACACAAAGTGGTTAACGCAAATACAGAACAATTGTATGAGTGTCTGCAAAGGTCTGCTAATATCCTTTAAAGGAGGAAATAAGTATAAGTTCAAGAAATATGTTTGAAGAAAGGTTTAAATATTTTGGAAATCTGTTATATATATTTGTTATTGAATAAAGTTTAATTTTTCAAAGAATATAATTTTTTTATTTTTAAAACTTCCTTTAACTCTTGGGGACTCCCAGATGGAAAAAAAAGTATCTCTTTATTGTTTAGAAGCTGGTATATTGAACACGATAGTGTATTAGCACCCATGTTTTAAGTCATTAATCGATTGTGAGATAGAATAATTCTGGAGATGACTATGCTTAATAACAATGGCTGATAGAGATTCAAATTTTGAGAGTGAAGGGTGTTTATATTTAGTCTGATAAAATCTGTAAAATAATTTTGAATATTTATATATACGTTTCCGCTAAACGTTTGATAGAAAGAAGCAAAAGAAGGGAGAGAGAGAGAGAGAAATCACCCCCAAACAAAATGTCCGCCTTTCCTGTAATGTAAAGTTGGCAACACTAAGCACAATGGTTTCAAGGGTTTCATAACTTCTTTTGATTATATGTATTAGTTTGCGAAAACGAATACATATCGTCGAAAAAAAAGAAATTTCGATAAATGCTTTTTACCAAAATTAGTTTTTAATGTGTTTAAACATTAAGTATCATTTGACGTATACGGATTGAAACTTCCAATTAATGGATATTTTAAAGGCTAAATTAATCCAATAATATTACAAGAAACAATGTAGTGATGATACAATTTCACATTTCAATACTGAGACATCCAATGGATGCAGAAGGATAACCATTTGTGTTTTTCGCAAAAAATCCTTTTTTTCCTAAATTTTGGATATATTATTGAGCTACATCCGTAATGTATTACTTCCACGTTTGCAATTCGCATTAGTGATTAAACGAAAGATATCTATTTTAATTTTACTCTTATATAAAACAAGTGGTAACTTTTAGTAAAATTTTTTGCCCACTTTTATGTAGTATTTTATTTTTCTTCCCTCGTTATTTGTCGATTTGTGTGTTTCTGAAAACGGTTGTGCCACCATACAAAGCCCTCTCTACGGAGAAGGCCATATGTCACGTGACAACGACAATGTGTGACGAAGTAAAAAGAGGCTCTCGGCTTCGCGAACGAAACACGGCGATTGCAACTTTTTTTGTTTTTGGAAATCTACAATAGTGATGAACTTAACTACTGCAAATAATTTTCCAAACAATACATGGACTGATAAGAACTGAATAATTCTGTATATTAGCATTTTTCACCCTTATAAATAAAAAAAAATAATAAATACACCCTCAAGCAGCTGCTTGCCACAGAGGTCTGACAGGAGCCTGTCAGTTTATATGCCATAGTAGAAGATCTGTGAGGATGGCAGGACCTCAGCAGAAAAACAACACACAACCATGCCTTACCCGGGGCTCGAACCCAGGTCCCTTAGATCAGTAACCAAGCTTGTTAACCATTATTTTTAATATTTAAAGCCAATCTAATGTTATAAGAGTAAGGCTATTTACCGATTTGTGAGAAGCAATATGCCATTTATCAATTCTTTAGTTATATAAATTCAAGAATTTTTTTTTCTTTTTCCAGAATTATTAATTATTGAATAACAAACCTTGCATATTTTTATTCACGAAAAATCACTACCACTTTAGTAGTCTACAATTAAAAAAAATCATTATTCATTCATACTCTGCTTCGTGCAAAACGTTCTCCTGCATTTTTGACATCAAATCCAGGATAAAAAAGAATGAAAGATAATTAATGGGAACAAATATTTTATCCCATTGTGGTCTTTTACTAAATTCCCTAAAGTGGTCTTTTACTAAAATTATGTATCAAAAATATTTCCTTCAATTACCTAATTAGCACATATTGCAATACTTGAAAAATATGTGATATCGTTATTTTCATGAATCGTTAAAGAGTATGTATCATCCTAAATTGTTCAAGTGATATTATTACATCCTTTTTAAATCTACCTTAAAACAATTTTTTGTACAATGCAAAATTTGATAAAATTTAGACTACATCAGTAATATTTTTTAGAGTGCAATAGTCGTCTTATAAGGAGATTATGTTTTCTTAGCATATTTATCATTGTTTACCCTAAAGAAATGTGAGAACTATTTCCTTAAATCTGTACTGAAATATTAATCCTGAACTTTGAGATTCAGTAGTGCTCTATTTAACTACTGTGTTTACCTATCACATTATGCATATATTACAATAGAAGAGTGAATCAATTTAAAATGAATTAGGATTTTATATCCTAGTAAAATTCTATTTTTATTCACAGAGTAACAAAGCGTTTGATAAACATGATCAGCTATAAAATTCAAAAATAAATTTGGCAATTAAATGGAAATACTAAAGTAAAAGTCAACAACCATTATCATATATTGATTGATTATCATTCTCAGCATAAATCCTTTTCTACAGCGTTTAAATTTTAATTATACAAATGATCTAAAATAACTTTAAAAGTTTTATTAAAAGTTGAAAATTGTTTTAGTAATGTATATTTTACATGCAAGAGATTCTCCTGTTTAATCTGAATGGGAAAACCCACACAACCTAAAATGATTTCTTTCACTGTGACACAAAATATATCAGTAATTTGACATCTTTGTTATTATTATTTATTATTATTAATTAAACTGTTTATCCTTCATATAAATTTAAGTTTTTAGTAATATTTATCAAATTAAGCTAAACAAAATCCAACTATTCATAATATTTCAATCGTATTTAATGGCATATACACACTCATTCTAGGTATTAATGAAATGCCAGCTTGAAATGAAATTAATACCTAGAGTGAGAATATACATTCTATAATTCATTAATACCTAGAGTGAGAATATACATTCTCACTCTAGGTATTAATGAAATCATTTTACATTCAAAATGCAATAATTATAAAGTCTAATTACTGAAATATCAATGGTATGTCAACGCTAATCTAAATCAATTTAGAGTTAAAATATTATCCAATGTCGAACTTAAGACATCTTACTATTTAAATATAAGCTAAATATGAACTATAAACCAAATCATTTTTACCAATTAAATATCAGCGAAATGTGAAGTACAAACCAAATGATTTTATCGCTTCAGGGGAATTGAAAGCCACATACTTGCAATGGTAAATATTTTGGGTCACAACTACACAGAAACGAAAGATTGCTCGAGTTAGAGAAATTGTAGGGGATTACAGAAACTTGAAAATAAAATTATGGCTGAGTCAAAAATAGAAAAAAGAGAAAATATTTTTAAATATTTCTAGACGGCGCTACTCTTCCTTCTGTAGCATTTCATTACTGTAAGACGCAATACATTTTGAAATAATTTATTTTCTAATCATATTTCCTAAAAAAATTAACAGCAATAACGTGTATTACGATTCCATTCTGTAAACCTAATTACTTAGATTCTATATTATAATAGCCGTCCCGTGGCCGAGTGGTTAGCACGCTTGGCTACTGATCTAAGGGACCTGGGTTCGAGGCATGGATGTGTGTGTCGTTTTTCTGCTGAGGTCCTGCCATCCTCTCAGATCTCCTACTGTGGCATATAAACTGACAGGCTCCTGTCAGACCTCTGTGGCAAGCAGCTGCTTGAGGGGGTATTTTTATTTTTATTTTATATTATAATAAATAAATAAATAAATACCCCCTCAAGCAGCTGCTTGCCACAGAGGTCTGACAGGAGCCTATCAGTTTATATGCCACAGTAGAAGACTGAGAGGATGGCAGGACCTCAGCAGAAAAACGACACATACATCCATGCCTTACCCGGGGCTCGAATACAGGTCCCTTATGCTTCTTTATATACGAATATGTGGACGAAAAGTCGCATAGCTATGTTTCAGTCTGCGTCAGCGGACACCAGGCACCTCAGGCTTCTGTTCCCCCGACCAAAGCAATAAATATGTCACCACGGAACCGACCCTTCTCTTCCCCCCTCCCGGCCGCACTTGGACACTCTAGTGAGAGGCGTGTCCATTGACTCTTGACAAGGTCGCTTGGAGTGAAGGCCTCGGTTCCAAGATTCTAACAATCGGTGGCTGGAGCGAACGAGTTTTGTGTCATCATCCGTGATTATCCACCGAATTGTTGCTTTTATTCAAAACCAAATAACGTAAATTTTTCCTTTGCATGAGTCCTGATGTGTTGATTGGTGACGATGATTTGCTATAGGTTATGTCCGTCGTCTGCAGTAATGTAAAAAAAAAATTGTGTTGCTTTATGAACACACACTATTAGCATAAAATTAAAAAATGAAGAATCTTGTTTCCTCTCCATAAAGCATAAATATTATATTCGAATTCAGGGTCAAAATGCCATCAGAGATAGGAAATGGTGTGATTTTTTTCTTTTAGTGTGAGACCGATTCGAAAAATAATATGAATTGAGAGAAATATAACTTTCTGGGAAAATATTTAGCCCAAATTACATAAATTTTACATGAAATGAGCGATCCTAGAGAATTTTGACCCCAAAAGCTACAAGAAATATGCCACTAAGAAAGCCACGGTATATTTCTGATGCTATTAAAAAATAAAAATTAATAACTAAACAGACTAAAAAAGTTTCAAGTGCTAATATGTAAAAAAAAAAGCAAATACCCCCTCAAGCAGCTGCTTGCCACAGAGGTCTGACAGGAGCCTGTCAGTTTATATGCCACAGTAGAAGGTCTGAGAGGATGGCAGGACCTCAGCAGAAAAACGACACGAACATCCATGCCTTATCCGGGGCTCGAACCCAGGTCCCGTAGATCAGTAGCTAAGCGCGCTAACCACTCGGCCACGGGACGGCAATCTAATATGTAAGCAGTAAGAAAATATCTCAGGTTTTAGATGCTGACGATGTTAAAGCAGAAAATCTGCGAAATGCTCAATAAGCTTTGTACACATTGAATAGGGCTGGGAGGCTCAGTTGGTAGCGCGCCAGACTCGTATTCTATAGTTTTCAGGTTCGAGTTCCAGCTGGATCAGCATTGAGATTTATCTCCGCAAAACTTCCCGCCATGCCCACGGTCAGTAGGGGACACCGATGGGCTTGATAAAGGCAGCCGTCCGTTGGATGGGACGTTAAGCCGTCTCCCCGTGTGTGGGAGAGCCGTACCCTGTGCATGTTTAAGCCCAACATTGAGTAACTGATTTCATCATTGGTATTATGCTTTATAGGTATTATGCTTATAGTATTAGTATTATGCTTTATAAATCATTGGTATTAGGGGGCAGAGGTTAACCCAGTAGGCAGACCACAAGACTCGTAATCTCAGTTTCCCGTTCGAGTCCCAGTTGGGCCAGCATTGAGATTTATTCCTGATGTGATCCCTCAGTGAGAAAGTAGACATCGATCGATGGAAAAGGTGCCGTCCGTCGGATGGGGACGTAAAGCCATGGCTCCGTGTGCAGGAGTGCTCTGCACATGTTAAAAAAATTCGTTGGGTGGCCTTGACAGGAGGCTTTTAGCCGATTGAGCTACGCATTGCTGATGAGAAATAAAATTTAAAAGTAATATTGCCATTCTCTTGTAAATCATATTTTCAACATATTTCACATTTTCGTATCAAATGTTGTTCTTAAATTTTTCATACATAAGTATCATTCATTGACAGAATAAAATGTTGGCAACCCGATTCAAACACATCAGGAAAGTGTTGGCTTTTTGAGCTCTATAGTTGAGCCTTCCACAATCAAATAAAGATGTTCACTAAGTAACAAGATCTTCAACTATTGGTTGCTATGGTGGAGTCAACCAATCAAGTGTCACAGATCACTACAAAGTCACTATACTCCTGCAGTTCAGCGCTATTGTATTTTCAGAACATACGCATTTGTGTCATCGTTGTAATTTATAATGCTAAGATTTCGGACTGTAGTCATATGATAAAATTCGTGTTGACAATAGTAAAGCAGCCGACGTAGTCCTGATCCGTAAAGTAAATGTTGTGATTGTCTTCGTAACACGCAATTAATAATTACAAAACGAATAAAAAAACGATGTTACGTTCGTTTAAATATGACAAGTGATGAACACTAAATAATAATTTCCGTTTGCATCCTTTAGGAGGAGAAGAAAAGAATATAAATATATAATCCATTTTAACCAGGATTGGATTATTAGGAACAAATAACTCATATTAACATTAATATGATTGTTTCAGTTTCCTTCAAGAGTTGCTTTGATTTTCGATGTTTCGTTTAGAAGCAAAGAACGTTTTAAGACAAATATAAATTAAAACATTTAAAAAATACCTATCTTCATATAGGGCCCTAAAAAGTAGAAAATAAATCTAAATCATATCGATATGCAATCCGTCACTGAGTTCGAATTCGCTTCGAAGAGAGATAGAGCTCTAATTTCTAATTTACGTACTGAACAAGATTGCAGGTGTCCTATGAAGTGAATACGAACTCAGTGATTGATTGCACCATCGATATGCTTTAGGTTTATTTTCTACCTTTTTAGGCCCTATAGGAAGGAAGGATTTTTTAAATTTTTTAATTTATATTTTCTTTTGTTGTCACTAAAAACACCTACCTTCAAAAACTTTGATATATGACTCATAAACATCGATCACATTTACCACCGTTTTGGAGTCACGTTTGAGGTAGACCACGGCATTGTAGCCATCACAAGCTTTAATTTGAGATACGAATCATTAAAATCGACCCCCACGAAAATCCGCCCCCCATATTTTATCATGGAGAAATAGTGAGAGCGAAATTCGAAGTAGTTAACGACCGTCATTATATGAACTTTCATTTGACACCTAACTCATAACTGTAGGTCCTGGCGTTCTGAAGACATAGTAGAACAACTTTCATATTTCCCGTTTTTTAGGGAGGAAGAAAGTATAGGGGTGGGTGGGGGTCTTTTTTATAGCTTGTGACACTCCCCGAATTCACAAGCTATCATTCGACACATAGCTCGTTACTTCCCACATTCGCGTTCATGGGAACAATCATTTTCATATTTCCCCCTTTTTTTAGGGTGGAAGAAAGCACTTGGGGGGGGGGGGGTCAATTTTTCGTAGCCTATGTATGACATTCCCTGCGTCAGAGGTTTTCATTAGACATAGAACTGAGATGAAAAGTGTTTGCATAATAAATTAATTTAAAAAAATTCGTGTCACAGTAAACTTCAAACTTGTTTTTTGAGGAACCTCATAATTGTGAGGCTCTAAGATGTAGCTTACTTAGTTTATCTGTAAGTCCAGCCCTGGTTCAAATTCAGTTTTTCGGTGTAATAAGAGGAAATTTTGTTATTTTTTCCTTTGAATTTCACAATTATAACTCAATGTAAAATAAAATAAACACACGAAGAAAAACTTTGCTTTTCAGAAAATCTGAGGAAGTGAACATCATTAATAATGATAGCTTTAGACATTTTATTTCGGAATAAATATATATCTCTGAGTTAGAACTAAATTTATCCATGTAAATTTGACTGCAAATGTCTTATGCAGTACAAAACATTTTGTTGCATTTGGAAAAAAATTGGGAAGATGATCGTTTGACACAGGGCCTTCGAGACCCTAAGCTATATCAAGTTTAAGAGGCATCAAAAATTTTAAAGTAGAATTATATGAATCAATCAATAGTAAACATAAAAATTACTTGTTGACATAGAATTCAACCTGGCAAGTGACTGAAGAGCGTGGGTTCGAGTTCTATTCATCGGCGAAACACAAGTTTGTCGAAATATAATTATATTTATTATTCTGATTGAAGGGAACATTAAAAAGTAAATGCAAAACTGATGTGATGAAAACATTATACTAGCATTGCTATACACTAAGACTGTGTATAAGCAGTGTTTGCATAACAGATTAATTTAAATTAAAAACATTCGTAACACAGTAAATTTCAAACCCAATATTTGAGGCCCTCATAATCGTGAGGTCCTAAGCTGTAGCTTATGCATAATTCCGGCCCTGGTTCGATATGGATTTCTAAATGTGCTTTTCAATAGCTAAAGAAGTTTGCTCACTATTAAATTAAAAAAAATTTAATCATATTAAAAACTGAAACACCGTTTTTATAAGCAGCTATCCTAAGTTAGAATTGGCAACTATTAAATAAATTTTCTGTTCAAAATTAGTTATTGTAACCCCACTGAAATAATAAGCGAGCATGATTCCTCATGTATGGTTTCAATTACTAGGATTAGTGTAACTAGTGGCAACTGTTAGACCAGGCATTTGCGAACGCACATAAGCAAGGTAGTTTAGGGAGTACAATATTTAAAAAGAAATGTACTCTAATTCACTAATAAAGTTACGACAGGAAAACATTCTGTAGACAAGGAATACTTCAAATAATTGGCAGGAAAAAAAAAATGGTTGTTCTCGATGGATTCTGGGTGACCTGGTTCCAATCCCACTCAGGGCAGCGAAATTCTTTTCAGCTAATTATTTACAAATGTACTCCAAATTTTTGAAAATGCAAAAGTTCTGAGAAAATCAGAGACTAAAAACTATGCGAAATTTAGAGTTAATCGGTTTAGATTTTGGCAAGCTTTTATAAAAAAAGTTTTTCAAGCAGCTGCTTGCCATATCGGTCTGACAATAGCCTGTCAGTATAACTATATCACAGATATTTTTGTGTGGAAGGCGAGACCTCATCAGAGAGACAACACAAGAAACGAAATATCATTTCCTTATCTGAGGCTCGAACCCAGGTCCTTTTCATTAGTAGTCAAGTAATAAACATTCTTTTCATTAGTAGTCAAGTAGCTAATCCCTTGGTCATGGGAATTAAATCTTTTTATCATAGTACAAAACTCATATATATTATGTATTTATATATTAAATCATTAAATATAGACTACATTGAATATTTCGATATGGTCTAATTTCTTTTGATTTTTTTGGAAGAATGACTTATAACTGAAACTGTAATATATACGTAAATTTATTTTTAATACTGAAGCTCTGAAAGACCCAGTTATAGCCAAAGCTTACCATGATAGGTTACTTAGTCATTATGACAGTCATGGTATGCTTACTACTGAAGTTGAGGAAGATGGGATCATTTTAAACAGGCTTTTTTGGACATTAACAGTACTCTTTTAGGAAAAAAGGAGCAGAAGAGCCAGAATTATCTGAGTGATAAGGCACTTGAGCCTATTTCGGAAAGAAAGAACTGCAGGAATGTCCTTAATCAATATCCTACTAGTCCTAATAGAAAGCATTACAGAGAACTTAATAAACGTGTAAAAGATCAGTTAGCTGCTGATAAGAATCTTTGGCTTGATGGTTTGGCTGATAAAGCCGAGGAAGCAGTTAGACAGCACAACAGCAGAGAGCTGTACCAGATAGTTAATGTTTTGTGTGGTAGAAAACGGACAGGCATACAAGGATTGAAGGATAAACAAGGTAAGGTTATAGAAGGTGAGGATTCTGTCATGGCTAGGTGGGCTGAGCATTTCAGTGATGTTCTAAACAATGTAGTTAGTTCTACTCCTATTGTTTGCAATGATGATAGATGCATTGGTGGCTTTAATGTTGGCCCTATAACACAATCTGAAGTTATTTTGGCTGTTTCTAAACTTAAACTACATAAATCCCCAGGGGTAGATGGAATTACTACCGAAATGCTTAGAGCTGGGAATGTTTCGGTTACCACTTGGATGACTGAAATTCTGAATATCTTTTATGATAAAGGCATGGTTCCTAAGGATTTTACCAGAGCTATTGTTATCCCTATTTTCAAAAAAGGTGATCGCAGTTCTTGTGATAACTATAGGGGTATCAGCCTACTCTCTGTTCCAGGTAAAGTTCTTTCCATGATTGTGCTTAATAGAATTAAGAATCTGGTTGACAATCAATTGCGTGATGAGCAATATGGATTCAGAAGTGGTAGGGGATGTGTGGATCAGATATTTTCACTTAGGCAGATTCTTGAGAAATGTTTAGAGTTTCAGAAACCTTTGGTTGCTATCTTTGTTGCTTTCGAAAAGGCTTTCGACTCTGTTGATCGTCATAATTTGTGGTTGATTGTGAGATCATATGGTATACCAGACAAGTTAGTTAACATAATGAAAGCTCTCTATAATAACACTGAGTCGTGTGTGAGAGTTGGTAAGGCTTGTAGCAATTGGTTTAGCATTACTTCTGGTGTTCGACAAGGGTGCATTTTGTCTCCTTTCCTCTTTAGCTTGGTTATTGATTATGTTATGCGAAATTCACTTCAAGGGAAAGATTTTGGCCTTAAATGGGCTGGAGATACGAAAATTTCTGATTTAGATTATGCTGGTGATTTAGCCCTTTTGGCAAATGATGTTGATGAGATGGACTCTTTCATTCGAGCTGTTGATGAGACTTGTAGTAGAGTAGGTTTGGTTATAAACAGAGAGAAAACTAAAGTGATGAAAATTGGTCAGGCAGGCTGTGATTCAGTTAGTCTGAATGGTTGCAGTCTTGAGCAGGTGTCACAGTTTAATTATCTTGGGAGCTATGTAACAGATAATGGTGATGTGCGGCATGAGATTAACAGACGGATAGGGATTGGTGCCGGGACTTTTAAGAATCTATGGAGAGTGTGGAGAAATAGGCGTATACACCTAAAGACTAAAATTAGGCTGTATAATAGTTTGGTTCTTTCTAGGGTTAGTTATGGTAGTGAAACGTGGACACTTTGTAAACAAGATAACAGGAAACTAGATGCTTTTGATTCCAGATGCTTACGCAGTATCTTGGGCATTAGGTGGTTCAACTTTGTAACTAATGATGAGGTTACGCAAAGGAGTTTGCAACCTCCTTTAAGCAGCATATCGTGCAGAGAGAGACTCCGTTGGTTTGGCATGTTGCCCGTATGAATAATTATAGATTGGTGAATAGGGTTATGAACAGTGAGCGTAAAAGGCCTCAGAAAGAGGGAGAGACCTAGGATGCGGTGGGCAGACAATGTCAATCAGAACCTTGTTAGAATTGATGTGCAGTGGCCAAATGCAGTAGATGTAGCTCAGGATAGACTTGCTTGGAGAACTAAATTGCATGGTCTGGTTGGACCTCCATAGCCCATGGCTGCTTGAGGATGTTGATGATGATGATGTTATTTATTTTCGCTTATATAGCAAAATTTAATAAGATTCGAATTTCGGTTCTTTATTTGTGTCCTACCCAGGCAAGTATATGCGTATTTCTAGAGGACATTAGAATAGAATTTATTTCGCCATTACTATTTTAATGTAAAGGTTTTAATAATCAATTGACGCGTTTTTAACTGGAGCTTAATATGTTTTCAACTATTAGGTGTTACAAGTACGTATTTTAAGAGTACAATAATCATGAATTTAGTTGGGAAGTACAAAACTTTAATCGTTCCTTAGGAATAAGGGATGCTCGATTTCAAAAGGAGCTCTAAAGACCTCTAACAGTGACAACTGAAACTAGTGGATGATTGTGTAAATGCAAATAGTAATATTTCGTTAATACCTATAAAACAGAAATATAATTTTTCATCAATAGGTTAAAAAAGTTGCAGTTACCACCCCTTGTGATCAAAGGATAAAACACCTTTGGCAATGTAAATATTTTCTCCCTCATAATTCACCACCAAAATTTTAAATTTCTTTCTTAAATAACCGTTTGTAATAGCTGTTGTAAATGCTAAAAAGGTAGAAATTTTCTACCTTTTCCTACCGTTAGAAAGACCTTTAAGGATACTGGAAGCTTCAGAAACTGACAATAGTCCTATTTCTTCAATATCTATCCAATCTAAAACAAATTCATTTAATTTGAAGAACAAAAATTTGAATGTCAACAGCATTACAGACAGACGACAAAGCAAAAAATGTTTACCCAAAAAACAATTAAAAGTGTAAAGATTATATTAATTAAGCGGAGAAAGTGGCAATTAATTTGTTCCTCCTTAATAACGTATTGAAAAAGGAGTCATCAGAAACATCAACGAAATGAGTCAAAATCATCCAGAAATATGCCAGTGAAACGCCTGGCATTTTATATGTCATTTGTTATATACATTGTTACGATCGTAACTACAGATTAATCAGTTAGCCCAGAGAGACTTCCAAATATAAGTATTTTAAGCACAAATCGATACTAACGCTTTTGCCGAACAACAGCACAATTTCCCTCCAAATGATTTAATATACAAATTTTATTTCAAAATTTTACAGCTAGGCATTTTTAAAATATCAATGCTTAATTTTAGAATGATCTAAATTATTCTGTAATATTTTTATATAATCTTAATAAAAAAATAAATACCCCCTCAAGCAGCTGCTTGCCATAGAGGTCTGTCAGGAGCCTGTTAGTTGATAGGCCATAGTAGAAGGTTAGAAAGGATAGCGGGACCTCAGCAGAAAAACGACACAATCACCCATTCCTTACCCGGGACTCGAACCCAGGTCCCTTAGATCAGTAGCTAAACGCAATAACTCTAGCTACATTGCAAATTGCAGTAAAAAAGCAAATAAATACAGAACTTCAAAGCATGGCGTCCACATAGTTTGAAATTTAGTGGGGAAATGATAATTGCGGCCGTCTGATAAAGGTGTCGCTGCAAGCAATGGTATGGAATCATCCATCTGTTCCATCTAGATACTTTGCGGATGAGCACAAACCTAACAATTGCAGGTTAGAATAGAGTTAAATGAATGCAATGGAGTAAACGTTTATATACTTCCGGTTTTTTGCGAATATTCAAATTTGTAGAATGTGGAACATTATTTATAGCCATTGACAGCTCACGATTTACTGGCTTTCATTTGATACACAACTGTAGATCTTTGGCCACAAGTGTAGTGAAATATGATGAAACGATTGTGACAGAAACAGATGATCAGATGGGGATGACATGATTTCGTTTACAGATCATTTCAATGAATTCAATGGACGGCACATCGAATATCTAGAGACAGTTGTAAGTGGTTGACTGAAGGTTGCTAGGGGATCCCGATAATTTAAAGTATGATGCAGAAATGGTAGGGCTCTGAAAAGTTGCCCTAGTAGTAATCCATATGGTATATCTCGATGCAAATCCTACATTTGACTCCAAACATGTCCTTTGAAACTCCTAATTTCTTTTACCGTGAACAGTGTTACATCTAAACAGAAGTGTAACCAGGAATTTGAAACGGGGGAGGTTCTCTTCTACCAGGCGACGATTAGTTGCAGAAAAGTGAGCGACGCAGTTCAAATTTCCGCATGATGAAAAATAAAAATTCATCAGAGATATAAATTATTAAATTAATTTAAACAAATAAAAAAAATTAAATAATTCATCAGATTATAGGTTCTAATATTCATCAGAGATATGAATGAATCACAGGTAACTAAATATCTAAGTGTGATAGCTAATTTCACTTCAGCTGGCATTTCTTCTCTGAAAAGAGCATTTTTTTTTCTATCTTGACTCCACCATTCCCAAAAGCATGTAGATGTTTGTTCTAGACATTCGCGTAAAGTTCTTAAAAAGAACGTTTTCATTTAATTTCAAAATTCCGTGTTTTAAAGTAATCTTTCATCCATAACGATCGACGGTATTTTTCACGTCTTTTTCTCGCTTTTTTCAGCACTAAAATTGCAGCACTTATACCCGCTAACATAGCAGCATCAGTTACGTACATTTCAACTTCACTTCTACAGTGGTGAAAAATTGAAAACTGTTTGACGCACAGGTGTAGACAGTTGAAGGCATGCGCCCAGCGCATTCCATCTAAGGCATGCGCTAGGCTACTCGGTGTTGAAAAGCGGAATTGAAAGTTGAAAGTGAAGTTGAAGATGAAAGCGCATAAGTGTGGACATGGCAATTCATCTTAACAGGATAAATGTCTCCAGTATTGTCGGCTGAGGAAGTTGTCGGTTCTTAAAGTTGAAAGGGCTTGCTCCAGCTCTCCTGGAAAATGTTCTGTAAGCCGATACGTTCACTGGGAAAGCTCCCTGCACTGCATTCTACCCAGACCCTCTACATTGTACTAGCGACGCGCTCACCACTGGATGGCACCTACCTGCTTCCAAAAATTGAATCCAACTCTAAATGATACTCAAAAAGCTGGTCTCTCTTATTTATACGGTCCACCGCCATTACGTGGTTTATTACTGGTTGAATGAACCCTATATGTTCGAGGAGTGGTGTACCTAACAAATTGGCATATCAGTGTATACTACTATATGTTTATGATTAATTTTTCTGTTCTGTACCGGTTACTGGCATTCTCAAAGGGGAGAACAGCTCCTGTAACGAACTGAAATGGATACCTCTCACGTTGTATACATTTGAATCATACTATTGCCAGAAGCAATAACAATATAAGTTGTATTCTCCGTGGCAAAATAGATTTCATTTATCTCCCTTTTTCACCACTCGTTTCACGGCACTTCACACATTATTTCTCTTTCCTTTCATTTCTTGGTTCATTTTATTGAAAATTACTTCAGATATTTCTAAATGGAACTTTAATTCGTACTTACTAGAGTACTGCAATGTTTTCATCACCATCAACAACAAACGATCATCATCAAGCAGCCATGGGCTACGGAGGTCCAAATACACTGTGCAATTTAGTTCTCCAAATCACTACTGCATAATTCAGATAAATCATGCTTCGATTTATTCATCAAATACTTTATTTACAAGAATTTAAGTTGGATTTTTAATTAAGATCAGCGAAATATCAAATTGGAGCAGGATACGAAGGCGTAACTTTGAAAGATAGACGAAGTTATTAAACTCCACAGTGAGCCACTCACTAACGATGAACTTCAGGATTTAGAATTCAACGCTGCTTTTGATGAACAACAAGAATCTGAATCAGAAATAGTGTTGGCGTTTAAATATTTGGATGAAGCCCTTTCACTGCACCAAAAACGCATGGCTTTGTTGAAGAATCATGATATTCATATTTTGTGACCGGATGCCATAAGACGATGTTGTGACCAGTTAATGAAATGCTACAAATAAACATTACGCACAAAACAGAGGCAAGCAAAGCAAACCAGCTAGTTTCGCTCCATATTAAGAAATAAACTGTAAAATTAACTACTCGATCACATATTTATATTATATACATAATTATGTACATATGTAATCTTTAAATAAATATTGAGAATTATAATTATTTTTGTTGAAATAAAACATCCATTACGAAACCAAGAAAGGGAAAAAAGATCAATAAGATAGGCGAAAATACAAACAAATAAAAAATCCCCTCGTTTTAGACGGAAATTCGTTTAACGATGATCTTCCCGGAACTCATCTTCCGCATTAAATGAGAGTTACCTTATAACTGTTCCGTTTCTCAATTATGCATTAATTGGTATTTTCAGAGTTAAACTACCACAAAATATATATACTAATTTAATAGAATATTTTTCCTTTCGTTCAATCACTAAGGCAATAGTGAAGTAACAAGTAGGAAGACTATATATCACGGATGTATCTTAATGATACATTCAAGGTTTCAGAAAAACGAATTTCATCAACGATATTTTCACGCTTTCAGTACCGAATGTTGGATTATCACTACAGCTATTGATAGTATCCTCCCTATGTGATTCTGATGTTACCAGGTTCGGATCACAAATTGGCCTGCATTGCAAATTATCTTCACTAATGCATCTGATCTCTAAATGTTGCCTATGCATAAACTGGAAGGATAGTTGTGTACCAATCCCCAGTGATGATGCATAGAACCGTCCAAGTGTGGCACATAATGTCCGACCCCGCCTTCCCTTGAAGCATGCCGTTAGTACCTTTCAATAATTATTTTCCGAAAGAGATATTCTATTTTGGGAAGAAACAGAAATGAAGGGCTGTCAGAGCGGTGTACCCTACTGATCTGATCATCTTTGGTCACATTTTTTCTTTTTTCCTGCCCTGTTGAGGAATAGTCAACTTCACAGGGTCTTAGTAATGACCATTTACGCCTATGACAGTGGACTGGTTTACGGCTTTGAGCTTGATTATGGATTCTGGACTTGCTGCAGAGGTGGACATCTGTTGAGAGAGAATTTGCCGCTGTGTTTTCTGTTTGCTTGTGGGTTGCCAGCCCTAAGTGAACAGAAGCACGGGATACCTTATATCAGCTGGTGGATAAATCTGATCATAGGCCATCACAGCTGCCTGAACCCTGACTTAGCTAGTTGGGTATCGTTAATCCTACATTGGAGTAATGTGTCACAAGCAGGTCTTACGGCTCTTGAAAAGATCCACTTCTAGGTAGCCAATTCATTATTTCAATGCTGCTGCAACCATGCAGTAGCCAAGCTGGGCTTGTGAGGTGAACAGTTGTCGTGCTGGTAGACACCATCTCCAATGGGATGCATGATGGCATAAATGAGTGAAAATGGTCAGCCATCAGTTCTACATACTGGGATGCATTGAGAGTCGCCAGTACACATAGCAAAGGTCCCAACTGAAAGACACCCCAGGCCATCACTGAGCCACCACCAGCTTATACTCTTCCGACCTGACATGCAGCATCCATGGCTTCATGGGGCTGGCGCCATGTCCTCAATCTCCCATCGGCGTGATGAAGTTTAAATCGGGATTCATCACTCCAGGCTATCCGTTGTCAATTTTAGATGGTCCAGTTTCGATGCTCTTTAGTCCAGGCAAATCGTTGAGCCAGGTGTTGTGCCATTAGAAGTGGGACTCTCGTAGGTTGGCGGCTACTGAAGCTGAGATGATGAAATGAACGTTGCACGGTCTGTGCACTGACTTCCCGGCTGGAACCCGCGTTCAGATGGGTGGTGATTTCAGATAATGTCTGGTCCCTATCGGTCCATACGATTCGGATCAGACGGCGAAGCCCACGATCATTCAATGCTGGTTGTCCTTTGCAGCTTGCTCGGGTTTTTATTTTTTTGCCGGAATTTTCATATTCTCGGAACACTCTTGGAACTGTCGTAAGAGAAAAATCCATGTTCGCTGACAATTTCGGAGATCGAGTGTCCAATCCGTCGGCATCTACGATCTACCCTCTGTCAAATGCATCTAAATCCCATGCCTTTCCCATTACGCTTCTCACAACGAATGCTTGGGGAAGTAAAAGCTGACAGCTATATATGATCAGAGTTTCAGCCACGCATGCGCGCAAATACCGGACTTGCAGTTCTGAATCTTGGATAACGTCCCCTATCCCTAATTCAACGGCATTTCAGTGTATATGCATCTGGTAGAAAAAAGTGTATTCTGCTTGCCTGTTTCGTACATTGAATGTTGAATAACTTTCGTATTCCGTCCTATTGCAATTTTACTATTTTTCTTTAAAAATTTAACTTCTTATATAGAGAGTATTAAAAGATGCAATCAGATTGGTAATTTTACAAGAAGTGAAAATTGTGAAATCATTGAAAACCTTTTTAAATATGTTTTAGTTTCGATCCACTCGGTGGGCGGGGGTTGCTCAGTCGGTAGCGCGCCAGGCTCGTAATCTGTAGTTCCCAGGTTCGAGTCCCAGCTGGGTCAGCGTTGAGATTTATCTCCGCAAAATTCCCCGCCCTGCCCACGGTCAGTAGGGGACACCGATGGGCTTGGAAAGGCCGCCGTCCGTCGGATGGGACGTTAAGCCGTGGTCCGTGTGCGGGAGAGCCATACCCTGTGCACGTTAAAGAACACGCTGGGTGGCCTTGACGGGAGGCTACTATCTGTCTCCCAACAGCTGTTCCAGTGGGTCCCCTCCCCCAACCTTCTCTGAGCCTTTGGGGTCCATGTGACCTGGCCATTTAGCCCATGGTGTGCAAAAAAGTGCCGCTCAGAGGTAAAACAATCCAACCCAACCCGATCCACTCGAACTTTGAATTCTGATTTGTTAGGGGCGGTGTTGGCTGAGGAGGTATTGCGTCAGGCTCCTAATCTGCAGCTTCCACTTTCGAGTTCCAACTGTGCCATCATTGAGATTTATCTTCACTACACTCCGCCATTCTCTCGGTAAGAAAGGTGCCACTCATAGGTTTGGAATGTCCGTCGGATGAGAAGTTAAGCCGTCGTTCCGTGTGTGCAAGGGAATCACATCCTGTGCACGTGAAAGAACACAACATGCTGGGCGATCATTACGGTTGAACCATGTGACTCATTATTGTTCAAAAATAATTGCAATAAATTTTGTTGTCGAATATCGATTTGGTGTTGTAATTCTTGTGGCTGCAGAGCGTTTGGTTTTACCGTAGTACGGGTAGCTCAAAAAAAGTATCCGAACACTATGGTTGATTACAGAATTCAGAAAAAAATATCTGGCAACGATTTTTTTTAGAAATTAGTGATCTGGCAAACTTTGTGCCACGTGACACGAAGGTTGCCAGATCACTAATTTCTAAAAAAAATCGTTGCCAGATATTTTTTTCTGAATTCTGTAATCAACCATAGAGTTCGGATAGTTTTTAATATATATAATGCGTATGAATATATAATGCAATGAATATGGAGCGTGTGCAGTTACCGTTCACAGCAAACTAGAGCGGTTGCGGTTAATGTTCACAGCACATTGGATCGTGTGAGCTCACAAAGACCTGGATCGTGTGGGCTCTCTCACGGAAATATTGAGCGTGTGCAGTTACCGTTCACAGCAAACTGGAGCGTGTGCAGTAACTGCACACGCTCCAGTTTCCTGTGAACGGTAACTAGAGCATGTACAGTTGCTGTACACGCTCCAGATATTTTTCCTGAATTCTGTAATCACGTGACACGAAGGTTGCCAGATCACTAATTTCTAAAAAAATCGTTGCCAGATATTTTTTCTGAATTTTGTAATCAACCGTAGTGTTCGGATACTTTTTTGAGCGACAGTACGGTAGGAATTTACTATCATTAGGTAGAATAACTGGGATTTTGTAAGCACCACCGGTTTTCTCTTTAGGATCTCGATTTTTTTTACCACGTTAAATATGTTACTTGCTGCTTTTATTATAATTTTAAAATTATATGATCTCATTATATTCCTCAGTGTTTCTGCTAATCATGGAATTGGAGGTACAAGTAGAAGTACACTTATTTTTAACAGGTTGCCTCTATGACGTTGTTTGTTCGTTTATTATTGAGTGTATCTTCTGTATTGATATATTTCGTTTCATGTTTGGCTCTTGCAATGATGGCTGTTAGGTATCTTGCTTTTTGCATTGTAGTAAAAATAAGTTGCTGTTCTTGGGTCCGACCAGCCCAGATGTGGCATAAGGAAAATTTCATAAGAAATCCGTACATAAGGTTCCTTTCTTCTGTTCTAGGGGATGTGAGAATTATAGGAATGAGTTGCAAAGAGGCGGATGGCTTATGGTAAACGTGTATGCTTATTTTATTTTCGATGTAACTGCATATCTAGAACTGGTAGTAATCGATTTTCTTTAAATTCAGCAGAAAATTGATAGTAGGGTAAATGCAATTTAAGTCGTTTATAATATTTTCGATGTCATGCTGCGTTTGATATACGATTATAGTGTCATCGATATACCTTCCGTAGAATGGCAATGGAGGAGAAAGAGGAGAACACATTCCATGTCAGTACCATTCAGTCCACTCTTTTACTGTAGGGGCGGGGGTGGCTTAGTCGGTAGCGCGCCAGGCTCGTAATCTGTAGTTCCCAGGTTCGAGTCCCAGCTGGGTCAGCGTTGAGATTTATCTCCGCAAAATTCCCCGCCCTGCCCACGGTCAGTAGGGGACACCGATGGGCTTGGAAAGGCCGCCGTCCGTCGGATGGGACGTTAAGCCGTGGCCCCGTGTGCGGGAGAGCCATACCCTGTGCACGTTAAAGAACACGCTGGATGGCCTTGACGGGAGGCTACCATCTGTCTCCCAACAGCTGTTCCAGTGGGTCCCCTCCACCAACCTTCTCTGAGTCTTCGGGGTCCATGTGACCTGGCCATTTAGCCCATGGTGTGCAAAAAAGTGCCGCTCAGAGGTAAAACAACCCAACCCAACTCTTTTACTGTACCTGCATGATACAATTTCGCTTAGATCCTACAATTAATTACATAATAGGGTATTTATATTGACAACAATAATTTGCCTTCTTACTCCAGTGGGGATAGGGACACTATTATTCGTTGTAAGGAAATATGAAAAATTCTTTGTGGGCTACATAGGTGGTAACAAAATGTCTCTAAAGTGGAGCTGTAAAGATCTTGAATTTTCACTCGCAGAAAATGCTAATGTTAAATAGAAAAATCTTCATAGCGCCTTCTAACGGTAAAAATCGTAATATTTAAAATCTTTTACCGAATATTGAAAACGATCTATTCAAGCTGGAAATTCGAAATTTCAGAGGTTTATACCAGCGCAATATTTTCCCCCTTATCGCCGGGAGGAGAGAGAAAAATGAAACCTTTCGTCTTAAGAAATAAATAATTTTCTTTGTTATATGTTTTTTTTTTAATTCGTTAGGCTCAGTAAGAGTGTATATAAATCCTCCTTTTTCGGAGATGGTGAGGAGGGGGTGCAAATCCTTACTTTAACTACAGCCATGATGAAAGAGAAATTATTTTCCCTGCCTCATGAGGAGGGGCTTTCTTTGCATGAAAAATTTGGGCGGATGGGTAAACACCTCATATTTCTTAAGGAGAGGAATCTGGGTGACAAATTCGGCGATCTTACCTTTATTGTTGTTCAAGAGAAATTCTCCGGTATTTTCTTTTGTTTTTGTGGAACGTGGTTGTGGATTTGTGGAACGTGGTTGGCCAGGTCACATGGACCCCGAAGGCTCAGAGAAGTTTGTGAGAGGGGACCCACTGGAACAGCTGTTGGAAGACAGATGGTAGCCTCCCGTCAAGGCCATCTAGCATGTTCTTTAACGTGCACAGGGAATGGCTCTCCCGCACATGGTGCCACGGCTTAACGTCCCATCCGACGGACGGCGGCCTTTCCAAGCCCATCGGTGTCCCCTGCTGACCGTGGGCAGGGCAGGGAATTTTGCGGAGATAAATCTCAACGCTGATCCAGCTGGGACTCGAACCTGGGAACTGCAGATTACGAGCCTAGCTTGCTACCGAGTGAGCCACCTCCGCCCAGAAAAGAAAGATGGGAGGTCAAATTCCTAAGTTTATTTAATCTACTATGAGGGGAAACTCTATACCGAATTCGTTAATGTCTTACCGTTTAAGAGAAACCCCTTACCATTTTCTCTAAAGAAAACAAATCAAAAGAACTTCCAAGGATCTATATTTTGAGAGAGGAAGAATTATTGAGAGCTAAACTCCATCTCTATTTTATGTTTCAGTTTGAGGAAACTGTCTATTGAATTTGGTGTTTAATCTCTTACAATTTTAGAAGCAATTCCTAATACTTTTCTGTTGAGAATTTGTTAGCATTTGTAGGGGAGAAAAAAACGGTTAAAAGCCTAACTCTTACATGCACTTTGTTATGAGTAGAAGGAGTTGTATACTGACAGAATTTGGCGGTTTTACCTCTTATCATTTCGAATATATTCTTTATGCGTAATACATTCTTTACTTTTCTGGTATTTATAAATGCTTTGGTGTCATTCACAAGTATAAAACTTGAAATATTAGTTATGGAAAGAAAAAATTAGGACTATGTTTATAGCCACAATAGATTAATATTCACATCAATGATAATGATATGTTTCCAATTATTAAAAGAAACTGTTTCAAGAAAAACAAACACGTGTTTAATGCTAACACACGTACCATGCATTATATTAATATTATTATTATAATATTATATTATATCATATCTGTTATTTATTGCAATCATCCATGTTATGAAACAGAGCGCGACCGGCGGAGCGTTAAATAAGAAAAGTGTTTGAAAAAAGGAAGACTGAGACTTTGAGTTTTTATATTTGTTTCATTTTACAAGCTTCACGTTTATTTATTATTGACACCAAAACACTGAAAATATCATAATTATTTGGCTTTTGATTATGTAATTGACTACCAGTTGAATTATAAACCAAATCAATTTATCTAGAAATAATATCATTTTTTTAACGAGAAATATCATTTTTTAACAGATACAGTCCCCTATATGGGCAAACAACACCTCCACAAATATACGCAAGATTCAGGTCTTGCAAAACAAAATATTGAGATCTGCGGGCGATGCCCATATATATACTCATATTAAATGCATCTCAAAAAGGTTTTTTTGAGGCTGTTAAAATAATCCTAATGAGATTATTTCTTCTTTGCTTAATTATGATCATAATGTTCTTAATAAGTACAAGATGCCTAAAATGATGGCTTTCTCTGAGGAAGGCTACTTGCTTTAGGTCTTCTCTGCATGATATATACTATTTTTAGCTTGTGTTTTATGTTAGCCTCTAGGGAACCACCAGTGGGTGGTTTACGTGTTATGTGTTTTTAGTTATGCCAACTAGTAATATTCTCAGATGCGGATGGTAATGGGTAATAATTTACCTGGAACATCGCATATCCATACACGATCTACGATCAACGATATCACATAAAGCATAAGAAAAGCACGACTAACTCCAGTGCGTACCCAGTGAGTGCTTGCAATCCTAATTTAATAAGACTTCATAGCCTGTAGCGTAACGAACTCTGCAAAGCGTCTGAGCGCAGGGTAATAAGGAGTTTCCATGACGTGCATGCAACTCATCAGCTCCATTGTATGAGATAAGAGTGCTGTATATATAAAACTACTGTCAAACATGTAAATTATAATCGGACCTGGCAACTGTGTCCCATACGATTATTTGGACGGGTATTTTGACCGTTGTTTTGAATGCGTGTCTAACATTTCCGATTTAAATTTAGATTTTAGCGAGGGTTTGGATACTCTTATCTGAATGAGTCAGAGTCCCCCATACGATTCTGGAATTTTCAAGACAAGATTTGGATGATGATGATGATGATGATGACTAGTTCAAATTTTACTTTCAGTGAATCAGAAGTGCTGCATCATTCCTTTCATCTGTGATTTTATTTGCCCCGAGATAATTGAACTTTATACCTCCTTGAAAGATTTTCAAATGTGGTCTGTTGGGGACTGTTGAGCGATTTTCTTGTGTTTCGAGTTCCTGCTAATTCTTTACTTATGCTTATGAGAGATAACGAAACCCTGAGCTATAACTACAAGGAAATACACTATATGATCAAAAGTTTCCGGACTCTCACTCATCCATAATCTCCCGGTAATAGGAAAGAAATTAATATTGCGTTGATCCAACCCTTTGCTGCTATCACAGCGTCCATTCTGTGGGGAAGGCTTTCCACTAAATTATGGTGCATTGCTTCTGGAATTGCCTGCTATTACACCAAAGGAGCATTAGTGAAGCTGGGTGGGGGCGGGGGTGACTCAGACGGTAGCGCGCCAGGCTCGTAATCTGTAGTTCCCAGGTTCGAGTCCCAGCTGGGTCAGTGTTGAGATTTATCTCCGCAAAACTCCCCACCCCGCCCACGGTCAGTAGGGGACACCGATGGGCTTGGAAAGGGCGCCGTCCGTCGGATGGGACGGACGGGCTCCGTGTGCGGGAGAGCCATACCTGTGTGTATAAAGTGTTAATACTTAATACCATATATTAAGCCGTGGCCCCGTGTGCGGGAGAGCCATACCCTGTGCACGTTAAAGAACACGCTGGATGACCTTGACGGGGGCTACCATCTGTCTCCCAACAGCTGTTCCAGTGGGTCCCCTCCCCCAAACTTCTCTGAGCCTTCGGGGTACTTGTGACCTGGCCATTTAGCCCATGGTGTGCAAAAAAGTGCCGCTCAGAGGTAAAACAACCCAACACTAGTGGAACTGGGCACTGATATCGGCTATTTGCCGTGGCTCACAGTCAGCGTTCCAAATCATCCGAAAGGTGTTCCATGGGATTGAATTAACAGGGCTCTGTGCAGACCTGTCAAGCTCTTCCTCGCCCATCCCATCAAACCATTCCACTGCATGGTCTTCGTTTTGTGGACGGTAGCATTATCATATTGGTACTGGAAAGGGTGTCCACAGAACTATTGACATAAAGTTGGGAGCACAGAACTGTCGATAATGTCATTATACGCCGCGGCATTCTGAATTCACTGCCCGAAATATATATTATGCCAGCCGAAAAATATATTCGGCCAGTGAATATTCACTGGCTGGATCATGAAAAACAGCCTCAGAGCATGATGCCTCTCCACCAAACTTCATAGTTGGCACAACAGTCAGGCAGGTAGCGTTCATCTGGCATCATCTACACTCAGGCTCTTCCATTCGACTGCCAGGTGGTTAAGTTCATCACTACAGAGAACACGGTTCCAATGCTCTAGAGGACAGTGACACCGTACTTTACACCACTCCAACCGACACTTGACATTGATCTGGCTGATGTTAGGCTTTTATGAGGCTGCTCAGCCATGGAAACTCACTTTTTGCAGCTTGCGAGGAACAGGTATGGTGCTGGTTTGCTTCAAGAGGCATTTTGAAACTCATTGGTGAGTGTTGCAACCGAGGACAGGCAATTTTGTCCCACCACCTGCTTCAGCATTCAGTGATCCCACTCTGTCATTTTACATGGCCTACCGGGTCGTGATTGTGCTGTTGTTGCTCCTAGGTATATCTACTTTACAATAACATCAGTTAGAGTTAATCGGGGCAGCAGAAGGACCGAAATGTCCCTAACTGCACTTGTTGCTAAGGTAACATCCTTATGACCGTAACACGTTGAAAGTCACTGAGCTCTGATGTACGGCCGGCCCATTCTCCTTTCACGAATGTACATGAGATTTGGCAGGCTACGTGTGTCCTTTTATACCTGTTTGGGCCATGGATGTGGCATATATAAGGGCGAAATCATTATTCAGAAGGGTCCGGATACTTTTTTTAATCCGATTCTGTATCTTGATAAAAAAAAATTACATTTTTAATTATTACCATGAATTGGCAAAATCATTTACTTATGCACCTAAAATATTTAGCCAAAAATTCGGAAGACATGAGCCAGGATCATAGCAGCATGTTAATTGTTTTATGAGCTGCGGTTTGGAATTAATCTGTTATACAAGAAAATGACATTTATATTTTCTGAACTGTTTGGTGGCATCCAGTGGGAACCCACAGACCTGGAATCTACGAATATTTTATTATAACACACAGAATAATAAACGGAAGCAAAATATTGTAGTATAATTATTTATATTCGAAGTGGTAGCTACTGTTCAAATGGTATCATAAATTCATACCAATGATAAATGTATCTATTATTTTTTCCACTAAAGAGAACCTTTCCTATATCTGCTTTAAGAATTAAATACTGATGTATAAAGTGGCATAAATTCACAGAATATTGCTAATTGTTAGTACTAAGTGACCGAAATTAAACTGATAAGTAATACGATATGTATACTGCCTGGCCAAAAAATTAGAAACTCTTCGTTTTTTCCCATAACTGCGATTCAAATGTAAGCAAAGGACACATGTCAAATCACGTGATTCTTGAGCCATCTTAAAATGATCACAGCCACTGCACAACGTATGGCCAAGGGATGGAAAAGCCATGTGATATAAACGACTTTAAAAGAGGTGCCAATTTTCATATTGTGGATTGATGCAGCCATATCCAAAACTATGGAACTCACAAGATCATTCAAGGCTGTCATCTGTAAAGTACGTGGAAGAATGTTTGAAATTGGAATCTCGATGTATGGCGGCAGTAATTCTATCAGAATTTTGATACAATAGGAGTTATTAGGACTTTAACCTTACAGCGGCACTTTTTTGCATACAATGTAATAAATAGGCAGGTCACAAACATCCCAACTTTCAGAGAAGACTGAGAGAAGGAAACTCATTGGACAACTGTTAGCAGACGGATCATAGCGCCATGCGAAGAATATCCAACGTAAATAAATGAATGCTGGCATGGTTGGGACTTTAACCTAGGAACTTTAGATATTGAGCCTGGCATGCTAACGACTGAAATAATCCTTGCTACTGATACTATAGGACAGAACCTGCTAGAGCATTGTAAAAGCACATGAAAGTGAAACGACTTCAATTCTATATGAAATAACCACTACTTTCAACATCGGGCACATCAACACAGACAGTTCGCAGGGAACTCAGATATTTGCTCTTTGGCAGTCGGTATCTTATTCGGAAACTTTTAGTATTGACTAAAAGTCGTAAAGCGATGTGTCAGTTTTACCAGAAGAGACATGAGTGGATTAGATGGTACCGTCGCTAAAAAAAAGTATCCGAACACTAGGGTTGAATACAGAATTCAGAAAAAATATCTTTGTTCGGATACTTTTTTTAGCGACTGTACGGATTAAATGAAATATGTAATATAATCTTTCATAGACGTGACAGAACTAGAATCATAGAATGAATATGATACATGTAGTTACATGTATCATATTCATTCTATGATGCTGAAGCAATAAACACGGCGTGGATTGGGTCAACTAATATGTCTCAAAGGTCGACAAAAGGGATACCGTGGAATATGTAAACGGCATAATGGCTATCTTATATAGACGGATAATTTCCGGATGATAATGCAATTTTCCACCTTGCAAAATCCGTCTGCGAAAAGGAACATGATGGATAATTCAGTCATCTACCCTGGACACTAATTTGCCTGATTTAATTGAAAATTCGTACGATATAGTGGAACATGGCAAACAGTCATAGACTCCCATTGCATTTGATCCTTAAAGGAACTATATACTGCATCCCTGGTTTATATGATCCTTGCGGTGACAGCAGTGGACGACTTGAAGTGGACATCCCCAGACGGAGATAACAAGATGGTTCAATGTGCCCAGAAATGGCACATTGAGTCATCTTGACTCTCCACTTTGGAAACAGTTCCTGGAGACAGGAACCATTAACCGAAGAGCTGATTAAGGTCGCTCGAGAGTTACTTCATCCTGAACTGACCATTATCTGACTCTAATGGTGAAGAGGAACAGTACGATGACTTCGCATCAACTCTCTCTCTCTCGAGGCAGCGCAGATGAAAAGATTTCCATCAGAACGGTGTCACGAATGCTTAATGCGAGAGGGCTGTATGCCAGGAGATCTGTGATTTGAGTCTCGGTAACACACAATTTGAGCATTAAAATGGACTAATGTTCTGTTTTCTGACAAGTCTTGATTTAGCCGACTGCCAGATTCTAGACGCTGTTTAATCTGAAAGAAACTAAGAATGCGATACCATCCCTCCAATATCAGAGATAAGTTGCGGAATTAGTGTGCTGCTCTGTAGTGGCGTAACCATCAGTGGCCATACTTCAGGTATTCGATGGAGGCTCTACAATTGATCAGAGATACAGAGAAGGTATCTTAAAGCCTATGTGTAATTTTTTACGGTTGCGTTTGGAGCAGATTTTCTGCTTATGGAAGATATTGTCCGTCCTCATAGAGTTAACCTGGTTCAAGATTACTTAGAAACGGAATGTACTCGAAGAATGACCTAGTCAGCAGGATTGACAGATCTAATTTCCATCCATCAAGTGTCGGATGCCTTAAGAAGATCCATTGTAAATCGTCAGACACCTGCTTTGTCACTCGATGAGATAAAGTAGGTTCTTGTGGGAGGCCCTTCTGAAGAACTTTATATCGAGCCTGGAGCGACAATGTCAGGCCTGTTTAGACATGAGAGAGAATCGTACTACGTATAGACGTTATATGTACATATTTTGAGCATCTGAATTCAAATTTTGCGAAGCACAATATTTTATTGTTTTAACAATCACGAAGGGTATGAAATCTTTCGTTTTCTACAGCTTTTGCAGTTGTACTAAAATACGTATCTGGGCAAATTTTCACTTAATTAGATCCTAAAATAAAAATTTGTACACGTTTTTCCTTGTTTCCGTAGTTTTGTCCAGCAGTGTATATCAATCAGATTTCAACCATTGGCCCACTCTATCTGTAAAAGAACATCTAACTAATCTATTAAGTCATCGATCTATCTCTAGATAAGTATGATATTCCATTATTCTCTTTCGAAATTAATTCTTATTAGCCAGCATCAGATTTCTCTGTGTGTTATGAAAAATCAGTTTACATTGATAAATTGAGTTATTGCATCAAGCGCGTCATTATGTCCACAGCAATGCTTCTCAACCACTGGCTCTCAGGCGACGGTGGTATTCAAGGTCACTATACGGAAATTACGGAAAATCACGGAAAGTTGCCATTTCTTAGAAAATTTTAGAAACTACTGGTTTATTACAGCTCTGAAACAGAGTTTCTGCATTAGCTAACTCGTAAAGAAGGGTTCGTAGACGATAGTCACATTGAAAGCATATCACACAGTAACAGGAGGGAAATGCTGTGTAATTTCATCAACACCAGAGAATGTTACATTCTCCATATCCAATAATTCTTAGTGTTCACATTACCATTCAGCTGTAAGTGTGCCTCCACACTCTGCAAAATGTTCCACAGGCAACTGTTTCACACACAGGAACTTAAGAACAAGGTTCCGACATTGCAGAGGACCACTGGAAGTCAGCTGTTGCCCCATGTGCAGTTCGTACAGGAATCAGAGTAATACACTTCGCACAACCTTGAGGACAATGGATCACGCAAGGTTCAGGAATTGCTTCCGCTCTGGCTCTAACGAAGACTATCCACTGCACTAGCAATCCACAGTGTGTCCCAAAACCGGTATACTTCTTCTGCAATGGCATAACGATAAATAATAATTTCCTCAAATTTCTGAGTCGTGTTTCGTAACTCATTTTGGTCAAAGACGGACTCAATCTGTTCAATAAGCGATATTCAGCTAAAGCAGCCATGTCATTGTCATTGTTTGGTAATAGAGTTCAACCAATAATGAACGATTCTTCAATCCCGGTCTCTAATCTGGTCTCTAATTCAGAGAATCCAGAGACTTAGCGCGTTCGATATACGAGTTTGATATACGGAAGTTATGGTGGAGATCCCACAGAGTGCATGTATGCAAAGCGGCCGCCTTTATTAAGTAATACAGTTCTATGTTATGTCAATAGTAACTCAGGTATAGAACTCGGTAATTTCTTAAATTAAAGATTTATGAAATATGCGGCTGAAAATATTTTAAAGATCTCAATAAAATCTATTTAAACTCAATCTTTTTTTCAAACACAACAAGCTTTTAAAAATGTGTTCAGTATTTAAAGAGCTAAGTAAGCCACCCTGAGAGTGGGTGGGCTTACAACAGTGCCATAGAATCAAAAATATTTGTCTCATTAATTCAGTTCCGGTCTCAAATTCCTGTCCACCAATCAGGAAAGTTTGGGAAAATGATAAAGGTCATTTCCTCTATTCCAAAAGGATTAGGTGTCAAGATGATTTTCTGTTTTCATTCTGTTATTACCAGATCTCACATTCTTTTACTGACATGTTGATTGGAGAATAATTTTCATGCTTTTTCTTCACAGCGCCAAGTTCAACCAGCTGGAAGCTTTTATACTGAGATTTAATTTTTTACCTGTCATTCCATTCCACATACACCTGATTATTCTCCATTTCAAATTGTGCAACTAAACGTTTCTCATCCGCAGACCTTTAAGCTAGCGCAGTTTAATTACAACCACTCAGGATATAAATCCAGTTTGAAAGGTTACGCTTGACACCTCCCCCTTTCCTGAATATGAAGGTTAAATACTTACCTGGATTGAGAAAATATGTATATTTTTTTTTCATTTCTTGAAAAATTCTTTAAAAATATTATTTGTTTTTATAAAAGAAATAGAAGTTCACACTATATGCTGACCAACGTATGAGTGTAACAGCCTGCAAATACACATGAAAAATCATCATACGTACATTCCTTTGTGGCACGTGAGCATCTAAACAAGTGCAAGCAATACGTATAACGAAACCAACTCATAATAAAGGAGGTAAGTATGGTTTTTGTATTGCCCCAGAGCAGTTGGGTTGAATTTTTTGGCACTTGAGAGGTTCTTTTCTGCACACGATGGGCTAAATAGTTAAAATATTGGGAGAAAAGGACCCTCAGGGGAACAATTAGGAGACAGATGATAGTCTCGTATAATTTGGGTTGTGTTGTTTTACCTCTGAGTGTCACTTTGTTTGCATATAATGAACTAAATGGCCAGGCTACAAAGACCCAGAGGGTTCAGAGAAGGTTGGGAAGGTGGCGACCCACAGGATAGCTGTTAAGGGAAAGATGGTAGCCTCCATTCAGGGCCATCCAACGAATTCTTGAACAGGTACAGGGAATGGCTCTCCCGCACACGGGGCCACGGCTTAATGTCCCATCCGACGCACGGCGGCCTTTTCAAGCCCATCGGTGTCCCCTACTTACCGTGGGCCGGGCGGGGAATTTTGCGGAGTCTCCTATAAAGGACATTCATCATGTTATTTATATTATGTATGTTAGTTTATGTCATTCATAGGGTACTCTCCCATACACGGTGTCATGATTTTATGCCCCATCCAATAGACGGTGGGCTTTTCCAAGTCCATCAGTACTGTTACTGACCGAGAACACGGTGAGGGTTTTGCAGAGAAAAATTTCATCGATGGCTCAGGAGGATTGGGTTGGGTTGTTTTACTTCCGAACGGCACTTTTTATGCCCATGTCTATGGACCCCGTAATTCTCTCGATTCTAAATGGCCAGGTCACAAGAACACCGAAGGCTCACAGAAGGTTGAAGGAAGGGGACACACCGTACAGCCCTTAGGAGACACATGGCAGCCTCCTGTCAAATCCATCCAGCATGTTTCTTTAACGTGTACAGGGTATGGCTCTCCCGCACCCGAGGCCACAGCTTAACGTCCAGAGTCAAGTACGGTGGTCTTTCCAAACACATCGGCGTTCCCTACTGACAGTGGGAAGGGTTGGGTGTTTTGCGGAGGTAAATCTCAAATCGTTGATCCAGCTGGGACTCATTGACATTTATATATTTATAGATTTATGAATTCTGTATTTAATTTTCGAAGCAGAGCTAGAAACGTTTCTCTTTAATGCCTTTTTAAACTTTAAATGTTTCTAGGCTTTTAGGTTAATATTTCAGAAGAAAATAATATATATATTTGTTATTGGTATGAATTTATTAATTTATCATTTTAAAAAAGTTGGAAAGAAACTTCCAGTACGAATAAAAATAGCATTTATTGAATAATTGATTTCCGTTTAATCCACAGCAACAGTTCATGAACTAGTCGATTCTAAGTCAGTGGTTCCTAGTGTAAGCCACCAAACAACTAAAAATAATATAGCAATCACTCTTTATGAGAGGCTGGTGGAACTCGCAGCTCATAAAGCAAATAATATACAGAATCCAACTAATTTCTTCTAATGTTTTTACCAAATATTTTTAAGTGCATAAGTAACTCATTTTGCCAATTCATGGTACTCATTTAAAAAGGTGTATTTTTTTAACACGATACTTGATTCATGACCTTCAGGTCTGTATATGGTAGCTAGGCAAAAACTGGAAGGAGAGCTCTGTACCAATCCACAGTGATGATGCACAGAACCGCCAGGTCTAACACCTAATGTCCGACCCTGCTGTACACAAAGGTTGCCAGATCACAAATTTCTAAAAAAATTGTTGCCAGATATTTTTTCTGAATTCTGTAATCAACCATAGAATTCGGATACTTTTTTGAGCGACTGCACATTTGTAAAACTTGTAATACTTTACTTCTGACATATTTTCTTGAAGCTATAATATACTTGTGTATATATATTCAAACCAATAATATCTATTTTTAAAATCAATTATTATTGTTATTAATATCCTTGTTCTGTGCAACTATTATCTGACATTTTGAGTGTTATGATAATTGGTTTCATTTAACGATGTGTATTCTGTATATCTGTTAGTCTTGTACACATATCTGTAGTCCGAGGTTCGAGTCCTGCCTGGGCCAGCTTTGATATCTATCTGAGGAAAATTACCCTCCTGCTCTCGGTGAATAGGAGACACCGATGGCTTTGAAAGACCGCGGTCAGTCTGATAGGACGCTAAGACGTGGCTCCGTGTGTGGGACAGCCATACTCTGTGCCTGTTAAAGAATTCGTTGGATGGCCCTGAATGGAGGCTGCCATCTTTCCCTTAACAGCTGTCCTGTGGGTCCCCTCCTCCCCAACCTTCTCTGAACCCTCTTTGTAGCCTGGGCATTTAGTCCATTATAAGCAAACAAAGTGCCGCTCAGAGGCAAAACAATCCAACCGAAATGTATCGTACAAAACTAAAACTAGTCTCATAACATATCGTCTCTGGCGAATATGGCAAGCGCGATTTCAAAGTATATGAAATTTTTCATTTTCCGAAATTTTCACCATTTTACAGTGGTAAATACAATAAACTCCGGGTTATTTGGAATTCTCATGCAACCGGCAAAAGTTTTAAACTGAATATTTAAACTTGATATGTCAAATTAACTCTACCTGATAATTTTCCCAGATGCCACTAGCTTTCGGGCATTGTTACATTCACCTTGACACGCTAGTTCCTTTACGGCCATTCAAGTATCAGATATTGAATTTATGGTCGTAATATTCTGTTTATCAGAAAATTCTTTTTCACTAGAAAAGATCTTTGCAGTCAAGGGGTTGGTCTACTTATAGACAGTCGTATCAGAATAATATGATCACCTTCCATACATATAATATGGTAGGTGGTCATATTATTCTGATACGACTGTGTACATCACACCATACCACACAGCTTAATCAAGGTACCTGAAAACGATACAAGATTAGGAAGCATAGCTGTGCATATCAAGATTAAGCATCTGGAATTTTTACTCGTTTCTTCTATAACTCAGGAGATGATATCCCTGACATTATAATAGAAGAGATTATAGATGCTTGCCCCCCCCCCCCCCCCTCCTTGGATCATTTGCGGAGATTTCAACGCAGCAATAGTGTGAAGCATTTTTGCACCCATTCCCAAACCGAGCAAAGATCAGAACAGCTTTGAAGGATATCGACCCATCACGCTCTCCGCGACCGTACTAAAAATAACAGAAAAAAAATGATCAAACTTAGAATAGATTAGATGCTGCAAAAGAAAAATGTACTTTACGACACTCAAACCGGCTTCAGGAAAATCCGCAGTACAGCTGATAGCATATTAGCATTTGCAACTATTTGCATATTAGCTATTGCAGCGCAAACCAGCATTGCCACTTAGCCATCCTCTTATCATAATCTTCCTGGATCTAAAGAGTGCCTTTGATTCTGCCTGGCACGAAGGGATGACCTAAAAACTAAAACAAATTGGAATAAAACAGACTTTTAGCATTCTTCACTAAATGCACTAACTCAAACAAAAAAATTCATTAACTTGGAAACAATGTATCTGATCATTTCATTGCCACTCATGGATTGCCGCAGGGCTCCGTAACCTCACCTTTATTATTCAACATATATCTGAATGATTTAAAAGAAGTAATACCCCCTAGAGTGCACTATACACAATTTGAGGACGATATCATTATATAGACATCCGGACAATATTTCTACACCATTCAAGAACGACTACAAATAGCCCCGAACAAGATTACTCTATATTGCTAGAAATGGAGTTTAAAACTTGAACCTGACAAATCAGTAGTGTTACCAATTAACAAAAAAGAAAGGCCAGAAATTAATATTAAACTAGAGTATAAAAGAATAAAGCAAGTCACAACCCACAAATATCTAGGAATAGTTTTTAATGGAGCCGAACACATTACTTATTTGCAAAATAAAAGTACCAGTATTAACAACCCTCTGAGAATGGTGAATGGACCAAAAGCCATCGCAGGACCAAATGATCATGCTGTACAAAAGTTTACTTAGATCACACCTGGATTATGGATGCATTATCATTGATAATGCTACCTCAGCCCAACAGAATATAATAGAAAATATTTCTAAACAGAGCCATTAGGATATGCACTTCACAACTACCCACAGTTACTATTCCCACATTTCTATTTACAGCAAGTGTTGAGCCGCACGCCATTCGAAGAAAATATTTACTATTTGAGCACTATACAAGACTTGCTACAAAACATGCTACACATGACCTTATTGGCAAAATCGTAAAAGGTTCCAAAAGAACTAAAGTCATTGCTGAAATCAAAAACCACCTGTTATATCCAGAAGTCTCACCACTTTATAACATTCAAAATGCAACAGATTATCTACCAGCCACAATGACGGGGGAATTTCCTACCATTAATCTAAGAGAAGAGGTAATGATAAAGGAATGAAGCCCTGGAGCAGAAATTTACAAATACATTATGAGCGAAATTATCCAAAAGAGCAAAAGCACTGATCTCTGCATTTCATATATGGCTCTAAGAAACTGGATTACAACAGCACGCTGGTGTATACTTCTGTCCCACTCTCAACCTGAAAGCTGGCTTCAAACTAAAAAATAACCTTAATATAATGGATACAGAAATTACTGCCATCACTGAAACTCTGAAGTTCTTCAAAAATCTTAAAGATAAAAATATCTCCATATTTATTGATAGCAAATCAGCACTGACTGCACTAACAAAATATGCCTACGAAACATATGAAGAAAATTTAGCTGCGAATCTTTCAGATGAAATCAATACCCATATGACAATTAACCACAATAAAATAACGCTAAATTGGACACCCTGGTATAACTCTGGTATAACAGAGTATCACTCTGGTATAACAGAAAATGAAGTGGTCGATCAATTAGCCAAAGAGGTCCTTGATTGTAACATAATCAATACTGAGTACTGTAATGACAACACTGAGCTAAAAAGAAAAAAACGAAGTGAAAATGAAAGAATTTGAAGCATACTTCGTACAGCAAACACTCCATAGAGAAAACCACAGAGCCAGAGTATGAAGAAATCGCATAAAAAAAGAGAGAATTAAAGAAAATTAAAAAGGAACAGTAAACAAAAATAACTAGAATGATAGCATACCACACCCTTCTAAAATAAACTATGTTTACATTTAAAAAAACAGTCTCCCAACTGGGCGAAATGTGAAGAAATAGAGAACACACAAGACATAATCGTGAAATGTCAAAACTTTGTAGCAGAAAGGAATATTCCAGGAAAACTTCAGAAAATTAACTGGCAAAGAATTCACCCTACAAAATATTCTGGACTACCCCTCTAACTCACTGAGAGTGCTATCTGGTCTTTGCCATTTGCTTTTCTTAAGAAGATTGGAAAGTATCAGGATATCTAAAAAACGCTCAATATTTTTACATTGTTCTGTTTCCTGTGGTTGATAGCGTCAAATTACCGTTTTGAAAAAAAAAAAAAAAACTTTTACATATACGGCCAAGAATGTCTTCTAACCCTCAACCTAGAAGATTAAGCTCCTCTTCAAGAGATTCTAGTTCATTCTTTCTCCTTTATTTGTATGACACGGGAATAGGGGGTTGCTATAGACCCAATTTCCTGGAGCGAGTTACGTAATTTAAAAAAAAGTAAAAAAATAGGTCTCCTGAAATATTTTTTTCGGTAGGTAAATCAGTTTTGGCATCTTATCTTCCTTGAAGATAATATTTATTCAGTAAGAGATTTCATCATCGGTATGCTTTACTTCATTTATTTATTTTTTGAGCGCATATAGAAAAATTGTTAGTTTTATTCCATTAAATTATGTATTTAGGTTAATCACTAAATACACATATCTTTGGAAGAGAAAATGTCTATATCGCCCATTAGAATTAATTCCTGCTTCCGTCATACATAAAAAAGTCTAATATTGATTGCAAGGATTTCGCCCCTAAATCTCAAAGCAATTAACATTTCCCTCTCGAAGATAATAGAGTTCCGTATAATTTTTGCATCTTACATCTCTCATTGCTCATTTACATTGCTCCTTTTCTCATAGTGCCCATGTGGCGTTATCTAGTAGTTCTCCAGAATAAGAGACGTCGAGATTCAGATCGTAGACTCAATCTGGGCTCATCAATAAATATTAGATTGAACATTTCCCAGAGTTCCAGTTTCCATGTTCACGACACCAGTTGATACCTTTCCTCACTGCATTAAATTGTTGCGGATAGAAATCTCGGTTAGTCTTGCAATACCTGTCTTCTACAACCTTCCAACGGGATATGATTCGATGGAGGACAGTTAATTCACTTATGGCATCTGCCACTGAGAACCAAATAATGCTCATCTGCTTCTGTTATTCTTTCATCCAACATTGTAGGTGTAGTTTTTCGGAATGCATCCCTTGTTTCCATATCCCATTACTTCACCATTTAGACATCTCTAACCTCCCTCCACCGACGTACCGTTAAATGCTCTCCACCTTAATGAATCATTCATATAAGTCCCTCTCGATTCTATTGTCGAACATTTTTCGTGCTTGCATAATTTCCATGGTACAACGAACTGGATTCAGCCAGGGTCACCAAAATACAACAGGGATATGACTATAGTTGCTAACCGCCCTATTTCCAACTGAAATGTTCGGTGCCCAGGTTATGACTTCGAACAGACACACGTTTACTAGTTTCTCTATCTTCGGATTTAAATGATGCGCATTTTGGAAGCAGGCGGGTATGGTGATACATTACATCTAGGCCGGCGTGATGCATGGAAGATAAAAGAAAACTAAGACTTCTAAGAAAGATGCTCCACTAATAAGCATATAACACTGTTATTACCTCGATAGTTTCAACAACTTCATGCGATACAGTCTCTTCTTTTACAGTAAGAGTACTAATGAAATAGAAAGGGATACACTTGCTTGCTCCTAGGATGAAGAGTACTTGGTCCTGCTTCTTAAATCCGTTGCAGTGATAACTATTCATCGAAGGCAACGAAATCATTAGACTTCCTTCGTCAAAGTGAGTTAAGAAGTTGGCGTTCAAATCATAAGAGCTTACCTATGTGGTATTATTTAAACGGGTTGCTAAATCTGTTAAAAATTGCACTATGTATAAACTTGAGTCAAGTACTGCAATTAGCAAACAGCATAGATATTACAAGTAGCAGCTTAATTACAAAAAGCTACCAGACTACACGAAGTGCTAAACGAAAATACAGAAGAATTGTATGAGTTGTGAATTGTATGAGTGCAAAGGTCTGCTAATATCCTCTAAAGAAGGAAATAACATAAGTTCAAGAAACATGTTTGAAGAAAGGTTTAAATATTTTCGAAAAAAATTATTTTTTATTTTTTATTAAATAAAGTTTTATTTTTGAAAGAATATATATATTTTTTAATTTTTAAACACCCTTTAACTTCTCTGTGGGGACTCCCATATGGAAAAATTCTCTCCTTGTTGTTTAGAAGCTGGTATATTGAACACGTAGTGTATTAGCACCCATGTTTTAAGTCATTAATCGATTGTGAGATAGTTCTGGAGATGACCATGCTTAATAACAATGGCTGATAGATTAAAATTTTTTGAATGAAGGGTGTTTGTATTTAATCTGATAAAATCTGTAAAACAGTTTTGAATAATTATTTTTATACGTTTCCCCTAAACATTTGATAGAAAGAAGCAAAAAAGGGACAGAGAGAAATCTCCCCCAAACAAAATATCTGCTTTTCCTGTAATGTAAAGTTGGCAACACTAAGATAAGCACAGTGGGTTCAAGATATTCATAACTTATTTCGACTATATTTATTGGTTTGCTTAAAAACGAAATTTGGACAAGTGCTTTTTACCAAAATTATTTTGTTTAAACGTTACGTATCATTTGACTATATAGGTATACAGATTGAAACTTCCAATTAATAGGCATTTTAAAGGCTAAATTAGTCTGAGAATATTATAAGAAACTGTAGTAATGATACAATTGCACATTTCAGTATTGAGACATCCAATAGATGCAGAAGGATCAAGGTGTGTCTAAGGGAGAAGAGAGCTAGCTTCCATAGGTTTAATGTAAACTTTTCGATTGCAGCGCCCTCTAAACATGGCAAATTTGTGCATTGCAGTGAAGCCACCTAGCCAGGGAGAGGAGCCAGTTCCTTGTGTTATTTTTCCACCGCCTAGCAAGGTTTTCAATGGCTTACACCACGTTACTAATTTTACATTCACTTTAGCTCTGTTCAAAGTGTTCTTTCTTAAATTTTACCATCATAATTTGCTTTTTAGAAGGATTAGTTAAAAATTATTTTCTTTAATAATATCCCATTTTGTAAAACAGGTAGCAGCTATGCTCAAGAAAAGAATTTTAATATTTTGAACATTGTACAATATTTAATTGAAATTTATGGCTCTATGCGAGATAACATGTTTTGTTTAATTATATTTTATAAAATTTTAGATATTTTCAATAAAAGTCTATCGAGTTTCTTACTTGTATAAATTGTCAATAGATGGCAGCAGGCACTTCTCGTATCAACCATAAAAAAATTTACTATTACAACAAACTGCAGACACCTTTATACATCGATATGTTAAAGAGAACACAAAACTGCAACATACATTAACTTACATGTTCGCAAGATGATTAAATATATTAATTTACATATTAATTTTAAAAATTCTGCAAATTTACTCAAAATAAACATACAACGGTTTTTCCAGGTATCGTAAAATGTACTCCTGAACGAGATAAAACACTCATTGAATAACTTTAGGGTCAGCTACCACTGTGCCAATCAGCCATGGCTGTTAGACATTTGGAAACACTAGTTAAATCGCAATATACATACCAATAGTAAGACAAACCATAGCTGCATGGGGCTAAAATGATTGCACTGCGCATGCGCAGATCGGCCCTTACAGTTGTTTTTGTGCCTGTACATCAATTTGCCACGTTCAGCTTCGGTAAAATTCCGCAGAACGTCGCCAGTTACGCTTGCGCGAAGCTAGCCTTCTTATCCTTAGAGCTTCTTTGGAAGGATAACCATTTGTGTATTCGCAAATAATTATCTTTTTCCTAAATCTTGGACATACCATTGACCTACATTAGTAATATACCATTAACGAGTCCAAAACACAATGATGCCTCTAATTTAACGAAAGATACTTATTTTAATTTCTGTCTTATATAAAACAAGTGGTA
This sequence comes from Ryuthela nishihirai, assembly GCA_038380435.1. Classification (NCBI taxonomy): domain Eukaryota; kingdom Metazoa; phylum Arthropoda; class Arachnida; order Araneae; family Heptathelidae; genus Ryuthela; species Ryuthela nishihirai. The sequence goes on along the minus strand of JAWZYU010000003.1, from coordinate 86,965,310 downwards.
GCTTTTAGTAATTTTTTTCGCTCACTTCTCTCTATTATTTTTCCTTCGTAATAATATATATATCCATATATATTCCATGCCATAATAAGGCTATTCGCCGTCCCATGGCCGAGTGGTTAGCGCGCTTGGCTACTGATCTAAGGGACCTGGGTTCAGGCCACGGGTAAGGCAGCGCTGTCTGTGTGTTTTTCACTGCAAACGTTCGGAATAAGGCTTAAAGTGCGATGCAAATCCATTATTATTTTTCTATCATATTACACCACGACGTGCACATAAGTGTTAATTTTCATTTCTGGGCCAAAACAATAATATTAATCTTCAGATTACTCGCAAATACCAAAGTTTTTACCGAAAACGACTTTTCAAAAACCGGAATTTCCAAAGCTTTAACTGTTCGTAAACGTATAAATGGTTGCTGCGTACGTAAAGCCCTTCCACATCGCAGTACATGACTAAAATCACACACAAAATATATTAAACAAAAGAATGGTTACTTCCTCCGTGGATCGTACGAGGGTGAGGAAAAACATCCAGTGGGACAACTCAAAAAAGCTTGCAATGCGAAACTCAAAGTATGCATCTTTCAACTTTTACTACGGCTTCACAATGTTTCGTCGATACTTCTCCGAAATTTTATATAACCATTTTGCTTCTCTGTAGAAAAATAAAAATGAATCTTACGTACCTGAGATGATCGAAACATAATATAAAAATATACCTAAAATATCAACGCATAGAACCGGCCACGCCTAGCACCTAATGTCCAACCCGCCTTCACGTGGTGCAGACCGTTATAGTACTTTTCAAAACAGATACTCTCTTGTGGAAGTGAACGGAAAGGGAGGGCTGCCAGATTAGTGTGGCCTACTGATCTGGATAACTATGGCTACTTTTCTTTTTTATTTCTACTCTGCTGAGGAGTGGTCCACCACACAGGGTCCTGGTGCTGACCATATAAACCCACTGTACTGGACAGATATATGGCTCTGAGCTTGATTATGGATCCTGATTTTCCTGCACTGGTGGGCTTCTGTGCAGGGAAAATCTTTCACTGTGTTTTCTGTTTGTTTGTGGGTTGACAGCCCCAAGTGAATAGATTCACAGGATATGTTTATCAGCTGGTGGATAATCCTGGGCAGACGTCATCGCAGGCACCTGAACACTTTGCTTTTATTGGCATCGTCAAATTCTTCATTGGAGGAAGTCTTCCAGTGTAGATGGCTTCAGCCATTAGTGGTAGGGGAACGGGTCTTTGCCCCATGTCTGCGATTAGGGGGCTGTTTGATATTGTCGGCATTCCCTCTCTCAATATACATAGTTTCTTTAAACATCCCACTAACCATTTTCTCTCCATAGGTAGTTGGAATGTGAGAACTGCACAGAGCTTTTTCTCTTGATGTCCTCACCGAAGAATTCCACCATTATAATTTAGATATTCTCGGCTTGCAAGAGACCAGATGGACAGATAAAGGTCAGATTCTTAAAAATAATATTAAATTTCTCTTTTCATGGAGGGACGACAATAAGCATCACCAAAGCTCGGGTCTGCTTCTCAGAAGACACGCTAGTGATGCTCTTCTAGGATACGATTGCATTAATGAAAGGTTTCTTACAGCAAAATTTCAGAGAAGCGTTAAAGACTTTAATGTTATCTGCTCTTATGACCCCACTGAGGATGCCGATGAGGATGAGAAGGATAGGTTTTACGGACAACTTCGGGATATTTTGAATTATGTCAAGAAAGGAGATATTACCCTTGTTCTTGGTGACTTCAATGCCAAAGTTGGTACTGACTCTGACCTTTGGAGAGGGGTGATTGGCCCTTTTGGTATTGGTAGCTGCAATGGCAATGGGCAACGTCTCCTACAGGTAAGTAAACTCAATGGATTCAGAAAAACTAACACTTATTACAAACACCGCAACATACATAAGTACACATGTGTTTCACCCGATGGACTGCATAAGAATATGATTGATTATATATTAATTAACAGCAAATGGGCTAGTTCTGTTAGGATTACCAGGTCATATAGGGGAGCTGAAATTGGATCTGACCATTACCTTGTTAAAAGTGTCTTGCAACTTAAACTTAAAAAATGTTTTGCTAGGGTTAAAAAATTTGCTTTTAATACTGAAGCTCTGAAAGACCCAGTTATAGCCAAAGCTTACCATGATAGGCTACTTAGTCATTATGACAGTCATGGTTTGCTTACTACTGAAGTTGAGGAAGAATGGGATCATTTTAAACACGCTTTTTTGGACACTAACAGTACTCTTTTAGGAAAAAAAGCAGCAGAAGAGGCAGAATTATCTGAGTGATAAGGCACTTGAGCTTATTTCGCAAAGAAAGAACTGCAGGAATGTTCTTAATCAATACTCTACTAGTCCTAATAGAAAGCATTACAGAAAACTTATTAAACGTGTAAAAGATCAGTTAGCTGCTGATAAGAAAGAATCTTTGGCTTGATGGTTTGGCTGACAAAGCCGAGGAGCAGTTAGACAGCACAACAGCAGAGAGCTGTACCAGATAGTCAATGTTTTGTGTGGTAGAAAACGGACAGGTATACAGGGATTGAAGGATAAACAAGGTAAGGTTATAGAAGGTGAGGATTCTGTCATGGCTAGGTGGGCTGAGCATTTCAGTGATATTCTAAACAATGTGGTTACTTCTATTCCCATTGTTTGCAATGATGATAGATGCATTGATGGCATTAATGTTGGCCCTATAACACAATCTGAAGTTATTTTGGCTGTTTCTAAACTTAAACTTCATAAATCCCCAGGGGTAGATGAAATTACTACGGAAATGCTTAGAGCTGGGAATGTTTCGGTTACCACTTGGATGACTGAAATTCTGAATATCTTTTATGATAAAGGCATGGTTCCTAAGGATTTTACCAGAGCTATTGTTATCCCTATTTTCAAAAAAGGTGATCGCAGTTCTTGTGATAACTATAGGGGTATTAGCCTACTCTCTGTTCCAGGTAAAGTTCTTTCCATGATTGTTCTTAATAGAATTAAGAATCTGGTTCACAGTCAATTGCGTGATGAGCAATGTGGATTCAGAAGTGGTAGGGGATGTGTGGATCAGAGAACTATTCAGAGATTTAGAACTTTGTATATGCAGATACTGAAACTCTCTTTCCTCTTCTTCTCGCGTTTCTTCTTATCGCCAGCACGAACGGCATTTCGTGCCTTTCCTGCTTTTTTCACAGCTTTTCCTGAAGGTTGAGGCGACATTTCCTCTACAGATGCTGGAACAAATCCTTGTTTGGAAATTAAAAATCTGAGAACTCGCTCTTGAAATCTCCGAAATGAATACTTTTGTGTTCTGGTTGCAATCACCTTTTAAAAACTCCGGACGGATCGTACCGCTGTTTATGCGGACCTCTGAGTGAGCCGTGTGAGGTAGAATGAACACTCCTGGTAGGAGTTTTCTGTTGATAGGAAATGCTTGTTCACCAAAGTCCCAGTCGCATGTAAAATTTAAATAAATGCATTATTTTAATAAAAAGTTAATATTTTGACTTGAGAGACAGGGTTATTGTTATATATTTTTAAATATTTATTAAATCGTTTTTCTTTATCAGAGTAATGTTAACAAATTGGCAATACCTTATATAACTTCTAAGAAATGGCAAACAGATGGCTTTAACAAATTATTTATATCCTAGTTTAATAAAATATGCATCAAATAAAAAAAGAAAATATTATGTATCAAGCTTAAATTACATATTTTTATATCTATTAACAAAATTTAATGGAAATTTTTATTTTTTTTAAATCGTTTTCTTTTATTATACTAAAAACGGATATATAGGTTCTGGACACTGGAAGGGTTAATAAATCAGGTTTTCGTTTTAAAATTTCATAAAACTGTATACAATTCATATGAAAGTTGCATTTGGTATAAATGCATGCTATAAATGTTCCGGTTCTTCCTTTTGTTTTAACACTGGTCCACATATTGTTCGCTAATCAAAATACTCGTTCAGTGAGGACATTAAATCAAGGGATACATTAGCTAAATTCTACTTTTTTTAAAATGTTTTAAAAAGATTCCTGTTTATCGGTGAAATATTTGAAAATTTCAACCCATCTACTGCGCGCCAATATTCAGTTTACTATTTTAATTCACGAAAAAAAAGGGAAAAAATCGCCATTTTAGGAAAAAAATAAATCTAAAGAACAAAGTAAGTAGTGAAATAAAGGACTGTACTGTTAAATAAAGGACATATGATCACCGTACATATTTAAAATATCCTCTTCCTACCTCCGTGACTTAAAAGACGACTTATTTTTCTAACCACAACTAATCTTCGATTCCCTAGAAAAAAACGCGAAAAATGTCGACGCTGCTACGTACGTTTGACTTAACAGGTTTCATTAACTGTATACTTTTTGAAAGTTATCTAATAATTCTTTGTTGACGTCTGACAATAACATTGTTGATTTAATTGTTTACCGACTTCGAAGGAAGTGACACCTCTCCATATTCGCAACAAAGTTCTCTCTCTTTAAGCTTCCTTTATCACCATTTCTCGTAGCTCGGCGAAGCCAATTAGTGAATATTATAGGAACGAATATTATCGAACATAACGTAGCAGTGGGGATCGCCATCAAATAACCAAAGATAATCGAATAACGAAAACTTTCCCTGCCTAGACATGTTAAAGGATAAAATATCCCACGTGTACCATGTCAGAACTACGTATTGCCATAAATAAGCAAACTGAAATATGTGTGCGCCTTAATAATCAATTGGAGAAAACATAGAGTTGACGTCAGCAACTCGGTTTCGGTTACTTTCCAGCATAATTTCTATAATGTGAAGAGAAAAAGCATTTTCAGTGTCTCGTGAAAGCCATACAACAAAACTATATTGTGAAATCACAGTTTATTACATTTTCCAAAACATATTTTCTCCTGAGATCACTCACAAAACCTATCTGATGTAGAAAATAAAAGGTGACATTGCTATAATACCTTAGTAGCCAAATATCTTATTCAATATCATTTGCACTAGATATCTCTCACACCTGTACGACATACGTGTAATATGGAATATAAAAACTTTGGTTGCCGTAATATATAAATGTATACGCTGGAATATTTAATGATGAACGCTGGAATTTATTGATGAACGCTGGAATATTTAACACGCGAAAAAAAATATTAAACGCAAAGTTGTCATGAAACTTGAAATTACGTTTAGATTTCAGTTTTACTCTTAATAAAATAATTAGTGTATTGCACTGGATAATTATTTTGATCTTGGCATTTGTAAAATTATCCTATCGTTCTTAACTCTAAAAACGCAAATAACGCCATTTCCATAGCTACAATTAGGAAGACCCTATTTCGTGTCAACACAAATATTTCGTAGTCAATTCCTATTTATAGAAAGATAATTGCAACTGTTTATTTCATCTCTCAATAAGTAAGTTTTACCCTACCATTCACTCTAAAACGAAATATTTATTCACCATAAATATAAATTTTAAACACTGCAAACGTTCGGCAAAAGCCTTACGGTGCGATGCAAATCCATTACTATTTTACTATCTTATTACACAACGACGTGCACATAAGTGTTAATTTTCATTTCTGGGTTAAAACAATAATATTAATCTTCAGATTACTCGCAAATACCAAAGTTTTTACCGAAAACGACTTTTCAAAAACCGGAATTTCCAAAGCTTTAACGGTTCGTAAACGTTATGAATGGTTGCTGCCTACGTAAAGCCCTTCCACATCGCAGAACATGACTAAAATCACACCCAAAATATATTAAACAAAAGAATGGTTACTTCCTCCGTGGATCGTACGAGGGTGAGAAAAAACATCCAGTGGAACAACTCAAAAAAGCTTGCAATGCGAAACTCAAAGTATGCAACTTCCAACTTTTACTACGGCTTCATAATGTTTCGTCGATACTTCTCCGAAACTTTATATAACCATTTTGCTTCTCTGTAGAAAAATAAAAATGAATCTTACGTACCTGAGACGATCGAAACATAATATAAAAATATACCTAAAATAATTAGTGTATTGCACTGGATGTTTTTTCTCACCCTCGTACGGTTATTATGATTATGATTTTGACAACATTATTATGATTAAGAAAAGCATTTTTAAAACTTCAACCTGCCTGTAATATATTATGTCAAAATCTGTTTGCAAAAAAGCGAAACAGTATTGCTGACGTCATCTCGGTGGTTTTGCTAATTTACCATTAACCCGTATTCACAGGCAGCACTAATTTTAGGAGATTTAAAGATTTTCATATCTATTTTTTCTTATGCACTGTATTTTTTTTAAAGGTTTATTCTTTTAGACGGTTTTCTCGGGAACCTATCAGAAAAAGAATTGGGTTCATTGAATTAGATTTTTCGTATTGTTTATTAAGAAGGATTTATTTTTTTTTAAAAGTTGAGTGCTTAGCGCGCTTGGCTACTGATCTAAGAGACCTGGGTTCGAACCTAGGGTAAGGCATTGATGTGTGTGCCTTTTCTGCTGAGGTGCTTACTTACGGTGGCAACAATGCAATCAGTTTAGGTTAATGAGTGACAAATTTGAATCTCAATCAAGTATATTATTTTTTTTACACGTTTTTGATTTAACACAGATCAGAAAAGAAATTTAAATTCCCTATTTACACGATTTATTTTGATGTAACACGGTTCACACGGCGCCTTTTTGAAAATCCTCATTTGAATTTAATTCTTAAAAAATATTTCTATTGAAGAAAAAATTTCTAGAAGAACCAAGATGCCGCTTTTATGGTCACATTTTCTGATGTAGTTTTATTGTTTTATGTTGTTTTACCTCTGAGCGGCCTTTTTTGCACACCATGGGCTAAATGGCCAGGTCATATGGACCCCGAAGGCTCAGAGAAGGTTGACAGAGGAGGGGACCCACTGGGTTGGGTTGTTTTACCTCTGAGCGGCAATTTTCTGCACACCATGGGCTAAATGGCCAGGTCACATGGACCCCGTAGGCTCAGAGAAGGTTGGGGAGGGGACCCACTGGAACAGCTGTTGGGAGACACAGATGATAGCCTCCCGTCAAGGCCATCCAGCGTGTTCTTTAACGTGTACAGGGTATGGCTCTCCCACACACGGGGCCACGGCCTAATGTCCCATCCGACGGACGGCGGCCTTTCCAAGCCCATCGGTGTCCCCTACTGACCGTGGGCAGGACGGGGAAATTTTGCGGAGGTAAATCTTAACGCTGACCCAGTTGGGACTCGAACCTGGGAACTACAGATCATAAGCCTGGCGCGCTACCGACTGATCCATTATATGGTTTTAAGTAACAGAACTAAGATAAAAAAAAATTCAATAAATGTTTAAGAAATGTTTAAGAATTCTTTATATATTTATTTTCTTTAAAATCAAACCGGTGAGTTTTAATTTGAAAACTTCTAAGTTTATAAAATTAAAAATGTTTTAAAATGAATAAAAATGAAATAAAGACTTCAAGATTTTGATATGACTTGTTTGAAAACAACTCATTTGTATTCGGTTTTCACGTCTAAGGGACCTGGGTTCCTGGGTATCATATAGAGCTCAGAATTGATTGTTTTACCTGTGATCTGCATTTTATTTGTAGAGAATGGACTAAACGATCAGGTCACATGGACCCCGAAGGCTCAGAGAAGATTGGGTGAGGGGACCCACTGGAATAGCTGTTGGGAGACAGATGATAGCCTCCCGTCAAGGCCATCCAGCGTGTTCTTTAATGTGCACAGGGTATGGCTCTCCCGCACACTGGGCCCGGCTTAACGTCCCATCCGACGGACGGCGGCCTTTCCAAACTTATCGGTGTCCCCTGCTGACCGTTAGCAGGGCGAGCAGTTTTGCGGAGATAAATCTCAACGCTGACCCAGCGGGGACTCTAACCTGGGAACTGCAGATTACGAGCCGGGAGCGCTACTAAACTTACCCATCCCTACCCCAGCGCCCGCAGTTTCTTTGCGATAAGGAATGAATAACAGCTATGGTTTCTCTTCGTGTGCAGTTCTTTTCTGATTAGAGTAGCACCTGTGACAGCGTTGAGATGCGCAGTTACGTATATATTATACGTCATCGCGAAGTAACGATATCTGCATTCGTATTAAGCGGTCTTCCGCCTTGCTATTACGAATGCCACCAAAAGACATAGTATCAGGAGTGCTTTCATTAAAGTGAAGGGGTGGAACGTTAGGTATTGCTACAGGAAAGGAATATGCAATTCCCAGGGTCGATTCCCACTACACTCAAAGTTCTGATTAATTTTACGTTAAACACACCATCGTTATATCGGTTAGAAAGGCGAACACCGATGGTTTGTGTAAAGCCCTATTTGCAAGTGAATTCTCATGCAACAGTATCATGCCGTGATAAAGGAGTCCGTTGTATTCCATAACTATTCGTAATTGAGGAAATCCTATTTCGACTCAACGTATCTGCAGAAATGACTCCCAAGTGTCGTTTCGAAGACTCCCGGAAAGTTCTTAATAACACAAATAACCATATATAAATAACCAATTTAATCTATTTCAGTTGAAAACCTAAGTTTTATATTCACTACTAAAATGTTACATTGTTCGTTTCACGATTAAAGAGAAAGGAAGAAAACAGATCGTACGTTAAATAATCGACGACTCAACAATGCTTTTCGAATCGGTAAACCGGATGCGCCTTCTGTTTCGTAATTTGCATTTCCGTCACGAATAAGGTTAATTAATTTAATTCCTTGAATCAAATTCCTGCTATTATATTCTCTAAAATTTGTTTCAGGATGTTTCTCAACTTTTAATAATAAATAAATAAATACCCCCTCAAGCAGCTGCTTACCACAGAGGTCTTACAGGAGCCTGTCGGTTTATATGCCATAGTAGAAGGTCTGAGAGTATGGCACGCCCTCAGCAGAAAAACGACACAAAAGAGCCATGCCTTACCCGGGACTCGAACCCAGGTCTCTTAGATCAGTCAGTAGCCAAGCGCGCTAAGCACTCAATTTTAAGAAAAATAAATAAATCCTTCTTAAAAAACAATAGGAACAATCTAATTCAATTCACCCAATTCTGTTTCTGATAGGTTCCCGAGAAAACCGTGTAAGAAAATACAGCGCATATGAAAAAATAGATATGAAAATCTTTAAGTATTCATTTGATTTTTATTAATTTAAACACATTTCTTATTACATAAATGTTACTTATCTCGTATAAAGTGGAAGTTAAAATAGAGTGGTGAGAAAGACAAATGGCGGCATGGCAATCAACTCCTAAAATTAGTGCTGCCTGTGAATACGGGTTAATGATAAACAAGCAAAAACACCGAGATGACGTCAGTAGTACTGTTTCGCTGTGTTGCCAACAAATTTTTCATAATATATTACTGGTAGGTTGAAGTTTTAAAAATAAAAATTAAAATTCTTTATATATTTATTTTTTTAAACCAAACCGATCGGTTTTAATTTCAAAGAAAAAAAAATAAAGGGGTTTACTAACAATTGTGACACCGTGGAGACACCCAATTTATAGAAATTAAATCATCACGGACATGATATCATGTTTTATAGGATAAGGTCTGCCGCATTACTAAATACAATCTCAAAACATATGCGGTCAGAAGGAGTAAAGATGGAAGAAGCAGTGGTCAAGTCGTCAGGTGTCCACGCTGGGAATCTGAAATTTTGAGGATCGAGTCACACTTCGGTCAACGTTAAAATTTAATGCCGTTGTTCTGCGAATGAAAAAGGGAACACCAACAGGTTTGCAAAGTCGCTGTGAAGTTAAATAATGGTTGACCTATGCAGGAAATAAAAGCCCCTCCCCCCCCTAAAAAAAAGTTTATTTCTTATTCTACAGCGGCCAAGTTTATGTTAAATGTTAGGAACGTGAGGCCCGAACGGAACAAGTTCCATGTCACATGAAACCTCGTTAACTAGGTAATGCTGCTGTCCATAATACTAACAAACTTCGTTTTCTTTACTAGTTACTACATGTTCGGACAGCAAAGAATTACGAATTTCCTTTGAAATGGAAGCTCGTATGAGGATCCGTGTGTGGGAGACAGTGTGGAGTCTGTGAAACCTTTTTTCTCATCCTCATCGGCATTCTCAGTGGGGCATAACAGTAAATAAGATTGAAGTCCTTAACGCTTGTCTGTAATTTTGCTGTAAACAACCTTTCATTAATGCACTCTTATCCTAGAAGAGCATCATTAGCGTGTCTGCTGAGAAGCAGACCCACGCCTTGGTGATGTTTATTGTCTTTCCTCCCCGAAAAGAGATATTTAAGATATTCACGGTGAATCCAAATAACTTTTGAAAGAGGTATTAGATTAAATGAATAATTTTTAGTAAATTTAGTATAGAAGGTATCGAAAAACCTAAGTGCGGAAGAGTAAACAAACCCCTCTTTTGGGAATACGAAACAATGGAAATGTCACTTCCTTTCGATTCTGCAAACAATGCATTCTCAATCGTCACTGTCAGATGTCATTCGCCTATTATTCAAATCGTCCGACGCTTTTCTCGCTGCTCCATTTGACCCATTAGCTATTAAAATATGGCGAAGAAGTCATCCTCTTTTGAGGGTTTATAGTTATCAGAGCTTTGCCTATCGCGAACAGATTTGAGTATAATAAGCAGCCATAGGCAAGGCCCGTCCGGTTGATAAATACCGTCAGCCTGTCGTTCTGTAACCCACAACTCTGGTGCTCGAAAAGTATCAGCTAAATCAAGTTAAATAATATTCGTGAAGTGTTTGTGGTTCTTTTATATTTTCCTTCAGGTAAGTAGCTTTGTAGTGAATAATTAGTTTAGAGTAGAGGTAATCTAATTCTACACTTTTTAACCTAAGAGCTATGAAATTTCGGTCGGTTTCGAACCGACAAATAGTATGCAGCACATTATTCTGATTATGGCATATAAAGTTGATAGTTAACCTCTATTTGTCGGTGTCGACCACTTTATTTTGGCTCGTAATATGGATATTATTCATTTCCTATGCATTTCAGGTACCCTACCGAACGGCTACAGAATTTCCTTGTTATGCCAATGAGAAACCTTACTTGGAAGCTCTAAAATATGCATTTAATGGAAAAATGTCACTGATTATGAATTAAAGATCATAATCAAATATTTTTTAAATATCGGTTTTCAAAAATATTGTTTTAGTATTTAAATGGTTGCAGAAGCTGGAATGGTTAACAATAATCTTCAGTGGTATGTCAGTGAGAAAGTGGAATTATTATTTTCAAAACAAGAAATTCAGCTACAAATTGTCGCACATTAAAAAAAATGAGATCACTTACTCACAATAAAAGTCAACGACGTGTGGTTATAAATAAAAACGGAAATTAACAGAAGAATACAGCAGGAAATTAGAATTGCAAATGATATCGCGAAAACACGGACGTGACGTCACTTCTGGTATACCCAAGTGTTGTCACCATAATTTCTGTAAGATCTTTCATAACCAAAGTGTATATATTGAAATACTTCTATTCCTAAAATATTAACTGGTAGTTATTTCTTTTTTTAATTTTGGTAAATATTTTTATAATATTCTGAAATATTTAAATAAAATCTTAATAAGTTAATTATTTTGACTGTTATTAAAATAAATTAACTTTAACTGATCTTAAACCAATGAAAGGAATTGCTTGTTTAGGCATATTTATTTTCGCTCTTTTTGTTGAATGCTATCCAGACAGGTGGCTTTCACAGTCCATGTGTATTTTTTAATCGCATAGACCTTGCCAATGGTTGCTTATTACACTGTAATGTGTACCCAGTACGCAAACCTCCGAAAATCTCAAAAATAAAACCCCTTAAATTATATCAATTCTTCGCCATATCCATACCATAACGCTATTCGCCAATCTATAATTATTCATACGGGTAATATGGCCAAACCAACATAGTCTCTCTTTGCACAATATGCTGCTTAAAGGAGGTTGCAAACTTCTTTGCCTAACCTCATCATTAGTTATAAAGTTGAACCACCTAATGTCCAAGATACTGCGTAAGCATCTGGAAATAAAAGCATCTAGTTTCCTGTTATTTTGTTTACAAAGTGTCCAAGTTTCACTATCATAACTAACCCTAGAAAGAACCAAACTATTATACAGTCTAAGTTTAGTCTTTAGGTGTATACGCCTATTTCTCCACACTCTCCATAGATTCTTAAAGTCCCGGCAGCAATCCCTATTCGTCTGTTAATCTCATGCCGCACATCACCATTATCTGTTACATAGCTCCCAAGATAATTAAACTGTGACACCTGCTCAAGACTGCAACCATTCAGATTAACTGAATCACAACCTGCATGACCAATTTTGATCACTTTAGTTTTCTCTCTGTTTATAACCAAACCTACTCTACTACCAGTTTCATCAGCAGCTCGAGTGAAAGAGTTCATCTCATAAACATCATTTGCCCAAAGGGCTAAATCATCAGCATAATCTAAATCAGAAATGTTGTTATCTCCAGTCCATTTAAGGCCAAAATCTTTCCTTTGAAATGAATTTCGCATAACATAATCAATAACCAAGCTAAATAGAAAAGGAGACAAAATGCACCCTTGTCGAACACCAGAAGTAATGCTAAACCAATTGCTACAAGCCTTATCAACTCTCACACACGACTCAGTGTTATTATAGAGAGCTTTCATTACGTTAACTAACTTGTCAGGTATACCATATGATCTCACAATCAACCACAAATTATGACGATCAACAGAGTCGAAAGCCTTTTTGAAATCAACAAAGCTAGCAACCAAAGGTTTCTGAAACTCTAAACATTTCTCAAGAATCTGCCTAAGTGAAAATATCTGATCTACACATCCCCTACCACTTCTGAATTCACATTGCTCATCACGCAATTGCCTGTCAACCAGATTCTTAATTCTATTAAGATCAATCATGCAAAGAACTTTACCTGGAAGAGGGTTGGCTGATACCCCTACAGTTATCACAAGAACTGCGATCACCTTTTTTGTAAATAGGAATAATAATAGCTCTGGTAAAATCCTTAGGAACAAAAATCTTTTTCATAAATCCTTTATCATAAAAGATATTCAGAATTTCAGTCCTCCAAGTGGTAACCAAAACATTCCCAGCTCTAAGCATTTCCGTAGTAATTTCATCTACCCCTGGGGATTTATGTAGTTTAAGTTTAGAAACAGCCAAAACAACTTCAGATTGTGTTATAGCGCCAACATTAAAGCCACCATTTTAGAATTAATGGTAATTTAAATAATAATTTTCGGTATGGCCTTTCTTCTAACATTCAATTTACCTGCAATTTTGATTTACATGATCATTATTAATAAAAACATTTTTAAACTAAGAACAGGAACTACCACACTTAATCACTACTTATATTCAATTAATAAGATTGCGACTCCAAGTTGCACTGTTTGTGATGTTCTGGAAACTATTAATCATGTAATATTAAACTGTCCAAAATATGCTTTGGCACGTCAAACTTTTTTTAAAGAATCAGATTCACTTGGTATTAACAAAGTTACAATCATTAATATTCTAAATTATTCAAACTCAAATATGAGGAAAAAAGTTTTCGCTCTAGTTGAACAATTTCTTCAATAAGCTGAATTATGGAAAAAAAATATAAAATTTTAAAGATTAACTGCATCCAACAATTGTTTTATTCTCGCAACCCTTCATCACTCTTTATCACATCTTACAAATATTCCTGTTTTTCGATTGGAGCTTTGAGTAAGCCAGAATCGGATGTCTCAGTGAGCTGTTAAGTTTTACGATACGTAACGTTTCTTTATCAATGAAACGTATACCAGTGTGTAACTAGAATTGTTTTTTTTTAAGCACAACATGATTTTCCACATATACCTTCATTTCTACACTTAAGAAATACCTAGTTACCTTCAATAAGTTCCTGTAATACATTTGATTAATTTATTACCAACTCTACCTCGTTTTTCAAATAGGGTTTAATGGGGGCGAAGGAATCTAATATTCGCTAGAGGCAATATAAACCTGAACCTGCAACATCAATTTTTCCCCCCATAGCTTTCATTATATTTTCATTTCTATGGAGCCTAATCAATTGACACCCAATTAGTGCATATTTTCGCATCTTCCAATCTCATAAATATCTTAACATTGCCTTTACTAATCACAATTCCATATCCTATCATGAGCAACTTACAAAGACACACACACACACTTCTATTCCTTAAAACATTCTACATTAAAATACTAAACTCTAACTTTCAGATATAGTCAAGAAATCTTTCACAAGTCACATTAGCATTTACATTTGACTGGTGCATACATGTGAAGTTGAAGAATGCCTATATAACATTCAACTACAATGATGGATTATTCCCCACTCTCCATTTCTACAGTACAATTTTATTCCACATTTGTAACGAACACATGAAAATGTTAAAATATTAATACTTTTGTCGTGCTCACAGCGAATTCCTCCTGTGGACACGACTTTGGGAGCCGGAAGGTTCCAGAACACCGGCCGTGGAGCCAGCCGCCATGCGCAAATTCGGCAGAACAAACTGCAGCGGAGGTCAAGATGACCCTAACATTTCCCTAACAGTATTCTTCATACGTCACAGATATGAATCTGAGACACTAATACTCATGTAAAAAGGAAACGAAACAGTTTGGTTTCGTATAAACGTTAAGTGGGAGTATCATTCCGGAATGCATGCAAAAAAAATTACTACTGATTGAAACTGCAACAATTTTATATTTACATGTAGGAGTCGTTGTGCACAGAGGTAACTTCAATCCGAAGAAAGATACATCATTCAAAACTTATAGATTCTATTAAGTATTTTAGTATTCCAAAATTTCAATGCTATGTAGTGTAAAAATCCAAAGAATAATATCAGGTGTACTAATCAATGTATTACCATTCAGTATATAATTTTTTTCTCATTATAGATGATACATTCTACTAAACAACATGTGATCTTACTCGGCTGCATTACAAGAACTATAAACATTCCCAAAGTAACGAAGAAAAAAGAAAAACACTAGTCTCGGACAAATGTGAACAGTGCACGACCAATGACTATATAACCAAACAAGTAGCATTTCTGCTTCGTAACAGATATGTCATATATTTCCAGAATGGTTTAGAAGACACCCGAAATAATTTCCCTTCTCTTATCCTTTCCACTATTCTCAAATCCTCCACTCCCATTACATTCCATTTCCAACTTTCACGCACACACACACACACAGATATATATATGCATGTTGCTGTGTATGAATAGTTTTCTGCATTTCAAAAATGTAGTTTCATAGAGAACATAACATAAACCAAGAGAAAAATTACGGTTCTAATTTATCTACTACACTTATAAAAGTAATGTAGGTATGAGGTCACCACGTATGTTAATGACATTTTATTTAACGCTATACATATCTTAAAATACGACCCTGAATCAATAGATTCCAAGCGTATCTGTCATGGCCTGTATTTAGAAAAATATTATATATCATTTTATTATTTTCTACTTAATTGGAGTGACTGTAATTGGTGGTATGTCGAATTGCAGGAGTGTGCAGTACGCACTGTTTTCAGAAAAGTAGCCTTTTGTTTTTGGAACACAGGCTCCCTTTTTTTTATTCCAATAGAACTACGACATATAGAAATATCAAGCTTTTCATTTAAATTATTCAACAACAATAACACACTGGGAAAAATTTATAAAGTAGTCTAAGAAACACAAATTACAGGTGAGAAACGAACACAACCGAAATTGCATGTTGCAGCTCACTGAGAGGTCCGATTGAGAAGTTTGAGACGTCGCGAGAAAGCCGCTTTCCTTCCATCATTCTGTTGTACATCCATCCCAACTCCCTTCTTCATAGAAATTCACAAACAATAAAATAAAACACTTTTATTCAATGATATACAACAATATTTTCAGACAAATGCAGCCCACTCACACAGATTCATGATTAATCACAACATACAAAAATTTAAAGATTATGGCTTAACCAAAGCTGAAAGGAGATTAATAGCTAAAATCAGAACCAATTGGGCACTAACAAATACTACACTCTATACATACAATAAAATCTCATCCCCCAACTGCAAATTCTGTAATTCCCCACACACCATAGAACACATAATCTTTGAGTGCCAACATTTCAATGCCCAAAGAGACACCTACTACTCAAACCTTACAAAACATAATATTACAGTATTTAACTTTTCAAATATACTAGAGCACAAAAACCAAACAATCAACAAAAAATCCTCAAACTACTAATAAAATTCTTTAGAGACTGTGAACTCTTCAATATAGTCTAAAACTTACCAAAAAAAAATTCTAAAAAAAAAAAACATTTCAAAATTAAATAAGAAAAAAACATAAAAGAGAGGAAAAAAATAATAATTAAAAAATGCTTAACTAATCATAGTTAATTCTCAAAAAAAATTAATTAAAACAAAAAAAAACTTTCCTCTCCTTGCCAGGGAATGAGTTTTTTTTTTTTTAATTCTTTTTTGACAAAAAAAAAAAACTATATAAAAAAATACACAAATTCTTTTTTCTCTCTCTCCTCTTTCCCAAGGGAGGGAGAGCCAAAAAAAAATCCAAGAAAAAAAAGATATCAGTATATAAAAAAAAGGGGGTTTAAAATAACAAGTAGTCTTACTTACTATAGCTACAACATCAACAACATGAAGCTTACCCAAAAATACTGATAATATACCAAATTTTCAAACCCTTAAATTTTTCACGCATACCACACAGACAACATGAAGTTTTAATTACAAAATACATAACACCACTAAACAACACGAAGATTTAACAACAACTACTCAATTCTCAACACCACCAATAAAACACTTATAGATTATCCATACCTTTTTTTTTCTTTTTTTTCACACCTAAAGGACCTGAATGAGTTGGAGTAGACTTACTACTCAAGAATATTCATTTTGAGGGAAGTTATCCATCCATCCATCATTCTGTTGTGGAAGCTAAACTTTACGTTTAACTGGCAAAGCAACTGCCGGAAAGCCGAAAAAATCGAAGATTGCCGCTTCTCATCCTAAGGTGTCAGAGATGGTGACTTCGGCGATCACTGCCCTGAAGGAAAGAGGTGGATCGTCATTGCAGGCTATCAAAAAGTACATTGCCTCTCACTACAAGGCAGACATCGAACGTCTAGCTCCCTTTATCAAGAAATATCTCAAGACACCAGTAGCCAGTGGGCAACTCGTGCAGATCAAAGGTAAAGGTGCAAGTGGTTCCTTTAAGCTGAGTGCTACTGGTCAGAAGACGAAAGAAAAACCAGTAAAAACCAAAAGTATTAAGAAAGAAGGAACAGCAAAAAAGCCAAAAGCCTCCAGTGTTGCGAAAAAGGTATCGAAGCCTAAAATAACCGGTGAGGAGAAAAAAACGGCTGCAGTAAAGAAACTTTCCGCTGGCAAGAAAAGCAAACTTGCTAAGAGTCCAAAAAAAACCAAGGTGACCAAACCGAAAGCACCTAAACCTAAAATAAGCCCTGCTAAGAAGAAAACTGTTCCAAAGAAAACTGGGAAAAAGTGAACTATAAAATAAGACATCAATAACAAAAGGCTCTTTTAAGAGCCACATATTGTGTAGAAAGGATGCCCTACCGTACAAAAAAATTATCGTGAAATCAGATTTTTTAAACTCTACACGTAGGGAAAATAACCATCATAAGTATCTTACTGAAAAAGGAAATATTCACCACTGGAAATATTTAGTAATCAAACATTAAGCTTACTTAATTTCATTGCAATTTTGTTACACGTAAATTTCGTCACTGATTTTAAATCCTAATAAAATGTACGAGAAAACATCGCTAAATCTTTATTATTCATAATAAATTATAAATTAATGAACAATCGGTAGCTTTCCATAAGTTGAAAGAACCGTATTGTGGCAATTTATAAGACGCGATATGTAACAGTTTTATGAAAGATTTTTTTTTATCACAGTGTAACCAATTAAGAACATAGTTTAACACGCTGAATACGTTCCTATAATGAAACTAACCATTATTCTTGGCAATGACATGTGCGCTTGGAGAAAATATTTAAATAGCCTACTTGGTTTACCTTTAGGAGTTCACGTATAAAATGATAAATTTGCTAATACAAATACGATGGGTAATCCTTTAGACACTATTTATTAGCCCTGAAAAGGGCTTTTTGGTTTCTTTTTTCTACTTTATTTTTCTGTAGTGTCCAAATCCGTACAGGGTGCGTCCTTGTCGTTTTAGAGCATACACAACATCCATTGCTGTCACCGTCTTCCTCTTTGCATGCTCAGTATAGGTGACTGCATCTCTGATGACGTTTTCAAGGAATACTTTGAGAACACCTCGTGTTTCTTCGTAGATGAGACCAGAAATTCTCTTCACACCACCTCGCCTAGCCAAACGCCGGATAGTGATACCTTGGATATTATCACGTAAAACTTTTCTGTGCCGTTTAGCAGCACCTTTTCCTAAACCTTTGCCGCCTTTTCCTCTGCCAGACATAACGTTCACTACTAAAATAAAGCTGATTTGAATTCAATTGAATAACTCTCCTTCAAAATAGAACTGATGTGAAATGGCACAAACTGTTTTTCGGGAAAGTTGTTGCACGTTTCGATCGGACCACCGAGAAAACTTTCGCGTCAAAAGATTGTGATTGGTTGGTTTCAGTGGACACTCTCATGTACAGTGAACAACACTGAATTTTCACGTACGAATTGAAAATTCCATTATCTAGTTACACAAAAAATAATGTAAAAACTATTCATGTATTCTACCATGTATTAATACTCATTTGGGTAATTTTCGGTAATGACTAATAGACCATTACGAGAAAAACGCAGTGCTGACGTGGTTGCCAGAAACGCCACTAATTTACAATAAATAAATGAACGTTTTTCGTTTTAGTCACAAATAAAATCATTAAAATTGAATTCGATATAACCAATCAATACGTTATCACTCACGTCACCATAAAAAAAAATTTAACGTTTTTCTTTTTATATGAAATTTATTTTATTCAAAAATTTATTTCTAAGCAGAATTTATAAACTTAATATAGGAACACCTGCCTATAAACCATTGCATTTTAAAACGAATTAAAAAAACTTCCAACTGAGCAACATGTCTAAGAAAATAATTAATGGATCAGACTTTATCAAACTAGAAAATATTACAAAAAATTAATGTTTAATAAATTACCAGTATTAAGTTCTTTAACTTTCCCAAATCTTGAAAAAGAATTCTAATTTTACCATGTATTAGAAACTTATGGAACAGCAACTAACTGTTAGACTTTGAATAAAATATTTCTTTCTGTTCTTGCTAAATTACTGGCTTTAGCTGTTAGTTTTGGAAAGAACGCCGTCCTTGGGATGGAACATTAAGTGGTGAGCCATACCCTGCGCACTTTAAAGAACCCGCTGGATGGCCTTGTCGGGAGGCTACCTTCTATATCCCAATGGCTGTTCCATTGGGTCCCCTCCTCGAACGGAATCTGGGTCTCCTAGGACCTTGTGACCTAACTATTTAACCGATGGTGTGCAAGAGAGTGCCGATCAGAGGTGAAACAACCCAACTGTCAGCTTTTTTCGAAATTCGAAACTCGAATTTTAATTGCATTTCGGAAAACCGCGAGAAGGACCGCCCAGTATCATTTAACGTTGAATTAATACCCTAAGACCGGATTTAACGTACTAATTATGAAACATCTCAAAATTTCAAAATAAATTATTGACAATGAATAATTTAAATATAAAAACTAATTTTAAAAGTCATAGTGCAATATCCAGTCTTCAGAGTTTGTATTATTTCATAATCAACTACTTTCTATTCAGAATCCTGTTGAAAACATTTTATAATATATCTCATAGTTTGAATGCTAAATCGTTGAGTTAACCTACTGCCTTTTCATAAATACGTCTTCACGTTTTTTTTTTATAAACTTCCGCCTTCGGTAAAAGTGATATCCACTCTTTGCTTTATTAAAATTTAACCCCCCCCCCCCCCCCTTGCGCGATCTTCACACGTTTATTCCCGTTTCCTATTGAATTATAAACTCTGATAATTACTTCACTGTGACTAAGCATTCGCTATATAACGTCTGTTATCGCAATATATGGATTTCAAATCAGGCATACGTCTGAAAATACCAAATCTATTTTTTATACTCCGCAATCTCTTCTTATTGTTCTTCGCGTCGCCGGAAATACGAGAATTTCCAACAATTATATCGCATAAAGCTTATTACGATAAGCGGAAGTACATGACATTGTTTCGTCGAAGTAGCAATGTAGGTTAGTATTATTGAAAATATGAACATGCTTTAGGTCTAAGATGCAGTTGATATGAGAGAGATTTCTTATAAGATTTGAATTTCATGATATGTAGATCTGATGTGAATTATTTTCTGTATTAGACGGTAAAATTACTAATCAATTCTAGATAATTGGTGAAAAAAATTTCCATGTTGGAATAATGTTTAAATCTGATAATGTAAAGTGACAGTTTCGCAGAAAGGAAGCGGAAATTATCGTAAGTTCTGAGTTATGTAGCTCACTTAAATATAGTTTATTGTTGATTCTTATTTCAATTTCCTTTGATGTTAAGAGGTTTAAAAATAATTCAATCTGTATAATTTATCCAGTTTTCTTCTGAGCTGTGTTTTTTAAATTTCTGATTGAGGTTTGGAGAAAAACTATTTCAGAATAGCAGGATTGGTTTCATTTTTTTAAGTATGATGTACTTTCTTTTATCCAGTTTTTCATGTAGGTATGTTGTTTGTATATATAGGGTATTTGATATTTCTAGTGTTGAGGTGTTTTTGGTGTAAATGTTCGAGTTAATATGATTTTGTGTGATGAATAGTGTACAGTATGTTTAAAATGTATTGTAAAGAATTGGAGATGTTTTTTAATTTATTACGTAGTAATATGTTGGCAACCTTTTGTTATTTTTCAAGGTGTTGTGATATTTATGTGATTTGTGATTTGGATGGGTTGTTGGCGTTTGTGATTTGGATGGTGCGTGTTTGAAAGTAAAGGAAGTAAGTAAGTTAAGGATGTTAAGTTAAGTAAGTAAGGGGTACGCAGTGGAATATTGAATGCGAGTGGAATATTGAAGAGGCGGGTCGCGTGACGAGTGCGTTGCTCCGCAGGGGCAAGAAACAATAATTCACAACAATCATCACAACTAATTTACTCCTAAAAACGACAGTTTTTAGGAGTAAATCAGAAGTGATTTGAAGTACTCTAGGAACCAAATATTTCCTGGAACGAGAGGGTAAAGAAGGTAAAGGTACAGAATTATTTTTTATGTGAAATTCCAAAACAGGATGTATGATACAGTAACACTCCCCGCCCCCTCTACACGTTTTTTTTTATTTTGAATTTCCTGGCCTGACACTTTGTAATTAGCAAGTAATAGCAGCAGTGGTAATCTGTGACCAAACAAAAGGTAGCAAAGAAATCATTAGGGGTAAGATACGAAATGGAACTTAAAAAGTGTCATTCCCCCCACCCCCGATCCTTTATTTCGAATTTCCTGACCTGGCATTTTGTAATTAGGGAATAATAGTTGGGAATGTTAATCTGTTTCCTAAGGGTAGGAAAGAAATCATAAGGTGGAAGAAACCAAATGGAACTTGGAAAGTGTCATCTCTCTCTGTCTCCCCACCCCCCTCTGTTTTATTTAATTTTTTTTTCAAATTTCTTAGCCAGGCATTTTTTTAATTACGAAGCAATAGCAGGCAATGGTAATCTGTGTCCTACCAAAAGTTAGGAGGGAAATCATGGGCTTGAAGAAACCAAATGCAACTTGAAAACTATCTTTTCACCCCCACTCCCAACTCCATATTTAAATGTGAAAAAAAATCATTGAAATATCTGATTTCCTGAATATGTTTTTTTTTTAAATATGTGCCTCTCACTCTGCCTTTCATGTAGCACTAGAGAGATCTTTCATGTAGCACTAGAGGGCAGAAAGTAGACATCACTGTCTACTTTCTACCCTTTTTAATCAGAAGTCTGGACGATATGCAGTGTTGTGTGATGTTTTGCAGAAACGAAACTTAAGAAAAAAACTCTGTTTCTATCGAATCTTTTCAAAACTGGATCTGTGAGACGTGGCTGCAGCAATATGTCGGCAACATAACGTAGACATGAGCAATTGGAAAAAGATTCAAAGATGATTTTGAACAAATAATATTTTGGAATCGCAGGAATTGTCATCAAGGAAAGTTTATTCCCATTAGCTGAAAACGTTGAATATCTTTGCAATATAAGGAACTGAGTTACCCCACCCTAACAAATACAGCAACAAATACAATTAGAGAATGTTAAAAGTTTAAAGTATTAGATAATTATGGAAGTTACAATATTTCGCAACAGTAATGGGTCATAAGAATTTGTTTCAGATATTAATTAAAATTTAAATAATAAGTATTTTTTTTCTAATCATTGAATATAAATATTAAAAGATGCATAACGATTATTTCGATATTAGATAATTATGAATGATTTTTTATCAAACAATGTAAATTATTATTAAATATTCCAGCTTCCATAACAATTTAAATCATCATCATCATCATCCACAAGCAGCCATGGGCTATGGATGTCCAACCAGACCGTCAATTCAGTTCTCCAAGAACATTTGTCCTGAACTGCAACAACTGCATCTAACCACTGCACACCAATTCTAACAAGGTCCTGTTTGACATTGTCAACCCATCGCATCCTAAGTCTCCTCCTCTTTCTGAGGCCTTTGGGCACACTGTTCATAACCCTATTCACCAATCTATAATTATCCATACGGGCAACATCGCCAAACCAACCGAGTCTGTCATTGCACTAACCTCATCATTAGTTACAAAGTTGAACCACCTAATACCCAAGATACTGCGTAAGCATCTAGAATCAAAAGCGTCTAATTTCCTGTTATCTTGTTTACAAAGTGTTCAAGTTTTACTACCATAACTAGCCCTAGAAAGAATCAAACTATTATACAGTCTAATTTTAGTCTTTGGGTGTATACGCCTATTTCTCCACACTCTCCATAGATTCTTAAAAGTCCCAGCAGCAATCAGTATCCGTCTGTTAATCTCATGCCGCACATCACCATTATCTGTTACATAGCTCCCAAGATAATAAAACTGTGACACCTGCTCAAGACTGCAACCATTCAGATTAACTGAAGCCTGCCTGACCAATTTTCATCACTTTAGTTTTCTCTCTGTTTATAACCAAACCTACTCTACTACCAGTCTCATCAACAGCTCGAATGAAAGAGTTCATCTCATCAACATCATTTGCCAAAAGGGCTAAATCATCAGCATAATCTAAATCAGAAATTTTCGTATCTCCAGCCCATTTAAGGCCAAAATCTTTCCCTTGAAGTGAATTTCGCGTAACATAATCAACAACCAAACTAAAGAGAAAAGGAGACAAAATGCACACTTGTCGAACACCAGACGTAATGCTAAAGTAACTGCTACAAGACTTATCAACTCTCACACCTGACTCAGTGTTATTATACAGAGCTTTCATTATGTTAACTAACTTGTCTGGTATACCATATGATCTCACAAACAACCACAAATTATGACGATCAACAGAGTCGAAAGCCTTTTTGAAATCAACAAAGCCAGCATCGAAAGGTCTCTGAAACTAAGCATTTCTCAAGAATCTGCCTAAGTGAAAATATTTGATCCACACATCCCCTACCACTTCTGAATCCACATTGCTCATCAAGCAATTGACTGTCAACCAGATTCTTAATTCTATTAAGCACAATCATGGAAAGACCTTTACCTGGAACAGAGAGTAGGCTGATACCCCTATAGTTATCACAACAATTGCGATCACCTTTTTTGAAAATATTGATAATAATAGCTCTGGTAAAATCCTTAGGGACCATGCTTTTATCATAAAAGATATTCAAAATTTCAGTCATCCAAGTAGTAGCCGAAACATTTCCAGCTCTACGCATTTCCGTAGTAATTTCATCTACCCCTGGGGATTTATGAAGTGTAAGTTTTGAAACAGCCAAAATAACTTCAAATCGTATTTTAAGGCCAAAATTAAACCCACCAATTGATCTATCATCATTGCAAACAATGGGTGTAGAACTAACTACATTGTTTAGAACATCATTAAAATGCTCAGCCCAACTAGCCACGACAGAATCCTCACCTCCTATAACTTACCTTGTTTATCCTTCAATCCCTGTATACCTGTTCGTTTTCTACCACACAAAACATTAGCTATCTGGTACAGCTCTCTGCTGTTGTGCTGTCTAACTGCTTCCTCGGCTTTGTCAGCCAAACCATCAAGCCAAAGATTCTTATCAGCAGCTAACTGATCCGTTATTATATTAAGTTTATTAAGCTTTCTGTAATGTTTTCTATTAGGACAAAAAGGGTATTCATTGAGGACATTCCTATAGTTCTTCCTTTCTGAAATAAACTCAAGTGTTTTATCACTCAAATAATTCTGCCTCCTGTGCTCCTTTTTTCCTAAAAGAGTACTGTTAGTTTGCAAAAAAGCCTGTTAAAAATAGTTCTATTCTTCCTCAACTTCAGTAGTAAGCAAACCATGACTGTCATAATGACTAAGTAACCTGTCATGATAAGCTTTGACTATAACTGGATCTTTCAGAGCTTCAAAATTAAAGGTAAATTTTTTAACCTTAGGAAACACTTCCTAAGTTTAAGTTGCAAGACACTTTTAACAAGATAATGGTCAGATCGAATTTCAGCTCCCCTGGTATTTCTAACAGAACTAGCCTATTTTTTGTTAATTAATATATAATCAGTCATATTCTTGTGCAGCCCATCAGGTGAAACCCATGTGTACTTATGTATGTCGCGGTGTTTGTAATAAGTGTTAGTTATTCTGAATCCATTGAGTTTATTTACCTTTAGGAGACGTTGCCCATTGCCATTGCAGCTACCAATACCAAAAGGGCCTATTACTCCTCCCCAAAGGTCAGAGTCAGTACCAACTTTGGCATTGAAGTCACCAAGAACAAGGGTAATATCTCCTTTCTTGACAGAATTCAAAATATTCTGATGTTGTCCCTAAAACCTATCCTTCTCATCCTTAACGGCATCATCAGTTGGGGCATAACAGCAGATAACATTCAAGTCTTTAACGCTTGTCTGAAATTTTGCTGTAAGAAACCTTTCATTAATGCACTCGTATCCTAGAAGAGCATCACTAGCGTGTCTTATGAGAAGCAGACCCGAGCTTTGGTGATGCTTATTGTCGTCCCTCCCTGATAAGAGAAATTTAATATTATTTTTAAGAATCTGACCTTTATCTATCCACCTGGTCTCTTGCAAGCCGAGAATATCTAAATTATAATGGTGGAATTCTTGTGTGAGGACATCAAGAGGAAAAGCTCTGTGCAGAGTCCTCACATTCCAACTACCTATGGAGAGAAAATGGTTAGTGGGATGTTTAAAGAAACTATGTTTATTGAGAGAGGGAATGCGGACAATATCAAACAGCCCCCTAATCGCAGACATGGGGCAAAAAACCGATCCCCCACCACTAATGGCTGAAGCTATCTACACTGGAAGATTTTCTCCAATGTAGAATTTGACAATGCCAATAGAAGCAAAGAGTTCAGGTGCCTGCGATGACCTCTGCTCAGGATTATCCACCAGCTGATAAACATATCCTGTGAATCTATTCACTTGGGGCTGTCAACCCACAAACAAACAGAAAACACAGCGGAAGATTTTCCCTCCACAGAAACCCACCAGTGCAGCAAATTCAGGATCCATGATCAAACTCAGAGCCTTATTTCAGTCCAGTCCAGTAGGTTTATATGGCCAACACCAGGACCCTGTATGGTTGACCACTCCTCAGCAGAGTAGAAAAAAATGAAAAGTAACCGTAATTGTCCAGATCAGTAAGCCACGCTAATCTGGCAGCCCTCTGCTTCCGTTCAGTTTCACAAGAGAATTCATCTTTTGAAATGTACTAACGACCTACAGCACGAGAAGCCATATCACATTATACATGTATTACAAAAGAAGAATGAATTAATTTAAAATGGATTAGGATTCTATATCCTAGTAAAATTGAATTTTTATTAACAGAGTAACAAAGCGTTTTAAAAATATGATCAGCAATGAAATTCCAAAAATAAATTTAGCAATTAAATGGAATTACTAAAGTAAATGTCAACAACCATCATCATATATTGATTGATTATCATTCTCAGCAAAAATAGAGAATCCTTTTCTACAACGTTTAAATTTTAATTATTCAAATGATTTAAAATAGCGTTAAAAGTTATATTGAAAGTTGAATTGTTTTAGTAATGCATATTATACATGCAAGAGAATCTTCTATTTAATCTGAATGGGATACCCCACACAACTTAAAATGTTTTGTTCACTATGACACAAAACATGTCAGTAATTGATATCTTTGCCTTGTCAAAATTAGACTGCTTATTAGTCATATAAATGTAAGTTTTTAGTAACACTTAACCAATTAAGCTAAAATAACCCCAACTATTCATAGTATTTCAATCACATTTAATGACATATACATTGTCATTCTATGTATTAATCAAATGCCAGCTTGAACGAAATAATTTTACATTCAAAATGCAATGACTGTAAAGTCTAATTACTTTACCACTGAAATATCAGTGGTGTGTCAATTCTAATATAAATAAATTTAAAGCTAAAACATCAGCGAATCTCAAATTTAAGTCATTTTACCATTTAAATATAAGCGAAATATGAACTATACAACCAATCATTTTTCCTATTGAATATCAGCGAAATGTTAACTATAAATTAAATTATTTTGCCAATTAAATATAAGCCAAATGTGAACACGAAGGTACAGGAAGGTTGCCAGAGCAGTAATTTCTAAAAAAAACCTTTCCATATCTTTTTCTGAAATCTGTAATTAACCGTAGTGTTCGGATATTTTTTTGAGCGATTATTCACCAAATAAATTCTTAAACTGCTCAGAGTGTCATAGGTTTTAAAACGTTTCGCCCTACGCTCCCCCCTAAAAATAAAATATAAAAAAACTTTGTACCGTTATACCATATGCTCAGAATAACGAGTTCATGACAACTAGGAGGGCGACAGTTCAGTGGAAATCAACGGGGTGGATGACAGCTGGGAGGGAGACAGTTCAGTGGAAGTGAACTGGGTGGATGACAACTGGGAGGGTGAGAGTTGGGTGGAAGTTAACTGAGTGGATAACAACTGGGAGGGCGACAGTTGGGTAGAAGTCAACTGGGTGGATGAAAACTGGGAGGACGACATTTGAGTGGAATTCAACTGAGTGCATGACAACTGGGAGGGCGACAGTTCAGTGGAAGTCAACTGGGGGAATGACAACTGGGAGGGCTACAGTTGGGTGGAAGTCTACTGAGTGGATGACAACTGGGATGGCGACAACTGCGTGGATGCAACTGGGAGGGTGAAAGTTGGGTGGAAGTCAACTGGGTGGATGACAAATGGGAGGGTGAGAGTTGGGTGGAAGTCAACTGGGTAGATGAGAACTGGGAGGACAACATTTGGGTGGAAGTCAACTGAGTGAATGACAAAAGGGAGGGCGACAGTTGAGTGGAAGTCAACTGGGTGGATGACAGCTGGGTGGAAGACAACTGGGTGGATGAAAACTGCGATGGCGATAGCTGGGTGGAAGTCAACTGAGTGGATGACAACTGGGATGGCGACAACTGGGTGAATGGGAACTGGGAGGGTGAAAGTTAAGTGGAAGTCAACTGGGTGGATGAGAACTGGGATGGCGACAACTGGATGGATGGCAACTGAGAGGGTGAAAGTTAGGTGGAGGTCAACTGGGTGGATGACAAATGGGAGGGAGACAGTTGGGTGGAAGTCAAATGGGTGGATGCAAACTGGGAGGACGACATTTGGGTGGAAGTCAACTGAGTGAATGACAAAAGGGAGGGCGATAGTTGAGTGGAAGTCAACTGGATGGATGGCAGCTGGGTGGAAGACAACTGGGTGGATGAAAACTGCGATGGCGATAGCTGGGTGGAAGTCAACTGGGTGGATGGCAACTGGGAGGGAGACAGTTGGGTGGAAGTCAACTGGGTGGATGCAAACTGGGACGACGACATTTGGGTGGAAGTCAACTGAGTGCATGAAAACTGAGAGGGCGAAAGTTGGGTGGAAGTCAACTGGGTGGATGACAACTGGGAGGCAACAGCTGGATGGAATTCAACTGGGTGGATTAGAACTGGGAGGGTGAGAGTTGGATGGAAGTCAAATGGGAGGCTAAGAGTTGGGTGGAAGTCAACTGGGTGGATGAGAACTGGGAGGGAGACAGTTGGGTGGAAGTCAAGTGGGTGGATGAGAACTGGGAGGGCGAAAATATGGGTGGAAGTCAACTTGGTGGATGGGTTGGGTTGTTTTACCTCTGAGCAACACTTTTTTGCGCACATGGGCTAAATAGCCAGGTCACATGGACCCCGAAGGCTCAGAGAAGGTTGGGGGAGGGGACCCACTGGAACAGCTGTTGGGATACAGATGGTAGCCTCCCGTCAAGGCCATCCAGCGTGTTCTTTAACGTGCACAGGATATCTGGGTGAATGAAAACTGGGAGGTCGACAGTTGGGTGGAAGTCAACTGGGTGGAAGACAAATGGGAGGGCGACAGTTGGGTGGAAGTAAACTGGTGGATGAAAATTGTGAGGGCGAAAGTTGGGTTGAAGTCAACTGGGTGGATACAAATTGGGAGGACGACATTTGGGTGGAAGTCAACTGAGTGCATGAAAACTGGGAGGGCGAAAGTTGGGTGGAAGTCAACTGGGTGGATGACAACTGGGAGGCGACAGCTGGATGGAATTCAACTGGGTGGATTAGAACTGGGAGGGTGATAGTTGGATGGAAGTCAAATGGGAGGCTAAGAGTTGGGTGGAAGTCAACTGGGTGGATGACAACTGGGAGGGAGACAGTTGGGTGGAAGTCAAGTGGGTGGATGAGAACTGGGAGGGCGAAAATGTGGGTCGAAGTCAACTTGGTGGATGGGTTGGGTTGTTTTACCTCTGAGCGACACTTTTTTGCACACCTGGGCTAAATAGCCAGGTCACATGGACCCCGAAGGCTCAGAGAAGGTTGGGAGAGGGGACCCAATGGAACAGCTGTTGGGATACAGAGGGTAGCCTCCCGTCAAGGCCATCCAGCGTGTTCTTTAACGTGCACAGGATATCTGGGTGGATGAAAACTGGGAGGTCGACAGTTGGGTGGAAGTCAACTGGGTGGAAGACAAATGGGAGGGCGACAGTTGGGTGGAAGTAAGCTGGTGGATGAAAATTGTGAGGGCGAAAGTTGGGTTGAAATCAACTGGCTGGATGCAAACTGGGAGGACGACATTTGGGTGGAAGTCAACTGAGTGCATGAAAACTGGGAGGGCGAAAGTTGGGTGGATGTAAACTGGGTGGATGACAACTGGGAGGGCGGCAACTCGGTGGAAGTCAAGTGGGTGGATGACAACTGGGAGGGTGAGAGTTGGGTGGAAGTCAGCTGGGTGGATGACAACTGGGAGGCGACAGCTGGATGGAATTCAACTGGGTGGATTAGAACTGGGAGGGTGAGAGTTGGATGGAAGTCAAATGGGAGGCAAAGAGTTGGGTGGAAGTCAACTGGGTGGATGACAACTGGGAGGGAGACAGTTGGGTGGAAGAGAACTGGAGGGCGAAAATTTGGGTGGAAGTCAACTTGGTGGATGGGTTGGGCTGTTTTACCTCTGAGCGGCACGTTTTTGCACACCATGGGCTAAATGGCCAGGTCACATGGACCCCGAAGGCTCAGAGAAGGTTGGGGGAGGGGACCCACTGGAACAGCTGTTGGGAGACAGATGATAGCCTCCCGTCAAGGCCATCCAGCGTGTTCTTTAACGTGCAGAGTGTATCTGGGTGGATGAAAACTGGGAGGTCGACAGTTGGGTGGAAGACAAATGGGATGGCGACAGTTGGGTGGAAGTAAATTGGTGGATAAAAATTGTGAGGGCGAAAGTTGGGTTGAAGTCAACTGGGTGGATGAGAACTGGGAGGGCGACAGTTGGGTGGAAGTTAACTGGGAGGGCGACAATTGGGTAGACGGCAGTTGGGTGGATACAATAACTGGGAGGATACGTCAACTGGGTGGAACAGTTAGGTGAACGAGCCATTTGGGTGGGTACGACAATTGGATGGACGAGAACTACGAGACAAACAATTGGGACGGTACGACAATTGGGAGGAAATAAGGAAATGATGAGGTGTAATTTGGATTACTAGCACTTCTCCTAAAATTTCTGTCGAGAGGAAATAACTTCAACAATCTCGGAAGTCTCTTGAACCACGCACATAGTGAAATGAATTTCCTTAGATTTCTACTACATAGTAGACAACTACTTCTATTCTGTTTAAACCGACTTTGAATAGAGCGAATTTTCTTTACAAATGTTTTCCTTCTGACCGATATAATTCTAAATTTCACGAAAGCAATGCAGTATTTGTATGTATTCTTTGTAATCCATTTTTCAATAAACGATTTGCATCTCTCCCCTTTAATCTGACAACGCACTATGGCGGATATTTTTTTTGAAGTCTATTCTTTCTAACCGTAGTAAAAGGAAAATGAAAGAAATGCACTACTGCAAAACAAAGTATATATCATAGACTAATCTGCTTTCCCACAATACGATCCTGAATAAAAAGAAATTTTCTAAAAGTAACAATCAGAAACAATCAAATGTATTACAGGAAATCAAAACAATTCATATTGAGAATTATTTTCGCTAATCCGTTTTTCCATGCAACTGATTCTGATATTTCTATTTTCTTTTGTCCGTTGTAATAGGCACAATCTTAAATAAAAGGAATGACTACAGGAAACGGAAATACATGACTACCAATATATTCTCAGTAATCCGACACTCAATGAAACGGATATTTTAAAGATCCTTTACTTCTATTTGAAACCATCGGCATTAATCAAATGTATTACAGGAAATCAAAATAACTCATATCCAGAATTATTCTCGCTATCCGACTTTCGATACAACGGAATCTGGTATTTCTATTTTATTCTGTTCGTTCTAAGTAAACAATCTCAAATAAAGGGAACGACTAGAGCAAACGAAAATGCGTAAGACTACCATTATTCTGAATAATCTGACCCTCAATAGAATGAATGTTTAAAAGATTTCTTTTCTTATAGAGGAAACAATCGGAAATCAATCGAAAGTATTACAGGAAATCAAAACAAATGAGTCTGAGAATTGTTCTCGCTAATCCGACTTTCGATAAAATGGATTTTTCCATCCTCTTCGTTCCAAGTAAAACGATCTGGAATAAAAATAACGTACCCTATAAAACCAAACTCCATGAGACAATTCATATTCTGATTAAGCCAGCATTAAATAAAAGTATATTTTGAAGGTTCTTTTCTTCTTATAGATATAGGCGGAAATCGAAAAACATATGAAAGCAAATGATAGCATCCACCAATATTATTATTCTCGCTAATCAGGCTTTGCTCGAAACGGATTTTCACGAATCAATTTCATTATGTTTCTTCTAAACGGAACAATCTTAAATCAAAGGAAAGGAGCTGCAGGAACCTAATCAGAATAAGAATTTTGTATTCTCACAAATCCTCCATTGAATAAAACGAAAAATCCTTTCCTTTATGAACTAACCAATAGAATATCAAAGGAATGCCTTTGGGAAACTAAACCAACCATCATTTACAAGTATTTTAGTTAATCCATGAGTAATGAAGCATTTGTCTCTATTCTCTATAATGCAACGTTGATTAAAATACATTAATTGATTATTTGTAATAGAAGGAACCCAGAAAAGAAAGTGCAAAGAACAACATTTATTCCATCTGGTCTTTTACTCATTAAAGCATTTACATATACTCTCTCTAATCTAATATTCCAATATATTTAATTTTTTGAAAACTCGTTTGAATGAATCTATTTGATATTATATTATACGCATTTCACTACATGAACGATAACTTTTATTTTTCTTTGAACTGAAATTGATTGAAACGAATTTTATTTCCCACAGATAATTTTCTGAACAAAAAGTAATAGGGATATCAAAAGATGGCACCAGAGGCAACCAAAGAGCCTAGAACTGTAAATATTCTCACTAGTTCGATATTCAATAAAATGACTTTTTTCCTTTGTAATGAAACAATTAGAAATGCAGATGGAATTTTAAACATCCTGTTTAACTCCTATTTTATCTTACTCGACTTTTAATAACGCTTTGAATCTATTCTTTCTAATCCGATATATCAAAGCAATCAATATTTCTGAATCATACTTTGTGAATGGAACACTGAGAAATCGAATGAAAGCATTGGAAGATGCGAAAGAGACGATGCTCAACAATTGTTTACTCTGATAAAACTGGTTTGGACGACATTTTTCAATTTATACTCCTTTTAAACGAAACATCACATGACTGACGAGCAGCAGTCTTAAATAAATGCCTAGATCACATGGCGATGCACGTAATCACACATTTTACATACGCTGCGCAAGAGACGTTTACGTACATCTGCATAAAGGTTTGTAATTCACTGGACGGTGTGAATATATTGACTCTTTCAATTTCCTGTCTGACATCCCTTGATTTCCGTTTCTTGTTTTTAAAAAAAAAAAAAATGAAGGTTTTAATGAAAGAATTAATAAAGGAAGAAGATTCATTCGAAGAAAAGTAAGAGGAAACTAGGTGTTTTTGATTCTAGATGCTTACGCAGTATCTCGGGCATTAGGTGGTTCAACTTTGTAAGTAATGATGAAGATAGCCAAAGAAGTCGGCAAACTCCTTTAAGCAGCATATTGTGCAGAGAGAGACTGCGTTGGTCTGGCCATGTTGTCCGTATGAATAATTATAGGTTGGCGAATAGGATTACGAACAGTGTGTCTAAAGGCCTCAGAAAGAGGAGGAGATCTAGGATGCGGTGGAGAGACAATGTCAAACAGGACCATGTTAGAATTGGTGTGCAGTGGCCAAATCCAGCAGACGTAGCTCAGGACAAATATGTTTGGAGAACTAGATTGCACAGTCTGTTTGGACCTCTGTAGCCCATGGCTGTTTGAGGATGATGATGTTTCTTTCTTTTTTTTTGCGAAAGGAAAAAATGTTTTGGATGGTTTAAATGAAAAATTCAATGAAGGAAAAAGACTGATTGGAAGTAAAAATCGTTCCATTGAATATCGGGTTTAGTGAGCATGCTGATTTTTTTTCTGTTTGATTTTCCTGTACTGCGTTATTTGGTTTCATTTTGCTTCGTTTAGTTGTTGCAGGATAGAATACAAAAGTACGTTATAACTGAGAACGGATAAGCGAGAATAATTCTCAATATCGCCTGTTTCGATTTTCTATAATATATTTCATAAATTTCCAAATGATTCTGTTGGAAGTAAAGGATCTTTAAAATATTTATTTTATTGACTAAAGGGAATACTGGTATTTTTATGCTTCGTCGTGTCCGTTAGTCGATCCTTTTATTTGAGATTGTTTCACTTAAAACCAAAAGAAAGAAAATTTTAACAATCCGTTGAAATGAAAATTGTTTTAGCCAGAAAAATTCTCGACATCAGTTGTTTTGATTTCCTATGATGCATTCAAATTTTTCAAATTGTTTCTTTTATAACAATTTTTTTGAAAATTTCGTGTTAATGAGGGTTCTATTAATGAAAAAAGCATATTATCCTATGAATCTTTGTTTTGCAGTTAAAATAAAAGAAGTAATCTTTCTTTTATTTTCCGTTTACTATGGCATATAAACTGACAGGCTCCTGTCAGACCTCTGTGGCAAGCAGCTGCTTGAGGGGGTATTTATTTATTTATTTTTACTACGTTTAGAAGGAACAGACTTCGTAAAAATTCTGCCACAGTGTGGTGTCGGTCAAAGAGGGTACCTGCAATTCCTCTACAGAAAAAAATTATTAAACACAATAGATACAAATACTGCAGTGCGTTCCTTAAATTTAGAATCATTTCGGTCACAAAGCTTAAGAGTGAGTGACCTTCTCATTAACATCTAAATCATTGGCAACAGTTCGAAAATAAGTTGCCTCTCATGAAGTATAGATGGCGCAAGGTCCGCCGCATTTCAGTGAAAGATTTATGTCTTATCCTAGAAGCGTGTTTTCCTCTGATGCGTGGATTTTATGGTAGAGCGCTCTGGCATGTACCTAGAGAGTTGCGGGTTCGATTTCAGCCATTTCAGTAAAAACGTTTTACATGAATAATTGTTATTTCTCCTAATTTCCTTATTTCAACCCAATTGTCATATCATCCCAATTGTGTTCCATCTAATTGTCCATCCAATTGTCGCACTCCCGTGTAAAATTCATAGAATACAATATATTTCAAAGGATTCAAATGCAAATCCTTTATCTTAAGAAGGAAATGACGAGTTCTTTTGATTGAAGATGGATTGGATTGTTTTACCTCTGAGTGGCACTTTTTTGCACACCATGGGCTAAATGGACAGGCCACAAAGACCCCAAAGGCTCAGAGAAGGTTGTGCGAGGGGACCCACTGGAACAGCTGTTGGGAGACAGATGGTAGCCTCCCGTCAAGGGTATGGCTCTCCCGCACACGGCTTAACGTCCCATCCGACGGACGGCGGCCTTTTCAAGCCCATCGGTGTCCCCTACTGACGGTGGGCAGGGCGGGGAAAGTTTGCGGAGATAAATCTCAACGCTGACCCAGCTGGGACTCGAACCTGGGAACTACAGATTACGAGCCGGGCGCGCTACCGACTGATCCACCTCCGCCCCATTGAAGATGGATTTCGGAGATAATTATGTGATGGATGATGCTGGATACATAGCTTGAGAGTCCTCAATTGTTCTCTCATCATCGCTATCATCCTCCGCTTATACAGGGCTAAAGGCGCAAGTTCAAATCCACAGGTTAAGTTTCAGGCTCATCCGTGAACAATAGTGATTACGCCATTTTTAGGGAAAAACATTAATAGTTGCTGCTTTCCTGTTTGTATTTTCCCTCTTGCCGATATTCATATTGGTGAACGGCATTTCGATCTGTTTAGACTCGATACAAATAATATGCTAATGGGCCGCAATGTATTTCTTCACTCCTGCTCTAACTACCACTATTCTTTCAAAGGAGTTAATTTAAAATAATAAATGTCTCGTTTAATCTTAAAAACTCTGGCATATAGGCATTAATATCTGGAACGTATCCAAAGGATGCTTTATAAGAATTCAAGAATCGAAGCAAACACTCGAAAAAGACGTTTATTACCGATAGATAATGGATTGAATCAAACATATCCTATCGTGTTACACATAGAGTAACATGGGATGCAATATAAGACTTCACAAAAACTGTGCCCGGGCCCGGATCTACAAAACATCGAAGAGGAGGAGGTGGGGCAAGAAATACCATCGAACCGGAAAAATGAAAGTGGACGGCGGAAAAGGCTGGATTAAAGTAATGTAACACATCCACCTCCGTTTTACAGGTCTTTAAAATTTGCTAAATATGTTAAATATTTTTAGACTCTCTCTTACCCTTATTACTATTCTGAAAGGGTGTGCGTGCTGGTCCCAAAAGCCACGGATAAAATGTTTATATTACCACGGACAGCAGACAAAATCTGTAAAAACGCGTGCAAACATTACTGCATTATTGATAGATGACCGAAGGGAAAAATGACTTTCGATAATGATAAAAAGCTAATTTGAAAATTCAATTATAATATTTTAAAGAGAAAAAAATGCACTTGGATAAAGTCAGAAATTAAACGAAAAATTTATTTTATGAAAATGATGCCATCTTTGTGCTGACAGAGGAAACTAGTTGAAAAAATGATTCGGCTGTTGCGTAATAAACTTGAATTAAATGTGTGAAATTTCAGTCGTGCAAATCACGTAGTCTACAGAGTGAAATGGAAAGGAGAGATGTTGGTTAATAAACTGAATAGACTTTCGATAATAGCGTATAACTATATTTAAAGAAAAATTATGAAAATGCAGATTTTAGGAGGATTGGTAGTAACATATTTAATATTGCCATTTGCTTTTCCTGACTCTTCCATTAGTTTGAAATGCTAAACTTTATCCTCTATTAATATGAACATCCTTTATTTGCTTACAGGCATTTGCGATTTTTATTTTCGAAATAATTTTAAAATCTAATTGAGAAGATTACTGAGCTGGCATCTAGCATATTTGAAAATTTTCAATTATCCTACGCCTAATGCTACCCATTTTAATTTGAAATGAAGAGTGATACGAAGTTAAATCACCGTTTTTGTCCTTTGCATGGCACATCAATACCTTCAAGTACCCTGCTCTTGTGTCAGTCCCCCTTCCCAAGTAATTTTCTTTGCTAACAGGATTTCGCAGGTTCAGTCAGCCTCGATAGAGCGTCGCGTTTCGGTGGGAAGCACCTTTCCTATAATATACTGTTGCATCATACTGATTAATGAGAAATGCCAATCTCTGCTATTTACTGCTCAATGTTTCGACAGCTATGAGGTACCAAAGCAGGTGATGGTCTGAAAGAATCTCGACCTGGGATCCATATAACTAGGTCAAAACCTTTTCTATTCCCATCACACTGGCAACCACCACATTTCTGCTGGGTTCCGTGAGCTTCTTTGAAGTAAAGGCGATGGGATGTTCTTGTCCCTGGATTTCAATCTGGGACACACATGCGCAGATGCATTTCAATGCGAAAGTAAGGTCATGCAGTATTAGGCGTATTGCATTCTGCTGCCCAGCAGAGCCCCCCCGCCCCGACTCAGTGCCTCGAATGGCTTATCTGCTTGTATGTGCAGGTGCCTGCTTCAGAGTCACGCCTGTGAGTGCATTTGTAATCGCTGCATACTGATTTACATAGTGTCGGTAATATCCGAATAGTCCTAATATGCTCTTCAGTTCCTTCTTCATTAGAATAGCTTTCATCTTTCTGTTGACCTCTAGTATTGCATGGTGGAGGCGGTACCTGCCCTATCCAACAATATGACCAAAATATTTGGTCTCGCTCCTCCCCCAATTACACTTTGCCACGTTGATTGTGAGATACTTGGCATTGATATCCCTAAGATCCGTTCGGATATGTTAAGATGATCCTCTCAGCTGTTCGAAAAAGAAAGCTATATCATCTAGATATGCACAGCAATAATCAACGTGGGGCGCAATTATGGTATTCACAATTTCTGGAAAAATACCCCAGAGTTCTTCAGCCCTAAGGGAAGCACTTCCCACTGGTACAGCCCTCGGTGGGTCACGAATCCTGTGTAACCTTTACTACAGAGGCTGATTGGTATTTGCCAATATCCCTTTTGCATATCCAGAGTTGTTATATATCTCGTCCGTTCCACCTGGTACAGCAACTCTATTGGATTTGTCACCCAGTGATGGCATTGAGGCTGTGAAAGATGATGCATAACCTCACTGTATAGTCTCTTTTCGCCACACACACAACTGGGTGCGTAAACTCACTGTTGAAGGGCATAATCAATCCCTTCAGTCTCCCACCTGACGGTCAACTTCATCGCGTAGTGCAATGGGAACCATATCATGATGTGCTTACTTCACCACTGGTATAACCCTGGTATTAAAGAACACCATGAATGGCATTGAAAGGAGGCTACCGTCTGTCTTCTAGCAGTTATCCAGTGGTTCCCCCTTCAAGGTCGTTGTGACCTGAACACTAGGCCCATTGTGTGCAAAAAGGTGCTACTCATAGGTAAAACAACCCAACTCAACATATATTCCCATTCACGATCGAAAGGATTTCGAGAAAAATGGTGCTTTAGGGTTGTTTTTAAGTCTTAATTGATGGAAAACAGGGTAAAATACGTGCAATCCGGAAACGTTGCTAAAATTAAATTATTGTAATTTTTCTGGCAAAATATCTAATATTACTTACCTTTATTAATTGCTGAATCCGTAGTTATACCTTACACGATTATATATTCATCTATTTCAACTTTCTACTAGTAACCGACAGGGAATTCCTCTTTCTGTGATGAAGAATTGAAATGAGAAAAGTAACAAATTGTTACTGAAAACCTGTCGTGTGCTTTGGTTCGTCAAAGATGATGAAATTGTTTACAATTATTGTAAAATATGTAATATTCTGTAGCGAAATAATTAATGCTCTACGTAACTAAGGAGTGTCCTTTATGATTCACTTATTGATGTCATGACTAGAAGAATTAATTTATTGAAATATGTTGCATAAAATTACTATTTCAGATTTTCCATCCATTAGAGATTTACATAGAGTAATCGAATATTTGTCTTCAGAAATTGACATAAAAGATAACGATATGATTATCAAACTGTAGACTATAAATTGTTTCCAATGAAATATACAAGTCTTTTCCAAAAATCTTTTCATCGTAAGGTAACTGATGATATATTGGAATCTCCGTAGAATCGTAATTCCAAAGAGTCCGTAAAGAGACATTAATGACAAGATGTCAACAAATTTAATCGTACTTTTAAACAATGAATTTTTTATGAAATGGAGACTATAAATGTCCGGAATATGTAACTGGAGCTCTACGGTTGAACTTATTGTGCACAAGAACAACACAGAAATCAGTTTCCAAACATTCAGGAAAAGAAATATATAAACCCCAAATGCAAAGGATTAGTGATGAATTAAATCTTGAGCGTTATCAAT
Organism: Ryuthela nishihirai; assembly: GCA_038380435.1. Lineage (NCBI taxonomy): Eukaryota > Metazoa > Arthropoda > Arachnida > Araneae > Heptathelidae > Ryuthela > Ryuthela nishihirai. The sequence continues at coordinate 86,926,597 of JAWZYU010000003.1, read as the reverse complement.
AAGTCTTTCACTTTGCAGTGTTTGCGCACTATCAATTCGTGAGTTGAACGTTATTAACCTGACACTTATTTTGGCATTACACATTCTCACCTAAAGAATTCACCTAAACATGCATTTCGTTAATATTCCATTGTGTTGAATTACTTTACCACATAATTGGGAGTGGAAACTGGGAACTGCAGATTACAAGTCTGGCATGCTGACGTCTAAGCCAAATCTCGTCTCTCATTCAAATGAGCTATATACTTCATTCAATATTCTTTTACAAAACACAAAGGATGGAAATAGAAGCTCTATTAAACCATTCCAGGCTTCTCTTACAAGATCAAACATCGCCTTCTCTATAACATTGCCTGTCCATTCGCCCTCACAATGCGTAATAAAAGAATCAACTTCTGCCTAGTTTAAGCATTGGACACTAGGTGGCAGCAGATGCATGGAAACCGTTTCAATATGGGAAATACTGATACTGGATAATTTTCTACATATGCAGCTAATAATATTGCAGTTGTTCAACCAGTATTGAAATAAATGTGAGCGGCATTGCTTCTGTTACAGCTCAAAAATAGGAAAAACTTATATATTCTATCCATTAGCCTAATTGCTAATGGATAGTTTCACATGTTTGAGTCCTAATTTTTATGACTTTAAATATTGAACGAATATTTTTAACCCTAAATAAACTGCTCTACCAAAATATTACAGAATTCCCATGTTATATCAATGGGAATCTTATTTCGAAGCTCTATATTTTCTGTAAGACGCATTCAACAGAAAAATATCGCAAAAGATAAAAATCCTTCATACATGCGTATGCCTCCAATAAATGTAACACCAGCAGATCAGTGACTTCACTTTTTGTCCCTGAGTGAAGAGGAACAGATCATATTGTTCACCTGAGTGAATGTGAACAGATCTGTGACTTCAATTATTCTATTCACCTGAGTGAAGAGAAATTGTTTGGGAATTAGCACACCAATCTACGACAACATCGTTGGCGTTTAATTGTTCTATTTCTAGGTATAAAATTATTTAAAAGAACATTTCCGAAAAATTTACGTTACTGCAGAAATTTTGCCGTTCAACGAACCTGAGTACTGGGATAATTTCCGAAAGTGAGAAATTACGTAGATAATTTCCGTAAATCGGGCACTACGGTAGTAAAAAAAATAGTAGATGATTATGGTTAGTTTCGCTGCACCATAATTTTAAATTATAGTGAGAAAGCAATCGGGAAAGCTTGTAGCGTAACACATTATTATTTGCTATAAAAATATCTGTGAGTTCCTCAATGGAAATTGTTTATTGGAAGTGTCACATTGGAAATATTTCATGATTCGTCAATCACTAAAGGATAAATTGGGCTGGGAAGGATGTAGGATATCCTCGGTTCATCTTTTGTGATGCTTTGTAGTTGACATCATAAGACTCAAGTGTGTTGCATTCATAAACTCCGTTTAAGTTCTTCGATTGTTCTTGGGAATCCCTTTCCTGTCTACATACCGATAGGACACTTTGGAATTCAAAAGCGGTGATTTTAGGTTGTTTTCAAGTCTTAATTTATGGAATCCAGGGTAAAATACGTACAATCCAGAAACGTTGTTGTAGCACTTCCCACTGGTACAGCCCTCGGTGGGTCACGAATGCTGTGTGACCTTTACTACAGGGGCTGATTGGTATTTGCCAATATCCCTTATTGGCAAATACTTGTAATATGTAATTATTGTAATTTTTGTGTGCACAATATCTAATTTCACCTATCTCTTATGATTTCCTGTATTCGTAGTTTTTCCTTACACGATTATATATTTATCTATTTCAACTTTCTACCAGGAACTGACAGGGAATTCCTCTTTCTGTGAAGAAGAATTGAAATGAGAAATGGAAGAAATTGTCACTGAAAACCTGTTGTGTGCTTTGTTTCGTCAAAGATGATTCAATTGTTTATATTTTTTGTAATATATGTAATATTCTGTAGCGAAATAATTAATGCTCTACGTAATTAAGAAGTGTCCTTTATGATTAACTTATTGATGCCATGACTAAAAGAATTAATTTATTGTAATATATTGCATAAAATTACTATTTCAGATTTTCCATCCATTAGAGATTTACAAAGAGAAATCGAATATTTCTCTTCAGAAATTGACATAAAAGATAACGATATGATTATTAAACTATCCATGTCACCCTCGAATCTCTTCGGTATTTAGAGATGAGTCCCTACAGAGTACAATCGCTCAAAAAATATCCGAACACTATGGTTGATTTTAGAATTCAAAAAAAATATCTGACAAGGATTTTTTTAGCAATTAGTAATCTGGCAACCTTCGTGTACGTACAAAATGATCTTCTCAATAAGATTTTAAAACTATTTGCCAAATAAAAATCGCAATTACCTGTAAACAAATAAAGGTTGTTTATATTAATACTGGATAAAATTTAGCATTTCAAACTATTCGAAGAGTTAGGAAAAGCAAATGACAATATTAAATATGTCAGTACCAATTTATCTAAAATCTGCATTTCCAAATTTTTCTTCAAATATAATTATACGCTTTTATCGAAAGTCTATTCAGTTTATTAACCAACATCTCCCCTTTCCATTTCACTTTGTAGACTTCGTGATTTGCACGACTGAAGTTTCACACATTTAATTCAAGTTATTTACGCAACAGCCGAGTAATTTTTGCAACTTCTTTGCTCTGTCAACAGAAAGATCGCCTCGTTTTAATAAAATAAATTTTCCCTTTAATTTGTGACTTTATCCAAGTGCATCTTGTTCTCTTTAAAATATCATCATTGAATTTTCAAATTAGCTTTTTCTCATTATCGAAAGTCATTTTTCCCTTAGATCATCTATCAATAATGCAGAAAGTTTTGCCCACGTCTCTTCAGATTTTATCTACTGTCCGTGGTAATATAAATATTTTATTCGAGGCTTAAGGGACCAGCACGCACACCCTATCAGAATACTAGTAAGAGTAAGAGAGTGTCTTAAAATATTTAAGATATTTAGGAAATTTTAAAGAGCTGAAAAGTAAGGGGATCTGGTTTACTACATTAATGCAGTCTTTTGCGTCCACCCTTGCATTTTTCCGGTTCGATGGTATTTCTTACCGCCACTCCCTGCCCTTAGACGTTTTTTAAATCCGGAACCGATCACTATTATTGTGACGTCTTTTAATGAATCCCATGTTACTCTACGTGTAACACGATACGATATTTTAGATTGAATCCATTATCCATCGCTAATAAACTACTTTTTCAAGTGATTGTTTCGATTCTTGACTTCTTATAATGCATCCAATGGAGGTGTTCCTGTTTTTATGGTATAAATGGCAACAATTTACGTTAAACGAAACATTTCTTATTTGTAATTTACAAGCGTGAAAGAATAGTGGTAGTTATAACAGGAGTAAAGAAAAACCTTTTTGGCCGATTGGATAGTCACTGTTTGGAGTCTAAAGATATCGAAAGACCGTTCAACAATATCAATCTCAGCAACGGGGAAAATACAAGCAGGAAATAAGCAACTATTGATGTTTTTCTTTACAAATGACGTATCACTATTGTTCAAGGATGAGCCTGAAACGTAATCTCTGGAGTTGAACTTGCACCTTTAGCCCTGTATAAGCAGAGGATGATAGCGATGATGAGAGAACAATTGACGACTCTCAAGCTATATATCCAGCATCATCTATCACATAATAATCTCCCAACTCCATCTTCAATGAAAACAAATCGTCATTTCCTTCTTAAAATAAAGGTTTTGCTTTGAATCCTTTAAAATATATTGCATTTCATGAATTTTTCACGGGTTTGCGACAATTAGGAGGAAGTTAAATGAGTGGATAACAACTGGAAGTGAGACAATTTGGTTGGATACGACAACCAGGAGGATACGACAGTTGGGTGGACAATTGGATGGAACACAATTAGTAGGATATGACAATTGGGTTGAAATATGGAAATTAGAAGAAATAACAATTATCCACCTGAAAAATTATTACTGACGTGGCGCGAATCGAACTCGCAACTCTTTAGATACATGCCAGAGCGCGTTACCATAAAAACCACTCATCAGACAAAAATACTCTTCCAGGAAGACATAAATTTTTCACTGAAATGTGGCGGAACTTGCGCCATCTATACTTCGAGAGAGACAACTTATTTTCCAATTGGTGCGAATGATTTAGATGTTAATGAGCGTTCAGCCCGAAGCAATTTTAAATCACATGACGCGCTGCAGTATTTGTATTTATTGTCCTTAATCCTTTTTTTCTATATAGGATCTGAATGTACCCTCTCTAATCCGACACCATATTATGGCAGAACTTTTACAAAGTCTGTTCCTTCTAAACGCAGTAAACGGAAAATGAAGAAAATGCCCGACTGCAAAACAAAGATTCATAGGATAATCTGCTGTTCTCTCTGATACGACCCTAATTAAAAGGAATTTTATTAAACGAAATATTTATAAAAGAAGCAACTGGAAACAATTGAATGTATCACAGGAAATCCAAACAGATTGAAAAATTTTTCTGGCTAATGCGTTTTTCATTAAAACGGATTCTTAAATTTTTTTTTTCCGATTCTCTTGGTTTTCAGTGAAACAATCTCAAATAAAAGGATCGACTAACGGACACGACGATGCATAAGACTACTAGCAATCACTTTAGTCAATAAAATATATATTTAAAGATCATTTACTTCTAATAGAATCATTTCGATATTAATGAAATATATTATAGAAAATCGGAACGAGGGTTATTGAGAATTATTCTCGCTTATCCGTCCTCAGTTATAACGAAATTTTGTATTCCTTCCTGCATCAACTAAATGAAGCAAAGTGAAACCAAATAACGCAGTACAGGAAAAACAAACAGAAAAAAAAAATCAGTATGCTCACTAAACCCGACATTCATTAGAACGAATTTTACTTCCAATGAATCTTTTTGTTTCATGGAATCTTTCATTGAAACCTTTCTAAATATTCTTTTTTTTTCCAAAAAAAAATACGGAAATCTTGACAGCTGATAGGATAGCTGATATCCGAACACTAAGGTTGATTAGAGAATTCAGAAAAATATCTGGCAACGAAATTTTTCAGAAATTAGTGATCTGGAAACCTTCGTGTACGTACACGAAGGTTGGCAAATCACTAGTTTCTAAACGAATCGTTGCCAGATATTACAGTCGCTCAAAAGAAATTCGAATTGCCAGATCACTAATTTAAAAAAAAATCGTGGCCAGATACTTTTTCTAAATTCTGCATCAACCATAGTGTTGGGATACTTTTTTGAGCGACTGTACAGAGGGTATGGGAAGCTTAAATCTCATCCGATGTACGGTGATCTTTCCATGTCAAACCGTTGTCCCCTTTATCACTGAGCAAGAATGTAGTTTAGAGGAGAAAATCTCAAAGCAGACATAATTGGGAACCGAACTTCGGAACTGAAGTTTAAGAGTCCGGCACACTACTGACTGAGCCATCTCCCTCTGCGAAAGAAATGGGCCTATACTGTGAACAGGACATCTAAAATGAAGGGTCAAACGCTGTACAGTTCCTCTGAGGAAGATGGAAGCTTCCCTTTAAAGCTACCAAGAATATTCTTTAAAGTATTGAACATTTTAGGGGTAAACTTCCTTTGGCAGAAGCAGTACGCTAAGCTTCAGGATATCTCTAACCCAGTAGAACAAGTTAGTACTTCCCCCAGTACGGGGGAGAAACGATCGAGCCACAAGGGCTGACCTTGACCCCGGAGGGTCGGTAGATCTCCAGGCAGTCGAGAAGCAGGCTGTTGCGGAACCCTCGTTCGTTCTACTGCGCACGGCTTAACCGATCTACGACAGCCTTTCAAACTAATTCGTGTCTTCTTTCTCACCTACAGAGCGATGTAGTTTAGCGGGGATAAGTTTCTTCGCTGACATAATTCGGACTGGAACCTTGGAACTGCAGATTAAGAGTCTGGCACGCTGCCGACTAAGCCAACTCTCGTCTCTCATTCAAATGAGCTATATATTTCATTCAATATTCTTTTACAAAACACAAAGGATGGAGATAGAAACTCTATTAAGCCATTCCAGGCTTCTCATACAACATCAAACACCGCCTTCTGTACAACACGGCCTGTCCTTTCGCCCTCAAAATTCCTAAAAAAAATCAAAATTCGATTAGTTTAGGCATTGGACACTAGATGGCAGCATCTGCCTGGAAAACATTTCAATATGGGAAGAACTGACACTCGATAATTTTCTACATATTCAGCTAATAATATTACAGTTATTCGACCAGTACAGAAATTAATGTGCATGGCAATGCTTCTGTTACAGCTGAAACATTGGAAAAACATATATAGGGTGTCTCAAAAATATAGGTACAAACTTTTAAGGGAGGTAGATCACATCTAAAGGAATGAGAATTGCACAGGAACCCATAACCGGAAACGTCATGGGACAGTGGTAGCAGAGGTACAAGATCTGAAAGGACACAAGACAGTGATTAATGGGAAAACATTTATTGGACATAATTATTACAAATGGCGTACTAGATGATACATTTCATAATGTTACAGCAGATGCTCGAAGTTTGACCCATAATCGCACAAATTTTGATGCGCACGCGCAAACAAACGGTGGCCCGGTACATGTCTGTGTGGGAAGCGTTCTTGATACATTCTTTGAGCGGTTCGTCCGTTGCCCTCAGCTATTCCATACACTAAGTGCATGTCGGCCAGCTCCCTGTTCGAATACCTTTACATGCTCTTCGTAAGCCGACTACCGCTCGAATGAGGAAATCCGAAATTTCCCCTCCAAGCGCACTGATGCACAGCGTCGCCTATAGACCTACGGTGACGTTTCCGGTTAATAGTTCCTATGCAATTCTCTTTCCTTTAGATGTTATCTACCTCCCCTAAAAGTTTGTACCTATATTTTTGAGACACCCTGTATATTCTATCCATTATCCTAATTGCTAAAGAATAGTTTCAGATGCTTTAGTCCTATAGGCTGGTCGAATATTCATTTCGAACATGAAAATCTCTCCAATTGATCGTCATAAACGTAGTGATTCATGACACGTGTCGTTTTTTAAACGACTTCTTTTTTTCTAGTGATGTAACGATCCTTGCTTGCCATTTGGGAAAAACCTGCTCTAATCACTATGCACTGTTTCTTTGCAGTGTTTTCATACAATCAATTCAAAGTAACGCAAACATGTTATTATAACCCTCTGATAAGCCTGCTAGTGGCAGGATTTAGATGTAAATGATTTTTTTTCAAAATTATAGCCAACTAATTTGAGTCTTGATTTTCTCTTCGTGATCATTCCTCAGTATAGAAATGAACACTGGTGACCTTGAAAAACCCAATGCCCATTCAATGGGATCTTTAGGAATGGCTCTATGTGAGGAGAGACAAAATTCATGAATGTTAAAAAAAAATCTACAAATACATTTCAAGTGAAGATGATTTCTGCATTCACTCCTTGATCAGCAAAATCCCTCTCTCTGTTTATCAAGTATTTGAGAACTAATTAAAATCAAACATTATAGTCACTTTCTTTGTTTTAGGAAAGAGTTAAAACGTGTTTAATTTCTCTTAAAATTCTATATTTTGAAGCTCAGAAATTGAAGGAAAAAAAAGAAACTACCCCTTTTATTTCCGTTTAAATATACTACTTATGTTATTGCTTTCATTTAAACATAGAATGCTGCCCAAGATCATGTCGAAATATCAGGAACGAATTGTTCACGATACGCCAAATTCTTTAAAGCTGTAATGAGGAAATAACTACTACTGTAGTACGAATAAAATAATATCTTTGTACAGACAATCCGCGATTTACAGGGTTTGATTTCTCTAAAACGTAAATCGGCAGGGGTTGGCTAAAGTCGGTAAACTACTTCCACGCATCGCAAGTTAAAAACTTCGTTAATCAGAATGCGACATGTTAATGAAATCAGCACAAATGATGGTGGCCTGAGGAAACTACAATATGCTGCAAGATTTCATTCTCCACTGATTGAAAACTAATTTAAATATAATTTTATATTTTTGAACATCCCACACTGTACACGTAAGTGTTCTAATAACCTTTATGATTATGCCATAATTATTTATTGATACTTTTGCTAGGTTAATGTGTGGACTTAAAAAAAAAATGGAAAGGTGTTGAAGAGTAAATTTGTTGGGACCGGGCCCTTGTCTTAAAAAAGAAAGAATTTGCAAGGCCGCGGTCTCACAAAGGTTGAGAACCACTAGTTTAACCGGTGTGCCAACACCGGTTAAACTAGTGGTTCTCACCTAAACAATTACAATTTAAACAATTACAACAAATAGTTGTAATTAAACAAAAACAATTACAACAAATAGTTAAACTAGTGGAACTAGTGGTTCTATTTGTTTAATGAGCTTCCACGCTGTGGAGCTGGGGGTAAACGCTTTAATTCTATCACATATCGAATTCCATTCCACATGCCTGGAGTATTTAATCTTTTTTTTACCAGCGGTGAGACGTTTATAGGCCAGAATATCCTCCTGCCTTTTAGTTCGTTTCATTTTTCTTTCCGCTTGTCTGCGTATTGTTATCATTCTTCTAATGTAAATTGCGTTGTAGTTAATATAGTTGTGTTTGTTAATGGTTACGGTGTTCTCATCTACGCATCTGGTAATTCGATTAAGGAATTTTAACAGAGTCGTCTGTGACTTCACAATTAAGCTCTTCGGAAGTCTGAAGTTTTGCAGCAAAAGTTCTCCATTTGATGCATTTGTTGGCTCCGTTTGCAGAATTTCTGATTGGGGGAGTTCCGTTAATAATGATGGACGAATGATCGCTGAAGACTTGGTCGAGGTGTAGTTTCCAATTAAGCAAATGTGGAATCTCCGGCGAAGCCAAGGTGAGATTGATAGCAGTAGTTCTACAGTGCCTGAAATAGGTGTGACTTCCGTCGTTCATAACAACCAGGTGGATCATAACAACCTTTGGTATCCAGCCTGTTGTCACCCTATGTCTGGCTATGGGCATTGAAATCGCCGCATAATAGCCAAGGAGAGGGGCATGCGTCTAAAATTTTACGTAAGCATTTAACTGTAATGTCTTCACCTGGATTATAGAAGGATATAAGTGAAACATATTGATGCTTTATTTTAAGTCTTACTGCCACACATTCTAATTTGGTGTCATCTGTAGGAAGTGATATCCAATTATGGGGAGGGGCGGGGATGGCTCAGTCGGTAGCACACCAGGCTCGTAATCTGTAGTTCCCAGGTTCGAGTCCCAGCTGTGTCAGCGTTGAGATTTATCTCCGCAAAAATTCGCCGCCCTGCCCACTGTCAGTAGGGGACACCGATGGGCTTGGAAAGGCCGCCGTCCGTCCGATGGGATGTTAAGCCGTGTGCGGGAGAGACATATCCTGTGCACGTTAAAGAACACGCTGGATGGCCTTCACAGGAGGCTACCATCTGTCTCCCAACAGCTGTTCCAGTGGGTCCCCTCCCCCAACCTTCTCTGAGCCTTCGGGGTCCATGTAACCTGGCCATTTAGCCCAAGGTGTGCAAAAAAGTGCCTCTCAGAGGTAAAACAGCCCAACAACCTATTATGGAAAATATCTCTGTGATTAAAGATTCCAGCTCCAGCTGTATTTGGAAATTTCTTGCAGAGATGAGGGATAAATTTCGAAATTATTTTTTTTGAGACTCAGTTTTTACCACCACCTGTATAGCCAAGGCGGCGAAGTTGTGCGTGTTAGTACCTCCGAAAGAGGACATAATTTCGGAAGTAAGGATCGAGAGTTCCAACAGAAGAACTGCAAAAGACAGTTCGCAAAAAAATTATCCGTAATAAGCAAACAAATATTTGGAGGGTAGGTCAAAGAGTGATTTATTTTTCAGATATCGCAGCAATAATGTCTGATCCTGTGTCTGATTGGGCAGGGTTGGAATTAGATTTATTTCTGGCTAAAACGTGTTTTATAAATTCGGTGAGACTTTCGGTGAAGGAGAGCAAGATGTTTTGCATTCTGAGCTGCAGTTCGGTTACGATTACGTGCAATTTATCTGCATCAGTGAGAGAAACATCTGATCCTGTGAATGAGATGGATAAACATTGTTCTTCTTCTGTATTGGAAGTTGAATTGGAGGCTACGTTGCTGCTAGACAATGAAGGGAATTCCATTTCTTGGCTATTTTGTATTTCCATGATCTAGAAATAGGCCTATCCAGCTGTATTTTGGTTTTAGGAGCAGAATATCTCGAGGAGGATGGTCGTTCAAAATTGCTCCCCGAATATTGATTTTAGGATTTCTTCCCATACTTTCCTCTGTACATGGCCGCAGCTTGAGACCATGAGAGGTTTTTTTCTATTTGAATTTTCCTGGTTTTATTTGCCAAGTATCTGGCTTCACATCCTGCGTAAGTCGCATAGTGATTACCATCTTAATTGGGGCATTTTAAGGTTCGAGAGTTACAGTAATCGAAAGCGTGAGCCCCCGTCACATTGTGTACAGCGAACACTGCTGCGGAAGCCTATGGCAGAATGTTCGAATCTGAAGCACAGAAGAGGTCGTGAGTAATAATTCTGAACTTTGAAATAAAAATCAGCTATTATAATAAAATCGGGTATAGGTTTGGCTGCAAACGTGAGAATGATATCTTGGTAGACAGAGGTGATTTTTTGGTCAGAGTTCATTCTTGTTTCACTGCAGGTAATCCTGTGCATATCAATGACCCCTTGAGTTTTCCTCTGTTCATAAATTTCCACTTCTGAAGTGTTAACGGGAATTCCTGTTAGGAGCCCTTGATGATGAAACACATGCTTTTTTCGGGAAGCGTAGGTTGATTCTGCCCCCCCCCCCCACGATATGTGTGATATTCTTTCAAATGTTTCTGGTTCTTTGTGTTTCCAATGTCTAAATATATTTAATATATTTAGCAAATTGTAAAGACCAATAAAACGGAGTGGGATCTGGTATACTACATTAATCCAGTCTTTTGCGACTCCCCTTGCATTTTTATGGTTCGATGGTGTTCCTTGCCCCCCCACTACATGCCCTTCGGTGTTTTGTAGATCCGGCCCGATCACTATTATTACGACGTCTTATAATGCATCGCATGTTACTCTACGAGTAACACGATAGGATATGTTAGATTCAACCCATTATCCAGCGGTAATAAATGTCTTTCCCAAGTGATTGCTTCGATTCTTGATTTCTTATATTGCATCCTAGGGATGCTTTCCGGATTTTTACGATGGGGATTTACATATATAATTTAAAACAAATCAAACATTTCTTATTTGTAATTAACTATCTTGAAAGAATAGTGGGGGTTATAACAGGAGTAAAGGAAAACCTTCGGGTCGATTGGCGTAGTCAGTGTATCGAGTCTAAACAGATCGAAAGGCCGTTCACCAATATGATTATCATCAAGAGGGAAAATACAAGCAGGAAATCAGCAACTATTGATGTTTTTCCTTAAAAACGACGTAATCTCAATTGTTCGCTGATGAGCCTATAACGTAATCTCTGGATTTGAACTTGCGCCTTTAGCCCTGTTTAAGTGGAGGATGATAGCGCTTATGAGAGAACAATTGAGGACTCTCAAGCTATATATCCAGCATCATCTGTCACATAATAATCTCCCAACTCCATCTTCAATGAAAACAACTCGTCATTTCCATCTTAAAATAAAGGTTTTGCTTTGAATCCTTTAAAAGATATTGTATTTTATGAATTTTACACGGGAGCGCGACAATTAGGAGGAAGTCAAATGGGTGGATAACAACTGGAAGTGCGACAAATGGGTGGATCCGACAACCGGGAGGATGCGACAATTGGGTGGACAATTGGATAGATCACAATTAGGTTGAAATAAGAAAATTGGGAGAATTGGTTTGAATTAAAGAAATAAGGAAATTATCCATCTGAAAAATTATTACTGACATGGCGGGAATCGAACCCGCAACTCTCTAGGTACATTTCAGAGCGCTCTACCTAAAAAACCACGCATCAGACGAAAATACTCTTCCAGGATAAGACAAATTTTTCACTGAAATGTTGCGGATCTTGCGCCATCATCATGAGATTGCGCCTTGCGCCTTCATGAGAGGCAACTTATTTTCCAGTTGTTGCCAACGATTTAGATGTTAATGAGAAGGTCACTCACTTTTAAGCGTTCTGAATGAAATAATTCTAAATTACATGAACGCACTGCAGTATTTGTATCTATTCTCCTTAATCCTTTTTTTCTATATAGAATTTTCATGTACACTCTTTAATCCGACACCACACTATGGCAGAATTTTTAAGAAGTCTGTTCCTCCTAAATGTCGTAAACTTCATAGGATAATCTGATTTTCTCACTAACATAATCCTCATTAAAACGAATTTTTTTTATAAAAGGAACAATTGGAAACAATTGAATGTATCATATAAAATCAAAACAGCCAACCAATATCGAGAATTTTGCTCGCTAATACGATTTTCATTAAAACGGATTCTTAAATTTTTGGTTCGATTCTCTTGGTTCTAAGTGAAACAATCTCAAATAAAAGTGTCGACTAACGGACATGACAATGCATAGGACTACTATTATTCCCTTTAGTAAATAAAATAAATATTTTAATGATCATTATGGTATTGCAGAAAATCGATCAGGTATGTATGGGATCAGATATTACAGAAAATCGAAACAGGCGATATTGAGAATTATTCTCGCTTATCCATCCTCAGTTATAACGTACTTTTGTATTCTTTTCTGCATCAACTAAATGAAGAAGAGTGAAAACAAAAAACGCAGTACAGGAAAACGAAACAGCAAAATAAATCAGCATGCTCACTAAACCCGACATTCAATGCAACGATTATTACTTGCAATGAATTATTTTCCTACAGTGAATCTTTCATTATAGCCTTCGTAAACATTCTTTTTTTAAAAAAAGAAGAAACGGAAATCAAGGGATGTCAGGCAAGAAATTGAAACAGCCAATATATACACACCGTCAACTGAATTAGAAACCTTTATGCAGATATACGTAAACATCACTTGCGCAGCGTATAATGCAAAATACGTGATCACGTGCATCGCTACGTGATCTTGGCAGCTATTTAAAACTGTTGCTCTTGAGTATGAGTAGAAATTGAAAAATGTCGTCCAAACCAGTTTTGCCAGAGTAAACAATTGTTAAGCATCGGCTGTTCCGCTTCTTGTAATGTTTTCGTTCGATTTCTAAGTGTTATATTCAGAAAATATACTTGAAAAATATCGATTGCTTTGATATATCGGATTAGAAAGAATAGATTCAAAGCTTTATTAAAAGTCGAGTAAGAAAAAACATTGACTTAAGATTGTGCAGTTTAGAAGAAACATAATGAAATTGAGTCGTGAAAATCCTGATTAGCGAGAATAATAATATTGGTGGATGTTATCATTTGTTTTTATATCTTTTTCGTTTTCTTCCAGTATCTATAAGAAGAAGGGAACCTTCAAAATATACTTTTATTTAATGCTGGCTTAATCAGAATATTAATTATCTTACGGAGTTTGGTTTTTTAGGGTACGTTACTTTTATTCCAGATCGTTTTACTTGCAACGAACAGGATGGAACAGAAATGTAAAAATCCGTGGTATCGAAAGTCGGATTAGCGAGAATAATTCTCAATCTCATTTGTTTTGATTTCCTGTAATATTTTCCATTGATTTCCAATTGTTTCCTTTATAACAAATGTATCTTTTAAACATTCATTCTATTGAGTGTCAGATTATTCAGAATAATGGTTACGCATTTTCGTTTCCTGTAGTCGTTCCCTTTATTTGAGATTGTTTCAATTAGAAAGAACAGAATGAAATAGAAATATTAGAATCCGTTGTATCGAAAGCCGGATTAGCGAGAACAATTCTCAATATGAGTTGCTTTGATTTCCTGTAATACACTGGATTAATTGCCGATTGTTTCATTTAGAAGTAAAGGATCTTTAAAATATCCGTTTTATTGAGTGTCGGATTACTGAGAACATATTGGTAGTCATATATTTATATTTTCTGTAGTCATTCCTTTTATTTAAGATTATTTCCATTACAACTGACAAAATAAAATAGAAATTTAGGAATCCGTTGTATCGAAAGTCGGATTAGTGGCAATAATTCCCAATATTGGTTGTTTCGATTTTCTCCAATGCATTTGATTGTTTCCTGATTATTTCTTTTAGAGAATTTCGTTTTATTGAGGGTCGTATTGTGGGAAAGCAGATTAGTCTATGAAACTTTGTTTTGCAGAGGTGCATTTATTTCATTTTCCTTTTACTATGTTTAGAAAGAACAGACTTCATAAATTATCCACCGTAGTGCGTTGTCGGATTAAAAGGGATAGATGCAAATCATATATTAAAAAATGGATTACAGAGAATACATACAAATACTGCATTGCGTTCGTGTAATTTAGAATTATATCAGTCAGAAGAAATAAATTTGTAAAAAAAACGCTCTATTCGAAGTCGGATTAAAGAGAATAGAATTAGTTGTCTACAAGTTTCAAGAATCTAAGCAAATTCATTTTACTAAGGACGTCTTGGTTGAAGAGACTTCCGAATTGTTAAATCTGTTTGCTCTCGACAGAAATTTTAGGAGAAGCAGTAGTAATCTAAATTACATTCATCATTTCCTTATTTCTTCCCAATTGTCGCATCGTCCCAATTGTCTGCCTCCCAGTTGTCATCCATCCAACTGTCGTATCCTCCCAAATGTTTCGTTCATCCAACTGTCGCCCTCCCAGTTGTCGTCCACCCAGTTGACTTCCACCCAATAATCTCGCTCCCGTGCTCTCCATAATGCAGTGGTCATTTTCTTAATTACAAAAAGAGAGCACGTGATCTCTAATGCACACCGAAGAAAGAAGGTAACAACCAGCAGATCTATTGTTTCACTTATAACTCAGGTGAAGAAAAATTTTTCGGGAATTATCACACCGGTCTATGACAACATCGTTGGCATTTGATTGTTGCACATGGAGCTGTAAATCAATTAAAAAAAATGACTTTTCCGAAAAAATTCGATAACGGAGTAAAAAGTATTGGAAGTGTCACATTGGAAGTATTTCATGATTCGTCAAGCATCTAAGAATAAATTGAGCTGGAAATAATGTTCGATGTCTTTGGTTGATGATCTTCAGTGATGCTTTGTAGATGACATCATGAGACACAGATATGTTGCGTTCATAAATTCCGTTTAAGTCCTTAGATTTTTCCTTGGGAATCCCTTCCTTGTACATAGAAGGGTCGGAGAAGGACCCCCACATACTGAAGCGGGCCCCCCTACACATAGTAGTAACTTATTAAAATTATTATTAACCGGCAGGGCAGTCTTTGCACGAATGGAGATTTTGCCTTGAAGTTAGTCTTTTTATACTGCATGTTTGCGAAAAAATCAAAGAGGGTGGTTAATTTTCTTTGTCGGCAAGCATCATCCGAAAAGCGGTCAAATTATTAAAAAAGCGGTCAAATATTAAAAATCAATAGTAGTTATGGAATAGGCTTCTCTATAAATAAAATAAAACTTTTTTTTTACAAATGAAATAAAACTATTACTTCTTTGCATGCATTTCATAATGGATGATCAATAACACTAAGCGACGCTGAAAATCTTTTCTCGATTAAACTTTTAGCTTACAGTTGAAATTCGTTGGAAATCCATAAAGTTATCATATTACGTAGCTTAGAGTAAAAAGAGTTCCTAATAAATTTCTTATCAGTGCCATATTTCTACATACGTTACACAGACACACGCACACTTTACTGAACTCTAACTCATCATAATAAACCAACCCAAGTCTTGTAGAATAAGTCTATTCCATATATTCGAGCGCGGCAATGAAACACG
Organism: Ryuthela nishihirai; assembly: GCA_038380435.1. Taxonomy (NCBI): domain Eukaryota; kingdom Metazoa; phylum Arthropoda; class Arachnida; order Araneae; family Heptathelidae; genus Ryuthela; species Ryuthela nishihirai. The sequence goes on along the minus strand of JAWZYU010000003.1, from coordinate 86,910,724 downwards.
TTTTCAAAAGAAGCCGCTAGATACCTGTGTCACAGTCTAAATAAATTGTGTGCTCGGTGTAGAGATTTCATTTTCCCTTCTCCACTTGTGCAAGCCTGTGCCGACAAAGTTCCAAGACACCGTCCACCCGGTAGTCGCTTTCTGTCGCCTGCCGCGTTTTTAATTGTGTTTGCAAACTTGAGCTTTAAATCAAAAAGCTATTGCTTTTCTTTTTAAATGTATCAAAACAGGCACGTGTTGTCCATCGGCATAAATAAGAGTATGAATGGCGATAAATCACAAAGACGAAACAAAAAGTCGGTATGATGAGAGGATAATGTAATACGCCTTATAAAATAATTAATTTTAGTTGGATGGACAAAACAAAAGTCAATATTTTATAAAGTAAACATGTTATTATAACCCTCTGATAAGCTTGCTACGTTGGATGATTTAGATGTAAATGATTGTGTTTCAAAATTATAGCCAACGATTATTTCTTTCGATTTTCTCAATTTGGTCCTCCCTCAGAATGAAACTTAATAGATTTCTAGTGAGCTGATTTCTACTCTCAGTCCTTTATCAGAAAATATTCCTGTATCCTCTCAGCAATTATTTGAGAAGTGAATAATATTGAATGTATTTTGTCTGTCCTCACATAGAGCCACTCCTAAAGATCCCATTAAATGGGCATTTGGTGCTTCATAGTCTCAGTGTTCATTTTTATATAGAGGAATGATCACGAAGGGAAAAATGGAAAGAAAAATTAGTTGGCTATAATTTTAAAACACAATCATTTACATCTAAATCCTGCCACGTAGCAAGCTTATCAAAGGGTTATAATACCATGTTTAGTCACTTTGAATTGATTGTATGAAAACAATGGAAAGAAACAGTGCATAATGATTAGAGCAGGTTTTTCCCAAATGACAAAGAAAGGTTCTTTGCATGACTAGATTAAAAGGAGTCGTTTAACAATCGCCACGTGTCATGAATCACCATGCTTATGACGATCACTTGGAGAGATTTTCATGTTCGAAATGACGATTGGAATTCAGAATCTCCTACCCGTCTGTAGACAGGAAAGGGATTCCCAAGGAAAAATCGAAGGACTTAATGGAATTTATGAACGCAACACATCTGTGTCTTATGATGTCATCTACAAAGCATCACAGAAGAACAATCAAAGATATCCTACATCCTTCCCAGCTCAATTTATCCTTCAGTGCTTGAAGAATCATGAAATACTTCCAATGTGACACTTCCAATAAACAATTTCCATTGGGAAACTCACAGATATTTTTATAACAAATAATCATGTGTTTGGCTACAAGTTTTCCCGATTGCTTTCTTACTATAATTTATAATTACGGTGCTGCGAAAATAACCATGATCTCTTATTAATATTTTTAATTACAGTAGTCCCCGATTTACGGAAATTATGTACATAATTTCTCACTTACGGAAATTTTATTTCAGTACTCAGTTTAGTTGCACGGCAAAAATTCTGCAGTAACGTAAATTTCTCTGAAAAGTTTTTTTTAAATTATTTTACAGCTAGAAGTTGAAGAATTAAATGCCAACGATGTTGTCGTAGACTGGTGTGGTAATTCCCGAACAATTTCTCTTCACCTAAGTTATAAGTGAAGCCACAGATCTGTTGGATGTTACATTCATTGGACCTTGTATGAAGTACGCATGTATGAAGGATTTTTATCTTTTGTAATATTTTTCTGTTGAATGCATCTTATAGAAATTATAGAGCTTCGAAGTTAGATTCCCATTGATATAATATGGAAATTCTGTAATATTTTGGTAGAGCAGTTACTTAGGGTTAAAAATATTCGTTCAATATTTAAAGTCATGAAAATTAGGACTTAAGCATCCGAAACTATCCTTTAGCAATTAGGCTAATGGATGGAATATGTACGTTTTTCCAATGTTTGAGCTGTAACATAAGCAATGCCGCGCTCATTTATTTCTATACTGGTTGAATAACTGCATATTATTAGCTGAATATGTAGAAAATTATCCAGTATCAGTATTTCCGATATCGAAATGTTTTCCAGGCAGATGCTGCCATCTAGTGACCAATGCTTAAAGTAGGCGGAGTTTATATATTTTTTACATATTGTGAGGGCGAATGGATAGGCAGTTGTTATACAGAAGGCGGGTGTTTGATGCTGTATGAGAAGCCCGGAATGGCTTAATAAAGCTTCTATCTCCATCTTTTGTGTTTTGTAAAAGAATATTGAATGAAATATATAGCTCATTTGAATGAGAGACGAGAAATGGTTTAGTCGGCAGCGTACCAGACTCGTAATCTGCAGTGCCCAGATTCCAGTCCCCATTATGTCAGTGAAGAAACATCCCCGCTCAATTACATCGTTCTCTTGGTCAGAAAGAAGACATGAATTAGTTTGAAAGACTGTCGTAGATCGTTTAAGCCGTGGGGAGGAGAGCGATACTTTTAAAGAATATTCTTGGTAGCTTCAAAGGGAAGCTTCCGTCTTTCTCAGAGGAATTGGATTGATGCAGGCCTAACTTGGAAAGTGCATGTAACATGGGTTAAAAGAAAGGTCATCTGTAACCTGGCCCGCTTACATCTTGTAAGACATTTAGTTTCATTTAAATTTATGTGTACACTATATTATGCATTAATTCATTTTCAATTAACATATGGTATAAAACCTTGGGGAGGCATATATTTCAATAATTTTTAAACAACTTTTATTTTAGTGCTGCAAAAGAGATTTATTCGCTTATTAACTAAAAGCCAAAAAACGCAACCTTCAATACCTTTGTTTCGAGAAGCAGGAATTTTGCCTTTACGCTATGATTATTTTTTCGAAATAATTAAATACTTTTACTTTAGAAATGATAGCATTAAAACTGACACGAATAATTACCAATTACGACGAGATAAAAACATAAATTATTAAATTCCTAAGGAAAAAATACATAAGGAAAAAAATAAATAATATAAATACATAAGGAAATTTTTAGGCACTATTATTTGTATTTAGCACCGAAATTCCTATCCTCTTTCCCGGTCAGCATGAAAAATATCACGAATTATCATTTGTTTTCTAAAGTTCTCAAGAACTACATTTTGAAACTGGATGATGTGGAAACTTTTTTTGCATTAATCTACTATAACTGTTTATATGTTGCTGACTTTTCTGACTTTCACACTTCTGGATTACTAGAAATTTTTTGTTTTGAGTTGTTTTCGTTTTTTTTTGTGTATTATTCAATGTGACGACTGATGTTTTCAATTGAAATCGTTTCTGTGTGGAGATCTCACGAACGAGCCTGCTCTTGTGAGACCTCAAAAGTTTTTGTATACTGTAAAACATTATCTGAAATAAAATTATCTTATCTTATCTTATGTTCCAGCGAATATCGATATCTTTCACGATTCCGCAAATTTCGATATTTTTCATGATTTCGCGAATTTCGCTAGTTTTTCACGATTCTGTGAACTTTGATGGGATTTTTTTTATTGCATTTTCTTTGAAAACGAGATAATAGTTTCGCTTTTCCATTTGTCTGTTTGTACACATCGAACTTTTCTGTTTACAGAGTATTTTAGTGTTGGATAGGTATTGATGAAATATTACGATATGCACTTTCTGATTCTCTCTAAAACTATAATTACGCTCTCTAACGGTGAAAATTCCAGAATTTCAAACGAATATTGCAATCCATGTATTTATATTAGAAATATGAAATTTTGGTGGTGGAATATGAAGGTCACGAAGTTTGCATTGGCAACAATGAGTTGACCCCTTAGACCCAGAGGGAGTGGGAAAACACACCTTTTTAATTTTAACAGATAATTGTCTGTATTTAAATGATAAATGAAAAATTCTTTTCGGGTTAGATAGGAATTGATAAAAATATTAAGATTAGCATTTTCGGATTCTTTCGAACACTATAATTGTGCCCTCTAACGTGAAAATTCCAGAATTTCAAAGAATATTGCAACGATGTATTAATGATATAAATATGACATTTTGGTGGTGGAATGGGAATTTCATGAAGTCTCTCCATCGGAATAAATGGAAATGATAATTAGAGAACTCTTTTTTAATTTGATTGGTACTAATGAAATATTATAATCCGCATTTTTCAACTAGTTAGTAGTTGTAATATATATATATATTTACAAATCAGTGAAATGATGAAAAGTCAGAGCTGTTATCGAGTTTTACAAAAAATATGCATAGAATAGAAATTTGAAAATTTGCATTTTTTTAAAGTATCCATAGTTTTTAGTCCATTGTTTTCAAGAGATATTTCCTGACACCAATAATCTACCCACGATTCTGAGAGACATGTAGAAAATGCAACTTTTTATATTTAAGAATTAAAAACGAAATACTTTCATGTTGTATAATTACTAATGAAATACTATTTGCATTTTTTCCATCATCGAAAGCATTCCTGTTTCATGGATCACATTCTTGATATTTATAGTTTTAAAAAAAAAAGTTAAAAGTCCTGTTCCGTCATTTTCGGTTCGCTGTAGAATTTCTGAAAGAAGCTTTTCCCTGTATCGCCTTTTTAAACTTACAAGCACGCCTTGATCTATTGGTTGCACTAAAGATGTTACATTAGGTGGCAAAAACATGGCTTTTATGCTGTCAGAAATGAGTTCGCTTGGGTGTGTTGGGGGCATTGTCGAGAATGCGTAGGGCCTTTACAGGCATTTTAAGGCTTGTCAAGTAGTTTTTCACTTTTGGAAAAATTTCTGCAAAGAACAACTCTTTAAACAAATACGAGTCTATCGAAACAGAATTTTGAACTTTATAGTAAACTGGCAGAGCAGCTAAATTTAAATGTTTGAACGCTCGGGGTTTTGCTGATTTCCCAATTGCAAAAAGAGGAAGTTTGTGCGCACCTGCAGCATTTGTACACACAGCCACAGTGATTCTTTCTTTGTTTTTAATCCTGTTGCTGAGGTTTCTTGCGCGGTCGCAAACGTTTTCGTTGAAAAAAAGTTTAAAATTTAACGCAGTCTCATCTACATTGTAGGTTTGTTCTGCGCATACGCCTTCTTCTTCAATAAGCACTAAATGAGTTTCTGAAATTTCCTTTGCTCCTAAAGGATCAGCTGACAATTTCTCAACACAAACACCAAGATTATGAACACCATGCCATTTTTTCCAGTGAGAAAGCCCTCACTCGCTTGCAGAAAAATATCCCCCATTATCGAATCTAGAATGAAGGATTAATCCTTTTTCTTTCAAGATTGGCCCACTGATTGACGCTACTTTTCGACGCTCTTGCATGAACCATAACCAAAGTGCATCATCGACAATTTCATTTTTCGGATTTTTATGAGTGCACCGAAAAAAAAAAGAGTTTTTTCAGACTCGACTTGAGTGCAAAAATCTGGCAAAGATTTCTATTCCTTCTCCAGTCATTTACCTTGCTTTTACCTACACCTAATTCATCACAAATATGCCTTACTGGATCACCTTTGCCAATACGTTCTAACGCTTTTAATTTCATCTCCTCGTAACGACATTACGCTGACGTTTGCACCTACTCATTTCGTACCACACAATAATTAATAGATCACAACACACACTCCTGTATACGAACAGTACACCGTGCACTGTAATATTCACAAAGAGGAACTGAAGCAAATATGTACTGTACTATAAACAAAACACGCGGCGACTCGCTTCCCCTTCTTGCAACGACCAGTTAAAGCGGAGGCCAATTGAGCCGAGAGCGGATAAGAGAGAGTCTACTGTAATTAATTTTATCTTTATTTTAATCACTAGCTAATTACGAAATACATCTAACAAGTATCTATTGAACATCCGAAGATAATTCTAATTACCGATCTCGGGACATTTATTATTTTGGGACAAACTGAACACAAACTAATGACAAATAGACCTACCTAGGCTGCTTTGTTGGTCTTTCGTATAAACATCGTTCTAAGCAGGAATAATAGCCTTCAGCAACGTTTTTTACCAGCAATATACACTACTGAAAATAAAAAAAAATGCAACACTTGCAGGAATTTATGGAAATGTGACGAAATTTAGAGAGGCGGTAGTATATGGAAATGCATGGAAATGATTAGGTTTGGAGGACGATCGGAACAATTGGACAGGCGCAAGCTGACGTCACAAATGCGGAGCAATCGAATACAGAGAAAGGCAACCAAAGCTCCCTGATTGACATAACGTTGTGGAAATTGTTCTAAACCTCTTAAAAAGATGTCGTCCTTAAGCAGACGGCGACAGCCGTTCCAACAGTTAACAGACTTTGAGCGTGGAAAAAATCATCGGCCTTAGAGAAGTTGATTTATCGTACAGAGATATGGCCAACCTTGTTGGCCGCAATCCCAGCACTATATTACACATAAGGCGCCAGTGGGTTCAATAAGGATCCAGCACACATCGAGAAGGATCAGGAAGACGGCATATGACCACGGAGCGACAGGACCGCCATTTGCGATGCATGGCATTGCGTGACGGATTCGGGATTATAACGCAACTGCAAAGGGACTGGCAAAGGTACCACAACGAATACCTACCAGACGAACGGTAAACATTAGGCCTTTACATTTATTATTACGAGCATGTCGTCCGTCACTGCGTTTGTCGCTCACATCTGCCCTCAAGCAAGCACCCTTCAGTGGTGTCGCCTCAGACAGAACTGGAACTAGCAGAAGTGGAGTACCGTGGTGTTTATTGACGAATATCGTTTTTGTCTTGGTCAGCACGACGGTAGTCAACGTGTTTGTCTTCATCGAGGGGAAAGGAACACCACCCAGTGCGTACGACATCGTCACACATCTCCAGCACCGGGTGTGGGGTGCCATTTGTCAGACATCTCGGTCCGACTGTTCATCATATGGGGATTTTAAATTTCTGGAATAACTACGTAGTCTGCAATATTTGTATAAATTTTAGAATTTTTTCGATTTTTTCCACCGTTAGAGGGAGCGGTTATAGTTTTCGAGAGATTCGGAAAATAAAACTCGTAATACTTCATCAATACCTGTCCATCCCAAAAATTATTTTTAATTTATCTCTAAAACATACAGTTTTCTGTTAAAACCAAAAAAGTCACAAACTTCACGACCTTCACATTCCAACACAAAAATTTCAAATATCTAACTTAAATATTTCTTTTGAAATATTAGTCTCAAATTTTGAAATTTTGAAATTTTCTACCATTAGAGGGCGTAGTTGTACATTTTGGGAGATTCAGAAAGTGCAAATCCTAATATTCAATTCAATTTTCATCAATACCTATCTAACACAAAAAAAAAGATTTTTTTAACTGTATGAAGAAAAAAGTTCGACGTCTACAGAAAGACAGACGACAAAGTGCAATTATTATCTCTTTTTCTTAAAGCCATAAAATTTACTTGTCTGTTTCAACAGTTTTGTAAAGTGCTTCCAATCGTGAACTCTGAAATCTGTATCAAATATTAACGTACCCTTTTCTAATCAATAAGTATTCGTGCAATGCCATTCAACTTTGCAAGCTAAACAATTCGAGCGACGATAAAGCATGGCGTCTAATTTTGAGATGGCCAACCTCTACTTATATAAGGCCTCTAGTGATATTGAGTCATACATCTGTGCCAGCTAGTTATTCTGTAGATATAGGATGCTTTGTAAGAGGTTTTGTTCTTTTGAAGTTAAATGTAGCGACCTATACTGTAAGCCACTAGACTGGAATACTGGAACTTGAACTGGAGAGAATGTTGTGATTGAACGAGTGAATAAAACTACATTGAGAGATACAGAGATTCGTAGCGGTTGTCTTTGAATTATCCCGTTAATTACTTTTCTTAAACTAAGATCATATGAAGGAAAGGAAGTTTACTGTTACGTTAAAATAATATATTTAAAAATGAAAATCTTTTAAAGTTGACAAAAAAAAATTTAAAAACATCGTTAATACACTGTGTTTTTGTTTAAATTAAATAAGAATCATACTTTGCCAAACTATGTCAGTTAATCTTTTTATTTGAAGTTACCCATTTAACCTGACAATACACAAGTAACCTTCTAGAAACAACTTAGTGGATAAATGTGGTATTTCACATTTTCATTTTGCAGATAAAACTAGTACAGAATTTCACCACCAGATGGAGATTATCATTCATGTGATAAATCCAACGAAAGCTCTGAGACAACTGCAACGTGAAAGCATAACGATGGGTCACATCTCTGAGAGATACAAGTGATGATCAAATGATAGGTAGCTAAATTGCAATCTGAATGCCATGACTAGCATAAAGCCCCGATATAGAAGAAAATGAAAGAGGGAGCGTGGAGGAAACAAATGACCCAATAGAGCCTAAAAAGGTAAGGGGGGGGGGCATCAGACTGAATTTGCAATGCACTGTAATATTTGTCCCTTCTTTGTAGATGTTTTAAGAAATATTCATAAAGAATACGTGAAACATCCTTGAGTTCAGTAATTTTTGCCTCTATTACTGTTATTAGTATCCTTACCTCCCACCTTTGACATTCATGCTCACCCACCTGCTCCCTCCCTCCCTCCCTCCCTCCCTCATTAGGTCTCCCCCCGATAGGGAACCACCTTGACGTGGTGGGGGGGCTGTAGGGCCAGTTTGAAGATGAGGGCTCCGCTGACTGGTATTGGGGAGTATGTGGTTGGATGGAGTCCCGATCGAACTGCTGGGTCACGGTGAATTTGATGGTCCCGATGACTGGTGTTGGGGGGCACCTAGGTTGGACGGGACCCGGGCGGAGGGGCCTGGTAAAGCCTGACTAAGAGTTTCCATCCCGAGAGCCGAGTCAACTTAGACTCTATTGACCAGCAGAGGTCTTGAATAGCTGCCTAGATCACGTGGCGATGCACGTGATCACGTATTTTGCATATACGCTGCTGAAGTGAGGTTTACGACATCTGCATAAAGGTTTCTAATTCAGTGGACGGTGTTTATATATCGACTGTTTCAATTTCCTGCCTCACATCCCTTGATTTCCGTTTCTTTTTTTGAGAAAAAAAAAATATTTAGGAAGGTTCCAATGAAAGATTCCATGAAGGAAGAAGATTCATTGGAAGTAAAGTAAAAGGAACATAGATGTTTTTGATTCTAGATGCTTACGTAGTATCTTGGGTATTAGTAAGTTAACTTTGTAAGTTTTGTAATTAGTAGCTAACTTTGTAACTAATGATGAGGTTAGGCAAAGGAGTTTGCAACCTCCTTTAAGCAGCATATTGTGCAGAGAGAGACTCCGTTGGTTTGGCCATGTTGCCCGTATGAATAATTATAGATTGGCGAATAGGGTTATGAACAGTGTGCCTAAAGGCCTCATAAAGAAGGGGAGACCTAGGATGCGGTGAACAGACAATGTCAAACAGGACCTTGTTAGAATTGGTGTGCAGTGGCCAGATACAGTAGATGTAGCTCAGGATAGACTTGCTTGGAGAACTAAATTGCACGGTCTGGTTGGACCTGTGTAGCCCATCGCTACATGACGATGATGATGATGATCAAAAATCGTTCCATTAAATGTCGGGTTTAATGAGTTATTCAGTAGCACTCAGGGGAGATGCTTAAATTTCACATTTAGAAATTAACTTTAAATAAATTACTAAAACATTAGCTCTACGAGAGAGTTAAAATTATCACACTTCGATATTCAATGAATAAAACCTAAGAAATATACTTCGCTTAAAGTCTCGAAATTATTGCCTTTAGAGATTTGTTTCTTTGAATCAAATAGGAAGGAAATAGCACTCAGAGAGATGTCAAATGATTGCATTTAGAGATTACATTTAATGAAGAAAATTGAAAAAAGTCTCGCAGAGAATCAAAATTATTACATTTAGAGATTTATATTAATGAATCAAATTAACACAGACCAACAATTAGTTCGAATGAAATTGACATGGGAACACTAGGAGTTGTTGTTTTCGGTTGTTTTACCTTTGAGCTCACTTTTTTGCACAATATGGGCTAAATGGCCAGGTCACAAGGACCCCGAAAGCTCAGAGAAGGTTGGGGGAGGGGATCCACTGGAACAGCTGCTGGTAGACAGATGGTATCGTCCCGTCCAGTTGAGATGTTTTACCTCAGAGAGACACTTTTTTGCACACAATTGACTAAATGGCCAGGTCACAAGAACCCCAAAGGCTCAGAGAAGGTTGGGGGAGGGGACCCACTGGAACAGCTGTTGGGAGACAGATGGTAGCCTCCTGTCCAGTTCGGTTGTTTAACCTCTGAGTAGCACTTTTTTGCACACCATGGACTAAATGGCCAGGTCACAAGGCCCCGAAGGCTCAGAGAAGATTGTGAGATGGAACTCAATGGAACACTGTTGGGAGACAGGTGGTATCCTCATATCAAGATTTTTCAGCGTGTTTTTTAACGTGCATAGCGTATGGCTCTCCCACACATGGAGCCACGGTATAACGTCCCAATCGACGGGCGGCGGACTTTCCAAGCCCATCAGTGTCCCCTAATAACTGTGTGCAGGGCTGAGGTTTTTCGAGATAAATCTCAACGCTGACCTAGCTGGGACTCGAACCTGGGAACTATAGATTAGGAACCTGGCGGGCTGTTATATTATAGAAAATTTATTTTAATAATAAGTTATATTACTAATTTTCATATATAATGATTTATTTTAATGAATGAAATAGAAAATACACCACACTCTTAGGAACTGAAAATTACCACATTTAAATATTTATTTCATTTATTCTAAATGTGAAAACAATAGAATTCCCTAAGAACACAGATCGGAGTTGTTTCTGTCGGTATCGTGCCACGGTTGTAATCTACAGTTCCTAGGTTAGATTCCGAACTGTGTCAATGACGACCCCTCCCATTAACCTTCTTTGATTTCTCTGCCAATGGGACAAATATAGGCTTGTAAAAGTTACCATCTACAGATGGGATGCTATGCCGTAAGCCATGGATGTTGAAGAGAGAGAGCCGAATCTTTTGTATACATGAAACAAGACGCTGGATAGACTGAATGGGAGGCTAACATCTCTCTCCTAATAGCTGTCCAGTGGGTCCACTTACCCAACCTTTTCTCACTCCTAGGGGAACTTGTGACCTGGCCATTTAGCCCGTTGTGTTGAAAAAAGTGTCGCTCTGAGGTGAAACAACCCAACTAGACAGGAGGCTACCATCTGTGTCCCAACAGCTGTTCCATTGGGTCCCCTACCCTAACATTCTCTGAGCCTTCGGAGTCCTTGTGACCTGGTCATTTAACCCATTGTGGGCAAAAATGTGCCGCTCAGAGGTAAAATAACCGAGCCCAATTCAATGATATCTTCAAAGATATTGATGTAGATGGAACAAAAAATCCAAGCCTGAAATAAATAAGAAAGTAAATAATTGAATTTGCAGTTTCGATTGTCATGTAATTTTAATATATTTTCTAAAATAAACTAATGTTAGCATAAATATATTCATTAAAAAAAAGAACTTAATTCACTACCTTTGATACTATTGAGGAAGTAAATTTAAATAAATTTTATATAAAAACAGTCGTTAGCAATACTAGAGAGTCTCGTACATAACATTGATGTAATTGATTTTCAAAATGATTAAAAAATAAACTGTCACGATATTTAAATTCTTATTTTATCAGGATTGAGCAACATAATGTGATTCTAAAATACGGGTCAGACTAGGACCGAATGTAGAAAAAAAAATACAGGGGAGGCTGGAACTGATGTAATAGATTCGGATTAAGTAAATGGGAGAGGGATTGGGCAGATCCTGGATATCCATTGCAGTATAACATTTTTTCGCATCGTTTATAGAGGTCTTGAAAAATATTCTTCTAAAATACGTGAAATATTCACACGTTTAATAAACGGTTGTCTACATCACTAGCATTTCAGGCAGTAGATCTCGAAAACAGAAAATACTTTGGATCCCGAGGGTTGGGTTGTTTTACCTCTGAGCAGCACATTTTTCCACACACAATGGACTAAAGGACCAGGTCACAAGGACCCCAAAGACTCAGAGAAGGTTGTGGGAGGGAACCCACTGGAAAAGCTGTTGGGAGACAGATGGTAACCTCCCGTCCAGTTGCGTTGTTTTACCTCTGAACGGCAATATGTTTTGCATACAATGGGCTAAATGACCAGGTCACAATAATATATATATTGTATATAATATATGAATTTAATAATATAAATAATATATTGAATTTTTTTTATTAAACAAGAACATCAGAAACGCAGACGACAAGTCAAAGAAAGTTGTTCGATTATGCAAATGAGATGCAAACTCAATTGTCGTGATTAAGTAGCAAGTGACATATTGGTGGGGGTGAACAGAAGCATGTCAAACTGGACGAGAGTGCCACACATTGACTGTTCAGTAGGGTGTATGGTCACCCAAGACTGCCAAAACACACTGACAGTGATGGGGCATGGACAGGATCAGAATGTCCAGCAGTTCTTGTGGGATCCTCTGCCACTCTTGCTCCAGGGCAACTTCCAGCTCAAGAAGTGTTGTGGGAGACATTGGACGGTTTGCCATGTCTTCCCAGTGCATTCCAAGCATGTTCAATGGGATTCAGGTCTGGAGAACGTGAAGGCCAGTCAATGCGTTCGATTCCTGCCTCCTGAAGCATGTTGTTGACGTGATGCGCATGGTGGGGCCTTGCATTATCGTCCATGAAAAGAAAGTTGTTTCCAACTGCTCCCAGCATAGGGTACCACTATAGTGTTCTATTGTATATAATATATAATATATATAATAATATATGTGTTGGTTTGCTCAAAAACGAAATTTGGACAAATACTTTTTACGAAAATTAGTTTTCATTGTGTTAAAACATTATATTGTCATATATCAAGATGAGGTGCGGGACCTCATCTTGATATCTGACAGCAGTCAGCGATCCGTTTCTGATGGCGTGGAGGTCGGTACGACCACCAATGCTGATGCCAGCCCACACCATGATTCCAACACCACCGAAGCAGTCCCTTTCTCGCATGAAACGTGGATTCTCCCGTGTTCCTCGTTCACGCCAGATCGGGACACGATGACTGTCAGGCTGCAGACTGAACCGTGACTCATCAGAGAAGTTGACCACTCATCAGGGGTCCAATGACGATGCTCATCAGCCCACCTTCTACGGGTTCTACGGTGTTCAGCAGATAACGGAATGCATATTATTGGTCGCCGGGCATGCAGTCCAACACGATGGAGCCGATTTCGTATGGTCTGGGTATCTTTCGTCTGGGGTCTTTCGTATGGTCTGCCACTAGACGACGGATATGCATCCGTCGTCTAGTGGCAGCAACAAACTGTCCCCGCAGCTCTGTTGCATTGCTGCGCCTCTTCCTTCTTGCCAATAAGGTCAAGTAGCGGTCATCTTTTGCTGTTGTGGCAGATGGGCGACCTTGCCCTCGTCTTCTTCGTACTGTGTTAGTCTCTTGAAAGCGATTCCACAGTCTGCTAATCACGCTTTGGAAGTTTCCAAGTGCTGTAGCCACTGTCGTCTGTGTTTGACCAGCTTCCAGACGTCCTATGGCTCTCCAGGCTTTGCATTCGGGAAAATCGTGTTGTAGGGGCATTGCAAGGGCTGGGAAATTGCAGGATGTGCACTTTCAGAGATCAGGGAACGTGCAGATACTCCAGTACCTTCAGCCTTTTGCATAGTGCATTTTCAGCAATGAAATAAAAGTTGGGTTTGCATCTCATTTGCATAATCGAATAACTTTCTTTGACTGTCGTTTGCTTTTCTGATGTTCTTATTTAATAAAAAAAAATTCAAATGTTACTTTTTTTTATCGCTTCATATTCTTTTTGAAATATCCCCTAATTTTTGTGAGCAATGTAGTTACACAGGTTGAAATTTCCAATTAATAAGCATTTTAAAGGCTAAATTAGTCCGAGAATATTATAAGAAACTGTAGTGATGATACAATTGCACATTTCAGTATTGAGACATCCAATAGATGCAGAAGGATAACCATTTGTGTATTTCGTAAAAAATTCTCTTTTTCCTAAATGTTGGACATACCATCGAGTACATCCGTAATGTATCATTTCCAAATTAAAAGACTATACAGTGATGATTAAACGAAAGATATTTATTTTAATTTCACTGTTATATAAAACAAGTGGTAGCTACTAATAATTTTTTTTTTCGATAGTTTTATCTAGTATTTTATTGTTTTTCCCTCGTTACTTTTTCAGTTTGTGTGTTTCTGAAAATGGTTGTGCCATCATACAAAGCCCTCTCTACACATACATGACATATGGAGAAGGCCATATGTCATGTGACAACGACTGTGTGTGACGTAGTAAAAAGAGGCTCACGGTTTCGGAAACGAAACACGGCAATTGTAATTTTTTTTTTGGAAATTTACAATAGTGCTGAATTTAATTATTGCATATAATTTTCCAAACAATATATGGACTGATTAGAACTGAATACAGCTGTATATTTGCATCTTTCACATTTATATTTTTAATATTTAAAGCCAATCTAATGTTATAAGGGTAAGGCTATTTACCGATATACCAAAAGCAATACGATATTTATCATTTCTTTATATATCAATTCAAAAATTTAATTTCTTTTCCAGAATGATTAATTATTTAATAATCACCTTGCATATCACTACCACTTTAGTACTCTACAACAAAAAAATCCATTAAACATTCATACTCTGCTTCGTACAAAACGCTCTCCAGCATTTTTAACATCAAATCCAGGATAAAAAAAAGAATAAAAAATAATTAATGGGAAAAAACATTTCTTCCCATTGTGGTCTTTTTCTAAATTCCGAAAAGTGATCTTTTACTAAAATGATGTATCGAAATATTTTTCCTCAATTACCTGATTAGCACATATTGCAATACTTGTAAAATATGTTATTTCATTATTTTCATGAATCGCTAAAGCGTATGTATCATCCTAAATTGTTCAAGTAATATTATTAAATCCTTTTCAAATCTGTCTTAAACAATTTTTTGGTACAGTACAAAATTTGATAAAATTTAGACTACATCTGTAATATTTTTTAGAGAGTGCAATAGTTGTCTTATAAGGAGAATATGTTTTCTTAACATATTTATCATTATTTACCCTGAAGAAATGTAGGAACTATTTCCTTAGATCTGAACTGCAATCTTAATCCCTAACTTTGAGATTCAGTAATGCTGTATTTCATCATTATCATCATCCTCAAGCAGCCATTTGCTATGGAGGTCCAACCTTTGGAGGCATTGCAATTTGGAAGCGTGCAATTTAGTTCTCCAAGTATATCAGTCCTGAGCTACATCTGCTGCATCCGGCCACTGCACACCAATTCTAACTAGGTAATATTTGACATTGTCTGCCCACCGCGTCCTAGGTCTCCCCCTCTTTCTGAGGCCTTTAGGCACACATTTCATAACCCTATTCGTTAATCTATAATTATCCATATGAGAAACAATGCAAAACAATATGCTGCTTAAAGGAGGTTGCTGATTCTTTTGCCTGACCTCATCATTAGTTACAAAGTTGGACCACCTAATACAAGAGACTGCATAAATATATAGAATCAAAAGCATCTAGTTTCCTGTTATCTTGTTTACAAAGTGTCCAAGTTTCACTACCTAGAAAAAACCAAACTATTATACAGTCTAATTTTAGTCTTTAGCTGTATACGTCTATTTCTCCACAATCTCCATAGATTCTTAAAAGTCCCCGCAGCAATCAAAATTTGTCTGTTAATCTAATGCCGCACATCACCAATATCTGTTAGATGGCTCCCAAGAAAATTAAACTGTGACACCTGCTCAAGACTGAAACCATTCAGATTAACTGAATCACAGCCTGTTTGCCAATTTTCTCACTTTAGCTTTCTCTCTGTTTATAACCAAACTAACTTTACTACCAGTTTCATCAACAACCGTAATGAAAGAGTTCATCTCATCAACATCATTTATCAAAAGGTCCAAATGATCAGCATAATCTAAATCAGAAAATGTCGCATCTCAGACCATTTAATGCCAAAATCTTTCCCCTGAAGTGAATTTCGCATAACATAATCAATAACCAAACTAAAGAGAAAAGGAGACAAAATGCACCCTTGTCGAACACCAGAAGTAATGCTGAACCAATTGCTACAAGCCTTACCAACGCTCACACACGACTCAATATTATTATAGAGAGCTTTCATTATGTTAACTAACTTGTCAGGTATACCATATGATTTCACAATCAACCACAAATTATGACGATCAGCAGAGTCGAAAACATTTTTGAAATCAACAAAGCTAGCAACCAAAGGTTTCTGAAACTCTAAACATTTCTCAAGAATCTGCCTAAGTGAAAATATCTGATCCACACATCCCCTACCACTTCTGAATCCACATTGCTCATCACACAATTGACTGTCAACCAGATTCTTAATTCTATTAAGCACAATCATGGAAAGAACTTTACCTGGAACAGAGAGTAGGCTGATACCTCTATAGTTATCACAGGAATTGCGACCACCTTTTTTGAAAATAGGGATAAAAATAGCTCTGGTAAAATCCTTAGGAACCATGCCTTTATCATAAAAGATATTCAGAATTTCAGTCATCCAAGTGGTAACCGAAACATTCCCAGCTCAAAACATTTCTGTAGTAATTTCATATACCCCTGGGGATTTATGAAGTTTAAGTTTAGAAATAGCCAAAATCACTTCAGATTGTGTTATAGGGCAAACATTAAAGATATCAATGCATCTGTCATCATTGCAAACAACGGGACTAGAACTAATCACATTGTTTAGAATATCACTAAAATACTCAGCCCACCTAGCCATGACAAAATCCTCACCTTCTATAACCTTACCTTGTTTATCCTTCAATCCTTGTATACCTGCCCGTTTTCTACTACACAAAACATTAACTATCTGGTACAGCTCTCTGCTGTTGTGCAGTCTAACTGTTTCCTCGACTTTGTCAGTCAAGCCATCAAGCCAAATATTCTTATCAACCACTAACTGATCCTTTACACGTTTATTAAGCTCTCTGTAATCTTTCTATTAGGAGTAGTAGGGTATTGATTAAGGACATTCTTCCAGTTCTTTCTTTCTGAAATAAGCTCAAGTGCCTTATCACTAAAATAATACTGCCTCCTCTTCTACGTTTATCCTAAAAGACTAATGTTAGTTTCGAAAAAAGCCTTTTTAAATGGTCCCATTCTTCCTCAAATTCAGTAGTAAGCAAACCATGACTGTCATAATGTCTAAGTAATCTATGATGGTAAGCTTTAGCTATAACTGGGTCTTTCGGAGCTTCAGTATTATAGGTAAATTTTTTTAACCTTACCACAACACCTTTTAAGCTTAAATTGCAAGACACTTTTAACAAGGTAATGGTCAGATCCAATTTCAGCCCCCTATATGACCTGGTATTCCTAACAGAACTATCCCATTTGCTGTTAATTAATATATAATCAATCATATTTTTATGCAGCCCATCAGGTTGGTTGGTTGGTTGTTTGGGGTTTAATGGCGCATCGGCAACAAGGCCAAAATGCGCCAGCGCATCAGGTGAAACCCATGTGTACTTATGTATGTCGCGGTGTTTGTAATATGTGTTAGTTATTCTGAAACCATAGAGTTTACTTACCTGTAGGAGACGTTGCCCATTGCCATTGCAGCTACCAATACCAAAACGGCCTATCACCCCCTCCCCAAAGGTCAGAGTCAGTACCAACTTTGGCTTAGAAGTCACCTAGAACAAGGGTAATATCTCCTTTGTTGAGAACCTTCTCATCCTTATTGGCATCGACAGTGGGGGTATGACATCAGATAACATTCAAGTCTTTAACGCTTGTCTGAACTTTTGCTGTAAGTAATCTTTCATTAATGCACTCATATCCTAGAAGAGCATCACTAGCGTGTCTGCTGAGAAGCAGACCCACGTCTTGGTGATGTTTATTGTCTTTCCTCACTGAAAAGAGAATTTTAGGAATATTTTTAAGAATCTGATGTTTATCTGTCCATCTGGTCTCTTGCAAGCCGAGAATATCTAAAATGTAACGGTAGAATTCTTGTGTGAGGACATCGAGAGAAAAATCTATGTGCAGAGTCCTCACATTCCAACTATCTATAGAGAGAAAATGGTTAGTGAGATGTTTAAAAAACTATGTTTATTGAGAGAGGGAATGTTGACAATATCAAACAACAACCTAATCGCAGACATAGGGCAAAGATCCGTTCCCCCACTACTAATGGCTTAAGCCACCTACACTGGAAGAGTTTCTCCATTGTAATTCGACGATGCCAGTAGAAGCAAAGAGTTCAGGTGCCTGCGATGACCTCTGCTCAGGATTATCCACCAGCTGATAAACATATCCTGTGAATCTATTCACTTGGGGTTGTCAACCCACAAACAAACAAAAAACACAGCGGAAAATTTTCCCTCCACAGAAGCTCACCAGTGCGGCAAATTCAGGATCCATAATCAAGCTCAGAGCCTTAATTCAGTCCAGTCCAGTGGGTTTATATGGTCAACGCCAGGACCCTGTGTGGTTGACCACTCCTCAGCAGTGCAGAAGAGAAAAGAAAAAGTTGCCATAGTTGTCCAGATCAGTAGGCCACACTAATCTGGCAGCCTCTGGCATTCCGTTCTCTTACACAAGAGAGTATCTCTTTTAAAAGGTAGCAACGGTCTGCACCATGAGAAGGCGGGGTCGGATATTAGGTGCTAGGCGTGACCGGTAAATATAACCTGAAAAGTAGTCAATGCAAACAAAATGTTTCATTTGAAAAATTTATATGAAAGTAATAAACATAGTTTTTTGCATCTGCAGCGATATAGTGATAGCGTAACTTACTCTTCGTATAAAGTTCAGTGCTAAAGGCACGCTATAAAAGTAGGTGTCGGTGCTATTTTTGGAGTTTGCAGAAGAGAAGTGAAAAGGCTCTATAGTTAAATGTCACTCATTTACGGCTAATACAGAAAATATGAATAAAATGCAAATATAGTGAAAAAGTTTGAATTTTAGTATTAGTCTCCAAAGATGCTGAAGTGTGAAGAGGAAAACACTTTATACAAAATATAGGTAAGATGTAATAGCTTATAAAATAAATAAATAAATACCCCCTCAAGCAGTTGATTGCCACAGAGGTCTGACAGGAGCCTGTCAGTTTACATGCCATAGTAGAAGGTCTGTGAGGATGTCAGGACCTCAGCAGAAAAACAACACACACATCCATGCCTTACCCGAGGCTCGAACCCAGGTCCCTTAGATCAGTAGCCAAGAGTAATAACCACTCGAACATGATATTTTTAATATTCCTCAGAGTTCCAAGAAAATGTTTTTAAAATGATTAATGCATAGAATAAATCTGTAAATAAAATAATTAGCAAAATGAATAAATATAAAACTGATAGAGCTCTTTATCGATCTGTTTTCAAAAGGTGATAAATCGATAATTGAATTTCTAAAATGTTGAAGCAGTTATTAATAAACTTAAATAAATCCAACACTGATAATAAAAAAATTCACTTATAACATCATAATAAAATATTACTCTTCAAATATGATGTCATTAACCCTTTCAGGACCATAAGGTTTCTAAGAGTAAATATTAGTATGTAACTGTTTATTTTAGTGTGTTTAGACGTAAAATAAATAAAAATCATAAGAAAAATACATACCAATGTGTAGTTCTTTTGGAATTTTATGGGAAATATCTTTACCATAAAATATCTTTCCCAATGGACTATAAAAGTAACACAAATTATAGTTAGGCTTATTATGCAATGTCTTTTATTTATTGGTTTATTAGAACAAAATGTTAACTAAAAGAATACAAAATTATGAAATAAAATTACTATAGAAAATGATGTGCTAATTATGATATTCTGCCGAGCAATTTCTTTTGGTAGTGAGGCAAAGATGGACATTGCACATAGTGCATATATTATGCGTCCTGACAGTTCTGTTTTTGTTTTCTAAACATTCCCGTTTACGCAATTGCGTTCGGCATACGTTCTATTTTGACATTCTGTATAAAAAATGCAGATAAGGTTATGATTAAATACGACAATCACCAATTTTAAAATGGGAAAAATGTTTCCCTTAGTCGTGAAAGGGTTAAAACAATGTGACAGTCAATATCGTGATTTATTGCTTAAAATGCGCAGTAAATGAAACAGTGAAAGAGTGGATGTTAGAAGCAAAAATATAGCTTTCGATAAATTTTCGTTTAAAGAGTTGCATATGCAAATTTCAGATGTCCTTTAATACTAAGACGGTGAATCAGGGGATATATTTAGCAGACGCATCTGCTGACGTCGTAGCACAAAGATTAGGCATTCAAAGATTTGTTAAGAGAATGATTTTTCGTTCCAATTATGACGTGAATCATACGAATGTGACTGCCTACTTTATGGCGAAATGATCAAATGGTGAGGGAAACGAATCGTCTTCATTAAAGTATGTAAACATTTATTTCCTGATGTAAATTGTGAAAATAATAGACATTTTACAAGCCATTGGTAAGACTTTGATTTGTCTTGATATCACTGATTGCACTCAAAACCCTTTACTGTAAGGAAATTTCAATTGTATTACCGTATTTCTTCGATTCTAAGACGCCATAGATTGTAATTCGCACCTTAATTTTAGTACCACCAACAGAAAAAAAAAACTTCCAAGAAAAAATAAAAAAAAGAAAACGCTGAAATATATCTAGCAAACCTATTTATCAGTAGGTATGTTATTTATAAGTTCGTTCTGAAACAATATCAGAGTCTGATTCATCTGCGTCATCGATATCTGCATCTGAATCAATATCAGAGTTTACTTCATATTCGGAGTCTGATTCTTCTGAGTCGCCTTTATCTACATTATCTCATAATATATCGTCTTCTGAGCCATCGAGGGCGTTGGTGATGCAACATTTTTTAAATGCGTGCTGCACTATTCTTTCTGGGATTAGCTTCCCAGCTGTTGATAGCCATTCCACCAATTTTGATGCCGGGGCTTTCTTTTTTTTTCCATGTTCTTCTGCATGCACAATAATTTTCCTCTTCAATGGGGCTTCGTAGTATAATCTTTCTGACAATATTTTGATGCGCAATAAGGGATCAAAATCAACGGAATACAGTAACTGAACTTCTTACGTACTTTCGAAGATACAACCAAAACTTCCTAGTTGTCGCTGAGTGAGCGCCACCATAATGAAATAAGGGTGGTTCATATTTGGAAAACACGGGAAAACACCCACGCCACATTATTCTCCAATGGTATTGGAGGTGGGGTGCAATATGGGGTGGCGCCCCATCCTGAATGAAGGTTATGGAGTCTAAGCAATTTCTTTCTTGCAAAACCGGAATAATCTTGCAGCGGAGAAGATCTGTGTAACGTGACCAATTCACCAAACGATGCATGGGGCCTTGAGGCGTGATCTCTTCAACGAAAAATGGGTCGATTATAAAGTTTATGGTAAACCCACACCATACAGTTACATAGTCGGAGTGTAGGGGATCATCATGCGGATGTGTAGGTCCCCATATTCGGCAATTATGCGTATTCACTGCTCCATGTAAGGGAAAATGAGCCTCATCGGTCCATAACACTTTCGAAGGCCACATGTCGTCGAGCTGCCTCCTTGCCAGAAATCGTAAAGCGAAGTCGGTGCACTGTTCAGGTTCACGTGGTTGCAGCTGCTGAACCCTATGAATTTCATAAGGATACCATTTCAGGATGGACCGTATAATTTTACGGGTGGTTGACCACGCAACTTGCAGTTGCCGGGGTACCTGTCTCACACTAACTTAATAGTTAGAATGGGTAGCTCCGATTGCGACTGAATTTCTGCAATGGTAAGTGTAACGTTTTCCCAATTGTTTTCTGTAACAGGCCGCTGGCCTCTACCCAGAGCCACACCCATCTCGCCTATTTCTTTGAATTTGTATATAATATTCTTCAGTCCATTTAGCGGCAAATGTCCTTTCCTTACATCTTTCAGACGACGATATTCGCGTAATGCAGTGGCGGCATTACTGCCGTTTTGGTAACAGAGTTTCACTAGCAAAGCTCTGTCCTTCTTATGTAATCGCTAGAAGAAACCCATGGTTTCTTCTAGCGATTACAGGGAAGATATCACATTTTATAGTGTGCCTCATAAATTCTCACGTGGGATTGGTTGCAATGTCACGAGAAATTAGCATGTTCTACCAGGTTTTTAGCGCACCCACGCCACCGGTTAGCACTAGAACTAATTAATTTTTTATATTCGCAAATTCACTGTCCCATGTTCTTATTAAGGTATCCACCACTTTTCACTGTGATCCGTCGAGCAGATCCTTCTCTTCATCGCTCAGAGTACTGTCAGTTTTATTATTACCAGGCCAGTCTGTCTCTATTTAAATCGAAGCAACTGCAGGTAAACGATGGCGCATGTGAAGGTCATGAAACGGTATAAATAACACCAGATACTGTGCTCTATTAATTAGTGTTATTCGTGTTCTTCAGATGGGAAACACAGCGGACTTAAGTGAGTTTGATAAAGGTCAAATTGTAATGGACAGATGACTGGGTCAGAGGATTTACGAGATGGCAAGGCTTGTGGGGTGCTCACGGTTAGCCATGGTTAGCACCTTCAAAAATTGGTCCATGGAGGAAAAAACCACGAACCGCCAGCAAGGTGTCATCATTCATGCCTCGCCCACGGCTCATCGATGCTAGAAGTGAGTAAAGGCTATCCCATATGATACGAGCCAACAAAAGGGATACAATGGCGCAACTCGCCCGTAATTTGAATACAGGTGATGGGAGTAATGTGTCACAACACACAGTACATCTAACCCTGCTGAAAATGGGGCTGCGTAGCCGCAGGTCGCTCCAAGTGCTCATGCTAACCTCGGTTCACCGTCGAAAGCGCTTAGAATGGACATGCGAGCGTCAAAACTGGACTTTGAATGATTGGAAGAAGGTCATCTGGTCCGATGAATCTCGTTTCCTGTTGCACCATGTAGACAGCCGGGTACCTATGCATTGTTTACTTGGGGAAGGGTTGTCAGCAGAATGCACCATGAGACGAAAACAAGCTGGTGGAGGAAGGGTAATGTTTTGAGCAATGTTCTGCTGGGAACCCTGGGTGCAGTCATCATGTGCAGGAAACTAAGACGTCTACAACTTACCTTAACATCATTGCAGACCAGGTACATCCTTTCATGGAAACTGTGTAACCCTCTAGTAGTGTCTTCTTTCAGCAAGATAATGCTCCATGCTACACTGTCCAGATTGTTCGAGAATGATTTGTGGAACATGAGGAAGACTTCCAGGTATTGCTCTGGCTCCAAATTCACGAGACATCAATACAATCGAGCATCTGTGGTTTGAGTTGAGACAGGATATCCTATCTGCGGCGGCTCAACCATGTAACTTATAAGAGTATAAGGATCTGCTGGTAACATGTTGGTACCAGATACCATAAGACACCTTTAGAAATCTTGCAGCGTTCATGCCTCGCCGGATAAGAGCTGTTTTGGCGGCACATGGAGGATCAACATCATATTAGGCAGGTGGTCATAATGTTTTTCATCTTTGGTGTATATATATATATGCGTTAAGTGAAACCCTTAGGTGTCTTTGCAAATAGGGTGAAATATCGGAGGTAATGCTAATCTTATTTAAGAAGGTTGTTGTAAAAGATCTCGACATGCATCTGCAGAGCAAAAACCATTGTAGTTACCTCAACAAAGCTTTTATTGTCCTTCAGAGTACTTCCCTCCAGCGTCTGTGGAAAGTTGCAGACGTATACGCCAATTCTGGAAAGCTTGGTGGTACTGCTGTTGGGAAAAATACTCCACAACTTTGTATAAACGCATTTTGCAAGATCTTGCACCCTTGAAAATGTTTTCCCAGCAAATTTCCTTTTAAATGTTTGAAAAAAAAAATAATCGTACGGTGCAAAATTGGGTGAATATACTAGACGGAGTAGCTTTTTGATTTTTTTACTCTTCCAGATAGGTCATAACTCTTCGGGTTTTGTGAGCACGGGCATTGTCATGAAGAAGGAGAATCCTTGATACGCCTATTGTTGGATGCTGCACCTTCGCCTCGTTAACCATTTTGGGCAAAACAATGTTGGTGTAATACTACCATTTAAATGCATATTTTTAGGTAATATGTCCATGGCTATCACTCCTTGGTAATAGAAAGAAACTGTGAACATTCTTTTTCTTGAGCGAAAGTCTTGTCGGAGGATTTGTGCACACGGTTCATCTTCAGCAACATAAACATAGTTTCGATGTTTCTAGGATTTGCATAATAATAAAACCACGTCTCATCTCTATGACAATGTCTAACCGTTTGGAGCCATAGGTTCAACCATTGTCAGCATCTCCTTCTACGAGTCGACTCTACTCCTCTTTTCTGCTCTCTGAGCTTGTGGGGCACAGATGCTTCGAATTGCTGATGAATAATTGTTTCCACACTGCCAATCGATAATCTCGCATTATCTGAATGGTGATGTGTGAGTTTTCCTTAATCAGTTTACGACACAAACATCAGTGACGGTTCTCTCGTTCACGGCCTCCTTTGTCTTCGTGCACGAGGGAGTTCTTCGAGCTCTGCCGTCCTATTCTAAATTTGTACATCTATCTCGTAACAGTGCCATGTGAACAGGCATTATCCTCATATACTTGTGATAAATGGGCATGAATTTTTTTCTCTACATCCCGAACCTATACCCTTCTAAAAATGTAAAATCTTTCACCTTCTTTAGTAGCCTCCACAGTAACAATGCACAGATTTCTCAGACTGAACTTTACGCTCCGCCAAAGAGGATCGAAATGCTGATAAAGCCTTTGATTTCAATACGTAATGGAGCACTCCGTAAGCATTTATTAATTGCTTTTCTGTTTTCTAAGGAGAAAATGGTTCTTTTTTAAATGACTTATAATTAACTGTTACTTTGAGAAATTAAATCGTTAGGAAAAGGAAAAGGGTTTATGGAGTTCCGATCAAGCGTTACACTGTGTGACGTAAGTGAAAAAGAATGTTCAAATTTTTCTATTGATTTTTAGTAGTCTTACACTGTGGGCCACTGAACTGGAATATTGACTGATTGATTTAACGTTACTCTGTAATGGGAGCTCCTTCTACAGACTTTCCCAATTAGAAAACTGGAATATTGCATTTTCTCCTTAATAATATGTGGTAATTAAACGAAAGTTTAATTCTTCATTAAAGTATATCGGTATTTATAGTGGTAGTTATTTTAACTTTCATATTAATTTTTTCTATTAGTAAATAATTATGAATGAAATAAACATTTACTGTTTGTTTTATAAGTAATCGAATTAAGCATCTAATACACCATTATTTAAACAAAAAATATGAAATATTCTTCCCTAGTCCACTGACTGATATAAGAATTAATCTATAGGTGTGAAGCGAAGGAATTTAAACTGACAATATATGAGTATTTTCAGCTTTGTATGTAAAATTGCTCAGTGGATAAATATGATATTTAAAATTTTCACTGTTTGAAATATGTAAAACATAATAATTCGAATTTGGTCATTAGAGGGCGATCATCCCTCAAGACAATCTGAAGAATGTCAATTGCAGGTTACAAGCATAAGCATGAAAGTTTCAATGATCTTTATCCCAGATAGATATTATATATGTCGCACAAATAATAGATGTTTAGAAATGCGACCATAGTCCCAATGGCTAGGATATCTGACGAACTTATTAGTTTAAAAACTAACGTAATCCGACACTACTTTGTTAATGACTTAAGCAAAATATCTCAATCCATGATTAAAGACGATATCGTGTTCCAAAAGATACTTGTTATTTACTTTCAATTCTTGAAAGAAAATATCAGAAGTGATAATAATATAAATTTATAAGTGGTGTAATATAATTGTAAAAATGTTTTAAAGGGAACTGCAAAGCTGTTTAGATTACAGAGTATTATAAAATCACATTTCATTCAACTAAATAAAAATTTCTACCCTGTTTAGAAACAGGTTCATTGGATTGCGAAGATCAATTTACAGAATAAAGTTACTTTCATTTCATCTCGTCATGTATATAAAAAGAACCTTTTAGGAGGCTGACTTATTAAGGTTGCCTAATTAATCTGCCTTTTTGATAATTCATCGACTCTACGTTTCCGTATCGAGCCCATATCCATAGCCGTAGCTCAGGACAGAATATCTGGAGAACTCAATTGCCGTCTGGTTGGAGCTCCGTAGCCCATGGCTGCTTGAGGTTTCTGTAGGTATATACAGTCGCTTAAAAATATCCGAACACTATGGTTGATTACAGAATTCAGAAAATAATATCTAGCAACGATTTTTTTAGAAATTAGTGACCTAGCTACCTTCGTGTTAAGTACACGAAGGTTTCTAGATCACTAATTTCTAAAAAAAATTGGTTGGCAGATATTTTTCCTGAATTCTGTAATCAACCATAGTGTTCGGATATATTTTTGAGCGACTGTAGGTATGTATTTATGTATGTATGTATCCCAAGAATTTTTTTCAGGGAGAGGGTGGTCCGAGAATTTTGTTTCGTGGGGGCGGAGGTCTTCGAGAATAATTTAGTTTCAAAAGGTAAGGATTGAATAATTATATTACACCGAACACGAAAAGTAAAATGTTATTCTACATGCCATGATATTTTATAGTGTTTTTCAACGTATTTTAATTCGGATATAAAATATGGTGCTAGAATAATTTATGCAAAGACAAATATTTTGGATTTCAAAGCAGGTAGACAATTTTCAGATTTCGTAATTTTTTTTTTTTTTTTTTTTTTGGGGGGGGGGGTCCCGCCTCTCTTCTGGGTATATCCCTGTGTGTATGTATGTATGTATGTATGTATGTATGTATGTATGTATGTATGTATGTATGTCCACGACCGAATCTAGAAAAATATGGAAGTGGGGGGGAAGAGACTGGACATATTCAAATATTATTCTTATACACATTTAGTCATAAAAAAGGAACTGATGCGAAAGTGAAGACACCTACCGCTGTGAAGCCTTTTGAAAGGGAAATCCTATCCGAAGAGGGAAATCCTACCGAAAGGGGGAATACTATCTCCTGAACGGTCCTAACACTCAATCAAAAGATATTCGATAACATAATAATTAGATTTAAAGAATACAGCGAATGAATATTTAAGCCTACCTCCAATTTGCCCTAATTGCCAGAAATTTGGGCCTTTTGCAGCTTACTGATATAAACAGAAATCGATGCAAGAGATGCGAGAGGCATCATAATTATAAAGAATGTAATATTACTTTGTTATGCTTCCTAACAGTGGAGAACAACACCCTTCGACTTATGCAGGATGACAAGTGAGACTGCAGGCCTGTCGAGCAAAGGAATTGATGATCAGAAATAGTTTACCATGGTCACAGGCTCTCAAAATGATACAAGAGTACCACACCTACATTACTAAAGGAACTTTACTAATCGATACTAGTGAAACTTGTAATTATCTTACAGATCATGACAGTGAATCACATGAAATTTCACACAGGGAATCAAGAAATGTAGTGAAAAATCAACTTTCATCGAATGGAATGTCCGTTCAAAAATCTACTGCGAGAAAACAGGATCCGATCAAAAAATCCAATTCCTAGTCACAAAAATCTTATGAAGAAACTGAAGCTGAAATCATCCTCCTGAAAATTAATGATGTGGTGGAATGACAAACAGAGCTCCTAAACTTCCTAAAAAAACTCATCGAAGAAAAATAATATAAATAAATTTATAAACAAGTAGAAAATTTATCAGATACTTGATGATTATGAGTAATAATATTATTAGTAAAAATAATAAAAAATATGTATATGGACCTTAATCACAATCCTAATAAACTTCTCATTTCAGTGGAACTATACAGGTTTGAAAAATAAAATTATTGAGAAATGCTCTTCTTGGAGAAAAACCTTTTGCAATTCGAGTTTTCATTGAAAAATATGTGGAAAAACCTCCTAAGTTATCTAAGTTTATTTCTTATCTAAAAACCTAGAAACGATGGATCTAACGGGGGGGGGGGGGGGGGTATGTGCACTACAAGTTACGCCAAGTTCCTATTGAGATCTCCTGTTCGGAATCAGTTCCCCGTAATTTCAGCAGTATAAGTGAAAATTAAAGAGTTTACCTTCTGCATTTTCTCACTGTATAATCCAGTATATATATATATCGTTGTAGGATTTAAGAAATATTTTGCACTAAGAGACTGGAAAGCACATAGTACAACTTGAGGGTGCCACACTGCAGACATAAGAAGAAACATCGTAGAAGATCTGCCCATGGATCTAAACCTGGTTGTTCTCATTGAAGACTCTCCTACGTTTCTCAAACTTCCAGGAAAAGAAAGTGCTATTGATCTCTCTATTGCCTCAGCTCCCTTTGCCAAGCATTTTACATGGATAACAAACCATGGATCTCTTGGGAGCGATCAGCGACCAGTCATTATTTCAGCTAACGTTTGGTCTAAAATCTAAGTCTCAATTGAAAGTTACTAATTGGGTTTATTTCAAGAAAAATATCACATATGAAATATCAAAACCAGCCAAATCAAAATGAATTTAGTTCTTCTCTCACAAAGAACCACCAAAATAACTCTGAGGAATTCAAAGGTCCTGTTAAGATTTGTTCTGATGCTATTAAGTAAAAACGATCAGTGCAAACATGATAAGTAAAGGAAAAGCGGAAAGGCCTGGAAGTTTAAAAGGCATTGAAGACTTCCAAAATAAGACAAACGAAAGTTTTTGAGAAAAAAACGGCGGCAAACCTTTTTCATAGATTGGGCGTGGATGGCTTAGAAAATCTAAACCTAGCTTCAGAGTATACGAATAATTTTTTAACCAATCGCAATTATTATCGTTTATCGTTTATTAATAAATAAATAAATTATAAATATTATTATTAATCGTTTATTAATAAATAAAACGAAACGAATAAAACGATAATATTATTAGTAAAAATATTATCGTTTATCGTTTATTAATAAATTCGATCGTTAATAATATTCGTTTATTAATAAATTCGATCTGAAACATAAAAGTAGTTGTGGACGAGATAGCATCAACAATATTAGAATTAAGTGCATTCCACAGGAAGGACTTACGCTTTTATTGAAACTATTTAATGTAAGCTGGAACAGAGGAACAATCCCGGATATCTGGAAGATAGTACAGAAGTTACCTACGTAATGGGAATGCCTGCCGATTTCAAGACGTGAAGCGACAGTTTCGCTACTTACATTTTCGTCCGCTGTAGCGCTGGCGATCCGCTGTTTTGCTTGCTACATGCTCCGTAGCAGTATACCTTATTACTCTGTTTACAGTTAGTTTAAAAATTAGATTCTGATATGGATTTGTTGATATGTAATTTATATACTATTCTGTCTACTTCCTGCCCTTTTTAATCAGAAGTCTGAACGATATGCTGTGCTGTGTGATGTTTTGCAGAAACGAAATTTAAGAAACAAAACTCTGTTTCTATCGAATCTTTTCAAACCTGGATGTGAGAGACGTGGCTGCAGCAAAATGTCGGCAACATAACGTAGACATGAGCAATTGGAAAAAGATTCAAAGATCATTTTGAACAAATAATATTTTGGAATCGCAGGAATTGTCATCAAGGAGAGGTTATTCCCATTAGCTGAAAACGTTGAATATCTTTGCAATATAAAGAACTGAGTTACCCCGCCCTAACAAAGTATTAGACAATTTCTGTGTTATGTGAATGGGAATCTAACTTTCAAGCTCTGTAGCTTCTCAAATATTCATTTAATGAAAACATGTTACTGAAAATAAATTCAAGATCATAATCTTATGTATTAAAGTCTCGATTTTCAACAGCATTCGTCTAGTATTTAAGGATTTATGGAAGTTATAATATTTCGCAACAGTAATGGGTCATAAGAATTTGTAAAATAGGAAACTAGAATCAAAAGCATCTAGTTTCCTATTTTACAAAGTGTCCACGTTTTACTACCATAACTAGCCCTAGAAAGAATCAAACTATTATACAGTCTAATTTTAGTCTTTGGGTGTATACGCCTATTTCTCCACACTCTCCATAGATTCTTAAAAGTCCCAGCAGCAATCCCTATTCGTCTGTTAATCTCATGCCGCACATCACCATTATCTGTTACTTAGCTCCCAAGATAATAAAACTGTTACACCTGCTCAAGACTGCAACCATTCAGATTACCTGAAGCCTGCCTGACAAATTTCATCACTTTAGTTTTCTCTCTGTTTATAACCAAACCTACTCTACTATCAGTTTCATCAACAGCTCGAAAGAAAGAGTTCATCTAATCATGATCATTTGCAAAAGGGCTAAACATAAGCAGAAACAAAATCAGAAATTTTCGTATCTTCAGCCCATTTAAGGCCAAACCCTTTCCCTTGAAGTGAATTTCGCATAACATAATCAATAACCAAACTAAAGAGAAAAGGAGAGAAAATGCACCCTTGTCGAACACCAGAAGTAATGCTAAATCAACTGCTACAAGACTTATCAACTCTCACACCTGACAGTGTTATTATAGAGAGCTTTCCTTATGTTAACTAACTTGTCAAGAGTACCATATGATCTCACAATCAACCACAAATTATGACGATCAACAGAGCCTTTTTGAAATCAAAAAAGCCAGCATTAAAAGGTTTCTGAAACTAAGCATTTCTCAAGAATCTGCCTAAGTGAAAATATTTGATCCACACATCCCCTACCACTTCTGAATCCACATTGCTCATTGCGCAATTGCCTGTCAACCAGATTCTTAATTCTATTAAGATCAATCATGCAAAGAACTTTACCTGGAAGAGAGTAGGCTGATACCCCTATAGTTATCACAACAATTGCGATCACCTTTTTTGAAAATATTGATAATAATAGCTCTGGTTATCATAAAAGATATTCAAAATTTCAGTCATCCAAGTGGTAGCCGAAACATTTCCAGCTCTACGCATTTCCGTATTAATTTCATCTACCCCTGGGGATTTATGAAGTGTAAGTTTTGAAACAGCCAAAATAACTTCAAATCGAATTTTAAGGCTAACATTAAAGCCACCAATGTATCTATCATCATTGCAAACAATGGGAGTAGAAATAACCACATTGTTTAGAACATCACTGAAATGCTCAGCCCACCTAGTCATGACAGAATCCTCCCCTTCTATAACCTTACCTTTTTTATCCTTCAATCCTTGTATACCTGTCCGTTTTCTACCACACAAAACATTAACTCTCTAGTACAGCTCTCTGCTGTTGTGCTGTCTAACTGCTTCCTCGGCTTTGTCAGCCAAACCATCAAACCAAAGTTTCTTATCAGCAGCAAACTGATGCGTTACACGTTTATTAACTTTCTGTAACGTTTTCTATTAGGACAAATAGGGTATTGATTAAGGACATTCCTATAGTTCTTTCTTTCTGAAATAAACTCAAGTGTCTTATCACTCAAATAATTCTGCCTCCTGTGCTCCTTTTTTCCTAAAAGAGTACTGTTTGTTTGCAAAAAAGCCTGTTGAAAATAGTCCCATTCTTCCTCAACTTCAGTAGTAAGCAAACCATGACTGTCATAATGACTAAGTAACCAGTCATGATAAGCTTTAACTATAACCGGGTCTTTCAGAGTTTCAAAAATAAAGGTAAATATTTTAACCTTAGCAAAACACTCCTTAAGTTTAAGTTGCAAGACACTTTTAACGAGATAATGGTTAGATCCAATTTCAGCTCCCTTATATGACCTGGTATTTCTAACAGAACTAGCCTATTTGCTGTTAATTAATATATAATCAATCATATTCTTATGCAGCCCATCGGGTGAAACCCATGTGTACTTATGTATGTCGCGGAGTTTGTAATAAGTGTTAGTCATTCTGAATCCATTGAGTTTACTTACCTGTAGGAGACGTTGCCCATTGCCATTGCAGCTACCAATACCAAAATTGCAGCTACCATTGCAGCTACCAATACCAAAAGGGCCTATTACTCCTGCCCACAGGTCAGAGTCAGTACCAACTTTGGCATTGAAGTCAGCTAGAACAAGGGTAATATCTCCTTTCTTGACAGAATTCAAAATATCCCGAAGTTGTCCGTAAAACCTATTATTCTCATCCTCATCGGCATCCTCAGTCGGGTCATAAGAGCAGATAACATTCAAGTCTTTAACGCTTGTCTGAAATTTTGCTCTATGAAACCTTTCATTAATGCACTCGTATCCTAGAAGAGCATCACTAGCGTGTCTTCTAAGAAGCAGACCCGAGCTTTGGTGATGCTTATTGTCGTCCCTCCCTGAAAAGAGAAATTAAATACTATTTTTAGGAATCTGACCTTTATCTGTCAATCTGGTCTCTTGCAAGCCGAGAATATCTAAATTATAATGGTGGAATTCTTGTGTGAGGACATCAAGAGAAATAGTTCTGTGCAGAGTCCTCACATTCCAACTACCTATGGAGAGAAAATGCTTAGTGGGATGTTTAAAGAAACTATGTTTATTGAGAGAGGGAATGCCGACAGTATCAAACAGCCCCCTAATCGCAGACATGGGGCAAAGACCCGTTCCCACACCACTAAAGGCTGAAGCCATCTACACTGGAAGACTTCCTCCAATGTAGAATTTGACGATGCCAATAGAAGCAAAGAGTTCAGGTGCCTGCGATGACGTCTGCTCAGGATTATCCACCAGCTGATAACATATCCTGTGAATCTATTCACTTGGGGCTGTCAACCCACAAACAAACAGAAAACACAGCGGAAGATTTTCCCTCCACAGAAGCCCACCAGTGCAGCAAAATCAGAATCCATAATCAACCTCAGAGCCATATATCTGTCCAGTCCACTGGGTTTATATGGTCAGCACCAGGACCCTGTGTGGTTGACCACTCCTCAGCAGGATTGAAAAACAAAAGGAAAGTAGCCATAGTTGTCCAGATCAGTAGGCCACACTAATCTGGCAGCCCCTCCCTTTCCGTCCACTTCCACAAGAGAGTATCTGTTTTGAAAGGTACTAACGGTCTGCACCACGAGAAGGCGGGTCGGACATTAGGTGCTAGGCGTGGCAGGTTGTATGCGTTGCTATTTTAGGTATATATTTCTATTACGTTTCGAACATCTCAGGTACGTAAGATTCATTTTTATTTTTCTACAGAGAAGAAAAATGGTTATATAAAGTTTCGGAGAAGTATAGACGAAACATTGTGAAGCCGTAGTAAAAGTTGGAAGTTGCATACTTTGAGTTTCGCATTGCAAGCTTTATTGAGTTGTCCCACTGGATGTTTTTTCTCACCCTCGTACGATCCGTGGAGGAAGTAACCATTCTTTTGTTTAATATATTTTGGGTGAGATTTTAGTCATGTACTGCGATGTCGAAGGACTTTACTTAGGCAGCAACCATTTATACGTTTACGAACCGTTAAAGCTTTGGAAATTCCGGTTTTTGAAAAGTCGTTTTCGGTAAAAACTTTGGTATTTGCGAGTAATCTGAAGATTAATATTATTGATTTGGCCCAGAAATGAAAATTAACACTTATGTGCACGTCGTGGTGTAATAAGATAGAAAAATAGGAACGGATTTGCATCGCACCTTAAGGTTTTCGCCGAATGTTTGCAGTGAAAAACACACAAACAGCTATGCCTTACCCGGGGCTCGGACCCAGGTCCCTTAGATCAGTAGCCAAGCGCGCTAACCACTCGGCCATGGGACAGCGAATAGACTTATTAGGGCAAAAATTAAAAAGAAAGTGAACCCACTTTGTCCTTTTCCACTGAATGCGTTTCGTTTCCGGATTTTCTGCTACTCTCTCCCGCCATCTTTGGGGGCGGGGGTGGCTCAGTCGGTAGCGCGCCAGGCTCGTAATCTGTAGTTCCCAGGTTCGAGTCCCAGCTGGGTCAGCGTTGAGATTTATCTCCGCAAAATTCCCCCCCCCCTGCCCACGGTCAGTAGGGGACACCGATGGGCTTCGAAAGGCCTCCGTCCGTCGGATGGGACGCTAAGCCGTGGCCCCGTGTGTGGGAGAGCCATACCCTGTGCACGTTAAAGAACACGCTGGATGGCCTTGACGGGAGGCTACCATCTGTCTCCCAACAGCTGTCCAGTGGGTCCCCTTCCCCAACCTTCTCTGAGCCTTCGGGGTCCATGTGACCTGGCCATTTAAACCCATGGTGTGCAAAAACGTGCCGCTCACAGGTTAAACAACCCACTCATTCCCGCCACTTTTTCCATTCCGCATCGCCTTTTCTTTTTTCATTAGCGCCATGCACGTTGCCACCCGCCTCGCACAAATTTCGTTGATTTCGACTGCAGGCGTCGAAAATATGCTGCGGATGACATTAGGATTCCTCATAGAGTTGTATGTTAATAAACATGAAATATTTCTAATTAGCGATGGAATATTTTTGGATAGCCCGGTTTGTTTCGCTAAGAACCGGGATTGACAGATGGCAAACAGATTGCTTTAACAAATTATTTATGTCATAGTTTAATGAAATATGCATCAAATAAAGAAATAAAATATTATTTATCAAGTTTAAATTACATATTTTTATATTTATTAACAAAATTTAAAATGGCAATTTTTATTTTTTTTAAATCCTTTTCCTTTATCAGAGTAATGTTAACAAATTGGCAATACCTTATATAACTTCTAAGAAATGGCAAACAGATGGCTTTAACAAATTATTTTATGTCCTAGTTTAATAAAATATGCATCAAATAAAAAAAGAAATAAATATTATCAAGCTTAAATTACATATTTTTATAAGATATCTATTAACAAAATTTAAAATGGAAAATTTTATTTTTTTTTAATTCGTTTTCTTTTATTGTACTAAAAATGGATATATACGTTCTGGACATTGGCAGGGTTAATAAATCAGGTTTTCGTTTTAAAATTTCATAAAACTGTATACAATTCATATGAAAGTTGCATTTGGTATAAATGCATGCTATAAATGTTCTGATTTTTCCTTTTGTTTTAACACTGGTCCACATATTGTTCGCTAATCAAAATACTCGTTCAGTGAGGACATTAAATCAAGGGATACATAAGCTAAATTCAACGTTTTTTAAAATGTTTTAAAAAGATTCCTGTTTATCGGTGAAATATTTAAAAATTTCAACCAATCTACTGCGCGCCAATATTCAGTTTACTATTTTAATTCACGAATAAAAGGAAAA
Source organism: Ryuthela nishihirai (assembly GCA_038380435.1). Lineage (NCBI taxonomy): Eukaryota > Metazoa > Arthropoda > Arachnida > Araneae > Heptathelidae > Ryuthela > Ryuthela nishihirai. Next base: position 86,875,580 of record JAWZYU010000003.1, on the reverse strand, counting down.
AAATCGCCATTTCAGCAAAAAAAATAAAAAAGGAGAGAGCAGTGAAATAAAGGGCTGTCCTGTTAAATAAAGGACGTATCATCACCGTACATATTTAAAATATCCTCTTCCTACCTCCGTGACTTAAAAGACGGCTTATTTTTCTAACCACAACTAATCTTCGATTCCCTAGAAGAAAACGTGAAAAATGTCGACGCTACTACGTACGTTTGACTTCAACAGGTTTCATTAACTGTATACTTTTTTAAAGTAATCGTAATAATTCTTTGCTGACGTCTGACAATAACATTGCTGATTTAATTGTTTACCGACTTCGAAGAAAGTGACACCTCTCCATATCTGCAACAAAGTTCTGTCTCTTTAAGCTTCCTTTATCACCATTTCTCGTAGCTCGGCGAAGCCAATTAGTGAATATTATAGGAACGAATATTATCGAACATAACGTAGCAGTGGGGATCGCCATCAAATACCAAAGATAATCGAATAGCAAAAACTTTCCCTGCCTAGACATGTTAAAGGATAAAATATCCCACGTGTACCGTGTGAGAGCTACGTATTGCCATAAATAAGCAAACTGAAATATGTGTGCGCCTTAATAATCAATTGGAGTAAACACAGAGATGACGTCAGCAACGCGGTTTCGGTTACTTTCCAGCATAATTTCTATAATGTGAAGAGGAAAAGCATTTTCAGTGTCTCGTGAAAGCCACACAACAAAACTATATTGTGAAATCACAGTTTATTATTCAGTTCAATACATTTTCCAAAACATATTTTCTCCTGAGATTACTCACAAAACCTATCTGATGCCGAAAATAAAAGGTGACATTGCCATAATACCTTAGTAGCCAAATATCTTATTCAATATCATTTGCACTAGACATCTCTCACACCTGTACGACATACATGTAATATCGGATATAAAAACGTTAGTTGCCGTAATATATAAACGATGAACGCTGGAATATTTAACACGCGAAAAAAAATATTAAACGCAAAGTTGACATGAAACTTGAAACTACGTTTAGATTTCAGTTTTACTCTTAATAAAATAATTAGTGTATTGCACCGGATAATTATTTTGCATCTTGACATTTGTAAAATTATCCTATCGTTCTTAACTCTAAAAACGCAAATAACGCCATTTCCATAGCTACAATTAGGAAGACCCTATTTCGTGTCAACACAAATATTTCGTAGTCAATTCCTATTTATAGAAAGCTAATTGCAACTGTTTATTTCATCTCTCAATAAATAAGTTTTACCCCACCATTCACTCTAAAACGAAATATTTATTCACCATAAACATAAATTTTAAACACTGCAAACGTTCGGCAAAAGCATTAAAGTGGGATGCAAATCCATTCCTATATTTCTATCTTATTACACCACGACGTGAACATAAGTGTTAATTTTCATTTCTGGGCCAAAACAATAATATTAATCTTCAGATTACTTGGAAATACCAAAGTTTCTACCGAAAACGACTTTTCAAAAACTGGAATTTCCAAAGCTTTAACGGTTCGTAAACGTTATAAATGGTTGCTGCATACGTAAAGCCCTTCCACATCGCAGAACATGACTAAAATCTCACCCAAAAATATATTAAACAAAAGAATGGTTACTTCCTCCGTGGATCGTACGAGGGTGAGAAAAAACATCCAGTGGGACAACTCAATAAAGCTTGCAATGCGAAACTCAAAGTATGCATCTTCCAACTTTTACTATGGCTTCACAATATTTCGTCGATACTTCTCCGAAACTTTATATAACCATTTTTTCTTCTCTGTAAAAAATAAAAATGAATCTTACGTACCTGAGATGATCGAAACATAATATAAAAATATACCTAAAATAGTAACATTATTATGATTAAGAAAAGCATTTTTAAAACTTCAACCTGCCTGTAATATATTATGCAAAATCTGTTGGCAACACAGCGAAACAATACTGCTGACGTCATCTCGGTGTTTTTTCTAGTTTATCATTACCCGTATTCACAGGCAGCACTAATTTTAGGACATTTAAAGATTTTCATATCTATTTTTTCATATGCACTGTATTTTTTTTTAAAGGTTTATTCTTTTAGACGGTTTTCTCGGGAACTTATCAGAAACAGAATTGGGTTCATTGAATTAGATTATTCCTATTGTTTATTAAGAAGGATTTATTTTTTTTAAAAGTTGAGTACTTAGCGCGCTTGGCTACTGATCTAAGAGAACCTGGGTTCGAACCTAGGGTAAGGCATTGATGTGTGTTGCTTTTCTGCTGAGGTGCTTACTTATTGTAGCAACAATGCAATCAGTTTAGGTTAAGTGACAAATTTGAATCTCAGTCAAGTATATTATTTTTTTTACACGTTTTTGATTTAACACAGATCAGAAAAGAAATTTATATTCCCTATTTACACGATTTATTTTGATGTAACACGGTTCACACTGCGCCTTTTTGAAAATCCCCATTTGAATTTAATTCTGAAAAAATATTTCTGTTGAAGAAAAAATTTCTAGAAGAACCAAGATGCCGCTTTTATGGTCACATTTTCCGATGTAATTTTATGGTTTTAGGTTGTTTTACCTCTGAGCGGCCCTTTTTTGCACACCATGGGCTAAATGGCCAGGTCACATGGACCACGAAGGCTCAGAGAAGGTTGGGGGAGTGGACCCACTGGAACAGCTGTTGGGAGACAGATGGTATCCTCCCGTCAAGGCCATCCAGCGTGTTCTTTAACGTGCACAGGGTATGACTCTCCCACACACGAGGCCATGGCTTAACGTCCCATCCGACGAACGGCTTCCTTTCCAAGCCCATCGGTGTCCCCTACTGACCGTGGGCAGGGCGGGGAATTTTGCGGAGATAAATCTCAACGCTGACCCAGCAGGGACTCGAACCTGGGAACTGCAGATTACGAGCTAGGAGCGCTACTAACTTACCCATCTCTACCCCAGCGCTCGCAGTTTCTTTGCGATAAGGAATGAATAACTGCTATGGTTTCTCTTCCTGTGCAGTTCTTTTCTGGTTAGAGTAGCACCTGTGACAGCGTTGAGATCCGTAGTTACGTATATATTATACGTCATCGCGAAGTAACGATATCTGCTTTCGTATTAAGCGGTCTTCCGCCTTGCTATTACGAATGACACCAAAAGACATAGTATCAGTCATTAAAGTGAAGGGGTGGAACGTTAGGTATTGCTACAGGAAAGGAATATGCAATTCCCAGAGTCGATTCCCACTACACTCAAAGTTCTGAGTAATTTTAAGTTAAACACCCCATCGTTATATCGGTTAGAAAGGCGAACACCGATGGTTTGTGTAAAGGCCTGTTTGCAAGTGAACTCTCATGCAACAGTATCATGCCGTGATAATGGAGTCCGTTGCATTCCAAAAATATTCGTAATTGAGGAAATCCTATTTCGACTAAACTTATCTGCAGAAATGACTCCCAAGTGTCGTTTCGAAGACTCCCAGAAAGTTCTTAATGACACAAATAATGAATTAAATCTATTACAGTTGAAAACTTAAGTTTTATATTCACTACTAAAATGTTACATTGTTCGTTTTACGATTAAAGAGAAAGGAAGAAAACAGTTCGTACGCTAAATAATCGACGAGACAACAATGCTTTTCGAATCGTTAAACCGGATGCGCCTTCTGTTTCGTAATTTGCATTTCCGTCACGAATAAGGTTAATTAATTTAATTCCTTCAATCAAATTCCTGTTATCATATTCTCTAAAATTTGTTTCAGGATGTTTCTCAACTTTTAATAATAAATAAATAAATAAATACCCCCTCAAGCAGCTGCTTTCCACAGAGGTCTGACAGGAGCCTGTCAGTTTATATGCCATAGTAGAAGGTCTGAGAGGATGGCACGCCCTCAGCAGAAAAACGACACAAAACAGCCATGCCTTACCCGGGACTCGAACCCAGGTCTCTTAGATCAGTCAGTAGCCAAGCGCGCTAAGCACTCAACTTTTAAAAAAAATAAATCCTTCTTAATAAACAATAGGAACAATCTAATTCATTTCACCCAATTCTGTTTCTGACAGGTTCCCGAGAAAACCGTGTAAGAAAATACAGTGCATATGAAAAAATAGATATGAAAATCTTTAAGTATTCATTTGATTTTTATTAATTTAAACACATTTCTTATTATATAAATGTTACTTATCTCGTATAAAAGTGGAAGTTAAAATAGAGTGGTGAAAAAGATAAATGGCGGCATGGAAATCAACTCCTAAAATTTGTGCTGTCTGTGAATACGGGTTAATGTTAAACTAGCAAAAACACCGAGATGACGTCAGCAATACTCTTCGCTGTGTTGTCAACAGTTTTTTATAGGTAGGTTGAAATTTCAAAAATAAAAATTAAAATTCTTTATATATTTATTTTCTTTAAAACAAAACCGATAGGTTTTAATTTAAATAAAAAATTAAAATTGTTTACTAATAATTGTGACACCGTGGAGACACCCAATTTATAGAAATTAAATCATCACGGACATGATATCATGTTTTATAGAATAAGGTCTGTCGCATTACTAAATACAATCTCAAAACATATGCGGTCAGAAGGAGTAAAGATGGAAGAAGCAGTGGTCAATTCGTTAGGCGTCCACGCTGCGAATCTGAAATTTTGAGGATCGAGTCACACTCCGGCCAATGTTAAGATTTAATCCCGTTGTTCTGCGAATGAAAAAGGGAACACCAACAAATTTGCAAAGTCACTGTGAAGTTAACTCATGGTTGACCTATGCAGGAAATAAAAGCCCCCCTCCCCCCCCCCAAAAAAAAAGTTTTTTCGTATTCTACAGCAGCAAAGTTTATGTTAAATGTTAGGAACGTGAGGCCCGAACGGAACAAGTTCCATGTCGCATGAAACCTCGTTAAGTAGGTAATGCTTGTGTCCATAAAACTAACAAACTTCATTTTCTTTCCCCTCAAAATAGAAGAAATTTACTAGTTACTACATGTTCGGACAGCAAAGAATTACGAATTTCCTTTGAAATGGAAGCTCGTATGAGGATCCGTGTGTGGGAGACAGTGTGGAGTCTGTAAAACCTTTTTTCTCATCCTCATCGGCATTCTCACTGGGGGCATAACAGTAGATAAGGTTGAAGTCCTTAACGCTTGTCTGTAATTTTGCTGTAAACAACCTTTCATTAATGCACTCTTATCCTAGAAGAGCATCACTAGCGTGTCTGCTGAGAAGCAGACCCACTCCTTGATGATGTTTATTGTCTTTCCTCCCCGAAGAGAGATATTTAAGATACTCACGGTGAATCCAAATAACTTTTGAAAGAGGTACTATATTAAATGAACAATTTTTGGTAAATTTGTACAGAAGGTATCGAAAAACCTAAGTGAGGAAGAGTAAATAAAAATCTCTGTTGGGAATAAGAAACAATGGAAATGTCTCTTCCTTTCGATTCTGCAAACAATGCATTCTCAATCGTCACTGTCAGATGTCATTCACCCATTATTGAAATCGTCCGACGCTTTTCTCGCTGTTCCATTTGCCGCGTTAGCTATTAAAATATGGCGAAGAACTCATCCTCTTTTGAGGGTTTGTAGTTATCAGAGCTTTGCCTATCGAGAACAGATTTGAGTATAATAAGCAGCCATAGGCAAGGCCCGTTCGGTTGATAAATACCGTCGGACTGTCCTTCTGTAACCCACAACTCTGCTGCTCGAAAAGTATCAACTAAATCAAGTTAAATAATAATCGTGAAGTCTTTGCGGTTCTTTTATATTTTCCTTCAGGTAAGTAACTTTGTATTGAATAATTAGTTTAGAGTAGAGGTAATCTAATTCTACACTTTTTATCCTAAGAGCTATGAAATTTCGGTCGGTTTCGAACCGACAAATAGTATGCAGCACATTATTCTGATTATGGGACATAAAGTTGATAGTTAACCGCTATTTGTCGGTGTCAACCACTATATTTTTGCTCGTAATACGGACATTATTCATTTCCTATGCTTTTCAGGTACCCTACCGAACGGCTACAGAATTTCCTTGTTATGCCAGTGAGAAATGTTACTTGGAAGCTCTAAAATATGCATTTAATGGAAAAATGTCACTGATTATGAATTAAAGATCATAATGAAATATTTTTTAAATATCGGTTTTCAAAAATATTGTTTTAGTATTTAAATGGTTGCGGAAGCTGGAATGGTTAACAATAATCTTCAGTGGTATGCCAGTGAGAAAGTGGAATTATTATTTTCAGAACAAGAAATTCAGCTACAGATTGTGGCACGTTAAAAAAATGAGATCACTTACTCCCAATAAAAGTCAACGACGTGTGGTTATAAATAAAAACGGAAATTAACAGAAGAATACAGCAGGTAAATTAGAATTACAAATGATATCGCGAAAACACGGACGTGACGTCATCTCTGGTATATCCAAGTATATGGTATATCCACTATAATTTCTATAAGATCTTCAATAACCAAAGTGTATAAATTAAAAGACTTCTAATCCTAAAATATTAACTGGTAGTTGTTTCTTTTTTTTAATTTTGGTAAGTATTTTTATAATATTCTGAAATATTTAAATAAAATCTTAATAAGTAAATTATTTTGAATGTTATTAAAATAAATTAACTTTGACTTATCTCAAACCAATGAAAAGAATTGCTTGTTTAGGCATATTTATTTTCGCTCTTTTTGTTGAAGGCTATCCAGACAGGTGGCTTTCACAGTACGCATTTCCCTGTGGTGTCCAACTAGAAATTTCTAGATCGAGGCTAGGTGTGAATCTCTTACGTATGTCATAGGCAACTTTGTCCTTTGGGGTAAAGAACGCTTTTTCCTGTGTTCCCAAAGGACAACCCTGTGGTTTAATCTAAGGCCTCTATTACACATTTCGCTGTACTGTACATTACCTTCTTCTAAGCTCTGAACAATACTTTTCCGTGTAGTGGGGAAATTATATTTTTATCGCCAAGTTAACATTTCTTGAGGTCGTTACGTCACCTATCAGCTCGATATATCTGTTGCGAATATCAAACGTTCGTTTCCAACTTCGTCCACGATAATCGGCAAATAGATCTGAAAGCCTGTACGTAAAAAAACTGCCGTTTGATCATTTACGATAGAAATGTTTCTACGCATACTGTAACGACAAATAGCAAAATGAAGAAATGAAAAATTAAGCAAAGAATATTTTTTCCTCGGACAATCATTAGTTCTACTGAGCGAGCTTTACAAAATCCGAGCCGAAATGAAAGCTGTCGTTAGTGATCGACAGCGACAAATAGCGTTTAACTATAAAATTTATATCCCATAATCAGAATAATGTGCTGTACAGTAAGCTCTCGGTTGAAATTTCATAACTCTCATGCTAAAAAGTGGAAAATTAGATTACCTCTACTGTAAATTAATTATTCACTGCAAAGTTACTTACCTGAAAGAATTTATAAACGAACCACAAACACTTTATGAATATTATTAAACTTGATTCACCTGATATTTTTTCGAGCAGCAGAATGGTGGTTTAGAGAAGGACATAGGGAATACAGTCCGTGTGTATTTTTTAATCGCATAGACCTTGCCAATGGTTGCTTATTACACTGTAATGTGTTCCGGTACGCAAAGCTCCGAAAATCTCAAAAAGAACCTCAAATTATATCAATTCCTCGTCATATCCATACGCTAACGCTATTCGCCAATCTATAATTATTCATACGGGAAACATGGCCAAACCAACGGAGTCTCTCTCTGCAAAATATGCAGCTTAAAGGAGGTTGCAAACTCCTTTGCCTAACCTCATCATTAGTTATAAAGTTGAACCACCTAATGCCCAAGATACTGCGTAAGCATCTGGAATCAAAAGCATCTAGTTTCCTGTTATCTTGTTTACAAAGTGTCCACGTTTCACTATCATAACTAACCTTAGAACGAACCAAACTATTATACAGTCTAATTTTAGTCTTTAGGTGTATACGCCTATTTCTCCACACTCTCCATAGATTCTTAAAAGTCCCGGCAGCAATCCCTATTCGTCTGTTAATCTCATGCCGCACATCACCATTATCTGTTACATAGCTCCCAAGATAATTAAACTGTGACATCTGCTCAAGACTGCAGCCATTCAGATTAAGTGAATCACAGCCTGTTCCGTAGTAATTTTATCTACCCCTGGGGATTTATGTAGTTTACAGCCAAAATAACTTCAGATTGTGTTATAGGGCCAACATTAAAGCCAACATTTTAGAATTAATGGTAATTTAAATAATAATTTTAGGTATGGCCTTTCTTCTAACATTCAATTAACCTGCAATTTTGATTTACCTAGATCATTATTAATGAAAACATTTTTAAACTAAGAACAGGAGCTACCACAATTAATCACTACTTATATTCAATTAATAAGATTGCGACTCGTAATTGCACTGATTGTGATGTTCTGGAAACTATTAATCATCTAATATTATACTGTCCAAAATATGCTTTGGCACGTCAAACTTTTTTTAAAGAATTAGATTCAGTTGGTATTAACAAATTTACAATGATTAATATTCTAATTATTCAAATTTAAATATAAGGAAAAAGTTTTCGCTCTAGTTGAACAATTTCTTCAATAAGCTGAATTATGGAAAAAAATATAAAATTTTAAAGATTAACTGCATTCCAACAATTATTTTATTCTCGCAACCCTTCATCACTCTTTATCACATCTTACAAATATTCCTGTTTTTCGATTGGAGCTTTGAGTAAGCCAGAATCGGATGTCTCAGTGAGCTGTTAAGTTTTACGATACGTAACGTTTCTATATCAATGAAACGTATACCAGTGTGTAACTAGAATTGTTTTTTTTTTAAGCACAACATGATTTTCCACATATACCTTCATTTCTACACTTAGAAATACCTAGTTACCTTCAATAAGTTCCTGTAATACATTTGATTAATTTATTACCAACTCTACCTCGTTTTTCAAATAGGGTTTAATGGGGGGGGGGGAAATCTAATATTCGCTAGAGGCAATATAAACTTGAACCTGCAACATCAATTTTTCCCCCCATAGCTTTCATTATATTTTCATTTCTATGGAGCCTAATCAATTGACACCCAATTAGTGCATATTTTCGCATCTTCCAATCTCATAATTATCTTAACATTGCCTTCACTAATCACAATTCCATATCCTATCGTGAGCAACTTAGAAAGACACACACACACACTTCTATTCCTTAAAACATTCTACATTAAAATACTAAACTGTAACTTTCAGATATAGTCAAGAAATCTTTCACAAGTCACATTAGCATTTACATTTGACTGGTTGCATACATGTGAAGTTGAAGAATGCCTATATAACATTCAACTACAATGATGTATTATTCCCCACTCTCCATTTCTACAGTACAATTTTATTCCACATTTGTAACGAACACATGAAAATGTTAAAATATTAATACATTCACCAAAAAAAAAATGGCCATCCTGTGGCCAAGTGGTTAGCACACTAGGATACTGATATAAGCAACCTGGTTTCTAGCCCCAGATAAGATGTGTGTGTCTGTGTGTTCTTTTTCTGCTGAGGTCCTGACATCTTCTCAAACCTACTGTGGCATACAAACTGACAGGCTCTTGTCAGAGCTCTGTGGCAAGTACTTGCGTGAGGGATTATTTATTTTTATTATTTTCACCAGAAACACTTGTTGACAAAACTATATATCACCATTAGTTTATTAGCCGAGTGGTTAGCGTGCTTGGCTGCTGATCTAACGGACCTGGGTTCGAGCCCCAGGTAAGGCATGGCTGTTTGTGTCGTTTATCTGCTGAAGTCCTGCCATCATCTCAGACCTTCTACTATGGCATGTAAACTGATAGGCTCCTGTCACTCCTCTGTGGCAAGCAGCTGCTTTACGGGGTATTTATTTTTTATTTTATTATGTAATAGAAACTAATACTTCATTTCACAAGTTCTCTTACCCATTCATCTTCATTAATCCATAGCACATTACTCAATTAATCATTCACTTTAAAAACATACAATTTACAACAAATTCAAATTTTTTTTTAGATCTCTCTAAACTGATTCACTATACAACTTCATTCTTAAAACAGTAATTAGACTAAGACACAGTGGAGATATTATCTCACTCACACAATACCTGTGATTTCTACACTTCAAACAACCATTGACTAAAATAAATTTCTTTACATTTACTCAAATAGTGGTTGAATTTCATATGAACTTCATTCCATTAACAGTTTTTCATATATAACTCCCACATCAAGCAGCTCCAAAACAACAGAACACTCAATGCTATATTATATTACTACCATTACTATACAACTATGCTATGTCTGTAATTTCGAGCAAACTAGAATGAAAACATTCTTTCAATGACTCGTATCCGATTTCTACAAAATATTCTCACTGAATCCCCTACATTCATATCGTACTCCTGTAACTTTCAGTCAAAAATGAACCATAAAACTTTTAAACTTCTCACAGTTATCTAGAACTAACTAATCCACTCAATTAAAGGTAACGTTGCAATAAGTTGCAATCATAGACTACATTTATGCCTCGAAAATTATAGTTTTTTTCTTTTTCAGTTAAATTGCATTTTTTATCACACACAAGTTAACTGTGCTGTGTATGTCCATGCTTGCCTGCAATATTCATTAAAATCTATTTTTTCTACAGTTTTCTCTTCCTGTGTGAACAGAGCAATCGTTAATACTAAGTAACACTCTTGAAAAATATCAGTGTGCATGAAATTATCTAATATCTGTTACCATTCACACTTAATGACCCATTTCTACCAGTATTTTGTGCATTACACTACTGGATTCCAGAATGATCAGAACAAAACAAACAAGATCAGTATTGAAATTCTGACATTTGGAAACACTACATCAGTTATTCAACATATGGTTCACAAATCTTCACTCATTACCAATGACATCTTATTATCTAATTTATATCTTTCTATTTCTTATATCTCCTAAAACGTTTCTCTTTCACTCTGTATACATACAGCACCACGACCCATGAAGTGGTGTTTTCAAATTTAGATTAAAAGAATTTAGATTTCACTAAGGAAATATTTGGTTCAAATATATCTATAACTTCACCAATGTGACATCCACTACAAAAAATAATTACCACCCCCATCTTTTTCCCTTTTACATTTCCCTAACATTATTCTTCATACGTCACAGAGTCATATCTGAGACACTAATACTCATGTAAAAAGGAAACGAAACAGTTTGGTTTCGTATAAATGTTAAGTGTGAGTATTATTCCCGAATGCACGCAACAAAAATTACTACTGATTGAAACTGCAACAATTTTATATTTACATGTAGGTGAGTCGTTGTGCACAGAGGTAACTTCAATCCGAAGAAAGATATACCATTTAAAATTTATAGATTCTATTAAGTGTTTTAGTATTCCAATATTTCAATGCTCTTTAGTGTGAAAACCCAAAGAATAATATCAGGTGTACTAATCAATGTATTACCATTAGGTACATAATTTTTTTTTCATTATACATGCTACATTCTATTAAACAACATGTGATCCTACTCGGATGCATTACAAGAACTATAAACATTCCCAAAGTAACGAAGAAACAAGAATAACACTAGTCTCGGATAAATGTGAACAGTGAACGACCAATGACTATATAACCAAACAAGTAGTATTTCTGCTTCGTAAAAGACATGTCATATATTTCCAGAATGGTTTAGAAGACACCCAAATTAATTTCCCTTCTCTTATCCTTTCCACTATTCTCAAATCCTCCCACTCCCATTACATTCCATTTCCAACTGCACGCACGCGCACACACACACACAGATATATATATATGCATGTTGCTGTTTATGAATAGTTTTCTGCATTTCAAAAATGTAGTTTCATAGAGAACATAACATAAACAAAGAGAAAAATTACGGTTCTAATTTATCTACTACATTTATAAAAGTAAAGTAGGTATGAGAAAACCGGTCACCACGTATGTTAATGACATTTTATTTAACGCTGTACATATCTTAAAATACGACCCTGAATCAATAGATTCCAAACGTATCTGTCATGGCCCGTATTTTGAAAAATTTTATATATCATTTTATTATTTTGTACATAATTAGAATGACTGTAATTGGTGGTATGTGAAATTGCAGGAGTGTGCAGTACGCACTGTTTTCAGAAAAGTAGCCTTTTGTTTTTGGAACACAGGCTCCGTTTTTTTTATTCCAATAGATCTACGCCATATAAAAATATCAAGCTTTTCATTTAAATTATTCAACAATAATAACACACTGGGAAAATTTATAAAGTAGTCTAAGGAACACAAATTACATGTGAGAAAAGAACACAACCGAAATTGCATGTTGCAGCTCACTGAGAGGTACGATTGAGAAGTTGGAGACGTCGCGAAAAAGTCGCTTTCCTTCCATCATTCTGTTGTGGAAGCTAAACTTTAAGTTTAACTTTTGTACGGAAGCTCTAAAACGAATTCACAGCAATGTCTGATACAGCTGCAGAGACCAGTGTTACAGCTGCGGTTTCACGTAAAAAGAGGGGCAAAGCAACTGCAGGAAAGCCGAAAAAATCGAAGATTGCCGCTTCTCATCCTATGGTGTCAGAGATGGTGACTTCGGCGATCACTGCACTGAAGGAAAGAGGTGGATCGTCGTTGCAGGCTATCAAAAAATACATTGCCTCTCACTACAAGGCAGACATCGAAAGTCTAGCTCCCTTTATCAAGAAATATCTCAAGACACCAGCAGCCAGTGGGCAACTCGTTCAGACCAAAGATAAAGGTGCAACTGGTTCGTTTAAGCTGAGTGCTACTGGTCAGAAGACGAAAGAAAAACCAGTAAAAACCAAAAGTACTAAGAAAGAAGGAAGAGCAAAAAAGCCAAAAGCCTCCAGTGTTGCGAAAATGGTATCGAAGCCCCAAAAAAACCGGTGAAGAGAAGAAAATGGCTGCAGTGAAGAAACCTTCCGCTGGGAAGAAAAGCAAACCTGCTAAGAGTCCAACAAAACCCAAGGTGACCAAACCGAAAGCACCTAAACCTAAAAAAAGCCCTGCTACGAAGAAAACTGTTCCAAAGAAAACTGGGAAGAAGTGAACTATAAAATAAGACATCAATAACAAAAGGCTCTTTTAAGAGCCACATATTGTTTAGAAAGAATGCCCTACCGTACAAAAAAATTATCGTGAAATCACATTTTTTATACTCTACACGTAGGAAAAATAACCATCATAAGTATCTTACTGAAAAAGGAAATATTCACCACTGGAAACATTTAGTAACCAAACATTAAGATTACTTAATTTCATTACAATTCTATTACACGTAAATTTCATCACTGATTTTAAATCCTAATAAAATGTACGAGAAAATATCGCTAAACCTTTATTTTTCATAATAAATTATAAATTAATGAACAAGCGGTAGCTTTCCATAGGTTGAAAGAACCGTATTGTGGCAATTTATAAGACGCGATATGTAATAGTTTTATGAAAAGATTTTTTGTTTATCACAGTGTAACAATTAAGAACATAGTTTAACACGCTGAATACGTTCCTATAACGAAACTAACCATTATTCTTAGCAGTGACATGTGCGGTTGGAGAAAATATTTAAATAGACTACTTGGTTTACCTTTAGCAGTTCACGTATAAAATGATAAATTTGCTAATACAAATACGATGGGTAATCCTTTAGACACTATTTATTAGCCCTGAAAAGGGCTTTTTGGTTTCTTTCTTTTGCTTTATTTTTCTGTAACGTCCAAATCCGTATAGGGTGCGTCCTTGTCGTTTTAGAGCATACACAACATCCATGGCTGTCACCGTCTTCCTCTTTGCATGCTCAGTGTAGGTGACTGCATCTCTGATAACGTTTTCAAGGAATACTTTGAGAACATCTCGTGTTTCTTGTAGATGAGACCAGAAATTCTCTTCACACCACCTCGCCTAGCCAAACGCCGGATAGTGATACCTTGGATATTCTCACGTAAAACTTTTCTGTGCCGTTTAGCACCACCTTTTCCTAAACCTTTTCCGCCTTTTCCTCTGCCAGACAGAAAGTTCACTACTAAGATAAAGCTGATTTGAATTCAATTGAATAACTCTCCTTCAAACTAGAACTGATGTGAAATGGCACAAACTGTTTTTCGGGAAAGTTGTTGCACGTTTCGATCGGGCCACCGAGAGAACTTTCGCGTCAAAAAACTGTGATTGGTTGGTTTCGGTGGACACTCTCATGTACAGTGAACAACATTGAATTTTCACGTACGAATTGAAAATTCCATTATCTAGTTACACAAAAAATAATGTAAAAAACTATTCATGTATTCTACCATGTATTAATACTCATTTGGGTAATTTTCGGTAATGACTAATAGACCATTACGAGAAAATCTCAGTGCTGACGTGGTTGCCAGAAACGCCACTAATTTACAATAAATAAATGAACGTTTTTCGTTTCAGTCACAAATAAAATCATTAAAATTGAATTCGATATAACCAATCAATACGTTATCACTCACGTCGCCATAAAAAAAATTCACGTTTTTCCTTTTATATGAAATTTATTTTATTCAAAAATTTTTTTCTAAGCAGAATTTATAAACTTAATATAGGAACACCTGCCTATACACCATTGCATTTTAAAACGAATTAAAAAAAACATCCAACTGAGCAACATGTCTAAGAAAATAATTAATAGATCAGACTTTATCAAACTAGAAAATATTACAAAAAATTAATGTTTAATAAATTACCTGTAGTTAGTTCTTTAACTTTCCCAAATCTTGAAAAAAAAGTCTAATTTTACCATGTATTAGAAACTTATGGAACAGCAACTAACTGTTAGACTTTGAATAAAATATTTCTTTCTGTTCTTACTAAATTACTGGCTTTTGCTGTTAGTTGTGGAAAGCCCGCCGTCCTTGAATTGGAACATTAAGTGGTGAGCCGTACCCTGCACACTTTAAAGAACACGCTGGATGGCCTTGACGGGAGGCTACCTCCTATATCCCAATGGCTGTTCCATTGGGTCCCCTCCTCGAACGGAATCTGGGTCTTCTAGGTCCTTGTGACCTAACTATTTAACCGATGGTGTGCAAGAAAGTGCCGCTCAGAGGTGAAACAACCCAACTATCAGCTTTTTCCGAAATTCAAAA
The DNA here is from genome assembly GCA_038380435.1 of Ryuthela nishihirai. NCBI lineage: Eukaryota > Metazoa > Arthropoda > Arachnida > Araneae > Heptathelidae > Ryuthela > Ryuthela nishihirai. Next base: position 86,860,412 of record JAWZYU010000003.1, on the reverse strand, counting down.
CTCGAATTTTAATTGCATTTCGGAAAACCTCGAGAAGGACCGCCCAGTATCATTTAACGTTGAATTAATACCCTAACACCGGATTTAACCTACCAATTATGAAACCTCTCAAAATTTCAAAATAAATTATTGACAATGAATAATTTAAATATAAAAAATAATTTTAAAAGTCATAGTGTAATATCCAATCTTCAAAGTTTGTATTATTTCATAATCAACTACTTTCTATTCAGAATCCTGTTGAAAACATTTTATAATATATCTCATAGTTTGAATGCTAAATCGTTGACTTAACCGACTGCCTTTTCATAAATACGTCTTCACGTTTTTTTTTTATAAACTTCCGCCTTCGGTAAAAGTGATATCCACTCTTTGCTTCATTAAAATTTAACCCCCCCCCCCTTGCGCGATCTTCACACGTTTATTCCCGTTTCCTATTTGAATTATAAACTCTGATAATTACCTCACTGTGACTAAGCATTCGTTATATAACATCTGTTATCGCAATATATGGATTTCAAATCAGGTATACGTCTGAAAATACCAAATCTATTTTTTATACTCCGCAACCTCTTCTTATTGTTTTTCGCGTCGTCGGAAATATGGAAATTTCCAACAATTATATCGTATAAAGCTTATTACGATAAGCGGAAGTACATGACATTGTTTCGTCAAAGTAGCAATGTAGGTTAGTATTATGAAAATATGAACATGCTTTAGGTCTAAGATGCAGCTGATGTGAGAGAGATTTCTTAAAAGATTTGAATTTCATGATATGTAGATCTGGTGTGAATTATTTTCTGTATTAGACGGTGAAATTATTAATCAAGTCTAGATATTTGGTGAGAAAAACTTTCCATGTTGGAATAATGTTTAAATCTGATAATGTAAAGTGACAGTTTCGCAGAAAGGAAGCGGAAATTATCGTAAGTTCTGAGTTATGTAGCTCACTTAAATATAGTTTATTGTTGATTCTTATTTCAATTTCCTTTGCTGTTAAGAGGTTTAAAAATAATTCAATCTGTGTAATTTATCCAGTTTTCTTTTGAGCTGTGTTTTTTAAATTTCTAATTGAGGTTTGGAGAAAAACTATTTAAGAATAGCAGGATTGGTTTCTTTTTTTTAAGTTTGATGTTGTACTTTTTTATCTAGTTTTTCGTGTAGGTGTGTTGTGTGTATATATAGGGTATTTGATATTTCTAGTGTTGAGGTGTATTTGGTGTAAATGTTCGAGTTAATATGATTTTGTGTGATGAATAGTGTACAGTAGTGTAGTTTAAAATGTATTGTAAAGAATTGGAGATGTTTTTTAATTTATTACGTAGTAATATGTTGGCAACTTTTTGTTATTTTTCAAGGTGTTGTGATATTTATGTGATTTGTGATTTGGATGGGTTGTTCGCGTGAATATGGATGGTGCGTGTTTGAAAGTAAAGGAAGGAAGTAAGTTAAGTTAAGGAAGTAAGAGGTACGCAGTGGAATATTGAATGCGAGTGGAATATTGAAGAGGCGGGTCGCGTGACGAGTTCGTTGCTCCGCAAGGGCAAGAAACAATAATTCACAGCAATCATCACAATTAATTTAATCCTAAAAACGACAGTTTTTAGGAGTAAATTAGAAGTGATTTGAACTACTCTAGGCACCAAATATTGCCTGGAACGAGAGGGTAAAGAAGGTACAGGGAAAGAATTATTTTTTATGTGAAGTTCGAAAACAGGATGTATGATACAGTAACACTCCCCCTCCCCCTACACGTTTTTTTTGTGTTGTTTTGAATTTCCTGGCCTGACACTTTGTAATCAGAAAGTAATAGCAGCCAGTGGTAATCTGTGCCCAAACAAAAGGTAGCAAAATTATTAGGTGAAAGATACGAAATGGAAATTAAAAAGTGTCATTCCCCCATCCCCACCCGATTCTTTATTCCGAATTTCCTGGCCTGGCATTTTGTAAATAGGGAGTAATAGTTGGGAATGTTAATCTTCTTCCTAAGGGTAAGAAAGAAATCATACGGTGGAAGAAACCAAGTGGAACTTGGAAAGTGTCATCTCTCTCTGTCTCCCCGCCCCCCTTTGTTTTATTTAATTTTTTTTTTCAATTTTCTTAGCCAGGCATTTTTTTAATTACGAAGCAATAGCAGACAATTGTAATCTGTGTCGTACCAAAAGTTAGGACGGAAATCATGGGCTTGAAGAAACCAAATGCAACTTGAAAACTATCTTTTGACCCCCACTCCCAACTCCATATTTAAATGTGAAAAAAAATCGTTGAAATATCTGATTTCCTCAATATCTGTTTTTTTAAATATGTGCTTCTCACTCTGCCTTTCATGTAGCACTAGAGAGACCTTTCATGTAGCATTAGAGGGCAGAAAGTAGACATGACTGTCTACTTTCTCCCTTTTTAATCAGAAGTCTGAACGATATGCAGTGTTGTGTGATGTTTTGCAGAAACGAAACTTAAGAAAAAAACTCCGTTTCTATCGAAACTTTTCAAAACTGGATCTGTGAGACGTGGCTGCAGCAATATGTCGGCAACATAACGTAGACATGAGCAATTGGAAAAAGATTCAAAGATCATTTTGAACAAATAATATTTTGGAATCGCAGGAATTGTCATCAAGGAGAGGTTATTCCCATTAGCTGAAAACGTTGAATATCTTTGCAATATAAAGAACTGAGTTACCCCGCCCTAACAAAATATTAGAGAATTTCTGTGTTATGTGAATGGGAATCTAAATTTCAAGCTCTGTAGCTTCTCAAATATTCATTTAATGAAAACATGTTACTGAAAATAAATAAAATAAATTCAAGATCGTAATCTTATATATTAAAGTCTCGATTTTCAGCAGCATTCGTCTAGTATTTAAGGAATTATGGAAGTTACAATATTTCGCAACAGTAATGGGTCATAAGAATTTGTTTCAGATATTAATTAAAATTTAAATAATAAGTATTTTTTTCTAATAATTTAATATAAATATTAAAAGTTGCATAACGATTATTTCGATGTTAGATAATTATGAATGATTTTTTATCAAACAAGATAAATTATTATTAAATATTCCAGCTTCCATAACAATTTAAGTCATCATCATCATCATCCACAAGCAGCCATGGGCTATGGATGTCCAACCAGACAGTGCAATTCAGTTCTCCAAGAACGTTTCTCCTCAACTGCATCAACTGCATCTAACCACTGCACACAAATTCTAATAAGGTCCTGTTTGACATTGTCAGCGCATCGCATCCTGAGTCTCCCCCTCTTTCTGAGGCCTTTGGGCACACTGTTCATAACCCTATTCACCAATCTATAATTATTCATACGGGCAACATGGCCAAACCAACCGAGTCTGTCTCTGCAGTAACCTCATCATTAGTTACAAAGTTGAACCACCTAATACCCAAGATACTGCGTAAGCATCTAGAATCAAAAGCGTCTAGTTTCCTGTTATCTTGTTTACAAAGTGTACACGTTTTACTACCATAACTAGCCCTAGAAAGAATCAAACTATTACACAGTCTAATTGTAGTCTTTGGGTGTATACACCTATTTCTCCACACTCTCCATAGATTCTTAAAAGTCCCAGCAGAAATCCCTATCCGTCTGTTAATCTCATGCCGCACATTACCATTATCTGTTACATAGCTCCCAAGATAATTAAACTGTGACACCTGCTCAAGACTGCAATCATTCAGATTAACTGAAGCTTGCCTGACCAATTTTCATCACTTTAGTTTTCTCTATGTTTATAACCAAACCTACTCTACTATCAGTTTCATCAACAGCTCGAAAGAAAGAGTTAATCTCATCAACATCATTTGCAAAAGGGCTAAACATAAGGAGAAACTAAATTAGAAATTTTCGAATCTCCAGCCCATTTAAGCCCAAACCCTTTCCCTTGAAGTGAATTTCGCATAACATAATCAAAAACCAAACTAAAGAGAACAGGAGACAAAATGCACCCTTGTCGAACACCAGAAGTAATGCTAAACCTATTGCTACAAGCCTTACCAACTCTCACACCTGACTCAGTGTTATTATAGAGAGCTTTCATTATGTTAACTAACTTGTCAAGTGTACCATATGATTTCACAATCAACCACAAATTATGACGATCAACAGAGTCGAAAGCCTTTTCGAAATCAACAAAGCTAGCAACTAGAGGTTTCTGAAACTCTAAACATTTCTCAAGAATCTGCCTAAGTGAAAATATCTGATCCACACATCCCCTACCACTTCTGAATCCACATTGCTCATCACGCAATTGACTGTCAACCAGATTCTTAATTCTATTAAGCACAATCATGGAAAGAACTTTACCTGGAACAGAGAGTAGGCTGATACCCCTATAATTATCACAACAATTGCGATCACCTTTTTTGAAAATATTGATAATAATAGTTCTGGTTATCATAAAAGATATTCAAAATTTCAGTCATCCAGTAGTAGCCGAAACATTTCTAGCTCTACGCATTTCCGTAGTAATTTCATCTACCCCTGGGGAATTATGAAGTGTAAGTTTTGAAACAGCCAAAATAACTTCAAATCGTATTTTAAGGCCAACATTAAAGCCACCTATTCATCTATCATCATTGCAAACAACGGGAGTAGAACTAACCACATTGTTTAGAACATCATTAAAATGCTCAACTCAACTAGCCACGACAGAATCCTTCCCTTCTATAGCCTTACCTTGTTTATCCTTCAATCCCTGTATTCTTGTTCGTTTTCTACCACACAAAACACTAACTATCTGGTACAGCTCTCTGCTGTTGTGCTGCCTAACTGTTTCCTCGGCTTTGTCAGCCAAACCATCAAGCCAAAGATTCTTATCAGCCGCTAACTGATCCGTTACACGTTTATTAAGCTTTCTGTAATGTTTTCTATTAGGACAAATAGGGTATTGATTAAGGACATTCTTATAGTTCTTTCTTTCTGAAATAAACTCAAGTGTCTTATCACTCAAATAATTCTGCATCCTGTGCTCCTTTTTTCCTAAAAGAGTACTGTTAGTTTGCAAAACAGCCTGTTAAAAATAGTCCCATTCTTCCTCAAATTCAGTAGTAACTAAGTAACCTGTCATGATGAGCTTTATCTATAACTGGGTCTTTCAGAGCTTTAAAATTAAAGGTAAATTTTTTAACCTTAGCACAACACTTCCTAAGTTGAAGTTGCAAGACACTTTTAACAAGATAATGGTCAGATCGAATTTCAGCTCCCCTGGTATTTCTAACAGAACTAGCCTATTTGTTGTTAATTAATATATAATCAATCATATTCTTATGCAGCCCATCAGGTGAAACCCATGTGTACTTATGTATGTCGCGGTGTTTGTAATAAGTGTTAGTTATTCTGAATCCATTGGGTTTACTTACCTGTAGGAGACGTTGCCCATTGCCATTGCAGCTATCAATACAAAAAGGGCCTATTACTCTTCCCCAAAGGTCAGAGTCAGTATCAACTTTGGCATTGAAGTCATCAAGAACAAGGGTAACATCTCCTTTCTTGACAGAATTCAAAATATTCTGAATTTGTCCCTAAAACCTATCCTTCTCATCCTCAACGGCATCCTTAGTGGGGGCATAACAGCAGATAACATTCAAGTCTTTAACGCTTGTCTGAAATTTTGCTGTAAGAAACATTTCATTAATGCACTCGTATCCTAGAAGAGCATCACTTGCGTGTCTTCTTAGAAGCAGACCCGAGCTTTGGTGATGCTTATTGTCGTCCCTCCCTGAAAAGTGTAATTTGAGATTATTTTTAAGAATCTGACCTTTATCTGTCCATCTGGTCTCTTGCAAGCCGAGAATATCTAAATTATAATTGTGGAATTCTTGTTTGAGGACATCAAGAGAAAAAGCTCTGTGCAGAGTCCTCACATTCCAATTACCTATGGAGAGAACATGGTTAGTGGGATGTTTAAAGAAACTACGTTTATTGAAAGAGGGAATGTGGACAATATCAAACATCCCCCTAATCGCAGACATGGGGCAAAAGCCCGATCCCCCACCACTAATAACTGAAGCTATCTACACTGGTAGATTTTCTCCAATGTAGAATTTGACAATGCCAGTAGAAACAAAGAGTTCAGGTGCCTTCGATGACCCCTGCTCAGGATTATCCACCAGCTGATAAACATATCCTGTGAATCTATTCACTTGGGGCTGTCAACCCACAAACAAACAGAAAACACAGCGGAAGATTTTCCCTCCGCAGAAGCCCACCAGTGCAGTAAATTCAGGATCCATGATCAAATTCAGAACCTTATTTCAGTCCAGTCCAGTAGGTTTATATGGCCAACACCAGGACCCTATATGGTTGACCACTCCTCAGCAGGGTAGAAAAAAATGAAAAGAACCATAATTGTCCGGATACGCCCATACGCGTCCATATACGTCCAGATTTGTCCAGATACGCCATATACGTCCCATACGCGTTTGCCACGCTAATCTGGCAGCCCTCTACTTCCGTTCAGTTCCACAAGAGAATTCATCTTTTGAAATGTACTAACGACCTACAGCACGAGAAGCCCTATCACATTATGCATGTATTACAAAAGAAGAATGAATTAATTTAAAATGGATTAGGATTCTATATCCTGGTAAAATTGAATTTTTATTAACAGAGTAAAAAAGCGTTTTAAAAACATGATCAGCTATGAAATTCAAAAAATAAATTTAACAATTAAAATAAAACAACCATCATCACATACTGATTCTCAGCAAAAATGGAGAATCCTTTTCTACAACGTTTAAATTTTAATTATTCAAATGATTTAAAATAGCGTTAAAAGTTATATTGAAAGTTGAATTGTTTTAGTAATGCATATAATACATGCAAGAGAATCTTCTATTTAATCTGAATGGGACCCCACACAACTTAAAACGTTTTGTTTCACTATGACACAAAACATGTCAGTAATTGAAATCTTTGCCTTGTCAAAATTAGACTACTTATTAGTCATATAAATTTAAGTTTTTAGTAACACTTATCAAATTAAGCTAAAATAACCCCAACTATTCATAGTATTTCAATCACATTTAATGACATATACATTGTCATTCTATGTACTAATCAAATGCCAGGTTGAACGAAATAATTTTACATTCAAAATGCAATGACTGTAAAGTCTAATTACTTTACCACTGAAATATCAGTGGTGTGTCAATTCTAATATAAATAAATTTAACGCTAAAACATCGGGAAATCTCAAATTTAAGTCATTTTACCATTTAAATATAAGCGAAATATGAACTATACAACCAATCATTTTACCTATTGAATATCAGCGAAATGTTAACTATAAATTAAATTATTTTGCCAATTAAATATAAGCCAAATGTGAACACGAAGGTACAGGAAGGTTGCCAGAGCAGTAATTTCTAAAAAAAACCTTTCCATATATTTATCTGAAATCTGTAATTAACCGTAGTGTTCGGATATTTTTTTGAGCGACCCTTCACCAAATAAATTCTTAAACTGCTCAGAGTGTCATAGGTTGTAAAACGTTTCGCCCTACGCTCCTCCCTAAAAATAAAATATAAAAAAACTTTGTACCGTTATACCATATACTCAGAATAACGAGTTCATGACAACTAGGAGGGCGACAGTTCAGTGGAAATCAACGGGATGGATGACAGCTGGGAGGGAGACAGTTGAGTGGAAGTGAACTGGGTGGATGACAACTGGGAGGGTGAGAGTTGGGTGGAAGTTAACTGAGTGGATAACAACTGGGAGGGCGACAGTTGGGTAGAAGTCAACTGGGTGGATGAAAACTGGGAGGACTACATTTGAGTGGAATTCAACTGAGTGCATGACAACTGGGAGGGCGACAGTTGAGTGGAAGTCAACTGGGTGGATGACAGCTGGGTGGAAGACAACTGGGTGGATGAAAACTGCGATGGCGATAGCTGGGTGGAAGTCAACTGAGTGGATGACAACTGGGATGGCGACAACTGGGGAAATGGGAACTGGGAGGGTGAAAGTTAAGTGGAAGTCAACTGGGTGGATGAGAACTGGGATGACGACAACTGGGTGTATGGCAAATGAGAGGGTGAAAGTTAGGTGGAGGTCAACTGGGTGGATGACAAATGGGAGGGAGACAGTTGGGTGGAAGTCAGATGGGTGGATGCAAACTGAGAGGACGACATTTGGGTGGAAGTCAACTGAGTGAATGTCAAAAGGGAGGGCGATAGTTGAGTGGAAGTCAACTGGGTGGATGACAGCTGGGTGGAAGACAACTGGGTGGATGAAAACTGCGATGGCGATAGCTGGGTGGAAGTCAACTGGGTGGATGACAAATTGATGGATGGCAACTGGGAGGGAGACAGTTGGGTGGAAGTCAACTGGGTGGATGCAAACTGGGACGACGACATTTGGGTGGAAGTCAACTGAGTGCATGAAAACTGGGAGGGCGAAAGTTGGGTGGAAGTCAACTGGGTGGATGACAACTGGGAGGCAACAGCTGGATGGAATTCAACTGGGTGGATTAGAACTGGGAGGGTGAGAATTGGATGGAAGTCAAATGGGAGGCTAAGAGTTGGGTGGAAGTCAACTGGGTGGATGACAACTGGGAGGGAGACAGTTGGATGGAAGTCAAGTGGGTGGATGAGAACTGGGAGGGCGAAAATGTGGGTGGAAGTCAACTTGGTGGATGGGTTGGGTTGTTTTACCTCTGAGCAACACTTTTTTGCGCACATGGGCTAAATAGCCAGGTCACATGGACCCCGAAGGCTCAGAGAAGGTTGGGGGAGGGGACCCACTGGAACAGCTGTTGGGATACAGAGGGTAGCCTCCCGTCAAGGCCATCCAGCGTGTTCTTTAACGTGCACAGGATATCTGGGTGGATGAAAACTGGGAGGTCGACAGTTGGGTGGAAGTCAACTGGGTGGAAGACAAATGGGAGGGCGACAGTTGGGTGGAAGTAAACTGGTGGATGAAAATTGGGAGGGCGAAAGTTGGGTTGAAGTCAACTGGGTGGATGCAAATTGAAAGGACGACATTTGGGTGGAAGTCAACTGAGTGCATGAAAACTGGGAGGGCGAAAGTTGGGTGGAAGTCAACTGGGTGGATGACAACTGGGAGGCGACAGCTGGATGGAATTCAACTGGGTGGATTAGAACTGGGAGAGTGATAGTTGGATGGAAGTCAAATGGTAGGCTAAGAGTTGGGTGGAAGTCAACTGGGTGGATGACAACTGGGAGGGAGACAGTTGGGTGGAAGTCAAGTGGGTGGATGAGAACTGGGAGGGCGAAAATGTGGGTCGAAGTCAACTTGGTGGATGGGTTGGGTTGTTTTACCTCTGAGCGACCCTTTTTTGCACACCTGGGCTAAATAGCCAGGTCACATGGACCCCGAAGGCTCAGAGAAGGTTGGGAGAGGGGACCCAATGGAACAGCTGTTGGGATACAGAGGGTAGCCTCCCGTCAAGGCCATCCAGCGTGTTCTTTAACGTGCACAGGATATCTGGGTGGATGAAAACTGGGAGGTCGATAGTTGGGTGGAAGTCAACTGGGTGGAAGACAAATGGGAGGGCGACAGTTGGGTGGAAGTAAACTGGTGGATGAAAACTGTGAGGGCGAAAGTTGGGTTGAAGTCGACTGGGTGGATGCAAACTGGGAGGACGTCATTTGGGTGGAAGTCAACTGAGTGCATGAAAACTGGGAGGGCGAAATTTGGGTGGAAGTAAACTGGGTGGATGACAACTGGGAGTGGGGCAACTCGGTGGACGTCAAGTGGGTGGATGACAACTGGGAGGGTGAGAGTTGGGTGGAAGTCAACTGGGTGGATGACAACTGGGAGGCGACAGCTGGATGGAATTCAACTGGGTGGATTAGAACTGGGAGGGTGAGAGTTGGATGGAAGTCAAATGGGAGGCTAAGAGTTGGGTGGAAGTCAACTGGGTGGATGACAACTGGGAGGAAGACAGTTGGGTGGAAGAGAACTGGGAGGGCGAAAATTTGTGTGGAAGTCAACTTGGTGGATGGGTTGGGTTGTTTTGCCTCTGAGCGGCAGTTTTTTGCACACCATGGGCTAAATGGCCAGGTCACATGGACCCCGAAGGCTCAGAGAAGGTTGGGGGAGGGGACCCACTGGAACAGCTGTTGGGAGACAGATGGTAGCCTCCCGTCAAGGCCATCCAGCGTGTTCTTTAACGTGCACAGGGTATCTGGGTGGATGAAAACTGGGAGGTCGACAGTTGGGTGGAAGTCAACTGGGTGGAAGACAAATGGGAGGGCGACAGTTGGGTGGAAGTAAATTGGTGGATAAAAATTGTGAGGGCGAAAGTTGGGTTGAAGTCAACTGGGTGGATGAGAACTGGGAGGGCGACAGTTGGGTGGAAGTTAACTGGGAGGGCGACAATTGGGTAGACGGCAGTTGGGTGGATAAAATAACTGGGAGGATACGTCAACTGGGTGGAACAGTTAGGTGAACGAGCCATTTGGGTGAGTACGACAATTGGATGGACGAGAACTACGAGACAAACAATTGGGACGGTACGACAATTGGGAGGAAATAAGGAAATGATGAGGTGTAATTTGGATTACTAGCACTTCTCCTAAAATTTCTGTCGAGAGGAAATAACTTCAACAATCTCGGAAGTCTCTTGAACCACGCACATAGTGAAATGAATTTCCTTAGATTTCTACTACATAGTAGACAACTACTTCTATTCTGTTTAAACCGACTTTGAATACAGCGAATTTTCTTTACAAATGTTTTCCTTCTGACCGATATAATTCTAAATTTCACGAAAGCAATGCAGTATTTGTATGTATTCTTTGTAATCCATTTTTCAATAAACGATTTGCATCTCTCCCCTTTAATCTGACAACGCACTATGGCGGATATTTTTTTTGAAGTCTATTCTTTCTAACCGCAGTAAAAGGAAAATGAAAGAAATGCACTACTGCAAAACAAAGTATATATCATAGACTAATCTGCTTTCCCACAATACGATCCTGAATAAAAAGAAATTTTCTAAAAGTAACAATCAGAAAACAATCAAATGTATTACAGGAAATCAAAACAATTCATATTGAGAATTATTTTCGCTAATCCGTCTTTAAATGCAACTGATTCTGATATTCTATTTTCTTCTGTCCGTTGTAATAGGCACAATCTTAAATAAAAGGAATGACTACAGGAAACGAAAATACATGACTACCAATATATTCTCAGTAATCCGACACTCAATGAAACGGATATTTTAAAGATCCTTTACTTCTAATTGAAACCATCGGCATTAATCAAATGTATTACAGGAAATCAAATCAACTCATATCCAGAATTATTCTCGCTATCCGACTTTCGATACAACGGATTCTGGTATTTCTATTTTATTCTGTTCGTTCTAAGTAAACAATCTCAAATAAAGGGAACGACTAGAGCAAACGAAAAAGCGTAAGACTACCATTATTCTGAATAATCTGACACTCAACAGAATGAATGTTTAAAAGATTATTTTCTTATAAAGGAAACAATCGGAAATCAATCGAAAGTATTACAGGAAATCAAAACAAATGAGTCTGAGAATTGTTCTCGCTAATCCGACTTTCGATAAAATGGATTTTCCATCCTCTTCGTTCCAAGTAAAACGATCTGGAATAAAAATAACGTAACCTAGAAAACCAAACTCCATGAGACAATTCATATTCTGATTAAGCCAGCATTAAATAAAAGTATATTTTGAAGGTTCTTTTCTTCTTATAGATATAGGCGGAAATCGAAAAACATATGAAAGCAAATGATAGCATCCACCATATTATTATTCTCGCTAATCAGGCTTTGCTCGAAACGGATTTTCACGAATCAATTTCATTATGTTTCTTCTAAACGGAACAATCTTAAATCAAAGGAAAGGAGCTGCAGGAACCTAATCAGAATAAGAATTTTGGATTCTCACAAATCCTCCATTGAATAAAACGAAAAATCCTTTCCTTTATGAACTAACCAATAGAATATCAAAGGAATGCCTTTGGGAAACTAAACCAACCGTCATTTACAAGTATTTTAGTTAATTCATGAGTAATGAAGCATTTGTCTCTATTCTCTATAATGCAACGTTGATTAAAATACATTAATTGATTATTTGTAATAGAAGGAACCCAGAAAAGAAAGTGCAAAGAACAACATTTATTCCATCTGGTCTTTTACTCATTAAAGCATTTGCATATACTCTCTCTAATCTAATATTCCAATATATTTAATTTTTTGAAATCTCGTTTGAATGAATCTATTTGATATTATATTATACGCATTTCACTACATGAACGATAACTTTTATTTTTCTTTGAACTGAAATTGATTGAAACGAATTTTATTTCCCACAGATAATTTTCTGAACAAAAAGTAATAGGGATATCAAAAGATGGGACCAGAGGCAACCAAAGAGCCTAGAACTGTAAATATTCTCACTAGTTCGATATTCAATAAAATGACTTTTTTCCTTTGTAATGAAACAATTAGAAATGCAGATGGAATTTTAAACATCCTGTTTAACTCCTATTTTATCTTACTCGACTTTTAATAACGCTTTGAATCTATTCTTTCTAATCCGATATATCAAAGCAATCAATATTTTTGAATCATACTTTGTGAATGGAACACTGAGAAATCGAATGAAAGCATTGGAAGATGCGAAAGAGACGATGCTCAACAATTGTTTACTCTGATAAAACTGGTTTGGACGACATTTTTCAATTTATACTCCTTTTAAACGAAACATCACATGACTGACGAGCAGCAGTCTTAAATAAATGCCTAGATCACATGGCGATGCACGTAATCACACATTTTACATACGCTGCGCAAGAGACGTTTACGTACATCTGCATAAAGGTTTGTAATTCACTGGACGGTGTGAATATATTGACTCTTTCAATTTCCTGTCTGACATCCCTTGATTTCCGTTTCTTGTTTTTTAAAAAAAAAATTAGGAAGGTTTTAATGAAAGAATTAATAAAGGAAGAAGATTCATTCGAAGAAAAGTAAGAGGAAACTAGGTGTTTTTGATTCTAGATGCTTACGCAGTATCTCGGGCATTAGGTGGTTCAACTTTGTAAGTAATGATGAGGATAGTCAAAGGAGTCGGCAAACTCCTTTAAGCAGCATATTGTGCAGAGAGAGACTGCGTTGGTCTGGCCATGTTGCCCGTATGAATAATTATAGGTTGGCGAACAGGATTACGAACAGTGTGTCTAAAGGCCTCAGAAAGAGGAGGAGATCTAGGATGCGGTGGAGAGACAATGTCAAACAGGACCATGTTAGAATTGGTGTGCAGTGGCCAAATCCAGCAGACGTAGCTCAGGACAAATATGTTTGGAGAACTAGATTGCACAGTCTGTTTGGACCTCTGTAGCGCATGGCTGTTTGAGGATGATGATGTTTCTTTCTTTTTTTTTGCAGAAAGAAAAAATGTTTTGGATGGTTTAAATGAAAAATTCAATGAAGGAAAAAGACTGATTGGAAGTAAAAATCGTTCCATTGAATATCGGGTTTAGTGAGCATGCTGATTTTTTTTCTGTTTGGTTTTCCTGTACTGCGTTATTTGGTTTCACTTTGCTTCGTTTAGTTGTTGCAGGATAGAATACAAAAGTACGTTATAACTGAGAACGGATAAGAGAGAATAATTCTCAATATCGCCTGTTTCGATTTTCTATAATATATTTAATAAATTTCCAACTGATTCTATTGGAAGTAAAGGATCTTTAAAATATTTATTTTATTGACTAAAGGGAATACTGGTATTTTTATGCTTCGTCGTGTCCGTTAGTCGATCCTTTTATTTGAGATTGTTTCACTTAAAACCAAAAGAAAGAAAATTTTAACAATCCGTTGAAATGAAAATTGTTTTAGCCAGAAAAATTCTCGACATCGGTTGTTTTGATTTCCTATGATGCATTCAAATTTTTCCAATTGTTTCTTTTATAACAATTTTTTTGAAAATTTCATGTTAATGAGGGTTCTATTAATGAAAAAAGCATATTATCCTATGAATCTTTGTTTTGCAGTTAAAATAAAAGAAGTAATCTTTCTTTTATTTTCCGTTTACTATGGCATATAAACTGACAGGCTCCTGTCAGACCTCTGTGGCAAGCAGCTGCTTGAGGGGGTATTTATTTATTTTTTTTTTTACTACGTTTAGAAGGAACAGACTTCGTAAGAATTCTGCCACAGTGTGGTGTCGGTCAAAGAGGGTACCTGCAATTCCTCTACAGAAAAAAATTATTAAACCCAATAGATACAAATACTGCAGTGCGTTCCTTAAATTAGAATTATTTCGGTCACAAAGCTTAAGAGTGAGTGACCTCATTAACATCTAAATCATTGGCAACAGTTCGAAAATAAGTTGCCTCTCATGAAGTATAGATGGCGCAAGGTCCGCCGCATTTCAGTGAAAGATTTATGTCTTATCCTAGAAGCGTGTTTTCCTCTGATGCGTGGATTTTATGGTAGAGCGCTCTGGCATGTACCTAGAGAGTTGCGGGTTCGATTTCAGCCATTTCAGTAAAAACTTTTTACATGAATAATTGTTATTTCTCCTAATTTCCTTATTTCAACCTAATTGTCATATCATCCCAATTGTGTTCCATCTAATTGTCCATCCAATTGTCGCACTCCCGTGTAAAATTCATAGAATACAATATATTTTAAAGGATTCAAATGCAAATCCTTTATCTTAAGAAGGAAATGACGAGTTCTTTTGATTGAAGATGGATTGGATTGTTTTACCTCTGAGTGGCACTTTTTTGCACACCATGGGCTAAATGGACAGGCCACAAAGACCCCGAAGGCTCAGAGAAGGTTGTGCGAGGGGACCCACTGGAACAGCTGTTGGGAGACAGATGGTAGCCTCCCGTCAAGGGTATGGCTCTCCCGCACACGGCTTAACGTCCCATCCGACGGACGGCGGCCTTTTCAAGCCCATTGGTGTCCCCTACTGACGGTGGGCAGGGCGGGGAAATTTTGCGGAGATAAATCTCAACGCTGACCCAGCTGGGACTCGAACCTGGGAACTACAGATTACGAGCCTGGCGCGCTACCGACTGATCCACCTCCGCCCCATTGAAGATGGATTTTGGAGATAATTATTTGATGGATGATGCTGGATACATAGCTTGAGAGTCCTCAATTGTTCTCTCATCATCGCTATCATCCTCCGCTTATACAGGGCCTAAAGGCGCAAGTTCAAATCCACAGGTTAAGTTTCAGGCTCATCCGTGAACAATAGTGATTACGCCATTTTTAGGGAAAAACATTAATAGTTGCTGCTTTCCTGTTTGTATTTTCCCTCTTGCCGATATTCATATTGGTGAACGGCATTTCGATCTGTTTAGACTCGATACAAATAATATGCTAATGGGCCGCAATGTTTTTCTTTACTCCTGCTCTAACTACCACTATTCTTTCAAAGGAGTTAATTTAAAATAATAAATGTCTCGTTTAATCTTAATTACCCTTGCGTATAAGCATTAATATCTGGAACGTATCCAAAGGATGCTTTATAAGAATTCAAGAATCGAAGCAAACACTCGAAAAAGACGTTTATTACCGATAGATAATGGATTGAATCAAACATATCCTATCGTGTTACACATAGAGTAACATGGGATGCAATATAAGACTTCACAAAAACTGTGCCCGGGCCCGGATCTACAAAACATCGAAGAGGAGGAGGTGGGGCAAGAAATACCATCGAACCGGAAAAATGAAAGTGGACGGCGGAAAAGGCTGGATTAAAGTAATGTAACACATCCGCCTCCGTTTTACAGTCTTTAAAATTTGCTAAATATGTTAAATATTTTTAGACTCTCTCTTACCCTTATTACTATTCTGAAAGGGTGTGCGTGCTGGTCCCAAAAGCCACGGATAAAATGTTTATATTACCACGGACAGCAGACAAAATCTGTAAAAACGCGTGCAAACATTACTGCATTATTGATAGATGACCGAAGGTAAAAATGACTTTCGATAATGATAAAAAGCTAATTTGAAAATTCAATTGTGATATTTTAAAGAGAAAAAAATGCACTTGGATTATGTCAGAAATTAAACGAAAAATTTATTTTATGAAAATGATGCCATCTTTGTGCTGACAGAGGAAACTAGTTGAAAAAATGATTCGGCTGTTGCGTAATAAACTTGAATTAAATGTGTGAAATTTCAGTCGTGCAAATCACGTAGTCTACAGAGTGAAATGGAAAGGCGAGATGTTGGTTAATAAACTGAATAGACTTTCGATAATAGCGTATAACTATATTTAAAGAAAAATTATGAAAATGCAGATTTTAGAAGGATTGGTAGTAACATATTTAATATTGCCATTTGCTTTTCCTGACTCTTCCATTAGTTTGAAATGCTAAACTTTATCCTCTATTAATATGAACATCCTTTATTTGCTTACAGGCATTTGCGATTTTTATTTTCCAAATAATTTTAAAATCTAATTCAGAAGATTACTGAGCTGGCATCTAGCATTTGGAAAATTTTCAATTATCCTACGCCTAATGCTACCCATTTTAATTTGAAATGAAGAGTGATACGAAGTTAAATCACCGTTTTTGTCCTTTGCATGGCACATCAATACCTTCAAGTACCCTGCTCTTGTGTCAGTCCCCCTTCCCAAGTAATTTTCTTTGCTAACAGGATTTCGCAGGTTCAGTCAGCCTCGATAGAGCGTCGCGTTTCGGTGGGAAGCACCTTTCCTATAATATACTGTTGCATCATACTGATTAATGAGAAATGCCAATCTCTGCTATTTACTGCTCAATGTTTCGACAGCTATGAGGTACCAAAGCAGGTGATGGTCTGAAAGAATCTCGACCTGGGATCCATATAACTAGGTCAAAACCTTTTCTATTCCCATCACACTGGCAACCACCACATTTCTGCTGGGTTCCGTGAGCTTCTTTGAAGTAAAGGCGATGGGATGTTCTTGTCCCTGGATTTCAATCTGGGACACACATGCGCAGATGCATTTCAATGCGACAGTAAGGTCATGCAGCATTAGGCGTATTGCATTCTGCTGCCCAGCAGAGCCCCCCCCCCCCCCCCCACGACTCAGTGCCTCGAATGGCTTATCTGCTTGTATGCATCATTGCAAATATGCAGGTGCCTGCTTCAGAGTCACGCCTGTGAGTGCATTTGTAATCGCTGCATACTGATTTACATAGTGTCGGTAATATCCGAAGAGTCCTAATATGCTCTTCAGTTCCTTCTTCATTAGAATAGCTTTCATCTTTCTGTTGACCTCTAGTATTGCATGGTGGAGGCGGTACCTGCCCTATCCAACAATATGACCAAAATATTTGGTCTCGCTCCTCCCCCAATTACACTTTGCCACGTTGATTGTGAGATACTTGGCATTGATATCCCTAAGATCCGTTCGGATATGTTAAGATGATCCTCTCAGCTGTTCGAAAAAGAAAGCTATATCATCTAGATATGCACAGCAATAATCAACATGGGGCGCAATTATGGTATTCACAATTTCTGGAAAAATACCCCAGAGTTCTTCAGCCCTAAGGGAAGCACTTCCCACTGGTACAGCCCTCGGTGGGTCACGAATCCTGTGTAACCTTTACTACAGAGGCTGATTGGTATTTGCCAATATCCCTTTTGCATATCCAGAGTTGTTATATATCTCGTCCGTTCCACCTGGTACAGCAACTCTATTGGATTTGTCACCCAGTGATGGCATTGAGGCTGTGAAAGATGATGCATAACCTCACTGTATAGTCTCTTTTCGCCACACACACAACTGGGTGCGTAAACTCACTGTTGAAGGGCATAATCAATCCCTTCAGTCTCCCACCTGACGGTCAACTTCATCGCGTAGTGCAATGGAAACCACATAATGATGTGCTTACTTCACCACTGGTATAACCCTGGTATTAAAGAACACCATGAATGGCATTGAAAGGAGGCTACCGTCTGTCTTCTAGCAGTTATCCAGTGGTTCCCCCTTCAAGGTCGTTGTGACCTGAACACTAGGCCCATTGTGTGCAAAAAGGTGCTACTCATAGGTAAAACAACCCAACTCAACATATATTCCCATTCACGATCGAAAGGATTTCGAGAAAAATGGTGCTTTCGGGTTGTTTTTAAGTCTTAATTGATGGAAAACAGGGTAAAATACGTGCAATCCAGAAACGTTGCTAAAATTAAATTATTGTAATTTTTCTGGCAAAATATCTAATATTAGTTATCTTTATTAATTGCTTTATCCGTAGTTATACCTTACACGATTATATATTCATCTATTTCAACTTTCTACCAGGAACCGACAGGGAATTCCTCTTTCTGTGATGAAGAATTGAAATGAGAAAAGTAACAAATTGTTACTGAAAACCTGTCGTGTGCTTTGTTTCGTCAAAGATGATTAAATTGTTTACAATTATTGTAAAATATGTAATATTCTGTTGCGAAATAATTAATGCTCTACGTAATTAAGAAGTGTCTTTTATGGTTCACTCACTGATGCCATTACTGAAAGAATTAATTTTATTGAAATATATTGCATAATTGTCTATTTCAGATTTTACATCCATTAGAGATTTTGAAAAGAAATCGAGCCTTTCTCTTAAGAAATTTACATAAAAGATAACGATGTGATCATCAAACTGTAGACTGTAAATTGATTTACTGTGAGATATACAAGTCTTTTCCAAAAATCTTTTCATCGTTAGGTAACTGATGATATATTGGAATCTCCGTAAAATCGTAATTCCAAAGTGTACGTAAACAGGCAATAACGAGAAGATGTCAATAGATTTAATCGAACTTTTAAACAATGAATTATTATGAAACGGAGGCTCTGAATGCCCCGAACATGTAACAGGAGCTCTACGGTTGAGCCTATTGTGCACAAGAAGAACACAGAAGGTCATTTTCCAAACATTCAGGAAAAGAAATATATAAACCGAAAATGCAAAGGAATAGTGATGAATTAAATCTTTAGAGTTATCAATAGGTCTTTCACTTTGCAGTGTTTGTGCACTATCAATTCGTCAGTTGAACGTTATTAACCTGACACTTATTTTGGCATTACACATTCTCACCTACAGAATTCACCTAAACATGCATTTCGTTAATATTCCATTGTGTTGAATTACTTTACCACATAATTGGGAGTGGAAACTGGGAACTGCAGATTACAAGTCTGGCATGCTGACGTCTAAGCCAAATCTCGTCTCTCATTCAAATGAGCTATATACTTCATTCAATATCCTTTTACAAAACACAAAGGATGGAGATAGAAGCTCTATTAAACCATTCCAGGCTTCTCTTACAAGATCAAACATCGCCTTCTCTATAACACTGCCTGTCCATTCGCCCTCACAATGCGTAATAAAAAAATCAACTTCTGCCTAGTTTAAGCATTGGACACTAGGTGGCAGCAGATGCCTCGAAACATTTCAATATGGGAAATACTGATACTGGATAATTTTCTACATATGCAGCTAATAATATTGCAGTTATTCAACCAGTATTGAAATAAATGTGAGCGGCATTGCTTCCGTTACAGCTCAAAAATAGGAAAAACATATATATTCTATCCATTAGCCTAATTGCTAATGGATAGTTTCACATGTTTGAGTCCTAATTTTTATGACTTTAGATATTGAACGAATATTTTTAACCCTAAATAAACTGCTCTACCAAAATATTACAGAATTCCCATGTTATATCAATGGGAATCTTATTTCGAAGCTCTATATTTTCTGTAAGACGCATTCAACAGAAAAATATCGCAAAAGATAAAAATCCTTCATACATGCGTATGCGTCCAATAAATGTAACAGCCAACAGATCTGTGACTTCACTTATAACCTCAGGTGAAGAGAAATTGTTTGGGAATTAGCACACCAATCTACGACAACATCGTTGGCGTTTAATTGTTCTATTTCTAGGTATAAAATTATTTAAAAGAACATTTCCGAAAAATTTACGTTACTGCAGAAATTTTGCCGTTCAACGAACCTGAGTACTGGGATAATTTCCGAAAGTGAGAAATTACGTAGATAATTTCCGTAAATCGGGCACTACGGTAGTAAAAAAAATAGTAGATGATTATGGTTAGTTTCGCTGCACCATAATTTTAAATTATAGTGAGAAAGCAATCGGGAAAGCTTGTAGCGTAACACATTATTATTTGCTATAAAAATATCTGTGAGTTTCTCAATGGAAATTGTTTGTTGGAAGTGTCACATTGGAAATATTTCATGATTCGTCAATTACTGAAGGATAAATTGAGCTGGGAAGGATGTAGGATATCCTCGGTTCATCTTTTGTGATGCTTTGTAGTTGACATCATAAGACTCAAGTGTGTTGCATTCATAAACTCCGTTTAAGTTCTTCGATTGTTCCTTGGGAATCCCTTTCCTGTCTACATACCGATAGGACACTTTGGAATTCGAATTGTCGTATCGAACATCAACAACTCTCCAATTTATCGTCATAAACGTGTGATTCATGACACGTGGAGATATTTAAGCGACTTCTTTTTTTCAAATGATGTAAAAAATTTTGCTTGCCATTTGGGAAAAACCTGAAATAATCATTATGCAGTGTTTCTTTGCAGTGTTTGCATACAATCAATTCAAAGTAACGTAAACATGTTATTATAACCATTTGATCTACGTGGCAGGATTTATATGTGAATGATTGTGTTTCAAAATTATTGCCAATTAATTCTTCTTTATTTTCTCTTCGGGATCCTCCCTCAGTATGAAAATGAACGCTGATGACCTTGAAAAACCCAATGCCCATTTAATGGGATCTTTAGGAATGGCTCTATGTGAGGAGAGACAAAATACATGAATGTTAAAAAAAACTACAAATAGATTTCAAGTGAGATGATTTCTGCATTCACTCCTTGATTAGCAAAATCCCTGTTTCTGCTTATCAAGTATTTCAGAAGTAATTAAAATCGGACATTATTGTCACTTTCTTTGTTATAGGAAAGAGGTCAAACGTGTTTAATCTCAATTAAAGTTCTATATTTTAAACTTCATAATTCGAAAAAAAAAAAGAAATTACACCTTTTATTTCTGTTTAAATAAACTATTTATTATTTTGTTTTCGTTCAAACGTACGGAATAATAGGATATAACGAAGAATCACGATACGCCAAATTCTTTAAAGCTGTAATGAGGAAATAATTATTGCTGTAGTACAAATAAAATAATATCTTTGTACAGATAATCCCCGATTTATATTAGGGTTTGATTTATCTAAAACCTAAATTGGACAGGGGTTGCCTAAAGTCATTTTGTAAACAAAATAAAAGAACACTAGTTGCTTTTGATTCTAGATGCTTACGCAGTATCTTGTTCATTAGGTGGTTCAACTTTGTAACTAATGATGAAGTTAGGCAAAGGAGTTGGCAACCTCCTTTAAGCAGCATATTGTGCAGAGAGAGACTCCGTTGGTTTGGCCATGTTGCCCGTATGAATAATTATAGATTGGCGAATAGGGTTATGAACAGTGTGCCTAAAGGCTTCAGAAAGAGAGGGACACATGGGATGTAGTGGACAGACAATGTCAAACAGGACCTTGTTAGAATTGGTGTACAGTGGCCAAATGCAGTAGACGTAGCTCAGGACAAATATACTTGGAGAACTAAATTGCAGAGTCTGATTGGTCCTGTTTAGTCCATGGAATGGCGGAATGGCTTGAGGAAGATGAAGAAAAATCGTTCCATTGAATGTCGTGTTTAGTGAGCATGCTGATTATTTTTCTGTTTGGTTTTCCTGTACTGCGTTATTTGGTTTCACTTTGCTTCATTTAGTTGATGCAGGAAAGAATTCAAAAGTACGTTATAACTGAGGATGGATAAGCGAGAATAATTCTCAATATCGTCTGTTTCGATTTTCTGTAATATATTTCATAAATTTTCAATTGCTTCTATCAGAAGTAAATGATCTCTAAAATATTTATTTTATTGACTAAAGGGAGTACTGATAGTCTAATGCATCGTCGTGTCCGTTAGATCTTTTTATTTGAGTCGATCGATCGATAGTGTCGTCGATCTTTTTATTTGAGATTGTTTCACTTAAAACTAAGAGAATCTAACAAAAAATGTAAGAATCCGTTTTAATGAAAATCGTATTAGCCAGAAAAATTCTTGATATGGGCTGTTTGAATTTCCTATGATACTTTCCATTGTTTCAATTGTTTCTTTTATAAAAATTTCGTTTTAATGAGGGTTATATTAGTGAGAAAAGCAGATTATCCCATGAATCTTTGTTTTGCAGTACGGCATTTCTTTCATATTTCATTTACTACGTTTAGAAGGAACAGACTTCGTAAAAAATTCTGCCATAGTGTGGTGTCGGATTAAAGAGGGTACATGAAAATCTATATAGCAAAAATGATAAGGAGAATAGATACAAATACTGCAGTACATTCATTTAATTTAGAGTTATTTCATTCAAGCAATCCCATGGCCGAGTGGTTAGCACGCTTGGCTACTGATCTAAGGGACCTGGGTTCGTGCCCCGGGTAAGGCATGGCTGTTTGTGTCGTTTTTCTGCTGAGGGCCTGCCATCCTCACAGACCTTCTATTATGGCATATAAACTGACAGGCTCCTTTCAGATCTCTGTGGCAAGCAGCTGCTTCAGGGGGTATTTATTATTTTTTTATTTCATTCAGAACGACTAATCTCCTCATTTTAATCTAAATCATTGGCAAAAATTGGAAAATAAGTTACTTTTTATGAAGTATATGTGGCGCAAGATCCGCCACATTTCAGTGAAAGATTTATAAGTTTTCCTGGAAGCGTATTTTCGTCTGATGCGTGGTTTTTTATGGTAGAGCACTCTTACATGTACCTAGCGTACTATTACCTATGTACCGTAGTACTATTGCGGGTTCGATTCCCGCCATATCAGTAATAATTTTTCAGATCGATAATTGTTATTTCTCATAATTTCCTTATTTCAACGCAATTGTCATATTCTCCCAATTGTTTTCCATTCAATTGTCCACAAATTGTCGTATCCTCCCGGTTGTCGTATCCACCCAAGTTCAAATTGTTATCCACCCAGTTGACCTCCTCCCAATTGTCTCGCTCCCGTGTAAAATTCATAGAATACAATATATTTTAAAGGATTCAAATGCAAAACCTTTATTTTAAGAAGGAAATGACGAGTTGTTTTCATTGAAGATGGAGTTTGGAGATAATTATGTGATGGATGATGCTGGATACATAGCTTGAGAGTCCTCAATTCTTTTCTCAACATCGCTATCATCCTCTGGTTATTCAGGGCTAAAGGCGCAAGTTCGACTCCAAAGATTACGTTCGAGGCTCATCAGTAAACCATAGTGATTACGTCTTTTTTAAGGATAAACTTCAACAGTTGTTGTTTTTCTGCTTGCATTTTCCCTCTTGCTGGTATTGATATTGCTGAACGTCTTTTCGATCTGTTTTGATTCGATACAATGACTATGCCAGACCACAAAGGTTTTTCTTCATTCCTGTTCTAACTAACACTTTTCTTTCAAACTGGTTAATTACAAATAAGAAAAGTTTCGTTTAATTTATAGTATGTTCTATGAATGTCTCAAAAATCCGGAACGCATCCATAGGATGTATTATAAGAAATCAAGAATCGAAGCAAACACTCGAAAAAGACGTTTATTACCGATAGATAATGGATTGAATCAAACATATCCTATCGTGTTACACATAGAGTAACATGGGATGCAATATAAGACTTCACAAAAACTGTGCCCGGGCCCGGATCTACAAAACATCGAAGAGGAGGAGGTGGGGCAAGAAATACCATCGAACCGGAAAAATGAAAGTGGACGGCGGAAAAGGCTGGATTAAAGTAATGTAACACATCCGCCTCCGTTTTACAGGTCTTTAAAATTTGCTAAATATGTTAAATATTTTTAGACTCTCTCTTACCCTTATTACTATTCTGAAAGGGTGTGCGTGCTGGTCCCTAAAGCCACGAATAAAATATTTATATTACTACGGACAGTAGATAAAATCTGTAGAAACGTGTGCAAACATTAC